>JARFIW010001115.1:6047604-7401406 GCA_036346225.1 Platerodrilus igneus
GTATTACATCATTTAGATATAGAGATAATGACGTACGAACCATTGGATGTTGGCTAACTCGTAACGTTTCAATAATTTGGTTAAATGTTGATTTTAATTTTGGTGCAGAAGGTACCCTCTCAGGTAGTAAACAAATGGCCATAATATATGAGTACTTTAAAGAACTTCTATCTATAATGTTTTGTACTAGCAGCAATATATCATCTTCCATAAAAGTTTTAATACAAGTCTCCACAACTTTGTAAAATCTATGAAACATAATTGGTTTGTATTTGTTTATAAAGGTTTGACTAACAAAAACCAAAGCTTTGGCGAACTCTGACATACTATTCTGATTTATGTAGGACTTTACATAAAACTCGCATAACTGCAGATATAAGTAATCGTCTAGATATTTATCATGCGGTTGTAATTCCTGCAATAGTTCACAGCATTTATGGAATACAGATACATCACTGTACTTTTTAGTAATGAAATATTTAGCACATTCTTTTAAAAACTCAGGTGCTTTATTTAAATCTCTTTCTCTGATAAATGCATTTTCTAGCACTGTAAGTTGTGCTTCACTAGAGTTAGAATTGATTATGTATTCACAAATAAATGGCATTTCATAAGTACCTAAATTAATCACTTTTAGTATAACTTCTTTACCTAAATTTGTATAAACACAATTTGGTATTAAATTTGCTAACCTATTGTCGAAAATTATGAGAGTGCTAATAAGTTCAATATACTGTACCATGTAATCGCTGGGTACTTTGTCTAACTGCATCAATACATCCATTGCTTCCTGATCCTTAATATCAACATTTCTAATACTTTCTTTTAGGATATTCCATACAAAATCGTCAGGATTGTGTATGAAAAACTTAAAAATACTTCGCATCAAAAACTTACGTATTGATACATTTTTATCAAGTAGGTTTCGCTTTACAATTTTGTATTTAGAGCCACGGTCTAAAACAGCAAAACTTAAATAAATTGCATGTTTTCGAACTGAAACAGCTAAATTATTTAGATCGTCAAAAAACTTTGATAGTTTATTTTCTGTAACGTTACAAGCAAGCAAATACATCGAATGACGGTTAGATTTAGTATAATCACCTTTACTAAATAGCAAAACACTTTCTAACATACTTGAAGGTGGGACTATATTGCCCAACAGATGCGACATAACTTGTTGTGTTGAATAAACAGTCACATCTGACTCTGTTTTATCAATAGGATAGTAGGGGGTTAGGAGTTTAATAAATTCTTCCGGGTCTATTACAACATATGATAAACAAATAAGAGCATTCCTTTTGTGGGAATCGGTCTCTTTTTTCGAAGTGAACACGTTTATACAAATTTTTGTAATCTTCTCTGGTAGTTCTAAATGACTGTAGTGCCTCGTCATTTTAAAAAAGAAATGATATGCTTGTGTGTTGTATTCTAAAATAGATTTAATGATTAATTCTATATGATCAAGAACCATAAGGGGTTCATATTTTATTAGCCATTCAACTGTAGTCATGTTACTTTCAGTCGTCTTCTTAAAATGTGTATCCATCCAAAAGGATTTATCTGCATCTAGTTTTGTACATAAAATATATGATACTATTACCTTCACACGAATAATCATACTCGTCACTTTCCCATTTGTCAAGTACAGCTTTTATCGCTTCTTGATTATCAAGCAGCGATAGCATAAAATTACGATGATTTTTGTTCCACTTTACTATACAGCATAGATAATCAATGTATCGAGAGGATAGGTCTTCATTCTTAAATAGTTTTGGCAATACTTCCCCAAATACAATTAAATACTGCTTGTCAAATTCTGGAATTGATTTAAAATTATGTTTATAATCATTTATTATGTCAATTCCTTTCTGTGCACACAGTTGGACAACCGGCTCTAAAGACTTGTCGTGCATATAAAGAAAATATGCATAAGCATACAAACATGTAGTCAATTGAAACGACGGATCTTGTAGTATCAATATTTTCAAAGCTTTGCCAATGTACAACCAATGTACTTTGCTAAGTTTATTTAAAGGAAAACGGTCTTCAATTTTACTTAAAAATGTACTTAAAATAGAAATATCATCGCTACGATGGTATTCATAAATGTACTTACAGGCTTCTGATAAGGCATTCATATCATTATTAATTCGACAAGTCTCAACTAAATTTTTAACAAGATGTTCTTTCCCATATATATTAGGCATTAACTGTATAAGTTTTTGTAGAGCTGGAAGTGATTGTTTGGTTGACTGTACACATATTGTAACAACATTTGGTATATCTAAACGTGTAGCAACAAGTAAGCGCTGTTCATTATTCATTATTTCGAACAAACGTAGTTCCATTATATCAGTTTCAAGTAAATCAATGCCATACTTTGTTTGGAACGATGATGCAAGTAACTCAAACTTATGTTTAGGATGCTGATTATCTAATAAATCTAGATTACTTGATATATTAAAATGGTCGTAATCTTCAGGAAATGTGTTCATATAAAACTGTGGAAAATCAGTTCCGATGCTTTTTATAAGCTGCTTCTGATGCAAAATATCATAAAAAAATGATGGGTTATTAATGACACTAGCTTTATTTACATGTACAAATTTTTTAGTGGCTCGACAGCCCAATCTTTTATAATAACCGCTGTTATAGAACTTTTCAAAGAGCTCCAAGTGGTTTTGAAACAATTCTTTAAAAGTATCTCTATGACGGAAGATACTATCACGTACATTTTCTAATATCAATCTAGTTACGCTAGGATGTCTTTTTATAATAAATAAAATTTGTTTTATTTTTAAGTGTGTTCCAACATTACGAGTAAAATGTTGAGAAATTAGCGAAGAACTACAACATGGTAATACCTTTGCCGCTAGATACATTCCATATCTTTCATTTAAAACAGCAAAAATAGTATCTGCTTGTTTTGTATTCGCTAAATGAATTGCTAACTTATTTGTTATTTTAAGTTTACTGTTAAAAGAAATTAGTGGAAATATTTCTCGAACGATTTTTTCATCAAGAGAGCTCCATAACCAATCGATCTTTAAAACCTTTTTAATCAAAGCAGGTTTCTCAGTTTTAAAGACGTCAAGAATACTTGCAACATCTTTTAAGTAAATTAAAACATCGATTTTGAAAATTTCTTCTAGCGGATTTTTTGGTGTAAGTTTGGTGGAATCGATTTCTACATCTCCGTAAGACCTCAAAAGCTTAAACAGAGTTCGGCGCCGTTCTCCAATTGTTATATCATTAATTCCATGGAATTTTTGAACAAAATCTTCTTCAACAGGTAGTTCTGCCATTATGTGTCCCTGTAAATAAAATTGTATTCATTCAAAAATTGATGAAGAACATCTTTAGAAAATTTTATTGTTATTGTTTGCAATAATAAGCAATTAAGAACTTAAGTATATCTTAATTATCGAGCATTCGCATAGGAACTATTAATATGTGCTTGTTTAATGGTATATATTAGCACCCTCAAGAGCTGTCTATTTATTCGCCAACAGATATTACATCCACTTATAGGACAACACAAGACAGAGTTACAATATCGTAGTGTACGAAGTTACAATGTACATAACAACCTACTCAAGTAAAACTGTATAGTTCTATGCAAGTATTGTAGCATTATAAATCAGCATTAAGCATCAAGTATCAATTATAATATTAACATCAGTAGGTTAAGCACTTAAGCGTCTGTATGCCCTCAAGAATAATTCCTTTATGTACACATGTGAATATTCATATCAATACCAAGTAAATTAAAATTATCACACATAATATAAACTGGCAACTTGTATAGCATATTAGTATAGCATATTAGTATATGGCATAGGTATAAATAATTTCGAAGGTTTACATGCGAAGTATACTGGACCATGAAACTGAATTGTGGACAATAAGTACGGATAGTGCAGGTTGTTACGCAAAAAATTACCCAAACAAGTGAAACTATTCAAAAATTGTATATCCTGCAGAGCAACGAACTCAAATTGACTCAACAATGTTTTGTGGTGGATTGACTTCATTCGCCCTAAAGCTAAATAACTTAACCGCTTTAGTTATATTGTTTCAATTTTGTGTATCTTGTAAACATACATCAGCAACCATATCAATGAGCAATATTTAAGTTTATTCCACACCAACGAATGAAAGAGGGTAGTCATCACCTTTGTGTTTGAAAAGGGTTTGTAACTACATACCTTCATTTCAATTGATTTATTTCTTTATTCCATTTTTAAAACATTGTAATTAGCTTAGTTCTTCTTAATGGCAATAAACTTTCAAAGTCCTCAATTAAAGTTGTCTGTTTACTACAGTATGTCACTACTACATGTTTAAAATGAGTATTAATCGCTATCATCAAGTATTCTTCCAAGCTGTAGTATGTTGAAACTTGGCACTTTCAATATCCCATTTATTCAATTTACCCTCTCTGAGAAGTTTGAAACAATTACCACACTTAAATGAAAAAACAGCTGTGGTCCGGATAATATTCCAAATATCCTACTATGTTATTGCACCTTGTCATACTCCGGTTCTACACTCTAAGGTATGCTTTTAAAGTCTCGGCGCGCGATGTATGGGAGCCACTACGACAGTTGGTAACAATGATAAATACATGCTAAATGTTGTGCAATAAACGGTTATGTCATATTTATGATCAAATTATTATCATATACAAAAAATGTTTATTTTAATTATAAGAGAATGACAAAAGGTACTCACGTAACCTGTAGGACTCTTCACCGCATGGCAGCTACTTTCACGTTAGTTGGGCGTGGGTCGTCCTTTTGCCCCCTCAGCGGAACCAGATTAATTTGTCTTCTTTTCTTGTGTAGCGGAACCACAGGAATACAGGTAAGAGGAACGATATCAGGTAGATACACGACAAAGAAAACCTACATAACCTGAAAAGAAGACAAGATAACGGCACACAGATAAACACCACCTTCCACGTCTGGTTGACTAGTCCTGACGTGCCGGAAAATCACCACTTGCGCAAACGCAACTATCTAAAGTGACGGAAATGCACGCACAAGTCTTTTAAATTATTGGCGCGAATTCACTTACAAATTCGAAACTTAACGAAATGTTTAAATGCCGATTTTCGGCATGTAACAACCTATGCTCTGCCCAAACCCTTGCAACTATTTTTCAATTTATCCCTAAAGTTATTTCATTTTCCACTACAATGGCGGTACGGTTTTGTTACTCCAGTGTTTAAGAGTGGAAAGAGGACGATCATCATCCTTGCCCTCCTCAATTGCTAAGTTATTCAAACTGTTGTTATGTAAACACTTAACTTGGTATTGTACTAACTTACTGATTACTGAGCAGCATGGTTTCTCTAAACGTAAATCCACTATTACTAATCTCCTCTTATATGAGAACTTTATCATCTCTGCCTTTGAGAAAGGTCGTCAGGTTGACGTGACCTACACTGATTTTTCTAAAGCATTCTATACTGTCAATCTTACTATACTCATCTTCAAAGTGAGAAAGTATGGATTTCCTGAATGCTTTCTTGCTTGGTTGGAAAGCTATCTCCATAATCGAACTCAATTTGTTAAGATTAAGACATATTTTGGACCCCATCAGTGCAACTTCAGGAGTTCCTCGGAGGTTGCATCTGGGACCCTTGTTGTTTAACCTATTTATAAATGACTTGGATAAAATATTGAAGTTCAATCGCTTTCTTTTGTTCGCTAACAACCTAAAACTCTACAATGAAATTGCTGATTCACATGATTGCCTTAAACTGTAATGTGACATGAACTCTCTTAACGATTGGTCATTTTCTAATTACTTATCTTTCAAGCCCAGTAAATGCTTTATTATATCCTTTTCAAGCTCAAAGCGTACTAGGGATTTCAATATCAGATAAATGGTTTCGACTTAACGAGGGTAACTGAAATTACGAACCTGGGTGTTATTTTTGACAACCCCTTAACTTTTATTCTTCACATTAGGAAGGTCAAATCTCATACTTTAAGCTTACTTAGCTCTATTACTAGAAAGTCTGTGAGCTTTTTATATAATTTGAAGTCTGGGAAGTGTTCAAAATAGATTCTTACATGTTTGTTCATTTCGATTGGGCCTTGGGCATTTGCCTTGCCCGGTTCTCTATAAGCAATTAAATTTCCTTTCCTTAGACAGTTGTAGAGTTAAATGCGATATAATCACATTATATAAAATTTTTAATTACACTATTAATTACCCTGAGTTATTAAACCTGATTAATTTGCAAGTCCTCAGTAGGCTAACAAGAGATTCACTGCCCGTTCGATAACTTTTTACCTCTCCTCTTATGGACTAAATAGCCCTCTGGGTTGATTACATTGACTTAGAAATGAAGTTTCCTTTACACATACTATTTTTGGTGTTAACCTAAACTCAATCTATAAGCAATTGAACGAGTTTGTGCTAACTAGGCTGAACTGAAAGTGTGGGTTAGATAACTTTAAGTTCACCACGATCTCTCACTTACTCCGTTTTCAATATTGTATTGTTTCATTTAATTTATATACATGCATAAATAATTTTCTGCTAATTCTTATATTAACCTATCACTTTAGTTAAACTTATTATATTTATAATGTACTTATCTTATTACTAAAAAGAAAAAGGAATTATCCCATTGATGATGTTGAATAAATAAACTGACTTCTTGTATTTGATTTCAATTAGTTATACAGTCGAGCATCTAGAATGATCGTGTTTAGTCTGGTTGTTACACCTACGTTTTATTGAAAATAGAGGCCCATTCTTTATGTCAGCATCGAGAAAAATTATGATTATTCGTGAACCTTTCCAATTGGTCGGATCTGAAGGCATGATGCAATACTTACAGAAATCTGTTGTTCTAATATCCCCCCGTCTACGTTAATTAGTTCCATTTATCTACGCGTTATCTTATCTACAACAGTTATTGCTGTAATTTGCCTCGTTTTTATGACTTATCTTCTTAATTGGATGTACGTCTACATTCCTTTCTGTGCCATGCTATTATTGGATCTTTCTAGAAGTTTAATCAACTTTTCGGATTCTTAAAATATTATATACGAATTTTCGTCAAAATACGACCGTATGTTTAGCACTAAGAGGAAAACGCGATTGAATATTATACACCCGACTTCCTTTAATTTGAATGCACTTTCGTACTATAACAGCAGGATATTTGAACACGATTTTACGTTAAACGTGAAATCTTTTATTACAATCGCATTTACTTGTTCAGTACTTCTTGTATGAAGCTCTTTGAGAAAACACCCTTCTATTCGTGGAATATTGTAAATACCATTATCTATCTTAAAAACACTATCTCTTTGTCATTATTCTTATCTAAAAACACGATTAAGTTACATAATAAGAATGAAACGCCTACAATCACGAGTTTATGCATCTATACTTATTGTATCGAGTGTTTTTAATAAGTACGTTTCCATGAAAACGAATATTTAAATAATTTGAGTTGTTTTCTTAATTACAAAAAGAAGAAAAAACTCCAAAAACAAATCCTATGAGACAAGAAACTCTAAGTTACAGACGAATTAATCGAGCCCACATTGGACGCCACTAAAAGAGGACTGTGACAACGCCGCACGTTGAGGCCCCACTAAAAGAGTGCTATGATAATGCCCGCGTTGGAGCGTCACTAAAAGAGTGCTGTGATACAGATACAACAAATTGTAAAACTTGAAATTTTTGACTTACCTTCCTTTCTAACTTTACTTTGCCTGGCTAGTTTAATGGAATTGACAAAGTTTTCAAAATGAAATTAAACACAACAATATCATAAAGCATTTATACAGTCATCATCATTTTGTTATCGACCTTCCTTAAGGTTGGTTTGACGCAGCTCTAACTTCTTTTCTACTCTGTGCTAATCTAAAAAGCTCTACATACCCTTCACAACCTAAATTTCTAATAATTTGACTAATATAGTTTGGTCTAGGTCTTCCTATATCCTTCTATCTTTTTCCTATCCAGCTGGCTCTACATAGATATTAGCAACCTGATGGTTGTTAAAGAACTCTAACATGTTTACATGATTACCATTTATAAGGAAATGAAATATAACCTGGTTATCCGCTTCAAAAAGGAAAAGTGTTAAATTATATGTTATGGTAAGGCTTAAGCAACGAATCGCTGCCAACATGCCAGACCGCTACCTAATTGTGAGTTATGTCATGGTGACGTTTATTAAATTATGTTATGGTAAGGCTTAAGCAACGAAACGCTACCAACATGCCAGACCACTAACCAATTGTGAGTCATGTCCTGGTGACATTTAGTTAACTGATTTTTATTTTTCTTTTTGTTTTGTTTTCGAACTTACTTAAAGTCGGTTTGACGCAGCTCTAAATTCTTTTCTATTCTGAGCTAGTCTAAAAAGGTCTACATACCCTTCACAACCTACATCTCTAATAATTTGACTAATATAGCTTTGTCTAGGCCTTCCTACTCTATTTTTATTTGGTAGTCTATAATCTAAGACTTTACTAAATAGTCCCTCATGTCTTAACTGGTGCCCTATCATTCTATCTCTCCTGACCTTCAATTGTTTCCACATACAGGGATCCTCACCTATCCTTCTATAAACTTCCTCGTTTGTTACTCTATCTGTCCAACTAATCTTTAACATTCTCCTATAACACCAAGTTTCAAAAGCTTCTATCTTTTTCTTATCTACTTCTTTAATTGTCCAAGTCTCACTACCGTATAGTAGAACGCTCCATACGTACGACTTTAAGAAACTTTTTCTATTATCTAAACTAATACTATTAGCTATTAGTAAGTTTTTCGTAAGTTTTTTTTTTATTTATACAGTAGGAAATATTTTTTCTCATACAAAACATATAGAACATTTACAACATCGTTTCTTTCAAACATTAAATTATTTCTCACAAGTTCATATTTACTTAATTGTCAAAATGTCTCTTACCTTATTTTTAATTTACAGAACTAAATCTTTTCTCTTGTGGATAGGTTACCCGGATTTTTATTCCCACGCTTGTAAGGTTTGTTTGGCCAAAAAAATCCTTGACAGATAGTCTATAAAAAATATCAGTGTTTCGAACTCTGACCACTAACTTTCCCCGTACAAATTCTTTCACAAAAATAAAATGAGTAGAACTTATTCTAGCTTAAATTTAAATGACAGATACTATTGAAGAAGTTGAAACTTTCTTCCTTATAGAACAGACGTAGAAACAAAAATCTAAATTTGAGAATCTACCTCCCCAACTAATTCAGTTGGTAGCGCATAAGTCTCTCCTGCTCGTATAGTTAGTATATTAACCATTGTTAAAGTTTTAGAGTACAAATATTTACAAATAATAATAATATAGAGAACAACGAAAATTAGTGCAGTATAAAACACAAATATACAAAAAAATTACTAAAGTTTCAACTCATAATCAGAATAAACTTACATTTAATTTTCAGTGTCAGAGTACTCTCACTAGCAAGCTTAGTTCTTTAAAAAAATACCTTGTATCTAAGATATGTGTAAATTGACCGTTGTTATTAATTTATTAAGTGAATTTTTGAATTAATTATACCTTAAAGCTTAATTTCAGAAACCTTGAATTGATTCCATACCCAATAGTTTCTTAATGCTTTAAACTTTGAGCACAAACTTCTTTCACTAGAATTGATTCTTGAATGAAATTATAAAATTTTTACTAGGTCTAAGTCAAAACTAATTTTCACAAATTTAATCGCAGTAGAATTAAATGAAATAGATTTTAACAAAATGTGAACTGGTATATGAAGAAATATTTGAAATACTATAAAAAGTAATAATTAAGCTATTAATTGAAGCCGTAAGCAATCCCATTACCTATATTAATTTGAAACATGTAGGTCTACTTACGATTTTTAAAATTGGCGAAAATCAAACTAACTGAACAATACTTTTAATCATACTATTTGTTCTTACACTAAATTTTATTGAGTAAGTATTTTATATTGCTTGACTTATTTGAAGAAATACAACAATAATCCTTTCAAAGTAAATCTAGTCCTATAGCAGAAAAGTAAAATTTTTCAATATTTAATTTTCACCCTGTATAAACATAAATGTATTCCCATGTAAAATCTTAAATACATATAGTGTTGTGATACCATATAGGAACAAAGCCCAATTTTAAAATTAGCATTCATTGATTGTGTTAATTCAAAATCCTTGTGTCGATATTTTTTAAAACACGTTTCATTTACCTTAAAATAAGTTTTTATTTACTGTGGAACACGTTTTAAATACTAAATGACTTCAATATCTTAAAAACAAGGTTACATAATGCATTTATTTAGTGTGTTAATAAGAAATCCGTGAATATGCATCTATTGCGTCCTAAAATGGGTCTCATTCACTTTAAAAATACTAAATAAATTTCAATTCGTATTTTGCTCAATCTTTAGAAGTATCAGTCGATAAACATTATTTAATAAAAACTAATACGCTGCATTTATTGAAAGAACAATAGTCCAGAATTTTCGAATATTTTCGTTAACTAATTAAAATAATACGTCATTTTCTTCAAGAAGTGTTCTCAAGCCTATAAATTATAGTTTGTCAATGAATACAGTTAACTTCGAGGAAGGCTATAAAATAGATCAGATAACGCGTTTTAATAGCTCTAATTAAGTGACAGAAGTTGTGAGAGAGATATCAGTAGTTTGTTTTGTTTAGTAACAAAGGATGAAAGACTTTTTACAACCACAATAACTTTATAGTGACAGTTCATTAAACGCGAAATCGGGGTAATTATGGCATCATTATGGCATATTAAGATTATTTGGTATATAAAACGGAAATGAATTAGAACGAGATGACTCATTCCTTCAACACGAACATGTTATTTCAAGATTGGTAATCCATTCGGCGTTCCACATGCAACATAGAATTTTGAATACATAATTTATTGCTTCAAAATAAATGATATTAGCGAAAAGTTACGTGCTAATTGTAATCTATTAAAAATAAATGCACTTTGCAAACAAACTTTACTTCTATGTCTGAAGATTGATTAAAATGGAAATTTGAAATGGCAACCAGAAAGTTTTCAATGCAGTTAATTTCAATGTAAACCATATTTTAAATAGTAATTATCGGCAAAGATAGGCAGCTAAAAGAATAATTTGAAGATGCAAGCTGCAAGTATAAATTTGTTTTGAAACCTAAAAGAGATATTTGAATATTATTAAGATAGAATAAGTTTCATTTTTATAAAAATTAATTGTCATTTGATAGTTTATTTTCAGCAATTTTGAGGTCAGAGCTCGAAACGTTTTGACTCTTACAAAATCTTCTGCTCGAGATCGTTGATCAACTACGACGAGACGGGTAATACAAGTATATGTAAATTATCCAGCAAAATTAAAGTAAATTTTGTGATTCGCATATGAGATGTTTTGGAGTTCTGTAATTATTAACAAGGATTAAGTGAAGATTAATTTTAATGCTTTAGTATGGGGTAGTTTTTTTATAAACTTAAGCTGTAAAATTGTATTTATAAGCGTTATTTGTATCTGTGTATGTAAGAGATTATTTAGTCAATGTGTAAAGGAACGATGTTCTTAAATGTCTAGAAGATTGTTCATAAATGTTTATTGAGATTTCCTGGTTTCATTTTATTTTCGTAAAATTCACAGTATATTTGTTGCTGAGATAGCCAGGCAAGAACAAAGGCATGGTAAGGCAAAAATTCATATTTTCTATTGCATCCTTATATATTAGAAGACAGGGCGGCTGTACCCCAATTCATGGCATTAATTTATGGCTACCAATGTGGAAGGTGGCCGGTCACAGCAGTATATATATTACTATGCAGAAGTTACGATAAGCGTAAAAAGTAACTTTAATTAATTTTTGTAATCCAGAAAACCTTTAATTTTAATGCCCAAGGTGAAATAGCAATTATTTGATTTAATCTGGGGACATCAATTAACAAGTGTCATATTTTGTGTGATTTTATGCATGCAAAACTTTAATACTAACATATAGTTAATCATAAATATTAAGAACATAAAACGCTGTTCATTTTAATTTAAAATAACGGTTTCTTAGTAAAGGTATTTTAAATTAAATATTCAAGGGTAATGTGATTGTTAAGTTTGTGTCAAACATTAGTTCAAGTTAATCTTTACTCAGAAAATATAATTGGATGATGTTCGAAATATCCTGGAAGTGTAATTTTAAGAAAAATTGCTGAAACAAAACATGTAAAGCGATAACAAATTAATGGCTACATGATATAGTTATGTTTATCAAGAAATGCGATAAGATTATCCTGAGCAAGAAATATCACAGGTGTAGATAAGCATGTGTCATATTGACATTGGAGGAGCATAAAACTACTATAGTGTAGGTTGGACAGACAGGAGAGTGTTAAAACTTTGTAAAGCTGAAGTGAGTAAGGGATATGCGAATTATAATGGTTAAACAGACGTTTGACTACATTAGATCTTATGAGAGGATTAAATAACGTTGTTCTTAACAGTAATTTGCGAACATCTATTTGTATTTATAAAAAAATTAAAGAACGGTTTATTTGATAAGACTTCATTGAAAACTAATAAGCTAAGAAGTTGAATGAGAACCATTTTAAATAGGCTGGATTGCATTTCATTTTCCTTTTTCGATTTACGCAGCCAAATACACAAGTTGAGATTTATTCAAGTACCTATTAATGTGTTAATAAACTAAGAATTGTCGTGTAAAAGATTTCACGTAGGTAATAGATCTTGTTTAATTATTAGGTGTTAAACAAATAATTTTTATTAGGACTTTCGGTGTAGACCGGAATAAAATAATTTTTGGTGTAGACTGGAATCAAATAAGTTCGATAGAGACCGGAATTAAATAACTAAAGAAGATGTTAATGTTCTAACTTGAACACCTGGTTGACGACAGTTCAGTGTTGTCTAGAAGTGAAAGTTTTGATTGATAAGAGTATTAAAACTTTAATGGATATTTACATTTTGCTTGGGAGAGATGACAATTGGTGACTTCAGACCTGTGGAATTGTATTTTTTTCCATGTAGTGGTACTAGTTGCAAACTGTTCATTGACCTCTTCACACTAAAAATATTTGATGTACTTTTTTCCCTAAATGTAATTAACTATAGTATTATTTTATAAAGGTGAGGGTGATTTAAAACTACGACATGCCTTGGCTGGGGATTATAATTAACATGTAGGTACATCATTTATACCTCAAGGGGCAATTCATTGTGGGTTTTGTTTACCATTCCTACATCAGTAGACCTATCTCTACTAAGCCCAGCTACATAGCAATGACCATTATTCAAAGTTTTTGGGTTTATTAGGATAGTACCAAATCCTGATTGGGATCTTTTGATGTTCAATTAAGATCAACACCCCCAGTCACCGGTCTTTCTTTTTTCTTCTGCTGTAGACCTTCTCTTTTTCTGCTTACAAATTATCATAACATTTTTAACAATTCAGTACAGACCACACCATTTGGAGACAGAGTTAAAGTTTTATTAATTTCATTCAGACTTTGTTTTATCTCTTTGGAAATACTGTCAAATCTTCTTATTTCCAATTACACTTCCTTTCTCATTAATTAGAGCAGAACACTCTTTTCGTGCATACTAAAATTAGTACTGCGAGACGTTTTTAAATCCATTTCACTTTTCACTATGCTACAAAAACGAGAATCCAACAATACGAAATCTTAATGTGTAATTGCTGCTGTTGCAAAATACAACTACAACAGAAAATCCTAACCTATAGAATAGGGGAAAATGTTGACAGTTAAATGTTAAGTACTCCTTAAAATTTAGGTTATCCCCAATGGCCAATTAATTAAAGTAAACCTTAAACTCTTTACACATACAGAGCAAATGAAAATTGAATTTTAAGGGTTTCTGAGATTTATGGATTACTTAGCTGAGTGGGTGTAAATGACCCTAAAAAATTGTAATTGAAATTTATGTTGATGTGATCCGTACTGTTTCTAAGTCGATTTCTCATTGGTTGATAATTATTGCAAATATTATAGTGTACATTTCGATATTTGAAGGTATTTGTTCGAATAGCTCAGTAACGACGTGCAGGTTTCTGAACGCATTCCGTGACGTCAGAATTTATAGTATAAGGGGCGCATGTGTAGAATGACCGATTTAATCCACAAGGGTAAAGGACTTTTGTTTTTAGATTTCAAGATAGCAGGTTGAAAGATTTCACTTGGCGGTTTTTTATTAAAGGCAATGTTGTATGTTGATAATTAGTTGCTATTTAACGTAATCTGATTACATCTTGTAATTCTAGCTTTGTTTTGAGCGTGATGTTGGTACTTATTGTAAAACCGTTATTTATGTAAACATTAAAGGAAATATTTTATGATTACCTGTTGCTTTTGTTTCTGAATTTGCCAGTTGTTTTACTTATCAGGTGTAATGTGTAATTTCCAGGTGGATTTACGATTTTATTTAACATTTTTATGTATAAATGAGTGTTGTTTAGTTTAACAACCGAAAACTAATATTTATTTATTCAAATTGTTTATTTAATATCTAATTCAGAGTAAAACTAATATTTATTTATTTGAAATAATGTTGATTTTGTATTTAATGCAGAGTTGGAACTACAATTGCGTTACACTTATTGCAGAATCAATAGTAGAGGTACCATTACTGTAATTTTACGACAAACAATGAAAAGTACTGACATATTAAATCAAATTAATGGGTAAGCTTGAATATGAACAGTATTATATTTCTATGTTATATCTGTTTTGGGTTTTAAAATAGTAATTAAATTAACCATAACGTTGTTGTGTATATTTTTTGGTTGTAACTTGTGATGCCACGATGTATTTAATTTTTTAAAAGTACGTTTTAACCGATGCAATCGTAATGAATAATTTTTAACATTTGCTTACTAGATTTAATATATTTAACTAACATGCAATTATATAAAGATTTAGCGCCTGACTCTGGGTTTGTTTTTATGCTGTAGAATTTTGGATATGTATTTGCTGCCAACATGTTTGATATTTGTGATTCATTTGACATTTTTATTATGTGTAATTGTTTTATTTTAGCATATCAACCACATATTCAACTGCCTCGCTCTTATCTTCGTTTAAACTTAATTATATGATTGTTGTTTTGTTCATCCTATCATTTAGCCGATGTTCCTATATAATGTTACATGCCGAAAATCGGCTATGTATCATATTTAGATTAAGTATAAATATGTGAGTGAATTCCCGCCACTATTTTAAAATAGACTTGTTCATTTCCGTCATTTCGGACAGTTGCGTTTGCGCAAAAAAATGCGCAGGCGCGGAGTGATGGGGGAAGTGCGCGGTTTGCGACACGACGAGGACATGAGTATTATTAGCCACAAGACGTCGAACGGTGACGTTTGCCTGTGTCGTTTTGTTGTTTTTCTCTTTTTAGGATGTAGGTTTCCCTTTATCTTGCCTTATCGTTCCTTACCTGGTTGATCCTACCGTACCGCTACGAAGGACGAAAGAGGGAAGACAAATTTGGATTCAAATGACATGACGCAACCCACCTCAACAAGGGCCCTGAGATTGAACTGCAAGGAGCGTTTTAAGTGAGTACTTTTTATCTTTTTAAGGTGCAACTTGTATCATTGTAAACGTATTTGGTATGTGATACAATTTGACAGTAATTATGTCATAATATCATTATTGTGCACGTGAATCGTATCAGTGTTGCCAACTGTAGTAGTGGCGCTGAATACGGTCACCGGGAGTATAACAATAATTAACTAGTATTTAATGTTTGTGATAATTGTTGTGATGTAATTAAATTGAACCTCTGGCATGACCGACCATTTCGTGCCTTTTGCGTTTGCATTTATGACTATGTTGGAGATAGTCTATTCAATAACCAGCGCCCTTTTAACTATGCGCATTCATACCATAAGTTCAATTCAGCGATGCATGTCCTCTTGTCAAGGTACTTGTAGTGGTACCCTTTTGCAAATAATAGGAAGTCGGCTAACCTTATTGAAATATTTTGTAACACGGGCTGGAAACTGTTAATACATGTATGTGGGAACGTGTGATCGAGCCTTGTCGAATAACATTTTATGTCCGTGCAGGGAGGAACATTGGTAGTCAAGGCAGATTTTACCTTCTTGGTGTTCTCCCTCTTCAACTTTAGCTGGGTAGTATTGGTTATCCGACCTCAGTATCTGCCAGAAAAGACTAGCTGGTTTACACTAACGTTTTTTCAGTTGTCATGTGTGGTATGTCTGGATAACAGTTGACATCCCGTTAAATCCAGTGTTGGTGATATGGGTACTTGTACATTACCTGTCCTAGTAGAGATGTGCCAAATGCAGTTGGAAGTGTGAGGGCAGTTTGGGGGTTTTCTCTGCCATGCTCTTTCCCCAATCGCCCAAGTTGAGTACGGCACTGTTTGCTTTAAATGTCATTTTTCTATGCTTTCATTCCAATGACCTATTTAGTGGTTATTGGTTTGAGTAAAAGTCAAGTTAGGTAAATTCTGTAGTTTTATTTCAAACCTTCCCGTCTTAACGCCATCTACCCAGTTTGAATTTGGGTTACATTATAACAACACAACGTAGGAGTCTTCGAGCCACTGCCACTAGATGTTAGATCACAGAGCCCGGTGTGCCATATATAGAGGGCGTTTGGGCCAGCCTTCAGGTCGGTTACAGTACAATGTTGATATTCTATATTACTCTTACCACAACCTACATCATTTGGATTCGTTCATATTGTGTTCGTACAATAATTAATAACTATAATTAGTAGGCAAGGCTTAAACCTCTTGCAAATTAAAATGTATGGTTAGAATGACAATCGCGTTCCTTGTAACAAGTCGTCAGTGATGTGACAATTAATGTTTTCCTTTTACCGATAAGTACAGCTCAGAGCTGCTGAGTGTTTGTTGACCTCTGTTACATTTAGCTAGAGCTTTAAACTCTGGTACAACTCCAACATCTTCACCCTTGCCACAGATCACCTAACCTGTGACACAAAACACATACAAATATGTGACTTGTGCTGCTTACAATGGAACAATCGTTGGTATTAGAAGACCCTGAAACAGGAGTTCAGTACAACTTATTATTAGGCGCTAACGACTATAAAAGAGCATTACACGGGTAATCCTATTATGAATAATAAAACGTTAAGTAAATAATTGTTCTAGATGATGCATTTGCTAGTGCACTACTGTTTAATGCCTGCAATGCAGTACATGAACCTGCGGGTGCAGTAGTGGAGAGTTACATTAAAAGTACAAATGATTTAAGTAGCAAAACAGTAACTACTTGGAATTACTCCCAAACAGTAGCATTAATCAGTTCAATGGAAACTCATGTGAAAGATCTCAATCACCCCACGTATATGAAAATGCTGCTAATCATGTAATAAGTGCGGGATACAATGTAGATGCAATAGCTTGTAACAACAAATGGAAGAGTTTACTACGCAGCTATTCCAAAGCAAAAGATACAAAAACTCGAACTGGACAGGGACCTTCCTGGTTTCTATTCTTTAATCTTATGGACGAAGTTATAGGAGACCGACCCGTACATAACTGTGAACATTTTTTAAATTCCCTAACTACAGAAACCGAGAAAGAAAATCCATGTGTTGTTACGGGCCTGTTTCACTCTACGACACCAAGGAGAGGATCAAAGTCCTCAAGCGGCCTAGCTCGAGCCGGTGAGGGGTGGGTCAGGTAAAAGTCGTAGATTGGACGTGTCAAACAGCCCTAAATCGTAATCGGGTAGACTGAAATTCGGTAATGACAGCAAAATTGGGTGAGCGCCACCAGCGATATCATAAAGCCAGATGTGTACGGGAGAATCTAGTCACTGGTCGAGACAGTTCTTCAAAGCTCAATAATTATAACAAAAATAATTTGCACTATGAGTGATCTGACTCACCCTAACATAACTTCCTCGTATAAATGAAATAATATGCATCGATAACTCAACTTAACTATATTAAAGTGCTTCTGAAAGAAATACATTGATTAACATATTAGCAAACCCTAGCATATTTTACTACGCTGCAAATAAATCAGTATAGTAATTCAAAATAGTAATCAGTAAATACTCTTATTGTTATTAACATAAAATTAGTAATTGTGCACTAGCATGGCTTGCTGAAAATGAATTTATAACACGAAATACCACTCGTGTGGCACCTTGTGCAAACAACGCTACTTTAATAATTTTAATAGCAATTGTCGATTCACTTAATCAATATCAACGCTACAATTGTGATAATACTATTTTCTATTAAACTAACGGTATTAAGGTTTATCTTACGTTTGAAATATCAAAGGTTAAAAATTCTAAAGACTAGGGTAGAAATCTTCTATACAATATTTCTTTCTCTCTCTTAACGGTTACCTCAATAACTTTCGGGTTACAAACATCTGACCACTGCACAGGTCAAAATAACGTTAAACGAAATGCACTCGTTAAGTTTTAGTAGCACTGACATAGAGGCAAATAATAACTTATGGGTCTCGAGTACATGTGTGCTCGATGTTAATGTACAAAACTAGTTTTCACCTAATAATTTCTATGTTACAACGCTTACCTTACTAGATGAGTCAGGTCACCAGACAATGCAAGGAATGTCAAGCTTTACCAATAATATTAATTAACCCTCGAAACTACTCCAATTTCAAGGTGATGTGACAGGCATGCTTCTATATTATTTCCAACCAAAGAAGACAATTATGGCACACGGCATACGTAATTAGGCTCTCGCCTTATCATCCAAACTGCAAATTCCCAATATAGATTGGTATCAAATATGCTCTCATACAATCGACAAACAAAACTGAATGATAAAATGGACCTACAACAAAATAATTATTTCACACCTGAACGAAAACACGATTAGTTCCTTGAAAGAAAACTCGGCACTTATCATGGCAATTTTCTACTACGATAACAAACAATTAATATTTATAGTCTGCTGGACTATATTTGTGAACCTTGTAAATACAGAAACTCACGTAAAAACTTGATATCTTGTTAATTCCACTACAAAAGCGTTAAATTAAGCGGTGAGAATTGTACCGCTCTTTAAACTTAACTTGGCCGAGGTTACATCGCGAGTCCCCTAGTTCTGCCAGAATCAACAGGTGCATTAGAATTAAGGAGTGTGGTGAGAAAATACATGTTTCTATTGAATTCGGGTGTTAATATATTATTTTAAATACAGAAAATAGTTCAGGGGCGGATTCAGGGACCTTGTATAATGACGGGTTACTATAATATGAACGGAACGTTACAGCGTATTTAATATTGTTAAGTTTGTTTCTGCGGATGATAGTAGTGAAGCTAGTACTAGTTATGTCACTATACCTAAACAGACTAATAATCGATTAAGCGAAAAAGCACTGGAATATACTGAATTGAAACTTGAAGAGTACGAGGCGAAAAGAACGGCATAATGAAAAAATAGCATTTGATAGGGAAAAGCTAGAAGTGGAAAAAATGAAATTAAAAGTTTTGGAAGAATACATAAAATTACATTCAAAATAAGACATTATATGTAAGTATTTACATTATAATTTCTTGTTTAATAAATAAACAAGTATTATTAGTATTAATGTATATTAAACATTTTGTTATAAACTTGAAGTTGTCGCGTTGGTCGTTCAATAAACCATAAATGTAAAGTTGCACTGAACACAATGTGATCAGGTTGGTTATAATCTGTATCAGCACAATCGATCAAATCATCATCATCTAAGCATATATTGTGCAATATTCATCCACGCATAATTAACTTAGCACACAAGGTGATATCTAAATTGTCTAATTTTTGTAATCTGCGAAAACATTCTTTCAATAGACCAAATGCATACTCCACAATAACACGTGTTGCAGAATGTCTATAGTTAAATATCTTTTGTTGTTGAGTAATGTGGTTATTATCCTGTATGGTGTAACTAGCCAATGCAGATTATGATACGCTGAATCCCCCAATACAAAATATTCTCCCATAAAATCAGGATTATCAATAATTTTTGCATATATTCCAGATTTACGCAAAAGTCTGGCATCATGTAACGCACCTGGTGCTCCACAAAACACGTCGATAAATTGTTGTTGGTGATTTACAATGGCTTGTAACAGCAAACTATGGTAACCTTTTCTATTAATGAAGGAATTTTAATTCAATCGTGTTTTGGATATTTGTATACTACGACTTCCATCGATTACGCCTAGAATATTAGCAATTCCTTGCCTAGTTTTAAAGCAATTTATAACCCCATTTATTTTATCTCCTGTAGGCCAGTTTATAATTTGGCCTTAATTGACAACAAAAATGCGACCACTCTTTTTAAACATTGATAAGCTGTATTTAGAGTGACATTGAATCTATCAGACACTTACCGGAATGTTTCTAGGCTACCTATATATCATAATGTAAGTAGGAAACATTTTTCTGCAGTCATGTTTTCTCTTCCCTTGGTATATGTCGGCAGAATACTGGATGCTTTAAGTAAATCTAAAATAAAGCTCAATGAATTCACAAATGACTATGCAAACTAATAATTACTTACCCACTACTTTATAAGCAGTTTGTCTGGACATTCGGAAATGCATTTGAAACTCCTTGTGATCGTACCGCTAAACAGTATCTTCAACATATCTAAGTATACGATGAACTTTCCTTCTTTTTTTTACAGTCTCTTCAGCTGATATCACTACATAAAGAGCTTGTGGACTCCGATTCTGAACTGGCATCATACGAATTTTCGAGTAAAGCCTGATGTAGATGTACCAACTAATTATCATTTATTTAGTGAATCGATGCACTGGATTATCTTTACAATGGTTTCAGATTGGACTACATCAACCATTTTTTTTGCAAGACAACCAATTTATAGTTTCATAACAGTTTTGACTTTGAGGTTAAGGAAGCAAGTTCGGTTATGTTATATTTACAAAGTTCATTAAATTTGTGTTCCTTTTAGGAGTGACACTAATAAACCCAGATATTTTGACCTTGGAGCTTCTTGCATTTAAAAGGAAAGCAGTAAATCTTATCTTACATAATTTCAACTTTCAGATTATTCCGTCGTTCTATTTAGTGCTATCGTGCAGGTTTCTAAAAATCTCCTATGCCGAAGCAATTACCACACTATCGAATATCTTCTTAAAAACAATACCCCTATCTGTTCGCATTATGTGATATACAGCTCTTCATTATGTCACATTGATGGAAACTTTTTAGGTTGTGTCATAGGTAAATAACTGTATGTTCTCTATGGATTGTGTCAACTTGTTAGTTTAAGAAACCGTTTTCCATAAGTTTATAAGTTATTTAGTTTAAAATTTATAATAATTTTTACAGTATTTCAGCAAACAGTCTGAAGAAGTTATTTTCAACACAATAAAGTCAGTGAGTACATCTTTTGTTGGGTTACATTATTTTTGCTAACTTATCGTATCAGATATTTATCTTTTGCAATAGTAAATCCGATATTTCAGCTGTTGTTTTAACCAGAAAAAGTAGTTTATTTTTAAATCTTCAAGTCTGATGTTTATTTAATCAATTAATTAATGCATGTATTGTTACGTGCCAAATTGACACTAAACATTCCTGAGCTTAATTTTGATGTGCGGAAGTTTGCGCCATAAATTCAAAAGACTTGGCGTGTATTTCCGTCACGTCAGAGTGCGTTTGCGACGGATCGCGCGACGCGAGTGGCGGGAGAACAAGAGTGGGGAAGTGTTTCCGGGGAACTCTGTAACGTAGCTGTTTTGCCTGGGACTTCAAGAAGAGTGGTCGTGTTAGGTATCGTATCGTGTCTGTATCTTTTATTTATGTAGATCGTTACCTTGCTTATCTTTGTTTGTCGCCCTTATACCTGTTTCCTTATTCGCTCCCTACATAGGTAGAAGACAATTTGAAGCAGCCTAGGGCGAACCGGATGTCCATGACCGCGTAGCTAGTCGGAGCTCTTTGAAAGGACGCTGGACGTACCCTCCGTT
This sequence comes from Platerodrilus igneus, assembly GCA_036346225.1. Lineage (NCBI taxonomy): Eukaryota > Metazoa > Arthropoda > Insecta > Coleoptera > Lycidae > Platerodrilus > Platerodrilus igneus. The sequence continues at coordinate 6,069,632 of JARFIW010001115.1, forward strand.
AATTATCTAAAAGGGGGCTCCAGTCATCCTCAAGGACGCCATCCTTGGCGTACTTCGTGGGAAGCTGGACCTATTTATGTGAGTACCTTATTGTTTATACTGCATTTCGAACATTTATTTATTGCGTAATTGCGCAATTAAATTTGCTTATTGTGCGACGTCATTGACTTATGCGCGTTTAAATTTGTATATTGTGTGACGTCATTGACAGATGGGCGCGCTAAAATCTGTATAAAGATTAGCGCTACCAACTGCCATTGTGTCGCGTATATCGAGTTCACGGGAAGATAATAATGGCGCCTTCAACGTGTTTTAGCTTGTATAGGAATTTCTTCTTTTGTTTTATGACTTTATAATTATTAATTAACGATATATATATATATATATATATATATATATATATAGCTTTTTCACTAAAAAAAAATTTAATTATCTTAATTCTTCAACACCTATTGACCTTATGAGGATTTTCATTGCTCCATAATCTGCAATTGTGACGATTCTCTTTATCATTGAGTTGAAAGGTTGATTCATGTAAAAAAACAATGAGCGATTAAAAATTGGGATTCTGAACAATCTTTCCCATCATGTTCTCACAAAATTCCAATCATTTAATTCTTGATGAAGATTCATTTTGTAGGGGTGAAATTTAATGATCTTTAAATTTCTAAAAATCGACGTCTGACTAATTTGAAGCTGTTGAGAGGCCTTTCTAATAGATAAATGCGAATCTTCGATGAAATGATTGGGTCACTTCCATTTGTCGCTCATCTGAGGTTTCAATTTTCGGCCTTTCAGATTCTGGACGATTCTTATTAGTCCCAGTTTCTTTAAATCGCCTGATTGTTTTTGAGACAGTGGACTTACTAATGCCTGTAAAGCCTACTCGAAATGTTTCATTAAACAACACCATTACTTCGTCATACGATCTACATCTATCACCTCCAACCTCTCATCATTAATAAAGTGACTCTCTCGTTCTGTTGAGTAGTCATGGCAAAAAAAAGGAAAGAATAACAAAATAGAACTTTGAAGAAACAGTAATAGCGGCAAAAAAATTAACCATACTAACTATTCTGAAAAGAAGGAATTAATAATTAACCTTACTACCTATCCTGTTAGAGAAGCGAATTCAGCGAAAGTAATTGTTATTTAAAGGTTATAAAATGATAATTGAAAAACAGAATCGGCACTGTTAGAGGGTCGAATTAAAATTACAATTGAAAACCAGAAACGGCACCAAAAGCAATAAACTCCAGTAACTATCCTGAGAAGGACTGTTAGAAAAGCGAGTGCAGCGAAAGTAACTGTTTCAACTATCAAAAATAGAAATACTAAAAACAACAAACCCGCCAGCTCAATATACTCAACTAAATATTAGAGGTACAAATACAACGAAATTAAGAGGACAGTAAACGGGGGTGGCCGAGATTTTCAAAAACTCAACCAATTTACGTCAAATTCGGTGGGGGTGTCCGGTTGCCGATTGAGTCAAAGGTGACGGATCCAAGATGATGGACGCGATCTCTTAACGGGTTCAAGTGAATCAAATGAAAAACTGTATAATTTTGAAGATCAATACAGAACATACTTACATCAACAAATTAATGAAGATGATCATGATGGGAAATTGAATTTTGTCAAAACATGATGGAAAGAATTGTTCAGTATTTTAATTTTGAGTTACTATTTATTCAAAAAGATCGACATTTCAAGTCAATCGCTGCAGAAGGAAATAGTCTCAATGATTCATGAAATAGCTGTTAAAATTTCAAATTAATAATTATTGGATAGAATGGAAAGTAACTATTCAGCAGCTAGCTAAGATGCATCATTTAACTCTGCTTAATTCTTTCTTTTACGGCTACTTTAAAATAATTGTGCACGTTACTAAACCAAAAGATGTGGAGTATCTGAGACAAAGAAAAGACAATGGTTGCGCTAATATTATACCTGATACTTTAAGAGCGCAATTGAAAATTTTTATGTCCGTCTGCTAGGATTTTTATGGAGAACATTTTGAACCACGATTGTTAACCTTGCCTTAACTGGCCGGATTTCCTCTCATTGTTTCAACTGGCATAGAACCTTTGCCTCGCCTTGGGCAGGGGTAATTTGCTTTTCCTTAAATAGCTGTGATATCTCATTGCTTTTATTCGCCAGGATTTCCGCTTCAGGCTTAGGGGTTTCATTTGAAAAAATGAAGTTGACCTTAAAATGACCTTGAAGGACAAGGTTAAGGTCAAATATAAGGTCACCATTAAATAACCAGCGAAAATTCCTAAAACATTTGTTCTTATCATTTTTTAAAATATTTAATTCCCTCAAAGTTATTCAGTGTTTCCGATGCAAAAACATTTGACTTTGGGATGACGTTGAAGGTCATGCTCATGATTAATGTCATATTTAAATGTAAAATTTACTGCTCTTTCTAAATCCCCAATAAAAAGTAGAGATTCCTATTTCAAAAACCATAGTTGAACTTGAAATGACCTTGAAGGACAAGATCAAGGTCAAATTCAAGGTCACGGTCGAATAGCCCGGGGAAAAATCCTAAAACATTTGTTCCCATCATTTATCAAAAATTTAATTACTTCAAAGTTATTCAGTGTTCCTGTTCCAAAAACAAATTTGATCTTGGGATAACGTTGAAGGTCATACTTGAATGTAAAATTTTTTGCTCTTTCCAAATTCACAATAAAAAGTAGGGGTTCTTATTTGAAAAAGTATAGTTGATCTTCAAATGATCTTGTCTTTCAAGGTCAAGGGCGAATTAAAGGTCACCATTCAATCGAGCGTCAAAAATCCTATAACTTTTGTTTAAGACATTTTTTTCGATAAGGCGTTCCAAGCGAAATATCTTACCGTTTCCATACTTTTGGAACACCGAGTATATAAAATGTGTATAAATTAAAAGATCATTTATTAATTAATCATGAATCTTCGAAGTTATCCTCTAGAAACTCATCTAATGAATAGAAACCTTGCTTGTGCAGCAACGATAATAGAGCAGATTTAAATTCTGTAAATTTCTTTAAATATTTGATGTTAATAGGTAGTTTATTAAACAATGTTGGGGCGAGGTATATAAACGACTTTTTGATGAGCATAGATGAAGGTCTAAGCTTATATATATCCCCAGCTGATCGTGTAAAATGCTTAACTATTGTGAGCACTGAAGTTTGTTAGCTTTTTAAAAGCAGTATAAGGGTTTCATAAATAAAAATTGAGGCATAAGTTAGAACATTTAGTTTTATAAATAGAGGTCGGCAATGACAATTCCTTGCTGCTTTGGCTATAATTCGCATGGCTCTCATTTGTAGTCTGAAAATTGTTATATTTTCGCTAGTTGAATTACCCCAATAGGCGATACCATATCTCATCTTTGATTCAAATTGTGCATAATACACATTCAAAGCACATTCATTTGATACTGCGTTGAATACAGCCTTAATAGCAAAACAAGCAGAGGATAACTTTGCAGCTAAATCAGTGATGTGTTTCGACCAATTAAGCCCTATTTCAATAATTAGACCTAAAAATTTATTTGACACAACTGGATGCAAAGATAGATTTTTCGATAATCTCTCTGTAAGAATTTGGTTTTTGAAAATCATTAAGCACGTTTTCTGGTCATTAACAACCAGCTTATTTATGATAAACCAATTATATGTAGATTTTAAATCTGCACTAATATTATCTTCTAAAGTAGTTATGGAAGCGGCATCCCAACTAAGACTTATGTCGTCTGCAAAAACAGTGCAATGTGCAAATGTCGTAGACCTGACAAAATCATTTATGAAGTACAAGAACAATATAGGGCCAAGGACAGAACCCAGATTTATATCTAGTTTATTAGATAGTCTATTTCCGTCATTGATTCTAACTGACTGTGATCTTCCTTGTAAGAATGACTGAAACCATTTGTTTGGAATTCCTCTGATGCCATAATAATCTAGTTTGGCTAAAAGTATACCATGATTAACCGATTCGAACACTTTGCTAATGTCGATGAAGGCTGATGTTGCTAATGTATTTTTCTTATTTATTGCTTGGTAAATATTGTTTAGGAAATTATGAATTGCATCGTTTATGGATTTTTTGGCACAGAACCCATTTTGAGCAAAAGTTATAATGTTATACTTTTTAGCAAACCTAGTAATACGTGTTTTACTACATATTCAATTAGTTTTGAGAACACTGACAATAAAGAAATCGGCCTATAATTGTTAACAGAGTGAGAACCTCCCTTATGTATAGGAATTACAATTGCATGCTTTAGACATGATGGAAATACACCTATTTGGATTGATTCATTGATTAGGTCCGCAAGATACTTAATTAATTTTTCAGGTAACAACGCTAATATTTTAGCAGGAATTTTGTCCTCTCCAGAGTAATGCTTATTCTTAAACGAACTCAACACGTCTATAATTTCATAGTGGTCCGTAGGGAAGAACATAAAATTATTACGATATGCAAGAGAACTCTGTTTTTAAAAATCCAGGGATTTCAACAAAGGTAAGTCATTGTCGATTAATTGATTCTCAGCAGCTGTAACAAAATGAGCATTTAGGATATCTGCGGTTTTTTCATATAAACATTTTTGTATATAAACAGTCGTCTTTTTTTCCACGTTTCCTGACGGTTCCTTTACAACTTTCCATGATTCTTTCAATTTGTTTTTAGAATGTCAAATACGATTGATAAAAATTTAACTTTAGCCAGTGAAATTATAGCCTTAAATATTTTTTTGTATGTAACATAATAAATCTTATGAAAGGAATTATTACTATAATGTTTATACATAATATGCAGAAATTTTTGTTTCCTGCTGAAGTTTTTATTCCTTCAGTTAGCCAGTGTCTATCATTTAATTTATTTCGTGTCAATGGGAAGGAAGTATCAAATGCTTCTGATATGTTTTTTTATCAAGAGCTGAAAATTACAGTTTAAGTCATTAGAAGTAGTCGGAAGATGTATTAGTTCACATAGACTTGAAATGACCTATGTTTTCCTCCGTAAACTTACGCGCCAAGGATGCCTCCGAATTTATTATTGACTTAAGATAGAGTTGAAAAAGGATAAAGCTGTGATCAGACAGGTCATTACTTATTATCTCAGTTGAAATAATGGGATATTTATAATTATGTAGTCAATACAGGAATTTGTGGTAACAGTGACTCTAGTGTCTCCTTGTATCTGCAATGTCATATTATGTCATTGTAGAATTTGTTTCAGTCTACTTGTATATTTGTCTGTAGTATTATTGAAATTAATGTTAAAATCCCCCGCTACCACTACCTTACAATAATTGTCAATGAGTTTAATATAGTGTCCAGTGAATCTAGAAAATAGTCAATGCTACCAGTGGGTGAGCAATAAACTGATAAAATGTGCAGCTTACCTTCTCTATTATACACATGCGAAAATTCAAAATTTATTTCTTTTCTCAAATTATAGAAAAATGACATGCCTTCCAATTTAACGTTTACACTGCAGTAAATTGCCGTTCCCCATGAGAAGAATTATGTCTGCTAAAGTTACTTACAAGCCTATACCCAACAATATGCGCATATTCAAGTGTTTGAGGCCAATGCTCTGTCATACATATGATATTAGGGAAACATCAACCTTCTAATAGAATGAATAACTCATTAGTCTTGCTGCGCAAACTCCGCATGTTACACAGTATCATTGAAACTTTGTCTACTTTATTGTGAATGAAATTTCTGTATCTATTTCCTCCCTTTTTGTCGAGTTACTAAAAAATTGGCTGAATTTCTCATAATATGCTCAATCTTTGTAGTAGAGTTGTTGGTTCTTAATATGATGTCAGAGAGCTTCTTACTAGCCATTCTTTTCCCCTTTTTTGAGATATGAAAACCATGATTGGTAAATAACAAATTATCTAAGCAGAAGTTATAGTCAAATAGCCTAGTATGAGAATACCTATTTGTCACATCATACAATACCCCATTTAAATAATAAATTTCACTATTAAACTTCTCATGATCATACCTATAAGGGACTGCAAATAAGATTAAATTGAAGTGCTGGCATTTTTCGATTATATTTTCAAATTTAGTCAATAATCAAGCTGCGCTGTTTTCCACATCCCCAATGTCATTAGATCCTCCTATAATAATTACATAATCATTTAAGGTAAAATCCTTAGTAAGTGATTCTAAGTTTTGTTTTACGCCATCAAGCTTAGCATTTAGTTTAACTAGTGATGTAATATTGTATTGTTGCGGATGTTCTCTCATATAAGCACTTAGGTTTCTTCCATGTGAGTCAGCTAGTATTAAGAGCTTTGGTTGATTTGTAATAGCCTGGGGTTTCATTAGGCCGTTTCTAAATTTTGAGTCACTTCCATCTTTTCAATACTGTATTTTCAACTGTTTTATAGGGGTTTTGGGCAATCCTTCAGATGACAGATAGGCAGAGCTATCGGTTTGTACCAATTTATTTCGTACATCTCTACTGTACGTGTACTGCGGTTTCTGATCGTACAGGATCTCAAACCACTCATCACTAAAAGTTTCATCTTCATTTAAGAGAGATTCAGTATTCTGATTACTACTAGTTTGAGTACCAAACACCAACTTTCTTGTTTTACCTTTCGAATCTGCATTTATAATTTGCTCCAACTTTTCTGTTTCACCACTTGCAGCTGCTATTACATTTAAGAATTTTGTAGTTCAATTTGCAATTCTGAGATTTACTTTTTAGCAGACAATAGTTCTGCATTCAATTTTTCATTACAAGTAGCTTCCAATAATAGATTTTAAAATTTAAAATCGACTATACCAAAAGACTTGGGTATACTATGATAATTTCCCACATGATGATAATTAGGTTTTTAAGGTACTTAGTTTTGTATTTTTAAATAAGTGTTTTAATTAATAATGTTTTAATTAATAATTTTTACATTATGCTATTCCTAAGTAGTTTAATACCTCTGAACATTCATATTTCTAGTACCAATACCTCCTATCTAAATTATATTGGAACTTATTGGTATAATACCTAAAAACACTATTTGTCTAAATGTGCGATATTTTTTGTAGGAGACCTGTATAAAAAAGTATTATTTCAGTGTAAATAAAAACACACACAAGTTTTATTGTCTCCTATAAAGTTAGGTTAAAAGCATATATGAGATTTTGTCATATCACTGACGAAATGTAAGAACAACTATGTAAGTGCAGTTACTTTACTTTGAATCTTAACCAAAATACTTCATATTGTTGTAAAGAAAAGCAGCTGTTCTATTTAATATGTAATCAGAGCTCACATCGAATCAAACCCTTCCTCGATTTGAGTTTACCAATACCCGAAAAAGAAACTGCTCCCAATATGGAAGACGAGTTCAAACAGCCCGAACCACGACTTACTCTCATTCTCAAGAAAGATATCACCAAAACAACAGAGTATCAATATGAAAAAGATTATTTGTCCGTAGAATATTGTTTAAATCAATTCACATCACATGAGCTGCTTACTGGAGATAACAAAATAGTTTGTGATTTATGCAGTGTCACTCCTTTTCCGATCTCCCAAAAGGCAGTCGCCAGACACGGTGTAATAAAATGAGGTTTCCCCGCTAACTCGACTTGGCTGGGTTATGGAGACCAAACTTGAAGCCAATAACAGATGTTAAGATAATTTTGGGCGCCAGAAGACTGCTTGGAAACCCTAAATATCAAAATACTGAAAGTGACGTCTTCAATCACTCTCAAAAAATGCCTAGCAACGACTCCTAAGCATTCAGGGAGTAATAATTATTAAAGCTCAAAATATCACTACGTATATTACCCTTTTAATTTTAACAGTTTCAGAACTTACTAAATGTCCTATCAATCCCTGTGTATATATTGAATCAATATCACTTTTTACCAATCAATAATATTAAACCGCTCAAGGTAAAATCTTGGAGAACTTTTATAATAATTTACCCTTACCTTTGTTTTTGTACGTAATAGTCTTTACTAAAAATACTATTTCGTAACCTGCTTTTTATATACACATAAACCAGTAAATTATCTTAGGAGCAAACCCGATCTTGGAACAACTCTCCAATGTAAACCTTTTACAAAACGAAAGCTTTGACGCTTTAAATAAATGTTATAGTGCAAGATCTTAGCTATAAATTTGATATGGTTTTTGATTGCATAAATAAAATTAACGGACTTTACTAAACTGCAAAATTAAGTTTTTGCATAGCTTACTACCTCCAGATTACTATGTTTAAAAGATATAAAAATACGAATTGTCTGCATGCCAAATAACCATCAAATTCCATAATGTACATAAATGAATATGATTCATCCATTTAAATTAAAAGTTGAATTCTCCAGGTTTAATCGCCCATACGATAACCGATGTGTGATACTGTACTCTTCAAGTACAACAGCCGGAAACCCCAAAACATCTGTCCAGCATGACCTAAATTTATCCACAAGAGATACGACAAGAATAAGAACGAAAATAAGAAGCCCTAAACGAATAAAAATTAGTTAATGGATTTAATACGTTCACTTACGATTCGTGTTTACTCAACAACACGACTTTCAGCTTCCGTAAAAGTTACAGCAAAATCACTTTGCTAAACGACCATATGCCTATTTTTATCAATCCAGACCAGATATCTGTTTAACAGTGAAAACCCATGCACTAGCCAAAACTCTATAAATATTTTCACCATGGATAAAGTGTACGGGAAAATGGCGTATGTACTTTTAACTACGTTGTTCACGATTGAAGACAAAGTTGTGTTGTGTCGCCGATAATGGAAAGAGTAGGGACTACAACCGGTACCCCTCTTTAATTAGTAACCAATCAATTTAAATCATTTAATAAATAATAGACAAATGCTTGACAACCCAAATTAATATAGATTTGTACAAAAGGAAAATTTATATACAGAGCGTTTACTAAAGATGCGCTTGACAATACAAAAATAGTAAGTGTTAATAGAAAAGAAAATCAACATGTTACATCAGAAAAAAAAACTATGGACCCAATAAAATAACCGTCCATACAAATGGAATCGAAACACTTTTAATTTACAGTCCACCTAACGTACTGACCTTACATTTAAAGCGATTCCATAACTCAAGAAATTGATCTACAAAGGTGAATCACCATGTATCCTTTCCTATAATACTAGATTTGACCCCATACTGTTCAAAATCATGCCAAAATGTACAAACGCCTACAATCAACCAAACCAAAACATTATATTCATTATATAGCGTCATACAACACAATGGTTCAATTGAAAAAGTTCATTACGTAACCTACGTAAAAGTAAAAATTACCCCAGAAGAAGACAATCATTACCGCCAATTATCACCCAAAAATAAATATTTCTTACGATCACAAGGTAATGATTCAGAGACCAATATCAAAACACGATCGGGAATGTGGTATTACATAAGCGACGCGAATACTTCAGAAATACCGGACACAAAAGTTCTAGAGTCACAGGCATATTTGTTATTCCATGAACAAATTTTATAACCTTATTTATTTTATTCGCACATTGTATTTAATTTAAGAACATTTATTATGAATATTTAATATAATTGTGACGTATTAAAGATACGACCACTAACTTATAATGCTAAGACACCAAGATGTTTTGTATTTATATCAGTCATGAACATCCGAGTGGTAATACCGTTTTATTAATTACAGCTGCATTCCATCTTAACCTAATCTATGTAAAGTGGTAGTAGCAGGACAAAATATTACAAAAATTGAAGTATATGTATCACTGTCTTTCCTAACTCCTCTTATCCTTCCCACATTTTGTGGTTATTGCAGTATTTCAAGATTGATTAAATCCATTCAATTGAAACAAATGCGAGATAAACCCAGTATTGTATTAAGCCTATTCACTTAAAGATTACATGATTAGGTATTGTGATTCATTCCAATTCCGGTTAACTTAGTCATGCATAAACCTTTTGTTGTGTTATTATTGCATCATAAATTCTTCAAAATGAGGATTTATTTAACATGATAAGGATAAGATGGTAAATTATGCTTTTAACACTCACCTGATAACATTAAAAATGGCTTGAAAACACTAACACACCACCTTATGTATTATATTTGAAACCAAGAATGAAAGATACAGCAACTTTTCAACAATTTAAACATTTAATTAATTTTAATGCTTATCAATACTAATACTTATCAGCTCAATTTGTTAAAAGAATGATAAAAGGTTTTATCAATTTTAAGCATTAGTAACGGTGTAAAAAAAATCCATAATGGTAAACACCACCAAAAACATTTAAAATTATACAAACTCTTAGTTTTTATAGGTTAATCGAATTAACAACTAGATGTTGTATCGATTGTTAAAATCCATCGCCCATAATTTACATAAATAATTACTGGGCATTTTATATCACTCATCATCATTAGGTCTTCAGCCCTAGAACTGGTTGGACGGGTAGTTTCATTGTTTTTTATTCTAGGGCTAACCTACACATTTCCCCGAAATTCCCACAGCCTACATCTTCCACTATCTATGCAATAGTCTGAACTCGGTCTACCTCTCTTCTTTACTTTCTCTGCTTACACACCATTCCCTCGTGCCTTAGTATGTGTCCTATTGTCCTATCAATCATATTTTTTACTGTTTTCCACATATTTTTTCTTCCCCTACAATTTCGAGAACCTCCATGCTTCTTAACTTTTGTTACGTTTATTTTTCAACATAAATTAAATACCTTTTTTCCTGGTTACGTCATTACCCGCTCGAATAAATTCCATTTCTATTCTTAAATTCTCCAACAATACCCTATATAGTGTACCTATTCAAAATAAGCCCGCGTTAACATAATTTTAACTTAAAACCATTTTGCTTTTAAATTGAAAATTTGTTCGATAATAATAATACCTTGTTTTAGCTATCCGTTAATTTGTTAAACATTCCAATAACGTATAATTGCTTTCTCTTGTGTTTCCCATCTAAAGACTTGTCAGAATAATGGATCCTACCATTATTTGATAGCGTGTTTTGCAGTAGTTTGTTAATCACGCTTTGATAACGCGAGGATTGTAGTTCAAACTCTTGTTATTTGAACCATTTTAAATTTGATTCTGCATCTTGTGCGTTGAAATATTTTCTACATCATTCGTCACAGTACTTCAAAAGCAATGCACGTTGTGTTTGTTCGACAAGTAGGAGGTGTCTTGCGTGTATCGGTGAGTTTTTCCACGCTTACCCATCCTAATCAGATTCTTTTTTAACTCTTAGCTGAAGGCCACATTGGTTCTTTTTATGTAGACTCAACTGTTCTTTGACACAGATCAACTGCCGTTGCCTGTAGATCGCTAGTGCCGTTGTGGTAACAGGGTAAATAGATCCCGACGACCATGGTGATGCGGTGCTGATTCATTCCCGATGGCGTGCAAGTTTGTTGCTGTGAATCGATATTATCGCTCTACAGGTGGGATGTACATTGTTAAAAATGTTTGACCAAAATTTCCACGCGCTTATTCTTTTCTACTGATTAGTTTATTTTACAAACGGAATTATGTACAATTTAAAAGAATGTTTGACAAAAACTCTCACACGTTAATTCTTTTTTACTGATTAGTCTATTTTACAAAAGGCATTATGTGCAATTTTAAAAACGCTTGACAAAAGCTCTCGCATGTTTATTTTCTACCGATTAGTTTTATTTTGTGTAAAATACGAGATGCGCACTTTGTATCTAAAGTACTAAATTGTTCGTATCACATAATTGTTTGCTTTGAAATAGTAACGCTTAATTTATTTCTTTTGCTTGTTTTGTACAGAATGCGTTATTTATTCTTATTGTAAATAGATAATCGTGGGCGACGTGCTTTTTTTTGGTATTTAGGTGAATCTCCCCACTCTCCGCGTCTGGTAGTTAGCATGGTATTTACGTTTCTTCCGGCTACGTCAGTTAAGGTTCGTGGCTGCGAGCGGTTCTTTTTAAAAAGACTTCTCCAACTCCTTAACACATTTAATTTATTTACACAGAAATTATTGAATTTTGACAATCTTGAAAATGAATTATTCTAAGTCGAAAATATATTAATTAATTGTACAAGTGAGTTATCTAACAAACTGTAATGTTAAAGCTGAACGATGGATTAACTGCCTGCGAGTGGGGCTCCCAGGTCTTTTATAATATCCCTACCCCCTCACATTTCTGTGGGAACTTGCAGACCTAATGTCTGCTTACACTTGACTCTTATTCATAATACAATGTTGCTATTTTAAAGCTATTCATAATTACTTTGTTGCGAGCTTCCTTTCCAGGTAATCTCGGTACGTGACTGTCTGTGACCGCCTGTGACCCGACATCTGCAGTGTCACTTATCTCTGTGCTACAAAGTAGCGTTTCCGTTTCCATGAACGTTAATAAACTGAATAAAATGTCCTTCAATTACATTGTTGCGTATTCCTGATTCCTGTTCTAGTGCTTTTAATGTCTGTCTTGCATCTAAATTCCCTATATATTCTTGCCATCTAACCACTTTATCTACATTTTCTATAATGATGTTTCCTCCTGTGTTCTTTATATTTTTGCTATACGGTTTTATATCCGTAAAATTCATTCTAAGTAGTTTGTATGATTCGTCTGTCTTTCCTATTTCCATCTTAGTTTGTAACTCTTTGCACTTTTCATCAATCCATTGTTCTTTAGCTTTCCTGCATTCGCTAACAATTTCCCTTTATGACCTTGTATCTGTTTTCCTGCTTTGTCTACTCTGTTTTGTATCTTCTCCTTTCTTGTATTAAATTTAGAATATCCTTTGTTACCCAAGTCTTCTTATTTTCTTTTTGTTTATACCCCAGAATATCTCTAACTGCCATATCTAAGCTGGATTTAATGTTATTCCATTCTGTTTCCACTTCCTTAGTATCAGAGATTTTTCCCATATTTTTCAGAACTTTTTTGGTTTTTCTTAAAGCTTTTGTAGATATCTTTAGCTTTTAGTTTCTCAAAATCAAAGTGGTTCTTTTTCCCCTTCCTTTTTTTCAAAATTTTTTAATTTAAACACAGATTTCATAATTACCATGTATCTATATCTGATTCTGGGTAGCTTCTACAGTCTTTTACTTGATTTCTAAACCGTTGTCAAACAAGAATGTAATATATTTGATATCTCCCTGTTCCTGGCATTTTATATGTGTATCGTCTTCTAGTATGATGTTGATGTTGGCGATATGCCACTTAGCATATGTCTATTTCATTTGTCTATGGTCTATTCTAGGTTACTCTGTTGCAGTGCTCAGTGTATTTGTAGCATAGATCAAACAAATAGATAAAGAACTCGATAGTAGGAGAAAGTTGCCAAAATCGTACTACTTAAGCACATCTGTATAAAACACGAAACTGGATATGTTATATATAAAAGTCACTATTTCAAATGATAGTATGATGATTATTTAATCATTTTATAATATAACAAGTGAATAAAAAGGTTTATTATTCGTGTAAATTACACTTTTTGAAAACATTGAACAAGTACGATTTTAGAAACCAGTATCCTAAATCGTACTTCATAGTCCCCTAAATCGTACCTTTATAATTGGCGTGTCCTATCATGTCTCTATCATAAAATATCACGCCTCTAGTATCCTCTAGTAAGTATCGTGCCTCTATAATAAAAAAGATGGTTTGGATATACCCTTTATGATATATTTATTGAGTTTTATAGATACATTAAAAAATACTTTAAAATGTGTCTACAAAAAAATGACAATTAACAACATTTTTACAGTAAAAACATTTAGGACACAAATATATCTTATCTTCTTTTAACCATGCACAAGCCCTATGTATCCCCGTTTTGCATCCTATGCACTGTATCATATTTTCCAATCTGATAGTGTCACATAGAATGCAAAACCGATCGTCCTCATTCACTGTTACAACAATATCTGTCGAAGAACTTGTTGATGCATTATTCACATTAACTTTTTTTCCTACATTTGCATTTTTCACTTTACTCTTTCCTATGGAGGTTGCTTTCTTTTTATCTCGCAGAGTGTTTTTATAGGTTTTACTCGTAAGCACAGTTGCTTTTTGAGCACTTCCTTTTCTGTTTGTAATTTTACGTATTGGAGATAGATCTGATATTGGTACTTTCAGAGAATCTGCTTCGATATTTCCTTCCAGCGTAACAACTTCGCTGTTTACAACTTCTGTTTCGCCATTTCTTCATGATGTTTGGAATTCAGTTACAATATCGCTGGCTACATCTGTCTTGTTACTTTGTTCTGGAGTATGTGGTTTATTCAATAAATCGCTATCCACAAAATTGGCTTTGCTAAATATGAAACGGTTGACTTGCCTACAAGCACTGGCTTCAAATGATTTGGCTGCATTAGAAACCCAGGCAGCTTTATAGTAAGCTGTAGTTATTAAGACTGCAACATCATATTGCTTAATACATTGACCAGCGTGGTTTGTCATCCACTGGTCCAGAGCTTGATTATAAAAAATTTGCATTGGCCCAAAAACTCCAATGTCCAATGGTTGTAGTCTGTGTGTTGCATGCCCTGGTAATTGCAATAAAACAATGCGCCTAGCTTGTGCTAATTCCAGAGCTTGCAAACTTTTGGTGTGGGATGTGGCCCGTCAAATAATAAAATTAGGTTTTTTTCTGGTATTGGTTTCACATTATAAATAAAATGTTGCAGCCACTTAATATAAAGTTCAGTTGTTATAAACCCTTGATCAGCAACTTCTATTAAACTTCCAGGAGGAGTTAATTTACCTAATGTTGGATGTAATCGTTTTCTTTTAAAGATAAACACACAATTGTAGTGTTGGTCCCTCTTTCTCCGCTAACCACTCTACCAATTCTTTTTTTTCCTTTTTCAGCAATTATTTTCTCACATTTTTTCTGAACTCTAGAGAATCCCAACTCATCCATATTGAAGATTCTGGAAGCATCAATCCCATTGGATCTCACAATAGTTTCCAATAAGCCAAAAAATAGATTTACAGCTTCTCTATTGAAGCCCTTAGCCCGGCTTATAGAAGCATTCTGGCTGTCTTACTGAAATATTAGGATGTCTCTTTAAGAAAGAATAGAACCTGTAACACTTTGCCCTTTTTCTCTGTCTTAAGTTACATTCAAAAAACAAGAAACGAGTTACCTTATGCATAAAAAATAAAATGCAAACTCTATATCAATTCTTACAGTTCAAAATTTCAATACAAGGGTCCACTCATTTACTCCACAATGTTGTTGACTATTTCGGATCCAACAGCCATCGCTATACTTCATTCAAACGCCTCGGCTCCTCTACAGCGGAGAGTACATGGACATTCCTCAGGGTGGTTAGGCATAGAACTCTGAAATCGACACTGGTGAGTTAACTTACCCGAGAATTTGCAAAATCTTTGTACCCTAAATGTATTTCAATCCACGCCTAACTGTAATATGGAACTTACAAAAATTCGGGGACGAAGCTGGGAAAAAGCTTTTACATCGATCCTTCACCTAACTCATACGAGCACCACGAATTGGGCGTCATACAATTGCCGTGGAACCTTCGTTAACTTCGAAGCTTCACCAGGGTCAACATATAATTTTCAAAAAAAAATTCCTTACCGTTTTATTTCTCCTTCAAACTCCTTCAGATTCCCTGGCTAGATCAGCTGTGGCTCTTCTCGAATACCTAAATTTACAACCATACCTCTTTCACACTCGCACACCATTCAATAAAATCACCAAATAATACAACAATCATACAACCTTTTATTTACACCTATTAACAGATAAATTATATTCACATGTGTTAAAGACAGTTTGATACATTAAGTATAAAACTTAAAATATGGTATATTTTTAAAGTCCTTGATTTTTCTAATGATCTTCAAACAAATTCAATGAGATATGAGTAGATGGACCCCACATGTTACCCTAAATTGACTGCACACTGGAGTGTGGTGAGCTCATAATAACCCAGTTTAGTTTGTATATGCCTTCTATACCTTGCATAAATTAAAACAAAATTAACAGACCCGTTTACCCTTTACAATTCAATTTATATCCTGAATAAAATTTTGAATGTTTTCAATACACCCCTTTTCAATATTTAACCTCAATAAATTGTCCAGTACATGTATCTTTTTCAATAAGTTTCTACAACCATAAATATGCTCCAAAAAAAGTCAACCACACAGCACAAAAATTTCACAGATGTTTATCAAACAACAAAAATGTCAAATAAATTACCTGGAGAATTCTTCAGGCTTTCTTTCCTTCGAAGATGATTGCCAGAACACCTCGGCTTCGTTTCCATTCACCGTGCTACTCACCGGATCCACAGGCCTCCACCATCTGCCACCTCTGCGAGCCAAGCGTCTCGTCTCACAGTACCATTCCATATATCATGCATACAAACTTGATTATTTGTGATGCTTACCCCACATATATCATGCTTCCATTTATTTATTTTCGTGCTTTGTATAGTAGTAGCCGGACCTTTATTAATTTAAAATGCACTACTCGTACTTCACGTCAATAATTAGATGTCCGCTACTACTGTTTTATACTTTCCAGCACTATATTTACGGTAATTTAATCACATAAAATACTCATAGAAAGCTTTACTGTTATGGTGGTCGGCATTCAGTACTTTTTTGAAGTAAAGTAACATAGAAACGAAGAGAAGAGAAGAGAACCTCTATAACCTAGGTTGAGTATTTATATGCTTTCAAAACTCCCTTAGTGGACGCACTTCCAGCAAAAAGCTTATTTTCAAATCTAATTCCCAAAATTTTGAATATAATCGTCTCAAAATTCGTAAAATTTTGTAGCGTGCTACGTGCTGTATCACCCCGATTCGCTTTCACCTTCGCGTGTATCTGCGTTCGGAACACTGTCCACTTTCAGCCAATGACAAAATTCTCTGCCGTCATAAACTTCATCTAAGTTCTGTTTATCCTTGTTTGATACATGTTTGCTGTCTCGTTGAAAACCCCACTTGCGTTACAGAAAATCGATATTGATGACATCTCATCTCCACTCCACGTGTATATAGTACGTGCATTTTCAATCGCAACGCTTTTTTATCTGTCTTTATCTGTTGTGTATAACCGATCGTGCATTTCCCTCGCTTTTTAAGATGTTTGTTAGCCTTGTTGTTTATCCAAACTGACGGTTGAAAATACTTTCTGTGAAATCCTGTCTTAATATGCTCTCGACTTCGTCGAACACAACCTTTTAAAACGCAGGTGTTTCTTGTTAATTATCGAACGTTTAGCATAACAATTCATAGACTTTATATTTCTTCGTATCTGATAAAACTGACGTTTGGCTGTTACCACGAATACATTTGCCTTGAAATTATTGATTTTCTTCCGCAAGCACGTTCTCTTTTGCTTATATGTGTTTGCTTAAACTAAATTAAATTAATTATACGTATCCTTGACTTCTATTTGCTTTAAAACTGTTTTTTCTTTATGTAATTCTAACATTCCAATTATTAATTATAAAAATACGTCAATACTTGTCCGTTTTCCCTAAATGACTTAAATTAATTTTGCGCGTAAATAATTTGTTCTTTTCTATATACAGAGCTTTATTGTTTCCCACATATATATAAAGACAAGTTATTATGATAGAAGACAAGTTATCGTCAAACTTTGATAAGGCTATTGACAAATACAAATCAGGCTGGTAGTTATATAGTAAACAAAACATTAGCTTTATTACTTCATGGGGAGGAAACATCCACTGACCAATGGTTTCGGCTAGTTAGCCTCATCAGAGTGGAATAGTTTGATAGGTTCTTGGGAACTATTCCACTCTGATGAGGCTAACTAGCCGAAACCATTGGTCAGTGGATGTTTCCTCCCCTATGAAGTAATAAAGCTAATGTTTTGTTTATGGCTATATAACTACCAGCCCGATTTGTATTTGTCAATAGCTCTTATTATTTTCATAAGAGTTTGTTTACAGATACATCTTACTTTATGATATATATATATATATATATATATATATATATATATACGATATATTATTTATATATTTCTGTGATATTCGAGCCCCACAACTTGGGCGTCATAAATTATGCTGTGATAACCCCTGTTTCTCTCTCTCAGCCCCTTATACCACTCAAACACTTGTGAAATTGTAAATTTATAATTTTCTTTTGCCTCGACTAGCTGATTCAATTAATTAAAGCACTTCTATAATACATGGTATAATGATTGAGTATTTACAACACTTTTAACTATCTTCTCCCCTTTTATATCATATACATCTGTCAAATTGTTAGAAAGTCAAGCCAGCAAAACGAGATTTTAATTACCTTTAAAGACTTATTGAAACGTTTCAAGCTGTCTGAAACTTTTCATAAAACTTTTGCAAGAAACCCCCAATTTGTCGGCTTTTACACTTTAAATTATGATTGAGATAAAACAGTTTCAAAAATAAATCATATCAAAATCTCTAACCTGGATTATTTTCATAGGTGCTCCCAAGAATTGAAGTCGATATCCAAATCGTTATCGGTGCGTTTATTTCAATAAAAAATTTTCCATTTCCATAATAGAACATTTACCCTCAATTTGCTTGAGCAGGCAGCATTCTCCAAAATTGTATTTGTGATCGTAATGGCTCGTAATTTAAAGTTCTACAGGAATCGTAACATTATTTTACTTGTAATTTATATCGTAATTGAGATGGTAAATTCAGATTGACATTTTGATCGACCTTCAGATGGACATTCAGACGGACATTCAGACGGATATTCAGACGGATATTCAGAGCCCTGTTTTATTTATTATTAGAAATGTTATAACTTCCTAAATCTTATTTACCTACGTCTCAGAAGTAACGGCACAATATTCACAATTATACTTTAGAATTTCACTGTTAACAAACATTTATTATGCGCGTAAATATTTGGCGCTGTCAAGCATAGTCACTGCCAAGTTTCAAATGATATTCCATTCTCAAGATATTTATAGGATCGTCCCACTTTTATTTGTGATTTACTGGCTTTACGTGCTAGGCGAGGCCAAGCATATTATCACTTATAATTTTAGGAAAAATTACCAATAGTATGTCTTCTACTTGCATAACGCGGTGCTTGAGGTCACGTAATTCAATTGTTATAGCTTGTATTTACTTCAGGAATCCCAGGAATTTTCGTACATATCAATCACGTAGTCTTGTTTGTGGGCCTTTATTCTAATCTAAATTGAATAAATTTGGTGTTTGTTTATTTCCCAATAAATTGGATTTTCGAACAACTGTGATTCTCTAAGATCACGTACGCTTTTAAATAATGCATAATTTCTGCGTGCGTTTTACGATAATATCTTTACACACTTTATTAATGTTTATCTAGCCACTTCATGCAGGTTTTCCACTGATTTAATTTTAATGCGTTTCGTCACCTTTTCTAAATCCTAATCTTTGCTAGTAGCTACTCTTGGATATCTGTTTTAATTGTTTGTACTGCTGTATACAGTGTGCTCGCAACTAATAATTTTTATAATAACCTATTTACTCTTCTAATATCTATAATTCCGTGCTTCTGTTACTTGGAAGTTTTTCTTGCTTATTCTACGACCCCAATGACTTAAGCTACCCCTAAATTAACCCTATAATTACAGCAATATATATATATCAACATTCGTATCAAGTAATGAATCTAATAACCTTTAGTATGGTGATATAACTATATACATTACCTATATCGACATACCTTTCACTTTCTTGGTCTTTTACCCAATAAATTAAAAGACATACATGAATGCAACAAGAAAATGTCTATTATTTAACTAAAAGTTACCTTAACCCAGATTGTTATACACTGTACTAATCAATCTAAATTCTATAATTAAAACAAATCGATCCCGAATTAAACATAACCAATAACTCTTGATATTCTACACAAAATTCATAATAATAAGTGGCAACGTTAATAATAATGTCAAAAAATTCTAATATTAACCTAACCACTTAATAACATATTCATATAAAACATGTATAAAGGTTCATACCTGCGTCCTCACGTGTATGCATACATATGCATATACACCTCCGTTCTCTCGAATCATTTATTCAAAGATTCACCCAATACCTGTTTTGGGTATACAATACCCACTGTTGCTCCAGTGTCTACGGTACTACCTAGGTAACTTATCCTCACCAGGGTTGAAAGTGCTTAACACGGGTGTTGATAAATTTTGTGCTCTAAATTCTTTATATTCCCCTACTTCTTCACCAAATTGGATTGGGACCAAGCTTACAAAAACCCGAGTCTGTTCATTTAAACCAGCACTTCCACAAGGTAGCGAATCATCATATGGTGTGGGAGTCTCACGTATTGGATGTAGGCAGGGGCTATTTCTGGTAATCCACGAACCGTACGGAGGTGGCAATTCTTCGTGATCCTCAAATAATGCAGCGTATGGAGGTGGTTCTTCCTTGTGAACCTCGAATAATGAACAGTATGAAGGTGGTTCTTCTTCGTAAATTTTATTTTTATTTAGCCCATCACCATCGCCAAACAACGAACTGTATGTTGGTGGTGAGTCATCATCTTCTTTGCAGTAAACCTGCGCTTCCTATCCTTAAACGCCTTACAACTTAACCATTTAGTTTTCTGATTAAATTTAAATTCACCGCTATTAAATTCTCCTTTAAGAGCCTTATCTTGTAAAATGGAATTAATATTTTTGTATCCCTGAATACTAATATTTAGTATTGTCCAATTCCTTGAATTCCACTATTTCTTAAAGTATAAGCATCATCACCTTGCAGATTTATTAACCAAACATCACGTTAATTTAAATTTGAACATAACCAAAGCTGCTAGGTGGCATTGTAGAATCACACGTAACAGCCCCCAGGCTAGTTACATTAACATTCGTATATCTTCGTGTGTCTTTGTGTGTCGGCTTTTCTCTAATTTTCCACTTACCGTATTTATATACTTTCGGCCACGTGACCGGTCTAGCTAATCAAAAACCTTACATATTTCACAATCTTAAATCATCCCCACATGGGCTTTCAGGTTAATTGCTTAAATCAACTTTTATTATTATTATCATTGCCGATTGGAAAACACCCTATATTTAAGTTATTTTACAATACTCTAAATTACTTTCTGTTCATATTTTTATAAATATTGCAAAAAATTAAATATTATTGCCCACTTCCGGTTTCAAATTTTCTCTTTGGCGCCTTAATTTAAAAAATCCTAAATTCAAGGGGATGTTAGATATCAGTTGATAGGTTATGGTCCTTTAAGTTGTCAACTGTCACCCAAAACCAAACTAGGGTTGGGTAACTATATTAATTATGTTCAGTGTTGAGTTACATCTTATATAGAATTGTCAGTGGTTGGTAAAAATTTTGTTTGAAATTTGGGTTAATTTAAAAATGTTCTTGGGTGTTACAAACCACTTTTTCCCTGCAAGCCGCATTGTGCGGTTAAATTTATGTTGCAAATTATTTTTTTTTCGTTATTTGACAAGCCAAACTCTTGATGTCTCTAATGTTGAGACCAAACAATAATGATCTCAGACGGATAATATGTTCAATCAGTTGATCTTCTACATTTTCAGGTAATGTTGTGAAATTTCCATTCCTTTTTCTTGACGATAACAATGTTTTTAATGTACCATCAAGATATCTTTTGAAAGTAGGTTTTGGTATGTTGAATCGCCTACAACACTCATTAAATCCATATTTCTTAGAACGATATGCCTCAATTGCATTGTTCATGTTCTCTTCAGTCCACTGACAATAAATTCTTTTCGGCATGATTTCTAAAAGCGTAAAAGTATTTGGAAGTTGCAGTAATATATAAAATCCAATCAGTTGCTGTTAAACACTGTTTTGATGATATGCTATGGTTTATAAACATATTTTTGCAAAAAATGGTATGTTATGCAGCTGTAAATTGTTCTAATAATTCAAGCTATGGGAATACCTATCGTTTTATAAATTCCCTTGTTTAGCGTGGGGGGTCTTATAAATATATATATCGACTTACCTCCGCGGTTTTTGTTGTTCTAAGCTGCAGTTCCTTGCTCCTCAACTAAGTGGACTGTATTGGAGATTATAGTACGTGTTCCTTTGCACTTGCACTGTGTTTTTTAGGGGTTTAACAAATAAATTCACATTCAGCGGCACTATGACTAATTCACGTTACCGAACGAAAAACCGACTGTCTGCTTCGATATCGATGAGAGAGTGTTTGTTCACTACCCCTTTTTCAACTTATTTACACATGCACAAGGAATTTTTACGACAGGATATAAGGGAACAAGGGATCCAGTTTTACTATTTGATTTACAACTACAAATTTAAAATAACTTAAAATTAACCACGCGAACGCGTGACAAAGAGTCCGAACATCCCTACTGCCTTAGAACGCCGGAAAAAGTGGTTAATTAATTGTAAAAGAAACGATTAGATTTTCACACCAACAAAGGCATTGTGTAATGTATGTTTTGAAAAGACTGAATTTAGTTGTGTACTATAATGTGGTTTTTGAACAGGAACATTTTGATGCTTCACAGTTCGAACAACTTGGAGTTGATTCTCGTGTTGTACTCACAAATTTAATTTCTACAATAATTTAGTATCATAGTGTTCTAAAAAGCAAACTATTGTTACCTTAAGTACAGAATAGGAATTTCGTGCTGTTTCTGCTAATATTTATGTTAGCATTGTTATTTAAAAATAACTAACTGGTACCATTAAGTTGCTATGAAATTTTGAGAATAAATAAAGATTCGAGCATATGGATGTAAAATTGCATTTTATTTTAGATCAAATAAGTGAAGCTATCGTTAAGGTGAGCTATGTTTGTACTAATTAACAGTTGGCAGATGTTCTTAAATCAAAGCAGTGGACTGTAACCTTGTAAATGATGGATGCTGGTGAAGCTGAAATTCAGATAATCACTTATAACTGTAAATGCAGGAAAAACAAACTAGAAACTTGTTAAAAAATGATTTATTAGAGCTTTGTATTGTATGTAACTTACTGCATTGTGCTTTATAACAACGTGTGTCTATTTACCAAGCATGGTTTGCATATCTTAAAAAAGGGAAAAAGAATTGTTAGTAAAAAGCTCGCTGACATCATATTAAGAACCAACAACTCTTACAAACATTGAGTATACCACGAGAAATTCAGCCAATTTTTTAGTAACTCGACAAAAAAGGGGGGAAATAGATACAGAAATTTTTTTAGCAATAAAGTAGACAAGTTTCAATGATACTGTGTAACATGCAGAGTTTGCGCAGCAAAACTAATGAGTTATTTATTCTATTAGAAAGTTTATGTTTCCCTAATATCATTTGTATAACGGAGCATTGGCTTAAACCAGTTGAATATGCGCATATTGATGGGTATAGGCTTGTAAGTAACTTCAGAAGACATAATTCTTTTCATGGGGGAACGGCAATTTACGGCAGTGTAAACCTCAAATTGGAAGACATCTCATCTTTCTATAATCTGAGAAAGGAAATAAATTTTGAATTTTCGCATGTGTATAATAGAGAAGGTAAGCTGCACATTTTATCAGTTTTCGCTCACCCACTGGTAGCATTGACTATTTTCTAGATTCACTGGACATTATATTAAACTCACTGACAAGTTATTGCAAGGTAGTGGTAGCGGGGGATTTTAACATTAATTTCAATAATACTACAGACAAGCACACAAGAAGACTGAAACAAATTCTACAATTACATAATATGACAATACATATACAAGGAGTCACTAGAGTCACTAGTCCCACAAGTTCCTATATTGACTACATAATTACTAATATCCTTAATACCTCCATTATTTCAACTGAGATAATAAGCAATGACCTGTCTGATCACAGCTTTATCCTTTTTCAATTCTATCTTAAATCAATAATAGATTCGGAGGCATCTTTGGCACGTAAGTTTACGAAGGAAAACATAGGTCATTTCAAGTCTTTATGTGAACTAATATATCTTCCGGCTACTTCTAATGACTTAAACTGTAATTTTCAGCTCTTAGTAAAAAACATATCAAAAGCATTTGATACTTCTTTTCCATTGACACGAAATAAATTAAAAGATAAACACTGGCTAACTGAAGCAATAAAAACTTCAGCAAGAAACAAAAAATTTTTGCATATTATGTATAAACATTATAGTAATAATGCTTTTGTTAAGACTTATTATGTTAGAAACAAAAAATATTTAAGGCTACAATTTCACTGGCTAAAGCTAAATTTTTATCAATTCGTATTTGGCATTCTAAAAACAAATCGAAAGAATCGTGGAAAGTTGTAAAGGAACTGTCAGGAAACGTGAATAAAAAGAAGACTGTTTATATACAAAACTGTTTATATGAAAAAACCGCAGATATCCTAAATGCTTATTTTGTTACAGCTGCTGAGAATCTATTAATCAACAATGACTTACCTATGTCGAAATCCCTGGATTTTTTAAAATACAGTTCTTTTGCATATCATAATAATTTTATGTTCTTCCCTACGGACCACTATGAAATTATAGACGTGTTCAGTTCGTATAAGAATAAGCATTGCTCTGGCAAGGACAAAATTCCTGCTAAAATATTAGCGTTATTACCTCTAAAATTAATGAAATATCTTGCAGACCTAATCAATGAATCATTCCAAATAGGGGTATTTCCATCATGTCTAAAGCATGCAATTGTAATTCCTATACTTAAGGGAGGTTCCCACTCTGTTAACAATTATAGGCCGATTTCTTTATTGTCAGTGTTCTCAAAACTAATTGAATACTTAGTAAAAACACGTATTACTAGGTTTGCTAATACGTATAACATGATAACTCCTGCTCAATATGGGTTCTGTGCCAAAAAATCTACAAACGATGCAATTCATAATTTTCTAAACAATATTTACCAAGCAATAAATAAGAAAAATACATTAGTAGCGGCAGACTTCATCGAGATTAGCAAAGCATTCGAATATGTTAATCATGATATACTTTTAGCCAAACTAGAATATTATGGTATCAGAGGAATTCCAAACAATTGGTTTAAGTCATTCTTACAGGGAAGAACACAGTCAGTTAGAATTAATGACGGAAATAGACTATCTAATAAATTAGATATAAACCTAGGAGTGCCGCAGGGTTCTGTCCTTGGTCTTTATTGTTCTTGTTCTTCATAAATGATTTTGTCAGGTCTACGACATTTGCAAATTGCACTGTTTTTGCGGACGACATAAGTCTTAGTTGGGATGCCACTTCCATAGCTACTTTAGAAAATAATATTAGTGCAGATTTAAAATCTGCATATAATTGGTTTATTATAAATAAGCTGGTTTTCAATGACCAAAAAATGTGCTTAATGGTTTTCAAAAACCATATTCTTACAGAGAGATTATCGAAAAATTTATCTTTGCATCCAGTTGTGTCAAATAAATTTTTAAGTCTAATTATTGAAATAGGGCTTAATTGGTCGAAACACGTTACTGATTTAGCTGCAAAGTTGCCCTCTGCCTGTTTTGCTATTAAGGCTGTATCCAACGTAGTATCAAATGAATGTGCTTTGAATGTGTATTATGCACTATTTGAATCAAGCATAAGATATGGTATCGCCTATTGGAGTAATTCAACTATCGAAAATATAACGACAATTTTCAGATTACAAAAGAGAGTCATACGAATTATAGCCAGAGCAGCAAGTAATTGTCATTGCAGACCTCTATTTATAAAACTAAATGTTCTAACTTATGTCTCAATTTTATTTATGAAACCCTTATACTGTTTTTTAAAAAGCAAACAAACTTCAGTGCTCACAATAATTTCCACAACCATTTTACACGATCAGCCGGGGATATATATAGGCCTAGACCTTCATCTATGCTCATCAAAAAGTCGTTTATATACATAGCCCCAACAATGTTTAATAAACTACCTATTAACATTAAAACTTTAAAAAAATTGACAGAATTTAGTTGTCTTTGCTGTGCAAGCGAGGTTACTATTCATTAGATGAGTTTCTAGAGGATAACTTCGAAGATTCATGATTAATTAATAAATGATCTTTTAATTTGTACACATTTTATATATGTTGTTTTAGTTCCTTTGACGACCTATTATTAGTAATCCGTTAATATTTTATTGACAATATAAATTTTAAGATTGGTAGGAGAGAATAAGAAATCTTCTTCCTCTGACATTTATATGCACTCCGCCTAGTTGTTATATTAGGATATTTAAGGTAGCAAATGTAAAGAAGTTATTTAATGTGTTGTAGAAGAATTTTTACCATTGTATTATGGGTATGAATAAACTTACTTACTTGCTTACAGTAAAAATCGATCGGAAATGGCGCAATATTCAAACTAAAACAAATGCGTTGAACAAATCCTCCCAGCTTTGAAGAATTTTCTTCAAGAATATAAAAAAAAAAAAGTACATTGATTTGTAACTACTAAATTAAACTACATGATAGTGTTTGTTAAAGAAACTCGACTTTTAACATATGACTTATTTTTCAAGTAACGGGCACAATTTAGTAATTGTTCTCTTAAATATTCCCTTTGAAGTTCGAACTGTTGCTACGTGTGTGATGTCGTCCTTTCCTGGATGCAACTGAGTAATGCGACCAAGCAGCCATTTATTTGGTTGTAAATTGTCTTCCTTGACAATTACCATTGAACCGATGGATAATGTTTGAGGATTCTTCTACAAGTAGATTTTTCTTGTAATTCGCTAATATATTCAAGAGACCATCTGTTCCAGAAATGTTGAAACATTTGTTGTAATAGCTGAAATCTGGATAATCTGTTAATTTTGATCTGTCTGACATCTGGATCTGGCAGGAAGTGTGTTGGGGTTAGAGTAGTTAAATCATTAGGGTCCCTGTACAATGGGATAATTGGACGGGAATTTAAAGTTGGTTCAATTTAATTTAACAGTGTATAAAATTCTTCAAAAGTCGGTACAGAATTCATCAATATTCTTCTTAAATGATATTTTATGCTTTTCACACCTGCCTCCCACAACCACCAAAGTGAGGCAAGTGTGAGGGTATGAAATACCAAGAAACATTGTCATTACTGGCCAAGGAGGTCAATGTTTCATTATTTTTTATTAAAAACTGAGTCAATGTTTTCAGCTCATTATTGACCCCTACAAAATCCGAGCCATTGTCAGAAAAAACTTAACTAGGCTTGCCCTGTCTCGCACAAAATCTGCGAATATAAATGACTCTATAGTAAGGTCTGTAACTAATTCTAAATGGATTGCTTGAACCGTAAAGCAGACAAATAGTGACATGTAGGATTTTGAGATTTTTGCACCTCTTGTTTTCCTATCTTTTAGTTGAAATGGACCAGCATAGTCAACTCCACAAAATTGGAAAGGATCAGCATGTGAAACACTCTGAATTGGGAGATTTCCCATTATACGTTGTATCGTCGTAACTCTGAATCTACTACAAATTACACAATTGCGAACTGTTATTTTTGCTAAATTCCTACCATTGATAGGCCAGTAAGTTTGTTTAATAGAAGCTAACAACATATGTGGACCTGCATGAAGTAAGCGGATGTGCTCGTAGTTAAAAATAAATTTTGTTAAATGATGTTTGGCCGGCAACAAATATGGATGTTTAACATCGTATTGAAAATTTAAAGATTGGAGCCTCCCTCCAACCTTTAGGAGATTGTCACGATCGATAAACGGCGTTAATTTTGATAAGCTTTGCCTTTTCGGCAGTGCACCTTGGGATTTAATTAGATTTATTTCTACAGTAAAATTGATTTGTTGGACTACCCTAATTAAACACTTTATTGTGTTGTTTAGTTCTGAGACAGTTAAGTTATTATATTGTCTTCGTACCCTTGCTATTTTGCAATTGTTTATAAATCTTATACAGTAAGCTACAGTTCTCAGCAGTTTCTGAAAACTTAAAAATCTTACAAAGGAGATTGTCTCCGGTTCCAAGTGAAGTTGTGCATGGCAATGTGTTTTGAGTTCTGGTTACTCGGATTGTCTATTCTCAATAAGTGAGATAGGCCACAATGCTTGATTGTGACTCAGCCAATATGGCCCTGTCTACCATCAGTCGGCTAGTATCAAATTGTTTGCCATTAATCCTCTAGAAGCTAGGTCAGCAGGATTATGTTTTGTGTTTATATTATTCCAATTATCAATGTTCATTAAACCCTGAATTTCACTTACTCTGTTCCCAACAAAGATACTTAACAAATAAGGTGAAATGTGCAACCAAGTCAAAGTGATCTGCAAGACAGACCAATAAAAACAAGAAACTGAAATAGTGAGTGATTGCAACACGCTGCATTAGTTGTGCCTGCAATAGTGCACTGCATAATTCTAATCTTTGGATGCTCAATGTTCGTAGCGGTGCTACTTTGGTTCTAGCACATAGTAGTCTAACCTGACATCTGCCATTTTTGCTCTTACTTCTAATATAAAGACATGCACCGAAGGCAATCTGAGAAGCATCGCAAAATCCATGCATTGATTCGATATTGCGTTAACACAAATAACATGTCTTGGAAGACTTAATGAGTGTAAGTTTGACAATTGATGTCTATACTCAACCATTTGGCCGAAATATCTACAGGAATTGGGTCATCCCATGCCATATTACTTAACCATAACTGTTGCATCATAATTTTAGCTAGTATTGTTACCAGTCTTAAAAGACCTAATGGATCGTATATCTGGGCAATATTTGAAAGCATGTGATGCTTGGTGATACGTTAAAAGCGCCTTGCATTCAAAGTTCTTTGTTAATTATTTGTTTTAACACGAAGTTGCTACGTACAATGACGTAGCCGGAAGAAAACGTAAATATACCTGACTAACTACTAATGCGGAGAGGGGAGGGGTTTCCAGCAACACAAAAATAATACATCGCCAACGATTTGCTATTTACAATAAAGAAACACGAATATAGAAATTTCTATTGAAACAGCAATACAAAATTAGTTAAGGTTACTATTTAATAAAACAATTTTACTCTATGGACAAATTAGCTAATTGTTCCACGAAGTGCGCAATCTGTAGCTAACATGCAATAAATCTAATCAGTACCAAAAAGAATAACGCTGATGCTTTCGTATAAGCATGTAACAACCCGATTTTTAATCGCTTTGTTGAGCATAAAATTGTATATTTCACGAACCGTGGTGGAATAATCTCATACAAGCAAATGCTTCTATATTTTAAAAAGCTTTCGTTTTACATCTACGGTACCTGAGATCGCATAATATTTACAATACAATGTAGTGAGAGGGTTTAGTTTCTGGTATTTAAACATATGGTGCGGCCTATGGCCGCAGGACCGGACGAATTCATTGGGGTTTTTGCAGGAATGTGGTTGCAGATGTAAAGAAACAGCAATGATTCTCGGCTTTTTTTTGTGTGTCTTTGGGGAAAGACGTGTTTATGTTTGTGCTTAGAACACGTAAGTACTTATTTTGTTTGAAAGGACATTTATTTTTAATAATGCAAGTAACACTTTGATATAAATTTCCTCCTGATACTACATCGATTTATGTAGACAATTATTGAATTGTAACGAGTTAACCTGAGTATTAATTCTGGGTTCCGGTGTACATACATTATCGGGCCTGTCAAATAATTGTTACTTCTTTATGAACAACGTTTCCGAAGTTATTTTGTTGTTTTGTGTTGAATATTTACAAATGGTTGGTTACAAAGACTTTTCATTGTTGTTTTCTTTGTAAAAGTAAGAAATGGTTTAACACAAGATGTACAGCATTAATATATTTGTATAAATAACGTTTCGCTTTTATACTATACTTACAAATACTTTTTGTAATATATTGCATCTGTGCACAATATTAATTTTATTAGTATAATTTTAAAATAGATTCTTGTACTTTTTTGTATTAAACGCTGATGCAGACATTTGATAAGGTGTGGTATTGCGTCTATTTGGAATTTTAGTTCTGTTTTATCAATTAGCATAGTTGCTTGTAAAACAAGTAATCTGTAAACAATTAAAAATAGGATATGCAATCTTATGAGTGCTTTTGTTAAATTAATTAAAGGTATTAAGTTAATCATAGTTAGGCTAAGGTTAGGTATACGTGATGACGTGCACGTCCCCAGATAACAATTAGGTTAGATAGAGTTACGTTATTTTATGTCGGAATAGTGGGCCCTGTAGGCCTTATTGCATTTAGAGTCCCAGACTGTTTAGTTATTTGTTTATACATGCTTTTCCTGACAGTCGAGGGTATAATAAAATGTTATTGCTTTTTCTAAACTACGAGTTTATTTCATGATTACTTTTATTAGGTATCAGTGCCTTTCCGCTGATTGGCGCCCATGTTTATTATGAATTGCTAATATATGTATTGATGATTTTTATCCATATCGCATCTTTGGTAAGTACAAGCAAGGTTTTAGTTAAGAGTTTGAACCACGACCTACGCCGCTGAGTTTAGTCTGCCTGGCCTTAATTAACCGTCTTGACTGGTCTTTACAGACCCTCGACGGACGGTTGATTATGCAATTATTACACTAGCGCCTAACGCTTGGGGCTCGAATTTTGTATCGTTTTACGTTGCTCAATTTTTCAAACATAATTGTACTAACGCAGACACTTTTGAATTGTTGTGCTGAAGCATTTGCTTTTACTTGCCAAGTTGAATGTACATTATAATTTTTTGTGGAGTTAACATATGCGTGTATTTTGAATTTATTGAACTGATATTATTATTGAAAATGTTTATAGTAGAGTCTTTAAAAGCTGACGAGCTGAGTCACGAATTATTAATTCGAAATTCAGATCCTTCTGATAAAACTGTTGATGTTAAAAGAAAATTATTACGTTCCAAACTTGCATTAGAAAAATGGATGTTTCAATTTTTCTAACTACGAAAAAATTCAAATTAATCATAAAGACGAATTAAATTGTTTAGAACAAAAATTAATGAATTGGAATCCTTGCTTCATTCTTATAAAATTACTCCTAAGAAAATGAATATTTACGGTTGCATACCAGACTTTCACACGTCTATCGAAGGTTAACTTACACAACCTTCAATGAAGAATATTCTTCATTTCATTCACAAATATTTTCTCGTTGTATTAAGTCTATTGAAATGTTAGAGCAAGTCCATGAAGAACAAGAATTTAATTCTAACTTTACGTATTTTTCTTTAGGTGTTAATCGCGACTCTACTCATGTTCATACCGGAAAAGACCTACCTTCTACGTCCAACATTGTCACCCACACTGAGCCTTCAATTGGTATTTCAACTAAGGACCTTAGTACCTTAATTGATTCGCTTAATAGAACTCGTTCAGCGGTTCCGATTTATAAATGGGGTATCCAGTTTACGGGTGATCCGAAAAATATTTCTGTTTTATCTTTCATTCAACGTTGCAATGAGCTTCAGGTTGCTCGGAAGGTTTCTTCTGATGATTTATTCGAAGGAGCCATTGACCTATTTTCTGATTCGGCTCTGGCTTGGTTTAGAGCCACCCGTTCCTCTGTTCATTCCTGGGATGAATTAATTTACAAACTTAAACAAGACTTTCTCCCGAGGACTACAATGAAAATTTATTGGCCGACATAAAGGCGCGAAAACAAAAATTGAAGAGTCCCCTATTGTTTATATTTCTACCATGGTAAATTTATTTGCTCAATTGGATGAAGCTATTGCAAACTCTGAACAACTGAAAATTATTAAAAGAAATTTGCAATCTTTTTATGCCACTCAATTGGCTTTGATTGAGGTTACGGACATTTCGCACCTAATCTCTTTATGTAAAACCTTGAAGGTATTAAATTACGACATGCACCTGTCGAGGAGCTTCCCACTTCCAACAGATTGCCATTCAGTCCAAATCCTAGGGTCCTTGTTTCACCTACTACAAAAAATATAGTAGCAAGAACTGATATTTCTAATTTTTCAAAAACGAATACTGCCAAGTCTACTACAATTTGTTTCAACTGCAAAAAATTAGGTCATTCATTTCATACCTGTGCCGAAAAGCGCGCATTATTTTGTTATTTGTGCGGACAACACGATGTTACTTTATTGGATTGTCCAAAATGCTCCCAGAAGTCAAAAACTAGTTTCGAAGAGTCATTTCGTTAGCCGATGTACCTCTTCACCAAAATTTGCGCTGGCTGACAAAAGATTTGGCCCGATTGGCTTCAAAAGTCAAAAATTTTTACAAACTACTAAAATTTCTTCTAATTTCTATAATTCTGAAAGAGATTCCAGACCTCATATCGCTGTTAAAATTTTTAACGATAATTTAGTTGCTCTATTGGATTCTGGCGCAACGACCACGATATTAGGGAAATCGGGAATATTTTAATTGACAAATACGATTTAAAATTAAATCGTAACGATGAGTTTTCGTCACTCTCACGGCTGATGGTACTTCACAGTCTATTCTTGGTAAGATTACTTTGCCACTTTGTGTTAATGGTCTCACTCATGAATTATCAATTTTGGTTTCTGATACAATTGAGAATGCCCTTACCCTTGGTGTAGATTTTTGCCAATTATTTGAAATTAAAGTAGATTTTTCTACAAAAGAATTTTTGCTTGTTCTTCTGAAATTGATACTTTTCATATGATTAAATGTGCTGATGAATTGGATGAAGGTCAAAATCCGAATTGAATCGTATTATTTCTTTATTTAACTTACTTGATCGTCCAGAATTGGGTCGAACTGATAAAGTCACTCATACTATTATTACTGGCGATGTTATTCCAATTAAACAACGTATTATCCTTTATCACCTGCCATGCTAGCACATGCAAATAAAGAGATTGATGAGATGTTGGCTCAAGGCATTATTAGCCCGAGTTCTAGTCCTTGGAATTCGCCGATGCTGTTGGTTAAGAAGAAGTCGGGAGAATTTCGTGTTTGCTTTGATGCAAAAAAATTTGAATTCTGTATCAAAAAAAGATGCGTATCCTCTTCCATTTTTAAATGACATACTTGATAGGTTTCGCAACGCCAGGTACTTAACCTCTATTGATTTAAAGAAAGCTTTTGGCAAATACCTTTAGACGCGGCGAGTAGAGAAAGACTGCCTTTACAGTTCCTCGCCGAGGTTTATTCGAGTATAATGTAATGGCTATGGGTTTAACCAACACGCCTAGTACACTTCAGCGGCTCATGGAGTCTATTTTTGGCCATTCCTTGTCGCAAAATGTTTTTGTTTATTTAGATGATATTATTGTCGTATCGAGTACTTTTAAAGAACATATTGAAATTTTAGAGGAAGTTTACAAAAGACTTAGAGATGCGAATTTTACCATTAATCTTTCAAAATGTGAATTTTGTAAACCCAAGTTATTATATTTGGGTTATGTTGTTGATAAAGACGGTCTTCATACCGATCCTTCTAAGATAGATGCTATAGTCAATTTTCCGCTACCTAAGACAGCCACAGAAATCAAACGTTTTACTGGAATGTGTTCGTGGTATCGTCGATTCATCAATGATTTTTCCACAATTTTGGCTCCGATTAATGACCTATTAAAAGCAAAGGAAGTCTCAATCTATTACCTGGAATGAAGAAGCTCTTAAATCCTTTGCAAAATTAAAGCTTGTCTTGGCCAGGCTCCCATTTTGGCTAGCCCTGACTTTACTAAGCATTTCTACTTACAATGTGATGCGTCGAATTATGGTGTTGGAGTTGTGCTGACTCAAGGTGAGGGCGACAACGAAAAGGTAATTGCTTACGCATCTCGTGCTCTTAATAAGGCTGAGAAAAATTACTCGGTGACAGAAAGGGAATTGTTAGCTGTCATTTTGGCATTCAGAAATTTAGGCCTTACATAGAGGCACACACTTCAAGGTTATTACCGATCATCATTCTTTGATCTGGCTTAATAACCTAAAAGATCCTTCAGGTCGATTAGCGCGTTGGAGCGTTAAGCTTCAGCAGTTTGATTATGAGGTGATTCATAGGAAAGGTAAACTACATGTTGTACCTGATGCTCTTTCCAGAGCTCCTGTTGAAATTAATTCTTTAAAATTTTCTTCTGATGATATCGATGACTGGTACAAAAGATGCTATCAGAAATTTCTAATAAACCTGATTCTTATCCGGATTGGAGAGTTGAAGATGGAAAAATTTATAAATATATTTCTAATAATTTATCAATTGAATCAAATTTGGTGGAATGGAAACTAGTTGTTCCAAAGTCGAGTCGTAATGAGATTTTGCAAAGTGTCACGATGACCCTACCTCGGCTCATTTAGGAGTTTTCAAAACTTTTTCAAAGATTAAAGAGTTATATTATTGGCCCAAAATGAAGTCGGACATTTCTAAATATATTCGCAATTGTAAAATTTGTTGTGAAAGCAAATCTGCTCAATTTAATCATTATGGATTTATGGGCCAGGAAAAGCAGATCTCTTTCCCATTTCAATGCCTTTCTATCGATTTAGTTGGTCCTTTTCCTCGTTCAAAACAAGGGAATACAGTTCTTTTAGTCATCTGTGATTGGTTTACCAAATTTACTCTAATCCACCCAATGCGCAATGCCTCTGCACAACGCATCTGTGAATATATTGAAAATTATGTGTTTTTGGTTTACGGGGTTCCACAAATTTGTATGGTGGATAATGGTCCCCAATTTAAAAGCGTTTTGTTTTCAAAATTAATGAATACTTATAACGTTCAATCCGTTTGGTTTAACGCAAATTACCATCCGCAGGTAAATTTTGTCGAAAGAGTAAATAAAGTTATTGGAACAGCCATCCGTAGTTATATTAAAGACAGTCATAAGGAATGGGATGTTGAAATCCATAAAATAGGACACGCTTTCCGAAACGCTGTTCACGAATCAACAAAATTTTCACCATCATTTTTGGCTTTTGGCCGTACCGTTCCTATTTCTGGAGATTTTTTTGGTCGGTTAAAGAATTTCAAAGAGGATGAGTTGTTTTTAGAAAATCGAGAACAGTTAGTTCGAGACATGAATGAACTATCTCCAATTTTTAGGGAGGTAAAAAGAAATCTTCATTTGGCGTATGAGCGCAATACCCGTTCATATAATCTAAGACGAAGACCTTTGAAGTTTAATGTTGGTGATCTTGTTTGGAGAAAGAATTTTGTTCTGTCGGATGCTACTAAATCATTTAATAAAAAATTAGCTCCTAAATATTTGGAAGCTAAGATAATTGAGGTTGTTGGTACTACGACTTACCGCTTAGCGACGGTGGATGATAAACCGTTGGGTATTTTTCATGTTAAAGATTTAAAGCCACATTAAATATTTTCCTTATTACCTTTATCCCCAGTTCTCAGTTGTTAAGTTGAATTCAAGATGTTGGATTTAAGCCTTGTGCATTCACTAGTATTCACATTTTATTTCTGCTTTTGCTGGTGCAGAGGTTGTTTTGGGCGTTGGTCCATACACTTATTTTTGGATCTCGCCTAGAAGTCTATTTTTTGTATATTTTGTGGGTTATTGGATTTGAGTTTCGTTGGTGTTGGAACTGATCACTCCATTCACTTTCGCTTATTCAAATTCTGTAGTTGCAGTTTAGACTGCGCATTTTATTTAATAGAAGCTTGGCTTCTAAAGTAGATATTTGCCGATTATTAAGTTTTAATACTTAGGAACTTAGCTTCAAGAGTTGGATTTGTAACTATTGTTTCGATAGTTGCTGGAGCTAATAGTTTTTCAAGTTACCTTTAATCACTTAAGTGTGTGAACCATTTTAATTTGTTGGAGATTGAAGAGAGCTTTGTTTTGTTTTCTCTTTAACAACAAAAGAATATTCCTATCTTTATTTTCCTATTTCCTCTTACAGTTATTCCTTTTCTTATTGCCTGAGGTTGTAGCAATTCATTTTGTTTTAGAGTTTCGATAATTGGTGTCGGGTATGGTGTTTAATATTGACTTGGTGACTTTAACGTATTTCAAGTTCAAAATGTGTCTAGTGTGGTTTCCTTACGTTGAGAGGTTAAAGGGTTGAAATTTCTTCCCGCAATTTCAACTTTTGTGGGGTGTAACAACCCGATTTTTAATCGCTTTGTTGAGCATAAATTGTATATTTCACGAACCGTGGTGGAATAATCTCATACAAGCAAATGCTTCTATATTTTAAAAGCTTTCGTTTTACATCTACGGTACCTGAGATCGCATAATATTTACAATACAATGTAGTGAGAGGGTTTAGTTTCTGGTATTTAAACATATGGTGCGGCCTATGGCCGCAGGACCGGACGAATTCATTGGGGTTTTGCAGGAATGTGGTTGCAGATGTAAAGAAACAGCAATGATTCTCGGCTTTTTTTGTGTGTCTTTGGGGAAAGACGTGTTTATGTTTGTGCTTAGAACACGTAAGTACTTATTTTGTTTGAAAGGACATTTATTTTTAATAATGCAAGTAACACTTTGATATAAATTTCCTCCTGATACTACATCGATTTATGTAGACAATTATTGAATTGTAACGAGTTAACCTGAGTATTAATTCTGGGTTCCGTGTACATACATTATCGGGCCTGTCAAATAATTGTTACTTCTTTATGAACAACGTTTCCCGCGAAGTTATTTTGTTGTTTTGTGTTGAATATTTACAAATGGTTGGTTACAAAGACTTTTCATTGTTGTTTTCTTTGTAAAAGTAAGAAATGGTTTAACACAAGATGTACAGCATTAATATATTTGTGTAAATAACGTTTCGCTTTTATACTATACTTACAAATACTTTTTGTAATATATTGCATCTGTGCACAATATTAATTTTATTAGTATAATTTTAAAATAGATTCTTGTACTTTTTGTATTAAACGCTGATGCAGACATTTGATAAGGTGTGGTATTGCGTCTATTTGGAATTTTAGTTCTGTTTTATCAATTAGCATAGTTGCTTGTAAAACAAGTAATCTGTAAACAATTAAAAATAGGATATGCAATCTTATGAGTGCTTTTGTTAAATTAATTAAAGGTATTAAGTTAATCATAGTTAGGCTAAGGTTAGGTATACGTGACGACGTGCACGTCCCCAGATAACAATTAGGTTAGATAGAGTTACGTTATTTTATGTCGGAATAGTGGGCCCTGTAGGCCTTATTGCATTTAGAGTCCCAGACTGTTTAGTTATTTGTTTATACATGCTTTTCCTGACAGTCGAGGGTATAATAAAATGTTATTGCTTTTTCTAAACTACGAGTTTATTTCATGATTACTTTTATTAGGTATCAGTGCCTTTCCGCTGATTGGCGCCCATGTTTATTATGAATTGCTAATATATGTATTGATGATTTTTATCCATATCGCATCTTTGGTAAGTACAAGCAAGGTTTTAGTTAAGAGTTTGAACCACGACCTACGCCGCTGAGTTTAGTCTGCCTGGCCTTAATTAACCGTCTTGACTGGTCTTTACAGACCCTCGACGGACGGTTGATTATGCAATTATTACAAGCAGATGGGTTAATTAAAAAAAAACATTAAATTTAGAAACTTTTCCAGTAAGGATTTTACCATACGAAGCATTTGTTATAACTCTAATCAATAAAAAAAGAAAACTGTTGATACTTTCATATAAGCAGATGGGTTAAGTACAAAAAGCAAAAGCATTAAAGTTTGAAACTTTTCTAGTAAGGGTATGTTAGCAAAGGAAAACAAGTCACATACATGTGTCGGGATACTTATTTTGTCAGCCCTCGATAGCGAATTGACACAGCATCGTCGCGGTACTCAGCAACTACCATGCTACTACCCTAATTGCAACTGCGGTCTACCTGCCAGAGCAGTTGATCTACATCAAGGAATAATCGGTCTACGCAACAAGCAATTTAGCCTCCAGCTAAGAGCTAAGAAAAAGGAAAATCTTATTAATATTAAAAACTCAGGAGCATCAACGCACAAGCTGAGGAATCAAAATTTAAAAGGAATTCAAAACAACACGAACTTGAAAAGCAAACATCCGCGTTATCGAAACGCGATTGAAACTGGAAAACACGGTTTTACCGGAACAGAAGAATATATTATTTCGACAAATCTTTAGATGGGAAACCCACTAAAACGCAATTATACGTTATCGGAAGGTATAACGCGCTTATGGATACCTATCAGGATCTTGACTAAATAATTGGAGCATAAACTTGTCGTTTCAAAACAACTAGATTTACGTTGAGAAATTCTTAAAAGAGTATTTATTAATAATTACGCGGAAGGATGTAACAATAGACAGGAAATTTATACAAACGGATAATGAATTAACAATGGATTTGAGTTGAAAATTATAGTAGAGGGAGCTTATCTTAACAGGTACAATATATTGGGTATTGTTGGAGAATTTAATACTAGAAAAGGCATTTATGTAAATAAAAGAACCAATTCTTGCCGAAAATGAACGTAACAAAGTATTAATATGTTAACGCATAATTTTGGTTGCTAGAAATTTTTGCTTTTTTATGTTTTTACATTACTTAAGCTTTTACTTTAAATATTCTTTTGGGAATTAAATTTAAACTTTGTACCAAAATAACAACTAACCAGCGTTAAAACCTCAATGCTATTTTCGTCTCAACACCATTTTGTCTCGACACAATTCCGCCTCATCACAATTTTCGCACATGTACCAAATCGATTATTTTGTCTTAAGGTCGTGTGTACCGTTTATTCTAGACGCCTAGCTTTTTGTAAGCAGACTTTCTAGCTTGAGCTGTAATCAATATGCACCTGGAACCTTGAGCATAGGCTACTAGACACCCTACATTTGATTTTTGCAGTGCTCCACCCGAAGGTACTACATTGGCCAGGAAACGAGTTTCTTTTTACGGAAATTTTGAATTTTGCCCAACCCTTGCTGTTGCAAGCAAGGTAGGGATCTTTAACAAGCGTGACAACAATCACACACGGGACTTCCATTTTACCTCCCATTCGAACGAGAGCGTATTTTTGTGAAAAATGCTCGCCTAACATTTTTCAAGCGGACTGTGTCGAAATTTGAACCCGGGACCTTGGGCGGGCTACTAGATACC
This sequence comes from Platerodrilus igneus, assembly GCA_036346225.1. Taxonomy (NCBI): domain Eukaryota; kingdom Metazoa; phylum Arthropoda; class Insecta; order Coleoptera; family Lycidae; genus Platerodrilus; species Platerodrilus igneus. The sequence goes on from JARFIW010001115.1 coordinate 6,108,647, forward strand.
CTACATTTGATTTTTTCAATGCTCCACCCAGGAAGCAAGTTGTTTTTACCTAAAAAATATTGAATTTTGCCAAACCCTGTTACATGTCAAAAATGGCATTTTACAGTTTTAAATTTGTGAGTAAATTCGCGCCAATATTTTACAAATAGACTTGTTAAATTTCCGTCACTTCGGACAGTTGCGTCGGCGCAAGAGAATGCGCAGACCTGGAGTGAAGAAGTAAGTGCACGGTTTCTGACACGACGAGGATTAGCCAATTAGACGTCGAAGAGTGAGGTTTATCTGTATTGTCTCTTTTGTCTTTTCTCTTTTAGGATGTAGGTTTCCTCCTTACCTTTGCCCTTATCGTGCCCTATCTATCCTTATCGTACCGCTACAAACAAAGAAGAGTGAAGACAGAAAATCTAATTTCAACGATGGCTAACCAAACCCAAGCCTAACAACGCCGAGATCCATGGATATGAGTATGGCCCCTGCGCAAGGATAACCGCAAAATTGTGAAGTTCCACATTTTAAGTGAGTAAATTTTATCTTTTTAATGTGCATCTTGTATCACTATAAACATATTTGGCATGTGATGCAATTTGGCAAATTATGACCTAATATCTTGTGCAATATTGTATACGTAGTTAGTATGTGTTGCCAACTGTCGTAGTGGCTCATAGTGGTCGCGCGGGACTATATCAACCCTTGCTGTTCCAAGCAAGGTAGGGATCTTTAACGTGCATGACAACACAGACACGGGACCTCCGTTTTACTTCTCATACGAACGAGAACGAATTTTTGTAAAAATGCTCGCTTAACATTTTTCAAGCGGAGCGTGTCGGGATTCAAACCCGTGACCTTGGGCATAGTAGTCACAGGCATACCAAGTACGCCACGGAGTCGCCTGGCTACTAGATACCTTACATGTGATTTTCCAATGCTCCACTCGAAGGTACTACATTGGCCAGAAAGCGAGTTTTTTTTACCTGAAAAATTTTGTATTTTGCCGAATCCTTGCTGTTCCAAGCAAGTAGGGATCTTTAACGTGCGTGACAACACACACACACACACGGGACCTCCATCTTACCTCTCATCCGAACGAGGGCTTATATTTAGGAAAAATGCTCGCTTAACATTTTTCAAGCGGACCGTGTCGGTATACGAACCCGGAACCTTGGGCGTAGCTACTAGATAACACTAATATACCTACTGAGGTTTACAATACGTATTTAACAACAGACCTCGAACACGTCTTCTTTAGGGTTTATAAGGAAGAAATACTTGCGACGTAATACGTTTTGATCAATTCCGTAATCTCCGGGTGTTTGTTTCCATGTTCTGTTTACTTGGAATTTAGAAGTTCGTCTGCCTATGTAGGATCTAGAATTGTCTACATAAAGTAATGTTTAGAAGTGTGACATAGAATCGCTCCGGGCTATCGTTAATCAATACATTCACCGACGCGTTATCTTATCTTCATGATTTATCGCTGCCATTCGCCTCATTTCACGACCTTTAGCGCTTGATTTATGACTTTAGTTAATCGTTTTATCTTATATTAAAGCTCGTCCATTCACCTTCATTATTAATGGAATTTTGTTGAAGTTCAATGAATCACGTTTTTACCTTTTAATATATTATATACGTGCTTTTCCTCAAAAATACGATTGTATGTTTAGCATTATTATACAAGCAACTTTACATTGCAAACATGAATACACTTTCGTGTTGATATTTATTTGTATAGAGGGCGCTGGGTTATAAATGCATAGGGATCGTGATTTAAAGGAATTTCATTCTTATTACATTAACTACGAAGAAAGTGTTTTAAGGGGGACTTTTTCAAAGAGTTTTGTCATCAAAGTACTCTATTGTGTATAAATTACACATAAATACGTAGGCATGTTATAAAAGATTTTTGTTTTACGGGAAGCTGCGTGTACAATATTTGAATTTTATTTTCTCTTTAATAAGAAACATACGTTGGTATTTGATGAAAGCGTATTTAATTAATGCCAGTCACATATTCTAAAAAATACGAATGTATTTTATTGATCTATATTCTAGAACAACTAGAACTACTAAAATAAAACAAAGTGAATGATGAAATAGCTAGGGACGGCAATAAAATTCGTAAAAGCGATAAACTAAGTAATAAAATCTTAAATATTGATAGGATAGGGGAACAACATTAATTAATTAGTGTGGGTCGAGGCCGTTAGAACGATAAATCTACGAATGTTACATCATGTCTATGAGAAACAACCAACGAGCACAGAAAGATCTAGGAGCCCATTCTTATATAACCCAATGGGTGTTAAGAAGGCAAATCATTTCGATTCAGATGTCACCATGATGATCTGATAATATGCTACATAGGTATTTAGTAATGGAAATTATTATAGAAGACAGGCGATTTTATTGAAATAGACAACGTTAAAGGTTCATTCCTACTCAGAAAGGAGTAGCTTATTTGAAATAATTACGATGGTTTTAAAATGGAAATAACCATTAAAAATTAATTGAGACAACAGTAAGAGTCTTTTGAAATAGAATAACGCATATGTAATGGGAATGGTTTGTTATGCGTTATATGGAGCAATTTGCATAAAAAGGCGTACCTTGTAAAACAAATTGAGCGATTTTGTAGCCTTAATTGATAACTATGATCTGGAAAAAGGAACAACAAGGAGATTTTAACGGTAAAATAAAATTATATTGTTTAAAATTTTAAAAAGGACATACTATTGATTAGTTAAGTTATATGACAAGATGTTTTGTTTTGTGTGTGAGTTGTATGTACAAGTCGATAATTTGATTAAATAGAGTTGGCAGCCTACGGTAAGGTCGTCACCAGTATAGAAAAAAATAATTAAACCTAACTGATCAGATATGTTTAAATCCAATTTTAAAGAGGTGGTTATTGGATTATTCGACTTACTTTGATAAATTTTGTACATAATATTTAACTAGGAAGTTATTTGTGAATAAAAATTAAAAGATTGAGAATTTTGAGTGATCATCCTAATTGTAAAAGAGAGATTTTTGGACTCTATTCTAGTATAAGTGAGTGATTATTCCGAGGTTGTTTATTTCTTTTGATGTCTTATTTAAGATATTGTTTGTAGGCAGAGCCTTTGTGGCAATTTTGTACTCTATTTTTAATATTTAAGTTTGTGTTGAGGGAAAGTTGTTTTTTCTAGATGTTATATTTAAGGTAATGTTTGAAAGAAAAAAGCTGTTGCGGATGTAGTAATTACAATTCGCAAGGTTGTTTGTAAAAGGATATTTCGTATTATTATAAATCTTATGTATGTTTCCAGTGTTTTATTTGAAGAGAGCTGGCCAGAAATAATTAAATAACTGGCAATTTAAACTTTCATTATGAACATCTTTTATTCAGGCATTTACAGCATCTTTTATCGATGCTCGACATGGGGCTAACTTAGAACATCATCAATGCACAACATGGGGCCACATCAATCTACAGCAACATATTCATAAATTTACAATTATTTCATAATTTTAAGCCTTCCAAAAGAAATAACATGACCCTCCCACTATAAAATTCTACAAATATAAATATTTGGTTTACACTTCGTGGTTTAAAATAATTTACGAGCGTGGGAATTCTTCTACTTTCTTAATACAATTAACAGTTCTATTTTTATATGAAACCTTGCAGTCTTTTAATACAAAATTGATGGACACCACAGGTTAGCGTAATGAACCTCTATGCTATAAAAATCATTAGAGTACAGATAACCAATTAATTAGTATATTTTAATTAAACAGAATCAGAAATAATACAAATATATTAATAATTCGCTATCCAATAACTGCAAAAAATATAAGTAAATTTCATTCAATACATTTTAAATACAGTAACATTTATTCATACTTTAAGTAAGAACGTTCATACGAATAATCAAAAAATGAATCCCAGCATTGTGGTATGCATTTTTTACGTACATAATGCTGTGGAATAACGTAATTCAGATATAGTGATAATAACATTCGGACTATTGGATGTTGGCTAACTCGTAACGTTTCAATAATTTGGTTAAATGTTGATTTTAATTTTGGTGCAGAAGGCACCCTCTGAGGTAGTAAACAAGTGGCCATAATATATGAGTATTTTGAAGAACTTTGAGTTATTATATTTTGTACTAGCATCAATAAATCATTCTGCATATAAGTTTTAATACAAGTATCCACAACTTTATAAAATCTATGAAACATGATCGGTTTGTATTTGTTTATAAAGGTTTGGCTAACGAATACCAAAGCTTCGGCGAACTTTGACATACTATTCTGATTTATATAAAACTCTACATAGAACGCGCATAACTGCAGATATAAACAGTCGTCTAGATATTTATCATGCGGTTGTAATTCCTGCAATAGTTCACAGCATTTATGCAATACAGATACATCACTGTACTTTTTAGTAATGAAAATTCTAGCACATTCTTTTAGAAACTGAGGTGCTTTATTTAAATCTCTTTGTTTAATAAATGCATTTTCTAGTACTTCAAGTTGTACTTCGCTAGAGTTAGAATTGATTATGCACTCGCAAATAAATGACGTTTCATAAAAACCTAAATTAATCACTTTTAGTATAACTCCTTTATCTAAATTTGTATAAACACATTTTGGTATTAAATTCGCTATCATATTGTCTAAAATTATGATAGTGCTAATAAGTTCAATATAATGTACCATGTAATCACTTGGTACTTTGTCTAACTGTGCCAATACATCCATTGCTTCCTGATCCATAATATCAACATTTCTAATACTTTCTATTAGGATGTTCCATACAAAATCATCAGGATTGTGTATAAAAAACTTAAAAATGCTTTGCATCAGAAACTTACGTATTGATATATTTTTATCAGGTAGGTTTCGCGTTACAATTTTATATATAGAGTTACGGTCTAAAACAACAAAACCTAAATAAATTGCATGCTTTCGAACTGAAACAGCTAAATTATTTAGATCTGTAAAAAACTTCGACAGCTTATTTTCTGTAACGTTACAAGCAAGCAAATACATCGAGTGACAGTTAGATTTAGTATAATCACCTTTACTAAATAACAAAACACTTTCTAACATACTTGAAGGTGGGACTATATTGCCCAACAAATTGGTTATAACTTGTTGTATCGAATAAACAGTCTCATCTGACTCTGTTTTATTAATAGGATAGTAGGGGGTTAGGAGTTTAATAAATTCTTGCGGGTCTATTACAACATATGATAAACAAATAAGAGCATTCTTTTTGCGAGAATCGGTCTCTGTTTTTAAAGTGAACACGTTTATACAAATTTTTGTAATCTTCTCTGGTAGTTCTAAATGACTGTAGTGCCTCGTCATTCTAAAAAAGAAACGATATGCTTCTGTATTGTTTTCTAAAATAGAATTAATGATTAATTCTATATATTCAAGAACCATAAGGGGTTCATTTTTTATTAGCCATTCCATTGTAGCCACATTGTCATAGTCTGTCTTCTTAAAATGTGTATATATCCAAAAACATTTATCTGTATCCAGTTTTGTACATATAATATATGATACTATTAGCTCACACCGATAATCATACTCTTCACTCTCCCATTTGTTAAGTACAGCTTTTATCGCTTCTCTATTATTAAGCAGTGGTAATATAAAATTACGATGATTTTTGTTCCACTGTACTATACAGAATAGATAATTAACGTATTGAGAGGTTAGGTCTTCATTCTTAAACAGCTTTGGCATAACTTCTCCAAATACAATTAAATACTGCTTGTCAAATTCTGGAATTGATTTAAAATTATATATGTAATTATTTATTATGTCAATTCCTTTCTGTGCACACAGTTGGGCAACTGGCTCTAAAGACTTGCCATGCATATAAAGAGAACACGCATAAGCATACAAACATGTAGTCCAACGAAACATCGTATCCTTTAGTATCAATATTTTCAAAACTTTGCCAATGTACAACCAATGTATTTCGCTAAGATTATTTAAAGGAAAACACTGTTCAATTTTATTTAAAAATGTACTCAAAATAGAAATATCATCGCTGCAGTGGTATTTATAAACATACTTACAGACTTCTAATAAGGCATTCATATCATTATTAATTCGACAAGTCTCAACTAAATTTTTAACAAGATGTTCTCTCCCATATATATTAGTGGTTAACCGTAGAAGTTTTTGTAGAGCAGGAAGTGATTCTTTGGTTGGCTGTACACATATTGTAACAACATTTGGTATATCTAAACGTGTAGCAACAAGTAAGCGCTGTTCATTATTCATTATTTCGAACAAACTGCGATCCATTATATTGGTTTCAAGTAAATCAACACCATACTTTGTTTGAAACGATGATGCAAGTAACTCAAACTTATGTTTAGGATGCTGATTACCTAATAAACCTAGATTATGTATTATTCTAAAATCGTCATAATCTTCAGGAAATGTGTTCATATAAAATTGTGGAAAATTGGTTCCAATGCTTTTTATAATCTGCTTCTTATGCAGAATATCATAAAAAAATGATGCTTTATTAATGACAATAGCTTTATTTATATGTACAAATTTTTTAGTAGCTCGCCAGCCCAATCTTTCATAATAGCTCCTGTTATAGAACCTTTCAAAGAGCTCCAAGTGATTTTGAAACAATTCTTTAAAAGTATCTCTATGATAGAAGATACTCTCAGGTGCATTTTGTAATATGAATCTAGTTATGTTAGGATGTCTTTTTATAATAAATAAAATTTGTTTTATTTTTAAGCATGTTCCAACATTACGAGTAAAATGTTGAGAAATTAGCGAAGAACTACAACATGGTAACACCTTTGCCGCTAGATACATTCCATATCTTTCATTTAAAACAGCAAAAATAGCATCTGCTTGTTGTGTATTCGCTAAATGAATCGCTAACTTATTTGTAATTTTAAGTTTACTGTTAAAGGAAATTAGTGGAAATATTTCTTGAACGATTTTTTCATCAAGAGAGCTCCATAACCAATCGATCTTTAAAACCTTTTTAATTAAAGCAGGTTTTTCAGTTTTAAAGACGTCAATAAGACTTGCAACATCTTTTAAGTAAATTAAAATATCGATTTTAAAAATTTTTTCCAGCGGATTTTTTGGTGTAAGTTTTGTGGAATCGATTTCTACATCTCTGTAAGACCTCAAAAGCTTAAACAGAGTTCGACGCCGTTCTCCAATTGTTATATCATTAATTCCATGGAATTTTTGAACAAAATCTTCTCCAACAGGTAGTTCTGCCATTGCATGTCCCTGTAAATAAAATTTTTTGTTTATTTATTTATTTATTTATTTATTTATTGCCTAACAACTAAGGCCAATTACAGGACAAATATAATAATACTGTAAAGTTGTTACTTATTAATAACTCAAAAAACTTAAACATTCGTCATCACAATATGTTTTATTTTACTGTTACCTGCTCGAAGTACATAGTTGGACTTGCTTTACCTTCTAGTGCAACTAATTACAACGGTTCACTTCAGCAATTATGCAAAATCAATCCTTTTAGATTTTTCCTATTTTAGTATTAGCTTATAAGTATATTGAACGGTGAACTTTGAGCTGATATTGCGTATTCAAAGGAAGTATTACAACATTAACAATAATAATTATACGCAATATCATAGTTCAATATACTTACTGGATTTTGTAACAATTTCTACCTTACACCTCCCCTGGTGGAGTAAGAAGAAGAATAAGATTGAGAATCTATGAAAATTTTTGTTTTTCTTTTTTTTGATATACTAACACTAGCTATGTAACATTAGTATGTATAACTAAAAGAGAATATAACTTAGCATAATTTTTATTTATAATACGGTTTTACGCGGTTTTTGTGCACCTTCACTTCCGCATTGTCAACACTTATCACTACGTTTGGAGTTTTTTCTTTTATCACTTTAAATGGTCCCTTAGAAAGTTCGTGCATTTTATTTTGCGCTACATTTTGTACTAAAACTAAATCATTTTTCTTATACTTAACATTAAGGTTACTGCTTTTATCATATGCATCTTTTCTCTTCAATTTTGAATTTATTAGATTATTTCTAGCATCGACACTGGCTTGTTGTAAACGAAACCCTAGTTCTAACGGATAATTGTCGAACGTATAAATGGGATCGACTTTATCATAGATGTTAGATGGTAACTTAGCTAGTCGGCCGTATAGTAATTTGTACGGAGTGTACTTCGTTTCCGTATGCACACTTGTGTTGTAGGAAAAACACCAAAAAGGTAGCCAACTACTCCACGCATTGCTGTAATGTGCAGTTTGCATTCGCAAGCAAGTGCCAAGATGTCTGTGAGAGTTTTCTAAAGCGCCTAAATTCTGTCCCTTGATCTGTGACAATTTCGTTAGGTACTCCATATTTTAATATAAAATTATTAACAAATTTTTGATGAGAACCTTACATTTGAAGACCATGTTAACTCAATATGCAGAACTGGATACTTCAAGTTGAAAACACTACGCAAATATAAATATTCATTGCCTTAACACGTTCGTTGGCAACTTTGTGATTCTCTAATTTTGAGTAACATCCGCTACTGTGATACAGTATATTATAGTTATTTGGGAAAGGTACTTCAAAATCGTATTCAAGTACTACAAAATTCTTGCCTTAAGTATGTCCTCTTGTAAGCATGTGAAAATCATTTAAAATTAATTGTTTTGTGGGAAAATCATCAATATTTTGCACGTTATTTAAGATTGTTAATTTAACACTAGTTATAGGAAATTAGCGAGAAAGTTTTACAAATTTTTTTATAATTGATGATTCACATTCGCCATTGTTTAGAATAAACAATTCATATATATATTATACTGTGCACAGATTTTTGGATATCTTTCAACGACGCACAAAGCTTTGACGTTGAGCAAGAATTACTCCACTTAATATAAATAATCGGTACCTTTTCTACATAAATAACATTGTTATCACAGTAGCTAAATAACTTCCACTTTTTCATTAATTCCCTTTTTGTTTTGTTATTTATTAGTTTCAATTCTACTTAACTTTGTGACTTCTTAAGTAGTGTAACGATTCCAGGGTGATCAGTCCCAGTATCGGTTTTTGTGTTAAAGTTGGTTTTTTCATTTTCCTTTACTCCAATAAGCTTATATTTTGCACGAGTTAGAACGTGTAATGATGCCATAAGGCAATTTGATAATTCCTCCTCCAGCTCCTTGGCTTGAATTTCGATTCTGGATAAAGCATCTGCGGTTGTGTTGGATTTTCCTTTGATGTATGGTATTGTAAAATCATACTCTGCTAACGTTGATCTAAATTTTGTTAAACAACTCGATGGAGTAGTCATTCCAAAAAGATAGATAAGTGGTCTATGGTCAGTTTGTATAATAAATTTTTTTTCATATAAATAAGGCCTATAGTGTTTCACTGCCCATACAATTCCTAAAGGCTCTTTTTCAATAGTGCAGTAATTTTTCTCTGCCTTATTGAGTGTACGGCTGGCGTACGCCACTGGACGATTATTTCCATTGCATAGAACTGCACCCAACGCTATGCCTGAAGCATCAGTTTTTAAAATTAAAGTGTTTCTGTCGCTAAAATCGGGATATTGAAGGCCTGGAGGTTGTATAAGCTTTAATTTAATTTCCTCAAATGTTTTCTGATAGTCGTTTGACCATACAAAAGGAACATTTTGCCTTGTTAAATAATTTAAAAGTGATGCTATTTGTTCAAAGTTGTTAATAAATTGTCGATAATAATTTGCAAAAGCTACGAACCATTTGGTCGCTTGGCCATCGTGTGGTGTAGGAAATTCCTTAAGAGCACGTACATTTTGTGGATCGGGAGTGACACCTTCTGCTGATATTACATATCCTAGATATAATATGTCTTTCTTTAAAAAATCGCATTTAGTAGGATTTAATTTAAGATTTACTTCTCTCAATCTGTTAAATACTTTTATTAAATTTATATTATGTTCTTAAATTGTTCCCAAATACTATTAGATCGTCAAGATATGTGAAACACGCATCATAATTTAATCCAGACATTGCTATTGTCATCGCGCGTGAGAAAGCATCTGGGCTAATTTTTAATCCCATCGGCAATCTTTTCATCTAAAATTGACTCATGGGTGTCTTAAATGCCGTGTAGGGTCTAGTTTGTGGTTCTAGTTCTACCTGAAAATATCCGTGAGATAGGTCCAAATGTGAAAAGTAAACTGCACCTGCTAGTGAGTCTAAAATTTTCTGAATATTTGGCAATGGAAATCTGTCGTCTTTTATATTTTTGTTTAATAATCCATAATCAATCACAACTCTCCATTTACTAATGCCATTCTTATCAGGTTTTTTTAGGTACAACTAAGAGTGGTGCAGACCAGGCTGATTTGGCTGGTTCTACTATGTCATTTCGAAGCATTTCATTAATTTGCTCTTGTATTTCCATTTTTTGACTTTGAGGTAGGCGATAGGGTTTTACATAAGTAGGTGCTGCATTTTCTTCTAACTGAATATTATGTTTATAAATGCTTGTTTTAGTAAGCAAGTCATGTGGTGGATGAAAAACATCTTCAATTAAACGCAGTACCTCTTTTACACGATTTATGGACGTTTTTATGTTATCTGAAAAGCTAATAATTTCGTAATTTTCTAAATAATCGATTTTTGGTTGAAAATTTTTTATAATGACTGAGTGCTCATGTGTATTTAAAAATCGAACTGGTATCGTCCCATTTTTTGGTCGTGTTGCCATTCCAGCTACAAAAATGCCTTCTCCAATTTCTTGGGGAAAAACTATACAATCTTTACCTCGGTTTACATGAAAATATTTATTACCTCACAACGTGACGTTAATTTTACAGTATAATTAAATTTAGATTCGATACGTACGGTTGTCTTTTGCCCGTTAAATAAAAATGAAAATTCAAATGTTTCATAATTAATTATTGCGTTGATTTTTTCAAAGAAATTGGCTCCTATAACACCATGGATGTCATCATGAAATGGTTTTATTATTAGAAATTTATGGGTTACTTCCAAGTTGTTAAAACTGTAGAGAAATGTTTGTTGATCCACTGGATTTTAAAGAACATGACACACCTTGTATTTCTGTTGAATCATACTTATTAATTTGTTGTTTTCTAGTTAAATAATTTATAAATATTGTACTTATGGATGCGCCTGTATCTAGAAGAAGATGTATCTTTTTTGAACCGTAATTTACACTAACAAAATTTAGACTACTTATACTAAATAATTTTGAATCATTAGCCAGTTGGGCCTCAAAAAAATGTTTGCGTTTCGATAGGCATGTTGTTTAGTGTTGTAGTAGTTTCAGTGTCTCCCGCTATGAACATATTTCGTTTTCTACTTTGATTACTACCGTAAACACCATCTTCATTACAGAACGTACCACGGTAATTTGTTCTCTGATTATTATTCAAATTGGTGTTTCGGTAATTTTTTTTGAAATTAAAACTTCTTCAATTTCCACCGTATCTTGCTTCATTCCAATTACTATTTTTATTATGTTCTAGGTTAAATGGCTTGCCCGTATATTTGTTGGTTAGGTCAGCATTATTAGTTACAAAGTTAGAACTTGACCTCTATAATTTTTAATATGATTCCGTAGATTGTAATTATTGTTTACACGTCGTTTTCTTTTTTTATGGAATACCGTAGAACATGATTGATCATAAACTGTTTCTTCTTCGGCTGTAGTATAAAATTCTAATCCACATTCGATCACGCCCGAGATGTTGGGCGGCAGTGTAATATAAAATAAATCGTGGTAGATTTTTACTTTACCTATTGAGAATTCTTATATAACAGTAACAAGACCAGGGCAAGGTCAGGATGGAAAATGGCTTTTAGAAAAAGAAAACTCTTAAGACTTTTTAGGTAACTGAGTTCTGACCTATGGTTAGGGTTGCCACCTTTTTGTTAACCCAGACCGGGACAAAGTGTTCCACTAAAAAATAGTTTAGAGACAAACAGTTTTTTACATGCGCATCAGAGAGTAGTTATCATATATAGACCTGGAATTCAAATGGAGCTTTTGGAAATATGTAGTTTTAGGACAAATGTATATCTTAGTAGTAAATAGCATGACACGCGCAAAAACTTAGAAATTTCAGCGTGTGCTAAAAGCCGAAAGGTTATAATATTGTGTATGTATGTTCTATATCGCTGGCTCTTTTGACTTTTTAGCTTTAAAATTAGGCAAATGGATGTGAAAACAGCTGGTGACATTTAGATTTGGCATCCAAAAGTATTCAAAACCATTGCCAATTTTTAGTATTGAATGAGAAGTCTAATAGTCTCTTATGCGCATATTCAACAGTTCTCTAAAAAAGAATAATGGCGGGTTATTATTTTAATAATACGCAAAAGATAAACAAGTTTATTTTAAAGATATGACACAAACACATATATGCAAAAACAAACAATAAAAGTTTTAAAGCGGGAAACTAATTCTATTTATACAGAAACTAAAACTCTTTTACTAGGTGTAATATATAATATATAAGGATAAAAGCGTGTCACTTATTTTCGGAATCGAATTTAGAGGTATATTTCTTATTCGTCGACACACTTCTTAATATTTCTGGGCAACTCTTCATATAATCGTAAAATTCACAACATGCCATATTAAAATTTAACTTGATTTTTAGCTCCGAGTTTAAAAGTTGATTTCCAATTTTATTTCTTTCATCTCTAGCAACTAGACCCATAAGACTAAATACTCTTTCGCAATATGCATTTGAAATCGGAATTGATAAAACAAATGATACTAATTTGAAAGCCTCAGTACAACATTCGCATTTTTGAAAAATCTCTGCCCACTTTTTATCAATGTTTATGGATTTGGAGGAAATATCACCTAACGTTACTACATTTTGAATAATCCCTATTTCTTCATATAATTTATCTGCATCAATTTCGTCGTCCATTTTCAAAATGTTTATGAGCTTTTCAAAATCTTTAAAAGTAAGTTCTTCTCATAAGTTTAGAAAATCAAAATATTGGAAAACTGATTCTTCAAAGTCATAATACTTGCATAGGTAATTAATGGAACGACTTAAAAACTGTAGGGCTTGTGTTTCGAATTTGAACTTTTTATCACGTTCTAGAGTTTTAAATATTTTATTCGCGGAGCTACCGAAAAATTTATCTTTAATTCTACGTTCTAATTGTGATTTAAAATTTTTCATTATATTGTGAAGGTCTATTGAATTTGTATCTTGATTTTCTAAAGTTAAAATTGTTGTCTGAAATAGCAAAGATACGTTGTGTACAAAAAATAGTATACATAAAGGCAATGAATTTTCATCATCGTCTTTAAAAGTCTCCAGAAGAATATTTGGACAGCAATCTTCTTTTTCAGATAAAAAATATGACCTTATGGCAGGCCATGACTTTAGTAAGCGATCTATTGCTGGATGCAAAGAAAGCCAACGCGTAGGAACATGCCTTAACAATTTGCAATATTCTAGATCAACGAATTCAAAAAAGGATTTTAAAGTTTCAACTCGTTTGGCAGATGATGAAAATTCATTATAAATTTTTATTACAACTAATTCGACATCATAGCTAGAGCTTTAATTGAAAATTTTATAGAATTGTTTATTACATGACACAAACAGTTCGATTTAACAATTTTTCTATTAGACTCAATAAGTTTAGTATACACAGAACAATTTTTGCCATAATTTACAGCAGAATTATCTGCGGAAAAACTTGTCACTAAATTTACATTCAAATTATATTTTTTAAGAATTTTCATAATATTTTCATAAATTTTTTCACTTGTTTCATGCGGACTTTCAAAGAATTCTAGCAATTTTTGCAAATGCCTTTTTCTTTTTTAAAATATTTTATTGTTAATGGATAGTATTTGCGATTTTTTTTATTCGATGCATCGGTGCTAATTGAAAAAAAGGCATTATTTATATCATCAAGCACCATTTCATGGCATTTAGCAGCTAATATTTCGGTAGCAATGAAGGTCTGTTTCGTTCGTGCACAAGTTATTTTTTTGCGACAACTGAATCAGAATAAATTTTTTTTTTAAGCTTTATGTTACAATCTTGACTTAAATAACTTAAGTGATGACAAACAGTATGATAAACAGTACATATTTCTGCAACAGTCACAAGGTTTTCTTCAGGATTATTCTTTTTAATGACAAAACTATCTAATATGCTATTTTTGGCAATTGTTTTTGCTGTATTTTGATGCTTGTTAGACTTAAAATGAGTCTCAACTGCTCCCCTTCCCTCATACTTAACTTTGAATGTCATTTTACATAAGATACATTGAGCTTTTTCCTCACTACTTCGGCAAGGGCGTAACCATTCGGACCAGTCAACATCCATTCTCGTCGAAATGTACAAAATGTACAAAACCTTTTAATTTTCTTTAGTGGTTTTGGAGAACATGAACCGCTTGCTTCATCTTCATCTCCCATCTTTCTGTGAAAAATAGAATATAAAATGACAAGAACCTAGGATTTAGGTATATTACTCAAATAATGAAGGCAAATAAATTATGAATTAAATACATCTATTTTCCTCCATTTGTAAGTTGTAGGTAGTAATTTGTACTAATATTTTTACTTACCTCTCAAATAAGCAAATATTATGATGTTATAATATAGGTACAAGCTACACAATTATTTTTTATATACTTCGTTAAAAAACAATGTGTCGATAACTAGATATCTATACTTCTTAAATTATGGGTGACATAACAGTTTATACTACAATAACTTCAGTTTTCAATAGTTCTCTTCATTCGCAAAGGTCTGACTTGATGTAGTCTACTGATCTGGCGGTCTGCCGCTAGCCGTTACTAAAATACTAATCACGACGCAATTCCGGGATAATCCCGGGTCCCGGTTAAAGTTTTTTTCGGCCGGGGCGGAGGACCTACATTCCGAGATAATCCCGGCGAAACCGGGACGGGTGGCAACCGTATTTATACCTGCCATTAAGCAAATTTTAATCAACATTCCACATCCTGTATTGATTTTACATTTAAAGAGATTTCAAACCCTAAGATTTTGGTCAACAAAATTGAATAACCAAGTATTGTTCCCTATATTACTAAATTTAACACCATTTTGCTTAAAAGAATGTCAAAACCGCCAAGGGTTGAACTTTAATCAATCCAAAGTACTATACACATTATATGGCGTTATACAGCATAACGGTTCTATTCATCATGGACACTATGTCGCATATGTAAAAGTAAGAACGACGTTAGACAACGACAGTCACCGTTGGCAATTCCTACACAAAAATAAAAAACATTTATTGTTTTCACAATGCAAAACCACAAAAAGTAATACTGACATTCCAATGGGAAAATGGTACTATATTAATGACTCAAATATTTCAGAAGTGTCCAAAAAAAAGTCCTTGAGACACAGACATATTTATTATTCTATGAACGAATATTGTAATGTTTTTACTTTAACTAGTTGTATATGTATGTAATGTAGTTATTATTTAATTAGTTGATATTTGTAAATATAAGTAAATGTATTTTTAATTTATTTTTGGATAGTAAAACGCATTTCATTTTTAGTACTTAGAAGTACCGTCAGGAATGAAAAACCAAAAAATAAAATGGTATTATAAGAAGCCACTGTCTGAATCGGAGTTACAGGAATTGGCGAATAAAATATTATTACAAGATATACCATTAGCTAATAGTTTTTCAACTGATGAAGAATCAGATGACGATAATGAAAATAATCAGTCAAGAAATGAAGAATTGCCACATTGTTGTGATAAAGAGCAAATGCATTCTACAACAAAATTATTCGAAGATAGTAATGACGAAGCCATTAGTCAATCTGAGTTTTTGGATCTCAGTGTAAATGTTAGACCATCAACATCAAGAAGCGAAGAATTTCCACAGCGGGATAATGATGTTCAACCATGCCCTGTAACAAATACTGAACCACCCAATCGAAAATGGAAAAAAAAGAAAAAAGTACTGAAATACCTGAATAAAACCTACATGTGGGCCCAATTGACGAATTTTTTGAAGATTGCAGAACAGCTACTGACATCTACCTAAAGTTATGGGAAAATCAATAGAAGATATTGTTTATCAATCCAATTTATATGCAACTCAGCGTAATAAAACTTTAAAGCTAACAAAAAATGAATTATTATCATTCATTGGCATAAACTTTTTGATGTCTTACCACCGGTTGCCAACATGGAAGCAATATTGGAACTCCAGCTCTGACTTAGGAATACCACTGGTTACAAATTGTATGACACTGAATCGATTCGAAGAAATCTTACGTTATCTGCACTGTAATGATAATCATATAATTCCCAAAAACAACAAAGATAAACTGTACAAAGTAAGACCTTTATCAAATACGTTGATAGAAAACTTTGAACGGATGTACAGCACTACAAGAACTGTGAGTATTGATGAAAGCATGATCAGATTCTAAGGTAGGAGTTGTCTGAAGCAATATAACCCACAGAAACCTATCAAACGTGGATACAAGCTTTGGTGTATCGATGTAAAAATGGGTTTATTTCTTGCTTTGAAGTATACCAAGGAAAAATGAAGAATTACAAAAGGAATTTGAAAATTTTGGACTAGGTGAACGAGTGGTTCTTTCTCTGAGTCAACTATATTGGAATACAAATAAAATCATATATTTCGATAATTATTTCACTTCAATCAATCTCCTACAACAATTAAAACTAAACGAGATCTTAGCCTGTGGAACAATACGTAGCAACCGTAAAGGATTTCCGGTGAACCTAAAAGAGGGCAAAATCTAAAAAGAGGAGCATATGATTATCGTATTTCAAACACAAACATATCAGTGTTCAAATGGAGAGATAATCGAGTGGTACATTTTGCTTCAAACTATCATGGATCAGAAGAAGTCAGCGTAGAAAGAATGCAGAAAGATGGTTCCAGAATGCACGTATCATGCCCATTAGTTGTCAAAGACTATAATATCAACATGAGTGGTATTGATAAGGCGGATCAACTTTGAGGAACTTACGGGATGAATTGTCGTTTGCGGAAATGGTGGCACCGTTTGTTTTGGGGATTTTTGGACATCGCTTTTGTCAACGCATACATTGTTTACTGTCAATGATTTGAAAAAACTTCAACGTTAGAATTTCGGCGGTCCATTACTCTTGGATTCATGGCAATGAAGGAGTGCAAGGATCGTAGAAAAAATCTACCTCTCTAAAACCCATTGCAAAACGCAGAAAATATAATTATAGCATGTCCGATGACATACGATTAAGAAACCTTGGACAGCATTGGGTCACATATGGCAAAATAAGAGGCAGGTGCGAATTGTGTAGTGCCAATGCAATTCAATCAAAACCGCATAGCAACTGTACTGCATGTGGTATCTTTTTATGCAGCAACGAAAAAAAATTGCTTTATGGAGTACCATAATGTGCAATAATTATTGACGATTATATTATATGACTTATGTTTGTCCTAAGAATTTTTTTTTGCGTTTTTTGTTTATTTTATTTTTATTGAAAACTATGTATTTGTATGTTTAGTTTATTTTTTTGAATAAATTATTGTATTTGTATTTGTTCTTAACTACTGATGTTACTTATAAGTACCATTTTTTCAAACCACCCAAAAATAAAAAATAAAACATGAAATAAGTTTTTTGCGTTAATTTTGACAATAATATATCAACAGAAATAAAAAATGATTAAAATGTATTTTTTAGTTAAATATAATTTTGGGCACTAAAGGGTTAAACAGACTCTTCTAATACATCAATTGCAGAGAAAATCGTAAGATCATCAGCAAATATCAAATGCTTACAAGACAAGTTTTTACAAGAATAGAAATAACAAAGGTCTAAGATTATACACCAGAAGTAGGAGTAATGCAATTAGACGAGTAGTTATTGTAGGTCATGTACTGAACACAGTAATCATAAAGATACCAGGAGGCCCTATGGTGTAGTTGGTATGCGTGTGACTACTACGCCCAAGGTCCTGGGTTCAAATCCCGACACGATACGGTTCGCTTGAAAAATGTTAGGCGAGCATTTTTCACAAAAATACACCCTCGTTCAGATGAAAAGTAAAATGAAGGTCCAGTGTGTGAGTGTTACCATGCACGTTAAAGATCCCTACCTTGCTTGCGCAACAGCAAGGGTTCGGAAAAATAAAAAATTTCCAGGTAAAAAAACTTGCTTCCTGGCCAATGTGGTACTTTTGGGTGGAGCATCGAAAAAATCAAATGTAGGGGCCATAAAGATAAGACGATATCAGTTTTAGCAGAAAATTGTAGAATCGAAACATATTGAGCTTAACAAGGAGCTTTTCATAAGATATACAATCAAATATTTATACAGATATACTTGTATAAATTACATTCTCTTGACCCTGTTTACCTAGTACAGTAGCGAAGGAATGTGTTATGCAGGTCAGGTTGGTGGCGATGGAATGCTGAACCATAAAGACATGATGTGCCGAAGGTTTGTGATTCTTTATCAACGGATAAATTTGTGAATAAAGTATCATCATGAAGTAGTTTTGTTCAAAAATGTTTCTTAATGTTCCTCAACAACTATATACAATAAATTATTCAACATCCTCTCCTTTTTACAAAAAAAACAACAACAATGGTGATTCATCTGCTTGGGCATGTTTCATTAACAACACCATGTCTTTAGACATTCAACTAGAAGAGAGCCTATACTTCTAGGATTAGGTTTATAGCTGTTTCATCATCATCAAATTAGATCTCCATTACGTCTTCAGCCACTGAACTGCATGTCCTTCTTATATAAATCATTAAATAACAAGACAGTATAATTACATGGTCTTAGACATAAATGTAATATCTGTATTAGTGCGAATAAACTTTTTTATTTAGAAAATTATTTGCTATCAATCTGTCAAAAAATGTACAGGGTATACCATTGCAAAATAACACATTTTTTGAATTACTCATAAACACGTAATTTAATTGTTACTTCACTTTCACCATTTTAGTCACCAGAAAAATGCTACTACTTTGCTAATTTAACTAACCTCGTAGCTCCAATAATAACAAAGTTAGCAATAGTGCAGGCTTAACCAGAAGCGCCCCGTGTGTGTGTGTGTGCACGCATGAGCTTATGTGCGTGTTGTAACGTCTCTCTTGTTTAATTTTGGTTTGTTTTATTTGTATCGGTGACAAATAACCACCTAAAACAGGTACCTACAGTTTCAATATAAAAATAAGCTCTTGAGCCTATTACTCTTTCTTTTATAACAACCCTGCAACAGAGTATTTCTAAAAGATAATCATTATCCCTTATTAAACATGATAGGGGATGCTTCTAATCACTTAAATTTTTCAGAATTTCCAGCTTTACCCTGACGTCCAGTACTTGTTCGTGAGCCACTTACAAGCTTTTACCTAACTGTATTCAAACTTATTTAGAAAAAATAACACTTTACAAGCAACTTCTTTACTAGGATGTAAAAACAAAATACACCACGTATATATTTCTATGAATACTTAATTCCCTAACTAAATACTCTTAACCTAGTTATCTTGTATACTACAGACAAGTATGTCATAAATCGCATTAAGGGTCAATTTAACATTAAAACTACTTACATTACGTGCACCGCTTTTCACCACCAGCGTTGCGTATAAGATTAGGTGCAAATTCCAGAGCCTGGGTCAGTGTCCTGGTAGACGTGTGACACCGTTGTTTGTAATATACTCGCGGTATTTCTGTAGTTTATGGTCCTCGCACGAAACACTTTCACTTTCTATTCTAATAATGTGTATAGTGGCTATACCAACAATTACCTGCTAAAGGTCACACCGCAGGGTTGCTTTGTCGGGCTAACGGTATTTAGTTAAGTTTACAAATATCTTCATTTTCAGTACATTTAAAGTGAAAATGACGGGGTACCTGATGTTTTACAATACATGCTCGCTTCTCCAATCTGATTTAGTAAAATCAGTTTACCTGGACCGTTAATCGTGCCCACAAATTATTTAATCAGTAACACCTTGGGATGATAAATCACTTAAAAATTAAACTGAACCGCTCTCGATGCGGTCAACGAAATATTAATCACCCTTTGTATTGCGTCGAGGATCCCTCGAGATAAAAGCTTTTTTTTGTAATATTCTAATAATCAACGATTAGCAAATGGTTTCCCACTACTCTATCTGAGACTCAAAATAATAATCTTTCTAAACTGAATACACGCTGGTATTTATCAATTTGTGGTTCTTTGTTATGCTTTCTGGGGCTTTAAAGTGTTCATAAAAAATTTCGGAGTACTCTTAACCTATCAATTTCCTTTTTGAAAGCGCTCTTATTGATGTGTTCAGGTCCAGTTTTCTACATAATGTCCTAATATTATTTCCTTATTTACAAACTACATTTAAATTTTACCTACTTAAACATGCTGGCAATAAATTTATGAAAATATTTATTACTATTAACTAACGTAATTTAACTCCCCCTCACACGGACTTCTTATCAAATTACTTTAAAAATCGTGATTTACAAAACTTTTTCAATGGAATTTTGATTAGTTATTTAATTAAGCGGTAAAACCCCTATGTGTTGATAAAAAGATGGCGGGCTATTCCAATCTGGGGATGCCTCAGCATATTTATTGACCGTGACTATAAATCATAAGCGCCCACATTGCCGTGCGGTGCCATGTGGTCGGGCCACATGTCCTTATAGTATTTACTTTTAATTTGAATTAAAAGAAAATGTTTCAGTGTGTGCATATGGGTGTGGGTGTGGGTCACTTGAAAAATGTTAGGCGAGCATTTTTCACAAAAATACGCCCTCGTTCGGATGAGAAGTAAATTGGAGGTCCCATGTGTGAGTATTGTCACGCACGTTGAAGATCCCTACCTTGCTTGCACAACAAGGGTTTGGCAAAATTCAAAATTTCCAGGTAAACAGAACTCGCTTCATGGCCAATGTAGTACCTCCGGGTGAAGCATTGAAAAATCAAATGTTTAAGGTATGTGAAGGGGGTTAAGTAACCTATGGCTGCCAAGGATCCCCCATCACTTAGACATTTTCCGAATTAATAGTTTTCAAATACTTCCTTTCGCACAATTAAGATTAGTTGAGAATATTGCAAGACCAATACCTGTAGTTGTTTATAATAATCATCAGATTTAAGTACAATTATTTTTTTCATCATTAGTTTTTCCATCTT
Source organism: Platerodrilus igneus (assembly GCA_036346225.1). Classification (NCBI taxonomy): domain Eukaryota; kingdom Metazoa; phylum Arthropoda; class Insecta; order Coleoptera; family Lycidae; genus Platerodrilus; species Platerodrilus igneus. The sequence goes on from JARFIW010001115.1 coordinate 6,129,881, forward strand.
GGGACTGGTTGGATGCACACCTCCATTGATTTCTATTCTGAGCTAGCCTACACATTTTCCTGAAATTCCTATATCCTACATCTTTCACTATCTGTGTGCAATAGTCTAACCTAGGTCTACCTCAACTTCTCTTTTTTCATATCTCTGCTTCTAGTATATTCCCTACTATTCCCTCAAGTCCGAGTATGTGGCCTGTCATTCTATCTCTCCTAATTTTACTGTTTTCCTCATATTTTTGTCTTCCCCTACCATTTCTAGTACCTCTTTGTTCTTAACTTTCTCTGTTCATGATATCTTCATCATATGTCTGCCGCACCACATTTCAAAGGCTTCTACCTTTTTCTTGTCCGCTTCTTCTACTATCCAAGCTTCACCGCCGTACAGTGCTGTGCTCCATACATGTTTTAAGCAATATTTTCGTTGTTTCTATGTTTGTTGTCTTTGAACACAGTAGGTGCTTTTTCTTGTTAAATGTAGCACGATCTTGTGCTAATCTTTGTTTTATATCTTTTGTGCTTTTCCCATTTTGCGTTATAACTTCCTAGGTAGCAGAAATCCTTAACCTCTTGTAAGTTCTTGTTACCTATTTGTATTGTTGTTTTTGATTTATTTTCCCCTTCTTTGCATACTAGTACTTTAGTTTTAGTTTTGTTAATTTTCATACTGTATCTCTCTGTTTGAACAGTTTCATTAAGAGCAGCTTCTAATTCTTCCTTACTAGATACTAATACCATTATATCATCTGCAAATCTAAGCATATTAATCTTTTGCCCCTACATTGTAATTAAACGTTTTCCTGCATTTGACAGTATTCATTGCCTCTTCAATGTGCAAGTTAAAAATTAATGTGGATAAGGCACATCCCTATCTCACCCCTTTCCTAATATTTACTTCTCTACGTTCTTGCTATAATTCTGTTACCGCTGTTTGCTGTCTATCCCTAAAACTCATTCCGATCTTTTTGAGTATTTCAAACATTCTTTTCCATTCTACATTGTCAAATGCTTTTTCCTGATCTACAGACCCTATATACACCCTTTTCTATTGTTTTCTCCATTATCACCCTCATCTAAAAATAGCCTCCCGTGTTCCCATGTTACGCCTAAACCCAAATTGATCTTGTCCTAGAATTTCATCAGCTCGTTTTCCATTCGTCTTCGTACAATTCTAGTTAATATTTTTGACACATATCCTGTCAAACTTATTGTTTGATAATTTTCACATCTATCCACGTCTCTTTTTGCTATAGTGACTATGATGTTAAGTTTAAAAACTTTGGGTATCTCGCCTGCCTCATACATATAACTTACAAGTTGGAAGAGACGGTCTGTTACTGCTTGTCCAGCGGCTTTTAGAATTCTGCTTGCATCTTTTCTGTACCCGTTTTTCAGACCTTTTAATACTAATTCAAACCCATCTCGAAGTATAGGATATCCCAAGTCATCATTTTCAATGTCCGATTCCTGTTCTAATGCTGATAGTTCCTCTCCTGCATATAAATTCCCTATATATTCTTGCCATCTAACCACTTTCTCTACATCTTCTATAATGACATTTCCTTTGGCGTACCTTATATTTTTGCTATATGGTTTTATATCCCTAAAATTCATTCTAATTAGTTTGTATGCTGGTTCGTCTATCGTTCCTATTTCCGTCTTAGTTTGTACTTCTTTGCACTTTTCATAAATCCGTTGTTCTTTAGCTTTCCTGCATTTGCGAATTATTTCCCATTTTACGGCTTTGTATCTCTGTTTTCCTGTTTCATCTGATCTATTTTTGTATTTTCGTCTTTTTTCTATGAAACTCAGAATATTTCTTGTTATCCATGGGTTCTTATTTTCTTTTTGAGTATACCACAGAATATATCTGCCTGCTATGTGTAAGTTGGATTTAATGTTATTCCATTTTGTTTCTCCTTCCTTAGTATCAGAAATTTTCCCAATATCTTTCAGCAATTCATTTGACTTTTTTTTCAAATCTTTCGTGGATATCTTTATCTTTTAGTTTCTCAAAGTCAGAGTGCCTTTTACCATTCCTTTTTCAAAATTTTAAATTTAAGAGCGGCCTTCATAATTACAATGTTGTGGTCAGTGTCTATATCTGCTTCTGGGTAGCTTCTACAGTTTTTTACTTGATTCCTAAACCATTGTATAACAAGAATGTAATATATTTGATATCTTCCTGTATCTCCTGGCAACTTGCACGTGTATCGTCTTCTAGCACGATGTTCAAATAATGTGTTTGTGATGGTTAAATTGTTCTTGTCGCAAAATTCTACCAACCTATTTCACCTGTAATTTCTCGTGCTTAAACCAAATCAACCTACTGCCGCTCCTACCCTTCCCTCACCTACCACTGCATTAAAGTCCCCCGTAATTATTAAATTTTCATGTCCATTTATGTATCTTAGTATGTCTTCAATATCTTTGTAGCGCCTTTACCTCTTCCACACTGTAACTAGAGGTGGGCATGTATACTTGTATTATTACTGTATTTACCGGTTTAGATTCTAATCTAACCATGAGTACTCTTTCGTTTTTTTGTAAACAGTTTTCTACACGTCCTATCTTTTTCCACGTAACAATCCCCATGCCTGAATTTCCTTCCTCTGCGTCTGTATAAATTACCCTAAAGTCTCCGCTTCAAATATCCCCCGCTTATGGCTATCGAACTTCTCTGATCCCTACTATGTCTAATGCTAATCTATCCATTTCAATTTGCAAGTTCTCTAGCTTACCTACTTGCTTAATACTTCTGACATTCCACGCTCCGACTCGCAGAATGTTCTTTTATACTCATCGATCACATCCCCGAAGTAGTCCCCTCCTGGAGATGTAAATGGGAGACTATTTTAACTCCGGAGTTTTTTACCCCAGAGGATGCCATCATCTTTAATAACAATTTAAGTACGCTGTGGTGGTTTTCTGTTGCCTTTCACATCGCAATAGTATGCCATACCGACCCTTATGGTCTCTGCCAATCTAAGTACCGAAAGAGCTGCTGCCCTCTTTCTGGGACCTGTCTTAGTCTGGTTCCTCACTAAAGACCCCACTCCTTTGGTTGGATCAGTAGTTTGGCTCTTTTAGATCACTGGAACGTGCAAGCCATTCCACCGTTCTAGTAATCTAGAACTTCTTCAAGGTGCAAATCCATTCAGACTGGAAATTTAGGTCGATAAAAAATATATTTTTTTTCATAAAAATATTTTGTTTTTCAACAAAAGAATTATCATACCGGATACCTTAAAACAAGAGTTCTTAGACTTGCTTTATAAGACACTTCAAGGTGTTGCCACAAAACACTTAACTCAAGACAATATTTTAGCCTGGAATTATGACTAATATAGAAAATATTGTCTTAAGATGTATCACGTGTCAAAATTATTCCAAATTAAATACAAACGGACGAACCTCTGAAGCTGCATGATGTACCAGATCCCCCATTAGCAAAAATTGGGATTGATTTTAAAAGCTTGGGTCCATTGAACTTTATAGTAGTAGTGAAGTATTTTTCGAAATTTATTGTTGTTAACAAGCTCACAAACAAAACTGCCGAGAGTGTCATATCGTGTCTTAAAAATGTAATTACGATAAATGGCCTACCACAGGAAATATTTAAAGATAATGGTCCACCTTTTAACATAAGAGAACTGTAAGTTTTGGAAGTCTGTATGACATTAAACTGGCAACTTCAAGTCCTCGTTATCCTGTATTCAATGGCATAGTTGAACGTTGTTACATTTATGCGGCATATTTACACGTGCTTTTCACACTTTAGGCGCTGCTCTAACGTCATTGTTATAACATCTACAGATCACGTTTTACCGGTTGATGCAATTGCTGTCTAAGTCAAATTTACATGCACATTCTAGGTAGAAATTAAATTACTTATGTGGTGTGTATCTCGAAACTTCATCAGGGTCCAGCACGTGGTTTGGTTGTGCAATGTTGAACTTTAAATTGCTATCCATCCCGTAGCTTCTATTGCACTTGTAGGGGGATGAAGGAGATAAGTAACGAAACGATAGAGGCAAGTTACAGAAAACCTACATACCTGTTTCTTCAAAAAAACTTAACTACGCTCAGCTACTTGTTACTTAGTCCATATCTCGTGGCTTAATGGCTGCATTTCCACTCGCGCACATCCGCATTCCTTCTGCGCCGACGCGACTGTCAGCGACGACGGAAGTTCGCGTATTAATTCGAAAATACGCGGCAATTAACTTACAAATTTTATCTAAACCTAAACATGATACATGGCCAGTTTGGCATGTAACAACATGCTATACAAACTGCAAAAGAACTGCTTACCAAGTCATATGAAGAAGGTAATGATCCGTTTCTAGCAATTCTTACATACAATCTTACTATGAAAAGAAATTTTCCTACTCCTAGTCAACTATTGATGGGCCGTAGGTTACGCACAACCTTATCTACTAAATCTTCATTATGTCCAAAGTATTCAGTAAGTAAAATACAAGAACAATTGAAACATAATCAATTACTTCAAAATAAATTGCATGACAGGACATGTAAAGAATTGTTAACGTTACATAAAGATGAGTCGATTTTGTTATGTGACGGAATTTGATCCTGGAAACCTGATGTTGTACTCGAGGAATCCAAACATAATGATTATCTGGTAAAGGTGGATGAGGGGATATATGGAAGAAATAGATTATTGAGACCTTTAAAAATTTCCTAATAAAGCCATACTGATGTGCACTCTTCCTTTTTACAGGTAGGATTGGGAGTACAACAGAGTCTAAACAAAACTGGCGGGACTAGCGTCGACCGTTTGTGGCTGCGGTAGATTGCAAAAGACTATATCTCAGGGGTTTAGAGAACAAAGTTAAATTTTATCCAGACAAGTTATAGGGGTGCAATTTAGAACATGACAGAAGAAAATACCTTAATACAACTTATATATTGACGTTTTGTTAATAACATTAATAAAAAATTAAATATATACCATTATTTTCTTACAACCTAATTTTTATGCGACAAAAGCACTAAGTGTAGTTTATATATCTACACTCTCATAATTTTAAAATTTTGTCTTAGACTCTACCAGATAAGAAATTAGAAAATCTAAAATTATTATTGTGCTTAGACACAATTTCAAATTAAGGTTCTAATTAAAAGTAAATCATAAATACACTTTGTTGTGTTTAGCATTAGTTAAGAGAATTTGAATTGAACATAACCTCAAAATCCACAAAAAAGGTTTCATGAAGCTTTTCTGTTTACAACTCATAAGGTAATATAGGAAAGCAAAGATAATATTAAATTAGTTAAGGTAATCGATAAATAAAGTTATGACTATATTTTACTTGCATTATTTTTCTAGATAATTGAGATTTAAAATGTAACGCATGACAAAAGTAAATAAGATAAATTCATATCTGTATTCAAGATATATCATAGAAAATATATACTTAAAGCATTGAGCTTATGGCTTGTTCAGAACTATAGGATCTTCTTACGGTTTGTTGAGACGAATACTATCGTTGTTTATTTTGGTTGTTAACCTCAAATTTCTAATTTTTAAGAGCCAATCCTTCCATTCAACGGAGCATTTACTTTATTTTAGAAGATAAATAACAACAACATGAATTCTTGTACGATAAAAGATAATATTTGTAGGTAGTAAAATTAATACATAGGCTTAGATAGCCTTGCATAGATGATTAAATTTTTTATCAGAGAATATTTTACCGGAGAATATATCACCTGAAGATACTTCACCAAGGAATATCCCACCGGAGGACCCTAGAAAATAAACGTGTTACAAAAATGAAGTATTGTAATACGCCACGAGGAATCATCTGAAAGTTTTATCTTTAATCAGCTTACCATTCTTAAGTATTTTGAATGGGTTATTCTGGTAGACTTTCTCCATACGTATTTTGCTAGTATTCTGAAACGATATTTATGTATGTTAAGAAGAATAAAACAAAAAGACACCTTTTACATACCAGGTACGACATCATGGCCTTAGAAAGGACATCTTTATCAGGAAACGGCATATGCACAAAAGGAAGTCAGATTAAATTAAAACTAAAGTATGTATTAGTGTATTCTTTAATAATACTAAAGGGAAATGTTACACAAATCAAAACTAGCTTGTGATTGTTAACGGTATTAATATAAAATTAAAATGAAGAAATACTTGTATAAGGAAGGAAGTGGGACTACAATGTAACATGGCGAGCCAACGGCAAATTGACGTATTACAACTGATGATATAAATCTTGAAGAACTACAGCCATCAACTTTAATCAAGAAGATAGATGTACCTGAACAATATGTTGAAGCCGACAAAGCTTGTCCCTGAACACTTCTGAAGTTGTCTGAGGAAACATCTTCTGAATCTTCTCAAAGAACAACACACAGTGGTAGATTTGGGTAAACAACATGTAAAATTAAATTTGCAAATTGTGAAATGTAATTTAAATTGTTTCTATTTCTTTGTTAAGTTGTGTCTCTTCCACCACAACGAAAAGATAATCCTTATACCAACAATAAAAAATTTATAACAACCACCTCGTTCAATTTGCGGATATTATGAAAGTGGACATCTATAGTTTCCAAAATAATTGTACAAATCTCAGTATCACTTGCTAGGTTATGTCCTCATTTTATAAATATATCTGGAAATGCAGCACAAAGGCAACCGACGCAAAGGATTTTTTTTAATATAGGTGCTTCCCCAAAAGTGGTTGATGTTATAGATGAGACATACATCAAAATTCAGTCGCCAGGTACAAACAAAATGTTACTCATTAATTATTTATATCTGATATGAATGAATTTCATGCAGGTGGGTATGAAGCTGAAATCTACCGTAATAGTAAAAATGATTTTTCTGTTAATGTACAAGTAATCAGTGATGCTAATCTAAAAATTGGGATTTAATTGCTAAATCGTTTGGGACAATTTACGACTACAATATTTAATAACAGCAAAGTGCGAACTCGTTTTGAGATGCAAGAATTTCTAAATTGCTTGTTGATTGGTAAGGATTTTTGATATCTGCATGAAAGTAATTAGTATTTTAGGTGATAGTAGATATCCTATAAGATATTTATTTACGCTTTTATTAAATCCACGCACGGAGGTTCAAACAAGATATAATGAAGCTACAAGGTGAACTATGAATTCTATTGAACAACTTTTTGATGTCTGGAAACAAAGTTTTCCAGTGTTGGCATATAGAATGTGTTTAAAATTACAAACTGTTTTGACAAAAATTGTAGATTGTGGAGTATAACACAACATCGCCAATGAGCAACATGTAATTGAACTACCTCTAGCAGAAGAATTAGACAATTATCAAAGCAGGGCGGATTCCAGCCGTTCCACATGTTGGCAGTCGAATTAGATATGAGACGTTTCCATTCAAAACTATTTTGCTAACTTGTAAAATTTACCAGATAACATTTTTGTAACAAATCGCTATTTCAACTTTTATCCTTTGCATATTTTGTGGCTATTGCAGTATTGCAGGATCAACTAATCCTATTAAATTCAAACAAAGGCAAGATAAACCCAGTAATTGTATTAATATTAAGCCTATCTGCTTAGAGATTGCATTACCAGAGATATTGAGATTCATTCGAATTCCGATTAACCTTGTCATACATAAGCCTCGTTGTGTTATTATTGCCTTATAAGAAACTAAAAACGAGGATTTATGTTACACTATAAGGACAAGATGGTAAAGTATGCTTTTAACACTCACCTAATAAGATTTAAAAATGGCTTGAAAACACTATGACATCATCACTATTGTATGTATTACATCCGAAACCAAGAAATTAAGATATGGCAATTTATTCAGCAATTTAAACATCGAATCAATTTTAATGGTTATCAATTTAATTTGTTACGATAATGATAAAAAGTTTTATCAATTTTAGGATGGGTAAAAGTGGAAAAAATCCATAACCGTTATAATTATTATCTCCCACTTGTTTATTTAGAATAAAATAAATACGTCCCCCTTCTAAATGAACGTATCTGGGCTCTACTGAAATGTACTTCACCAACGATACATAAATATATTAATTTTCTTTTAGCCTATTTTTTTAACCACGTGCACGATTGCTAACATTTCCTTTTTTGTCACAGATACCTCATCTCAGCGTCCTCCAGAAATAAAACATATCGACATTTCAACCTTCTTCTGAATTTGCATCAGCTCAGCACCTACTACAAAATTAGACGCAAATCCTTAACACAAATTTGTCTTCGAAATTTGGATATCTAAAACAAAGTTCTGTGTGAAACACTCGCCTTCAACTCCTGAAATGCCTTTTCTCGTGCCTATGTCTTCTCCACCCTAGTTTATTCCACCAGTGATATGCATTGCTCTGAATAATGTAGGATAAAACGACTTAATACTCCCAGAAAACCTCATAAACCCTTTAAATTTTTAGTTGTTAACGTTTTAATTGCATTCAATCTTTTTTCCGAAATGCTAATCCCTTTGCCACTAATGTCAAATCCTAAATAACCAACCTTACCCTTGAAAAACTCACATTATTGAGCATTTAATTATAATCCTCCCTCGTCTAGCCTTGTTATAATTTTCTCCAGATAATCTAAGTGTTCCCTATTATTCCTAGAAAAAAACAGTATGTCATCAACATAATGAGTGCTAAATCCTTCATACTCGTTGAGCAATTTCTGTATGACTCTTACCAACGCTGCTGTGTTTGAAGCTAATCCGAAGGTAACAACCTTATATTGATATATTTCTCCTATGACACTGAAACCTGTGTATTTTTTACTTCCCACCTCCAAAGGAGTTCTTCAGGTCTAGTTTACCTAAAACAATTTTCCCAGTGCGATCTTGTATAACAAATTTTCAACAGCTTGTGGCTGCTGGAATTGTCGTTGGAGATTTGATTTAATTTCCGTGCGTCTAAACAAATCCTTGTCTATTTTATTCGGTTTGAACACCACAATAATTGGGTTAATAAATGCCGTCCTTGCTGGCTCTATTATTTTGTTTTTAAGCGCTCTTTACTCTATCCATCAATTTAAATGGAATTGGATATACTTTAGTGTAAAATCCGCCTTCATCTTTTACATCTAGTTAATGCAAATAGTCCTTTGAAAACCTCGGTTCATCGTTTAATAACCCTACACGTGCATCGAATAATTCCCCAAGTCCTATTGTTTCTAAATCAACATCGCCTACCTGCAACTTATCAAAAACCTTTTCTAATACAGAACATGTCAAAATCTTATCCGACACCTTCCAAAACTACTCTTTTCCTTACCACTATTATACTCATCAAAATTCATATCCTGCCTTTATTGCAATTCACCTTTGACTCCACCCAATTCCTCTTTATATTTAAAAACTGTACAGTTCTGTCAGTACCATCAACTTTTATTGCAAACCTTATTATAAAATCTATTGCAAAAATAAAATGTAAATGCAGCCCTTTTGCAATTAAAAACCAGCTTCGCCAAGTCTCGTTCCTTCTAATATAACCGGAACACGCAATAATTCCTCTACCTCGAACATTTCCTTCCTCATTCTGGACCACAATTTTATCCTCTTTGTTTTATATACATTTTCCTTTAATACGTCAACGTGCTTTTGAACTATATCTTGCTTTATTACAGACAATTTGGCCCACTGGCAACAAGTGCTAAATATAAACACCCATTCAGCCTTACTCTAACAAACAGTAAATTCAATCTTCACCATCATCAATTAACGAATTAACAAAACTAAAACTACTTGTTTTGCTCATACTAAACGAACTTAAAACTAAGGGAACTGCATAATTATGTATAAAATTGACGTTTTTTTTTCACCAGATGATCCCGTTTGTCTCTGATCCACCTCATTTCCATTGTCGTTTTCCTTATTCTTGCCTAATGTAAACTGTCTAATTTTTATGTTCCGTATAATTTCTGGAACTTTAGCTTTTTACCTGTTCCGATCCCTACATTCCACATGTTCCCTTGTTACATTTCCCGCGTACGTATTCAGCGCCACTGTTACACTTGGCACCACTGCCATGGTCCACGTTTCACAATAGCTTATATTATGACAATTACGTGGCAAATTGTATCAAATACCAAACACGTTTACAATGATACAATTTGCACATTAAAATGTAAATAAAGCTAAGTACTCACTTAAAACGCGCCTTGCAGTTAATCTCAGTGCACCTCCTTGTTGTTTTAGGGTGGGTTACGTCACGCCATTGTTGATCCAAATTTATTCGTCATTATGTGGAATATTGTAAAAGAAATGGAAACTACTGGTACTGCTTCCTCGCCAAAGACTACAAGAGTGCGTACAACAATCTACGACGAACTTGAAGAATTTGAAAGATGTGCGATTCGACGGCATGTTCATGTATTTTACTTTAGAAATGAATTACCAAATTTAGAGAAAGTATTACATGCAATAAACAACGATGACTCTTTACCAAACTTCAGTCGCACATCACTTTATCGGGTAATGATGAAATTGGGTTTTAAATATGGAAAGCGTGCAAAAACAATTTTAATTGAAAACCTGAAATTGTGTTGTGGCAAGAAAATATTTAACTGCAATTAAAAAGTATAGAGCTGAAGGCAAAAGAATTTATTATACTGATGAAACGTGGGTGAATGCTGAACATGTAAAGAACAAGGTATGGCAAGACACCACTGTAAAAACAGCAAGGCAGGCATTAATCGAAGGTTTATCGACTGGTATACGAGATCCCTCTGGCAAGGGCAAGAGATTAATTGTTGCGCACAAGGGTAGTGATATGGGATTTGTCAATGGTGCATATTTAAACTTTCAATCTAAAAAAACAGGTAGCGTATTGGCACTATAAACAACTTAGGACCCTGAGTTCATAATTATCGTTTTCGGAGATTATCACGAAGACATGAACGGTAAAGCGTTTACAACTTGGTTGAAAGGTGTATTACCTCTTCTTGATAATGATAGTGCAATCGTGCTTGATAATGCTCCTTATCACAGCGTCAAAGCCGATAAGGTTCCAAATCAAAGTTGGCGGAAAGAACAAATTTATAATTGGTTAAACGCAAAACACATTGAAGTTACCAAAGAGCTATTAAAAGTTGAATTATTAGCCTTAGTAAAGCAGCACTCTCTAGCTCACCCGACACCTTATGTTGTTGACAAAATTGTAAAACGCTCTGGCAGAACTGTATTAAGGTTACCCCCATACTAATGCAATCTAAATCCAATTGAGCTGCTTTGGGCTCGAGTAAAGCAGCATGTAGCTGCCAACAATTCTACTTTTAAAATTCACGACGTGAAGGTGCTTCTGGATGAAGGAATTGCAGCCATAGATAAAGAACATTGGGTTAATTGTATTAGCCATACAATTAAAGAAGAAGAAAGACTGTGGAAATTGGATGGCATTGTCGAAGAACTTGTCGAACAAATTGTAATAAATGTTGGATATGAAAGTACAACAGACGACGAAGATACCTCTAGGGATGATATGGACGTAGATTAAATATAAATTTGTGATATCATTGTTTTGATATTTTGTGATGTGTTTAATTAAAAATAGCTTATATATTGTTCTATATTAATATTTTATTTAAACTTTAACCAAACAGGTAGAAAATAAAGTTCAATAATGCTTGATATGTTTTAAAACCGTGTTTCTTGGATGTATTTATTCAAAACCTCAATCTTGCAAAAATATAAATAAAAATCTGTATAAACATCGATGCATTGCTTTAATTTCAATCATTGTTAACAAACTTACAACCTTTCGAAAAATGAAACTGACAGAATTTTATTAAAGCATTCTATAACTCCAGGTGAATGTTTGTTTCTACCATAATTGTTAAGTAAAGATTAGGCAAATTCATAGCACACTTAAGCCACACTCATACTTAAGTAATGCTCTATCTCAATTTTTGGTATTCGGAAAATACTAAAAGTTGAGATGGAACATTGATTAAGTATGAGTGTAGCTTATGTGCTTTATGAATTTGCCCCTAAGTTTCGTCCGTCTTAAACTTAATGTAGTTCCAAGTCCAATTTTATCTTCTTAAATTTAATACCAAATTACAAATACTCCTTGTTATTATTTAGACAACTATCCTAGGAGAAGGATCGAAACGTCAATAAAATCATTTTCAAAAGCAATGTGGTCTTATTCCTTAAGAAGAACACCAAATTGCAATTACTGAATGCAATAATACTTAAAAATTAACTATAAAGTCAGTCATTTGCATTGTTATTTTTGAAAAACTATCGTCACAAAATAGTAAATATACAACCGACGCCGGCAACTTTTCAAATACAGCAACTAATAAATTTTTGATCTGTGTAAATCTGACTCAAGCACAAGCGCCATCTACTACCTTCTTAACTGGAATGGAGTATAGGGTATATGTAAGTTTGGCAGGCTTTAGATTTAAGTTTTTATCGTGCTAACAGTTTTTCTTTTTTTAAGATTTTGTTTATGGCTTTGTCGCGATTGTGTGAATTCCCGCCACTATTTTAAAATAGACTTGTTCATTTCCGTCATTTCGCACAGTTGCGTTTGCGCAAAAGAATGCGCAGGCGCGGAGTGATGGGCAAGTGCGCGGTTTGCGATACGACATGATTATTAGCCACGAGACGTCGAACGGTAACGTTTACCTGTGTCGTGTTTTTTGTCTTTTCCCTTTTTAGGATGTAGGTTCCCTTTTACCTGTATCTTCAAGTACCTTTACCTTTATCCCTTCGCCCTAACTACAAACAACGAAGGAGGAGGGACGAATAAATATGGATCAACAATGGCGTGACGTAACCCACCCTAAAACAACAAGGAGGTGCACTGAGATTAACTGCAAGGCGCGTTTTAAGTGAGTACTTAGCTTTATTTACATTTTAATGTGCAAATTGTATCATTGTAAACGTGTTTGGTATTTGATACAATTTGCCACGTAATTGTCATAATATAAGCTATTGTGCAATATTGTGAAACGTGGACCATGGCAGTGGTGCCAAGTGTAACAGTGGCGCTGAATACGTACGCGGGAAATGTAACAAGGGAACATGTGGAACGTAGGGATCGGAACAGGGAAAAAGCTAAAGTTCCAGAAATTATACGGAACATAAAAATTAGACAGTTTACATTAGGCAAGAATAAGGAAAACGACAATGGAAATGAGGTGGATCAGAGACAAACGGGACCATCAGGTGAAAAACAACGTCAATTTTATTCATAATTATGCAGTTCCCTTAGTTTTAAGTTCGTTTAGTATGAGCAAAACAAGTAGTTTTAGTTTTGTTAATTCGTTAATTGATGATGGTGAAGATTGAATTTACCGTTTGTTAGAGTAAGGCTGAATGGGTGTTTATATTTAGCACTTGTTGCCAGTGGGCCAAGTTGTCTTTAATAAAGCAAGATATAGTTCAAAAGCACGTTGACGTATTAAAGGAAAATGTATATATAAAACAAAGAGGATAAAATTGTGGTCCAGAATGAGGCAGGAAATGTTCGAGGTAGAGGAATTATTGCGTGTTCCGGTTATATTAGAAGGAACGAGACTTGGCGAAGCTGGTTTTTAATTGCAAAAGGGCTGCATTTAGATTTTATGTTTGCAATAGATTTTATAATAAGGTTTGCAATAAAAGTTGATGGTACCGACAGAACTGTACAGTTTTTAAATATAAAGAGGAATTGGGTGGAGTCAAAGGTGAATTGCAATAAAGGCAGGATATGAATTTTGATGAGTATAATAGTGGTAAGGAAAGAGTAGTTTTCGAAGGTGTCGGATGAGATTTTGACATGTTCTGTATTAGAAAAGGTTTTTGATAAGTTGCAGGTAGGCGATGTTGATTTAGAAACAATAGGACTTGGGGAATTATTCGATGCACGTGTAGGGTTATTAAACGATGAACCGAGGTTTTCAAAGGACTATTTGCATTAACTAGATGTAAAACATGAAGGCGGATTTTACACTAAAGTATATCCAATTCCATTTAAATTGATAAATAGAGTAAAGAGCGCTTAAAAACAAAATAATAGCCAGCAAGGACGGCATTTATTAACCCAAACTTGATAGATTTAATACAATGGGTTAAACAATATGTTACAGGTGAAACATGCCAATCATGTCATGAAAAGCATCTCAACAATAGTTAACAATAGTTAAAAGGTAGTAGATCTGTAGCATTCAAATGCCTATAAAGAAGCGACTAAACAGAAATGCAAATAAAAACAAATATATCAATTGTTTATACAATATTGAAACTGTTATCCACTCTTCTCATTTTACGATACCTAAGCCTCGATGTTTTTGTTTTAGAATTGGCTCTTTACTAACATAAAAGCATATTTATCGGAAAGTTTAAATACTTACCTTGATTCAGAATATAATTCACCATAGCTCTTGTATAATCAACATGACAGATCTTTAAATCATCATATTCACCTTTAAAAAAAACTCAATTAAATTGTATATTCACATATTTTAATTTTACAACTTTGGAACTTGCTAAATATAAGTACTTTTAATAGTTAATGGAATTTGCCACAATCACAAAGTTATTTCTACTATTTACAAACTTGTTACTAAACATTTACAAACATTTTCTATGACACATGGTCCTTGTACTCCATCGGAACCTGAAACAAACATAATTCGTAATTTCATGAATATGCTAGAAAATCCTCTCCACTTTTAAATATAAAAATTGTCTATTTTTAATTCAATAAAAGTCAAAACATGTACTTATGTAAAAATAGAGTTATATGGGTAAAATCTTACCTAACATTAAATTTAATTAATTATTTTGTATTTGTAAAATTAATAATTAAGTATTCTTGATATTTGTATATTGATTTAGTAATGTAACTGTATATTGTATTGTCCTAGAATTGAATGTAATGTTCCTGTTGGGCAAATAAATAAATATAATGTTAAACCGGGTAAATAAACTAAAAAGCACCTGGTACATTTTTATATAAACAGCAATGACAATAGGGATTTGATACGTCATACTCAATTAGAAAAATCACTGATAAAAATCAGGAACATTATTGTCCACAATAATAGTGTTTCGATTCACACGGGGTTCAAGAAACCACAACGACCATAAAATCATAAAATGTCATAAAGTAAATGATCGTTCACATGGACTGGACACCAAACTTAACCATAAGAAAGCTTTAGACGTATAATGTGTCACAACGGAATTCTGAATTTCTTAAACTGTGGGAAATTAACAGGATTAAGTTCGAACAAAATTAGTACACAAAGGCGATCAGAAGGAGAACGAAATTATGCGTCAGTAACAACGGATGTGTACATCAGCAGTCGGCCCATCAACGAGGAACAGAACAAAATGATGTTGAAGTGACAGTGGACGTGTGGTTGGCGGTAAGTCAATGGGGTCTCAGGGGCCGATATCAAATTATTTTGAGTTTTACTGGGTGTACGCAAAATCCAGAAAGATCAAACATGTGAATCATCAGTTTATATTTGCATCGGCCGGGGCGCTTAACTAGAAAAGAGTGATGAATTGGTTTCACTTGTCAAGAAGTAGGAATTTTGAGGTGACTATTGTGCCGAGGGAATACACACAAGATATATCATTGGCGTCATTTGGAATATTAGAACCATGAGTACTCTATGGGCTTTTGTTTGTTTACAATGTATAATTATGTACTTGTATATTTCAAATGAAAAGGGCTTGTATTTATGTAGTGAACAATTAATATTCCGTTACATATGTATTCCGTTTAAGTATGAAATAGACGGAAATAGTTTTCTTTAAATTTAAGCATAATATTCTTAGCGAAGGAAGTGTGTATATTTTAAAAAAGTAAGAAAAATGTACAGGCAAGCTGAAGTGTAGAATTACTATTAGTCAAAGGGTGTAAACTCAGTATTTTAAATAGACAATTGAATGGTTACATGAAAAGCTGGTATTCCACAGTTATTGTCTGTGTATTGTTGCTAGCGGCATTTCCAAATAAATGGTATTTAAAATGTCATAAGACCAATCCAGAAAAATCAAACAATGTAATGGTGGTATTATTTATGGATTCATTTTTTTTTGTTGAGTTTTGTTAATAATACCTGGCCGGTAGGATGTAGATTAGGTTTGATGTTTTTAAGGTTAATGCACGTGCAATGATGTTTTGAAATTTATTGTTAATAGAGTTTAAATTTAGAAGGAATTTCATTTCCAGTTTGTTACAATATAGATAAAGGTGAACATTGTTAAACGATATTCAGCCACTCCAATGAGGAAGTCGTATTTGGGGAAGAGACCTTTATTTTGAAAAATTGTTTTAGTTTGATAAAACGTTAAAGGAATTTTTTCAAGTTGTAATTATGAATGGTAGAAGATGAGGGAACAGGATTTAGAAAAACGGACAGCAAGGAGGTCTATCTGCAATAACCATCTTCCACATAGCGAAAATATTAAAGGGATTGCTAAGATAGGAGAATTTGGCACCGTTTAATTTTGACATTTAGTAAGGCCTATCAAGGTACGTAGTACTTGTAAAGTAATTTTATATTTTAACCATTTTTTATTTTATTATTTTTTCATTTTCTCACAGGAACCCACCACCGCACCACTGACAGTTAGCCGGTGCACATAAAATCGTTACAGGGTTCCCACCCCTTTTGGACAATTCGAAATTCATAACATAACATCATTTTCGCCTGTAACAAATGAATCCATGCTGAATTTATTATTGAATAGGTTTCAAGTTGCGTTAACCTTACTCATCATATTATTTTACCACAACCTTTACGTACATAATTTATTCATTAACTTAGTAAATAAACTTTCTATATATAAAATGTTTGTTTACGTTCCTAATCGTCTGTACTGGCATATATAGTGACCCTGGTATTACTCATACCTGGCAGTGCAGATGATTATAGCAGCGCATAAGGGTTTATAGATGAAAACTTTATATACAAAGTCCATAAACAAATAAATTACAATCATACAATACAGGTTGCGAGAAAGTAACAGATGATGAGTGAGCTTAAGACAGCTTGATATATTCAATAGTAAGCTACTGATCTATCATTCTAATATTCACAGGGTGAATTCCAAGATAAAGTAGCTGATCTTTGGGAAGCTCTCTCTTGGGAGATGTGCAGTTAGGTTAGCTAAATGGCATGAGATTCGTGGCCATATGCTGCATACTTGTGCTAGGTGTTGGTTAGTTTTCGAAACGAATCTACGAATTGTCAATGTTTATCAATGTGTTGTTATAAACAAATACAAGCATTTTCCATTTCGTGATCTCTCCTGACCAAGATAATTTTTAATATTGTGGTATCCGGAATGTACAAACTATTTAGTTCGTTTTTGGGTTACAACTCAAGTGTTTAGTTTTGCAAATTTCTTCGGGAACCCGCCCCACTCACCGTTGACCTAGTCTTGGGTACACGCCCTTGTACTTTCCGCAGTCCGGTCGAATCTTGTACATTAGAGTTTGTTCCGTGTGCTTAGTTTTTGTACCCGTTCCGTATTGTTTGAATATACGGGAGCAGAGAAGGTTACAAATAATTGTAGTAGAAACTGGATGGTGAGTGTTCTGGATTTATGCAGTTGAATGAAGTTCTTTTTATAGTGTAGTTATTGCATACTGAAAATTTGAGTTAAAATATTTGGGTTTGTTCTATTTCAAATTGATTTTGGTAAATATTGATTTCTTGGTTGTTGTGCTCTTTGGCATCAAAACCTTTATTTTAACAATTAAATATAAAGATTCCAATCCTATATTGACATGTTTTTTGCATCATAATGTGTAGTACAAGTATTTCATGACATATTAGAATTTGGTTTTGAATTCTCATACATTGTCTGGAATTATTAGAAATAGTTTATTATGTTTATTTTAAAACTCGTGTAAATAGATGTTTCCCACATTTCAAAGAATGTGCGTTATTGCTCGATCGACGTATAGTGGTAGAATTTTTATAAGTTCGTGTGAATAGATGCGATGATTGTGGCAGATTATTTTGGGCCACCTTCTCAAACCGACAAGTGGTAGTTAGTGCATGAAATGCAGTGCAGTTACCTGTGTCATTCCTGTTACTGTTTCCTTCACTAAATACCTTATTTGTTGCATGTTTTAATTTTGTAGGTGAACAACTTCACTGCGAATTTGCAGTAAATATGCCCTCGACCAAAGATGTCCCTGACGTACATTCAGAGAGATAGTATCCGTAATACTAAAACGCTGTATTTAATTCTGCCATAAAGTTTTCTATTAATAAAGGTAAGCAATTTTCTTGATGTAATAGTATTATAGCATCTTTCAATCTTGAATTAAAAAATCCGTGTAAAAATCATTATGCGCTCTCTGTAGGGTAAATTGATAAATCATTATTTTTACACATGTCAATTTGACAAGTAATGTGGTGGCAATTTTCGAAAAAGGCAGTTATCAGAAATATAAAATCCTACAATTAGTTAAAACTTCATGATTTTTAGATTTATTAGATTAAAAGCTATTAAAAAATTTGATAACATTATTGCTTTGTCAAAAACGATATTATACAACTTATCATTTTTACCAAATTGTCAGCTAGTTACACTAGCATTTTAAAGTGCCACGTGTCTAACCTTATTACCAAGAACTTTTGGTTTACAGATAAACAAAAGAAACAATAATTTTTATACAGAGTAGTTATTTATTATACAAGGGAAAAAGTACTAGATTTTAACTCGAGAGTTAAAATCTTACATTTTTACCCGTGTATAATATACTATTTTTTTCTGTGACACGCAAAACGATTTAATATTGCAAAAACTATTACAATATATTTAAAGTCAAAAAATCAATAAATGTCAAATTTGAAGTTTCAAACAAGCAATCAAATATATGTCAATTTAATTCTGCGAGTTGTTCCAAAAATTGCTCACTTAAGTAGTTTATATCCGTTGTTTTGAATGCGACAAAGTTATAATACGATGTTATGTTACACCTGAATGTTATAAGTGTAAACCCGGTTTTAAATTAAATATCTTCATGTTCTTACTTATTTGAACATACCCGGGAAAAAAGTACTCATCTTTTCCCGGGCAAAAAAGTAAATTAATAAAAAGTGACATTTTATTACATGTCAAAAAACATTAAATGTCACATTTTTTCCCGTCACAGAAAAAAATAATTTTTTTATTCAGTGAACTCTTAAAAATATATTATTAATTAAAAATACACTTACCCTAAACGGTTCCATATTCACTAGAATTAGTTGATGAACTGTTACTAGTTCTCCTCAATGGCGGGGGAGGAGGTGCAGGTCGCAATTTCATGGGGGTAGGTGAAAAAAATTCATCAGTTTCTCCATCATCACAAGAAGATGGCGATGGAGAAGGAGACGGTGGAGACAAACCTCTATCGTCTTGTTCCTGAAGCATTTGTCTAAATTCTTGGATAGACTCGTTCAATGACCACAGTTGGGACAGAAGAGATAGATCTAGTTGTCTTAAACTATACTGTAACAAAAGACAAACTTTAATGTTGTACTCATATTTAATTTTTTATTTTAAGTAGTTCAAATAAATAGGCCAGATAAGGTAAAAAACAACAAAAGTACATTATCGTATAAGTATTTTGAAATATGATACAAGGTGATTAAAATACAGAAATGTATGATAAACTAAATGTGCAAAACTCTATATACGTTATACTTTCAAAGACAAACTAGTTGTCGAACATAGAGTTGGGTTCTTTCATATACAAGTATCAATTTTTCTGCTGGAACCAAATGAAAAATGTTACATACATGTTGAGGTTCAAAAAATTTCAGTTACATGCTAGCTATAACCTCGTAGTATTCTATGAGATAGATGTAACACGATTATATCAACCAAACTTACGAAGTAAGTTAGGTTAATAGGATCGCTACGTCGCCGTCGTCGCCGCCGTCGTCCGTTGCACGTTTTTTTCGTTTTACAAACATTTGATATATAGATCTTGTTCAGTTTTTTACGTTGATTAAGAATATGCTATCCATTTTTCGATATCTCATTTAGTTTTCGAGTTATTCGACTTTAAAGTCGAAATTTTGACTATGATAAACTTCACTCCAGCAAAAAATAAATAAAGTTTTAGGTTAATATCGACCTCTTGAGCATATTTTCTCATAACTCTCATAGCTCCATACCTCCTGAACATATTTTCTCAAAGCACCAATGCTCTAAGTCGAAAGGTTTTCGAATTATTCGACATCTTGTTTTTAATGTATATGTAATATTTATATATTTTTGATAACAACATATCTGTAAGTTTGGTTAGAAGTTCTGCACATGAGAACTTAGATTTTTTTTTCTTAAAATGTTTAAAGTTATAGGACAGTATAAAAGAAAGGATTGTTATGATACAGGATGAAGTACATTATTCCAGGGTCTTCAGAAACATCGGGCAAGCAATGTTGTACGCACTAAGATATTAATAACCTTTTTTCACAACCAGGAGTAGAAATCAACTTCTCTGGTGTCAAAATCATGACAGAAGTACACAATTTTCTCTCTAGGAAAATAATAAAAAAAACTCTCTTCATTCGATGTCGAGCTCGCGAGTCGTGTAGACGATTCTGTAGTTGCTCGTTGCAGCTAATAACATATAAATTAAAATGCCATTTATCACGCGTGAGCAAAATCTGAGCTAGTAGATGTAATAAAAGAAACTATATCGACCTTTATGAATGATGATAAATTTGTTCGAAAAATTATAGACAATATATGGATAAAGTTGGAAGAAAAACTAGATTGCATCAAGGAACAGATGGACAACTCGTTGACTATCTTAAAACAGGAAAATGAAGCACTTACTAATCAAGTGGAACAGCTTCAACAATACTCCAGACGTAACAATTTACGTATCTTTGGTCTACAAGAAAGTACAGGCGAGAATCTGGAAGAAAAGTGATAGCGGTGATAAAGGAAAAGGCAAATGTGTCTATCAGCACGGATCACATTGAGCGCTGTCATAGAATTGGTGCGATTACTAATAAGCCTCGTGCTGTGATTATTAAATTTATTAGCTACAAATACAGGTACTTAGTAATTAGCAATCGTAAGTATTTTAAAAATACGGGTATAATTATTAAAGAGGATTTGTGCAAAAGTCGATTAGAGATTTTAAGATGGCATGTGCAAAATTTGGTCACACATGTGTATGGACGCTTGATGGAGTAATTAAAATTAAAATAAGTAATAAGGTTTATTCCATTAATAATCGGCGAATTGAACTCATTAATGAAATCTCAAAACAAATCCTAAACATTGAATATTCTGTTATTGCTTTACGAATAGAGGTTTTAGTTAGATTAGTTTTGATAAATATAATTACACATTGTTTGGTATCATTACTGCTTAACTAGTAATGGACACCTGTTTTGCTTAAATGAACATGTCCTTAAGTTTTCATTTAAAGTTCTAGCTCTTATACTTTTATTGCTTTCTTTAGTAAAATATGATTTAAAAGTGGTATTAAAACTAATTACTCATTGCTGCAACAGGATGCGGCTATGTGTGGGTAGTATAAATAAAAGGAAATTTCCTGCAAATACTGTCTTAGTTGGCGTGTAGGTTTTGTAAGTAATAATAATTTTTATTTTTTTGGGGTTACTATTGCTTATATTAGCATTTAAGTTTCTACGTTTGTTTGTCATTGCAATTTATTATTTATTTACTGGTGCAAAATTATGAATGGATTGACTGTGGCACACATAAACGCGCAATCGATAACTAATGATTTTTATTTGTTTCGTGAACATGTTTTATTAAGTGAATATGATATTATATCCGTTACTGAAACATTTCTCAACAATAACATTATTAATAATATAATTGAAATACCAGGCTATAATTTATTGAGAAAGGATCGACAAACGTTTGGAGGTGGTATTGCATTGTATACAAAGTCATATTTAGAGATAAGGCAAATCCATGTTCCGGATGTTACCGATTACGAACAGCTTTGGATTGAGTTTAATTGCAACAAACAAAAGATAGCGTTAGGTACAATATATTTGCCGCATAGGAATAGGTATAGGACTTTTATTGATAACTTTGAACGTGTGTGTAGTACTATGCAGCCTTTGTATGAACAAGTGATATGTGTAGGCGATTTTAATATCGACTTATTAAAACCTGATAGTACAGAATCAGCATATTATATCTCTATGCTCGATAGTTTTGGATTTACTCAACTAATTAAAGATCCAACACGAATAACATCCAATACTCATACACTAATAGACCACATAATAGTAACTGATACTGACACTATTGGTGAATCAGGCACTAAACACATGAGTGGATTTTCAGATCATGAACTTGTCTTCTGCAATTTCTTAGTCAGTACATATAAACAATTGCCTAAAGTACACACCTTTAGAGATTTTCGTCAATTTGACTTTGTGAATTTTGATAACTCCTTGCAAAATATTGACTGGCCATTCATTTATTCCTAAATAACGTAGATGAAAAAATAACATACTTTAATAAAAACCTAATTACTCTTTTTGACATATATGCTCCCTAAAACGTCTGTATTTAGGAAACAGAAATCTCCTTGGATAACCGATGTTGTGAGGTTATTGATGAATCTAAGGGATGCAGCCTACAAACGTTTTAAAAATACCGCAAACTAGAACAATGGACATACTATAAATCACTTGCAACCTAACCACACTTTCGATTAGAAATGAAAAAAGCTTATCTCATCAATGCATTAAGTAAGAGTAATCCAAAACGTTATGGAAAGATTTACAACGCTGTGGAATATATTCCAAGCTCAAGAATTGTGATTTTCCCAGTCACTTAAAAATGTGGATGATATTAACTCATATTTTAGTTCAATAAATGGAGTTGTGGAAAATAAAAACAGTACACTAAAAATGTATAGCTATAAAAAATCTAATTTAAGTATGACATTTTCATTTACGGTTGTTTCCGAGGAGGAGGTAGGTAAAATTATTAACTCAATCAAAACTAAAGCAACCGGTAATGATAACCTAAATATAGTACTAATATGGCTATGCTGTCCATTTCTTATACCCGTTATTACACACATAATTAATTCATCGATAATACAGGGCATTTTCCGCAAGCGTGAAAATTGCAAACATTATACCTATCGCAAAAATAAAATCCAAAAGCTTGCAAGATTTAAGGCCGATCAGCATTTTGCCAGTGGTGTCAAAATTTTGGAAAAAGTTATGGAATCCAAAATACGACAATTTCTGGATATAAATTCTCTTCTAGGTGACTATCAATCAGGTTTTCGACGTAATTTTAGCTGTACTTCGGCTTTACTTAATATTTCTGATGACATACTGAGAGCCACGGACGACGGTAAACTTACAGTACTAGTTTTAATTGATTTTTCAAAAGCCTTTGATACAATTGATCATAAATTACTTTATGCTATATTGAATTATTACGGGTTTGAAAATAGTGCTATAAGCTTAATTAAAAGTTACCTTACTGATAGATTTCAATGTGTTGTATTAGATGGTAATCGTTCACGACTATGCTCCGTCCGACGTGGTGTCCCCAAGGTTCCGCATTAGGGCCATTATTGTTTACACTGTATTCAATAAATTTATGCAATGTTGCGCTTAAACACTGCTCTTTTCATCAATATGCGGATGATACACAAATTTATCTGTCGCTCAATCCGTCTTTACTTCAAACTGCATGTGATGTTATCAACGAAGATCTAAATCGGTTAACAGAGTTGGCTGAACTACATTCACTTAGTATCAATCCCTTAAAGTCGGCGGTTTTAGTCTTTGGTTCCGATATTAATAGAACTGCAGCTCTACAAAAATAAGCATTAAAGTTAAAAATATGGCAATTCCTATTAGGGATTCGTACAAAAATTTAGGTGTTGTTTTGGATAAAGATTTTAGATTTAGAGAACACATAAATCTTTGCCTACGCAAATCGTATTGCGGTTTAAAATTAATTTATGATAATAGACGATCTCTAAACAAGGATATCAAGAAAATGCTATGCGAATCATTAGTGCTTTCGCATTTCAACTATTGCGATGTTCTTTATGGACCGTGCATTGATGTGGCAACGGCTAGGAAGATCCAATTGGTGCAAAACTCTTGTCTGAGATTGGTGCACAGTATCCGACGGCGAGACCGCATAACGTACAAACTCAAGGAAACTAACTGGCTTAGTATGGACAAACGACGTTTCTTGCACGCGGCTGTATTTATTCACAAAATTGTTCAGCTAAAATCACCTCCATATCTTTATAACAAAATTAGTTTCGTCCGACCTACATCATTTAAATTTACGCCACAGATTCCTTTTGAGTATACCTCGACATCGCACGGAATTATATAAACGTTCAATTACATATCATATAACCAAGGTTTACAATACAATACCACTCACGTATAAAGAAATGACGGTCGGTACGTTTCGAATAATGTGATGCTATGGCTCAAACTTCAAAACTAGCCTTAATATATATATATTTTTTATTTGTTTTAATTAGTTACTATTTGGGTTGTGTTGCTACAGTCAGCTTATCATAACGTTGTGCTTTCTTATATAAATAGGAATATATTGTATAATTGAAACAATTGCTTAAGATATAGCTTGCATTGCGACAGAAGTGTTCACAAAATTGGATAATATTCAACCATAACTTAGTAAGTGTTATCAACAAAACGGTTTGTGAATTCTGCTACGCGATATTCAAACGCGGTGGTGGGGTAGAGCAGGGGGCTTTCTCCTTCAGTAGGAAGCTATCTGATCACCATCGGTTTTCATACCTTACTGTGTATATTATTTATGTATATTATTATTAATTGTCACATATATTTCATGAAAGGTAAGAAATAAAACCCTATTATTATTATTATTAAGTTTTCATTATTTTGACAGTTTAAAAGAAAATTACAAACACAAACTCATTATTTATTCATATTTATAACTAACGAAAATGATCCACAATTATTGAAGGAACGTGTAGTATTTGAAGAAATATCGCTTGTTATAACCTTGTTATCTGTAATTAAATTAACACTTTTGTGACTTAAATTACGCGTATTTGAAACACCTTTTAGCACTTTATTTGCAATGTTTGTTTTATTTTGAACAGAATCTTGAATAATAGCCCGTGGCCACAGCCGCAGACTTCCATCCTCCACGCCTCTTTATAGTTGTTATATCAGTCCCAGAGTCTGCAAGTTATGTAGCTAAAAACCTGCATAAGCAGTCGCCAGTGTACGTTGACGGGATTAGTAAATTTAAATAGGCCGCAATAATGCTTGGCATTTTATCAAATGTATTCATCCACACTGGTTGGCATGTAAATTTTCCTCCTTTGAGAAAAAGCGACGGTGGTTAACAGTAGAAGGGCGAAGTCTAGCATATTTGTGATATAAACCCATAAAATCTACAGATTCTTTTTGATCGGTAACTACAAATGATATTACTTTTTGGTTTTAGTGTTTGGTACTGTAATGATTAAAGAGGAACTTTTTGTTTCAATGTGATCGATTGTAATATTTGATAATTCCTCTGAATGGCAGGCACCAGCAATTCAAATAATTAAAGCTACCTACAATGAATAAAAATTTACAATTTTTATAGTATCTTTAATCATTAAATACTGGTTGTCATCTAACAAAATCTTTTCAATTTGATCTCTCGATAAAACCTTAGATTTTTTGGATTGATAACCGCCCGACTTCCTTTTTTAAAGGGCGATTAATTTTGGATACCTGCTTACACTAAGGTTGTTGTAAACTAGTAGACATGACCTTATCATCAAATATTGTGCCCGTACCGTAGAAAATGTATAGCTTTTTGATTTCTCATCAAAATATGCCAATATGACGTTTTCAGTATAGAATAGTGATTTTCTTTCAGTACACCATTTTTTAAGGCCGTTGTAAGCTGCATCAACAATATCTTGAGATTTCTCCATTTTATCGCATTGCATTTTCAATAATAAAGATACAACGCGAACATAAGAGTTGAAATAAATTTTCAAAAACTTCAACGCTTGTTTAAACAGTTTGTTATCTAGGTGAAACCGTCATAGGCTACTTATATATTAAATTTATTACTTTGTTAAAAGTGAGGGACACACTTTTTATAGTAGAATATTTTTTAATTTTTGTGGTGTTTCTCCATTTCAAATGGACCTGCACCTTGCCGAAGTTCTAGATTACTAGAACAGGTGAAATGGCCAGCGTGTTCTAATGAGCTAAAGAGCCAAACTACAGGTCCAACCAAAGTTGTAGGGTCGTTAGTGAGGAACCAGACTAAGACAGGTCCCCGAAAGAGGGCAGCGGCTCTTTCGGTACTTAGATTGGCAGAGACCATAGGGGTCGGTATGGCAGTCTAAGACACACTACTGTGATGTGGAAAGCAACGGGAAACCACCACATTACCTCCCAAGTACACAGCGTACGTAAATTATAATAAAATAATGGCATTCTCTGGGGTAAAAGATTCCGGAGTTAAAATAGTCCCCCATTCGGATCTCCGGGAGGGGACTACTTCGGAGGATGCGATCGGAAAGTTAAGAATAAGAGTCGGGAACATTTTGCGAGTCGGAGCGTAGAATGTTAGAACTATGAAGCAAGAGGGTAAGCTAGAGAACCTAAAAATCAAAATGAATAGGTTATCACTAGACATAGTAGGGATCAGCGAAGTTCGGTGGCCAGAGGCGGGGGATTTTTGGAGTGGAGACTTCAGGGTAATTCATACAGGAGCCGAGGAAGGAAATTTGGGTGTGGGGATAGTTATGCAGAAACAGATAGGATACTGTGTAGAAAATTACTTACAAAAGAATGAAAGAGTACTCATGGTTTGATTAGAATCTAAAACGGTAAACACAGTAATAATACAAGTATACATGCCCACCTCTAGCTACAGTGACAAAGAGGTAGAAGCAATCTACAAAGATATTGAAGACATATTAAGACACGTAAAAGGACATGAAAATTTAATAATTACGGGGGATTTTAATGCAGTGGTAGGTGAGGGTAGGGAAGGAGCGATAGTAGGTTTATTTGGTTTATTATACAGAGGAAATAGGCTGGTAGAATTTTGCGACAAGAACAATTTAATCATTAGGTTTAGGAATCAAGTAAAAGACTGTAGAAGCTACCCAGAAGCAGATATAGACACTGACCACAACTTCGTAATTATGAAGGCCACACTTAAATTTAAAAATTTGAAAAAAAAACGAAAAAATGCACTTGGACCTACAGAAACTAAAAGAGAAAGATATTCAAGAAAGATTCGAAAAAAGGTCAAATGAATTGCTCAAAGGTATCTAGAAAATATCTGATACTAAGGAAGTAGAAACAGAATGGAATAACATTAAATCCAGCCTCGACATGGCGGCCAGAGATATTCTGGGGTATACACAAAAAGTAAATAAGAAACCATTGATAACAAAGGATATCCTGAATTTAATAGAAGAAAGACGAAAATACAAAAATAAATCAGACGAAACAGGAAAACAGAGATACAAAGCCATAAAATGGGAAATTATTCGAAAATGCAGCAAAGCTAAAGAACAATGGATTGATGAAAAGTGCAAAAAGGTACAAACTAAGATGGAAATAGGAAAGACAGATGAAGCATACAAACTAATTAGAATCAATTTTAGGGATATAGAACCGTATAGCAAAAATATAAGGGACACGGGAGGAAATGTCATTATAGAAAATGTAGAGAAAGTGGGTACACGGCAAGAATATATAGGGAATTTATATGCAGGAGAAGAACTAACTGCATTAGAAAAGGAATCAGACATTGAAAATGATGACTTAGATATGAATTTGAAATAGCATTAAAGGGTCTGAAAAATGGTAAGGCGCCGGGTACAGATAAGGTGCAAGCGGAGACTCTAAAAGCCGCTGGACAAGCAGTAACAGAACGTCTCTTCCAACTTGTAAGCTATATGTATGAGACAGGCGAGATACCCAAAAATTTCAAACATAACATCATAGTAACTATACCAAAAAAGAAAGGCGCAGATAGATGTGAAAATTTTCGAACAATAAGCTTGACAGCACACGTAGCAAAAATATTAACTAGAATTGTACAAAGACGAATGGAAAAAACGGGCTGAAGAAATACTAGGAGAAGACCAATTTGGGTTTAGGCGAAACAGGGGAACACGGGAGGCTATCTTAGCTCTGAGGGTAATAATGGAGAAAACAATAGAAAAAAGGGGAAAGCGTGTATATAGGGTTTGTAGATCTGGAAAAAGCATTCGACAATGGAAAATGGAAAAAAATGTTCGAAATACTCAAAAAGATTGGAATGAGTTATAGGGATAGACTGATAGTACATAGCTTATACAAAGAGCAAACAGGAGTAATAGAATTAGAGCAGGAACGTAGTAGAGAAGTAAACATCAGGAAAGGGGTAAGACAGGGATGTTCCCTATCCCCACTAATTTTTAACTTGTACATTGAGGAGGCAATGAATACTGTCAAATGCAGGAAGACATTTGGAATTACTATGCAGGGATAAAAAATTGATATGCTTAGATTTGCAGATGATGTAGCGGTATTAGCATCTAGCAAGGAAGAGTTAGAAGCTGCTCTCAATGAAATGGAAACGGTTCTAACAGAGAGATACAGTATGAAAATTAACAAAAGTAAAACTAAAGTACTAGTATGCAAAGAAGGGAAAAATAAATCAAAAACAAAAATACAAATATGTTACACGAACTTACAAAAGGTTAAGGATTTCTGCTACCTAGGAAGCCAAATAACGCAAGATGGGAAAAGCACAAAAGATATAAAACAAAGATTAGCACAAGGTCGTGCTACATTTAACAAGAAAAAGCAACTACTGTGCTCAAAGACCACAAACATAGAAACAAGGAAAAGATTGCTCAAAACATATGTGTGGAGCACAGCACTGTATGGCTATGAAGCCTGGACAGTGGGAGAAGCGGACAAGAAAAAGGTAGAAATAGGTTGAAATGTGGTGCTACAGACGTATGATGAAGATATCATGGACAGACAAAGTTAAGAACGAAGAGTTACTAAAAATGGTAGGGGAAGAAAGAAATATGTGGAAAACGGTAAAAAATAGGAGAGATAGGATGATAGGCCACATACTACAGCATGAAGGAATAGTGTGGAATATACTAGAAGCAGAGATAGGAAAAAAGAGAAGAAGAGGTAGACCTAGGTTAGACTACTGCACACAGATAATGAAAGATGTAGGCTGTAGGAGTTTCAGGGAAATGTGTAGGCTAGCTCAGAAGAGAAATCAATGGAGGTACGCATCCAACCAGTCCCAAGATGGATAAATTAATGACGAAGAATGTAGCTGCACTTAAACATGATATTTATTATAAGCAACTACAAGCATTGGAGGGGCAATATTCCCGAATAATGGTAATTGCGTGAAAGCATTTACTGGAAAACTATTATTTCGGCAAATGTCTAAGTGTTGGGGGATCTTGGTAGCCACAGGTTGCTTAACCCCCTTCAATAAATCTCTGTGAAATAGGGCATAATATTAGAAAACAATATAAGGGGAACCGAGCTGTATTGCTGTGTGAGAATTTCAGGGAACCATGTAGGTTAGTTTAGAAAAGAAATAAGTGCAGGTACATGTCCAACCAGTTATAAGACGGGAAACCCAATGACGAAAAAATAAGCGCAGACAATTCTGATGATTATTATAAACAACTAGTTGTTTGTTGTGAAATCTGCAACTAATGTTGACTGTGCGAAAAGACATATTGGAAAAAATATTAAATCAGTAAATGTTCAAGTGCTGGGGGAACTTGGCAGCCACAGGCTGCTTCCCCCCTTCGCAACCACTGAATGTCGGAGAAATAGGGTATATAATTGTAAAACAATAGAAGGTGACCGAACTGCGTCTAACAAGAAAGAACGGCGCCTATGATGAAAGACGACAAACATAGAACAAAAAGTTGTTGAAAGCGTATGTGTGGAGCACAGCACAGACAATATGCCTACGAAATACGAGCAGTCTGAAAAGCAGACAGAAAAACAGTAGCGGCCTTTGAAATGCCGTGCTTCAGATGTTTGAGAATGGACAGACAAAGGTAATAACAAATAGGTTATAGAAACAGTAAGGGAACAAGGATATCTTTGGGAAAAAAATATGAGAAATAGAAGGGCAGAATACGTTCTAAGGCATTTTTGGGGAATAGTATGGGATATATGACAAGCAGCGATAGGAAAAAAGAGGCGGATGTAGACCTAGATCAGATAGTGATAGATGCAGACTGTGCAAATTTCGGGGAAATCTGTAGGTTAGTTCAGAATAGGAAACAATGATGGTACACGTCTAACCAGTTTCAGGACTGAAGACCCAATGATCATGATGATGATGTGGTGTTTCTACTCCCGGTCGCGAAAATAAAAGTATATACATTTCGAGAGAGAATGCCACTTTTCCCTCAGTGTTTTGTGGCCCGCAGGCTTCATTCCTGTAATGGATCGATTTTGATTAGTTAGTTCAAATGATTTCAAATACGCGTTGATTCATGATATTCTCATTCTGAGAATTTTAGCGAGTTGAGCTTCTAATTCTTAATTTTATTTATTTATTTGGTTTATTAATGTTCTACTTTATGTATGTCCGTCTGCTTGGATAACTTCAATATCGCACAAACAGCACTCAACTGCAATTTCTGTTCAAGTGTTTGTACAGTGCACCTTAGATAAACTTCTATATACAATAACAACCCTTAATTGATTAGTTCTTGGATACTGCTGAAGGAATTAAACATTGTATATAAGTATTGGAAAGACGTATTACCAAATGTGCTAAATTTTTTATTTTAGCAATTTTTCAACCTACCTAGTAAATATTGGGTAACTCTACACCTAGGATTGTGAAGTTCAAATTGTAGGAAACCATTTGTCTTGTGTACGTAGACAACCAATTATGTTTCTCGTAATTGCAGTGTGTCAGGTTGTAAATTAGGGCATACTTCTACTTAATAATAATGCATAATAAAAGCTTGAACTTTTATTGAAATCACTATGTTTTTATTATTCAAATGGATGGGTACTTTCTGGTATTATTTGTTTAGTATTAAATGTAACATGAATCGTTAATTTCGTTGAAAATTGCATTAATTATTGTTCCTCTAAATCAATACATATGAAGGCACCTAATCTTTTTTAATAGTTCATTATTTCATTAACATTTGCAGCGATAAGCCGAGATATCAAAATAAATTTTCTATTTATGAAGACACATTTGGATAGATAGTAGTTTGAAATGGTAGGATTTTATGTTTGGTCAATAAAGTCGATTTTCGCATTGCTGAGTTCACTAAACCAATCAGGTACTTTCTTGTAAAATATCCCCTATACCAATATGTATTTAAAATTAAATGTAATAATTATTTTATAAGTGTACAGTATGCCGTGAAAGATTAAAATTATAACTTTTTACTGACCGATACTCATGAACAGAAAACTAGTTTAATGCCAATTTGATTTCAATCGATATTCAAAATCTTCAATTAGGACTGTATTTTAAATGTACCATAGTTGGATAAGGAGTGCTGTTTTAATTTCGACAATGAACACAACAAACACTTGGGCGACAAAGTGCCTTATTGTAAAGGCGCATCACTAAAATCTCTAATGTACAACTTGCTACCTCTAATGTACGAGAATAACTCTTTTGAGTTCGGTACGAGTCAATAAAGGAATAATGGCTCGGATGGGAGTGTGTGGGATTATATAGGTAAGGATTAATTATGTAAAAGACAGAGTGGTACTTAATAATTTTTATACAATCAATATGTAATTTATATATGTAATAAGTTATGTTACTAAAAAGCATTAACAATAGGTATAGAATATTTTGTATTTATGGTATGTTAATGTTAATAAGTGTCGCCGATTTCATACCATGAATAGAATCAAAGATAATAATTACTTTGTAACACAGACGCAAGTTGATACAATCAGATAAGGAACAATGGAACTGCTATCAAGCAGACTGATTCATAATTAGCTGGAAATATCGATATCGTATGTTATCAAGAGACAGGGTAATAAGCACTTTGCACTTTCCCAATGAATGATGCGAGATCAGATACTTCATGCTGAATAAGAGAACTTCTCCTGGTCAGTCAGTCTTCGAATCACATAACTTTCACATTACTAGTGTTCAAAGCTACTCATAATTAATAATTAATTTAAAAATAGTAACGTGTAAAATTTCAATCTTAGTTTAACTTGTACTTAAAGAATATAAATGTTCAAATTGTTTGTGAATAAAATAAAATCAATCGGTAATTGATATAATAAAATTAATTTTGATAGTTGCAGTTCACACAGCTTATATCCTTGACTATCTGTGTGCAATACTCTAACCTAGATCTACCCTTCTCTGCTTCTAATATATTCCGCACTATTACCTCATGCCTTAGTATATAACCTATCATCCTATTCCTCCTGTTTTTTACTGTTTTCCACATCTCTCTTCCCCTACCATTTCTAGAACCTCTTTGTTCTTAACTGTGTCTGTACATGATATCTTCATCATACGTCTGTAGCACCACATTTCAAAGGCTTCTATCTTTTTCCGGTCTGCTTCTCCTACCAGCCGTACGGGGTCATGCTCCATGCATATGTTCTCAGCAATCTTTTCCTTGTTTTTATGTTTGTTGTCTTTGAATATAGTAGTTGCTTTTTCTTGTTGAATGCAGCCCGACCTTGTGCGAATCTTTGTTTTATATCTTTTGTGCTTTCCTATCTTGCGTTATTTGGCTTCCTAGGTAGCAGATATCCTTAATCTCTTATAAGTTCTCGTTTCCTAGTTGTATTCTGGTTTTTGAGTTCTTTCCCCCTCCTTTACATACTAGTACTTTATTTTTTTTATTTTACCTTTGTATGGGATAACCCCATTATATAAAAAGAAACATAGTATAAGACGAACTAAATGTAATTACATATCAGAAACTTTATATACTTAAGTTGTTATGAGCCAATGTAATGATTTCTTAAAGCTTACATACGATGAGTTAAATAAATTTAACTGCTCATTACACCTATTTCCAAAGTTTAAGATTCTTGATATAGGAGAAAGTTTACCATAGTTTGTACGTGAAGTGTAATAGCAAACGGAGATGTATGGCGTGTGTAGTGCGTTATGCAGTGAAGTTTAACCTCTGCAATAAGCACACTTGAATTTATACTTTCTGATATGAGTTTATGTAAATATTTTAACTTGATATGTATATCTAATGTTATCAAGTGTGTTACCTGCGCGTGAGACAAATGAACAGTTATTATACTAGATAAATGATGCTAATGGACAAAATTACTAAACTTTAGAGTTTTCAAACCAACTTACAATTATCAAATAAGAATAAATACATTAGTATATTAATACGAATGGAACAATTTTGTGTGACTATAACAAGAACTAAACGCGAATAATTAAATAGTAATACTACGAATTAATTCTTTTAAAGCAAAACACAAACTCAGATTGCATCATCCAAGCAAATTATAGGAACTTACAATGAGCGGAATTTATTTCTGCTACACCTTTTCTTAATATTTACTTCTCTACATTCCTGCTATAATTCTATTACCGTTATGTGCTCTTTGTGCAAGCTATGAACTATCTGTCCATCCCTAAAACTCATTCCAATCTTTTTAAGTATTTCATACATTTTTTTTTCATTTTATATTGTTGAACGCTTTGTCCAGATCTACAAATCTTATATGCACGCTTTCACCTTTTTCTACGGCCTTCTCCACTATCACCCTCAGAACTAAAATAGCCCCCGTGTTCCCCTGTTTCCCCTAAACCCAAATTAATCTTCTTCTAGTTAGTTTTTCCATCCGCCTTTCTATAATTCCAGTTAATATTTTTGATATGAGTGTGTTTTCAAACTTATTGTTCGAAATTTTTCACAACTATCGGCATTTCTCTTTTTTTGGTATAATGACTATGATGTTACGATTGAAATCTTTGGGTATCACGCCTGTCTCCTACAAATAGTTTACTATTTGGAAGAGACGTTCTGATACTGCTTGTCCAGCAACTTTTAGAATTTCTGTTTGTACCTTATTTATACCCCGGTGCCTTACCTTTTTTTCAAACCCTTTAATGATAATTCAAACTCACCTCTAAGTTTAGGATATCCCAAGTCGTCCTCTACAATGTCTGATTCCTATTCTGGTGCTGGTAGTTCTGGTCCTGCATATAAATTTCCTTTACATTTTCTATAATGCTTTCCATCTTAGTTTATAACTCTTTGCACTTTTCATCACTTCATTGTGCTTTAGCTTTCCTGCATGTGCAAATAATTTCTCATTTTCAGGCTATGCATCTCTGTTTTCCCGCTTCATCTGGTCTGTTTTTGTATTCATGTCGTTCTTCTATTAAATTCAGGGTATCCCTTGTTACCCAGGGTTTTTTATTTTCTTTTTGGCTGCCACGTCTAAGCTGGATTTAATATTATTCCAGTCTGTTTCTACTTCCTTAGCAGAAATTTTTCTGATGTCTTTCAGCAATTCGTTTGACTTTTACTCAACCAATATAATTATCCTGATAGAATATTTCCATTCTAAGTTTCGAATTTAGTAAAATTGGTACTGTATTTAGTTTGATATAAAGAATCAATCACAACATGTTCCTGTTTTGCTCATCAATATTTTAAAAAAATTAAAATTAAAATATCTCAGTATTTTAAGCTAAAATTTTAGAAATGAAATATTAAAGTTTTAGAATAAAGTTTGTGCACATAAATCATCTCACCCATACACAACTGGTGTAAATGGTAACCTGTGTACTAAATGTCAATATTGAGAGTTTTCTCTCTTCCTTAAAAATTCTTTCACTTGCCTGGTGTTTGTGAGCACTTCTTGCTTAACACCCAGATGATAATGTCGTACCTGCCTTATTTGAATGGTATGCAATATAATTTAATTCTTTTGTGTTTCTTAAAAATATTTCAATAGGAGCAATAATAAAGAGTTCAAACCTGCATCAATACCTAAGGGCCCATCATTAAGGTTAATGGTGGTAAGATATATTCAGATACGATTTAACAGTTTTTTTGTTAGCACGTGTAGATTTTTTCTACACAAATTCATCCTAGCTGGTTCTACCTAGTCCCATTTCTACTCCTACATGTTTTACGTTTGAGTAACTACGTTTTATTTATAGTTTAAGATGGTATGATTAAAACCTTATTTTGTGGAATAAAATTACTGGAATGCATACCTAACCTCTTTCATGTACACCAGATGTAACTTTTAAAGGACTTAAGATTTTACACTAGTGAGATGGTTCAGCTGTACTTCGTTGGTTCAAGTAAATCAAGTAACTTTATTGATCCATATGCCGATGAACATGGATGAGTAACATTTTTTACTATTTAGTTATCTTACGGTGAAGTATATGTTCTAATTTATTGATTTATATAAAAGGTGAAAATATTAACGCTTTTCCAATTAGTTGTGTTTATTGTTACATTAACTAAGTATGCAGTATTTGTCATTATGTACATTTCTTAATTACCTGGAGAAATAATTTAGCAAATGGTTTGTAAAATCAAAAGTTTCATGAATGGTTGGTTATATAGTTGCTATTAAAAATGTTTGGTATAGATAATATTTTACAAGTGTTTTGTCGATTCATGATTATTATAAACTTAGTAAGACTGTTGATTGTCACAACAGTATACTTTTCCAAATAACGTTATCTGTCACACTTGTAGTTTATGAAATGTAGATTTAATTTTACGAATAAAAAAACATGGCCTTAAGCCTACAAGTTGTAGATTTAAAAATAGCAGAATCAAACAAAAGCTTTATGATTTTATACTACATTTGACTTGTGTCCAAAGTCTTATTAAATTAATTGTTCTGTTTTGTTAACAAATTTTTACAATTTCAATTTATCATAATAAAATACTGAAGCATTTCTATTCCACAACTCTGTGTTTCAATTTTTTGTTGTTGTAATAATTTCCTTACAAGGTTATTGCTTTTCAACTTCTCTTTATCTTCCACCTGAGATTTTAAGTCTTTTGCAGCCTCCGCAACCAAAAACGGTCGAGTCTAGCTATGACAGGGTAATTTGTTTATACCCTGCCGTGCACTTATTCTTTTCATCACACCTGGAAAAGTGTAGGGTGCAACATGTTCTTTATTCACTCTTATCATTATTACAAAAATTTGGTAGTGTTTCCAAATTTAACGAAGGTCGATTCTGATAACAGTGACCATATGATTTTTAAATTATTGAGAGTCAACTAACTTCTAAAATTATTCACTCTATGAGTTCTATGAGTAGATGATACCTGAGAGTGTAAGTGATACCCGAATATTTAGGTATAATTATTATACATTTTGACTTATTAAATTATTTACTCAAATTTACTCAAATAGCAGTCTCAATTGCATTTTACAGTTATGTTTATTCCTAGCCCGGCATTAACGTTTTATAGAGCTAAAAGTCTGTGTTTATTTACGCTTGTTCATCAAAGTGGCTTCTACACCTCCTTCTAGATGTTTTCCTGGTAAAAAGTAGTTTCATAGGTGTAGTGGTGCCTAGCAAAAATCAGTATTTTGACACACCCCCTGTTAGTCTGCGAAAACAGCTTAAGAGCTCATCACAGTAGCGGCCAGCTTGAAATTTCTAAAGATCCAAATTTCTTTCCTGTTAGGCACCCAAATTAAAATTGGTTTTAATACAAGTTACTGATAAAATAATTGTCTATGTGGGAAAGTCATTTAGGTTTTTTTAACTGAAAAAAATTTTTTTTTGCTGATAATAGAGCGATTTAAACAAAACCAGTAAATTTTCCAAATGTGTGAATAATTTTTATGAATTTTCATCAAAATTGCACACTACAATTCGGTTTATTTATCGAATAAATCAAATATTAGTTTTTTTTTTTAGAAAAATGCACCTGCAATGTGCTGCTGTGGAAAAATTCAGAAGTTCCATGTCACAAAACAGAAATGGTTTGAATACATGCTATAAAAAACTAACACACCAAACATCTATTGAGATCAAACTAACCTTATGAGAGTTTTCAACTATAGTGGAATATCATGAATATTATTTAGCATCTCGCAATTATACAAATGAGTTGTTCTTCATAAACCTTGGATTTATATAAATTTTTATTGGATTTCCTATTTAGTAAAGCAGGTAATTGGTATTCCCCCACTTTGAATAGTGTAAGACTTGTAAAAAGAATAAAAACAGAATTGTTTAATTTTTATGCTAAAGTTCAATTGTTTTGGAAAAAATTTAAAAAGCCACCAGTAATATTTCGCTCATATTTAGGCTTGTGTAGTAATAAGAAATAATGTAATAAAAATTCTAAGATGTTTACTCTCAAACTTCTGTAATACACGTAAAAGCTGCATGCAAAACGTAAATGAATAAAAGCAAAACAAACTTTGGACTACATAAAAATGCAAGACATGCATTTTTATTCTACTAGAGGAATATTTACTGTGTCCGATTCAGTACACTTTGTTTATTATTTCGTCGTTAGAAAATTATAATGGAAACGCAGATGTGATAAGAAAAGAAACCAAACCAATATTTGTAGCTTTTCACAAACTGTAATCAAAACCCAGTTGACACTTTACCTAATCAATTTTTATTAGAGATACGTTGAAACCATTATTCTGTTTTTCCATTTTTTAGCCAATTAATTAATATAACAGCTTTGTAAATTGTATATTAGAAATTGAAAATAACTGTACCATGCAAACGTAGGAATGTTAAATCTTCTAATTTCTTGTTCCCTAATAATTTTTTTTACATTACATATGGGAATTTCAAGGATTTTCACTGGTTATAAATGTTAGATAATATGTATAATTAAAATATCTGTGAGGTTTATAACTGGACTAATAAGTTCCACAACACTGCCATCGATATGTGCTCCCTGGCACTTCATAAACCAAGTAGGCGGAGTATTAAACATCATATCCTTTTCTAATGAATATCTACATCTCGACATTTCGTCCCGCCCTATGCCACTTCACCCCTACCCGCGCTTTTACAGCAGATGGTAGGTAACCTGCTGTGATGAGCTCTTAAGGTAGAGTTCGGAGTTGGTCTGAAAGTTTACAAAAGTCGTGTAGCTTATACGGATTAATTTTCTATCTAATATCCGACTTTTGCAAGAGTGAATATAGACGAGTCAGTCCCCCTTTGTTATATAAATTTTTATATAACAGTTCTTTTTAATTCATTACTTATTTGCGTTTCTGTATGTTTCTGTTGCCAGCATTCTATTTTATTATTTTTGCAGCATAATTTAATTTGTATTTTTGAATAGTATTTTATCTATAATACGTACATTTAATGTTTCCATATACTTTCAAGATTGCTCGAACTTCCGACATACGAAGAAAACTATTTCTGAAAATTTACTATGTAAACTGTATAAATATCGCATATTTTAAAATACGGGAGCTAGAATAATTTAAAAATAATTTGTAAAATGACTCCAAAGGTACAACTGTCAAAAGCTTAAAATTTGTAATTTTTTCCGTTCAAGTTCGCTTACTGTCTTAAGTGAATCCACCAATTTGTAGATTTCAACATTACCTTAATAATTGTTATGCACCCGCAATTTCCTACTAATAAATTTAATATACGTTACAAGCGGACATAGTAAGTCTAATTTAAAACCATTATGCAAGAACATACGCAAATTATGTTCTCAAATCGACCAAAAAGTAGCATTTATATAATTATTCTTTACATTAAACCTACTGTGTTGCCCTACAATTAAATAAACAAAAACTTTCTAAAAAGTAATAGATTATTTAATATGCTTTAAGTTTAAGTTATTTACATTATTTAAAAAGTATGTCAATTATAAAATGCATACTTAATTAACATGTAAGAATTGTCTTTTAATAAAGAAATAGAAGAGAGTAATACATTAAATCTATTTAATTCCATTACAAAAGAAAAAACGTACAAGGAAATGTGTATTCAATACGTGTCAGTGCAATAATAACATGTAGGAAGTCAATTTATAAAAGACATGTTTTGCCAAACTGTATTATTACTCGAACTTAGGAGCAATAATTACACAGTAGGAAAAGAAAGACTGGCAATTTATTGTAGTATAACTGTTACAATCGATAGAGGTTTAACATTGTCTTTGAAATAATTTCATTTTGTATAGTAAATGTTGCAATAGACATAGGAATAGATTCGCTCTCAGAGTTGGATATATTTTTGCATTACCATGCGCAATATTGGATAAACTAGCACTTTATCCTCAATGGAATGAGAAGGTATCAATACGCATTTCCATTTCAATTATTTTCTATACTACTACACCATACCCCTTTCCGAGGTGATACAGAGGGTAGGTGTACTACAAAGTATAAGATAAATATACCTTGGCAGAGCTAGCATCGGCCTTTAAGAGCTGCGAAGTTTACAAAAGACTGATCTCAGGGGGAGGAAGAAGAGAAATTAGAGGTTAAGCGTAAGTAAAGACAAGAATGCTACTAAACCTTTATATTGAAATTTCTGTCAACAACTGAACAATTATTTCCATAACGTGTACGATGAACTAGTAAAAAAAATCACAATCTTAATGTGATGTTTTATAAACATTTATACAAAGCTTTTTGTAAACACAAATAAGTTAGTTATATTTAATTTTAAGCTATATATTAAAGAAGCTTACCCATAGAAAATTTTATGAAATCTTGTATGTTCAAACAGTTAGGTAGTAAGAGTAATAAACATTTTTTAGCATATTTTAACTATATGTAAGATAAGCAGAAAAGCAAAATAAAGTTGCGAATACTCACATAGATAATTTAGATATTAATAAGATAAAATACTGTTGTGAATACACACTTAGATAATTTAGATATTTATTAGAGGTAGGTTAGAATATTACTATCGTTGACGCTAAAACAAACTCACCCATGTGGTTGGTTATCCATTGGGTGCGTCTCCAGGTGGCGGATATGAGAAATCCCAGCATATTTGGCCAAGGGATTGGCTATCTACTCTGGGAAGGATCGTGATAAGCTCTTATCTCTTTCAGTGACCCAGTGACCTGAGTGGCATTAAACCCACAACATGGTGGAGAGCAAGAGACTGTGCTGATGAGGGATAAAATCCGCTTCCTAGCCAATTGAAAACGATCCCGCGGACCCGGGGCAAGAGGGTGTGGGGGTCTTGGCTTAATCGCCCGGACCAAGAGGAGACAACCTCGTTAAAAATTCCTAAATCCCATGATGTAGGACCGAGCTCAGGGGATGCGTGGCTGGATAGTTGACCAGTCTCAATCGGTCCAAAACTCGGGGAACAGGGCGGCACCCCGTTTTATTCACGCCTTCCATGCCAACAGGGTGCACCTGGCATGGCGACAATTTATATCCTCCATACTCGTGAGAACAATCATGAATTATATTGGTACCACTAGTAAAATTGAACCTGAAGAGATGGGGGGACTCCTTAGGTAACCAAAATGTATCCATGGAGGGGAGCAGATCCGGGATGCAAGTTCGCTTGCAAGACTGGTGTCTGAAACACCAGACATGAAGAATACTATAAAGAAACTTGCAGGAGGCTTTCGCGAGCTCAGCGTAG
This sequence comes from Platerodrilus igneus, assembly GCA_036346225.1. Lineage (NCBI taxonomy): Eukaryota > Metazoa > Arthropoda > Insecta > Coleoptera > Lycidae > Platerodrilus > Platerodrilus igneus. Next base: position 6,170,492 of record JARFIW010001115.1, read on the forward strand.
AAAATCGAGAAAAGCCAAGAAAGTCCAATCTGGGACTTGGAGGGAGTCACACCCGTCCACTATGTAAGGCGATGGGGTCTGCGATATAGCCCTTATCCAGGAACCTTGGATTTGCAAGGGAAAGGTGCTAAGACTGAGTTCAATCGGTGGGGCACTTGTATAACTTAACCAGGGTCAGCACAATAAGCCTTTTAGGCTGCAGTGTGGTGGAGCCATTTGGCAAAGGCACCTGTCAGGGGGGAGTGGTTTTCGTGGGTATGCCGCAAGGAAAGTCCCGTACTTTGGCTATAAAAGCTTTCCACTGCACCGGGTTTGGATAACTATAAAAAAAAAGAAACAGCAAACTCATACCTGAGGCAAGAAGCATCACAGTACTTTGTTTGAGTTCCACTTGGCGTTCAGCAGGAAAAGCATCTGCCGCTGTCAAACGAAGTCTTCAACTTCGAAATAGACGAACATCTGGTCCACAAAATAGTTGCAATGAAAAGCTATTTAATTCAATCTTAAGACATTCCGGCTTCCAGTTGTTTTTTATGTTGCAGAGGTAAAAAACATCTAGAGCTCAAAACATATTCAAACGGTAAGTTGTGTTTTTATAAAAACTTATATATACATTTTGGAATAAAATGTTTAACCTAAGTAAAGTTTTGTATTAATCTTTCTGAAGCAAGGCATCTTGAACTAAAATATATTTCCGAGGCAAACTTTAGTAGCAGTTATTTTTAAAATAAAAGTATTTCGAGGCAAGGTACTTTCGTTATTTTGTTTTAAAGTAGATATAATTGAAGCAAAATGTTTTTGTTTTGGATTAATATTTCCGAGGCAAAATGTCTTTGGACCCTGCAAAAATCAATTGTGTTACCAATTTATAGAACACACGGTTCAAACGAAACACATCAAAAATTAATTAATTTTTATCTTACCATCTTTTATTTAAGACAGGTCCAAATAAATTTATCTTACAGGTAGGATGAGATTCTTATAATATTATTTTTATTAGAACACTATGCTTTTAGATAGAAAAATACAAACCATAGTTAACCTCGTGGTAATTTAAAGACAAGTCAATATAAATCACGTCTTCACCTCCAGACTTGAAGATAGTAAAAGCAAATTTTATATTAATCTTTCTGATAACCCAAAACAAAAAAAGAGAAAAATCACAGAGGAGAGTGAATGTAAGGACAAATAGATGGACGACATTTCTGCTATTAATCACAGAGTCAATCGCTGATCTTTTGCTAGCAACACTCACACACGTTAAATGTATTCTGGTGTCCTGCATGTGGATGGCCGCCTCAAACGCGGTTTGTTCTCCACTGATTCCTTGTCAATGGCCCAAAAGCATACAAACCAATCGTACGCACATTTTCTACTCACAGCATCTTACCTGTACACTTACACCAAGTTTGTATGTGTTTCCGTAGCCGTTTCACCCAATTTGAAGAAGAACTTAATGTTGTGTCTTTGCTCCATGGCTTTTCAGCGCACTCGGAAGGAAAACTCTCTCGAAATGAATGCAATAGTAATACTTTAGCACCCTCGTGTACTACTCAACAAGAGGACAGGTGCAGACATTTCCATTAATACCTACGCATGCAAGTTACCTTGTTTCAAGCGTTGAATACTGATATATTAAACCATCACTGAATTTAATAGACAAAACTTGTATGGGACGAGAGCACAGCATCTAGAGAATCTCAATAGGCGGCTTCATGTATTCAAAAGCATATTAACAATAAAACTACTCAAAAACATGTAATAGCTTACAGTGGTACTTGTTTCGGGCAAAACCGTAACACTGACAGATGAAAATTGTACAATATTCTAATAATAATATTGAAATAATGGAGCTCAAATTTTTGATAATTGGCCATTCATTTTAGCCAAAGGATCGTGATTTTGGCACAATGGAAATAAAAATAAGAAAAACAAATTGTTTTCATTACTAAGCATTATTATAAATTAATAGAGCAATATGCCAAGAACAGTCTATTTTCGGTATAACAAATGATGTATTAGGTTGGAAAGAAGAAAGTCCTTGCAAATTTTAACCATCGAACTCAAATGTACAAGTCACAGCTCAAACAAACCTTTATTAATCACAATAAAAACCATTGCAATCAACACACTTATGCAAACAAGACGAGATTAGGTATTCCAGTTGCATAACATTCTGAAGTCCTGAAGGCGACGTGCTCGTTGAATGCCGTTTCAGTATCACTTGGTGTTTTGAAACATTTCTCATGCAATGAGTTGTCGAAGTGCTTCAAAAAATGGCTACAGGTGGGCGAGTATGGTGAATAGGGCAGAGTGTCGTAGTCCAAATCGTTCAACTTTTGAAGAATCAGTTGGATAACGTGTGAGCGGGCAGTGTCGTGAGAAAGATAAGATTTTTTCTGTTGACCAGTGCAGGACACAATCCTGGAAGTTTCTATGTATTTTGTCGATTTGATGGCAGTACGTTTCAGATATAGTGGTTTCAAGAAGCTGTAATGAATCAAAGCGACCGTAGACCACTAAACTGTATTATACCGGGTGTGTGATAGGTAAACAGACATACATTAACTGCAAATAGAGCACACTTAGGGGATTCCAAATAATCTTGGTTACTGGGTCTAACGGTCTGAATAACCGAGATACGGGATGTTTCTTCAATTTCGTCCAATACTTGTATAAGCCATAACTTTAGAATCACCCTATACATTTCTTTCATATTTGGTACAGGTATATTGTTTTAATAGCCCAATCGTTAAATGTAAGAACTATAATTAAAATCCAGATCCAAATTAAGAAAAATTTGTAAAATTGGATAATCCCCAAAACAACACCCTGTATAGCAGAATTTTAATAATTGGATAAAATATTTGAAAAAGGGGAAAACTGAGTTATACTGAAATATTTTTATAAGTGCACATTTCCTTCTATTACTGAAATTTTAAAGCCAAATTAAATTTTTCGGGAAAAATCCAAAATTCATTGAATTATCAAGTAGGCTAGGAGAAGATGACAACTCGAATAGTTTGTTTTATAAACGCTTAATGACAGCCTAGTTAATGCGATTATTTATTTATTTGAAATAGTTATTAACAGTTGTGAAAAATAAATATGTCTTACAAATTTTCAAATAAAGAGTATGCAGACATACTATTTGTGTATGGTTTTTGCAATGGAGATGGTACAATTGCAGTAAAAGAATACGAAAGTCTGTTCCCTAATCGCCGAACACCTCATCATGAGACATTTGCAAGAGTTTTTGGTTATCTTCGGCAACATGGTAGATTTCCTACAACAGCAGCCGATGATTATAATGAAAGACAGTATTTGGACATTGAAGATGGCACATTAAGTAAATTGAAGATTAAATTTGAATTTGTTACGTTCATTTTCATAAATAATTGATTAGTTTAAATACAATAATTTTTAACTTAAATTCCTTTGGCATTAAACACGAAAATTAATTCCGTAAATTAAAATAACCCTTTCGCGTATTAAAAATTGTATTGTACTTAATAATAAATATTCTATATATTTTACTTGATAAGTCTTTCTGCTTATTAGAAAAATAAATATCCTTTCTAAGAATTTCTTACCGTGGAATTTACGCCATAATTAGATAGGCGTCTTTCCAAGTATTCAATAATTAAGGCTGGTGTGTTTTCCCTTTTTAAAGAATTCGGCGAAAGTATCTCAATAAATTAGGGTTTTCCTCTGTTAGTTCCTTGGCGACAAGTTTACGTTGAGCTTTGGTGCTTTAACTAAACCAATTTAATATTCACTTTCTGTTCGAATAGCAACAAGAAAACATCCGTCCTGCTTTGCTTCGTTCCGTTTTTCGTTATGCGAATTTCTAGCACGCATTATATAGCGTGATGAGTATTTAGGGTTTATAAAACGGCACATTTCGGTTTTAATAAATTAATCTATTATTCGTAATTATTCTAGCTTCCTGCGGGGGACGCGTTAATCCCTTGAGCTGTCGTTTCTTCTGATAATGGGAGGCCAAACGCGTTCTTCCTGGGCGTAAGCCTACCTACTCGCTGACGTGGACCAGCGACTGAGTCAACCTCGACGTCAGCAACTCGAGGGTGAGTTTTTCCTTTGTAATCGCTTCTTACTTTGGAACCAGAACGCCTGGGGTTTTACCGTTCAAATATGGCATTTCTAAATTTAATTCTTCTATATGAAAATTATTGAACTATTTTGGTATTTACTGCTCTTATATTAATGCTTTACTATTTGTTTTTAAATAACTAAAAATATACTACCTATTTATGTAAAAACGGTTTAAAGACTTGCTAGCACATATGAAAATGTTGTTGCCATTATGTTTGTAAATATAGGTTGAGTTTATATTTACGATGATCTAGAGCTGTGATTTTTAGGGTTGCGTTTGGTTCTTTTTTTTACTAATTAATGTCAGGGGGTAATTACCTAAAAACAACAGCTCGCCATTTTCATGAGTAATTTTTTTTAATGTTTGGGGGTATCTCGTAATGTATATGTAAATTGAGACATTGACTTTTTTTGGGCTGGGTTTGGGAATACTGTGTTCTGTAAATATTTTGTTTAATTATAAGTTCTTTTTTTCTTTGTATGTTTTGTTCCGAGTGTGAATGAGTGAGTGTATATATTTTTTTCTCTATTTTTTTCAGGCTTTCCTTTACGATTGAGCCCGGTCATACTTTCTTTCTTTTTCTTGTTTTTTTTTAAGTTACGTCAATGTACGTAGCAAATTATTACTCATTAAATTTAATGATGATAATTCTTTTTTGTTTACTATTGCTTCTACACATTTCGTACAATGTTAATAATAATGTAAATAATACTTATGTATACAAATAGGTAAATCAAAAATATATAAAACCATATGTACATACTCACATGCAATCGTGTACACTTACATCAATACATAGCTTAAGCTACGTTTAATGTGAGTGGTACTAAATTAGCCTCCACTGCGACCACTTTCGGATTGAGTGGCCCTACGATACACAAATACATAAGCAAATAAATAAACAAATAGATAGATAATTTGATTTTCTTCCGGATATGGTTGAAAATAATCCAACAATTAGTACAAGGCGCAGTGGACATGCACTAAATGTATTTCATAGTACCATTTGGAGAAGATTAAAAAATTCAGTTTATACCCGTACCATATTCAACAGGTGCAAGAATAGAACCACGTGATTTTGAACCAAGGTTACATTTTAGTCGGTGGTAACTTAGAAGGAGAAGAATAATTAGTAGGTGCTTATTCATCGATGAAGCCCAATTTACAAGAGATGGGGTTTTCAATTTTAAATATTCACATGTTTGGACAGATGAAAATCATTTTACTACAAGACAAACAAATTCACAGTATAGAATTTTCAGTTAACGTATGGTGTGATGTTTTAGACAACTGCCCTATTGGGCCACATGTCTTACCCCAAACATTAATTGGGGAGGACTGTTTAGATTTTGCACAATGTTACCAGTTCTGCTAGAAGATGAAAATATTGGCGGAATGTATTTCCAGCACGATGATGCTTCACCTCATTTCAGAATAATTGTTTGACATTTTTAAATGAGAATTTTCCAAATATGTGGAGAGGCAAAGGTGAACCCCATGCCTGGTCTACTCGGTCGCCAGATTTTAACCCAGTAGATTATTTCAATTAGGTATATCTGAATGCCAAAGTATACGCTACTGAGATTAACAGTAGAGAAGAATTTCTTGGCAAAATTAATGATGTTTGTGAAGAAATCAGAACTAATCCATTAATAATAAGAAAATCAACTCAGAACATATTGAAAAGAGCTTGTAAATGCAATAAACAGAATGGTGGACATTTTGAACAATTATTATAAGTGGTCCAATTTTCTCACTATTGTTTTTGTTTTTAAAGAAATTCTATTCAAATATGTATGTATTTGGTTAAAATTGTCGAAACATTTTCTCATAAGTATTTATTTTTTCTTCGAAAATGTACCTAAAGTTGTCGTATGAAAACCTTTGTTTTTAGTTGTTAATATTGAAATTTCGATATGTATTGTCGTGTTAACCTCCTGTAGAAAAATATAACCCTTGTTATTATATTAAATATTTAGCCCCACGATTGGGTCGAGCTATATTTACTGTGATATTCTCGCCCCACAAATTGGGCGCCATATTTATGCTGTGATATTCGCCACACGGCTTGGGTATGACATATTTGTGCTGTGTAACTCCTGTTAGCTCCCTACGCTTGGACCATATTTAACTGTGATATTTCCCTTATATTAAGCCCCTACGCTTGGACCATATTTATGTTATGATTTATGCTTTTATTACTCAAGCACTTGTAGAAATGTTAATTTATAATTTTCTTTGCCTCCACTAGTTGATTCAATTAAATAAAGCACTTCTACAATACACATGATTGAATATTTACAAACTTTTTAAATATCTTCTCCCTTTTTAAATTATATACATATGTCAAATTTTTAGAAAATCAAGCCAGCAAAACGAGCTTTTTATTACATTTAGAGACCTTTTGAAACGTTTCAAGATGTCTATTACTTTTCATAAATTTATACAAGAAACCCCAATTTGTCGGCTCTTACACTTTGAATTATTATTGAAATAAAAACAGTTTTAGAAATAAAGCATATCAAAATATCTAACCTGAAGTGGTTTAGTAGGTGCTCTGCATTCCCAAGAATTGAAGTCGATATCCAACCAAATTAGTATCCAAATCGTTATTGGTGAGTTTATTCCAATGAAAGGTTTTTCATTTCCGCAATAGAATATTTACCATTTTCAGAGATCATCAAATTGCTTGAACAGGCAGCATTCTCCAGAGTCTCGTATTCAAAATTGTATTTAAGATCGTAATTAACAGGAATCGAAACAAGATCTTTATTAGGATCGTTATTTCGATTGTAATTTAAGATGGTGATTAAGATGGTAATTAAAATGTTAATTACGATGGTAATTAAAATGGTACTTGCGAGCCATGTTTTATTTATTATTAGAAATGGTATAATTTCACTAAATCTTATCCACTTACGTCCTTAGAAGTACGGCTCGCTTGCACAATTACACACTTTTTAATTTTCACTTTTAATTTAATTTACTATTCACGTAAATATTTAGCACTTTCAAGTATAGTGACTGCCCAGTTTCAAAGTATACTAACTCGATATTCAATTGTCATGATATTTATAGGATCGGCCCTTTTGTTTGCGATTCGTTGACTCCACGTGCTGGGCGAGACCAAGTGTCTTATATCTTGTTATTTTGGGAAACTTTACCAATTGTGTATTTCAATCGCATGAAGCAATGCTCTTTGTCACGTAATTCATTATAATACCTCACATTTGATTCAGAAATCCCAGTAATCTTCGTTTATAAAATCACGTACTATTGTTGTTGGCCTCATTCTAATCTGAATGGAATAAATTTGGTGTTTGTTTATGTCCTAACAAATTGGATTTTTGAACAAATGTGATACTTTTAGATCACGTACGCTTTTAAAATAATGCATAATTTCTGCGTGCGTTTAAGATGATATATCAACGCACTTTTTGAATAATTATCTAGCCAATTCATGCAGGTTTTTCACTGATTTAATTTCAACGCTGAAGGGTGCTTTGTAAATAAAAGAACTACTCCATCATACACCCCTTAATTATTGACGCATAATTTAGGACAGCAAAACTAAGCGGTATTTAACCACTGTAATTAACAACAATAGAAAAATATCATATATAAATATAACAAGAATTTTACCTACTTTGACTATGGCGAGCTCGTCCCAAATAGTACCTACTAACAGCAAAGTAACAAAGTACATATTTACCATAATGCCTTTAGGCGCAATCAATATTAAAAGCTATACTATACTATACTTTTTGTACACCCTGTATTTCATAAAAATTAAAAATCATAATTATACCTCATACAATTTGCCACAAAAAAGGTACTATTGGTTAATGTCTGTAGAGCTTTCCATTTTCGAGATATTTTAAATTAAGTCATACTCAACTCATACATGAAAACAATGTATTATTAATGCTTTCAAAAATCCAAAGGTTTAATATATGAATTCGAAACTGGTATCTGATTTAAATCAAATACACTTAGTAAAAGAAACTCATTTAATAAGCTTGTCAGTGTTTACAAACTGCAGAATATTTGACTCTACAAGCTAAAATTTACTTACTAAGCTGCTACAAACTACAAAATAGAAATTAGCTCATATCGCTCATTATTTAAATAAATGTTCAAAGTGACGTTCTCCAACTTGAATACATTTTCGGGCTCGTTTTTTAATTTGGTGAGTAGTTTTTTGTAGAATAAACCTAGAATTGGCTAAGTCCCTAAAAGCATTTTCCATCCTCTCTCCCGAACAGCATTAATAGGTTCAGAATAAACTTTTGCTTTAAAATACCCCAAATTCCATAGTCCATAAGATTTAACTCAGGAGACCGAGGTGACCAATTAACCGGAGAATTTACTCCACGTCCAATCCACCTGCCAGGAAAAGTGTTATTTAACCACTCCCTTGCAGTTAATGCAAAATGAGGAGTTGCCCTGTCATGCTTGAACCACATGTTAAGTCTTCGATGACAAGGAATATCTTCAAATAAACCTATTGAACGTTCTCTTAAAAAAGCTGTGTATCGCTTTCTAGTTAAATTTTCTTCAAAAACAAATGGTCCTATCAGCTGATTGTGTATTATTCCAGCCCAAACATTTATTTTAGATTTATGCTGAAAACTGCAGGTTTTCACAAAATGTGGGTTTTCATCTGACCACACATGCTCATTATGCATGTTAAATATGCCATTTCTGCTAAAGGTTGCCTCCTTCATCAGTAAAAAAAATATTGCTAACAAATTCATTAGCTCTTCTAATTGGTCTTAGCAGCAAGTCGCAAAACTCAACTCTAGGTTGGAAGTCGGTTTCTAAAAGGCCCTGAACTTGTTGCACGAAATAGGTATACAGCTGTTGATCTTTTAGAATTCTCCAACATGTTACCTGAGAAACTCCCGTTTGTAGCGAAAGTCTTCTGGTACTTAGTCCTGAGTTCTCCACTACTAAATTTAAAACATTTTCTTCATTTTTCAATGTGCATTTTACCCTTTCACTTCCACGATGTTGAGCAGCAGGTAAAACAGTTTGAGTTTGCCTTATTCGCCTATCTACTGCCACAAACGTTTTTCTATTGGGAACAATGCATCCTGGATATTTCTCTGCATATCTTCTTACAGCCTTTTCAGAATTGCCTTGGCATTCCCCTAGTACCAAATGCATGTCAGCATATTCAGCGAATGTGTATGTTACCATTTTTATGTTTGATTATTAACAAAATAATAAGAAATAAGCAAGCAGTAGTTACATATTGAACGAATATAACTTTTGAAAACTACACCAAGCAAGAGAAGCCTACTATATTCAGCAACAGTTTGTAATTATTTGTACTTTAATAGTAAAACTAATATAGATGAAACATTATTTTCACGAAATATGTACATGTCTGTTAACTTACTGGATTTGATCGAAATCAGATATCAGTTTCGAATTCATAAAATAAACCTTTGCATTTTCGAAAGAATTAATAATACTTTGTTTTCATGCAAGAGTTGAATATGACTTAATTTAAAATATCTCGAAAATAGAAAGCTCTACTGATATTAACCAAGAGTACCTTTTTTGTGGCAAATTGTATGAGGAATGATTATGAGTTTTAACTTTTATGAAATACAGGGTGTGCAAAAAGTATATGTCAAAACCCCCCTTATCCTACGTCAATGGATTTTCTATTTTGTCGAAATGAAGTGTAATAATTCGTATTAGTAAACAAATAACGTGTACCTATTTTCAAGTTAAAGTCTCTACCTTAAATGAAAATATTCTAAAAAAAAAACATGTATTTTTCAATATCACTTCATCACCCTGTATAATGGAAACGGGTGAGTTTACAGAAAACTGTTATCTACCTGTTCTTAATAACTCGTCAAGATCTATATATTCCCCAATTTACAGTACTTTATTCTGAAACACCCTGTATAATTTCGAAACCAATTCATTCTGTTATCCGTCAATAAAAAACAATATCACACAAACTTTACAGTATGTAATATCCTTATTCCAGAAGATAAATAAGTAAAACTCACGTACCATAAATAAGCAAAGCTATTTGCTACCTATCGATTATATTCCCTCCCGTAGGTCGTTATAGATTATGGATAACTGCAAGGTCCATATCTCATCATAACTTCATTGACATATAATGACAGCCAAACAAAATGTGTGGTATCGACAATGTCAAATTTCTATAGTACGACCAAGTAAGCATTAGTTCAAAGAACCTAAGACATGGAGCGCAAAATCCGAAGAATATTGGTTACAAACCGGGCCGAAAATATTAATACTTCTATTAAAGAAACATCACTCTTCAATTACCTACTAGTGACGTAAAAAAGAAAGTATATTTTCTATCATAAGGCTTTTGTAACTGTGCGATTGGATTTATACTATTTATCACAGAAAAAACAATGCGAACTAGCCTAGGTATATAGTGAACTCATTCGACCAATGTACTTGTAAAATTGTTTTCTGCAAGATAATCACGGAAATTCCGTATACAATAGAAATAAGTTTGAGCATATTCTATCTTTCAAAGATAACACATCCGCTTTACGTAATTACAATTAAACCAGAAACATTCAGGAAATTCTTATCAACTACATGCCTAGATAAAGAGCCCGAAAGTGTTATACAGGGTGTCCGGAAAATACGTGTACAACGTAAGAACAGAGATTCTTTGGCTCGAAATAGATCGATTTGAGCCAACTTACCTATTATACAAGTTGCTTCATTTAGCCGCTAGAGGGTTTCAAAGATCGTGAAAAATATTTGATATTTTAAAATAACTCGAAAACGCGTCGATAGATTTTACCATTTTTTGGGGTGCGAGTTTCTACTTTCAATTAACATCTTTTGGTGGTGTACGCAATAATTTTAAAAGTATACGAGTGTCCCAAAAATGATGTATTGTATAAATATCCGACCATTACCTTTTTCCTGTTTATGCAATGACTAACAATTTTTTTTTATGAGTAGCCGACTTAATTTGGAAATTTTTTTGTCTGTTGTAAAATTTTGATTAGATGAGCGGTTTGACAGAAAAAAATAATTTCAAATGTCTGCATACTTTCGTCATCATTGCTGCATTAACTGTAAAACGGGGCAAATAAAAGAACATAGTATAGTAGTAGGCTTTGCTTTTGATTTGTTATTTAATTTGAATATTATTTAACATCAGTTTGCCTGTCAAGTGAATTTCTGCTTAATTCAATAAAAGTTTGCATCTTTCATCTTACATTATGAGTACTTACACAAACAACGAACAGGTGGATATGCTTTTGGTTTTCGAATTTTGTCAAGGCAATGGTCGTGAAAGCGTCAGAGTCAATAGGGAAAGATTTCCTAATCGCCGAATGCCAAACCACCAAACATTCGCAAATATTGAAAGACGTCTTCGTGAAAATGGTAGCTTTCAGTCAAGAAATGCGGATCGATGACGTCAACGTACCACAAGAACTACGGATCTGGAGGAACAAATTTTGGATAGAGTTGAAGAAGACCCAAAAATAAGCACAGACGCTTAGGACTTAAACTACAAGTTCCGAAAAGTATTGTTCATGACGTTTTATAGGAACAGTTATTACACCTATAACACGTTCAAGACCTTTTGCCTATCGATCCTGAGAGGTGTCTAGCTTTCTGTCAATTTATTCAAGATCAGAGAATTCAAAATGCAAATTTCAGTCGCAAAATTTTATTTACAGACGAAGCTTCTTTTACAAGATCTGGTATTACTAACATACATAATGAACATGTTTACGCTGTAGAAAATCCTCATGCAACTAAAGTGACTCACTATCAACATGAATTTAAGATTAATGTTTGGGCTGGAGTTATTGATAATTTTATTATCGGTCCTGTTGTGATACCAAATCGATTAAACGAAGACAATTACTTCAACTTTCTACAACAAACATTGCCGAATTTATTGGAAGATCTGCCATTGTTACTTCGCCAAGACATGTGGTTCATGCACGATGGTGCTCCTCCCCACTTTACTCTAGCTGTTCGACAACATTTACACGAAAAATATCCGGATCGATGGATCGGAAGGGGATATGATGCTCCTACAAATTGGCCAGCACGATCGCCGGACTCGACGCCCTGTGATTATTTTTTGTGGGGTACCTTAAAATTTAAGGTTTATTCGTCTCCACTTGATAGCGAAGAAGAATTGTATAGACGAATTTTAAATGCAGCCAACTCTTTAAAAAATAATGCACAAACAATGCAGAGGGTTCAGTTAAACTTCTTACGAAGAGTTAATTTGTGCATTAAAAAAAATTACGGCCATTTTGAAAATTTATTGTAAAGGTCCAACACTTGTACCGCGCTGTTAATTTTCAATGATAGTAATAAAAAATAAACAAAACAATGAAATAAAAATAAAAAAAACAGCCGTTTGAAATTATTTTTTTCTGTCGAACCGATCGTCTAATCAAAATTTTACAAGAGACAAAAAGTTTCCAAATTAAGTCGGCTACTCATAAAAAAAAATTGGTAGTCATTGCATAAACAGGAAAAAGGTAATGGTCGGATATTTATACAATACATCATTTTTGGGACACTCGTATACTTTTACAATTATTGCGTACACCACCAAAAGATGTCAATTAAAAGTAGAAACTCGCACCCCAAAAATGGTCAAAATCTATCGACGCGTTTTCGAGTTATTTTAAAATATCAAATATTTTTCACGATTTTTGAAGCCCTCTAGCGGCTAAATAAAGCAACTTGTATAATAGGTAAGTTGGCTCAAATCGATCTATTTCAAGCCAAAGAATCTCTGTTCTTACGTTCTACACGTATTTTCCAAACACCCTGTATATAACCATGTGGACCTATGAATTAAATAAAGGACGAGCAACGTTGGTTGCTTATCTGAGCTAACTTGGAATGATAAAAGTGTAGCGAACCCGTAAATTCAAATAAGTAGAAATTGAAATGGTTTCTAAATTAAGGAGACAATAAATTTACAAATACGAAATGGAACGTAACACATGTTTCTAAAAAAGGATCATTCTAGAAGTAAGAAACCAGTAAAATCCAACGTGGTTAATGTTAAGTTAGTATCAACCCTAAATTAACTTGTTTTTGACGCTAGAGACTCAAATTTAAGAGTACAGCCAAAACTGCAATTAGCTTGATATTAAGGTAAAATTGACTTCATCACAACTAGCTTAATTTGATTATTTTTTGTTAGCATAAAACAGTTAGATATTTGGGAACTTTAAGGCGCATCTTAAGCGCGGCGCAATAGAATACAACTAGATGTATTAGGAGCTGCTAAAGTCGCGTGCTTTACAAATTACCGTTTAACGTCGCAAAAACAGGGAATGTACTCCTAAAGACCAAATTTCACACTTAATAACTTAGAGCGAATTTCGATTCACTTAGCAGCTTTCTCTTGAAAGAAGGTCGATTTGTAGCTCTATTATATTGTGTTTGAGTTCGTCTATGCGTTGCTTGAATGAGAAACCAACAATGGCAGGTTTCTTGTCTGCAAACTTGATCTAAAATGCTAGGGAGTACTTAAATACAAATCTTTGGGCACTTGGTAACTGTTAATGGCCCATCAATGTCGAACCACAAAGCTTAATTTAATTCTATGCAGAAAGTGATAGATGAACCATTGTTACAAGCAATCTTCAATAATGAAGCTACAATCCTGGATTTGGTATTGCAATCACGCACGTCTTTTACCGTTCTTTCTAATAAGAAATGTATTGTGTGATTCGCGAAGAATCACAAAAGAGTTGCATTTATTATAACTAATGCATGAATAAAAAAATTGTTGTGTTTATACCTGACTTGACCATAAACAATATTAACATTCCGCAAAAACAATCTCTGGATGTTCTTTAACCAGAATGGCGTTTGAAGATACACCCTTTAATATAATGCAAATCTAGATTAATGTCATATGATTTAAAATAATATATTGTATTAAACCTTTTCTCAACCATAACGCCCTATACCTCTGTCGCCGAGGACGGACGGGTTCGAGTGAGCTACGCTGCTTTCAGCACTTCTCACAACTCCTTACAGTATTTTGAATTATAAATTTCAGTGCAAGTTATAGTTCTACACCTATAACCAAAATTAAAAAATTATCGGACTATAATTACGCCAGTTATCGGGTGAGAAAGAACTTTACTGGTTTGTAGATGAATGCAGCATCTGAAAATTTCCTTCCCGTCTGGAAAGTAAAGGAATCACCACCAGCACCAAGGGAAATCCCGTTACATTCCAAATTAGCCAAACTCCTCAAAGCATTGTACACGTGGTCAAATTTCAAGTTAACAAACATCTCGATCCACTCTTTGAGATGCCCACTGACCCCGAACAACCAGCTACACCAAGTAGCTAACCAAGAACAACATGTCTAGCCTCCACCACCGTAACTTTACAACCACCCCCATCAATTAAAGCTTTAACACCTACGAGATCAGAAAAAATAATTCGTTCACCATCAGCTCAAAACATGAGGTCTAGAACGTCACCCATACGCTCCAACCTCTCAAAGAGACAGGGATGACGATGAATCACCCATCAATGTGTCGTGACTTCCCTCTTTGTAAAGTATAAGTGTTTTAAAATCAGACACTACAGAATTTGTATATAGAGAGTCCAACAACATTAAAGAATACTGTGCAAACAATATACTTCAGAAATTCGAACAGCTGACGCTAATTGCAAATGACGCAGTAGTGTTATAACATCGATGTTGCCAAACTTCGTACAACCCAATAATGCTTCGATTCTATTAGAGAAGCCCGAAAGGTAATCACTACGCACGCTACACCACACGCTCCAATACAGACAGTGACGGACGCTGCCGCAACATCCTGATACGTGCTGAATTGACGTTCAGTACCTGAATTAATTTTACTCTACCGGGGACAAAGTGACTAACAGTTAATTAGGTACCGGTTAGCTTTCAGTGGTGTAGGATAGGATCTATCAAAGCAAATAATTTTCTAGGGGTATACAAATTCCAATACTTTTACTAAATTCTTTTATACATACCTTGAAAGGTCTTTAAATTTTCTTTGTTGTTACGCGCCGAAATCGGCACTAAGCATTTCTATAAGTTTTAATTTGTAAGAATTTCGCGCCAAGGATTTAAAAAGACGTGTGTGTATTTCCGTCACTTCAGACAGTGCGTTTGCGCGAGATGGCGCCGACGCGGAGTGCCAAGAAGGGGGTGGTGATTTCCGGGAGACGTGTCGGGACTGGTGACCGAGAAGCCAGCGAATGTAGTTATCTTTGTGTCTTATCGTGTGTTCTTTTTTTTGATATGTAGGTTTCCTGTTATACCAAATTACCGTACCTTTACCTGTCTTCTTTACCGTATCTCTACACCAGAAAGAAGAAGACAAAATTGAATTTGGATTCGACCAGAGTCAGCGAATTACCCACTCCCGAAAGATCAACAGAGCCCGCCATCATGGAGTAGCGCCGGAGTCGCCCTACGATTTACGTGAGTACCCCTTTGGGTTTTCTTTAAAATTAGTATAACTTTTTATTATGTTGTAATAATTCAAACATATGACGCAATCTTTTATTTGCGCGTCATTTTTATAATTATTTAACATTGCTACCAACTGACTGTAGTGGCTCGCGTACCCTATCGACGGGTGTATAATATGGTCTGAAAAAGCCTTTGGACGCCAACCCGCCTGAAAAGAATCAATACAGATAATCTTTAAAAGATGGGCGTTCCGAGAGACAGTTAGGGATTTCCATTGCAATTCGAGAATGATGGATCTTCGACTTACACCTTTCTTACCTTGTAACGTTTAGGCGTTGCGGGAAATAAAAATCAGATGAAAAAGGGGAAAATGTCATTTAAAGCGGATAACTTATTATCGAAGCACCCTGTATAATTTTGATTCTATGTATAATAATGTTCAAAAGCATTGCATTTTAATAAAACTATTATTTTTATTCAAATCATAATTTTAAAAATCACAATTATAAACGTTTTATCTCTGTTAAATACAAATTAACAGGAAGGTAGAATCGTAAATTATTTTAAAGCACCAAAAATGTACACAAAACATGTAAAGTCTCATAGTGGAAGCGTGCAATTTCTTTCAAGAAAGCTGTAAAATAAAGTAAATAACAGTAAATTTATTAATATATGCATTCCAGATAGATCTTTTAGAAATTTTAGTTAAATAAATTAAATTTAATATTACATAGGTGCGAATACAAAGGAAACCACAGACACTTTAATCATATTTTACAATACATTGCAACAACCAGACGCTATGTAAAGACAATACACAGTACAAGGTTACATGTGATTTGATCTTTTTCATACAATATAATTACAGTGTTGTAAACAGTAAAAGAAAATTAAGCACGTAAAAACAATCGACAGGCACACATTTTTCACGTGTTATGTACATTAATGGCAAACCCTCTAATACAGAGAAAGTGGCAATA
The DNA here is from genome assembly GCA_036346225.1 of Platerodrilus igneus. Lineage (NCBI taxonomy): Eukaryota > Metazoa > Arthropoda > Insecta > Coleoptera > Lycidae > Platerodrilus > Platerodrilus igneus. The sequence continues at coordinate 6,187,068 of JARFIW010001115.1, forward strand.
TTGACATCGCTAGACAGCCGCCGGAATTAAATAATTCAATTATTTACAAGTCACCAACACCAACAGATGTGGGGTTAAACAAGAAAAAGTTTGGTTTGTCATAAAATAATAATAATAAACGAGACACCACATGGAAACCATGTAATTTGAGTAAGAACCGCCACACTCGCGGCCAACTCCCCGATGCTCCACCCGAAAGTACTACGTTGGGTTTAAACGCGAATAATTACGTGCTTCATATAGATCTGACTTCAAAGACCACATGGTAACCACGGCTTTCGACATAACCTACAAACACTAAAATACGTTGGGACGGTTAGGTTTCCAGCAACTTAGTTGAAATTAAATGCTCGAAGGATAAATAATTACTCTTGGGTTCGATGGATTTTTGTCACTTGAAGATGAAACTGTAAGTTATTTTTTTTAGAATTAGATGCTGTTTTTGATGGTATTTATGTATGATGGTTGTTGTCTAAAGTATAGTTAAATGTATAGTATTACATCGTTAGAGGTGTAAATATTGGACATTGCCAGTTGATGGTAAAGTGGAGTCGTATTGTAAATTATTATTCTAGTTAAGGATCAAAGTACGGGGAATCGTGCAAATGAACTGATTGTGAAATTTTCCCATTGGTTTTATGTATTTTGTTATAGAAATCTCTCTAGGTCACTGACCGAATGTAAGTACATTTAAAATTGTTTTATGCCTATTTGTTCACAAAAATGCCCAAATAATGTTATTTTAAAATAGATTTAAGCAAGGTGAGTTCATATTTGTTTTATTTGTTCAACCAGACATGCGGCATTTTGTAAGGAAATCCATTTCACCAAGAGAATGTTCCGTAATTAAAATCCCCTGGGTTACTCGCCGTCCAGAGGAATTAGGCTAGACGTAGTTGGCGCCCTTTAAACTTAACGCAGTGAAAACCTAACAGGGTAAGTGCTTGAGATAGAGCCTAAGTAAAATTTTGATCATTACTCAACTTTATTGCATTTTTTGCCATTTATTGCTATAGAGACTCACTCCCGCACCACTGTAGTTGGCCGGTGCATATTTATTTTGTTACGGGATTCCCGTCCCGTTTAGGTACTTTCAAATTTAATACATTACTGCTTCAAACACATCCGTAATAACCTCCTCCTAATTTTAAAATAAACAGCGAAAAAACTCGACTATAAGTTATCTAACCTATATTACAATACGTAGTTTTCAAGACAGCAAAACCACATAAACAACCAAAGAATTACAGTCTACTCTAATTTGTCCAAATCCACGTTTGGTTATGAAATTCAAGATTATTAATAACACAACTTCGTCAAAATTTATTCAATACAATTTTTACCGACGAACTTCCTTCTAAACTAATGAGCTTTTATTTATACAAATTCGAGGTAATACCCTCTAAATGTGCGAAAACGTGCATCAATATTAGAAGCTCCACACATATATGAATATTAACGATCGATGTTTCTATTGGAATATATAATTATAACTAAAAATACTTCAAATTATTCTATTTTGAAATAGTATTAACAATGTTGGGTTTCTGTTATCAAACAACGTTCAGTTTCTTAAATATTTACATCGGTTTATGTTATGCCGATAATTTTAAAGCGGAAAGTTAGGAAACTCATCCTACTCGCCTTTATAATTCCACAAGGTTGGTTGTATATATTTCTTGTCTCGTATCTGGACACGTTGAGGTTTATTCAGTGTAGTTAGAATGCAACCGATTGCCATTTATTGGTCGTGGTTTACTTGTTAAAGTAACAAAATTAGTTTTGATGTACGAGGTTACCGAAGGTATTTCTACAAACGCGTTTTATTCAATTAATTTTCTAGTTATCTTATAAACAGATGGGCGTTTCAAGAAAAATATTATTAATGTGATTTACTATTATACACTTGGATGTTTTAGGGGGAAGTTACAATGTGAATTGGGATCATTAATGTACCTGCTTTCCTTGTTTAAGCGAAATAGAATTGCTTTCCGATATAAAACTGAGTGTTGTTACGTGATATAGTGTTGTAGTTCGTTCTGAGTGTCCTAATGTTGTGATTCGATTTATTGTTGTCTGACTACTATTTTCGGTGATACAAGTAGTGCAGCTCACGCCACTCTAAATATTAAAAATCGTTGTTATGCTTCTATTACTTGTCACGGTGAATTACGAAATATTTTTAATGAAATTCACATATACACTATAAATACGATTCGGATCGGTTTATATACATACAAATATAGTATTAAACTTCTACATTTTTACAAGCAATTATTTTAACATACTCTAATACCGGTTTAAATATAGTTAACGCGAATGTGAGTGAACGTGAATATCGCTATATACAAATTAGCCAATAATATAATTATCACATACTGTTTGATTTTTATTGATGGCTTAGAGACACGAGGATTGTTGTTTCCTGCAGCTACAAATTCTAAATCTGTCCTTGTACACATTGTCGATCATGGTTCTGAAACACATGATAGAATCTTGGCGGTCATATGGCAAAAGCGGCGGTTATGATTTTGCTGAATTCCTTTGATAATGGTTCCAGTGTTGTATAATTTTCCAGGGACGAAGGCACGACGTTGGAAAGTGCACCTTTCAAAACATCATCCCATCAGTGTATATATATATATATATATATATATATATATATATATATATATATATATATATATCTGTGTATTAATGTTTTGGTTTTCTGTAAGTCAATCCACATAGTTGGCTTTATCTACTTAGGTCACAGTTGAATTTACGTAACAAAATCTTTAAATTTTTTGGGATAAAAATTAATTTAGGACCATGCAATCATTCTAGTTTTTTTAAAGAAAATTAGGTAAAAATATGTTGTTTACAATTGGTTGCATTGTTTGAGGAATTTTGTATAATCAAGTTCTAGTTATAACGTATGGATTAGGTACATAAAATGTGTTCAGGTGATTGTTTTCAAGTCACACTGAGATAAACAAATTTGCGAACAAACCATCTGGTGAATTTAAATTGCTTTGGTTTATGGTAATGAATACACTAATGACAGCAGTTTTTATTGTTTAGGTATTAATTATACAATAAGATTAGCATGGACTGTCCTTAAGATCTTCGGTATAAAAATTTAAAGTTATATTATTGTTTAGGTGTGGCATTATTACAAAATTCTATACAGCTGCTGCGAAATGCATTTCGTCTGGTAAATTGTTTTGTTCTTTATTGTTGTTGCCTACTATTACATTATTTCCTTTTAAAGAAGTGCTTGTGGACACAATGTGAATGAATATAAAGTATTTAAGAAATTGTATTAAACAAGTGATTGAGAACACTCCATATATATATATATATATATATATATATATATATTGTTGTGGATTTAAAGGGTAAATAGGTGTAGACAATAAAAATTTTAGCAACCGATAGATAGAAATAAGAGCAAATTATTTACGCGCCAAATTAATTAATTTATATAGTGGAAATGGACGGATATTAAAGTATTTTTATATTTAAATTGGAATGTTGGAATTGCGTAGGAGAAGAAAATTTTTAGATTACATAAACAACTCAAGGATACGCTTAAGAAATTATAATAATTTAATCAAACGCATGGAAGCAAGAACGGAGCTTGCATGTATAGAAAATCAATAATTCTAAACGCAAATGTTTGCATTTTAAAAGCCAACGTTCGTTATACAAATACTCAGAAGGGAACAAACCAAGAATTGTTATTTTATAAACGGTCGGTTGTTTCAAGAAACACCTGCTTGTTAAATGTCACGTTCAGGGAATTTTAAATGTACGTTAGCACAAAATTCTATAGAATTGTATTTGCAATGGTCAGTTTATAAGCTGCTACAATAACCAGTGCCTTAAGGAGTAAGTGGAATCAACGATCGATAATATAAAACAGACAGAGAAACTTATAAATAAAGCGTTGGATAGAAGTTACGTAAGATATACACGTGCAAAGGCGAAGGCCAAATACAATATCGATTTTCTGTAACTTAAGAGGGGTTCTAAAGGAGACAACAGATATGCGTGGAACGAAGATAGATAGCTAAGAGGTGGCGCGTCTGAACGGGGGAAAATTCTATCATTGGTCGACGGCGAGCAGTTTTCCAGAAGTGCGCGTACGGTAAGGTAGGAAACAAAATTCCATGTAAACAGCACGATGGACGGGGGATTTTTCAGAAATTATAGTCGGTTACGTTCAAAATTTTAAGAAGCCGCTGCGAAAACAAGCTTTTCGAGCGAAACCGGTTTCACGGGGGAATTTGAAAATCATATAAATAAACGAACGAAGATAGTAAAGCTCTCTTACTTTCTTTCTATTTAGATCTGAATACGTGTTTAGATCTACAACATAATAGTAAATGCTTTTACCGTAATCAATTATTCTGTGTTCAGTAAAGCTGCATTAAACATTCTGTTTAAAAATGATGAAAGCTGTAGTAGCGTACCGCGTGTTATAAAAGTGATATTGCACGAATTGGTGCTTGTAAATAAAAGGTGCCGTTACCACAACGAAGCGATTAAACAAAGAAATGAGATTTTGGGTAAGCGAAGCCTAAACTTGTATGCTTCAAGTATATTTGAGATGGAATGTTACGTTTGAGACAAAGCTAATAGTGGTGGCAGCAGAAATTTGAATGGTGGGGATCTGTGAAGCCAGGCAACATCGTAGTAGATGGATACAACGACGAGGGTTTCTGGAAATCATCTTCACTGGTGACGAAGAATGAAGGGTAACAAAATTTAAATTCCTGTTTTTGTATAAACATTTCCGTTGATATTTTTTGTGTTTATGTGTTTTGACTTATTGGTGGCGTATTTATTACCATAAAACTTGTTTAGAGAGGTATATGTGCTGGACAATTAATTCTGATTAGAAAAACAAGGGTTTATTCATGATATAAAGATTTATTCATGCTATAAATTGTTGTTGTAAGGAGTAAACGGATCTTTTATATTTGTTTTCAATAAAATGCTAGGTTTAAAAAGCATCTACAGAAACTGGGTTATAATGAGCTCAAAATAGACCAGAATAAAGTCAAACTAGGGTAGCATGTGGGGCTCATCTACTCGTATTATATAGAATTTGTGCAAATATATTAAAACCAAGCACTTCAAAATATTTAATGATTAAACTGGTAACAGTTGGAACAAACTGTCTGTACCAAGGTGTAAATATTGTATTTATAATGGAAACTTGTTAAGATGTGTAAATAAAAGGTTGTATGGTTGTTGTATTATTTTGGTAATTTCATGTGACTGTGTGTGTGAGAGAGGTATGCATTTTAAATCGTAGGTATTCAAGAAAAAGCCGATTGCTGAGGTAGCCAGGGTGAGCAGAGAAATAAGAAGGCGTTCCAAGAAGAAGGGTAAGAACATTTTTTTATTTTTTTTGAGAAATTTTGTTGGCCCAATTTGTGGGGCTCGATGTTAAAAGCTTAACACCTGAGTACACGGCAATTTTATGACGCTCAAACGATGGGGAACGAATTTTGGCGAGGTGCACAGCAATATATATATATATATATATATATATATATATATATATATTGATGTGATAGAACCCGTGCTGAGCGTCGCTGAAAGAGTGTTGTGATATAGAGACAGCAATTTGTAAAACTTGAAATTGTTCACTTAAATAAAACAGCAACATCACAAAGCATTTATACGGTATGATATTTTTTCTCTCATACAAAAGCATTTACACATCATTTCTTTCAAACATAAAATAATTTATAAGAAGTACTTAGTATAAAAAATTGTTCCTAACATTATTTTAAATTTACAAAACTAAATTTCCTTTTTTATGGATGGTTTTCCTGGTTATGTTTATTGCAACGCTTGCAAGTTTTGTTTGACCAAAAAATCCTTGAAAGATAATCTATTAAAAGGTCAGAGTGTTTCGAACTCCGATCACAAATTTACCTGGTAAAAATCCTTTACAAAAAAAAATATTAGGACTATCTTAAACTAGATACAAATACTCCAATATCAGTTAAAAATAAATCTAAAAATAATACAGAATCCACAAAAATGCTTCTCGTAATTAGATATCTTCTTATTTTAAATTGACCTCAAATCAGCGTATAACATTTTCCATATTTAAAATCCTCATTTCAAATAGCAGTTACCAAAGTACATTATGCTTAAATCTTCTTTTCAATTATTTAATAAAATTTTTTAAATAGCGAGTTATGTAATCCCCCATTTGTTATATACAGTGTGTCTACTTAAGTTGGCGGCATATGGAAAACTTTTTTATTTTTAGTTTTAGGAGAAAAAGTCACTCTTTATAAAAAGTTCTGCTTGTTCTGAAACCTAAAATAAAACCTTTAAATGGCTAAATTTATTAGTCATATACGAGGTTTATCAACAAATATGAATTTGGTGCAAGAGTAAAGTACCTTTATTTTTGATAATTTCGAAAAATGTTATTATGAAATGTTGTTTAGAATCAAAAACCACGTGCAAATATGGAAAATATCTATCGCTTATAAAAAAATTTTTTTAAATTTTTCTAAAATAAAAATTTATTTAAGCTTACGCGTTATTTCATTTAATCTAAGATGCACTGACAAGAACTGTCCATGAAATGTAATTTCTCAGCATTTCGAAAGACTTTCTTTAATAATAACAGTAGTTTAATAATAATGTAATAGTGTTTGTTACACATACGGATCTTATTATTTCGTCCTTCAATTAACTAACTTTCTTTTTTCGAGAATCTTTTAATGCAGACCGTTATTTACTCCTACAAAAAGACCTAGATATTTTCTTGATGATCTACCTCTACTTGAACGTCAACAGATATGGTTCCAGCAAGATGGTGCCCCATGCCATAGCAGGTTAGATATAAGACAATATCTTGAAAATTGTTTTAATGGAAGAGTTGTGCATAGGTTTTTGAAAATTCGTTGGCCACCTCACATTCCAGCTTTGATCCCACTCGGCTTTTTTTGTGGGGCTACTTGAAAGAGGTGTACCTCCAAGGGCCATTCACAGATGTTGTCCATTTAAAACAAACCATTAAAGAAACCGTTCAGAGTATAACGCCGACTATGATTAGAAAAGTGTTGACAGAGTTTCGAGATAGAACGATTACCTGTATTTATAGACAAGGCGGATATGTTGAAGCGGTAGTTAATTGAGGGACGGAATAATAAGATCTGTATGTGTAACAAAAACTATTACATTATTATTAAACTATTGTTATTATTAAAGAAAGTCTTTCGAAATGCTGAGAAATTACATTTCATGGACAGTTCTTGTCAGTGCATCTTAGATTAAATGAAATAACACATAAGCTTAAATAAATTTTTATTTTAGAAAAGTTAAAAAATTTTTTTTTATAATCGATGGATATTTTGCATATTTGAACATGGTTTTTGATTCTGAACAACATTTTATAATAACAATTTTCGAAATTGTCAAAATTAAAGGTACTTTACTCAAGCCAAATTCATATTTCTTGATAAACCTCGTATATGACTAATAAATTTTGAAATGTGAAGGTTTTATTTTAGGTTTCAGAACAAGCAGAACTTTTTATAAAGAGTAACTTTTTTTCCTAAAACCAGAAATAAAAAAGTTTTCCATATGCCGCCAACTTAAGTAGACACACTGTATATAAAAAACTAATAATTAAGAAGTTATTAGAAATATTAGAAAATGCGCAACAATGTAATTGAAGGACAATTCATTTCAGTTTATTAACGTTCATGGGAACGGAAGCGCTACTTTGTAGCACAGAGATAAGTGACACTGCAGATGTCAGGTCACAGACGGTCACAGTCACCTACCGGGATTACGGAGAAGTAAGCTCGCAACAAAGTAGTTATGAATAGATTTAAGATCACAACATTGTATTATGAATAGAGTCAAGTGTAAGCAGACATTAGGTCTGCAAGTTCCCACAGACATGTAAGGGGGTAGGGATATTATAAAAGGCTCGGGAGCTCCACTCACAGTCAGTTAATCCATCGTTCAGCTTTAACATTGCAGTTCGTAGATAACTCACTTTGTACAATTAGTAATTAATTTCGACTTAGAATAATAATTCAAGATTGTCAAAATTCAACATTAATTTCTGTAAAATAATAAATAAATGTGTTAAGAAGTTCAAGAAGTCTTTAAAAAAGGACCGTTCGCAGCCACGAACCTTAACTAGCGTTATCTTGAAAATTTTTTCCATCTTTATTGTAAATAATAAATTCCATTTTTCTTTAGGAATTTGCATTTAAAATCACTTCTATATTAATTGTACCATATTAATTATTAAATTACAGTATACTTAATGTATACTTCAAATATCATCTTCGCAAAGCAACAGCTCGCGCTTTAAATCAAAATAACATTTCGCGATCGAATTTATAAATCGAATGAAATCTAATGAATGAATCATCGTTTTAAATAAACGCTTCCTTATATATTAAAATTATCTATATCCAGAAGTTACTAAAACGGTATGGAACATTATGATGCAAGGTATCTCAGAAAAACTCATTAGCGTCTAAAACCTAGGCGTAATTACCATGTAATCTTGTTCCAGTTATTCGTGACGCGTGCTGTTTGTCCTTGTTTCACATATATACGATTCTTGTGGCGTCGCATACTAATGATAAAGGTATATTTCTTGAATTTTGTGGGTTTTTCAATGATCGGGCCGCTTCTTGGAATAAAATGTTTGATTTATTAATTAGATATTTACGTAGTTCTAAATACCGATGACTCATCTCTTTATATTCTTAATATTCTAGAAAATTCTTTATTTAAAATAAGTTGCTGTAACCCCCGATAATTAATTTAAACTATAATTGCTTTTTAATGCAAAAGGGGTTGCATTTTATAGAAAAATTTGCTTTCGTGTTTCAGCACACAAAAATAAGTCTAAAATTGAGGCTCTTTAAATATACGTTGATTAGTTATTTTTATCCACATGCATAAAGCTAGTACTATTCTATGCTATGCAAATGAAAAAGCATTTTTTATCAAAAATGTATCGATAATTAATAGATTTGCGTTCGCATTGAATGCGTTTTACGGTGTATTGCAATTAATTATTCTTACATATACAACTTATGTTACTTACTATGTATTTACAATATGCTTATATCATACACGGTGATTATTTATACACGGGAATTGAATTTATCGCTTGCACATCAATGAATAAAAGTGCGCTTGCATTGTACAGGGTGTAATCATGAATTTATGAAAATTTTTATTATTCCGGATTATATTATATTTTAGTTGGATTTATTTGTAGAATTTTGGTTTTAATGACCTCTCGTGACCCCTCATCACGCCAATATATATGCATATTCTTTTAATTTCTGTTTTATTTAGAATACTAGGGTTGAGGTTAAAAATTAGTTTGAGGTAATTATGGAGTGTTTTAATTATTTTTGCAAAGATTTTTGTACTGCGTAAATTCTCCGGAATGTGTTGGATAAATATTGTTTTCTTTCTTTTTATAACGTGTTTTTATTAGAGGTGTTATAAATAAATTTTCTCTTCTAAGATTTTTTTTCTTCTTTTTGTTTGTGACCCACTCAATTCTACGACTAGCTAGCATGGCATTCTTTAGATTCCTTTTTTGTTCTGGTACTCGGTGCGAGCTATTTTCGTTACTTACGTTGCTCTTTTTTCTTATCCACGTGGAATGCCAAAGGTAAGTGAAAGTAGTTTGGCATTTCGGCAATTTCACATGGCTATTTTTAATAGGTATATCATTTTTTCCATAGGATCTTACAACAATTGTCGTTGCTGCTTAATTGTTGATTGAATAATTAAAGTAGCCCGTGAGTTTTTAATATTCACTGATGGAACCAGTGAACTTTAAGGAAGGATTTCCTTAAAATGTTAGGACGCAAATGTCTTCCGACTATGCTAGGGGTATATTCCTCGGGTAGAGCTTATGAGGATTGGTCGTGGTTCTTTTTACAAAACATTATTTACTTACTATGGCTTAATTCATACCTAAATAGGGGTTTAGGGAGGGCGCCACCAAGTCATTAAGTTTTAAACAGAGTTTCCCTAAGGGGGACTTGGGAGTCCTTAGAGAGGAATATCGTATTAACTGCTTACACAGGAGCTGTAAAGAAAATCGAATTAAATTAACAAAGTGAGGACACAAGAGGTATACTCTTGCTACCTCATAATAAAAAAAGCTGTAAAGATTTATTATGCACACACTTTTATAGACACAAATATTAGGCATCAAATTCTGAAAGAGCTATCAGTGCCTCTTCGTCAAATAGAAGCTACAAATATCATTATATTGAAGGTATTTATGCCTTTTATTCCTTGATCTAATTACCCTATTTTTGAACTCACTTGTTCAAAATAAAATAATTAATTAAATGAATTAAATGGTGATTCTTTAATTAGATGTTGCTACATGGTAATAAGTTGTATGTACAAAATTTATATATCACAAATGGTACTATAATTTCCTCTACACAGATGTAGAATGATAAATTCAAATAAAACATCAAATACGTTAAGCATTTCTTTTTACTACAAAATGAACTCAAATCAATACCTAAAATATCAGATCTGTTATTAAGCTTACAAGTTTATATGAAAATATCAAAAATCTAATAATTCAACGTTCAAAAGCTTAAACTCTAATTACACATAAATGAAACTTTAATCGGAACTCAATTGAGGTGCTTAAATTCGTTAATAATAATAACGGTTATTGCGCTGGATTTAATATTGACAATAAAAACATCAAAAGTCCTTTATAGTTTGTTAAACAAAATAATATTTATAGGTCATCACAAAGTTATTTTTCAGTTATTTTTTGAATCAATGTTGGTCATATGCGGACGTCATGTAAAAATAATAAAGAGCGCTTACCTCGTTTCAACAGGTTCTTGTTTGTGTGACAGCGTTACATTGTATTAAACCAGATGTGTATACATACTGTTCCTGGACAAACAAATGACGTCGCCGTTCACATGTTGTACTGAAAGCAACCAACTGCGTGTTTCTTGGACCAAATTATACGAGCTTACAGCGTATTTCCTCTACGCAATAACGGAACAAACCAAAATCCATTCAAACGTTATCAAAAAAATGCAAGGCTTCCATTTATTACTGCATTTAGTTCGTTATCCAAACAATTATCTTGAGTGTAATTATCCACATTATTACTTGTAAATTCATCATTGAAATTAAAAGATTATCGTAAATGTTAATTATGGAACGTTTAGATTGAAACAAAAGTATTGCTATTAAATTGAAGAACATTCCTGTTAAATCTCAAATATATCGGCTTCATTGCAGAACATTTTATTAAAACCAAGTATTACGGTAAAGTTGAATGACGTTCATATTAGACCAAAAATTATTATCGCCACATTGAAATACGTTCTTGTTAAATTTAGAATATTACAATCAAATTGATAAATGCTCACATTAAATGGTAAACTAGATGAGCGTAAACGAAAAAAGGTCACATAAAATTATACTAGACAAAATTAGACAGGATAAAATAAAATACGAGAAGATAATACAAGACGAGAGAAGAGAAGAGCGCTACAACAAAATTATTTAGTTTGTTTACGAAATTATGTGTATTTGCTTACCATTATTAAAAAACACTACTTCAAGTGCTTATTACACTTGAGCTTACACATAGTCGTAAAGCCACACGTAAACTACTGGCTAGAACTCTAAGGTTCTCCATGATGTCTTCGTGTCAAGTGCTCCAGCCAGTATGTGTCGTTGGCACGTTGCGCAGAATATATTAAAGTTGTTTGGCATTGAAATGTTTAATCGAATAGTTAACGCCTGTTGTTAGCAACCAAACTAGCATCTCTGTATTGTGGTTGGGCTACATGATCCCAATACGGATATTTATTTAAATGACGATGTTTACTTATTTAATGGAACAGACAAAAAGATGTATTTAACTAATAAATTTTTGGTGATTTGCAGTCCTCAAAAAAAATTGTTACAAGGAACCCACTCCGGCACCACTGTAATTAGCCGATGCACCCTTAAAATTGTTACGGGGCTCCCGTTGATTCTGGGCAAATCGAAATATGTAACGCAAGATCATTTTCACCCGTAACAGTACCACGCGTTGACGACAAAGAAAAGCGGGATGGATCGCACGAACTTCACCTACTTGTATTTTTTCAAATATAATTGATTACCAAATTTATAATATGTCCTGTCCTGTAATTACATGTATTATAATAACTGTCAAAGATTATACCTGCGGGGTGTGGGGAGTGGTTAATTTTAAATAATGCGTTAGGACTATCTGGGGCAATTCAATGTAATTAGGAATTTTACCGTAAATTTCTGTAAACCACATGGACTTTTTAAAAACTACAAAAAGAAAAAAAAATCATTTAGCAACAAGGCAATAGATACAGTATTAATTACTCATGTATAAAAATGTCATCAATAATTATCAACAAATTTTATAAGACGACTATAAAGTTTAGCAATGCTTTCATTATGCATTTGCAAAAATTCACCCACGAGATGCAAATCTTAGTCGATTGACAACCTTGTTTCAATGCAATTAATTGACCTACAACTTAAGGCAGTGAATGCATTTTCTAGGTAGGTATTTTTATGCGTAGGATTATCTGGAGTGGATAGATCGCCTGATTTTTAACAGTACCGTGAAAAATTATTCTAGAAACTAAATCAAATACGAGAGGTGACCTAAGAATGCAAAGGCGTGAAATGGTATAGAATAGATGATCTTACCTACATACTGGAACCTGATTTAACGATACGTATAATCAAGCAAATTAAACAACTTAAGAACATGGAAAAGAAAAGCAGGAAGTAACCTATATTAGCAACGTTTGGAAGATGCAATTAACAGAATGAAACAATTGAACACTTCATTGTTAACGAAGACAGAAGAAGAGAAAAGCAGGTATTTAATTTTGGTGAAATGTATTTCATAGCAACACTCATAAAAAAATATTGCAAAAACTTATCACAAACCGTACATAACTGTCGTAAAAATTAATAGGGGAAGGATGTTTTATTTAAGGGTTAAACAAATGTACCCAGTAAAAATCAAATCTCAAGTATAGCATTTAATGCCATTTTAAACCCTTACCTTCTCAAATTGTCGTACCTTCAAATTTTGTCACTTCCACTAATTTAATTAATTCGGCAATAAATCTTAATTCCATTAGTTTATATTTAGAAAGATTTTTGAATCTTAATTTTCATCAATAAACAAACAAATGGCCGATTACTTACTTAACATTGGCTGATCTTCTAAAAAGGTATTACATCCAATGCTAATTGAGGAACTTGGCCAACTGAAACTAATACATTTCTGGTTACTTGATACTGAATAATTTTGTCTGGCATCAGGAAAGTAATTCGAACATAGTGTAATGTAAATTGTTGGTTATTTTGAAAAGAGAAAATCCAAATGCCCGGTTTCGCAGTTATTGCAGCTCCTCAGATTGAACCATTTCTCTCTGCAAAACAACCAACAAAGATCTTGAAATTATACACAAATCATGCTGTATTAATATATGTAAAATGTAACTCATGTGCCCTCTGTACTCGAAAGTAAGCAACTAACTATCGGTAACTTTTACATTGCCAGACAAAATTTTAAAAACTAGTCAAAAGACAAGATGAAAAATGGCAATACCATGTATGCTATCATGTTGGAGACTTGTAAAAGTTACCGATAATTAGTTGCTTACGTTCGAGTATAGGGGGCGTACGAGTTACATTTTTTACATATTCATATACCATGATTTGTGTATAATTTCAAGATCTTTGTTGGTTGTTTTGCAAAGAGAAATGGTCCAATCTGAGGAGCTGCAATAACAGCAAAACCGGTTACTGGAATTTTCTCTTTTCAAAATAGCCACCAATTTCTATTAATTTTCGTCCACTATGCTCGAATTACTTTCCTGATGCCAGACAAAATTATTCATTATTAATTTTCATAGATTCGATATACTAAGGTTGTAAAAGTAGTCAAGACTAATAACGCTTTAAAGGTTTCACAATCTGTCAAAGTTATAAATTCAGTATTTTAATTTAGGCTTTTCAGACCTCTTTCAAAAGGATTGTTACGTTTAATTTTCGTACTACTAAATTTTCCTGCAGACTTGTAAATAAGTGCTTTCATTGCAATTCTTGGCTATTCTAAATTCGTAATACTTCTAAACTAGGCAACACGCTTTACTCTGTGTTACAGAAACAAAAAAATTTCGTCCGGCTCGAAGCCCCAACACTAGTAACTTTAGAACTACAAGAGAGAATCGGACGGAACTCTTGCTACGTACCTAGACGTAGCCGGAAGAAAAGTAAAAACCGGGCTAACTATCAAACGTGGAGAGTAGGCGGATTCACCTAAATACCAAAAAAGAAACAAAAAAACACATCGCTCACGATTATCTATTAACACAAAAATAAATAAAGGATTCTGTTTAAACAAGCAAAAAGAAAATAAATGAAGTGTTATTATTTCACAGCAAACAACTATATTGTATGGACAATTTAGTACCTTAGATACGAAGTGCGCATCACGTATTTACACAAGATAAAATAAATCAGTAGTAAATCAATATGTGAGAGCTTTTGTCAAGCGTTTTAAAATTTCAGCGAGTACTTTTTGTAAGATAAACTAGTCAGTAAAGCGAATAAACGTGTGCGTTCTTTTGACAAGCATGTTTAAAAATAGCACATCGCACCTGTAAAGCGATAATATCGAATCGCAGCAACAAACAATAGTCCTACAGTGTCACGTAACTACACCAAACGTTGATATGGAATATGCCATTGTCACACACAAAAGAAAACGAGTTGCATACCTATAGGTGTCCGGATACTTAGCTCGCAAGCTGTCGGGGGTGAGTCAGCATAGCAACGCCATGGTCGTCAGGATACATTTACCCTGTTACCATAACTGCAGCAGCGATCTACGGACAAAAGCAGTTGGTCTACAGACAAAAGCAGTTGGTCTACAGAAAGAAAGAGTCCATTTGGCCTCCAGCTAAAAAAAAGCTAAAAAGGGAATCTGATTAGAATGGGTACGCGAGGAGAGACTCACCAATACACGCAAAACACCTCCTAGTTGTCGAACAGAAAAAAACAAAGCTTTTGAAATACGGTGACGAATACTGTAGAAAATATCTCGACGTACAAGCTGCAGAATCAAATCTAACAATGGTTCAACTAACACAAATTCGAACTGCAAACCCTCGCTTATCGAAGCGCGATTGAAACTGGAAAACGAGGGTATTATCGGATAGTGCGCGACCTTATTTCAACCAGTCTTTACATCGAAACAATAGAGAAAACCATTATATGCGGTCGTAATGTATACCAAGATAACAGGTACCTAAAACAGAATATAAACTATTTAATTGTAGCATAAACTTGTCGTTTCGAAATAAATAAGTTCAAAATGAAAATTTGTAGCAAGCGTATTTATTATTAATTATGTTGAAGGATTTAACAGATTACCGGATACCTAAAACAACGCATAGACTATTTAATTTATCGAATAAATTTTCGTTTTAAAAGCAAAAGGAATTTGAGATGAGGAATTTATTCGAGAACGTGTTTATTATTATGTTGAAAATAAACGTAACACACTATCTGAAGTAAACGCAAAGGAAAGAACGAGAAAAGGATCAAGACGTAAAACGAACAATCAACGAGGACTAAAATCGAACGGCATTAACATGGCAAAAATTGCCAATAGACGGATGTTTCTAATAAAGAAATAGTAAAGTTTTAAAACCTCAAAAAAAAATTGATTTTTCGCGAAAAAGCCAAAACGGAAGAAAAGAAACGAGGAAGAAAACAAGCAGTAATAGCCAAACGAGACAAAACTGTCAAGCCTCAAGTATGCCAAGGAACAACGAAAGGGCTGAGAAAAACAAGGTACTTCAATCTGTAGTAACAAGGAATCGTCTCAAATGAACAATCAAGAAAATGAATAGCTATTAGATCCGAAAAGTCGACTAAGTCTCAGTAATCGAAAAAATTGAGAAAGGTCTAGAAAGCATTGTAACAATTTTATTTTTGCAGTAGGAGAATCCATTCATTAAACGTACAATGAATAGTAAAATACCTTTATTAATTAAAATAAATATTCAAGTAACAATCAAACTTTTATAGTATTATAATATCAAGGATTATTAGTCGAGTTGTTTCCGAGTTCGGTGTAATTTCACAGCCACTGGCGCGCGCGTGAGAGGTTCGAGAACTAAAATCCGGAACCTCCCACCATACAAGAAAGCAGCGGGCGCACTCGTCGATAGTTAGAGGTAGCGTCAAGGTGCATTCTGAGAGAGTGGCGAGTGACCTCCGAGTCGCTCTGTGTTTGTGAAGCACTTCCTGAGTAACGCGCAACGACCCATTTGAATTCGCAACGACCCATTTGAACTCGCAACGACCCATTTGAACTCGCAACGACCTATTTGAACTCGCAACGACACATTTGAAATCCCAACGAGAGATTAGAAAACTGCATGGATAACGTATATATCGCACACCACGTCGAAAATCGCAACTGTAAAATTTGAGACAACATGATCCCTTTGAAGTTACAATTTAGAAAGCTTAATTTGTTGGCTACGCAATGAAAAATTATTTTAGTAAATAAATTTAGACAACGGAAGATTACGTTACAAAGTAATGCTGCCGTGATCCAAGTAAGGAACCCGCTTTGCTCCTACACCTGTGTTAAAGCATGGAAAGCAAGTATAATTAGTTGCTGTTCCCGCGCTGCGAGGTAATTTCCATTACATCAAGGGACAACTGCTGCTCTTGGGTTCGTAATAGAATTAAGATTTCCTGAGTACTTTCCTTCTGAAAGTACATTATTTCATTTTGTTTGTTAGACGTACAAAAATTATTATTCAGTTTACCTGTAAATAAGCTGGTTTTCCCCAGTATCAAAATTTGATTTCACTTAGTTTTGTAAAGATGTGACTACATATGGCTGCAACGTAAATTAACAGCTGCTATTACGTCACCTGTTTATTTGAACAATGCCGTCAACAATTGCCCAATGGCTAACACATGTTTAGCATTTTAGTACAACCACTATAGATAACATTAGAGAATATCTTGGTGATTATTTTGACTTCAAACTAATTTTAACTTTGTTAAATTAATGAGAAAATTTCGTATATTCATTTGTAAATGACTCACACAGATCTGATTGGGTTATAAAGAAACTCTAGCATTTTTAGTTACATAGAATTATAAAATATTTGAGTAAGGATTAGTTGATAACCTTTACTACCAGTTTTGCAAGTACTTCAAATTTTTATTTTTATTTAATTACAATGATATTTTATTTGCTGAAACAAAGAAAATACTTATTAGTAAATTAATATTCTTCATTTAAAGTTTTTTATTCTGATCTAGTCTGATCAGACTTGGTAAACAAAAAGCAATAGGAACTAAAATTTTATGATCCCATTATGCAGAAAATATTCTCTATACTTTTAGGTATACTTGAGGGACGCAAATAGTGTTCCCATTTTTATGTGACTTAATTATTATTCTTTCTTACAGGAACAGCGTCTTATTCTGTTAAGACAAGTTTGTGTATCAACGAAGGCGATCTCTTTTTTGGGTCTCCAAGTCCGCCCTTAAAAATAGCTATGCCCTAAAATAAATCAATTTGGACTTGGTGGCGCCTGTTTGTTTTTTTTGTTAAGTGTAACCCTCCATAGATTTCGACTTACCCCCCCATTGCTCATAGCTCTACCCAAGGAATAGACCCCTAGTTACGTCGGAAGACTTTGTTTTGCTGACCCCCAACTTCTAGAGTCAGATGTATGTATTAAGAAGAGAGCATTAGTTAAGCTCAATTTAGGAAAGAATGTGACCGTTTGGGGTTAGCGATCAAGAAAATATAATACGTTTCAGCATGACACAGAAAGCGGATAGAAAAGCAAACTAAGTTAGTACGAGGATCGACCACAAGTAAAACCAATCAAATGAAAAGGAAAGTGGAGTTAAGAAAACAGAAAAAAAAGACCAAAAGTCACAAGCACAGAGTCCGAAAGAAAAATACCAAAGTAGCACAAACTCAGCATGAGAAATTGGGAGAGGACAAATAACGAATTTTCGAAGTGTGTAGCGCTAAAAGTACAGTAACGAAATATCGGAGGCGTTAGGATTATCAGGATGAGCAGGTTTAAGGTCTCTGACGTGCCGGATGCTTGTGGTACCGGAAGGATCGGTGCGTTCATAAGCACAAGAAGAAATAACTTTACTAATGAGGAAAAAAGAAATTTAGAGGCAAGTTTTGCGTTAAAGTGATGTTAAGCGTCGAACTGCCAAAATTACAGCGTCAAAGAGAATCTCCTAATTGAAATTTAACAGAACAACGTCGATGATTATAACGATTATGGGTATTGAAGTACGCATGAGACAGTTTCCTTAGATCATGGAAACAAGTACTTTTGAAATGTTCATGATCATGCAAGGGCTGCTCAGGATTCGAGACATATTGTTGAATTTAGACCTTGCATTTGATTTTCCAATGCTCCACCCGAAGATACTACATTGGCCAGTAAGCGAGTTTTTTTTACCTGGAAAATTTGGAATTTTGCCGAACCCTTGCTGTTCTAAGCAAGATAGGGATCTTTAACATGCGTGACAACACACACACACACACACACACACACACACACACACACACACGGGACCTCCATTTTACCTCTCATCCGAACGAGGGCGTATTTTTGTGAAAAATGCTCGCCTAACATTTTTCAAGCGGACCGTGTCGGGATTTGAACCCGGACCTTGGGCATAGTAATCACACGCATACCAATAACGCCACGGAACCGCTTGTTGAATTCAGACCGCTGACCAAAGTAATCACCAGAAAAAATATGTTCTCTACCGAACAACGCAAAGAACGGAGTACATCCAATGATTTCATGTTTGGACGTGCGCATGACACAAACAAGTTGGGGACGGTTGACATTCCAATGACGATGGATGTCACGAATATAAAAAGGAACCATGGATTTAAGGGTACAGTTAAAGCGTTTGGCAGAATAAGCTTCATGATGATATCGGACGGTGAAAAAAATTTTGGAATGATAACGGACACACAAGAAAGTAAATTGACGACAGTGGAACTGTGTACCGTTATCAGTGATCAGATATTGAAAACCATCAAAAAGTAGGAAGACTCATTTTTGAAGAATTTTAATAACGGCTGGTGTAGTAGTTTTGCACAAATTAAAGAAAAAAGCAAATTTAGTAAAGTAATCAGCCGCTACAAAGAGATAGGAATAACCTTTGGTAGGACGCGGAAGAGGACATACAAGATCACACGAAATGACTTGCCAAGGATAAGAAGATTTAGCTCTAGGAGTAAAGAAACCAGAGCGAAGCAACTGTTCAACCTCATGGGCAGCACAAACAAGACAACATTGGATGTAGCGAGCGACATCAGCTGGGACACCAGACCAATAAAAAGTGCGGATAAGTCAGACGGATTTGGTCACACTGGAAGTAGGAAGATCGTGGTGGAGGACGATCAGATGTTTACGCTGCTCTAATAGTCCTGAAAAATCGGCAGCGTAAACACCTGATCGTCCTTCACCCCGATCGTCCCACTTCCGTTCATTGCAGTGTGACCAACACTTTCGCCCAATTTCTCTGAATCTACTATGGCGTTATCTTAATAAAAATATTGTCCAGACGTTATTAATAACTTAGACTCAAGTAATAACCGTATCCAGAGACTAGCTTCAAACATGAAATCTCAACGGCCACCAGTGAGTCGCGTGGAAATTACAGAATATTTCGAGAACTTAAAGCCTGCATTAGAAAGAACTCGCCGAAATGTCATTTACAACTATGACGAAACTAATATAACGGACAACCCTGATGTCAAAAAGGTTCTTGTGCCACAAGGGTGCAAGCGTGTTGAAAGAATTCAAGAACATTCGAACTCTTCAGACAGATTAATGTTTTGTGGCACTGCTTACGGTAAAATTCTTTCTCCAAAGATTGTGTATTGGTCTAAAAGAGAATTGGACCAAAGGCGGGCCACCAAGAAGAGTCTACAGAAACAGCAGTTCTGGGTGGTTTAACACAACTTTATTCGAGGTGTGGTTCTCGAAAATACTTCTTCCACGTATCAAGAAACACAGAATAGGAGATGAGAAAGTACTTGTAATTTGGAGAAAATTTAGCGTCTCTCTTTTCGCCTGAAGTTGTCAAAATTGCAGGGATTAACGACATTTATTTCACGACACTTGTACCGCCTTTGACCCACATGCTTCAGCCTCTTGATGTTGGCTTGTACGCGCCTTTGAAAAAACAATGGCGTAGGTTCTTGACAAGTGGAGGCAAGAATCCAGAAGGAAAGGGCTGATACCCAACGAGCAGTTGATGGACGTCCTTGCTCCTGTAAAAATATGATTCCCTGTTGCGAGTTTGAGAAGTTAGGCAACTTTATGTGCGTGCCTTATTATAGGTGTAAGAGCGAGATGCAACTGCCTTTTGTCCTCCTATCATGTGTGATTGAGAAGGCATGTACAGTTCAACTTGTTTATACAAAGCGCAGTTCCACGCGTCGTCCTGCTTCCCTTTCTTAGCTTTGTGGTGGACGATGGATTGCTATCACCAAGTCTAATTCTATTTGGTATTCCAACAAGATTGTGACCAGTACGTTCAACTGTCAATTGAAATAATTCAAGTCCTGTACGGGGTAAAATTTTTGTTGTGCTACTAATTGAAATTCATTCTTAAGGATGTAAATTTTTCAGCACCTGGAAAGGAATATACTTTCAAAGCTTTCCATTATATTGAAAGCGCTATATTGTTGCCGTAGAATCGGAATTCTAATCACTAAATGATTGGAGCCTCCTGATAAATTTGGAACTGGTGTTAGTAATTAGCTTTTGGAGTGCTGCATTTATTTGGTATTATAAAAATTTTGCTCTACAAAAATATTTGAGTGCCGAAACATTTGACATCTGGAGTCACCACGGGTCATTTTGACTACATCACCGCACCCGAGCTTAACACAGAACAGAATGAGGAATTTCAGTTGACTATATCAAAGTCCACGAGCTGGAAATAGAACAAACTAAGAATCGCGAGAAATTTCCAACTCATTTTTTGTGGTACCCAAAAAGTTGCACGCTCATTGGTCAAACTAAAGTTGGATATTCTTTTACATTTCAAAATCGAAATACGCAATTACATTGGATAAAGACATCATTAACGTTTTTCAACACACGAAGCAAAGGAAATGGAAGTGTATAAATATAATTTCAAATTCTCCGAAAGACATTCGTAAGCCTAAGGAATCCTCTTGCAGTGCTCCCCATAGCCTGCAAAACGTTCAGCGAGCAGCGCTCTCCATAGCCTGCAATACTTCGACACGCAGAGCTCTCCATAGCATGCGTATTCTCCGACAGTGACGCTGTCCGCCGCCGTACGTGGGGCACGTCATTATAATTCATTGTGACTGGTTAAATAATCCACGTAAGGGTGGTAAGATTCGTTCCATACACCAGGCCAATCGGAAATAGGCTCTCCGACGTGCGATCCGTTCAATCCTACCGCACCCAAAGCATCTGTCGCCTCTGCCACCATCGCCGAAACAATGTATTCAAACCGTTTCTAGAACAAGTACATCCCGAGAAGTGATTTATTGTGATGTCGTCGACTGCATCTGCCAAGTCTACCTCCGGGACAACACCCCCGTTGAGTTTAACGGCGACGTACTCAACGAGGCCTAAGGCACCACTTCCACGACGTCTGCCGAAGGGTACCGAAGACGTCTGGGCCTCTTAAAACTGTAAATATTTTCTAATTACCGCTGTCCAAGTTCTTACTGGGCCTCACAATGAAATTCCGAAGCCTT
This sequence comes from Platerodrilus igneus, assembly GCA_036346225.1. Classification (NCBI taxonomy): domain Eukaryota; kingdom Metazoa; phylum Arthropoda; class Insecta; order Coleoptera; family Lycidae; genus Platerodrilus; species Platerodrilus igneus. The sequence goes on from JARFIW010001115.1 coordinate 6,208,951, forward strand.
CCGAATAGCTCCGAAGAATACCGAAGACTTTCACACCGCCTTCAAACTGTATATACATTCATTTAATAAGTGTTTAAGTTTATTTTGGTTCCACAAGCAAGCACGAAGTCTTGCGAAGAGTTCCGAAGATTACCGAAGACTTTCCAACTGCTTCAACTGTTAAAATCAGTCAATTTTAACTAAATAAATTTTATTTTCATGTATTTATTAAACTTATAATTATTTTTGCCAAGCCAAGCCTACATGCTTTCAGACGCCGCCCACCCGAACGATAACAGTTAAGGCTACTTAAGTCAACAGCGCATTTATCAATATCAATACTTGTTTATAATGGGTTCGTCTTGAGTACATTTAAATTGATTTAATGAATACATTTTGCATTCATTTAAGATATTTAACAAGCTTTTTTTTTAATTGACAAATGCCCTTAGCCATACTTTGACCTCAGGGTGTTGGTAAGTGATTCTTAACTTTTGGCTGTTAAGTTATTTTTTATTATTATTTTAATTTTTAATGACGTACCTTATTACGCACTGACTGTAAATACTTGCTATTTTATACTTGAGGTGGAACCTTTAAAATTTTTTCTATTTAGCATAAATGATCTTGGTGGTGGCTACTCAGTTGTTTTATTTAACAGCCCTAGCTTAACAAGATGCTGTATTAATTTTTACAGTGTTATCTAAAAAGTGTGGCTTCTGATAGCTCATGCAGCGACAAACAAAAAACCCACTATGTGTTTTATTGCAGTGTCGTTGTTTAACCATTTCCAATATAATATTTCGAGCAAGTATTAAACAGGTTGCGACCGTTTCACTTCCAATGTAACTAAAGGAGCTTTGCAAGAATCTGCAAAGCTTCTTTAGTTACAGAACTTTATCCATTTCAACCTCAAGCTGTTCCGCGAAAGCTCCCATCAAAAAACGAAGAAGACAGCATGAATTCTTGATAATAGTTTGCTTAGATTGCTTAAAGAGACAAGAGGATATAGTGAAAACAGACTGCGCCACAAGAGAAGGAAAAGATTCTCCACAAACCAGAAACTCAAATAGTAGGAAACCATGAGCCCCCCTACATTTGATTTTTTAATGCTCCACCCGAAGGTACTACATTGGCTAGGAAGCGAGTTTTTTACCATTTTAAAGTTTTCCAAACCCTTGTGTTGCAAGCAAGGTATGGGACCTTTAACTGCCTCACATAAGGGACTCTCATCCGAACGAGGACGCATTTTTGTAAAAAATGTTCACTTAACATTTTTCAAACGGTCTGTGGCGGGAATCGAATCTGGGAGCTTGGGTTTAAATGATGAACCACAGTTGTTAGAGGTTGTCCAAGTGAAAGGCACTGTGCCTATTCGAGAGAATAACGATCTGTTCATCAGTTCTTCGGAATCAGATGATGGCATGTATGTTGAGTGAATTGAGAAGTTGAGAGGTGACGACGATGGTAACTTGTGCACTATTTGCCAACGTGATTACCGTTACTATCAACTAAAAAGAGGTTGGATCTGCCGCGTTACCTGTCACAAGTGAGTTTGCGGCCAAAGTAATCAAACTTCTAGAAATCCGTATTATGAATGTGAGCGATGCGAAAACGATTATCTGTAGATTATCTGTAGATTAAGAAAACGTAAAACAAAAAAAGTTGGTAATATTTTTTATAAAAGCGCTTCTCAATAAAATACTTATTTTTTTACATTTAGTTTTTGTTTTATTTCATAAGACGTAAAAAGTCGGTAATATTTATATGAAGCGCTAGATAGATTTTGGGCCTTTGGGGGGCTTCTTTTTAAAAAGACTATTTCCAAATTTACACTCCTAACAAATGTATTTCAATTTATACAGAAATTACAATTGAATTTAACAAATGGTTACGTTATATTCATTAACGTTTAAATATAAAAATAATCAAAGTTACTTTTACTAATTAATTAAGTAAAACTAAATTGAGTAGCTTGAACAACCAACAATGTAAAAGTTGTGAAGCTCGAGACTAACTGGCCATCTTGGGCTCCTGAGGGTATTTATGCTATCCCTGCTCTTACATCACTTTGTGGGAAATGCAGATCTCATGTCTGCTATTTCTTGATACAATACAAAGTATTATATTTTAATAATCTTAATTCTAACAATTGCTGTTTTATTGTCTACTGTTACCTGCACCTGCAGTATCACGTTACGTCTGGAATACAATGTAACTGTTTTCGTTCTCATGTCTGGTTTGTGAACTTTCATTAACCTTTTATTATGTCCTTAAATTATACAATGTAACAATAATTCTTAAATCTTAATAATTCTATTTAAATATACATATATATTGATTTGGGGGATATGTAGCCGTTTCTTAATAAAATACTTATTTTTTTTAAATTTAGTTTTTGTCTTATTTCATAATTTTTTTGCAGAATACCTATATATAATTTTGGGGTGTCGAAGAAACCCCATATAATGGTTATCTTGACTTTTATGCAAACTAAATAAAATGTCAAAAAACCCCACATTCAGGATAACTTTGACACCTATTAAAAAATATTTAACAGTTTCTAAAAACTTAGTATGTTCATTTAGTACACATCAAAGCCAAGACATCAATTGGTAAGATAAGATAAAATAATCTTGAATTAAGACCCTACTTTTGTGTATCCTAGGAAAAACCTCTCAAAACGTGTCAAAGTAATCCTGCTTTAAGATATTTTTCAAAATAAGCAAGTCTTAGGATTCAAGTCTGAGACACGCTGTATAATCTTGGTGTGACTACTATGACCTTACATGTAATTTTCCAATGTTCCACCCGAAGGTACTACATTGGCCAGGGAGACGAGTTTTTTTTACCTAGAAAATTTGGAATTTTGCCGAACCCTTGCTGTTCCAAGCAAGGTAGGGATCTTTAACGTGCGTGACAACACTCACACACGGGAACTCCATTTTACCTCTCATCCGAACGAGGGTGTATTTTTGCGAAAAATGCTCGCTTTACATTTTTCAAGCAGACCGTGTCGGGATTCGAACCCGGGACCTTGGGCGTAGTAATCACACACATACCACTACGCCATGGAAACGCCCTATGACTACTGACCAAGGTCCCGGGTTCGAATCCCGACACGGTCCGTTTGAAAAATGTTAGGCGAGCATTATTCACAAAAATACGCCCGTTCTGATGAGAGGTAAAATGCAGGTCCCGTGTGTGAGTGTTGTGACGCACGTTCAAGATCACTACCTTGCTCGAAACAGCAAGGGTTCGGCAGAATTTAAAATTTTTAGGGAAAAAAAACTCGCTTTCTGGCGAGTGGGGCATTGGAAAAAATCAAACGCAGTGTATAATGCTGGTAAAATCATTTACAAGATTGAAAAAAAACCAATTTATATCACAATGTGTCCAATGAGTCATGAAATGAATAAATTGTATGTTTACTTATTTAATAGTTTATTGTATGATCTCATTATTATAAATATGCTGTTCATTGTGTAAGAAATTACTAGGGTATTTTTAGAAAGTTAATGAAATGTTAATACACTCCACGAGAACTTACTGATCGCGTAATTCTCATTGTATCGATTCCTAATAAAGGAAAATACTGTAAACTGGTTGTTCATGATCATATCAATAAATACCGATATTCCAAGATCTACAAGAAGTTTAAATTCGTTAGAAAGGATTACAAGATTTACTACTGCGATTGTGCGCAATTAAAACACACAAAACTAGTTTAATTTTAAACAAATTATAATAAGTTAACATTTGATTCAGATATGCTATTTGCATGCAAATTTAACTTTATTCTATCAGGTTTTCGTGGACAAAATACAAGTGCAAAGCTGGACATTGGAATTTAAAGTATTTTGAATTAAACCATGTAACTCGATGGTCGTGATTTAAAAAAGGATTGGATTAGAATGTATAAACATATGAGCATTAAGGAAGTAATAGTTTGATGATCATATCGTGTATTAATGCGTATATTTGAAATGCACAAGCATTTCTGCCAAAATTACAGAAGCCCGTAGTTTGCGAGTCACATTCTGAAGGGACCTGCAGCTTGAAGAAGTTCTAGAATACTAGAACAAATAGAATGGCTTCCATATTTCAGTGAGCTAAAGAGACCGAACTATAGGTTTAACCAAATTAGTGGGGTTTTTAGTGAGGAACCAGACTAAGACATGCCGCCAGAAGAAGGCAACAGCTCTTTCGGTACTGAGAGTGGCAGAGACCAAAGGGGTCGCAATGGTACTCTAAGACAAACTACTGTAATGTGGAAAGTAACGGGAAACCACCACATTATCTCCCAAGTACACAGCATTCTAAATTAGTTTTCAAAAATGATGATATCCTGGGGCTAAAAGATTCCGGAGTTCAAATAGTCCCCATTCGGATCCCCGGAAGAGGGCTACTTCGGAGGATGTGATTGGCAAGTATGAAAGATGGACCAGGAACATTTTGCGAATTGGTGCGTGGGATGTCAGAAGCATTGAAGCAAATAAGTAAGCTAGAGATTTTGAAAATTGAAATGGAGAGGTTAGCAATAGACATAGTAGGGATTGGTGAAGTTCGTTTTTGGAGCAGAGAATTTAGGGTAATTCATACAGGATCAGGGAAAAAATTCGGACGTGGTGATAGTTATGAGGAAAAGGAAAAGACACTTAAAAGAACGAAAGAGTACTCATGGTTAGATTGGAATCTAAACCGGTAAATACAGTAATAATACAAGTATACATGCCCACCTCTAGCTACAGTGATGAAGAGGTAGAAGCGCTCTACAAACATATCGAAGACGTATTAAGATACGTAAAAGGACATGAAAATTTAATAAATACGAGAAACTTTAATGCAGTGGTAGATGAGGGTAGAAAAGGAGCGGTGGTAGGTTTATTTGGTTTAGCAACGATAGACGATAGGGGAGAATTTTGCAATAAAACAATTTAACCTTCACAAACACATTATTCAACATCAAGCTAGAACAACGGTTTAGGAATCAAGTAAAAGACTGTAGAGAAACTACCCAGAAGCAGATATAGACACTGACCCCAACATCGTAATTATGAAGGCCGCTCTTAAATTAAAAAATTTGATAAAAAGGAACGGAAAAAAACACTTCGACTTTGAGAAACTACAAGATAAAGATATCCACGAAAGATTTGTGACAAAAGCCAAACGAATTGCTGAAGACATCAAGAAAATTTCTGACACTAAGCGTGTACAAACAGAATGGAATAATATCAAATCCAGTTTAGACACGAAGATAAACGAAAAGAAAATAAGAAACCATGGGTAACAAAGGATATTCAGATATTAATAAAAAAAAAAGGCGACAATACAAAAACAGACCAGGTAAAGCAGGAAAACAGAGATACAAAGCCATAAAATGGAAACTTATTCGCAAATGCAGAAATGCTAAAGATCAATAAATTGAAGAAAAGTGAAAAGAAGTACAAACTAAGATGGAAATAGGAAAGACAGACAAAGCAGACAAAATAATTACAATGAATTTTAGGGATAAAAACCGTATAGCAAAAGTATAAAGGGCGCGGGAGGACACATCATTATAGAAAATATAAAGAAAGTGGTTAGATGGCAAGAATATATAGGAAAATTATATGCAGGACCAGAACTAGAAGCACTTGAACAGGAATACTTTGAAATGAGTTTGAATTAGTACTAAACAGTTTGAAAACTAATAAGGTACAGGCAGAAACTTTAATAGCCGCTGGACAAGCAGCAAGAGAACGTCTCTTCCAACTTGTACCTTATATGTGGGAGACAGGCGGGATACCCAAAGATTTCACACCTAACATCATAGTCATTATACCAAAAAGGAGAGGTGTGGATAGATGTGAAAATTTTCGATCAATAAGATTAACAGCACACCTGTCAAAAATATGAAGTAGAATTGTACAAAGGAGGATGGAAAAGGGACTGAAGATATACTAGGAGAAGATCAATTTGGGTATAAGCGAAACAGGAACATGGGAAGCCATTTTAACTTTAAAGGTGATAATGGGGAAAAAGATACGAACGGTACAAAGCATGTATATAAAGTTTGTAGATCTGGAAAAAGCATTCGATAATGTAAAATGCGAAAGAATGTTAAAAATACTCAAAATGATTGGAATGAGTTACAGGGATAGACGGATAATGCATAGCTCATACAAAGAACAAACAGCTGTAATAGAATTAGAGCATGAACGTGGAGAAGTTAATATTAGGAAAGACATCCCCGTTAATTTTTAAGTTGTACATTGAAAAGGCAATAAATGCTGTTAAATGCAAAAAGACATTTGAAATTATTATGCAGGGACAAACGATTGATAATGCTTAGCTTTGCAGATAATACAGCGGTATTAGCATCTAGTAAGGAACAGCTAGAAGCAGTTCCTAATGAAATGGAAACAGTTCTAAAGAGAGATACGGTATGAAAATTAACAAAAAGAAAATCAATGTACTAGTATGCAAAGGTGTGGACCAGAATACAAATAGGAAACAAGTGTGGACCCTAAAGACGTGATTCCAGCAGTTACATTCATCTTCTAGATGGATCAAAAACGAAGGAAGGTACAGGGGCAGGCACCTTTTCAGATGATCTAGACCTTCACGAGAGCATAGCGTTGGGAACGCAGGCAACTGTTTTCCAAGCAGAAGTCACAGCGATCACGCAAGGTGCCAGTTTTATTTTGGAACGAGGTATTCAAAATAAAACTATACGCATATCCACAGATAGCAAGGCAGCTTTAATGCCCCTAAATAAGCAGAAGATCCTTTCAGAGGTGGTACTTCAGTACCACCTCACTCTTGAACGGGCTTCTTACTCTAATATCCTTGAGCTGGCCTGGATTAAGGGTCATTTAGGTAAATACGGTAATAAGCAAGCTGACGCTTTGGCGAGACACGGATCGACTCAGAGTTTTGTCGGACCTGAGCCATCGGTCTCTCTTTCGTCATCTGTGTTATTTACCATAAGACAGAGAACCCACCATCGCCATTGCCAGAGGTGGGCAAAGGAAACATATTGCCGACAGGCAAAAATGTTCGTTAAGTCTCCTTCGACAAAAAATGGGAAACATTGCATAGGCTTGCCGAGGCAAAAACTACGACTTTAAGTAGGTGTTTTGACTGGGCACTGCAAGGTAAAAAAGCACATGCACAGATTGAGTTTATCAGAGAACCCAACCTGTCGCAGTTGTCAACGGGATGAGGAGACGGCAGAGCACATCCTGTGCACCTTCCTGGCACTCGCCAACCTCCGAGGATCCATGTTAGGTGACTGCTGGCCAGACACCGCCAGAATCAGTCACACGCCCTGGACCGATATCCTCAGGTTCGTCTGTAAGCTCGGATGGCTGAGGGACTGAGGACCGGGTATAAGAAGGTAGCACAATGGGCCCATATTGAGGCCTAAGTGCGCGTAGCTTTGCCACCCTTCTAATGAAATCAGAATGAGAATCAAGAACTTACAAGGGGTTAAGGATTTCTACTACCTAGGAAGCCAAACAACGCATGATGGGAAAAGTGCAAAAGATATAAAACAGAATAGCACAACATCGTGCTGCATTTAACAAGAAAAAGCAACTACCATGTTTATAGACAACAAACATAGAAACAAGGAAAGGATTGCCGAAAGCATCTGTGAGTAGCACAGCACTGTACGCCTTTGAAATGTGGTGCTACAGGTGTATGACGAAGATATCATGGATAGACAAAGTTAAGAACAAAGAAGTACGAAAATGGTAGGTGAAGAAAAAATACGTGGAAAAAAGTAAAGAATAGGAGAAATAAGAGATAATAGGACACATACTAAGACATGAGGAAATAACGCGGCATTCACTAGAACCAGAGAATGGGAAAAAGATGGGTGGAGGTAGATCGAGATTAGACTATTGCACGCAGATAGTGAACGAAGTAGGCTGTGGGAATTTCAAGTAAATGTGTAGGTTAGCTCCGAATAAAGAAACAATGGAGGTACGCGTCCAACCAGTTCTAGGACTGAAAACCTAATGATGATGATGATAGGACATCTGTTTTTTTGTACGACAGCGAACACTCATTTAAAGAACAAAAATAAATTCGAATCCAGATACCATTGTGCACTACTTGCAATGGCTCTTCTGTCACAATATCAATGTCAATATTTTTAAGTTAGGGCCGTTTTTTATTTCATTGAAGCCAATTTATTATTATTTTAACAGTACTTTTGGCGCCCAATTTCGGCCGTATTTTTTTCGTTAAGGCTATTATTTTTTCACTGAGGCAGTTTATTCTTTATTTTGCAGTAACGTGTTCGACTTCGGGGCCGCCTTCTTCAATAGAGCACTTTTTAAACATGTGCCTTTATTGTTAGGGCAGTTATATATCGTTTGATCAGCTTTTTTAGGTTTTTAAGTTGTTGGAACTTTTTGGTGCGTTAACGTATAAGCCGTATTTATAAAATGTTTTCAATACGAGTTTTCAAGTTTTGAATTTCTTTAATATTATGTCATTTTCCTAATTCAGGTGAAAAAGGTAATTTTTCTAATAACTTTTTTGAAAAATTATCTAGAGAGGTTTTAAGACAAAAATTAACAAATTGTGACTTGAAAAGGAGGAATTTCTGTGAATATCGACATGGAATTTACGTGTAATGTAGGGTTTTTATTAAAAATCGAATAGAGTTATGAATTACGAGCTAGAAGGTGAAAAAAAGATATGTGATGACAGTTACCTAATTGAAACAAATTTTGGGGAAAAACAATTATGATTTATGGCAGCATGAAGTTTAGTCGGAACTAATGTGGTGAAGAGATGTGTGCCTTCAGACTCGACGGACTTCTTCAGGGCCGGATGGGAACCTAAATTTATAAGGTTATTTATGATGGTTGACAAAAGTAAAAGTTGTCATAATATAACATTGAGAATTATTTTGCCTTTTGTAGTTACTAATTATATATATATATATATATATATATATATATATATATATATATACATATACATAAATACATATATAATATAGTTATTAAGATGAAATGAAAACCCAACTTTGTATTTTAAAGTTGAATTACCATTTCAAATCGAACTAGTAATTGAAAACCACTAAAAGAACGGCTACAGCAGGGCTTGAACCTGCAACCTCTGATTTTCCGGATCAGTGCTCTAACCAATTGAGCTATCTAGCCTAATTATTTAGATGATGTTATACTTAATACTACTGAAGCTTGGCTCTTGTTTGAAATGGTAATTCAACTTTAAAATACAAAGTTGGGTTTTCATTTCATCTTAATAACTATTAATATATATTAAGCATTCATTTGCATTCCAAATGTGGATTATTCTTCTCTATTAATAATATATATATATATATATATATATATATATATATATATATTCGAGTTGGTATATTTATCTTGGGATACTTTTGGTCAAAATTAAAACAGTTGCTTTTAAATTCGTTTAATTGTTTGACGTTTCGGTCTAGTTTCTGTATTAGAACCACACCTTTTAGGCTTATGATTAAGGTCAGAAACTAGACCGAAACGTCAAGCAATTAAACGAATTTAAAAAGCAACCGTTTTTAATTTTGACCAAAAGTATCCCAAGATAAATATACCAACCCGAATTCAATATAATATTAATCTGGTCACAAAAAACTGCTACATATATATATATATATATATATATATATATATATATATATTGATAAGAGAAAAGAGCGTCATTTTGTAAATTTATGCAAAATTCTAATTCTTAGTAATTCATAATAAAAGCCCGAACTTTCTTTAAAACTACTCGGTGTATAAAATTACGTTTTATATTAGTTAAATAGATGGATATTTTGCTCATATTCATTTAGTATCATGGCAAAATTTTTAATAAGAAAGACTCATTTATTTCACTGAAAAATTGCATTAATTTTACTATAAAGTGCTATAAATAAAAAGCCACGTAATTGTTCGTTATTCCATTCGAGAAAAACTAATATTTGCGTGATACGCCGGGATATCACAAGCAAACATTCTATTTATGAAAGAAACCTTTTGGACAAATTAGTAAGTAAAAATGGTCGGAATGGTCGGAATTTACGCATTATTGAAAGCCCTCGACGAATCAGATACTTTGTTATGAATTAAAACGTTAAATATTAGTCTCATACTTAGTTAATATAACGGATTTTACGAAGAGATTGTTGTTTATAATTTAAATAAGAGGTTATATGTAAGTAACTTTGAAAGGATTCATTCCTATTATTCTGCGAACAAATGAAGTGATTCAAATATATTTGTGCTTAATAAAAATTAGTGCAAGTAAAATATTGCAATTGATATAGTGTTTTGCAGTTAGTTGATTTTCGCCAATTCTGAAAAATTGTAAGTAGACTTGCATATTCTAAATTAGCTTAAGTAATAGGGATTAATTTAGAGCTTCAGATTCTGTTAAAATTTTATGCAACTTCGCGTAAGTTCTATTTCAGTTAATTCTACTCGAATTAAATTTGTTGCAAATTAGTTTGTCTGGGCTTTGTGCCAAGGACTGTCTTATATAATTTTATTCAAGAAACAAATCACGTGGTGAAGAAACTTGCTGGTGATTTATAGGAGGAAGAGATCCTTATTTGAAGAGCAATTACATTTCTAGCGTTTGGCGTTTAAAGTTTTGAGAACTGGCTTATCAGGAATTATTTCAAGGCATCAGACATAAAAGGTTAGATTAGTTTTTAAGATTTGAGATTTTTTTGTATAAGTAACTTTATGAAGATATTCAAATACTCAGTAACTATTTAATAGTTTTGTTGTGAGAAGTAGTAACTTTAAGGTTTAATCAATCCAAAATCTCAAGATTTCACTTAGGAAATTTACTTATATAACCAAGAGCAATTTACACATATTAACGATAAAAGGTATATTTATAAAGAGTAAGTACGGTTTTGAGAGTATACTCTGACGCTGAATATTCTGGGTGTAAGTTGAAAATTTAATTTTTCATTTTTTTAAGTAATTTTATATTCCAAAAATTTTCATTTTCTTTACCGTATTATTTGTACTTTAAAATTTTAGTAAAGGTTAATACACTGAAATATTCCAGCTAGTCTTTCAATGTTCTACTAACTGAAATAGCCGAGGAAGTGGATTCTTGAAATGAGATTTGAGATTCTGCGACTGTTGTGTTGAAAAACAAGGGATATAATTTCAACTCACTTCACATAATTTAGTGTCCTACTATTCGTGGGGCATATCAACATCGCAGCAGATATATATCACCATACATAAGTATTAAATAAGAACACATTTTCGTCCCTATATAAACAACATTACTTAATTCATTATGCATGCCGCTCTGAAAAAAGGTTTGCTGTTTTATTCGACCTTGATATACAGCATCATTCCAAGAACTACACTGTAGCCTAGAGGCATTTATAAAATAATGATATATTATGTTCTGACATTTCACAATCAAGAAAAAGGTAGGCTGTGAAATAACTATGTAGGTAACCACTAGCGTAAAATCGTTTACCACTAACGGTCACTTATTCTCTTCAGGTGCTGCATGGTTATCAAACTGAGTTCGTAGTTCTTGTAATTCCGTATAACTGTCAAACATAATTATACATATTCTGTTGTTTTAACGTGCAATAAATTATATGGAACGTCTTTGTTAAAGAACAGTAATTAAAAAATAATTCAGGTTGAAGTTAGACTATACAAGTATGATGAAGCAGCCATTGCGATAAAAAATAATGTAAAAAGAGTTACGGTACAAATTAGGATTTGGCAACATAAGTTCCGTAAGCAAAACACGAGAAAGTGATGATTCATCATTCTAAAATATTTCGTTGCGCTTTGTAGAAAATCTAAATAAATAAATAGAACCGAAATGAGTTACGACACACAAAAGATACACTACAGGATCAGACATTTTTGAACACGATAAGTAGGGGGTTATAGATTATCTGAACACAGCGAATTTGTTCGGTTTTTCTCTTCTGTCTTCAGTTAAAACCAATCGTGGTTGCGCTCATTTTAAAGATTTTTCTGTCGAAATTCCCCTAAAACCAACCTTTCATATAAGCAACAAAGACTTTTTTAATGTGTTTCAACCATTCATGGTCATGTATCTAAAGCCTCTTTGCTCGTCATTCGGAATACCTTTATGTTCATTGATTCAAACTAGGATTTCTGCAAGTGTGTTGTAATAAATAAATAACATACAATTTTATTTTTTTAAAGAATTTTAGGTATTTCTTACACAGAAACAACCCTTTCTTTATTTTTGCTTGGAGCGTTCTTAACTTGTCCAATTTAATTTTTATTTTATAATTTACTACTTGCAATGCCTTTTCTGACCAGTATCGGAAACGCACTATAAATTATAACGGATTTCGTCTCCGTGCTTTACTTTTCTAATTCCAACAGTAACAAGCTTTGTTTCTTCGTCAATTTTTCCTAGTCTGCGACAATAAGTAATGTTTATACGCTCATTTACTTCTTACATAACGATTTCCATTTGTTTCATTTCATGTCTTGTAAAAGATTCACTCCTTGTTTTTCACACATTCCATAAAAAACCAAACGCCTTCCACTTTCGAAAATGAGTGATTATAGTATAAAGGGCGGCCCCGTGGATCAGACAGGTTTGCGAATGACTGCTGATCCCAAAGTCGCGAGTTCGATTCCCTAAAACTCCAATATTTTTGAGTATTTCGAACATTTTCTTCCACTTTACATTATCGAATGCTTTTTCCAGATCTACAAACCCTATATACATGCTGTCCTTTTTTTACATTGTTTTCTTCGTATCACCCTCAGAGCTAATATACCCTCCCGTGTTCCCCTGTTTCGCCTAAATAAAAATTCGTCTTTGTACAATTCTTGTTAGTATTTTTGACACGTGTGCTGTCAAACTTATCGTTCAAAAATCTTCAAATCTATTCGCGCCTCTCTTTTTTTGTATAGTGACTATGATGTTACGTTTGAAATCTTTGGATATCTCGCATGTCTCATACATATAGCTTACAAGTTGGAAGAGACATTTTGTTACTGCTCGTCCAGCGGCTTTTAGAGTTTCTGCTTGTACCTTATCTGTACCCGGTGCCTTACCATTTTTCAGACACTTTAATGCTAAATCTCTAAGTATAGGATATCCCAAGTCATCCTTTTCGACGTCTGATTCCTGTTATAATGCTAATAGTTCATCTCCCGCATATAAATTCCCTGAATATTCTTGCCATCTATCCACTTTCTCTACATTTTCTATACTGACGTTTCCTCTCGCATCCCTTATATTTTTGCTGTACGGTTTTATATTCCTAACATGCATTCTAATTAGTTTGTATGCTTCGTCTGCCTTTCCTATTTCTATCTTAGTTTGTACCTCTTTGCACTTTTCATAAATCCATTATTCTTAAGCTTTCCTGCATTTGCGAATGATTTCCCATTTTATGGCTTTGTATCTCTGTTTTCCTGTTTCGTATGGTCTGTTTTTGTATTTTCGTCTTACTTCTATTAAATTCAGGATATCCTTTGTTATCCATGGTTTCTTTTTTTTTGTGTATACCCCAGAATAACTCTGGCCGCCATGCCTAAGCTGGATTTAATGTTATTCCATTCTGTTTCTACTTGCTAAGTATCAGAAATTTTCCCGATATCTATCAGCAATTCATTTAACTTTTTTTCAAATCTTTCGTGGATATCTTTATCTTTCAGTTTCTCAAAGTCAAAGTGCCTTTCACCGTTCCTTTTTTTCAAGTTTTCAACCAAACTTACGAAGTAAGTTAGGTTAATAGGATCGCTACGTCGCCGTCGTCGCCGCCGTCGTCCGTTGCACGTTTTTTTCGTTTTACAAACATTTGATATATGGATCTTGTTCAGTTTTTTACGCTGATTAAGAATATGCTACCCATTTTTCGATATCTCATTTAGTTTTCGAGTTATTCGACTTTAAAGTTGAAATTTTGACTATGATAAACTTCACTCCAGCAAAAAATAAATAAAGTTTTAGGTTAATATCGACCTCTTGAGCATATTTTCTCATAGCTCTTATAGCTCCATACCTCCTGAACATATTTTCTCAATGCACCAATGCTCTAAGTCGAAAGGTTTTCGAGTTATTCGACATCTTCTTTTTAATGTATATGTAATATTTATATTTTTTGATAACAACATATCTGTAAGTTTGGTTAGAAGTTCTGCACATGAGAACTTAGATTTTTTAATTTAAGAGCGGCCTTCATAATTACGATGTTGTGGTAGTGTCTATATCTGCTTCTGGGTAGCTTTTACAGTCTTTTACTTGATTCCTAAACCGTTGTCTAACAAGAATTTAATCTATTTGATATCTTCCTATATCCCCTGGCATCTTCCACGTGTATCGTCTTCTAGCATGATGTTGAAATAATGTGTTTGTATTGGTTAAATTGTTTTTATCGCAAACTTCTTCCAACCTATTTCCGCTGTCGTTTCTCGTGCCTAAACCAAATAAGCCTACTACCGCTCCTTCCATACCCCCACCTGGAACTGCATTAAAATCATCCGTAATTATTAAATTTTCATGTCCTTTTACGTATCCTAGTATGTCTTCAATATCTATGTAGAAGGCGGCTCCGTGGCGTAGTTGGTATGCGTGTGACTACTACGTTCAAGATCCCGGGTTCGAATCCCGACACGGTCCGCTTGAAAAAAATGAGGCAAGCATTTTTCACAAAAATACGCCCTCGCTCGGATGAGAGGTAAAATGGAGGTCCTGTGTGTGTGTTGTCACGCACGTTAAAGATTCCTACCTTCCTTGGAACAGCAAAATTTAAAATTTTTCAGGTAAAAAAAAACTAGCTTCCTGGCCAATGTAGCACCTTCAGGTGGAGCATTGGAAAATCACTGGTAGGATATCTTTGTAGATCGCTTCTACCTATGGTCAGAGGTGGGCGTGTATTCTTGTATTATTGCTGTATTTACCGGTTTAGATTCTAATCTAACCATAAGTACTCTTTCGTTCTTTTGTAAGTAGTTTTCTACACAGTGCCCTATCTTTTTTCGCATAACTATCCCCACACCAGAATTTCCTTCCTGCCTGTATGAATCGCCCTAAAAGCTCTACTCCAAAAATCCCCCGCCTCTGGCCACCGAACTTCGCTGATCCCTACTATGTCTAGTGCTAACCTATCCATTTCAATTTTTAAGTTACCTACTTGCTTCATATTTCTAACATTCCATGCTTCGACTAGCAGAATGTTCCCGATTCTTTTTATAAATTTTCCGATCACACCCTCCGAACATACGTGCTTTGCAAAAATGAGGGCGATTACTTTGAAGCTAGCGCTTTACATTCCTTTGTGGTACTTGTTACGTGCTGAATTAAGTACCTGAAACAATTTTAGTCTACAAAAGCGAAGTGACAGCAGGTGCACTGACTAACTTTCAGTGGTGCCGGGGGAGCTCTATGAAAGCAAACGCAAAACAGATTATAACACTTGACCTTGAAAGGTCTTTAAACTCTCTTTGTCAAATAAAACCTTTGAAAGCAAACCCACCTGAAGAAACCCTGATTACAGTCTCCTACAAGATTGTCCAAAAGGTTTAACTGTTCTTACTGCAGTAAAGATTGTGTATATGTTTCTCATCTATTAATTTAATATAAACACAAATAATAACAAAATTCCAGGTCTTGTTCACATACTACGAAATAACAAACAAAAACAAAAGTAAGGTCTAACCCCTAATTGACAATATGTGCGTGTATCTAAATAAAGAACAACTAAAATTTATCAATTATAGACACCCAACCAAATTAAATTGTACACACGAATTATGCGGATACAATTGCGGTGCTTTTCATTTAAGAATTTCAATATTTACAATACGTTTTAAATTAGCGAACACAACGTAAAAAGTCCTTTTAATAACAAGTATCACTCATTCTTATTATTACAACCAATCACGATTATTAATTATAGAGCAGCATGTAATGTTTGGCAGATGCAAAGCAAAAATTCAATAACTTATAGGTTTTGTTGATCCTTTCCAAAGCTCCAGACGACTTTTTAGCGCAAGAAAAATGGTTGCAGGTAATCAAATATTCCAATTTAGCGTTGAATGAAAGCATCCAACACAGGGTCCTTTCACTTGTAACGGTATTTTTTAATTCCGCGTTTTCACTCGTGTTTGGGTACTTGTTTACTTACAATCCCGGAGTTTAATATCGTCACTGAATTACCCGATAATCAATCTAAACCCACACCACGATGGTTATGCGTGAATCGAATTCGAAGCTCTATAACTGAAGATGAAAGATTGATAGATCTTTCCTAATAATAGCCACAGATTTTATAAGTTTTTCGTCCCGGAATCATCGTATGCTAATTTTGGTTCTGGCGGGGTAGTGTGTCTAACTGCTAGATTTGCGAGGTCAATGCCGTAAATGTATATGAACGGCCGTCTTGTTCTCACACTTTTGCACTGGATACCGAAAGTGGCATCATTTGTTTATGTTCGTACCATATCCTTTATGGGTGTAATTTATGGGTTTATGAATAGTGGGGGTAATCTATCATGGTTGCGAGTTCTTTGAATTCGTTGAGCTGTAACAATTTTTTTTTAACAATCATAAATGCCTATAAATTTAATTATAAAATACATTGCATTGTTTATTTAAATAAACAATTAATTCTTGGGATATTAATAACTGTTCAGATCAGGATCGTACAGCCCAATCACAAAGCATATATTACTTAATAATACTGGTATAGTTTCGATTTATAAACGTTGGTCATTTGAATTGCATCTACAATGTCGAGCGATTTTTGTCTGTTGTGCGCATCTCGTCGACATGACGATCAGTCCGGCTCAATCACTTGTAAAGTTACAAGCACTATGGAAGTCCAAAAGGTTCATGCCAGCAATCTACGTGTGGCAATAGGCGTGGCGGCATAGTCGAGTGCAAAATGCACTTGATTTCTGTTTGTTTCTAATAAAGGTAAGCAAAATAAATAATTTGTAAGACGAACTGAATGAATTTATTGTAGCGCTCAATACTTTTACGAATTAATGCTCAGTGCTTCCACGAATTTAAACTCAGTATATTAACGAATTTAAATTCAATACGTTATTAATTTTTAATCTCAACACGTTAGCAATCTCCCTAAATTATTACGTCTTATTTTTATTCAAATTTATATAGTTAAAGAAGACTTGGAAATGAGGTACTTTGTATGGCTCGTTTTATGGATTGGTTTATATTTCGATTTACTTCAATGGATCGCACAGCAAATTTATGGGATGGTTCCCGGTGGTGGTCCAATGTAATACGCCGTTATAACATCATCATTAATTGAGAGAAAAAACTGAAATTTACATCTTGAAAAATGCAGGTGTAGGAAGTTCGCTGACATCACTTGTTTGTCCAAGAACCCTAGGCTTGCACGTGTGGCTACGATAAGGTATTTGTTACATTGAAGTCACAAAGTTCAACTAGATGCAAGGTAAACGATAACATAAACACTTGAGCTGACTCCAGCTGTCTCGTATTATTTGACAATCAAGCGGGTACTTGAAACTAAAATGGTAGCATTTTATAAGTTTGGTTTTACAAAGCCCTAAGATACCTCATTGTTTGGATTTCGTTATGGTACAAATTACTGCTTATTTTAGATGAAGCTTTTTATGTATCACAGTAAAGCATTACATTCAAGTTCAGTAACACATGAAATAATTACGAATACTAATTCTGCTTAACATCAAATATATACACACCCTTTTATTAAAGTAAAGTTTTTAGCTGTGCACTGATAAAGAAGTACTAACAACGCTTTCAAGAAATTAAATATTTAACTTTCCTCTTATAATTATATTTAAATGATTGATATTAATAGCTACTCTTTTTCTTTATGTATAAGGTAGCAAGAGTGTATCTCTTGTGTCCTTCATTATTATATTAACACTATTCTTTTACAGCTCCTGCTTTTGCAGTAAAAGCAAATTTTCCCTCTAAGGATTTCCAAGTTCTTCCTTAGAGTAAAACAGTGTTTTTAAATTATAGGACTTGGTGGCGCCCCCTTAACACCCCCTATTTTGTATTTTAGAGTCAGTCTAGTAGAAAATGTTTTTGTTGTAAAATCCACGACCACTCCTTATAAGCTCGACCCGAGGAATATACCCCTAGCTTAGTCGGAAGACTGTCGATTTCCTTTCATTATAAGGGAATCGAAACAAAGGGCTATTGTAAAATTAAATTGAGTTAGTTTTACAAAAACCCAAGAACGCCTTATATTGTTACAGAGCTTTTAATTGCTCTCACAGTTTACATGTAACGCATTAATATTGATGTTGGGTTTATGATTATTGAAGTTGTGGGTGTGTGGGGCCAGTTTCATGATTCAATGGTTTATTTTTGAACTCGTGCGTGTGCACAATAAGCTTTCCTAAGCCGGTTATTTACAGTGATCTATCTGGATTTTTCTAAATCTAATACAGAGTGTAAAGTCCCGATCGTTATTGCTGTTTGTATAAAAATGTTCTAAATGTTTCACTATTTTAATTCTTTATCCTAACTTGATATCATGTTAGAACCACATTATTCAATATACACTACCAAAGCTTCTAAATTTTACAGGCTGCTTTTACGCTAAAAACTCATTTAGCTAACTAAATTTCGAAAATTCTTTTCTACTGCCTAATGTTTACTTAAATAGCGCACTAGCATTACATACTGATATGCTCTGCTCTGCTTCAACGTCATTTATTCTCAAATCTGACTTACAAACATTTGAAAATTAACTTTCTAAAGATTTCTCATTCTTACACCTAACAAGATGAGTCTCAAAGAACTGTGCAAAATAAATGAATATAAAGCCATTTTAGAAGTAAGTAATTAGATAACTAATTGTACAAAGTTAATATTTTCGACGGTGTATTGATTATTCTCGAATGAGAAATATTTTACAAAGTAGTATCTACAAGATTGGAATGGCAGTAAGTGAGTATGGAATTACAGACACCTCTTTTTACTTTGCTATGGCTAAATAAATTGAAAAAAAAACAAATTCCCTTTTCGCATTACAGACTGAATACATGTTTAAACAGCTTTGGTAAATTGTAAACGTCCGGAAGAGTAGTCGCTAAAGAACTGTTAGTATTAATTTGAACATATCAGAAATTTGTAAAAAAATGAACTATATCCATCTGATGAGCTGCCGAAGTAAAAATAGCCAATTGCTAAAATATAATTCATTCCTACTAACTAAAGTCCCGATTTTTTGTATAAACTACATGATGATAGTATATGAAGTGTCTTTAGAGTAACTAGTTATGGATATTGTTATAGTGCAAGCAAATGTACAATAGTTAGTCGCCTGCTTGCATAGCAGACGTACTAGCTTACACAGGAATTACAGACGAAATAAAATAATTCACCTGCCAAATGGCAATGCAAATTAATTAATTCACTGCTTACCTATAAATTAATGCATCTAACAAGCTGATTAATCAACAATTAGTGTTTTTCTCGGGTTTTCAGCTTAGGTTTGTGTAACGCCTTTACTAGGTCAAATTCTACGTAGTGAAATTCGGTGGTATTACCTACAACATTAAACGAGAACAGATACGATAGAGGGATAAAAAGCAAGCAGATAAACGCTCCACTACATAGTTTATAAAGCACTACTCCTGCACAAACAGTTAACCATCCACTAGTCAAGACATGGATGCTCCATGGCGCGCTTCCAACAACTTAACAACTTGTCAGACCACCACTCCTCTGCCGTTCGTCGTCCTTATTGGTAGGGAAAGCGACATGTGTCTATTACGAACCGCAAGAGTAGTTTTCACAACAGGATTACACGATAATAAAAGGATGTCTTCCCCAAATTGCTGGAAACTCGAGACCATATTTATTATGCGTAACACCCTAATTTCTAAAAACTATATTACATAACTTTATGCCATATACACCTAAATTACTTCTACAAAAATTCCCTAAAATAATTATTTAGTAGAATATTTTGTGACGGGGTTTTGACGCGTAGTAATACTGTACATAAAGAGCATTGTTGCTAATATCATTTTACATATAGAAGAAGCTGATACCAATTTAATAATAACCACAGCTCAATTTTCTAAAGTTTTTGCAGTTAGGGTACTTTTTCTGCAGTGGGACTCAGTATAATACAGAAATTGATATTTAATGTTATAGCATCAATAACTTAAAAAGCTTTTAAAGAGGTACACAAACATATTTTCTAAACACTGCTTTGTAACTAATTTAAATTCGTCATCAGAAATCACACTTTTCATACTAAAGTATTAAACAGAGAAAATTAATATATGTTCTACATTGTACAATTCCATTGTTCATTGTTTATTTCATAAAAAATAAAATTAGCATAAACACAGCTTATGTAAAACAAAGTACAAAAGCATAACATAGTAAAAAATTTTCATGAACAGTCAATTTAATCCGATTAAGTAAGAAATTTCTGGTTTTCAAAACATCACTACATTGTTGTTTTTCAGAACTGTTTGAAACATATTACAAAGAGTCCTCGTGATTGAAAATATGCAAGTGAGATCACAGATTAGCAAACATTTTCCCATATAAACATGGCTAATCTATAACTGGTATCAAAATGCTCGTAGCAACAGATCGTATGTGTATGTTGTCATGCCATATAAACATCCATCTGCGATAGATTTTTCAGAGTAGGATTTTTAAATAAAAAAAAACATTTTAGAGTACATAAAACGAGCTGGTAAAACGTCAGTCTCTTCTAAGGTTGTTGTAAATACCAACCATTTTTAAAGTACATTTTAAAGATAATTTTTGGGCAGATTCTAATAGTAAAATGGTGGAATCTCACCAAATCAATAAGCCAAACGAAAACAAACTTTTGCAAAAGAAAAGTAAACTTTAGATTTGTTTCAAAGGGAAACTTCACAGCTAATAAAAGTTGTTTAAGTAGGATTGGAGCTTCTGAAAAATACAATCAAGGGTAAGAGTGCCATTGCGTGTTGATCGATGATAATCCCAATGTTTGCAATTTTTAATGTAGTTACAACTACAGGTTCGATACCCAAATTGCCAATATGCATTAATTTACATTGTTAATTTGAAATGTAAATGTGCCGTCTTATTTGTAAATTCTGTGTAACCTAGTACGCCCTCTATGCAGGCACGCAAGTAACTAAAACAGTACCTTTGTAGTAAGTAACAAATGGTGCAAATTTCGAAAATCCAGCATTTATAATTTATCTAATTAAGATTCTTAGTGTATAAGGTGTAGCTTTTTCAAATTCAAAAATAAATTTCCTTTTTTAAATTATGTGATTTGAAGGTTAAATTTTAACGTTACATCATATATGATTTACGTATAACGGTTGCCACTAATTCTAAAATGGAGTATCGCTGTTGCTTTAATTAAACAGTACGAGAGTTTTCTTTTTAGCTCTCATATAGAGCTGGAATAAACCAGTAGATAGCTTTTAAAGACTTTACTATTTTACTAAGCATTATCCACGAAGATTAATGCACTTTTGCAAGCGTTCGAACCAACTCTGGAAGCAGTTAGTCCAATTGTTTGTTAGTACAGTCAATTTTTGAAGGCATCAACTGCTTCTTCTGACTGGAACCTTTGACCAAGCAGTCCGTCCTTGATTTTAAAAAAGGTATAGACACCTTTGGAACGTAGGTCGGGACTGTACAGAAGATGGTCTAACAATTCGACGTTTTGTTGCGTTAAAAATTCAATTGTCTTCCGAACTATGTGCGAACTTGCATTGGCTTGGTGGAAATTGATTCGTCGATTGAGAGTTGGTTTTTCGAAACTCCACGAAGACTTGCGGTAAACAAATGGTGTATACCAAAATTAGAGAAATTGTTACTACATGGCCTGCTTTCGAGACAAATGTTGCGACCATCTTTTTGGAGACACTTCGAGAACAGATGACTTTTGTCAGCTTTTCTTCGCCTTGAAACACCCAAACAGACGACTGGCGTTTTTTTTCTGGCTCGTACGAGTAAATTAAAGATTCATCACCACTCACAGCGTTGTACATGTTTTTAGAGTTTACTGCGTTGAAGTCGTTTGAAGTTCTTTGACACCAACTCACCCCTAGCTGCGGTTTTCAACGGGGAAAATAATTTTTTACTCACAATTTTTCATGCAAAATTTTTTGAATTGAAGTCTTTGAATTCCCCAATGATGTCACAATTTTGCAATACGTCACATGTCGATCTTCGCTGACGAGCTTGCACACAGCATCGACGTTTTCCTGAGTGATTGCCGGTTTTGCTGCACCTGTTCTTGGATCATCGCTAAGACTAATCCGTCCACGTTTAAATTCTCCATACTAACGAGAAATTGTTGACTGATGTGGTCCCGAAAACAGAAACAAACTCCACGAGGCATTTTTGTTAAGATATTTGTCTTCGAAAATTAGAATTATTGCGCGAAAATTTTCACGATTTAATTCCATTTTTCGATTAACTTGTTAACTATAGCAGTTCGTTGTAGCTACAACACTAAACGTGCCGCACTAAAACTTTATATTTAGGTTAACTAAAGATGGGGGTTAATTTTTAGTGGTAACATTTGATTAGTGGAGCCCTCTATGTCCCAATATGCACAACATAAAAGACATCCCTCGTATTAACTTATAACTTTCTATGTAGCAAAAAAGATTGTGTATTAACTCATCTATCTAGCAAAACCCGCCATTTAGTGTATTTAAGCATTGGCGTTTTTGTTTCTCTGTAAAATTGCCTAAAAAATTGGAATTCTAACTGATCTTTGTGGAAGCAAGGTTACGGGATTATAAAATATTTTGATAAACGGGTAAGCAGTTTTTATTACATTCTGATACAAGCTTCTTTATATCTACAAATATCAAAAAATAATCTTAACCTTAAAAAAAAATTAAATTTGTATTTAGGTTTATATCGTGAGAATTAAGTGTTAGTTTCAAGTATTAAGTCGTATACTCTCCGACAAATTTTGTGCGGTCGGTGTGGCGGCAAACAGGATTTGCGTGCGTAGATGACGTAGTCTGATAATCAGGTGGCTACTTATTCCGTTTTCTAGTACCGCAAAGATGCTTAGGTTTAAAAATCAGGTGGCGCCTAAAAACGTTATTAGAATATAAGTTTTACGTGTATATGAACTATTGTACAAAGACTTTTCTTTATTTGTTTTTCGGAACTGTGCTGCGATTGTTAGGCGTAAAAAGCGCTCCACAAATTCTTTTTAGTAAATAATTATTTAAAGGATTTTTGAATCATATAATTAATTTGGTATATTACACATATACGTGTAATACAGTTTTAGAAAATAGACTTGTATGCATTATCTTTTGTGTTTTCGTAATGACAGTTTTTATACCGTAAAAAAGGAATGTTAAATATAACTTCGCACGTTTCGTAATAAATATGTCATTTTCCAAACCAATCAAGAAGGCGAACGAAGAAGGGTGGTGGCTTAACTAGTTGAAGAAGCGACCCGCCATATTCATTTTTTGACGTCACCCTGATTTTTAACTACTTGGGTGGAAAGTGCATTATAGACAATGTAGTGAAGTTTTGACCGTTGTCTCTTATAATACCTGTTATCGTTATTATTATGTGTCGCGTTTATGTTCTAGAGTAAGCAACCAGCTTCGCCACGGATATGAGTTAGAAGCAGCAACTGCAACACGCGGTAACATGAGATAAATGATAAATATTCGATACGCAGCTTGCTAATATGCATTTATTACTTTGTTAATTTGAAACGTGAATTATTCTATCTCATTTATAAATTGAGCGTAACTTAGCGCAAGCACACTAGTAACTAAAACCATAACTTTGTAGTAAGTAGTAAGTTTATCAAAAACCAAGCGTATACATTTTTTAGCTACAAATATTAGGATTGAGAGGCCGGGCTAGTACTAAATGTAACAAATTTAGTTTTATTAAAATGAAGAAATAAACTGCATAGTGTAATTCTAGCGGGTACTTCCTCCATTTTTTTAGTACACAATCATTTAATAGGTGACTAACCTTTGCTAATCTAAAAAATTTACCTTAGCTAAAAAATTATATTTTTAGTAATTTACAAAACCTATTTTTACAACACCAGTTGCAATAATACAATTTCTTGTTTTTATTTGTACCTAAATTTCCAAGTCACAAATTTTATACAAAAATGTCTCTCAACTATGCTTCCTAATATAATTTCTTATTTTAGGGTCTAACGCCGTATAGTTTTTATGCACCTTTTTGATAATATCATGCAGCTACGGAGTGCGATGTCGCTCAACCACTCTCAATTCCAATTATCAACTTCCACTCAAAATCTTACGTAATTTAACTTAATTAAATTATAAAAAGAATGTCCTTTTAAAGATTTTAAAACAATAAATTCTTGTGTTGCAGTTTAAGTTATGCCGGTCGCCCTTTTCCATATCGTAAGCTTGTATCTATGTCCAAACTCGTTGGAAAACTATTAAAATTGCACTTCTGCTCAATATACCAAAATCAAACAAATTGTTTAAAATTTCCCTTTAATGCCATTAAAATTTCATATATGCTTTACAAATCTGTATACCAATATCGTCTAAATCGTTTAAAATTTATAATCAATTTTCCATTAAATTCATTCAAATTTCATATATGCTTCAATTCAAATTACAACTTCATCTTGCCGTAATTCAGTATTGTTCATTCATTTAAAACCATTTTAATTCTCTCCTTCAAAATCTTACTTACTTCAGAGTAGTAATAAACTTTCAAAGTCGTCTGTTTACTACAATACATTAGACTTGCATCGTGCGTTTAAAACGAGTATTAAGCACTGACCATTGTAACGTTTTTAATGAGTATGCAACACTGACCCAGTTCACGCTTTGTTTTGGGTTTATAAAAACGAAATACATGCTACGTCATAAATTTAGAGAATTCTAGTAATCACTGCGCGTTGTTCCTGCGTTTTGATTGGATTAGATTTAGAGGCTTGTCTAATTTCGAATCGTCTGTATGACACAACCTATTTTACGGCTCATGGCAACTGTCACTTAATACACTTAACACGCCTTTTCTCGTATTTTCAAGACTTATCGGCTATCATTCCTTCATTTTACGACCCTTATCGCTTGATTTATGACTCCTTATCTTATATTATGGTCGATGTCATTTACCTTCATTAATGGTATATTCTCGAGGTTTTAATGAAGCATGTTATTTTCCAATTAAATATTGTATACGTGTCCTCGCAAAAATAAATACGACCGCATGTCGAGCATTATTATACACGCTTTTCAATACTTTTAATATGCTTAAAATGAAATTAAATGTGCGCACATTCGCTGCAAACTAAAATTCTTTTAGAACGCTATTATGATTCCTCATCGAGTACTTCGATAGCAAATAATGCATGAACAATTTTTTCAAAAATGTATCTTTACCCGCAAAATACTCTAATTCTTATTTAAAAATACAATTAAGTTACGTTATACAAATGAAGCTTTCAATTATGGGGTTTGTGCATTTATAATATAATAATTATATTGAGTGTTCTACAAATACGCATCAATGAAAGTGAATATTTACAAAATTTGAGCTTCTTTTAAAATTCTTGTTACTTTGCTGAAGTTCGAAGTGTTGTATGTTTACAGAATGGTGCTATATGACCTTTTAAATGACCCTTAATCTCATCATTATATATATATATATATATATATATATATATATATATATATATATATTTTGCCGTGTACCCTAGTTAGCCCAGTACTTTCTCAAAACACATTCTAGGATTTTATTGATTTTCCAAAAATCGTCATAAATTTCACACAATAGAAAAATTTTCAAAAAAAATAATTTCTTACCCAGATTCCTCTCTTCATCACCTTAATTGTTCAACAGCTCCCTGGCTAGCTCAGTTGGGCCTTCTCTTGGATACCTATATTCACTATCATACTCGTTATCGTTCACGCACACTCTCAATAAAACCACAAAATAATACAACAATCATACAATATTTATTTACCACTATTTACAAATAAAACTTCAAGATTATTTACATTTCGGAGGTCAAGTTACACCTCAATAAATTCGATTTTTGTAAAGTCCAGAATTTTAACTAGAAATATCAAACACATTGAGTGTAACCGGAGTAAATGGGCCCTGAATAATACCTTATTTTTCTTTCTTTATTTATAATTAATTTTAATTAGGACACCCTGGAGTATGGTGAGCTCATGATAATCCAGTTCTTTATGATTAATGTATGCTTTTTACTTAGCATACGCTTACTGCAAACACAAAAAACCCATGTACTCGTAACAATAAACATTTTAAATTCCTGAGAAACGTTAATAAGCTTTATATACACCTTTAGATTTATATTTAAATACCATAATAAAAGTTAGTTATACGTATTATTTTTAATACGCAAAATAATGCAAAATACCTTCATAGTTCACTCTCACACATCACAATAATTTTCATAGTTTATCAAAAACAACAAATTCTAAAGCATTACCTGGAATTTCTTGAAGATCCCTACTCCGTTGACGATGCCGTTAAGTTGTTTCGCTCTCGGTGTCGTGCTTCTGCTCTGCTCGCCGCCGCCAGCTATTTGTAGATGAACACCCTCTAAGTTGTGCTGCCTGCTCTGCATTCACGATGCATCCAAATCCAAATCCATGTATATTACACTTCTTTTATAATTGCTTAATTTAATTTACGTTACATTATGTCATCTCACGAGCTTGTTAAATTATATGTTGCACCTCAATAAAATTTAGACTCGACACTATCCGCGTATCAAACTATGAGGCCAACACTGTACTATTTAATTTAAACAAATTTTATATACTTACAAGATCGTGGTAACTTTCTGTACGTAGTCTGAAGCGATGAAAATACTAAGAGACCCCTATTAATTTTCTTAAAGTATTTATACACTTCGAAATACCACCTCTCGGTCACTCTTCACGCGAAATCCTTTATTTAAAATAATACTTCTTAAAATTTCGGTTCAACCGTTTTCGAAATCTTCGAAATTTAACTCATTATATTTTCCGAAAAGCCCGCATTCAAATTTTCCCGTGTTTGTCTGTTGTACTACTAACTATATAGACCAACGAGATATTCAGTGACGTCTTGAAACCCCGCCTGTATTAACGCTATTCCTCTCTTATGCATATTCTATGTTTCCTTCTAACCTTGTTTGAGTGGTAGAAATCGATATTACTGTCCGCGTTTCAAACTAACCCATGTGGACTGAATACGTGCGTTTTGAAGTGAACTGCTATTATGCCCGTCTCTTTCCGAAGCATTTCATTGATCGTCCATCCCGTCTGCACTTTAAGGAAACTTTTAGTTAGCATTTATGCAAACCGTCCGACCGTTTACCCGATATACCTCGAATTCTGTCTTTTATCTACACAAATAAGGGGAACCTGACATTTCGAAAACATGCAGGTGTTCAATTAACAAAAGTTTTAAAACAACATTTCTAGGAGTTTTACGTTTCAAGGTATTTTATATTTAACGGCTGTTCGTTTGTTAGCAAAGCGTTTCACCTTGGTATTATCGATTTTTCAAGTTTTTATGCGTATTAGACGCAATAATCCTTTCAACTAAACTCAATTAAATTAATTAATAATTTGCATTGGCTTCTACAATTTATTTTCTTTACGAACCTAACTAAATTTTAATCACTAATTGTAAAATTTTGTTAATACTTGTTACTTTAAATTCACCAAATGAAATAAATTTCGCACGTAAATTCTGGTTGTTTCCTCTATACAGGGTGTTTGAAATTGCCTTGTTTATACTTAAATTTAACCCTTTAAAACCACTACATATATATATATATATATATATATATATATATATATATATATATATATATATATATAATGCCAAGAGTAGGTCCTCCGAACCAAATTAATTGTTATCTGTTATATTTAGTTTCAAATAGTTTTTATTTACTTTTCTCTTTGAAAAATATTTTAGAGATTATACATTTATCTAATTAATATTCTGAACCATAAACGGTTACTCTGAAATTATCTTTGAGGTGTTATCTAATCTAATTAATACTTTTAAACCATAAATGGTTAGTTATCTATTTGTCTCTTTGAAATTCTACCTTATCTAACTGTTTCTGCAATACATCTATGTTTCTTTCTCTTTGAAAATATTTTTGAGAATTTATTTTATCTATTTGATGTTCCAAACCTTTAGTATTTATAATCAAAGGTACGATTTATTGTGTAAATGAAGTGCTTAACCTGCCTTTTAGCTTTGTATTGGGTGAGGTAGAATTAAGTAATTTACTGATCGACCATTAATGCAGTATTACTGGCTTAAAGTAAAGTTTTTATTGCTGCAACACATTTTTTTTTCCTTAGCTAAAGTCAGTGTTTTTAGTCTGAGTAAAAGAGAATACCTTGAAGGTATTTTTGTGTATTCATCAATATGCAACAAAAAAATAAATCTTGTATAGCGAAATCAAGTGTCAGTTTTAAATATGCAGCGCTCATACTCACAGGCTAATTTTGTGCGGGCGGTGTGGCGGTAAACAAGACTCGAACGCGCTCAGATGGTGTAACCTGATGATCGAGTGAATATTTATTTCAGTTTCCAGGTATCGTAAATATTGCTACGGCTTAAAAACCAGGCGGCGCCTCAAGACATGATTCAAAATATAGGCTTTCTGTGTATATAAACTTTACTACAAAAGAACTTTTTCTTTTTGTTTTTTCTTTTTGAAGCTTTGTCGCGATTGTTACGTTTCAATTGATTTCGCAAGTTTCTAGTTTAATAATTAATCATTGAGGGTTTTTTGTATAATTAAGTTAGAGTATTTATGCATACGAATTCGATTTAGAGTTCCCTGGTAGTGCTCGGAACTTTTAAAAAAAGTTTTATTATTATATATTCCGTGGATGGTTCCCATGTTTGAAATCAATATACGGCGTTGTTTCTCGACTAATCAGGACGAGTAGCGAGTAAGAGGGACGACCTTGAAAAGTGAAAACGCCAGCTGCCATGATCATTTTGAACGTTACTACCTTATCTGGCAGAACTGTGAAGAGTGCTGTATAAATAGTGACGGAGTTGAGTTTACTCATCGAATCCTTACACCTTTCCTACCTTCTATCTTTACCTCGTCTTGTCCCTTTAGGTTGTAGGTAAACATCGAACTCCGCCATCTAATTTGTATATACAAAAGGAGTTAGCTCCCCAACCCTGTTTATGCAAACGAACAACAATATCATTGGTATTTCAGTGTGTCAAATGCCTTAAATACACGGATTCATTAATTGGCGTTACTTTAATTATTTACAAGGACAAAAGTAAGCCTCGTATTTTGCATAAATAATTTGTAAAACAAAATAATATTGATTGTGAATTCATATGAAACCGATTACGCCTTCTGTACTGGCATGCGATATACTACTGTACTGTACCTGTCATTACAATAACTGTCACTTGTAACAATACGCTAAGTGCACAGTTAAAAATTCAAATTATAAGATTATATTTTTGTAATTTGCATTTTCAATTTTAATGCAGTGCTATCTATTGGTTTAATACGTTCGAAGCGTACACCGCAAACACCGTGTTTCATGAAGTTCATCCGACAACCGAAATGGGCAACTGGATCAAAGGCTTCACACAGTTGAAGAAAAATCGCATTAGCTTTAGGGTCGTTTAAATTTTTATATAGCTTGTAGGTAACTAATACTATTTCCCAGTGAAATAAACCAATCTAATTAAGAAATCATCCCTAGTTCCTACTCTTTGTGGAGCAATAGCGCCTAAAATATACCTTTATGGTAACCAATTGACCTTCCTTGAAGTGTGGGAAGCAACAACATGCCAGCAGGCAATAGCTCAATTGCTATTAAATACTTTCACGATAAATTTGTGTTTGTACAAATAAATTGTTCATTTACAAAATTTTCCAACCTTTGTAGATGCAATTTCACAAGAAACGATTTAATCGTTAGTCATTGGAAAGCTCAGTTTATTATAGATTTTAGTATAAACTTCTTCATACAAATACATTACTAATAATTATTCAAGACATATTCATGTACTATTTGCCAGTATTACTTATTTAAATGAAACTAAAATGTGAATGTAGTTAGCATTAAATTAGTATTCATTGTCAGCATTTCAATTTTAATGGTAACCTTCTTTCTCTTTGTGCGATACAATTATGCAATTACCTTATTCAGTCTCTAGTTACATCGGGCTATGCTAAGCGTCTCGTGAAACATTTGAAACGTTTGCAAAGTTTATTGCATGGCTATGTGCATTAAAAGTACGACAATCCGGGGATTATATCAAAGTACTTGTATATTTGCCTTGTAAATAAATACACAAACCAATCACTTCCGTTTAAATGGGATAGATATCTTCTACGTTTCTCAGTCCAGGTGACAACTAATGCCGTCAGTGAAGGTCGCATAAGTTCAAAGGTAGTTTTGAAACAAGCAAAACTTATTTGAAAAATGTTTAAAGCTACATCACTGAATCACACGGCCGGAGTGTATAAAGCCTTCGCGTTACTTTAAATACACACCAGTTAGGAACGGAAGATTTTACGTTAATTAAGCATGATATTTCAAAATTTTGTTCCTAAAAAGGCAATTCAGATAAAATTAAATAAATTTTTAACGTAATAACCAAGCACGATGACATATTTTAAAATCTCAAATGGAAATAGATTTTTATGTTACGCTGCTATGTATGCGCTTCCCATGAAAAGATAATTTACAATATGACAATTATCGTCCGTTCCGACCATCAAAGACATTAAAATAATACCATATTACAACAATAATACAAATTACAAACAAAGTACCTGACTTTTGCGTAATTAACGCGACAATAACCTTATATTCAGCATAGAAAAATGTTACATTATATGAACGGAATTTTGACCGCAATTAGCATGCATGACAGGGGAGAAATGTTATATAAGAACTACGATCGATAGTGAGAGGGAAGTTGAAAATAACACAGGTTCAAGATGTGAATATAGATTTCGCAGCAGGGAAAAAGACGTGGCACGCAACTTATTTTTTTAAACTACGCCTGCGGAGTGCAGGGTAGGTTTCAAACACGGGTGATTTAATGTCGTGACGACGGGGCAAAGGGATTAGAACTATGTGGAGTTTAAATGTAAATGGTTTATATTTATGTAGTAGTAAATTAACAGAACGTGAAAGTAATTACTTTGTTGGACTATGAATTACCGACGGAACTAGTTTTGGTTAAATTTAAGTAGATATTATCGGGGAAAATAGTTTGGAACATATTAAAATATTAAGAAATATGTACATATTGATTTTAAATGTAAGCTTTATTGGTGACGTTTATTGTTAGTTGAAGAGTAAAAATTTTGTATCTTTAATTGAATAAAAAAAAGAAAAGTTGGTATTGCATTGTCTTTTCTAAGTATTATTATTAAAAACATTTCCAGAAATGGGATTCAGAATGTCATGTATACGAATATTGGAAACTGGAATAATGGTGTGGTAGTATTAATTATGGATTAATGTTTTCTTACGGATTTCTTTTAGTAATACCTGGCCAGTCTGATGGTAGGATATTAAGTTTTTTATGAAAATATGTGTTCTTACGGTAATTATTTAATGTCAATACAAGTTAAATTTATGTTGAATCTTATTTGAACTTATCTACGAACTAGTAAAATTAGTTAAATCTGTGAAAGGATGTCCAGGCAAAGCACCTATGTGATGGAGCCCTATTTGGGGAGAGGCTTCTTTATTTTACAATTTTCTTCAATTTGACCAAAATTTTATAGGTGGTTTTAAGGTGTTGTCAAACAAGATAAAGTATAATGTGATAAATTTAGGAAAACAAAAGCAAAGGAGACCTATCTGGAATAACCGTGTTCCATGTAGGAATAATATGGAAAGTGACTGCTTAGACAGACGGTTTGGCACCCCTTAATGATGACAATAAAAAAAGACTTTCAAGATAAACGGTTATTGTAACATAGTTTTTTATTTATTGTTTCAAATGTACATTCTTTTAAACACGTTTTGGCTGTTTTTTGTTTTTTAAATTGTTGACCATTCTTTTTCGTTACCGTATTTTTTGTTTTTTTAAATTTTAAATTTTTTTTAAATTGTTCGTCATATTTCTAAATTCAGTTAATAAAACGTAATTTTTTGAAAGGATTTTTTAAAATTATCTTGAGAATTGACTGATTGTTATTAGAGGAAAAACGAGAATATTTTTATCGAAAGGAAAAAATGGAATTGAGTTTCAAATTACGAGTTAGTATATGAAAAAATTAATGATTTGACAGTTACCGAATAAGAAAATAATTTTGGGGAAAATAATTATGACTTAAGACTACATGAAGTTAGTTATTGATTGGAAAATAAAGTTTGGGGAAAATTTTGCTCTCAGACACGACAGACTTCTTTAGTGCCGGATGGGTAGCTAAATTTCTAGGGCTATTTATGATTGTTGACGAAGTTTTTACAAACATGTGTGAAGTAATGAGGATATAGGTCAATCCCAAGGGATTTGGCACGGGAAAAATTTAAAAACCGAACGGTACTTGTAATGAAAGTGAAGAAATGAATTTAGATTCAAAATATTTTAAGTTAAAATAGGTTTTGTTTTGAAGAATTATTTCTTTAATAGTGTGTAGTTTGATAACTTTAGCTAGATTTGTTTTATATTTGCAATAGGGATTTATATTTTCTTTGACAAACTGAACAGACATCACGGACATTTAGGTCGACACCACGCCTTTTATTTTTCACCTTATTGCCATCTATTCCTGAAGATACGTTATTACTGTCCCGTCGTCAACCGAATTCTAAGGGATCACATTGCCTACATTTTTCGAATTCTCTCCACAACATTAATCTACCCTTCCTTGGCTGTTCACTATAGGTTTTCTCCTGAAACAGAGAGTTTCCAATCGACGTCTGTTAGCCACATTTTCGTGAATAGAAGGACCTCTTTTTCTACTTTGTGGCAACACTTGTCTCTGTACCCTATCTTCCAATTTCTTAAAAATTTTTCCTAATTCCTAATATGTCTACCTATTTTCAATTTCACTGGGTCTTTCCCCAGAAAATTTTAGCATTGGACCGTGGGCTCCGGGCCCTATCGAGGGTCACGGCAGTAGTTCAGTCCATCGCCACCTCAACGGTACCTCATGTTAAAGGTCCTGGGGGGCCTTAATATTAGATCTCTAGAGGATTTTAAGGGGAGGAGGAAGAATTAGTGGCGAGAAAACGTAGAAAAGAGAATGGTAAAAGGAATTCCTGGCCAATCATCCAATCATAAATTGTACCCATAGGGTTGGAGAAATACTTGACGGGGGGTTGTAGCGTACTCCATTTCTCAGGGGTATTATCCTAGCATTTCAGCATAATGGAATGAAGAAGTTGACCCATGTGAGTGTTGTATTCCCGTGCAGAGTAAAGAAGGCCGTTTCAGGACCTTTCACCTTCAGCGGCAATTGCAGTGTTGTATCTGTAAGGTCCGAAAACTTTTAACTTTTTAGTTTATTTTTTGTTTACTTTATGAATTAACGGACACCTGACATAGTACTTGAACTGAAATGATATAAGGGTTGTAAGGATAGAAGATTTAAAAAATCTTGTCTGTAAGGGGGAACTGGCGGGCTTGCATTACTTTAAATTTATACAAGATAGAAAAGCAAAAATTTAATTTTGAAGCGACAAAATAAATATGGACGCACCTTGTATAGTAAAATTTTACGAATAATAAAAGTTAATTAAGCATGACATTTCAGAATTTTGTTTGTATAAAAGTAATTCAGATAAAAATTACTTCTTTTAAATAAATTCTTAGTGTAATAATCCTGGACGACGACATTTCAAAACCACAAATGAAAACAGATAATAATATTACAAAACGCTACGTTTGCGCTTACCAGGAAACGGTATTTACAATATGACTGTTGTCGTTCATCTCGACCATCAAGGACATTAAAATGATACTATGTTACAACAATAATGCAAATTGTATACAAAGCACGCGACTTTTGCGTAATTAACGTGATATAAACTTTTATTCAGCATGGATAAAAATATCTTACATTGTGTTAACGGAATTTTGAACGCGGTTAGCATGCATGACAAGAAAGGAAAAAAAAGCTTAAAAGTGAGGCTGGGGTAGTTAAAAATAGCACAGCTTCACTTTGTGAATATAGATTTCACGACGGAGGAAACACGCCGCGCGCAACTAATTTAATTTTTTTAACTACGTTTGCAAGTGCAGGGTAGGTTTCAAGCATTGCTTCCTGGATTTAATATCGTCACGACCGGGCAAAGGAGTTAACTTTAGAGTTCAGCCCCATTAATATTTTGGAATTTTGTTGTGTTGTAGGAGCTACTTTGGAATTTTGTTGTGCTGTACGAGCTGCTGTTAACTGTGAAAAAGAAAATTGAAAGGCTGGTATTTTTGGACATGCTTAAATTTAAAAATAAAAAGGAAATTAAATCATGAGTAAAGTTGTGCTTTTTTGTTTATAATTTATAATTATGAACATGTAGAGTTTAAACGTAAAAGATTTGTATTTATGTAAAAGGAAATTAACAGAACGTGAAAGTAATTATTTTGTTGGAATATGAATTACCGACGAAACTAGTTTTGGTTAAATTTACGCGGGATATAATCAGGAAAGAAAGTTTGAAACATTTTAAAATATTAATAATTATGTGCGTATTGATTTTAAAGGTAAGCTTTATTGATGGAGTTTATTGTTGGTCAAAGAGTGAAAATTTCGTATTCTTAATGGACAATTGAACGATGAAAAGGAAAACTTGGTATTGAACTGTTTTCTATGTATAGTTATTAAGGGCATTTCCAGAAATGGAATTTAAAATGTCATGTATATCAATATTGGAAACTGGAACGATTAGGTGGTAGTATCATTGATGGATTTAATGGTTCTTTTAAGGATTTCTTTTTTAGTAACACCTGGTCAGTCTGCCGTTAAGAAATTACGTTTTTTAATAGGAAAATGTGTTCTTATGGTAATTATTTAATGTCAATAAAAATTAAATTTAGGTTGAATTTTATTTGAACCTATTGATCAACTAGGTAAAATTAGTGAAATCTATGAAAGGATATGCAGCCACGCCAGTGATGGAGTTGTATTTGGGAAGAAACTTTTATTTTACAATTTTCTTCAATTTAACCAAAATTTAATGGGTGTTTTTAAGGTGTTGTAAAACAAGGTAAAGTATGTGTTAATTTAGAAAACCAAAAGCAAAAAAGACCTATCCGAAATAACCATCTTCCGTGTAGGGATTATACCGAAAAAGATTGCTGAGACCGGTTTGGCGCCTCTTAATTATAACAACAGAAAACGCCTTTCAAGGTAAAAATGGTTATTATAACGTAGTTTTTTTGTATTTGCGCTATTTCAAGTGTATATTTTTTATTATTTATCTTCCCTTGGAACACACTCCCACATCACTGTAGTTAGCCCGTGCACTCTTAAAACTGTTGAGGGGTCCCTGCCCCTTCAGGGAAAATCAAAATTTATAACGTATCGCTCATTTTACCCGTAAGAGGTTCTATTTGGTGGGCATATACTAAAAAAGTTACAGTTAACAAAGTTTCACGCCAACTTCTTACCAGAAGGTAGACGTCAGCCGGCTAAGATTTAGTGCCAATGTACTGAAACTAGTATTTTTCCCCTCCCGGTCTGGAACTGTGGTAGAACAATTAGAGGGATTCCCCTGCCTGCTGTAACGGTGTAGAACAGTCCTAGAGTTTCCCCTTTGCACGTTGTAAGAGGAAATATCTGAAAAAAAATATTTTTCACCCTTTGAAAAGGTTTTCCTCTATCGGTAGAAAATCGCCAGCGATTTATTTTTTCAGGTAACGATATAATTTTTTTTTTTTGAAAAATACGTGATTGCGTGAATGAGAGATTTGATAGTTTACACTTAACGTTGCTTACACTCTATTCGCTTATTACAGAAGATAATGTTTTTTTGATCGAATAAGGGGAAGAAATAGATTCAATGAACATACAAGAATATGTGGTAGTGCGAAAGAGAAAGTGATTGGGTATTGTGGTAATAATTAGTTACCTAAATCACTTAGTACAATAAAATAGTACAAACACGTAGGCGACTTAAACACGTCCTACATGGGTACAAGTCACCAGCGGAAATACAGAAGAATGCTCTACGAATCCGAGCGTGGAATGTGTAACGCACCAGGATTGAGTTCATTTTCCGATGGGTAAATCATTTCCAACATCTGTTGGTATGGAACCAGTCTGTTCCAAATTTTTATCTTCGTTGTCGAATAATGCGTGGATATAACCACCTTTAACTCCTGTTGGCTAATCTCATAGCCCAAGGAATTTCCTCGACTACCATATCAACTGTTACCGCTACGTATGCACTCCTCACCGGTTCGCGAGGAATTAATTCACTATTTCCGTCCACGGTCTAACTCCCGTCATCTTGCTTCCACTTTCTATGCCTTCGAGTGGTATGTCATTGCAAGGCGGCTCCGCGGCGTAGTGGTATGTGTGTGACTACTACGTCCAAGGTCCCGGGTTCGAATCCCGACACGGTCCGCTTGAAAAATGTTAGGCGAGCAATTTTCACAAAAATACACCCTCGTTCGGATGAGAGGTAAAATGGAGGTCCCGTGTGTGAGTGTTGTCACGCACGTTAAAGATCCCTACCTTGCTTGGAACAGCAAGGGTTCGGCAAAATTCAAAAATTTATCAGGTAAAAAAACTCGCTTCCTGGCCAATGTAGTACCTTCGGGTGGAGCATTGGAAAATCACATGTAAGGTATGTCATTGCATTACAGTCTTCATATTAGATAAAGTAAAAAATGCGGATACACTGTTTGATAAGTGACTTTTGTTATCTTATGTATTCCTCAGTCTATAAGTGGGTATATTGTAACATTTAACAATGTATTTTATTTTATTCTGTTTGATTAGATCATTCCTAACATGATATCTGTGGATTCCACTAAGTCATCGGCTTTATCTGGGCGATAAAACTACAGTGTAATAATACGAGGGATGTCTTTTAAGTTTTAAAAATGAAAATAAATAAATGAACGATTACCTACTTATGCAACATAATCAACGATTTTTACAGTAATTTTCGTTTTTCTATGCTCGAACTACTTTCCCAATGCCAAGTAAAATTATTCATTTTAAGTTTTGCACATACAGTTGGAATAAAAAAGTAGATAGCTTTTAAGGACATTTCTTTTCCAAGTATTGTCTACGCAGAATAATACACTTTTGTATGCGCTCGAGTCACCTCTGGAAGCAGCTATTACACCGGTTTCTTGATACAATCAAAATTGCAGTTTTGAAGGCATCAACTGCTTCTTCTGATGGCAGGACCTTTAACCACGCAGTCCGTTCTTGATTTTCGGAAAGGTCGTCGAGACTTAGGGTGTTACGTGCCGAAAAATTCGGCACTAAACCTCCTTAATTAAATTTTAATTTGTAAGGATTTCGCGCCAATGAATTTAAAAAGACTTGTGCGCGTATTTCCGTCACTTCAGATAGGGCGTTGCGCGAGATTTGCGCCGACGCGGTGGGCCAGGGAGGCAAGTGGTGGATTTCCGGATACGTGTTGGAACTAGCCTCCGAGATGTGAACAAGTGTTGTTGTCTTTTGTGTCTTATCGTATCTTTTTTGTTATGTAGGTCCCTTTTTGCCTCCTCTTGACTATCGTTCCTTATAAACCAGTTCCTGTCGTTCCCTACATATAGAAAGAAGACAAATTTGAATTTGCATTCAACCGGGCCCAAGAATTCTCACGCCCGAAAGATCAGCGAAGCAGTCGACGCCCGAAAGACTAGCGAAGCCGCCGACATAATGGAGTATTTCTGCGAGAAGCCCTGCAAATTATGTGAGTAGCATTTCCGTTTCTTTTTTTATGTGATGGAGAAATTTTATATAATTGTGTTACGTCATTTATAATTTGCGCGTCAATTTTTACATTATCTAACATTGCTACCAACTGACATAGTGGCTCGCGTACCTCGACGGCGGGGCTATAATAAAGGATTGTACGGAGTATGGTTTAAGAATTCGACGTTTTGTTGCATTAAAAATTCAATTGTCCTGTGAGGTGTGCGAACCTACATTGTCTTGGTGGAGGATCATTCATCGTTTGGGGATGGTTTTTAGAAGCTCCGCGATGACTTGCGGCAAACAAATGGTTATATACCAATCGGCAGTAACAGTTCTTTGATCTTGCACAGGAATTGTTACTACATAACTTACTTTCGAGACAAATGTTGCGACAATCCTTTTGGAGACACTTCTAGAAAGGAAGTCCTTTGGCCGTTTCACTTCACCTAGAACATCCAAACACACGATTGGCCTTTATTTTCTGGTTTAGATAAGTAAATTCAAGATTCGTCACCACTTACTATGTTGTTGACGTTTTTAGAGTTTCCTGCGTTAAAGCGGTCTAGAATTTTTTACACTAATACACCTGAGCCTCTTTCTGTTCTTCGGTCACAAATGCGGTATTCAACGGAAAACTATTTTTTTACACAATTCTTCATGCAAAATTTTTTGAATTCGATTCTGAAATCCTCATTGATGCTTCGATTTCGCGATATGTCACATGTCGATCTTTGTTGATGAGCTTGCGCACAACATCGATGCTTTCATGAGTGTGCCATTTTTGGTGTACTTGCTCTTGGATCATCGCTAAGACTAATCCGTCGACGTTTGAATTCTCCATGCTAACGAGGAATTTTTGACGGATGTGGTGTTTCACTGCAGAAAATAGAAACCAAATCGAAACCAACTTGAGATAATTGTCTTTAAAAATTATAAAAATTATTGCCTAAAAAATTTCACGGTTAAATTCTATTTTTGGACTAACTTGTTAACTTTGACAGTTCGTTGCAGCTACAACGCTACACGTATCGCACTGAAACTTTGGGTTTAGGTTAACTAAGGCTGAAGGTTAATTTTTAGTACTGACATTTGATTAGTGGCGCCATATATGTCCCAATATGTTAAACATAAAAACATCCTCGTATTATCTTTATCTTACATGGGGTTACTATGAACTGTAACTACACTTATTTACACGTCACTTTAAATTTTTACATATTTCTACTGAAATTTTAGAAAAATCTATCTATGAGCTACTTATTGCCTGAAACATGAATATTGACATCCTTACTGTCATTTACTCATTAATTATTCTAAAAGTTTTCTTAAAGTAAAATGTTTACGTTATAAAATTTACTGTTGCAATTGATCTGTTTACTCAAACTAAGTACGATACTTACCCATACTTGTATTTTTGTATTCGGATTCGTAACGTGTAATATTGAAATGTTTCCTTTTTTTGCGGTTTTTTAATTTGGTAGTGACCTGAGTTGCGTACAAAAAATAACTATGGGTTTGTGGTTTAAGTTCAGTGCCTAAATTCCATTTGTGGAACTAAAAATCATTGAAATGGCATACTTAATTAACACACCTCCTGAAATCATACGTCCGTATTTATTCAGCCCGTTTAAAATCAATTTTGTCCTTTCCTATCTGGTTTCTATCTAAAGTAAATCACGCGTTAAAATACCCCTTTTGAGTTTTCCTTATAGAATACTTTAGATGTTATCAAAAAACAAATTAAAAACAGCTAGATCGGGCAGAAACCCCCGAATTTTCAGGAAGAAATTTCTGTACGAATAGAATTGTCGTTCTAACTTGAGAAAAACGCTGAAACAGGATTTTTCTTCTATGATAGGTATGTTACCCATTTTTGTTTACATTTATAGATAACGGATAACGGACATTGTTATAAAATAGAAAGTAATTTCGCATCTTAGAGGAGATTTCTTTATTGCTAGGTTTCTAAAAATTTAAATTAAAATTGTTATTCTGAAAAAAGGCGTTGTAGAGCAAAACGGTATGAGCTATAAATGCCCAAAGCTATCAGTGCGTAGTTCTATAAAAATGCGAAGTATAATTAACGTCATAATTCCATAGAACGACCACAGTAGAAAATTACCAAATTTACACAAGTATGATGAAGCGCATCAAGGTACGTGGAAGAGTCAATTTTTACATAC
Organism: Platerodrilus igneus; assembly: GCA_036346225.1. Taxonomy (NCBI): domain Eukaryota; kingdom Metazoa; phylum Arthropoda; class Insecta; order Coleoptera; family Lycidae; genus Platerodrilus; species Platerodrilus igneus. The sequence goes on from JARFIW010001115.1 coordinate 6,249,007, forward strand.
TCTAATAAATACCAATCTATTCGACTAAAATATGACTAATTTTTATAATTATAAAATGGTCGTCTTACGCAATCTTATACTATTAGTTTTAGCAAAAGTGACAGATGGTATAACTCATTATAGAAACAAGCAACAGCAGGATTGACTTTAAAATGCTGACATGATCTCTGAACCCACCGACATTGAATTTAATTATAGTAGTTACGGAACTTTCATGTTTAATTGCCGAAGTAATTAATAATACGTGAAGCTTAAAACCAGTTTACAAGGCCATTAAAGCACACGGTCTACTTATTGTTTCTGAAAACAATGCACACTTCTACTGCAGAAAGTGCCAGACTCCTTGGCCGATAGTCAAAGTTGAGTTAACCTCATCTGAATTGTGATAAAAGACCGATTTTTGTATTTTTCCAGAGGACAGTCAAATTAGATAAAACAAAACCCGTTTTGAGGAATTGATTCTCAGCAAGCTGGAAATCATTTCGATTTGGCCCTAAATAAGTGTAATCTGAGTTTGCACCATTCCAAGAGGTGAGTTTCACTTATGGGAGCCCAAAAAAAAGTACATGTTTGCCCTTTTGCAGTTTTTCCTTGTCGCTCGAAAACAGTACGTCGGACTGCAAATTACATTCCATTCAATATTAAAGAGGGTTAAATTCTGCGTAGAATGAGTGTATAAATCTTCAAATTCGGTTCAGTATTATAGCCAAAATAAAAATTTTTAAACCGGGAAATTTTCTCATTTCACTACAAATTTATATTTTTTTACTTTCCAGGACGACATATTTTTGAAACAGATACTCCTATTGAATACAGGTTATATAAATTTTCAAATTGAGTTTTTCTTGAAAGACTAAATTTTGCATTAACTCAAAATCGGTTTTTAAATCCTAAGTTTGATAAATTAAGAAACTAAATTAGTAGGTTGTCATGAAAGTTCTCGGCGTTTTAATTGGTAAACTTTAAACGGAAATAACTTTCGTAATATTGACCGGATTTAGTCGAAATAAGCAACATTAGAATCAGCACACTTTTGCCAATGCGATACTAGTCGACTTATGCCGTCAGCAAAACAAGTTGGTGCTGGGATTCGATGATTGCCACGAAGGCCGTTTTTGCTTGGCCCTGATTGGCGAAGGTTCTACCGGTGAGAAAGTTACCAAAGTGCTTGAAAAGGTGCTAGTCCGTTGGCGCAAGGTCTGAGGAGTATGGTGGGCGAAACAGAACTTCGACGTTCAACTCGTTGAATTTTTGGACGGTGATTTGTAAAACGTGTGGGCGGGCGTTGTCATGCAGCTGGATTGGACCTCTTCGGTTGACCAAGGGCGGTAGCTGCTGACGCAATTTTTGGTACATTTCGTCGATTTCCTCACATTGCTGTGATGGTTTGGCTTGGTTCCAAAAAGTTGTAGTGGATGACACCGGCCGCCGACCACTATACTGTAACCATAGTCTTTTTTTGTGGGTTTTCGCCTTTGGAAAGTATCGGCGTCCAACCACTGTCCCGAACGTCTCCGGTTATCATACAGGATCCACTTTTCGTCACACGTGACAATTCGATCCTAAAGTGGGTCGTTTTGGTTGCGCAAAAGCAACGATGAATAAACTTCAAACGTGACAATTTCTGCCGATCTTTCAAATCATGGGGCACCCACTTTTCGAGCTTTTAACCTTTCTTCCAATGCGTTTTAAACCATCTGCAACGGCAAATTGACTGATGCCTAGTTCTTCCGCAATACCACGAACCGTTTGTGATGGGCCAGCTTCCACCAGGGCCATCAAATCGTAGTCCTGGATTACTGTAGGTCGACCGCAACGGTGTGCATGTTCAATGCTGAAATCTCCCAAATGAAATTTCTGGAACCATTGTCGCAGGGTGCTTTCTCCAACACTATTAGGCTCCCACACTTGGTTAATTTGTCGAGCTGTCTCGGCTGCGGATTGTCCCAATTTAAAGTTAAAATAAAATATCGTTCGAAATTGATCCTTCGAAATGCTTAAATGGGTCTACAAAAATATACAACTACTAAACACAGGTAACTCATAGCATCAGATACAGCGAAAAATTCTCTATAAGATGCGATATTAACAAGCAAAGTACGTTGTATATTTATTCAGTAATAGACGCACGAAAAACAGTATCACTAAACGCTGAGAACTTTCATGACAACCTAATCTTTGATTCGTGAAATCTAACATATTGTTCTTATGTTTCAGATATAAGGTGGCGTTTGACATCTACAGAAATGAATGACCCGGAGTGTTTAAATTGTGATATACCATTACATGTTAAGGCATCAACTACGGTGAAACAACAAGAGATAGAAACATTGATAAAAAGAAGTATATCAAAGTACAACAAGAACCTTCAACTTTAAGGTCTTACTTCAGTTGGTGTTCACGAAAGATGCAGGAAAATATATTCGAAGAAGTAGAAAGCTGACGGAGAAAACCTCACGAGTCATAGACAGAGAGCCGCGGGTTTTGATTTAAGACGAGATGTGTGATCTGTGCGGAAAACACACCACAGGAATTTGTGGGCAGAGAAAGCAATAAGCCAAAAAGGCGAGGTACTTTACAGTGCGTGCCAATAATTGAGTTTAACAATTCCCTCCTGGCGGCTGCTGCTGAAAAGTAGTAAGTTGAAGAGGTGCTTCAAAGAATTCGTCGAGAAAATGATCTGGTTGCGGTAGAGGGCAGGTGCTACAGCTCTTGCAGCATCAAGTACCAGAAAAAAGAAGCTAACACCGGATTGCCAGCTGGCCGACCTGAAGACGTGTCTCTGGCAATTAAGTATACTCGTATTTACAAATACATCGAGAAAATAAAGACGAATGCCAATTTACTTTCTCACAAATTTTAAAAGACTTCGAAGGCTTTGTCCGAACACATAAAGCCTTGTTGAAAACGCTGCAAACAAAGTATAAAGACGACATCTTGTCATGAGCGGAGGGGGTAAATATAAACCACCTGTAACATGCTTTCGAAGTACAGGTTACTTTACTCAGAATTGGTATGACTCAAGGAATGCTGACGAAAAAGAAAAGCGACATAGTGAAAGCTGCCGCTGCTGTCATTGTCCGTGAGGATATCAGGTCGGTAATTTATTCCTTGATACTTACACCAAGATGGTTGAATTTCTGAAGGACGTTGAAAATGACATTCCAGGAACCATTAAGGTGATTGTTGAGTCAATTGTTAACCCTCTCTGCTCGGCCCAAACAAAAAACGAAAACCCGTATTATCGCTCACGCAATAATTAATCCTGCGAGAACCCGATCGTTTCTAGTACCACTGCTCGTAGGACTTGGTGCAACGCTTCATAAGAAGTACGGATCAAGAGATTTCCTGGAGATGTTATCAAGTCTTGGTTTTTCTCGTTCATACTGTTCAGCTGTTTCAAGCATCTGTCCTTACAGATCCACCGCAAGTCGTGGTGAAAGATGTCAACATAGACGGCTCCAACACGTGGCATGATATGGAAGGGCTCCAATGTATAACACCTCACTCGTTAGCCAGGTCAGCGGCATGCAAGATTGAAAAATGTTCCGAAAGCCAAGGAAACTGGCGAATTTGGAAAAATACCCTTGGTCACCTTGCAAATAAAAGCAGGATGGCCTTAAATCAATTTGTATGTACGATATCGACATGCGACACGATAAATACGATAACAAAATCAACCAGCGACTTAATGTAGTTGTATGGGAACTTGAGAGAGCGCATGGACATCCCAGGGTAGAACGAATTCATGAAGACAATGGCCTATAATCAACCATTTCAGAAAACTCGTACTCAACCTACCATTCCTCAATGCACCTCCCGAAAACATTGACACTATATACTCTGTTCTCGATTCAGTTCAACGGAGAGGTGATAAACAAAAATCCTGCTTTGTGACGTTCGACCAGTCTCTCTACTATAAAGCTAGAGAGATTGTGGCTTCCTGCTATTCTGACTATCTATTATCATCAGTTATCGTGCGCATAGGTGGTTGCCATCTGCTGATGCCTTATATGATGGACTGTAGTGGGCTGCAGGATGTCCTTAGCACTATATACGCAAGACAGCTTACAGAAAAGATGCTGACGGGGCACGCATATTCAAGAGCTGTCAGGGGTCATATTCTAGTTCACCTGACACTGGCAACGGTCATTACAAACGACGAGAATCGGGCGATATTGGATATGCTGGATGTTGTTGGAGCTCGGAATTTTTCACAACGTCTGAACCAATCAGCGCTCGTGGGTATTATGGAACAATTGTATGAAAATCTTTCAGAGCTTGAGAAAAAATGGACCTACCGCAAAGCTGTGGATCCAGTATTTCCACATGGTGTCTATTGTCGAGCAATTCGTAAAGGATGAGCGAACTGGCACTTGGCAATTACATCTATAGTCGGTGCAACGGACGTTGCCTTACTTCTATTCCAGCAGCCACTTCTTGTATGATAAATCATGCCAATTGTACTTCCAGGTCATGTTGGATTTGGAACAAAACTTGTCGCCGGATGAATTTGACAAATTTGCGAACCAAGGTTTCATCATGATCAGAACATCTCACAAGTTTTGCTCAGGTGTATTCAGTGATCAGACAATTGAGCAGGCCGTCATAAGGACCCTGAAAGTACAAGGCGGGCTGTCACATAAACGAGGCATAACGGACAGTACTCTGGCGACTTGAGTAGTCACAATACCTACCATCATGGAAATTGCCGTACAATTGGAAAACTTTTGTGGCGCAACGTATGGTACTTCAGATCAGCACGTAGACCCTAGGTTGTGAAGGGTACAGAAGGAAGATGAAGACGTTGCGATCCTTTTTGACTGGTTCTCATCTCACTATCCCTTCCGAATCGAAGAATTTGTGATGTCCATTAGCACAGGTGTAACCGGCAACGAGAAAATTGACTGCCACGAAACGTTTGAAAAAGGAACTCAAAGTATTGCCAAAATTATTGGCAATGACTTCAGCAATGTCATAACGAAAAAACCGCGTGCTTCCTCTTAAAGTTTACAACTCGAGAGTTAACGGCGAAGATATACCAGTAAACCCTGATACACTTTTGCGGCGCATAACACTTCTTAACAAATCAGACAAACAGTTTAAGAATTTTTTCAAGTTCGAGTTGGCGCCTTATTCCCTTTCCATCTATGATGAAACGGGCGTGAAAAAAACAAAGAAATTAGTGTTCTACGATTTGTTTTCACCTGTGTTTAATCCACTAAACCTTGCAGGTAGTGTCATTGTAATTAAGGGCGGTTTCCTTCTACATCGAGTGATTTGGCTGTTCAAGAAAAATTTTCAACTATTCCCTCCAAATATGTCGACTGCGTTGATGAGACATTACTGAAGTGTACCAAATCAGCTGAGCGGCTTCGTAATAAAAGCAAGCCATCTTCGGCAAACGTGCTGTTCACCGAAACGATGACGGTAACCACGCCGAAAGAATAATTTCTCTCCGACGACAACAACAGCTTATCACCATGTTGCGTGACAATTCAGTACAGCAGGGGTATGAAGTCAGGCAAGCTGTTGAGGATGTCGATACTCTCACTGTTAACACCGCCACTCAAGTTGCTGAGAACTATGCGGCGGCCATAATAATCGGAGACGACACTGATCTATTGATCCTATTAACCGCCAAAGCACCCAATTCCTCAAACATTTACATCATAAAACCTGGAAAAAGAACCTCTCAGAACACGTTCTACTCTCCCAGGTACTTCAACTTCTCTTCTGCTGTCAAACAGAACCTTCTGTTCCTACATGCAATCAGTGGGTGTGATACAACCTCTGCATTCTACCGCCAAGGGAAGTTGAAGTTCGGCCAGTTCCTTGAAAATAACACGATTTACAAAATGTTGGTAAAGACCAGATTGCATTGTATACAAAATTCTACCAGTCGGTTTCCTCGTTCGATCTTTACACCCAGGCCATTTTCCCCTGGTGTTTTACTTTCTCTTCATATTCCTACGACTGCATTCCAGTCTCCTATTACAATCAAATTATCATCTCTATTAATGTATTACATGATATTGTAACAATTTTCTAGTTGTCCTTTGGCCTTTTTTCCCAATAAATACAAGTACATATAATAATTATTCTTCACAATTACAAATATTTACAGTCTTGTTTAGATGAGCACTAACTTAATCACTATTTGTAGGTACTAATTTAATCTTCTAAATCCGATAAATTAAACACTATTGTAGCACTAATCTTAATTGTAATTTATTTATCTAACAATTTATATCACGCAAGCGAATTTATATTTACATTAATTTACGTACATCAAACGTTTGTTAGAACTAAGTTCAAACTAATACTGATCTATCGCAACGGAGCTCGCGCTTATATACAATAATACTGTATTCTAATTAAATCAAGAAAACATCTAGAATGTGCATCATCAAACCTATGGTATTACGATACCAATTTTAATCATCCTTCCTATCGCTAGAGAGATATGATTATAATACGACATCCTTTCTTATTGAACCATTCACAATTTGAACCAAGTCTTAGTTTGTCTTCCTGACTCCCTATTCGCCTCACTTTACCACGTCCTCCGGCATTGTTGTAGTCATTACTGTCGTAAAGTGTCAGACTGGTAATGGGTACTACTATTGTCCTGCTTTTGGGAACTTACGAATCCTGTATACTACATCGTTGATTCGTTTTAGTACTTCGTAAGGACCATCTCAATTTCTTTGTAAATTTATCTACAATTCGCGCCTCCGTTTGGGGTTCTACAACCATACGCGGGCTCCCGTTTGAAAACCAGACTCGCGCCTTAATGTCATACCTAGTTTTCATCCGATTGCTCCCAATCTGAATATTATTTCTTACGTCTCCATGGATGTCATGCATTATCCGTTAGTCTCTTGACATAACTTTCGCCTACAACGTCTTCTTCAGGTGTACTACCGAACTCAATGTCGCATGGTAAACGTAACTCGCGTCAGAGCGTAACACATACAGGAATCTGTCCAGTACTCTCGCGAATCGCAGATCGGTAGACCAATAAAAAATAGGTATCTATATTGATCCCAGTCCCTCTGATGTTCAGAAATTACCTTATATATACTATTAAATCACAAAAGAAGGAAGCATTTCGAACACAGTCAGTCGTGCTCTTCCAGCGGTCAGAGGATCGAGAAATTTGAGCAACGACAAGCGTAAAGTAATCCGACAGTGCGGAATCGTTTCTTTTATGCGGGTTGGCTACTAAAAGCTTCCGAAAACGCGTTTGAAATGGCGGAAATAAATAACGTACCGTACTAAAATGAAAGTAACCCGAGTTAGCAGGAAGTTTTCACAACATTGGTTGAACAAAGGAATTACTAATTACACCTGGAATTCTTTTGCTTTGTCTTGCTTCAAAGAAGGATGGTCGAACTCTACCTGTTAACCGCGTGCTCTAAGTGAAAAAGCTTTAACGTCTTATTTGCGTATATTTTGTTGATATATGTTTAATTATTCTTGCCTAAACCAGTATTATCCAGACTTTTATGTGATGTACGCTGAATACACAGCGAATTGTATTAAAATTAAGCACCCAATTGAGTTTGTAGAAATTTATAGACAGTCAATTTATTGGATAATTAACTAAATTTCAGGCGCTCTTTTTTTAGATATACGTAATGTGGCCAAAATTAAGGTTAGAAACTAGGTAATTTATGTTGGTGGTAATTGTTAAAACTCATAATTTTTCAAGTTTGTGAATATAGGTTAAATAAAAATCTTGCCGTTTTCTTCTTTATTTAGATTTAGATCTGCGTTGAAGAAAAAGTCTATGTAAACAGGGTTCAACCAGCCTGTCGAGTCAAAAATAATAAGCCTTTGATCTTCTAATAGATATCTCACTATCTGTTTAAGTCTCAAAGACAAAAGTGCCAGGTGAGTTAGCGCTCAATATTTTACTAAACAGAGTTCAAAAACCCTTTTCCAGGTAACTTGCCTGTGTTAAAAGTCGTACACCCATGAAATAATTTCTTTTGCTTTCATTAAACTCACCCCACGCTACAGAGTTAGCTGGCATAAACCTTTCCGTTACGTCATCCCCCGAGTAGAGTAAAAATAATCAAGCAATATAACGTTAATTCAACACGTAGCAATGGTTTAACAAATTTGGAGTTCCGTGTGTTATAATTTACGACTAGTGTCGTTAAGTGATTAAGTTTTAAATAAACAATTGTCTTCGACGGATAAATGTTGTGAGTGATACTATCTACCAGATTTTAACCCCGTTTCGTGTTTTATCCCAGAATTGATGGTAAGCGTCTAACCTGTAGATTTATCCATTCTAGTAAGAGTCTATAGGGTTCACTTTTGGGTGACTTGCTGTTCACCTTTTGAGTCAAATACGTGTTCACCTTTTGAGTCAATTCCTGTTCACCGACGCCACTTCCGCCGCCGTCGGCTTCAAGACTAGCTGACTGGCTTTTCCAAAAGTTGTCATCTTCGTAGGACTGCCAAGGAGTCTCAGATAAGTAAATTGTTGCAAAAAGATAGTCTGTAGATATAAGTAAATTAGGTTTGTGTGTTTGTAATGTTTTAGTTTGCGTTCACTTGTGATAGGTAAAAATGGCATTATGTTTTATGGAAATTAGTGTAATTATAAGGTACAGTTAAGTAGGTTAGTTGTTTCTTACGGTCTGAGGCGTTTCAAGTAGATTAGAAATTACTTGGTACTATAGATAAATTGTTGCATTGCTTATACTACACCTTAAGTCGCCATTGATTTAGTTTATATTTACGGACTACGTATGATCACATATCGAGTAAGACTACATGTGTCTGTATGTTTCAGGTAAAACAGCTTGTAACAATTTCGGTTGTGGTGTAGTTTGATTAGCGATAGTATTCTAACGAATTCTCCAATTTTCCTTTGGCCTTTATTTCCAATGAATACAAGTCTAATAATTATTTTTCCCAGTCACAAATACTTACAGTCCTCATTAACACTAGCTTAATCACTAATTGTAGGCACTAATTTAATCTTTTAGGCACTAATTTAATCTTTTAAGTGCGATGAATTAAACACTATTATAACATTAATCTTACTGGTAATTTATTTATCTAACACATGTATATCACGTAAACGAATACATATTTACATTAATTTATGTATATCAAACGTTTATTAGTACAAAGTTCAAACTAATACTGACATATCGCAACGGGGTTCGCCGTTATACACAACAATCTTGTGTACAAGAAAACTGCAGAAAAATCTAGAATGTGAGTCATCAAACTTTTGAGAATAATTCTATTGTATTACAATGTAACGTATTTTTTTTCTAGTTACACTTCGTTCTTTAAAATAAAAATAAAACAGCTATAATTTAAAATATTTAATTTGTGAATTACCGTCCAATAGAAATTAATACATAAAATTGATAATAACACATAGATTCCTTTACCTTTATGCTCTAAAGTTCGTTACTAAGCTCTGTCGAGTTGTCAATTTGTTCACTTCATTATCAGCTTTCGAACGAGCAAGCTGCTCTGCAGGATAAGTGAAGTCAAAATGGTCGTGTGTAAGCACGTAGCCTCTAACAGTGTTAGAAAAAAGAAGATTAATTGATTGATTCTTGGTGTCTGGAGGTCGAGCCTAACAGCTGTAGCGTGAGCATGATTTTCTATAAGCTTCACCTAGAGCGGTTCAGTTGATTCCTGCAGGCCTAAGGAGATGGAAGCCCCCTTTGACATCATTAATACATGCAATATCTTAAGGCAATATTTTAAGGCAAGATCATATATGGTTACATCTTATATAATATAAAATGCAGTATCATAGAAGGCAATTTCATATGTGTTCCGTATATTTCACTTTCACCAATAAATAATATCAAATAAGTAAATCTTGGAGTAAAATTTTGTTGGAGTATTAAATTCAATCAAGCTGAGGTTGGTTTCGTTATATAATAGTTGTATTCCGAAGAACCTTGATATTCGATGGTTATGGAAATTTCCGACAGCTGGGTCAAGGTCCTATATCTTTCGTTCAGAGCAGTTTCGTAGCACGTGAGTGTTCCTTAGGATTTAATCACTTTGAACATTAATTAAATTGCAATAAAGAATATAACATTAAAAATTTGAGTAACGTAAAAAGCTTTTAATGAAACAGCAAATTAAATAACAAATCTATTGTGTGTCAGAATGTTTACACGTACACAAAGTGTACATTTGGTAAAGCTGTGAATGACATTTTATGTCAGATATATAAAAAACAGATTCAGTTGTCCTATTTAGACGTCACATGTCGTCTTACTTTAATTTAAAATATGTTTAAATATTTTGAGGTCATGAACTTGCATTTTTCACCGACATGTGAAATTCGCGTACTTACTGTTAAATAAAAATAACTTAGAGTCATTACATTCTACAATATCAGCACTTTGATAATTAAATTTTATTGTGAAGGTCAAGGAAGTACTTCATTGATTTAAAGAAATTTATGTATTATGAGTAACTTAGAAAATTTCAAGTCAGCATATTTAAAGTTTGTAGAAAGATCCATCCAGAGATCTTCCTATTTTTGAATGCAAAACTTTACTATTATATTTCTGTTCTAGAAAAATAATTAAGTGAAAATTTTTTAAGAGATACGAATTTAAATATTATAATTACATGAATCCAGAAACTTATCCAAATAAAATCTATTTTGTTTTTGAATGACTTTTTATTATTTAGAATTCAAGTAAAAAAATTACAAGTCATCCCCGATTAGAAATTGTGTGTAATGAAAACAAATTCCCTGGGTATATATTTTAGAAGCCTAAATTCTATTATTTTATTTTGGCAAATATTTTTGAGGACACAATGGGTGTCCATGTTGTATCTTTGTTTGTTCACAGGTCAAGCCGAGACATCTGTATGACATCTGGTGTTTGAGGTCTTGGTAAGTGTGTTTTAAAGAGTGAAATTCAGGTTTTATGGCTATGTTAGTGGTGTTGACATAAGGTTTCCGCATTCCCCTTATACAAGCACAGTTAAATTATGTTGGTTATTGTATTGAAAAATACGGTGGCGCTCATTAAATATATTTTTGGTCTTTTAACAACCCATGACCCAAGCTCATGATCTACCCAGAGCTAACACTCGACTAGCCGTTTATGTCTTAAGAGTTTTTCTTTATCTCAAGCCATTCTCCATCCAACTTTACCTTGGGCTTACATTAATAAGAAGAAATTCTCGACCTTGTGATATCGGGTTAGGGTTTAGGAAATGTAAAGCTATAATTTTTTTCAGCTGATAGTCACGAGGATAAAGTTAATAATAAAAAATCAAGCAAGAAAGAATTTTTTATTACAACAATATAATCACCACTATTCTTATAGCTAGATAAATATGATTGTACTACGATTCCTATGAATCATTCTTTCTTATCGCTAAACAGATGTGAGACTGCTTTATTAAAAACCGAATAAGTGTACTTCCAGTGTTCTATATACCAATTAATCACTGTTACAGTATTATTAACACCTGTAGCTATCATTTGAATTTCAGTTTACGTTACGTGTAATTACCGTGATTTAGGTTAGTTTCAGTTGTATTAGCTAGTTGCGCCCGTAGATTCTAGGATCCATGATTTGTATATTCAATCTGACTATTCTTTTGTGCGATTGGTTAATAAATTGGTTATACAATGTATATGTTCTTTGGTGAAGACGCCTAGGTGGTTTCAATAAACGTCAAACTTGAAGTTTTTATTATTTTGACAACGATCCTAGGTCATGGATCGAAACGTAAATAAAATAGATTTTAAAAACTATGAGTGGTTTCATTCCCAAAGAAGATTAAGAAGAATGCTAAACAAACCACAACAAACATACAGGAGTATTTAAAAGTCATGGGTACGTATCTGCACCGCAGGATGCCTATACAGTGTAGTACGTTATGAACTAGTATCGTAGAAGGGTTATTCATAAGTTGCGTTTGTATGTGAAATTTATGCTTTATTGTTTTATTTTGTTTAGTTGCCTAAGTACTTTAGACTAAGACTATACTTTAATCGAGTGGTCCAAAGTTTTGTAAGTATGTCAATTTAAAGAGGCACCCATTAATTATGTAAAAATTTCTGTATTAAATTTTTTTATTCCATATACCTTCTTTAAATTCACTGTGTGCCACAATGTACTCATTTTGGGAAACACTGTTCAGAACATGGAACTTCCTTGTTACCGAGTCAACTGGGTCAACGTGAAATAACCCTTAAAATTTTATAGAAGTTAGATGGTTTACAGTTTATAAAGGGACTATTGAATTCTAATATTAAAATAAAATACCGAAATAAACAAGGAAGTACCTAGTACATTCTTTGCAACTACCAATAAAAGAGACTTCACATGTTGAACGTCAAATTAGTAAAACACCGACATATTTTCCTTGAATAATCATCCTATGAACTGTATTCATAAACATTGTCACACATTGCAAAGACACCTAAATCATTGTAAATCACTTAAACCAATAGAAACCCATAAAATAATATAAAATTTAAGACGTACGGACTCATTGAATAATGTAGATGTGGTATTAAATGAACAGTGTTAGAAATCATTAATTATTCTCACGCTCCGAAGCATCGTTGACCTCGACCCTAAGTTCAGTTCAAATCGTACTAACCGTGTAAACAAAGGAAATTAGAGAATCCCCTAAAATAATATATCTTATAGATACCGCCATAGCATAATGGAAGTTTGACACCTAAGTTTGTACAGCACCGAAAAAGTTATTTGAACCTTGTACTCGATCCATAAGCTGTGATAGAATTTTTGCTTTCTACCTGCTACATATTCTGTTGACGTAAATTTCATTATTTACATATAATTTAATAGTATCAGATTTTTATGTTAGTGCACACTTAAAAAGAGCGTAATGTAATAAAAATAAGCATCCCAATTGTATTCGCATGAATTGACATATACCAGTCAAATTAAAGTATAATAACTTTAGATACACGTAATTTGGACAATTAGGGTAAAGTTTAGTTTATTTGTGTTAATTGCGATTTTAAATATATACTATGATTTTCATGTATAATACAGGTTTTATTATTGTTAGTTTAAATTAGTAGGTGAGAAAGAAAATGTACACAAGGTTCCATAAACCTGCGTGGTAGAATAACGATTTAGCCGTCTCTTAGACCATTCACCGTTTAGACAAAACCCAAAATCCAGGTGGGTTGACGTTCAACATTTTTTATTGGGCAGAAAGTGCAAAAACCTTTACAAGTGGGTGAAAGTGTGAACGTTGGTATACCCCTAAAAGATTTGCATTTGTTTTCATAAAATTCGCCCCTCGCCACTGCAAGCTAATTAATGCATTATTACTGTTACCTTTCTGTGGTAGAGTATAGCGTCAATTCAACACCTAACAAGTCTGAGGAACTACACAATAGCTGCAGTAACCCTTTTTTCCGTGACAAAGATGATTTGAATTTTTCCTCTTCGTATCATCATCATTTAATCTTCAGTCCTGGAACTGGCTAGACGCGTACCTCCATTTTTTCCTATTTTGAGCTAACCTACACATTTCCCCTAAATTCCCACAGTCTGTATATTTCACTATCTGACCTAGGGCTTCGTACAGCCCTTCGAATTCTCGATTACAGGCCTTGAAGACGGAGGGGCGGCGAGGATCAGTCGGCAAGACGTCATCGAACCGGGTGTCGTCGTAGAGGATGCAGTAGGAGAGGTCAATGATTCTCAGCCCACAGCGGGTGGTGTCGACTGATTATGGCGGTGCTGGTGCAGCGGGCGGGGGCAGCAGAGGTAGTATCTTCTTTTGGAAGCGTCGTTCGTTACAGCGGTGCCTCCTAAGAGCTGCAGCAGAGGATTTTCTCATGAACGATACTGGTCCAATACTTTATACTAGTCTGTACGTGAGAATTAGTGCCCGCGATATAAGATCACTGAAGGGTGTAGCTGCTGGGATCGCTATCCACCAGCAGGGTGTAATGTTGGGATGAATATCAACGAACGGTGTGGTGTTGAAGTGTGTTACTCGGATGAGGATCGACGAGTACCACGATGGTCGAATTTGCTGTTACCTCCATGATCACAAGCAAAGCCCTGAACGAACAGCGAATGTAAATTTGACTATATCAGAGTACACGTGATGAAAATAGAACAACATCGAAAAATTCCAACTAAATTTTGTTCTATTAAAATTTGAATAATCTTTGTTCACAATCAAAAATCGACAACGCAATTCATTGGTTAAAGCTCTGATAAACGTTTTTCAACACAGGAAGGATAGCGACCAGAATTATATAAATATAAATTCGAATTCTGCAGAAGATAGTCCTGGTGCTCGCCATAGCCTGGGATTCTCTTCCTCTACAGCGCTCAACATAGCCTGTAGGACCTTTCCAAGCAGCGCTCGCCATAGCCTACTACCCTAACGCAGCGCTCACCATAGCCTGCATCCTATCCAAACGTTACCCTATCCGACGCCGTACCTGGAGGCCGTCATCGTAGTTCATCAATCCACAACTAACAAACACGTATAAACGCTAAACTCCGTTCCATACTTCACCGACCAGTCGTTATTGTGATTGCATCTGTCAAGCTCTACCAAAGGGACGACATCCCCGTAGAAGCATCACCCCTACGCAGCCTGCCGAAGACCTTCTGAACCCTTTTCTTTTGTATATATTTAAATAGTAGTTTTTAAGTGCATATAATTTCATTTCATAATTTCTTTTAACGTAACCTTGACCCACCACTAAAAACACAAAGACTACCGAAGAAATCCGAAGATCACCGAAGATGTCTGGACCTCGTCGACCTGTATATCTCTCCTAATCATCATTGTTCAAGTTCGCACTGGGCCTCTTAAACAACTTCCAAAGCTTCCCGTAGAAAGTCGAAAACTTCCGAAGACTTATACACCCCATTAAATGGTGCATACAGACATTCAATCAGTGTTCAAGTTTAATTCTGGCTCCACAGCAACCATGAAGCCATCTGAAAGCATCCTAACTGCTAAATTATTCAATTTTACTTTTTATATTATGTAGATTTGGAACTTATAATGATTTTGCTTATGTTTATTAAACAATTAGCTAAACCCAGCCTACTTGCTTTAAGACGCCGCCCTCTTTGAACGATAACATTGCGCTTCTTTTATCCTTGTGGCTGGAAAACGCAGCTCGCTATTGGTAGCGTTGTCCTGCCCCCTAAATTAAGGCGCGCGTTGTCATTGGTTGCAGATTTACGTAAATAGTTTACGAGAGCGTTGCTGGTCAGAACACCGTTTACTTTTGGGAAGTGCAGATTGGTAACACTAGGTCTACATATACATCTCTTTTTCCTATATACGAGGGTAGGGTGAAAAGTTCTCGGCGTACAATGAAAGACTGCAATTTTCTGTAAAAAAAAAAGATTTTATTTTTCGACATAATCCCCCTTAACTTCAACACACTTGGTCCAGCGTTTCTCCAACATCAGTATTCCTTCCCGGAAGTGAGAGTCTGGAAGGCAGTGAAAATATTCGTCTACGGCCCTCTCAACTTCTTCATTGGACATGAAGCGCTTCCCAGAAACAAATTTCTTCAAGTTTCGGAACAGATAGAAGTCTGAGGGCACCAAATCAGGGGAATAGAGGGGATGGCCGAGCAAGTCGTACCCCAAATCCGTCAATTTTCCCATCGCCAACGCACCTTTGTGTGCAGGTGCGTTGTCTTGGTGAAAGATGATTTTTTTCTTCTTCAAGCCAGGCCTCTTCTCAAGAATTTTCGCATTCAGCTGGTCATGCACATTATCAATCGTTTCCGGTGTTGTTGCGGTTTTTGGTCGTCCTTCACGTGGGTCATCTTCGAGAGACGTGCGACCACGTTTAAATTCAGCTGCCCACTTTTTAACAATTGACAGGGAAGGGGCAGAGTCTCCGTAAACTTTTGTCAACTTCGGATAAATTTCCTGAGGGGTTGATCCGTCCAAAACGAAGAATTTTATGACCGCACGATATTCAAGTTTATTCATCTTAAGGTAAAACGCATAAGACGTCTGCGTGAAAAAAATCGTGTAAACAAACTACTTGAGATAGCAAGTTGAAACTTGTCATACGAACTAATGGTATGTGCACATAGGCGGTAAGCACAAATTTTTGCTGATTGGAACGCCATCTCTGTGTCAGGCCGAGAACTTTTCACCTTACCCTCGTATGATTGTAATATAGCCCGTACTATTGCCTCATGCCTTAATATGTGGCCTATCATCCTATCTGTTATATTTTTACTGTTTTCCACATATATCTTTCTTTCTTACCATTTCTAGAACCTCTGTATTCTTAACTTTGTCTCTATGATATCTGCCTCATACGGCGTAGCAGCACATGTCAAAAACTTCTATCTTTTTCCGATCCGCTTCGCGTACTGTCCAAGTTTCACAGCCTACAGTGTTGTACTCCATACATATGCTTTTAGCAATCTCTCCTTGTTTTTATGTTTGTTGTCTTTGAACACAGTAATTGCATTTTCTTATTAAATGTAGCACGGCCTTGTGCTAATCTTTGTTTTATATCTTTTGCGCTTTTCCCATCTTGCGTTATTTGGCTTCCTAGGTAGCAGAAATTCTTAACCTCTTGTAAGTTTTCGTTTCCTGTTTGTATTCTAGTTTTGTACTTATTTCCTCCTTTCAATACTAGTAATTTAGTTTAATTTTTGTTAATTTTCATACAATATCTCTCTGTTAGAAATGTTTCCATAACTCTTCCTTGCTAGAAGCTAATACCTCTATATCACCTGTAAATGCAAACATATCAATCTTTTGTCCCTGCATAGTAATTCCAAATGTGTTCATGTAATTGACAGTATTCATTGCCTCTTCGATGTAAAAGTTAAAAATTAACGGGGATAGGGCACATTCCTGTCTCATTCCTTTTCTACTACTTCTCTACGTTCCTGCTCTAAGTCTTTTACAGCAGTCTGCTCTTTGTATAAGCTATGTACTATCTGTATATCCCTAAAAGTTATTCCAATCTTTTGAGTATTTCGAACATTTTTTTCCATTTTACATTGTCGAATGCTTTTTCCAGATCTACAAACACTATATACACGCTTTCTCCTTCTTCAATTGTCTTCTACATTATCATCCTCAAAGCTAAAATAGCCTCCCGTGTTCCCCTGATGTGCCTATACCCAAATTGATCTTCTCCTAGCACTTCTTCGGCCTGTTCTTCCATTCTTTGTATAATTCTAGTTAATATATAAGGTTATCATAAAGTAAGGGATATATTTTAAATTATGATAACTTTTTAACAAATTAAGTTAATAACAAGAAATAAATGAAATCTAATTGCTTATGAAATGGGATTTAGTATGCCCAAAACAGGTTACGGCAATTGCTCAACATGACCTCCATTTTGTTGTTGTAAGATCACCATCCTTACCTCCAAATTGTACACAGCATTTCGTAACATTTCTGGTTGAATTGTACCAATTTGCTCCGTAATACTGTCTTTTAATTCTTGTAGCGTAGTTGGTCGTCTTCTAAACACTAAACTTTTTAAATAACCCCACAGCCAGTAATCCGCTGGGTTTAGATCAGGTGATCTTGGTGGCCATGAATTTACGAAATGTCTGCTTAACACGCGATCTTGAAAAACGTTGGTTAACAATTCCTTGACTGGTCGAAAAATGTGCGGGGCTGCTCCATCCTGCATAAAAATGATGTTTTCAATTCCGTAGTGCTCGTTTTGCAGCTGCGGAATAACATAATTTTGTAACATTTGCAAGTATCGTTCACCATTTACAGTTACAGATACGGCTTGTCCATTCTGCATTTCCTCGTAGAAATACGGACCAATAATAAAATCAGCTGTAAAACCGCACGAAACGTTGACTTTCTTGTCATGAAGACCTTTTTGAACGATTTGTTGCGGTTTTCTGCAGACCAGATTCTACAGTTTTGAGTATTGACTCCACCATTCAGAGTAAAATGTGCCTCATCTGTCCATAAAATACGGGATAACCATTCGGGTTCAATTTCCATCTGAGCCATTACTCGCAAAGAAAAATCGTACCTAGTAGCCAAATCTGCGTCCTTTAATTCAAACAGCATTTTCAGTTTATATGGATACATGTTTAGAATTTTGCGTAAAATTTTCCAAACCGTGGTATACGGCATTTGCAATCGCTTGGATATCGCATTTGCACTGCTGATTGCGAGTGAATTGCTTCTGGCTATGTCTTGATTTTCATGAAGAACCTCTGCAACTTGGACATCACTAATTATTGGTCTTCCTGATCTTGGTAAGTCAGTTACAGACCCTGTTCTTTCAAATTTTGTATCAAATTGCGGTACGCTTTCATTTGACAGGGTCCCGCTCTCAAACCCATTCTCGTGCGAAATCTTCGTAATCCAGCGGTGTAATTTCTGCCGGATTCATAATAGCACTGAACTAAACCAATTCTTGTTTGTAAATCCATGTTATTACAGTTGAGTCGTTTGAACTCAACGTTTACTTGAGTTTTAATTTCAAAATAAAACTTCAAATTGAATAATTTCGTTTTGACACTAGTGTCAACAATTGTTATGACAACGCTTTTGTTTCTCATAGATACGGTAAAATCCCATTCATTGAGCAACTAGATTTCGTTTATTTTATGTTACTAACTTAATTTATTAAAAAGTTGTAATGATTTAAAATATATCCCTTACTTTATGATAACCTAGTATTTAAAGCGTGTGCTGTCAAACTTATTGTTCGAAAATTTACACATCTATCCGCGTCGTCTGGTATAGTGACTATGACGTTTGAAATCTTTGGGTATCTCGCGTGTCTCATACATATAGCCTACAAGTTGGTAGAGACGTTCTGTAACTGCTAACCCAGCGGGTTTTAGAGTTTCTGCTTGCACCTTATCTATACCCGGTGACCTACCATTTTCCAGGCCTTTTAATGTTAATTCAAGCTTATCTCTAAGTATAAGATATCCCAAGCCATCGTGTTCAATGTCTGATTCCTGTTTTAGTGCTGTTAATGCCTCTCCTGCATATAAATTCTCTACATATTCTTGCTTTCTCTACATTTTCTATAATGTCTGATTCCGCACCCCTTATATTTTTGCTATACAGTTTTATATCCCTAAAATTTTTCTAATTAGTTTGTATGCTTCGTCTGTCTTTACTATTTCCATCTTGGTTTGTACCTCTTTGCACTTTTAATCCATCCATTGCTCTTTAGCTTTCCTGCATTAGCGAATAATTTCCCATTTTATGGCTTTGTATCTCTGTTTTCCAGCTTCCTCTGATCTGTTTTTGTATTTTGTCTTTCTTCTATTAAATTCAAGATATCTTTTGTTATCCATGGTTTTTATGTTCTTTTTGTATATAACCCAGAATATCTATGGCCGACATGTCTAAGCTGGATTTAATGTTATCCTATTCTGTTTCTACTTCCTTACTATCAGAAATTTTCCCGATATCTTTCAGCAGTTCATTTGCGTTTTTTTCCAAATTTTTCGTGGAAATCTGTATGTTTTAGTTTCTCAAAGTCAAAGTGTCCTTTTCCGTTCCTTTTTCTCAAATTTTTAAATTTAAGAGCGGCCTTCATAATAACAATGTTGTGGCCAGTGTCTATATCTGCTTCTGGGTAGCTTCTAGTCTTCTACTAGATTACTAAACCGTTGTCTAACAAGAATGTAATTTATTTGATATCTTCCTATTGAAGCATGTTTATTTTCCAAAACCCTTTTATTTGAATACTTTTGACTAAGAATTATTTTTGTCCCATAAATTTTTGTTTTGATAAAATATTTAATCCTATAATTATAATGTAACTGGTATATTGTCCCTCATAAACAAAGTTTCGTTTTCGAAAAACTTCCAAGCACAATTAGTTTTGTGTTTAAGTTCAAACAAGGTTAATCTAGAAATCGTGTAGTCACGCCTGATGTGGTTGGTTTCAATACGCGACATCGAGCTGCAACGTTCAAAACTGGTCAGTCGTTTCTTATCTGTCGTAGAACGAGGATGTCTTTTCCGTCTTCTAGGGCAGGCGATTGGAGAATCGCATTGCGTTTGCAACCTCCTAAATTGTAGTTGTAAAATGAACTGGGGAGATGTTAATCAATGCGCAGTTATACGAAGTTATAAGATGTTATTTTAAGTTATATCCAATTAAATCAAATTAATTTAAACTATGAAATCTTTACGGCTAATAATGTAATAAATTTTTACAACTGGAAGGCACATTTAAAATATGTTTCAACTATAAATGATGGTTTCTCGTAAGAAAATTTCTACGACGGCACTTATGCAAAGAAGTAACTTGGTGGTGATTTGGATAAAAAAATTCCTAATTCACATCTTTTAAAGTAGTCAGCAGTGTCATTGGTTAGCACCGGTCTGAACACCCGTTCTACCCTCGTCGTTAAAATCCGAGATTGAAGCTAAGAGGCCCTAATGGGATACGGCTGTTATTTGGTGCATACGTACTTCAAGGTCTGCCACATTTTATGACGTAGGAAACCAGATGGTGAGTTTTGATAATAAAAAATCTCCCTTGCTGTCCAAATTCAACGATTTTACTTTTGAAGGTTATTAGAGTTTGAAAATTTCTAAATAAGAGCAGTTTAATCAGAGATTCAACGTGTTAGACTAGAGGGTTGAATAAATGCTCAGTAGAAATTAAATAAACATTTAATTTGAGGACTCATTGCTTACGTCAATTTTATGTATCATATTAATATAAAATCAAATTCTGGTGTAAATCGAAGATAGGCGTCGCCGTGGATCAATGTAGTAAGCGTAAAACTACGGATCCCAAGGTCCCGGATTCAAATCCCGACACGGCCGACTGCTTGAAAAATGGCAGGTGAGCATTTTTCACAAAAATTACGCCCTCGTTCAGATGAGAGGTTAAATGGAGGTCCCGTGTGTGAGTGTTGTCACGCACGTTAAAGATCCCTACCTTGCCTGAAACGGCAAGGGTTCGGCAAAATTCTAAATTTCCAGGCAACAAAAAACTCGCCTCCTGGCCAATGTAGTACCTACAGGTGGAGCATTGGTAATGTAAATGAACTGTAAATCGAAGATATCAGATCTGCTCTCTACGATATAATTTAAACATGTAAATAAAATTTTTTAAAGAGCCTAGGGGCGACTACAAAATTCAAAGTTCAACTAAAATTGTACCGATAATATTTCAGTTAAAATAAATGTAAATAGTTTTGTAATAACACTCATTAATGGTGTCTTAAACGACACGAAGTATTCATGAGTGAGAAATTTTCAATCATAAAATTTTATCTAAAAGGTATTGAACCTAGTATAAAAATATCAATCCAATTGTAACCGTATTTACAGATCAAGTAGGTGTATGAAATTTAAGTCCAGTACAGCTGCGGACGGTGGTATATCTTTCATATTTCTGTTATCTAGGGGCACAAATAACGGTCCCCAGTGATACAAGGCAGATACAAGGTTAGGTGTGTGACAATAGAGTCTTTGTGCTCAGAAGCGTTGGTACACTAAGTGGTTTCTACTTTTTCCAATTAGTGCTTTCTCGTTAAAAATCAAAATTAACAAAGTAGTGGCGCGTTGATATTATCCGTTAATACACACCCCCTTGATAGTCTCTTGAAACAACCGCGAAAATTACAGTTCCAAGTTAGTCCGAAAAATTCCAAAAGTCGTTATTTTAAACGGATAAAATTACAGCTTTTTCGTGGCCTTTGTGAATATAGAGGTGAATATAGAGTAGAACAGTTTATGGTAAGGCTCAAACGTAATACTATATCTTCTGGCATCTTCCACGTGTATCGTTTTCTAGCATGATGTAGAAATATGTGTTTGTGATGGTTAAATTGTTTTTGTCGCAAGATTATACCAACCTATTTCCCCTGTCGTTTCTCGTACCTAAATCAAATAGACGTACTACCGCTCCTTTCCTACCCTGTTCTACCACTAGGTTAAAAACCTTTGTAAGTACTAAATTTGCATGCTCTTTTACGTATCTTTGTATGTCTTCGATATCTTTGTAGATTGCTTCTACCTCTTCCGAGCTGTAGCTAGAGGTGGACGGACACGCATACTTGCATTATTACTGTATTTAGGAGTTTAGATTTAAATCTAACCATGAGTACTCTTTCGTTCTTTTGTATGTAGTTTTCTACACAATGTCCTATCTTTTTTCTCATAACCTCGCCTCTGGCCACCGAACTTCGCTGATCCCTACTGCGTCTAATGCTAACGTGTCCATTTCAATTTTCAAGTTCTCTAGCTTACCTACTTGCTTTATACTTCTGACGTTCGACGCTCCCACTCGCAGAATGTTCAAGACTCTTTTTTTATACTTTCGGATCACATCCCCCGCAGTAGTCCCCTCCCGGAGACCCAAATGGGGGACTATTTTAACTTCGGGATTTTTTACCCCACATGATGCCACTATCTTAAATAACAATTTAAGTACGCTGTGTTCTTGGGAGGTAATGTGGTGGTTTCTCGTTGCCTTCCACATCGGTGTAGTGTGTCTTAGACTGGAATAACGACGCCTATGGTCACTTCCGCTCTAAGTACCGAAAGAGCTGCTGCTCTCTTTCGGGGACCTGTCTTGGTCAGGTTCCTCACTAAAGACCCCACTAATTTGGTTTAACCTATAGTTCGGCTCTTTCGATTACTAGAACTCTCAAGCCGTTCCACCCGTTCTAGTAATCTAGAACTTCTTCAAGGTGCAGGTTCATTCAGAACGGCCTCTTCGTATAATAATTCTTTCCTTTTTAATTTCGCTAATATGAAATTATAAAATATTGTTTAAGAGTTTGCCTAAAATTTAAGCAAATTAAAATGATTATTTTTAATTTCATTTCGACTGTGCATGTTATTTCATATTAGTATGTCTGTCATACTTGGATAATTATACGAAAATTGGTCTATTATTAAAGAGAAGCTTGGAATCATGTTTTCAATATCGCTCGCATTTACAAGTTGGCTACTTCAAAAACACTAGCTAAGAAATACAAGAACAGTGAATATAATATTCAAAACTATTTAAAAAAAATACAATGGGAAGGTCACTGATGTAAATTAAATGCGATTACGAACAATACCCTTTTTAAATATCACAATGGTATACTCTTCAAGGACAATAACGAAACTTTTGAAGTTGAATACACTGTAATGGAGAAATAATAATTACATTGTTAAGTAAAACAATATCGTGAGAAGAAGTGGTACAGCAAATACATAAAAACCCTTTATATTGTATCACAATGGATGTTCTAAGTCGCCTACAATTTTCTGCTCTACTTACACGTAAAACATACCCATATCAAAGTTGAATTACGCAATTCTGTCGTTTTCTAATGTTATGCAGTGACCATAATTAACACAAATGAGGTGAAACCATTAATTTGTCATTGGTTATAAACTGTAGTTTACTACACTATCATAATGAAACTGTTCAGCTATTCCCGTTAGTGATTCCTTTGATATTTTAATTGTGGCAACGAAAAATCTAGTTATCGTGGATATAATTTACTGGAAGTTGAACAAAGAAATAGACGTTCTTATTAGGTCACTGTCTGAAACAAATATTTAAGGTCAATTGTTGCCCTGAACGCCTAGGGCAAGAGTAGAATTGTCCCGGGGAATACCCTGCGTTAAAAGCGGCGACTAATTGGGGCAACTTCAAAAATCCTATTGCTCTCCGCGTTGGAAGACAACAAAAAGCCACCCCGATATATTCAGAAAATTAAGTTCCAAAAAGAATAAAAAATATGAAAATGACATCACATGTATATGCATCCCACACTACTTCAGTAATCATCCTCATTCGGATTCTGGGGAAGAAGAAAAAGTCGCTAGAAAAGATCCAAAAAACAGAAAAAGAAAGAAACTAGCAAGAGAGAAGAATACAAATGGAAGTGTGGTGTTCGAAGTCTTTTGAAAGATGAAAAATTAGAAAATTTGATGGTATGTGTGGTAGGGCAGTGAATTCAATGGCTGACAGAAGACAATTTTTGGTCAGGAAAATTTAAGGGACAGGTGATGGTCATACATGGGCGGGTTTTATATAAAAGGAAAAAACTAAAAGTATGTAGCTATAAAAGAACGTACACGTCGTAGGAAATTTCATGTGTAGTAGAAGAAAGAAATAACTTATGGACGCGCTGTAATAGAGGAAGGCAGTCAAAAATCTTGTATCACGTATAAATGCCACCGTATTTTTATCTTGTAAGGCACTATTATTCGCATTGGATAAATTAAAAATCTTTCGAGCTATACTTACACGTATTGTGGTTTATGTTACATTCAGGCGCTACAACGCCTGTCGTATAAACACCAGTGTGTCGTTTTAAACACAGTCGTACCGGTGGTTTCTTACGCCTGCGCCTACACCTAACGTTTTCCGGAAAAAAATATTAATGAGATTGTGTGTGCTTCTAATACCTCGTGAAGATACTTAAGCCTTCTCGGAGGATACACAATCTGAGAATTACCCTCTAAACTTAGTAACACAGGTCTTGGTTGGTTCTGTAAGTGATCTCAACAAAATAAAGCGATTAGTTAATGCTAGAACATCTGTTGGTGGTTAATACTGCATACATGTTTGTTGTGGTTTGTTTAGCATTTTTCTTAATGTTCTTTGGGAATTAAACCACTTATAGTTGTTAAAATCATCTTTATTTACGTTTCGATCTATGGCCTAGGATCGTTGCCAAAATATTTTCACAACGATTTTAGGCCCCAAAGAAGATTACGAAATATCTATTGGTAGTACTGGCGTTTTAAATGCATGCGAAACAACAAGTATACATCAAATTATGAAATAAAAACCCAAATATGCGGTTGTAAATATTAAGCGATTTGAATTTGATCTTTCATCATTGTTGTTTGGTAAAGTAGTTTCAACGCTTATCGCTTATTCTGATTAATAAAGTAAGTGACATTTTTTATAGCTGCTAATGTCTTGTTTATGATCTGAATTGTTACAAATATGTTGATACACGTTTAATACCTCAAGCTGAAGTAACGAATAAATCTCGGCACAAAATTAAACTTTCAATATTTTGAAATATGACCCAGTGTTGCTTACTAGTTGTTTAATGAATTAGTTTGCTAATACTACGAAAATTTCCTTTTGAAGAAATTTATCATATAATGTAGAAGTAACTGTTCCCTTGAAAAAATTGTTTTTTGATAACTAAATTGTTTGTTGCATTAAAATTTGAATTAAAAATACGTTGAATCTAGTTAAAACGAATCGAGTCCAGGAGATAATTAAAATTACTTGTTTCCAAAAGATCTACAGCTAAATTACCAAGTAATTAAAATAAAACTTCTGAAACTATCACCTATAGCAATCGTAAATTAAGGAAACATTTTTTTAAATTGTATAAACTTACGAACATATCCATAGTATGATTTTGTAATTAGTTTTAAGAAAGTAGAAAGCTATTTTGTTCGCTGAAAACGTTTTTCATTAAGATAAGTAATTTTCGATATATTTGGCTTTTATTTAAGAAGGTTTCCATATACTTGTGCTTAACATATAAATTTTCAATATAGTAAAGAGTTTCATACAATGGTGTTTTCACAACCAATGTAAAAGTAATAGTTTCCCGTTCTGACATACTAAAAGATATTGCTATTACCTGGAGACCTGATTAATACACAGACAATTTAGCACTTAATTTTGGGAACTTATTTTTTTAACTATCAAGTTTTAAATTAGTGTCCTCAATTATTCATGATTTCCCGATCTCGAGTTTCGGTATCCTCTTGTTATCACTTCTGGGGGTTTCCCTAGAAAAATAATTCCCAAATAAGACTATTTCCCACACAATAGTATTCTGGGACCCTCTTCAAACACTCACACCACCCTTCCCGCTGAGTTAGTCGGCAACCATTATTGTTGGTACGGTTGAGGTTTTTTGTACTTTATCAAGACACCGAATTTTTAGCGAGATACTTCACAGAGTTTCTCTGTAGGTTACCGGCTGGAGATTGTGGGGCCAGAGCTGTACGTAACACGTTGAATAATTTTTGGAATACTGCAGTTACCGGGAAAATTCATTGTCACTTCCTCTGTTTTATGGTGTTAACTCATGTGCACTAAGATAAAAAGGTGGCGGTAGACGCCCGATCACAGTGGAAACTTCTTAGGCATCTAGCTACAATTTAACTTACCTTTCACCGGTCTTCGTCTGAGCTGCAAAAATTGCAAACCGTACGTTTATCTTTGTGCAGAAAATGAGGACACCATGACCTGAGTTGTTACAAAAGTCTGTGGCAGATACTTAAGACACAGAGACTTGAAGAGCATTCGTTAACTGCAGCCAAGATTTGCAATCATTAGGACTAGTTGGCAGAGATGACAGGAAAAAATTAAAAGGCACCACGATTCCATGGATCAAAAGAAAGTCTCAAATAAAATAAAACATGTGCGGATACACTTGGTTCTTTAAACTAATCATTGTTTTATAGACAATCTGGGCTGTAGTTAAACTCGTAGCGTTATAGAAAATAATAAATACATCGATTCATCACAGCCTGAACGAGCAATCCTTTTTAGAGTTTGTAGTGGAAACTATGATATGATCAAACAGAAATATACCATGCACCGCGTTGGCATTACATTAAATAAAAACCAGATAGAGTAGGAGAAAATTAATCGTAGACGGACAAAATAAATATTGATGTACACTGTATATTCCGATTTCATGAATAGTAGTGTTCATTAAACATGACACGTCAATACATTTTTAGTCTATTAAAGAGAATTCATACCATAACCTTACCACAAAGCATAGTTTTATACCTTTGTAATACATATTTGAACGTAACTTATGTCCATAAATTATTTCAAAACCGCAAAAAGAGAAAACGGTTTCGATATTCCGTATTCTGAAATCGTATACAAAGATGTAAGCATGAATAATTACACGAGTAGTTGTGTGGACATATAATTACAAAGCAAATTTTCATAGCATGTCATTTTAAGAAAGGTTTTAGAATAATTAAAGAAATAAATAACAATGAAATTATTAATATGCATGTTTCATGCAATATTATCACAAACATAAAAGTGCTTTTTACAAATTTTAGTAAAATGAAGCAGAACTAATGTCAGGGACGCACGTGTAATTATATTACAAGGTACCCTCCAGGCAAAACAATAACATTATTACAATGTAATCCAGACGCTTATTAGTAAAACTCACGAATAACAGACTACCAATAATCCCAATAGACAAGCCAAACATAAATACAATCTAAAATATTTTCAATATATCTAATTGCAGAATTGTCGAGTACTACAATGACGTTAACTGCGCATAGGACGAACATCACGTATCTTTTACGTGATACCCATAAACTCCATAAAAAGACTGTATCATCACATAATCCCCCGAATGCGTGAAGCGTGACAGAAAAATTACGAACGCAAAATAGCGAACGGAACACCATGAATTAATTATTCGCAAGTAATCAATTAGAAAGTAATAAATGAAGTAATACGATCAAAAACAGGAAGGCCGCGCTGTTGGGTGTCGTTATGAGGACAAGTTAAAAGTTAGCGGACGGATCACAACTTCAAGGTGTGAATATAGATTCTCACAGGGAAAATACGCAGCGCGTGACATAAGGCTAAACTACGGAATAAACGTTTTTCGTGTAGGGATAATATCAAAGGGATTGCCGAGGCAAGATGGTTTGGCACCCCTTAACATGACAAGAGAAAAAGTTTTTCAGGGTAGTTTTATACTGTAACATAGTTTGTATTTCTTCTACAGAAACCAAATGCGGCACCACTATAGTTAACTGGCGCAGCCTGAAAATTGTACGGGTCCCTGCCCCTTCAGGGCAAGTTTAAATTTATCACGTAACGCTCATCCCGTAACAACCAGCATTCAGATAATTACTAGCTCTTTCTACCGGCGGAATCCAACTTCGTCAATCAGAATTGGTATCGCTAGTCCAAGAAGGGAGATAGTGTTTTTTCGGTCTCAGAAAACGTTCCCTAGCTAAAACTTTATATCTGAATACAAAATGGAAAATTTTCCAAACGAATTTTAATCAAATTCAATAACGAACACTGTACGTGACTTTATCTAACAATCATAAGGGCGACTTTGTGGTTGATATGAATTATACGTCAGTTGTGTTAGTGGGAAATTTGTAAAATGAACAGCCACCAATGACCAATTTCGCTGTTTTTGCAAGTTCTCAGATTGGTCTATTTTTCTCTCATAAAACGTCAACAAAGATGTGAAATTGTTACGTGCTAAATTGACGCTAGATACATGAATTAATTTTACTCTACAAAGGAAACGTAACAGTAAATAATGCACCAGGTAGTTTTCAGTGATAAGGAATGGGTTCTATAAAAGTAAATGCAAATCTTTTTAGGGGTATACTAACTTCTACACCTCCACTTACACCTAGCTGGAAAGGTCTTTGAACTTTCTGTCTAATAAAAAGTCAAGGAGTATCAACCCACCTGATTTTAGTCTCGCTGAACGATAAGTTTTTGAAGAGACGATTTAAATGGTTTTTTTCTACAATACAGGTTGATGAAACCTTGTGTACATTTGTTTCACATCACTATTTTAAAATACACAAATAATAAGAAAACTCCAAGTCGTTCGCCTAACCTATATTATCCAAACATGAATATCACAGTATTTAACAAATACGACAAAACAAATAAACTAAGCTCTATCCCTAAGTGGCCAAATATGCGTGTATATAAAAGGAAAAAAGGTCTTAAATTTACCAATTTGGTCAAATATGCGTGTATATAAAAGAAAAAAGTCTTAAATTTATCAATTATAGGTATCCAACCAAAGTAACTGGTACATATAAATTTAAGCAAATACACTTGTGGTGCTCTTTCTATATAAGACTTTCCTGTTTACAGTACACTTTTAACTAAGCGTGCACTAACATAAAATTTCTAATAAAAATAAGTTTTATGTAGCCAATGTGAAATATACATCAGCATAAAATATATAGCAGATGGAAAACTAAGGTTCAATAACTTACGGATAGTTAATCTTGTACAAGGTTCACAAGCGACCTTGTCGTGCAGGACAAAAATTGGGTTGTAAGTAATCCACTAATACAACTTGTATTGAAGCAAAAGCATAGGCCATAGAAACAACTTTGGTATGTAACGGAAACTTTTGTATATCCGCGTTTACGTTCGCGTTTGGAAACTTGTTTCACTAACAATCCCGAAACCACCACTTGAATTGCTCAATCTCTTACCCTCTCGGCAATGGTTGCTTGTCAATCGAATAACTGAAAATAAAAAGCAAAAGCCTTTTACCCGTTCGGCGATGGTTACCTGTCAATCGAATAAGTGAGGATAAAAAGTTTAACTGAATGATTCACTCTATTATGATCTGTCGGTATTTATAAGTTATAGTGTTTCAGAGGATTACCACATTTCTCTCGTTTACACGGATACTGCGTCTAAAGCTGATCCGTTTTAAGTTCAATGTGATTCTATTCACGTGCACGGCCATCTAGTTCTCATACTTTAGAAAGCCGCGTGGTTGTTTATGTTCACAACGAAAGTATTGACTGTAAATTTACGAAATTATTTCTATTCTGGTAAATTTATTTTGGTTTCGGTGGCTTTTAATTCATGTGGCTGTTTACAAATACAGTTTCCTAGGTCGGTAATTCGCTAAAATATGTTGATGTATTTCTGATTTAATATGCATAATGTGAAATCCCGGTCTTTATTGCTGGTTGTAAAAGGATGTACTAGGTACCTAACTATTTGTCCTATTTTGATATTATAATGAAATAGTCATGTTATTAAATTTAAACCAACCTACCTTCTATGAAATTTTAAGGATATATACGCGCTATAGCTAATTTAAATTAATAAATGCTTTTCTTCAACCAAATATTTGCTCAAATAACGCACGGGCGTTACAATCTAAAGAACACAACTAAAAAAAAATGCAAAGTGGAATATTTCCAAAACGCTATCTACCCAAATTAAAAAAATAATGCTATAGGTACTTTACCTAACAGCTGTGTTAAGGGCTCTGTAGTAGGTTTTTGAATCGAAAATGAATTATACATTGGATGCTTAGTTAAAGCCACAGAAAGTATTTAATAAAAGAATTTCGACTAAAATTTTAAAAAAACATTTTAAAAAATTTGTTTTATTTTTTCAAAATACGTAAATTGTTCTACCCTATTTTTACTTATATTCCAGGCCTAATAAGCTAGTCCCCTCTCCCCCCAAATTTGAATCAACCACAGTTAAACTGCTTTATGTGCTAATTAATTGCTCGTCAGAATTTTTGTGCTCCAATCGGAGCAGCTTGATGTTAAGCTTGCCCCCACATATAAAAAAATTACAAAAGAAAAACCAAGCATGTCTGATTTATGTGCTCTCGAAATGTCAAAAAGCAATATGCAAAAGTTAACTGGTTTTATAAACATTTGCATGACTCTTCACGACTTTTCGGTCGACAAATATAAACACTTAAAACTTTGTCAAATAATTTGTTGCTGCGACGTGATTGGTATCAAAATGCTCGCAATGAAACGCACACATCATTCCAGTATGTTTGCTTTCTTGACAGCAGTACTATATATTTTTCGAGTCTCAGGGTGGAGTGGGAGGCTGCTTGACGGTAAGGTGAGCCACCATAACCATGAAAATCGCGCTATAATCGAAAAAACGAACATGCCTGATTTATGTGCTTGATACGTACCTAGACGTAACCGGAAGAAAAGTAAATACCAGGCTAGCTACCAAACGCGGAGAATGGGGGGATTCAACTACATACCAAGAAAACCGAAAAAAAACACGTCGCCCACGATTATCTATTAACAAATAAAAATAAATAAAGGATTCTGTACAAACAAGCAAAAGCAATAAATTAAGCGTTACTATTTCAAAGCAAACAATTATGTGATATGAACAATTTAGTACTTTAGATACGAAATGGGCATCTCGTATTTTACACAAAATAAAATCAATCAGTAGTAAATAAACATGTGAGAGCTTTTGTCAAGCGTTTTTAAAATTACACCTAATACTTTTGTAAAATAAACTAATCAGTAGCAAAGAATTAACGTGTTTCTGTCAAACATTTTTAACAATGGTACATCACACCTGTAGAGCGATAATATCAATTCGCAGCAACAAACAATAGTTCTACAGTGTCACGTTTCTTATCACGTAACTACACCAAACGTTGTTACGGAATATGCCATTGATATACACAAACGAACACAAGTTGTATACCAGTATGTGTCTGGATACTTAGCTTGCAACCGTCGGGGGTGAATCAGCACAGCAACGCCACGGTCATCGGGATCTGTTTACCCTATTACCATAACTGCAGCAGCGGTCTACGGACAAAAGCAGTTGGTCTAAATAAAGAAAAAACCAATTTGGCCTCCAGCTAAGAGCTATAAAGAGAATCTGATTACAATACGTAAGCGCGGGAAAACACCAATACACGTAAGATACCTTCTACTTGCCGAACATTTTCGAAGCACGATTAGCAAAACTGGAAAACACGCTATCAAATAATAGTAGGATCTATCATTTCGACAAGTCTTTAAATGGGAAACACCAGAGAAAGTAATTATACATTATCGGAAGGTTTAAAAAATTATCGGTTACCTACAACAAGGTATAGACTATTTAGTTTATCGACTAAATTTTCGTTTTAAAAGCAGAGTGGATTTGAATTAAAATTATGCTAAGCGGGCTTATACTGAACAGGTACACTATATAGGGGATTGTTGGAGAATTTAAGAATTGAAACAGTTTATTCGAACGAGTAATGAATTAACAAGGGAGAAAAATAGGATAATTAATTTATGCGGGAAATAAACGTAACATGCTCTCGAAATATCAGAAAACATTTTGTAAAAATTTAGCGGTTTTACAAACATTTGCATGTATGACTTTCACGATCCTCCAGTCGACAGGTAACAAGACCTAACTTGAATGGTTTATTGCTGCAACGTTCTCGGTGTCAGTTTTTGGGCTATTGGTTAAGGAGGAAATCAGAAGTCGGTGCTTTTTAAACCTGACATGGATATTTTCTTTAATTAAACAAACAGTCCAGTAGTTTTCTCAAGTTCAGATTTGGAAACAACCCAATTAAGAACACTTATGAAAAAGAAATTTTTCAGCATTGCCAGATTATGCAGTAAAATCTAAAACGATATTTTTTCAAATGACAATTACCGTTCATTTACATTTCCAGGTACTCCAGGTACTACATTGGCCAGGAGGCGAGTTTTTTGTTGCCTGGAAATTTAGAATTTTGCCGAACCCTTGCCGTTCCAGGCAAGGTAGGGATCTCTAACGTGCATGACAACACTCACACACGGGACCTCCATTTAACCTCTCATCCGAACGAGGGCGTAATTTTTGTGAAAAATGCTCACCTGCCATTTTCCAAGCAGTCGGCCGTGTCGGGATTTGAACCCAGGACCTTGGGATCCGTAGTCTTACGCTTACTACATTGATCCACGGCGACGCCTCAAATGACAATACCGTATTTTTTCATCACAGTTCGATAGATCTAGAAATTCTCTACAAAAAATAAATTGTATTATTTTTCCACCCGAATAGTCATTTTTGAGTAGAAATACTAGACTTTCTGGAATTCATGAAAGAGATAATGACGAAATGGGGGATAAAGTGTTCTTATTGGCTATTAAACTGAACCACGTGATTAATGTCGTAAGCCATAAAACTTTACCAATCACAGTCGATTGTTCGATGGCGATTATTTGATTTCTATTATTTGCGGCAGCACTTTTGTACATGTTTAGTCCACATTACGGCGAGCAACAAAATTCGGTTTCCAAGGGATGTTTACCTTTGAACATATTGCCACCGAGCATGTCGCAGCAACAAATTACTCCAGGTACCTGTCGACCGGAGTGTTCGGGGAAGTCATACATGCAAATATTTGTAAAACCCCTAACTTTTAGTAAATGTTTTTTGACATTTAGAGAGCACATAAATCAAGCATGTTTGTTTTTTCGCAGTACTCAGTACGATTTTCATGGTTATGGCGAGGCAACCTTATGATAAGCTAGCGAGCCAGCCAGCCAACCAGCCAGCTAGTCCCCCCTCCCCTCAAAAAATATATAGTACTACTATCGAAAAAGCTAAGTTTACGAGATAAGAGTGCTTTATCTCCTTCGCGGGCTACGCACAGCGGCCTCCGGTCTGTATTTCGGCACTTTGCAATGACCAACTAATTCGGTACTTTATATATTCCCAAAGTGCGTTTCATTTTGAGCATTTTGACATCAAGCATGTAGTAGCAACAAATTATTTGACAAAGTATGTCTGGATACTGTCGACACGGAGAGTCATGAAGTCATACATGCAAATTTTTGTAAAACTGCTTAACTTTTACAAAATGTTTTTTTGACATTTGGAGTCAAATCAGGCAGTTTTTCGATTGTAATTTTTTTATTATGGGAGAAAGGAGGGGCAGCATAACATAGGTGCGTGAAGTTGGCCGCAACTTTTTTGAATTTTTCAAAAATATTTATGTCATAATTAGGCGCCAATTAGGCGCCATTTTGCGCCGCTAAAACTAAATTTTGCGCCGTCTTGGCAAACAAGTTATTAATAAAATAAGATTTTTCCGGCCAAGTTCACTAAGACGTACTTTTTTTCAATTTTCAAAAAAATCTTTATTCCATAATTTAGCGCCAATTAGGCGCCATTTTGCGCCGTTGAAACGAAATTTTGGGCCCCCCTGTGTAACAAGTTATTCGCAATAAACTATTTTTCGGAACTACCTAAAAGCGTGAAGTTGGCCGCAACTTTTTTGAATTTTGACAAAAATTTTGCCATTTCGCCATTTTACGCCGTTGAAACAAAATTTTGCGCCCTTCTGTGTAAGAAGTTATTTAAAAAAAAACTATTTCTCCAAACTAGCCAAAATCGTGAAGTTGGCCGTGACTTTTTGAATTTTGAAAAAAAATTTGTACCAAATTTAAGCGGTAATTAGGCGCCCTTGAAACGAAATTTTGCGCCCTCCTGTATAACAAGTTATTTGAAAAAAACTATTTTCCGAACTATCTAAAAACGTGAAGTTGGCCGCG
Organism: Platerodrilus igneus; assembly: GCA_036346225.1. Lineage (NCBI taxonomy): Eukaryota > Metazoa > Arthropoda > Insecta > Coleoptera > Lycidae > Platerodrilus > Platerodrilus igneus. Next base: position 6,283,089 of record JARFIW010001115.1, read on the forward strand.
ACTTTTTTGCATTTCGAAAAAATTTTTGCACTACAATTAGGCGGTAATTTGGTGCTATTTTGCGCCTTTGAAACAAAATTTTGCGCCCTTCTGTGTAAGAAATTATTTAAAAAAAACTATTTCTCCAAACTAGCCAAAATCGTGAAGTTGGCCGCGACTTTTTTTGAATTTTGAAAAAAATTTTGTACCAAATTTAAGCAGTATTTAGGCGCCATTTTGCGCCGTTGAAACAAAGTTTTGCTCCCTTCTGTGTAAGAAGTTATTTAAAAAAACTATTTCTCCAAACTAGTCAAAATCGTTAAGTTGGCCGCGACTTTTTTGAATTTTGGAAAAATTTTTGTACCACAATTAAGCGGTAATTAGGCGCCATTTTGCGCCGTTGAAACAAAGTTTTGCGCCCTCCTGTGTAACAAGTTATTTGAAAAAAACTATTTCTCCAAACTTCCCAAAATCGTGAAGTTGGCCGGGCCTTTTTTGAATTTTGAAAAAAAATTTGTACCACAATTAAGCGGTAATTAGGCGCCATTTTGCGCCGTTGAAACAAAGTTTTGCGCCCTCCTGTGTAACAAGTTATTTGAAAAAAACTATTTCTCCAAACTACCCAAAATCGTGAAGTTGGCCGCGACTTTTTTGAATTTTGAAAAATATTTTGTACCAAATTTAAGCGGTAATTAGGTGCCATTTTGCGCCGTTGAAACAAAATTTTGCGCCTTTCCGTGTAAGAAGTTATTTAAAAAAAACTATTTCTCCAAACTCCCCAAAATCGTGAAGATGGTCGCGACTTTTTTGAATTTTGAAAAAAATTTTGTACCAAATTTAAGCGGTAATTAGGCGCTATTGAAACGAAATTTTGCGCCCTCTTGTATAACAAGTTATTTGAAAAAAAAACTATTTTCCGAACTATCTAAAAACGTGAAGTTGGCCGCGACTTTTTTGCATTTCGAAAAATTTTTTGCACTACAATTAGGCGGTAATTTGGCGCCACTTTGCGCCGTTGAAACAAAATTTTGCGCCCTTCTGTGTAAGAAGTTATTTAAAAAAACTATTTCTCCAAACTAGCCAAAATCGTGAAGTTGGCCGCGACTTTTTTTGAATTTTGAAAAATTTTTTGTACCAAATTTAAGCAGTATTTAGGCGCCATTTTGCGCCGTTGAAACAAAGTTTTGCGCCCTTCTATGTAAGAAGTTATTTAAAAAAACTATTTTGCCAAACTAGCCAAAATCGTGAAGTTGGCCGAGACTTTTTAAATTTTAAAATAAAATTTGTTCAAATTTAAGCGGCAATTAGGCGCCATTTTGCGCCGTCGAAACGAATTTTCGCGCCTTCCTATGTAACAAGTTATTCGAATAAAACTATTTTTCCGAACTATCTAAAAACCTGAAGATGGCCGCGACTTTTTTGAATTTCGAAAAAAAATTTGTACCACAAATAAGCGGTAATTTGGCGCCATTTTGCTCCGTTGAAACAAAATTTTGCGCCCTTCTGTGTAAGAAGTTATTTAAAAAAAACTATTTCTCCAAACTAGTCAAAATTGTTAAGTTGGCCGCGACTTTTTTGAATTTTGAAAAAAAATTTGTACCACAATTAAGCGGTAATTAGGCGCCATTTTGCGCCGTTGAAACAAAGTTTTGCGCCCTCCTGTGTAACAAGTTATTTGAAAAAAACTATTTCTCCAAACTACCCAAAACCGTGAAGTTGGCCGCGACTTTTTTGAATTTTGAAAAAAAATTTGTACCAAATTTAAGCGGTAATTAGGTGCCATTTTGCGCCGTTGAAACAAAATTTTGCGCCTTTCCGTGTAAGAAGTTATTTAAAAAAAACTATTTCTCCAAAATCCCCAAAATCGTGAAGTTGGCCGTGATTTTTTTGAATTTTGAAAAAAATTTTGTACCAAATTTAAGCGATAATTAGGCGCCATTGAAACGAAATTTTGCGCCCTCCTGTATAACAAGTTATTTGAAAAAAAAACTATTTTCCGGCTATCTAAAAAAGTGAAGTTGGCCGCGACTTTTTTGCATTTCGAAAAAAAATTTGCACTACAATTAGGCGGTAATTTGGCGCCATTTTGCGCCGTTAAAACAAAATTTTGCGCACTTCTGTGTAAGAAGTTATTTAAAAAAAACTATTTCTCCAAACTAGCCAAAATCGTGAAGTTGGCCGCGACTTTTTTTGAATTTTGAAAAAAATTTTGTACCAAATTTAAGCAGTATTTAGGCGCCATTTTGCGCCGTTGAAACAAAGTTTTGCGCCCTTCTGTGTAAGAAGTTATTTAAAAAAAACTATTTTGCCAAACTAGCCAAAATCGTGAAGTTGGCCGAGACTTTTTTTGAATTTTGAAAAAATTGTTAACCACAAGTAAGCGGTAATTAGGCGCCATTTTGCGCCGTTAAAACGAAATTTTGCGCCCTCCTGTGTAACAAGTTATATGAAAAAAAACATTTTTCCGAACTGTATAATATACATTCATATCTTGATTTATACCAAATTCTAGAACTAACGGACACAGCTAGTAAGCGAACATAATATAGTTGGCCACCAGCGGTGTCTTCTTATCAGAAATTAGCTGTCGCCCGCCTCTTCATGCATGAAGAATTCGTAATTTGCATATCATTTTTTATCATATTTGAAAGTATTACCATGGAATTACACCTCCTGGTTAGGAGTAATTTTACATAATTTAAATACTTGATTAATAATATATTTTTATGAAGTTTCAAGTTAATAACAGGAAATAAAATTTTCATACCAACTTTCATTCTCTATTCTACACGCATAAGAGTCGTTTCTTAAAAAACGCTTAAACAAGTTTTTTATTATTTAAGACTAAGATCCTAAATACCGATTTTAATTCTCTAACTGAGATTCTGTGAAAGACAGCAGCGAATTGTATTTCACTTTTATTTATTTAAATCTTCACTCTATTATACTTAAATAAATCCTGTGTACTCAGCAAAATGCAAGACGCTACTGGTTATAATGTATTTATTTGTTTAGACTACAATAAATTTCTATAGCGCATTCCTTGTATGTAACGTTTTAAAATAATACAATTATCTCTCAACTACGATACTTATTGTAAAGAACGGTAGTTTCAACATTGAAGACACGCGTCTAAGATAGCCAGAGAAAGTTTTCTTCAAATAAATTGTTACACGGGGTGCGCAAAATTTTGTTTCAACGGCGCAAAATGGCGCCTAATTACCGCTTAATTTTGGTACAAAAATGTTTTCAAAACTCAAAAAAGTCGCGGCCAACTTCACGATTTTAGGTAGTTTGAAGAAATAGTTTTTTTTTAATAATTTCTTACACGGAAGGGCGCAAAATTTTGTTTTAACGGCGCAAAATGGCGCGTAATTACAGCTTAAATTTGCTACAAAATTTTTTTCAAAATTCCAAAAAGTCGCGGCCAACTTCACGCTTTAAGGTAGTTCAGAAAAATTGTTTTTTCTCGAATAACTTGTTACACAAGAGGGCGCAAAATTTCGTTTCAACGGCGCAAAATGGCGCCTAATTACCGCATAAATTTGGTACAAAATTTTTTTCAAAATTCAAAAAAGTTGCGGTCAACTTTACGATTTTGGCTTAATTTGGAAAAATAGTTTTTGTAAATAACTTCTTACACAGAAGGGCGCAAAATTTCGTTTCAACGGCGCAAAATGGCGCCTAATTACCGCTTAAATTTGGTACAATTTTTTTTCCAAAATTCAAAAAAGTCGCGGCCAACTTCACGATTTTGGCTAGTTTGGAGAAATAGTTTTTTTAAAAATAACTTCTTACACAGAAGGGCGCAAAATTTTGTTTCAACGACGCAAAATGGCGCCAAAATTTTTTTCGAAATTAAAAAAAGTCGCGGCCAACTTCACGTTTTTAGATAGTTCGGAAAAATAGTTTTATTCGAATAACTTGTTACACAGGAGGGCGCAAAATTTCGTTTCAACGGTGCAAAATGGCGCCTAGTTGGCGCTAAATTATGTAATAAATATTTTCTGAAAATTGAAAAAAAGTGCGGCTTTGTGAACTTGGCCGGAAAAATCTTATTTTATTAATAACTTGTTTGCCAAGACGGCGCAAAATTTATTTTTAGCGGCGCAAAATGGCGCCTAATTGGCGCCTAATTATGACATAAATATTTTTGAAAAATTCAAAAATGTTGCGGCCAACTTCACGGGCGTCGCCGTGGATCAATGTAGTAAGCGTAAGACTACGAATCCCAAGGTCCCGGGTTCAAATCCCGACACGGCCGACTGCTTGAAAAATGGCAGGTGAGCATTTTTCACAAATATTACGCCCTCGTTCGGATGAGAGGTTAAATGGAGGTTCCGTGTGTGAGTGTTGTCACGCACGTTAAAGATCCCTACCTTGCCTGGAACGGCAAGGGTTCGGCAAAATTCTAAATTTCCAGGCAACAAAAAACTCGCCTCCTGGCCAATGTAGTACCTTCGGGTGGAGCATTGGAAATGTAAATGAACGGCCAACTTCACGCACCTGCGTAACATCAAACTGGCTCCCTATTTTCAAATTTAAATTCCCGCTAAACGACTGAACTAGAACAATTAATTAGCTCATAGGTAGCAGTAAATGCTACAATTTTGGCCCACCCATATTTCACTGGTGGGGGCTAACTTAGCAAACATTTATATTACGCTATGATAAGTTTAGGTTATCATTGGAAAATATGAAAACGACTAGAACCGAGCTCGAAGATCTGCGCAAAATAAGATATTAACTGGATGCTTCAAACAAATACATTTTAATTAAAATATTTTTCTGGAATGCTTCTTTTTGATAATATTTCACTACTTCCTGTTAAAAGGCACTGTCATTTATATTGCCAACGGATGCCAATTTGTATGTATTCCTGAATTATTTATTACATAATGAATAATTAAATACTTTATGTGCTGTTCGTACTTCACCGTAGTTCATATTACCAAACGGACGTCTAAAAATAGCCGATTCAGGAACTATCGTCTTTAAATTATTATCTTATAAAACAGGATATAACTTAGAAGTATATATACACTTAGTTTGTTATTTAGACCACCTCTAATTTTATATCTGCAAACAAAAACTTCCTAAACTTAATGAAGGAACTGCTATTTACATTAACGTACGTTTTAATTTTATTTTGTTTATAAATTTGTTAAAAATAGCAATGATTAGAAAGGATATACGGAAGAAATATGTAATAACGAGAAAATACTCCTTCTCCAACTAAGAAAACTTACACATGTTACAACAATCCGAGTAAAAGAGGTAAATTTATATTCTCCATTGGTCAGGAGGCGAGTTTTTACCTGGATAATTGCCGAAAACTTTTCCATTCTTTAGAAATGACAGAATCGAAGGTAACTTCATTTAATACTTTCCTTATGAGGGGAATTACAAAAATATTTTGTCATTTCTTTTGGGGAACTTATTGATAATTAAGGGCATTTAAATTAAAACCCTTCACCACAAAAATATTTAAAACACTAAATACGTATTTCAAGCAATAGGTAGTCATCATCAGCAGAAAAAATTCAATAAATAAGTAAAAAAGGTTGTGCCGGAATGGTTCACCACCTTGGCCGAAGTGAAATTTTCCAACATACTAGTTACCAATGTTGCTTTAAGAGGATATTCTCATGCCCCGCGTACGCTAGTGATCTAGTGATCTCTACAACAATGAGCGATTTGTGACCCTAAGACTATGAACTACTCTATTAATAAAAATTAGAACTGTTCAAGCGGAACTAATGTGTTGCTTGCTTTCTCATTGATTGTTAAACCAATTAGGAAAACAGCCCATGGTGTAGTTATGGCCCCTTTATCAGTATTTAAGAAGTATCTCCCCTAATTCAATTATAAATGCAATCACTCCCACAAATACAAAGTTATTACCGAACCAAGATGTTACTTGAACCAAAAAATATTTGCAAACTAATTCAAAAAGCCATTAGTGCAGTAGAAATATCTTGGCTGGAAGAATTAGATTGGGAAGGACAGCAAATGCCACACGCACTTAGGTCTCCTACTGAACCCATTATGGCGCCTTCTTTGCCCTAAGTTGGTCCTTCAACACCCATCCACTTGACCTTGCAGATGAATTTGAGGATGTCGGACCATAGGTGTCTTTGATTCCGTCCTTATCAGACCAGAAATCCCCAAACATGGATCCTCGAAGTCGGGTGAGTGCCGAACATGTGCACAGAATGTGTACCGACGTCTCGTCCTCCTGCTGACAGCTACGATATATGGAGTCGGCTGACAGACCCATTCTGTGCAGATGCTTCTTTAGTTTGTAGTGCCCAATCAGAATACCCACCAACTGCCGCAGTTTCCGCCAGAGTAAGCAAATGATAAATTTTTCGATTTTGGTCATAGGAGACTTAATAAACTTTTTTACCTGTCAGCAGCCTGTCGTACAAGCCCACTTGTCCTTATGGCGGCAGTAGGTTGTTTATCTTATCATAGAGAACATCGCAGATGGCGATATACGAACCGATGACTCAAGGTCAAAAAAGCTCCGAGTCGATCTTTGTTTCGCCAGAGAGTCTGCCTGAACACCTGAACAACCTTTGATCCATACTAGATTTGGACGTTAGTGTTAGAAACGAGCTCAATGATGCGATGTCGTTGTAGTACCACTCTTGAGAGGAGCCTCTAATTATTTAGAGTGTTCTACTACCGCTTATAATGCGAATAGTTTTATTTTGAAATCTGCGTTCCAGAATAGTGTTATCACCGTGCACGTTAGCTATGACTTCTGCTTAGAAGACAGTGTCAGCTTTCATAGTGTGACACTTTCATAATGACCTAGGTCAACTAAAAAGATGCCTGCCCCAGTACCTTCATTTGTTGGAAGCATCTGTGTAGATGCAGATCTCGGTTGAGGACGTACTTTCAGTATTAAGACAAACTCCGAAATGCTTCCTGAAAATCATTGTGGGTGCGATCGAGTCCACCACACCTTCCACGAGAGGAGTGATGCGCACCGCCTCTACTAGTATGTTGTGGTGTCTACCCGCATCACGCTTATCAATTCATAGAGCTTTGAACCGCAGTCTAAGCGCCGCCCTCGCATCGCCTCCACATGCAGGTCCAACAGAGTGAGACCTAGAATGGCTTCTAAGGCTACCGTGGACGTGGATGACATTGCGCCCGTGATGTTAAACATATCAATCTTTGGATATAAACAGTTGATCTTCATAGTTTTGCCCAATTCAGCTTCTTGTCAAGAATAATGCCCAAATACTTGACCTCATCCGAAAGAGATAGAGGAATTTTGAAGAGTAATGACAGTCTAGTTACCATCGACTTCCTTTTATTAGAAAACAGCACCAGCCCCATTTTATCGCGGTTGATGGTTAAACAGTTATGGAACATCAGTGCTCCGTAAACTTTAGTGCTGCTGGCATTGAGTTATACAGCGCTTGCTCGAATTTGCTGACTACCACAATAGCTATACCGTCCGCGTAACTTATCGCGCAGAAACCTGCTTCATTAAGACGATGGAGAATACTGTCTACTACTAGATTCCACAGTAGTAGTGACAGGCGTCGCCGTAAATCAACGTAGTAAGAATAAGACTACGCATCCCAAGGTCCTGGGTTCAAATCCCGACACGGCCGACTGCTTGAAAACTGGCAGGTGAGCATTTTCCACAAAAATTACGCCCTCGTTCGGATGAGAGGTTAAATGGAGGTCCCGTGTGTGAGTGTTGTCACACACGTTAAAGATTCCTACCTTGCCTGAAACGGCAAGGATTCGGCAAAATTCTAATTTTCAGGCAACAAAAAACTCGCCTCCTGGCCAATGTAGTACCTTCGGGTGGAGCATTGGAAATGTAAATGAACAGTAGTAGTGACAACACACTCTTGGGAACAGCCTTTACTGATCATCCTGAATACAGAAGTGCTTCCAACTCTTATGTGTACCCGTCGTCTCCGTAAAAACTGCTGAAGGATGTTCTCCACTTCATGTGACCGCAGAGCTCTGTCAATGCTTGCAAAGGTTGTTTTTCACTAAACGCTCCTTGAATATCAATAAATGTGCCTCAAGCTGACAAGATATCTCAATCCGTCCTACAACAGTGTGGAGAGAAAACTCCGTGGACTTCCCTGATATGAAAACATACTGGTTTGAGTGGCGTTATCCCCTTCCTCAAATCATTGTCGCACAGACCATCCAAGGTCTTTAACAGAAAGGCGTAAGACCGATCGGTCTGCGGAATTTACCCTGCGAGTAGTCCTTCCGGCCTGGTTTAGGAATGAAGACCATTTTAACATCTCTCCAACTGCTGGGGAAGTTTCTAAATGCAATACAGTTCCTGAAGAGCACCGCAAGCAACGGAAGCAGCCTATCGACGTCTCACTGTAATAGCCAAGGAAGATACCATCCATTCCAGGAGACTTAAAGGGTTGAATGGTTGAAATGGCGCATTTATTGTTTCATTTCATCGACCACGCGGTTGGATATTAAACAGTCAGCACCATTTGGGACTGTGATGCGTTGATCCAGCTCCAATGTGTTGGATGGTGATACACCACTTGGGAAGTGCGTATCTGCAAGTAGTTCCATTGTTCCTTCCTCATTTGTAGTGTATATGCCATCCACACGTTTAAGGCAGCATGGTTTATGGCGAGAAACTTTGGATAAAATCTTGTTAATACGAGAGATTTCATCGACAGGCACAATTTAGTTACAGAATCCCGACACGGCTGACTGCTTGAAAAATGGCAGGTGAGCATTTTTCACATATATTACGCCCTCGTTCGGATGAGAGGTTAAATGGAGATCCCGTGTGTGAGTGTTGTCACGCACGTTAAAGATCCCTACCTTGCCTGCAACGGCAAGGGTTCGGCAAAATTCTAAATTTCCAGGCAACAAAAAACTCGCCTCCTGGCCAATGTAGTACCTTCGGGTGGAGCATTGGAGATGTAAATGAACGGAAAGCGTGTGAGAGCGGCTCCGTGGCCTATTTGGTTCGCGTGTGACTACTAAGACAAAGGCCCAGATTCGATTTCCGACAAGTAACGCTTGAAAATTGTTAGGTAAGCATTTTTCACAAAAATATTCTCTTGCTCGGATGAGAAAGAAAATGTAGGTCCGATGTGTGTGTTACCACGCACGTTAAACATATCTACCTTAAAATAGCAAGGTTTCGGGTATATTCAAAATTTCCAGGTAAAAAACTCGCTGCCTGGTTAATGTAGTTCCTTCGGACGGAGCATCCAAAAATCAAATGCAGGGTTTAGAAACAGTACATTAAGCCGCGTGCACACATTCACAGCAACATAACCCCGTATTCATTAAGTGCAGCTGTGTTGGTTCCAAGGACCATCAAAGAAATACGATCTAAGCAGAGGTCTGATGTCATCTCGGTTCAAATCATAATAATTTTGAAGATTTCATTTGATTTTCTCATAGAAGTGCAGATTGTCTTTTGCCCAAAAAAAAAAGATATTACGATTTCGCGAGTTGCAATAAATTACTCACTGGTCCGAGAACATAAAATTTTCTTTTATCGTTTGTTACGTGCCAAAGTGGCACTTAAATATGTTTTAGTTTAATTTTGATGTGCGGAAGTTTCGCGCCATAAATTCAAAAGACTCGGGGCGCGTATTTCCGTCACATCAAAAGTGGGTTGGACGAATAACTTCACGCCGACGCGTGAAACACAAAAGTGAGGGAAGTGTTTCCGTGACTCTCTGTAACGTGGCTTTTTTGCCTGAACCTTCGAGTGGAGTGGACGTGTTAGGTATCGTATCGTGCCTTATCTTTACCTATGTAGATTTCCTTGCTTGCTTATCTGTTTGTCGCCCTTATACCTGGTTTCCTGTCTATTCCCTACATAGGTAGGAGACAATTTGCAGCCGTTGGCCGAACCGTACTGCACGACCCGGAGGACAAATAGGAGGCCATGCCCCGCTAGCATTCCACGCCGGAGCACCATCTCTAATCCCTCCGGGATGTAGCCCTGATGGACTTCAATAGAAGCCAACTTTAACTCAACTCCGCAGGACGCCGGATTTCTGATGTAAGTACTCCATTGTTTAATTTGTTCGCTGATATAGACTATTGTCTTAAATTTATATTTTCCGATTATTGCGTAATATAATTTGTGCATTGCTGACGTCATTGACAGATGGGTGCGCAAAATCTGTACAAGATTAGCGTTACCAACCGCCCGTGACGTCGCTTATTCCGCGCTTGCGCGAAGTATTTATCGACGTTTTTTTAAATTGTAAGACGTTTTGCAAGCGGGAAGCGTGTGAAAACGGCTTCGGGGCTTAGCTGGTTCGCGTGTGACTACTAAGACCAAGGTCCCGGGTTTGATTCCCTATACGGACCGCTTGAAAATTGTTAGGCGAGCATTTTTCACAAAAATACGTCCTCGCTCGGATGAGAGGGAAAATGTAAGTCCGGTGTGTGTGTTGTCACGTATGTTAAAAATCCCTATGTTGCTTGGAATAGCAAGGGTTCGGCAAAATTCAAAATTTTCCAGGTAAAAAAACTCGCTAACTGGCCAATGTAGTACCTTCGGGTGGAAAATCGAAAACTCAAATGTAGGATTTGGAAACAGTGTATTCAGCCGCATGCACACACTCACAGCAACATGACTCCATATTAATTAAGTGCTGCTGACTGTACTGGTGTTGCAAGTACCGCCAAAGAAATATGGTCTAAGCAAATAGTCCGATATCATCCCAGCCCAAATCAAAACATTTGGCGGAATACATTTGAGTTTCTTATAAAAGTGCAGATTGTCTTTTGCCAAAAAAAAAAGTATTACGATTTCGCGAGTTGCAATAAATTGTTCACTGGTCCGAGAACATAACTTTTTTTTTATGGTTTGAATGCGGAGAGCGTGTGAAAACGGCTTCGTGGCTTAGTTGGTTCGCGTGTGACCCGAGACGGATTTGATTTCCGACACGGACCGCTTGAAAATTGTTAGGCGGGCATTTTAGACAAAAATACATGTGCGTATGTACGTGTATGTCGTATCACGTACGTTAAAAATCCCTACCTTGCTTGGAATAGTAGGGGTTCAGCAAAATTCAAAATTTGCAAGTAAAAAACTCGCTTGCTGGTCAATGTAGTACCTTCGGGTAGAGCGTATCGGAAAATCATATGTAGGGTGCATTCAGTCGCGTGCTTATACTCATAGCAAATTGATCACGTATTAATCATGTGCAGCTAACTGTGCTGGTTCACAAGACCATCAAAGAAATATGGTTCAAGCAGAAGATCCAATGTCATCCCTTCTCAAAACCTGACATGTGGCGGATTGTATTTGATTGGGATTCGAACCCGGAACATTGGGCGTAGTAGTCACACACATACCACTACGCCACGGAGCCGCAGCATATGATTTCCCTATAAAAGTGTCTTTTGCAAAACAAAAAAATTTTACGATTCCGAAGATAACATTTGTTTTTATGCTTTGCATACGGGAAGAGAACAAGAGCGGTTCCGTCGCTTAGTTGGCTCGCATGTGACTACTAAAACAAAGTTCCAATGTTCGATTCCTGACACGGACCGCTTAAAAATGGGTAGGCGAGCATTTTTCACAAAAATATGCCCTCGTTTGGACAAGAAGTAAAATGTAGTGTTGTCACGCACGTTAAAGATTCCTTCCTTGATTGAAATAGAAAGGATTCGGCAAAATTCAAAATTACCAAATTAAAACAAAAATCTATTTCTAGCTAGTATAATACATTCGGTTGGAAGCATCGGAAAATCAAATGTCGGTTTTGAAAACAGTTCATGTAGCCGTGGGCAGACGCTCACGGCAAAATGTAATGTAGCACAGTATTGTTGAAGCTATTTCAGCTATTTCTCTGACCGTTAATTCCCGAAGCAACTACGTATTATTCATGAGCAGGTAACTGTGCGGGTTCACAGGACCATCAAAAAATATGGTCCAAGTAGATGGTCCGATGTCATTCCTGCCCAAATGACAACATGTGACGGATTGCACTCGATTTCCTCATAGAAGTATGGATTGTCTTTTTCCCAAAAAAAATATTGGGATTTCGCGAGCTACGATGAAACGCGCAATCTTTCCGTATGTGGTCTTGCATATTCGATGACGGGACACCTAATTGTGCAGACCGATTTCGGGTAGACTTTATCGGCAATCGTACTATTGATTCCGCCACGACTACACAAGTCTAGATGCGAGTATTACGCCCCCGCTACGTGATTTCAAAGATTTTCTTCTTCCATGCGAATAACGTTGGTCGCGATGGCGGCGGTTTTCCAAAACGTATAACAAAGTCCCTCGAAACGTCTCCCATTCTCTTCTTCATATTCTGACGTTCGTGAACCAACGCAGAAGCCGCCAAACGCTTCTCAACACTGACAAAACTTATATCCGCCATGGTTTAATTTCCTTTACTGACGCTTTCCCTTCCCTCGCTATCACTGCCGAAGTGAACGTGACATCGCAGTTTATCTTCATATGTAACTTTCCTACGCTATTAACATGTAAATGTGCTCCTCGACAAATATGTAACTCTAATGATATACGTATGCCAATCTTGCTCTATCCCACGCATAAACTTTCGGTTCCATAGTCATTATAAGACGTGTAATAATTTAATTGGTTCCAATAACTTTGCTTTAGTAGTAGAGATTGTGCAGGCACTATTAAATATTGGACGTTTAAATAATCCCACTTAACCGAAATAAAAATGAATAGCCTCAAATTCGGAATTAGTCAGACCTGAACCGACCCCAAACCCGGCCCGAATTCGGCTGGTCATCTTTCGCCCGGTTTTCGCTCCGGGCTGGTGTTAAAGGCCGGCCCGAAGCTAACACTACTGAAAAATGATTTTAAATTGCAAATAAAAATAGTAATTTTACACAAAACTACTAAAACGCATTGTTCTCTATAGTAGAGCAAAAAAATTCTAAGGTAACTTTGCACCAGAGTTTAATACCAAGTAAGACCTGCCCTAATTACTTTGAAAAGATATAGTTTATTTGGAATTTAACTCCCCACGGGGAGAATTATAAAAAGCAAGAACATTTCATTTGAAAAGTATAGCAGTAATATCTAAAATTTTTAAGAAAGTAGCTCGAGTTACACTACGTAATATTTTGGAAATATTGCAAACAATTATTTTAAATTTCAAAATAAAATTGAAATTTACAAACAAATCAAGCAAAATTTTCCATACAGAAAATAGAACAAATCTAAAATAATTTAACATAGAAATATAAAAAATTTGGCCAAACTCCTACCGCTTTGACTAAGTCTCCTAAAAAGGCAGAGCTACTTATTTAATTACGTTTGGTGGTGATCATTAACAAAAAAAATGTTAAAATAACAAGTTCTAAAAACCCACATATCTGTAAACTATGCCAATCTCGTAGGAAGAATTAGCAAGTCATTTTATAGATTCATAAACAAAATATTAGTTACTTACCATTTCTCGTCGTAGTATAGCCAACTGATTATCCAAATTTGTAGGGTTTCTTCCTGGAGATTCTAAAGCTGCACCATTACTAAGCCGAGGATGAGAATGATACACTGTATGCCCACTAGGACTAAATGCAGAATTAGGAGGCGTAATTCTACTAGGCGTTTGAGGGTTAAGACTAAAACCGCTCAAACTTTTTGGCAGGGGTGGAAGCCCATACGATGACATATTCAACCTGGAAGCAATATTATCCGTTGTAATATCAACATCACTATCATCTATAATTATTTCACATCTAGAAAGCCGCACTTCCTGGCCATTGCTAACCTCAACCCAATCAGATTGATGAATTTTATGATCATCGGAAAAATCGAGCGGCGGTGGCCGATTTTTCCGCTTTTGGTCTTTATTTTCTTTATGCATGTTTTCTAATTCCGATATTAAAAATTCATGATTTCGTTTATCGTCAAATTTTATACGTTTCTCATTTGTTTTGCTGTCGTCAGTAGAAAGAGATTCACTTGAAATTTTAAGGTTATTCGGGTAATTGCTTATTTGCATCTTATTATCTGAAGGTGACTCATTGTTTTGTTTGGGTATATTTACGTTTTCATTGTAAGCTTCGGGCAATTCAACATTCTCATCATCACCGCCATCAGGAATGTCGAGGATACTTGCAAACATTTCGTCAATGAGTGAATTAACATGATTTTTTTCGTTGTTATTTCTAAAACTATTTTTAATAGAACGACTACACTCCCTATTTTTATCATTTTCGAGGTTAATTAAAACATTGGATTTTGTATATTTGTTAGGGTCACACCCTGAATCGTTTCGCGTCAATATCACTTCAATTTTCGACGTTAATTTTCTGTTAGGAGATTGGAAAACAACAGGCCTTGAGTTTTCCTTCTTTTCATTGATAATGGAGGTGGATCTTTGAACTTGAGAGGTTGTTTTATCATTGATTCCGCTTGAGTAAGACTGTGACTTTGAAACGGGTAAAAAACCGTTGCAGTTTTCCTTATCCGAAAGGGGTGTTGGAAGTGGTTCTGAAGGAGCTGCATTGTCTTCCGCTGATTTATTGTTAGCGCCCCTTGTCTTTGCTAGTGCTTCAGCTATAAGAGTTTTGTTAGGTCGCGGTGGAACTGGAGGCGGTGGTTTTGCTACTTTTTTCACTGAATTCGATCTCATAGTGCGGCATTTATACTAAACTCATTAAAATGATGATTGTTTTTATAGAACAGTATTAGTCAGTGTGTGGCGACATGAATCATGCACGTACTAATCACGAAGCACTCGGATAATTTCACTCACATCGCTACGTAACGAATACCGCGAGGCAACTAAATAACCGGCTTCGTTTGCGAAGAAATATCGCTATTAGCAATATACAGGTAGTGACACAACAGGTGGAAGTGGGAATTTAATTTCATGCATTATTGGAGTACTTTAGCTTGTGCTGATATGCGTTCGACTGTTTTAGTCATTAAGTATGTAGTAACTGATAAAGAACCACGTGATATTTATTTTTATTTAAATTTATGGAATTCTTTTCAACTTTATTGGTTTTAGCAGATTATTCCGATTATGTATATGAACAACAATTACGAAACCAGTCTTACGATTATAAAATTATTGAGGACGTAACCAATAAAATAGTCGTTTCGAGAATAATTATTTAACTAAAAGATGACCTGGATTTTTCACATGTTATATCGTCTATTTTACGCTGAATATTTAAAAACGAGGCTGTCTTTGAATTAATATAATATTAGGTGTCTTATACTTTCTCTCTCTCTCTCTCTTTGGTCATAAGAATAACGTATCGCTCCGGTTACCTACTAAAAGCTAACCCAGAGTGAGTGAGTGCCCTTTACCTATATCGTCCTTAATCTAGTCTACATATTTGAATCTTTCTTTTCTCTAAATACTTTACCATCTGCTAAGCCCGCATTCCTTCATGACCCTTCAAAGTATGACCTATCATGTTACCGTGTCCTTTAATTGCACTTATAATACGTTCTACGTACTTGAACCATTTCGGGGACGTCATAACTAACAATATCTACCCAGCGAGATCGCCAGTCAGCATTCTCCTGCACTATCACAGTTCGAAAGCTACTAACCTGATTTCTGTTTCGCCTGATAGCTGTTTAGGTGTTCCAAACAAAAGATTTTTCTAACACCTACAACTATTCTAGAGTTTAATATCGCGTCTGGCACCTCAAAAGCTCTCCTTAGACTATGTCATTTTTTCAAAGGACTGTCCTACGTATAAAATGCTACTAGACAGACTTATACATAAAACCGAATATGGACAATAACACACATACAACCAACAATTATCGAGGAATCCAAACTAAGACACACCTACTGGAAACACGGACAGCTGGGCTCGACGCTCAATCCCAAACAACAGTAACGACCGCAAACACGAAAAAAAGGACAGCAAAAACTGAGACGCATAGGGAAACCACAACAATTAAAATTGGACAGCTAAACGCAATGCGTAGCGCCACCGTAACGCAAGAAATCAGACACCTGGCCGAAACACAACGACTAGGTATACTCTGCATACAAGAACCATACTGCAAAAACGGGAAATTACCGGGAATGCCAACGACAGCCAGACAGATATGTAAGGGAGACAGACCAATGACAGCCACCATAATATTCAATCCTAACATACAAGCAACCACAATACAAAGATACACGAACGAACACAACGTCTGCCTAGAAATATCCGGACAAAACATACACTACTGGATATTGACCAACACATACTCCCAATTTCGGTTGGACCCCGATCCATACATTACCAACATTAAAAACGTCGCACGTACATACACAAACCAACCCGCACTTTTTATGGCAGATGTAAACGGAAAATCCCCAATGTGGCACTGTAGCAACACTGATGCCCGTGGGAAGAGGGTAGAGGACATGATCAACGAGCTACAGCTTGAAGTGATGAACTGTCCCTTCAATCCACCCACCCATAGAAACCGTTGTGCAGGAGCAGAGAGTAACATTGACGTCACAATAGCAAACGGTCTAGCGCACCCCACCACACACAAAACTGGAAGGTACATGACAACTTAACAATGAGCGATCACAACCTCACAACTTTTGACATAAACAAGGATAACATACCACTACATGCGGAAACGGGTAAAAAAAGACTAAAATACAATATACAAAATGCCAACTGGCAAAGACTACTGGACAACTTCTATCCGCCCCCTGATATCCAACGCAACGACAGCGTACACGCTTATGCCCAAGCCCTAACAAGAACAATTAAAGACACTATGAAACAAACATTAAAAACAGTAAGAGAAACTGCGCCACAAAAACCGCTAAAATGGACCACAGAGGTCCAGATACTGAAAAGTAAAGCTCGCAAGGCAAGGAGGCGCTATCAGGCTGCCCTAACACCGGCAGAAAAGGCCTTCCAGCTGCCCAACTACAGACAACGCAAGGCTACATACGAACAGGAACTATACAACATGAAACGAAAATCCTGGGACACTTTCGTCGAAAGACATTTGCAGACGGATTCTTGGGGGGTACCGTACAAGATAGTAATAGGAAAAATTGCACCACCGACAACATACTCGACTTTAACCAAACCCGACGGAACAGAAACCAAGGACTGGATTGAAACCGCGACATTACTACTACATACACTCCTCCCTGATAACGACTGGGAAGAGGACACACAAGAACAAATATGCAAACGACAAAGAGTCACCGAACAAAACGCGAATGGGAATACACCATGGAATAGAACACAGGACGACGTAACACCTTTCACTGAGAACGAGATTAGACACGCTATTCGATCAAGTAAAAACAAAAAAGCTCCTGGGCCAGACGGGATCCAGGCAGAAATTACTAAGGCACTAGACACCAAACTCACACCGAAACTTACTAAACTGTACAACGAATGTCTAAGACAAACAAAGTTTCCAAACTGCTGGAAGCAAGCAGACGTAATCATACTCTCTAAAAACCGAAAAAAAGACCCGAAAAATCCGGGTTCGTACCGCCCCATCTGCCTTCTAGACTCGCTTGGGAAAACTTTCGAGCGACTACTGTGCACGAGAATGCAAGAACATCGGAAAACGAAAAGCATGCACCCGGCGCAGTACGGATATAGACAAGGACGATCAACCGAAGACGCCGTAAACAAAGCTATAAACTCTGCAACCACTTCAAATAAAAAATACGTGGCCCTAATCATGATAGACATAGAAGAAGCCTTCAACAACCTATGGTGGCCAACACTGTTCCATAGGCTAATCGAAATTCAATGTCCAAAACAACTACATCATACCTTCATAAGCTATTGCCCAGATAGATTTGTAACACTGTCTGGTACTGAAAACATCACAAAATCAATCACCAAAGGATGCCCACAGGGGTCAGTCTGCGGTCACATGTTTTGGGACATTGCGACTGAGGAGCTTTTGGAGCAGCAGGAAACCGCAAATGAGGTGAGGTCCGTAGTGGCTTATGCGGACGACATCTTGTTGGTGGTGGAAGTAGGTTCCAGAAACGAACTATAGCACAATGCAAATACCGCATTGAACAAAGCCCTAGAATGGTGCAAACGCAAATGAGATGACGATAGCACATGACAAAACAATTTATATGATAGTTAAAGGTTCTCTAGAAAACTGAACAGAGGCAAAATACGAAGAACACGGGAGGCCAAATACCTAGGGCTAACCCTTGATAAAAAACTGAACTACGAAAAACACATTGCCACAGTGACAGGTGCCAGTAAAGCTATGCAATGCATAGCAACTCTTGCACAACGTACGTACAATATCCCCCTAAACTGTGTAAGATTATACTTATCTAGCGTACTTGCAGCAATAATAAGCCATGCAGCGAGCGCCTGGGCAACCAAATTACATCTAGTAAAACCCAAACAAAAAGTCAACAGTGTCCAGGGGGGCACTAATAAGACTTACTGGAGCATACCGGACCGTATCACACGACGCCCTCTATGTGATATTAGGAGTCCTCCCTCTTTATCTGTTTATCAGGAAGAGAGCGGCGACATACTGGTTAAAAAACAACAAACCAGAAAAAGTTCGAGAAATCCTAAAACTAACATCAGAAATTCGAATAAAAAAAGACATTCAGGACACAATACTAACCGAGTGGCAAGATAGATGGAGCCAGAGCACAAATGGGAGGAGGGTATACGCAATAGTCCCTAACATCCGAGACAGGCTAAACTGTCACCACTTGGTCCCCTCACAAGGACTCATTCATTTTCTCACAGGGCGTGGTCCTAATCCAACCTACAGGACCGCATCATAGGTTAAATAGGTCCAGATAATAAAATTTTAAACACTGTGTATATAGAAATAGGAACAAATTATTTATGCGCCAAATTAATTAATTTATATAATGAAAACGGACGGTTATTAAGATATTTTTCTATTTTTAAATTAGAATGTTAAAATTGCATAAGGGAAGAAGCTTTTGAGTACATAAAAACTCAAGGATACGCATAAGAAATTATAATAATTTTAAATCAAACGCATGGAAGCAAAAAAGGAGCTTGCACGTATAGAAAATCAATAATTTAAACGTAAATCTTTCCATTTACATAAAAACAAATGTTCGTTTACAAATACTAAGAAGGGAAGAAACTTGTAATTGTTATTCTAAACAACAAGCGGCTGTGAAGAAACACCTGTTGATTAAATGCCACGTTCAGGAAACTTAAATAAACGTTAAGACAGAATTTCTATGAAATTGTTTGCAACGGCCGGTTTGACCAGCTGCTTCAAATAAAGTGCCTTGAAGACTGAGAAATGTATAATAAAGCGTTGGTTACAAGTCACGTCTAAAATATACGGGGAAATATGAAGGCCAACGCAACATCGATTTTCTGTAACTGAGAGGGGTTCTAAAGGAGACAACAAATATGCGTGGAACGGAGATGGATAGCGGATAGGTGGAGCGTTGTGACGAGGGAAAATTATATCATTGGTTTAAAGCTAGGCAGTTTCAAGAAGAGCGCGTCCGTAGAGAGAATCGGACAAAATTCTATGTAACAGCACGACGAACGGGGATTTTTCAGAAGTTAGAGTTCGTTACGTTCGAAATTTTAAGAATCAGTTTAGAAAATAAGCTTTTCAAGGGAAATAGGTTCCATAGAGGGTTTTGAAAATCGTATAAATACTCGAACAGAGATGTGGAGGCTCTCTTTCTCTTTAGATCTGAGATGGCGCTTAGATCTGCAACGTAATAATAGTAAATGCTCTTACGGTTATTAATTATTGTGTATTCGGTAAAGTTGCATATAACATCCTGTTTTGAAATTATGAAAGCTGTAGTAACGTACCTCAAAAGTTATAGAAGTGATATTGCACGAGTTGGTACTGTTGTTTAGATAAAAAGTGCCGTTACTACAACGACTCGATAAAATGAAGGGATGATATTTGGGTAAGCAAAGCCTAAAGCGTAATTTGTATGCATGAAGTATATTTGGTATGGAATGTTACGTTTGAGAGAAGGCTAATATCTGGATAGAAGAATAGTAGTGATGGCCGAGATTTGGATAGATGGGAATCAGTAGGATCCAGGCATAATCGAAGTAGATGGACACAACGACGAGGGTTTCTAGTAACCATCTTCAGCGGTGACGAGGAACGAAATCGATTCCAGGTAAAGAAACTTAATTTCCTGTTTTTGTATAAACATTTGTGTTGATATTTTTTGTGTTTGTGTGTTTTGACATATTGGGGGTGGATTTATTACCATAAAACTTGTTTAAAGAGGTGTATGTGCTGGACAATTAATTTTGATTATTAAAAAAAGGTTTATTGATGATATATAAAGGTATATTCATGCTATAAATGGTTGTTGTAAGGAGTAAACGGGTCTTTAAATATGTTTTCAATAAAATGCAAGGAGTAAAAGCATTTAGAGGAACTGGGTTATAATGAGCTCAAAATAGTCCAGAATAAAGTCAAACTAGGGTTGCATGTGGGGCCCATCTACTCGTATTATATAGAATTTGTTGAAATATATTAAAACCAAGGAGTTTAAAGTATTTAATGATTGAGCTGGTAACAGTTGTAACAAACTGTCTGTACCAAGGTGTAAATATTTTATTAATAATGGAAACTTGTTAGTATGTGTAAATAAAAAGGTTGTATGTTTGTTCCATTATTTGAGTGGTAATTTCATTTGACTGTGTGTGTGTGTGTGTAAGAAAGATATGCACTTAAAATGGTAGGTATTCAAGAAGAAGCCGATTGCTGAGCTAGCCAGGGTGAGCAGAAATATAGGAGGCGTTCAAAAAGCAAAAGTAAGAATTTTTTTATTTTTATTTTTTTTCTTAGAAAATTTTATGTTGGCCCAAGCGTGGGCGAGATTTTAAAAAGGTTCCACGGCAATATATATAAAATATATATGTGTATATATATATATATATATATATTGTAATGTCACTAGGAGCCACAAGGGTTCTAAGGGTTGTTTTGAATAGAAGGTAGTGTATGCCAAATAAAATAATCCATATATCAGATCCCGTAATTTTAAAATGTATGTTTGCCGTACTTTACATACGTTAAAGTATTTAAAATGTTAGTTGAAATGTAAGTACCAAGACGTAAATTATAATGACTTGATGACGTGATAAAATACACAGTACTCAAGGTTTTATACTGAGTTATAGTTTAATAGGCCATTGAACGTACATTTGCCAACCGAAAACCGGATGCGTCTATGGATGTACACTATTAACCACGCAGATCCAGGTTCATATGTGAATTATTTTGGCTTTTATTTTACTAGAATCAACTTTTGGACAAACATGTAATCTCAAAATTATAAGTAATAGCAGTGTCAAATATGATTGAAGGGTTGTGAAATATTTAGGACCAATGATAGAATATTATGTATAAAATAGGAAAGTGTAAAAGACAAAATTTAAGGTATTTGTGACACGAACTCAGTGATAAAATGTTATTGGATGGTTTTTTATATAATATGTAATAGCGAGTAGGCAGAAAAATGTTGTAATTATCACCTAGGATAGTAAACAAAGGGAGTCGATTTCGAATTATTTTTGTGTAAAGACGTGTTTATGAAACTGCGCTAAATTGTTCATATTTTTGGAAGATTAAATAAATGTGTTTGAATTGTAAGAGTTTGATTTATAAAGAAGAGTAAAGAGAATCATCAGTGTATAAAGAATTAATAGCGGTGACGAATAAAAGGTAATATTGGAATTAGTGCGACAGCGAACCGGCGGAAAATAAGATTGGATTGGAACGAGATTATATAGGTAGAAGGCATCGAGTGAGAAACATAAGAGTGAAAAATATAAGGATTGATTTGGATATGGATTTATGTGTAGCGAGGCATTGAGTGATAAATAGGAACGAAGATAGATTTGGATTGAGTGGTAAATAGGAACGAAGATAGATTTGGATTGAGTGGTAAATAGGAACGAAGATAGATTTGGATTGAGTGGTTAATAGGAACGAGGATAGATTTGGATTGATTCAGAACGAGAGGAGAAAATTTAGAAGGCAGCGTAAGAGTAGCAGGTGGAAGGGTACAATTCAAGGAAGAAATTACTACGGAAGAATTAGCGCAGGGGAAGTAAATAAAAAAGGGTATTCTAAATTCTAAATTCGGGTTATATTTATTTTAGATTTGGGCGCAACAAAATTAAAGAAAAGATACCTGGAGGCTAGACGGCAGTTCAAAGTGATAGTGAAACCTTGTGAAGGCGCATACGGCGAAAAGGATTTTGAGCCAGCATTAAGAGAGGCCAGTAACGACGTATAATCCAGGTGAGTACGGTGTATTATAACGTCAAAGTCAGTAATTTTGTGGTATTAATTAATTTGGCACAAGGCTACGCGGATCATATATAATTTGGCATATACAAAAGTAAATTCTAAAAAAGGTACTAAAACAAAAGATAGTGCAGTTTGGTTGGGCATTGCACATCTACTAACCACTGAACCCACGGTAAGTAGGTGGATACCCTGAGAAGAAAGAGTTCATATAGTCGAGGCATATTAAAAACAATTTTGATTTAATTAACCAACCAAACGTT
The DNA here is from genome assembly GCA_036346225.1 of Platerodrilus igneus. NCBI lineage: Eukaryota > Metazoa > Arthropoda > Insecta > Coleoptera > Lycidae > Platerodrilus > Platerodrilus igneus. The sequence continues at coordinate 6,305,607 of JARFIW010001115.1, forward strand.
GCTAAAGTACGTGGCGTGAAATAGGTATTTGAACATCGTATAAAATCATTAAATTAATAAGAAAAGGCGCGCAACGACAAAAAGAGTGAGAGGGCAGCATAAGAATATATATATTATAGGGTTAATTTAGGGGCAGGTTAAGTCATAGGGTCGTACAATAAACAAGAGAAACTCCCAAGTAACAAAAGTACATAATTACAGATATTAGAGGAGCAAATAGGTCATTATAAATATTATTAGTTGAGAGCACACTGTATATAGCAGTACAAACGATTAAAACGCATATCCAAGAGTAGATACGAGCAAAGATAAGAATTTAAAAATGTACCGAAACGCAATGAAATTAAATCAGTTATAAACCTGCATGAATTGGCTAGATAAATATTCTAAAAGTGCGTTAATTAATATGTCATCTCAAACGCACGCAGAAATTATGTATTATTTAAAAGCGTACGTGATCTAAAAGTATCACATTTGTTCAAAAATCCAATTTATTAGAAAATAAACAAACACCAAATTTATTCCATTCAGATTAGAATAAGGCCAACAACAATAGTACGTGATTTGTTGGACGAAGATTCCTGGGATTTCTGAATTGAATGTGAGGTATTATAATGAATTACGTGACTTTCTTAGCATCGCTTCATGCAATTTAACTAAACAATTGGTAAACTTTCCCAAAATAACAAGAGATAAGACACTTGGTCTCGCTCAGCACGTGAAGTCAACGAATCACAAATAAAAGGGACCAATCCTATAAATATCATGACAATAGAACATCGAGTTAGTATACTTTAGAAACTGGGCAGTCACTATACTTGAAAGTGCTAAATATTTACGTGAATAGTAAATTAAATTAAATTAAAAATTAAAAAGTGTGAAATGTGCAAGCAAGCCGTACTTCTAAAGACGTAAGTAGATCAGATTTAGTGAAATTATACCACTTCTAATAATAAATAAAATAGGGCTTTTAATTACCATCTTAATTACCACTCTTAATCATCTCTTTTAACTACAATCTTAAATTGCAATCGACATAACGATCCTTATAAAGATTCCTGTTAATTACGATCTTAAGTACAATTTTGGATAAGAGACTCTGAAGAATGCTGCCTGTTCAAGCAATTTGATAAAAATGGTAAATATTCTATTACGAAAATGAAAAACCTTTCATTGGAATAATCTCAACAATAACGATTTGGATACTAATTTGGCTGCATGTAGACTTCAATTCTGGGGAATGCAGTACACCTACTGAACCACTTCAGGTTAGATATTTTGATTCGATTTATTTCTAAAAATGTTTTTATCTCAATAATAATTCAAAGTGTAATAGCCGACAAATTGGGGTTTCTTGTATAAATTTGTGAAAAGTAATAGACATTTTGAAACGTTTCAATAGGCCTCTAAATGTAATAAAAAGCTCGTTTTGCTGGTTTGATTTTCTAAGAATCTGACAGATGTATATAATTTAAAAGGGGAGAAGACAAATTAAAAAGGTTGTAAATATTTAATCATTATACTGTGTATTGTGGAAGTGCTTTGTTTGATTGAATCAGCTAGTCGAGGCAAAGAAAATTATAAATTAACATTTTTACAAGTGCTTGTTAATTCTAAATAAAATAACACAGCATTTATATGACAATCCCAACTGTGGGACGAATATCATAGCATTTATATGTTCGACCCAATCGTGGGGCTAAATATTAATAGAACAACAAGGGGCTAACAGGGGTTATCACAGCAATATATATATATATATATATATATATATATATATATATATTACTGTGGAGTTTTAGCTTGAACAATCGAGCCCCACAAATTGGGCCGCCATAAATTTTCCTGAAAAAAAATTAAAATTCCAATATCTCTGGAAAAACTCTCCTAAATCAGCATACCACGGCTAGCTCTGCTTCCGGCTTCTTCAGAGATACTTACCCATTCTATGTTTACTCTTTCTCACTTAGACTACCAATAAAAATTACCAATCAAATAATTCAACGAAACACAACCTTTTTATTCATACAAATCAAAGAATTACGTCACACTAGCTCAATATTTACAAAATTGGACATAAACATCTTCATAAATTTTCAAAATATTAACCATTAAATTCTTTTAAATTTAATGAATTTAATTTATTTCAACACTTCTTTCTATACAGTATAAGTAAATGGGCCTACCTTAAAACCCTAAATTGAAATTTACCCTGGTCTATGGTGAGCTCAGTATAAACCCTGTTACTCTGAATGCATAAATAAATTGCATTTTGTATCAAACTATTCTAAAGACCCGTTTACTCTTTACATCAAAATTTTACGTCATGTATTTATACCTTCAAATAATCAATTCAAATTGTCTGTTTGAGATAACCTTCAAATTAGATTTTATGTTCATAAAATATTCACCAAATATGTCAAATCACTCTAACACAAAATACCAGCACAAAATGTTCAAGCAATAACAAAAGAAACAAATTTCTTTACCTGGTGTATGCTCTTGCACCATCACCTCTGAAGATTTCGTCCACCCAAATCCTCATTGTTGCATTCCATCAAACTTCCCTCTGCTACATGTACACCAAACTCATCCAATTCTATGCAGACGCCTTTGATACGGCTACCCATATACTTGTCCAAATATGTTAATCAGCTCCTGAATCTTCCATACAACCAGCACCCTCGCTCCGTAAAAATAACTAGGCTCGCTTACCTTAGTGACATCTTTTGTTCGTTATTCGTATTTACTTACAGTCCCGTTTATGACACAGCACCTACTCGTGCTTTCAAACACTTATAATATAAATTAAACGGACTGCACTATCACAGATTTACAAATTTTTAAATTAGATGTTACACCATGTAGGTCTAAAGCGAACAGAAGAAATAAGAGAGTAAGAGTGTATTTACACGCGTTTCTGCCTATCTCATGTACCCTACTTTCATTGAAATTCACCGATTCTGAAAATTCCAAACACAACGATCTTTTAAACCTCAGAAATTTCTCATTCCATATCGCTTTAGTCCGAAACTACTGATTAGCGTCCACAACGGTCGCAATACTAGAAATGTCTCTCACTCCACTCACAATCAGCCCATTAAAAAGATTTCTCCCCTTGTAGGTCTAGCGTCCAAACATGTTATCCCCGTCTAACTCATATTTACTATCCTTGTTAAAATCCCACTATAGCAACTTAAAATCGATATTATTGTTAGCCTCTACAAATTATCGCGTGCTTTAAATGACTGTTTTATCGCGTGTTTTAAATGGCTGTTTTATCGCGTGTTTTAAATGGCTGTTTTATACAACGTCTGTTATTTTTCATCCTTTTTCACCCTATGCTATTTATATTCAGTCTCTGCTTTGTTTTCAAACCACCTGCTGTTTCTCGTCCTTCGCTTAGATCGTTAGCTCAAGTTTTTAAAGAATTATGTTTCAACGTACATTATGATTTCTTGAATTGTTTATTTGTCTGTCCGTCTTTTCTATGAACTGTTTGCCAGTTTGAAATTGTATTTTCCCAAGTTCTTAAACCTGTATTTCCCAGGATTTGTTTTCAACGAACGCTTTGTTAGTTAAATGAACATATGCGTTTACATTACCGATTTTATATACTCTGTACACAAAAGCTTTCCCTAATTATTTGATGTGCTCTATTTACAACCTTAGAATATTTAAGCTAATTGTCCTCGCATTCTCCTTGAGTTTTGCCCTACCAAGCTTCCCCACTATTTAATTTTAAAGTTACGATTTATTAATACAAATGTATGCTATTATCCGTTTGTTTCAAGGTAAAAACTAATTAATTTGAAGCGTAAATAAGGTATTCCTGTTTTCTATATACACGGTCCTTACAAAATTACTTTCTTGACTTATCTATCCCTCTTTACATATAACTTACACGAAAATATATATTGCTATGTAGTTCTCTCCCCACGTTGTTGCGTCATATAAATTGATATGATAACGCCGTACTCGGTGTAATAAACGTTCTACTGAATGCCACTGCTGTGTTTCTCACTTTAATCTTTTACTTTTATTATTATGCCACGGCTAGCCCTTTACGATGACCAATTTTCTTTCACCCCTTTATGATTACCTGTTTGAATTGATAAAACGAAGTCAATCAACATTCATATAATGAAAGGAAATAATATTTACAATTTTTGAAATTCTTTAAATACACCCTTCAATCAAATAATATCATATGGATTATTTATCCCAAAATTTATATACTTTTAACTCAATATAAAGACACCAAAAACAACACCCTTTACAAAAAAGATCTGGAACGTTCAAGACCTTTTTATGATTTATTACGTAAGTTTAAACGTATGCAATGTTCCTGTTGACTCTTTACAAGTTTTAGATAAATTTAATAAATTCAGTATTAAAATTTAAATTGAAAAGATTCCTTAAAATTAAGTAGATCTGACCTGTGATCCCCTGATATGTTGTTTCGTGTGTGGATCAACACCCCTTTACTGTCTTCAATCGAATACCAATGTTCTGATTTGTCGAACCAATATTTCAGTACAGTTACCCATTGTTTTCCAAAAATCACCTCGTTGCTTTATTCGATATTTATCTGTATATGCTTTGAATCTCTTCCCTTAAATATCACTTGAAATTCCAGACTTCGAATCATAAACTAGCAGCGTATTAGATTTGTCCCATAATTAGAATTATCGTCTTAGCACCATGGATTCGAATTAGAATCATTTTCAACGCGGATTAGAATAGTCCAGAAATATACGAGAAGTATACCAGAAATATTGTTTTCGACGCAGATTAGAATTGAACCAGAAATAGTCCAGAAATATATCAGAAGTATTATTTTCGACGCAGATTAGAACCATAAGTATTTTCGACGTGGATTAAAATTGAACCAGAAATAGTCCAGAACCCCCATTTTCATTATAAATATTTAATTTAAATTAATTAACCAATTTCTACTCACGTTTTCTGAAAAAAAAACGGCAAAAACTTTTCACATGTTCTAAACACAATTTTTATGCAGCACTATCTTCACTATATTATAAATTCTATTTATCTTACGCGTAGATTTCTAGTTAAAAGTGATGTGGATTCAGCGTGCTTCAAGTGGAAACTGTTTTGCCTTATCACCGGTGGGTGTTAAATAGTTTTTTCCCTCTACCTTTGGATTGGGTTTCCAAGCAGTTTTGCAGATTGTCGCGACCAACCAGGTTTGTTTTCAAACTAATTTCTGATGAAACTCCTTTGTATTTCCGTACCATGGTGTTTATTTGCGATCTTTGATACTTTATTATTTGTTATCGTGGCCAGACTTTTAACTTACGTCTGTGTTTTGTATAGATAATGCTTTTGGATAATTGTACAAAAATAAATGATGTAACTCTAGTACAGTTTTCGTTCATGTATTTATTTAGACTAATCTTTAAAAATGCGTTTTCTTATCAAAGCGCATATTGTTCCTTCTTTATCACAAGCGTAATTGAATGAGGATTTATTAGGTTTTGTCTTATCTTCTGCGTCTTTATTTATAAACTTGTTAAACATTCTCAACGTCGTTTTAATTACATGTACGATTATTTCTCTGCTGAATGCGCGTTCTATTATCGAAAGATGTGCTTGCTGGAATTGTTTAAAGTTAATTACGGTCTATATACAGGGTGTTAAATGCTTGCTATTTACATAATGTACGAATTACTTATTTTTCTGCTAAATAAATGCAGCTTTCTGATTACTGTTGCTATTTATAGTTACTACACGACCCTTACTACTCAATACACACCTAAACAACCCCTTATTACAGCAATATATATATATATATATATATATATTGTTGTGTTACCTGGGATCAATCTCTGGAACTCCCTAAAAATCATTCAGGCCCCAACGTTGGGCCGTCATAAAATTGCTGTGTACCCTTTATAAAATCGATCCTCAGTAGCAAAAATATTCGAAAATTTATTAATTTACCAAAATCGAAAATTGCACACAATAGAAAAATTTTCAAAAATTAATCATTTCTTACCCAGATTCTGCTTCCACCCACTTAATTCTTCAACCGCTTTCCTGGCTAGCTCAATTGGGCCTCCTCTTGGATACCTAGATTCCCTAGCATACTCTTTATCTTTCACGCACACTCAATAAAACCACAGAATAATACAACAATCATACAATATTTATTTACCACTATTTACAAATGAAACTTCAAGATTATTTACATTTCGGTGGTCAAGTTACACCTCAATAAATTCGATTTTTGTAAAGTCCAGAATTTTAAGTAGAAATATCAAACACATTGAATGTAACAGGAGTAAATTGGCCCTGAATAATGCCTTATTTTTCTTTATTTATTTATAATTAATTTTAATTAGGACATTCTGGAGTATGGTGAGCTCATGATAACCCAGTTTTTTTTATAATTAACGTATGCTTTTTACTTTGCATACGCGTACTGCAAACACAAAAAAAACCATGTACTCTTAACAATAAAAATTTTAAATTCCTGAGGAACGTTAATAAGTTTTATATACACCTTTAGATTTATATTTAAATACCATAATAAAAGTTAGTTATACGTATTATTTTCAATACGCAAAATAATGCAAACTACCTTGATAGTTCACTCTCACACATCACAATAATTTTCATAGTTTATACAAACAACAAATTCTAAAGCGTTAGCTGGAATTTCTTGAAGATCCCTACTCCGTTGATGATGCCGTTAAGTTGTTTCGCTCTGTTTCGTGGTTCTGCTCTGCTCGCCGCCGCCAGCTATTTGTAGATGAACACCCTCTAAGTTGTGCTACATGCTCTGCATTCACGATGCATCCAAATCCAAATATATTACACTTCTTTTATAATTGATTAATTTAATTTACGTTACATTACGTCACTTCACGAGCTTGTTAAATTATATGTTGCACCTCAATAAAATTTAGACTCGACACTATCCGCGTATCAAATTATGAGGCCAACACTTGTACTATTTAATTTAAAAAATTTTATATACTTACAAGCTCGTGGTAAATTTCTGTACGTAGTCTGAAGCAATGAAAATACTAAAAAAGCCCTATTAATTTTCTTAAAGTATTTATACATTCAAAATGCCACCTCTCGGCCACTCTTCACGCGAAATCCTTCATTTAAAATAATACTTCTTCAAATTTTGGTTCAACCGTTTTTGAAATCTTGATGAAAGCTTGATCACAGGCTACAACTGTATTAACGTTTATGCTTTGTAAAACGTTAATACAGTTATAGTCTGTAATCAAGCAAAAAAAAAATATATGCGAAAATGTAGGCCATAAAAAAGAGTATTTATTTAGATCAGCGGACCTAAAAAAACCTACAAAGATAAAGTGTTATTCCAGCAAGGTCACTAAGCATTATAGAATATATATTGCTGTAATTATAGGGTTAATTTAGGAGTAGGTTAAGTCATACGGATCGTAGAATAAACAAGGGAAACTCTCAAGTAACAGAAGCGCAGAATTACAGAATTACTGTATATAGTAGTACAAGCGATTAGAACACATATCCAAGAGTAGCTACGAGCAAAGATTAGAATTTATAAATGTAACGAAACGCATTGAAAATAAATCAGTAAAAAACCTGCATGAATTGGCTAGATAAACATTCCAAAAGTGTGTTAATATATCACCTTAAACGCACGCAGAAATTATGCATTATTTTAAAAGCGTACGTGATCTAAAAGAATCACATTTGTTCAAAAATCCAATTTATTAGGAAATAAACAAACACCAAATTTATTCCATTCAGAGTAGAATAAGGCCAACAACATTAGTACGTGCTTTTATGAACGAAGATTCCTGGGATTTCTGAACTAGATGTGAGGTATAACATTAAATTACGTGACCAAGAGCATCGCTTCATGCAATTAAAATACACACAATTGGTAAACTTTCCCAAAATAACAAGAGGTAAGACGCTTGGTCTCGCCTAGCACGTGAAGTCAACGAATCGCAAACAAAAGGGGGCCGATCCTATAAATATCTTGACAATTGAATATCGAATTAGTATACTTTGAAACTAGGCAATGTGCACCTAAAATGTTTCAACGAATTATTAAAAGCGTATTGTTTGGACTTTCGGGCGTTTTTAATTATTTAGACCATTTGCTATGGGCAGTCACTATACTTGAAAGTGCTAAATATTTACGTGAATAGGAAATTAAATTAAAAGTGAAATTCAAGGATGTGTAATTGTACAAGCGAGCCGTACTTCTGAAGACGGCTCCTAATTACATCCGAATTACCATCTTGATTATCATCTTAATTGTCGTCTTAACTACCATTACAATCTTAAATTACAATCAAAATAACGTTACGATTCCTGTTAAAACTTTAAATAACGATCAATTACGATCTGAAATACAATTTTTGGATACGAGACTTTGGAGAATGCTGCCTGTTCAAGCAAATTGGTGGTAAATATTCTATTGCGGAAATGAAAAACCTTTCATTGGAATAAAAGCACCAATAACGATTTGGATATCGACTTCAATTCTTAGGAATGCAGAGCACCTACAAAACCACTTCAGGCTAGATATTTTTGATATGATTTATTTTTAAAACTGTTTTATCTCAATAATAATTTAAAGTGTAAAAGCCGACAAATTGGGGTTTCTTGTGTAAATTTATGAAAAGTTATAGACATCTTGAAACGTTTCAATAGGTCTTTAAAGGTAAATAAAAAGCTCGTTTTGCTGGCTTGATTTTCTAAAAATTTGACAAGTGAATAATTTAAAAAGGGAGAAGATATTTAAAAGGGTTGTAAATATTCAATCATTATATTGTAGAAGTGCTTTATTTAATTGAATTCGATAGTCGAGGCAAAGAAAATTATAAATTAACATCTCTACAAGTGCTTGAGTAATAAAAGTATAAATCATAGCATAAATATGGTTCAAGCGTAAGGGCTTAATATAAGTAAATATGTCTCCCAATTTGTGGGGTTTAATATAAAGGAAATATCACAGTAAATATGACGCTAATCGTAGGGGCTGCGAGTAACACAGCATAAATATAGCTCGACCGAATCATGGGGCTAAATATTTAATATAATAACAAGGATTATATTTTTCTACAGGAGGTTAACATGACATAAATATGACATGCCTAAGCCGTGGGGCAAATATCACAGCAATATATATAAGATGCTATAATTATAAGGTAGTTTAGAGGTAGGTTAAGTCACAGGGGTCGTAGAATAAATAAAAGAAACTTCCAGTTAACAAAAGCACATAATTACAGATATTATAAGAGCAAATAGGTCACGATACATATTGTTAGTTGAGAGCACACTGTATATAAAAATACATTAGGTTAAACGCATAAGAATATAAAAATATCCAAAAGTAGTTACAAGTTAAGATAAGATCTGAAAACGCAACAAAATGCATAAAATTAAATCAACGGGAAACCTATATGAATTGGCTTTATGAATATTTAACAAGTGCGTTAAAAATATCATCGTCTACGCAATCTAAATTATGCATTATTTGAAAATCGTACGTGACATGAAGAATCACATTTGTTCAAAAATCCAATATTAACTAGGAAATAAACAAACGCCAGATTATTTCGGTTTAAATTAGAATAAATGGCAAACAATGAATACGTGAGTTAATAAACGGAAATTCTTGGGATTTTTCAATTAATACTACGATATGTGAGTGTAAATACGTGACAATTTAAGCATTCATCCGAATATTTGAACTAAACAATTGGTGAAATTCCCGGAGTACACAAAGATAAAGGCAAAAGGTGTCGTCCCAACACGTGAATGAACGAATGGAAAGCAAGAGAGGTACGGCTTTAAATACGATAAGAATGAAGCGACGAGTTTAGTATACATTTTAAACTAAGCTTCGACGATACTCTAAAGTGCTTAATTATTTTACGTAACCAGTGAGACGAAAGTTAAAGTAAAGTCATTTTGAAAAGTGTACGAATTGTGCAACGGGTGAGCCGATCTATTATAGACGTAAATAAATAACGACTTAATAAAAATACATTTCTAACATAAATCAGGGCTTTTGTTAATTACTGACATGAAAATGTTATATTACTGTCTGGTTAATTACTGACATGGAAAATGTTTTAATTAATGATATGGAAAACATTCTATTACTGGTATACAAATTGAATCTTAAATTGAATTAACTTATTACTGGCATCTTGAGACTGGCTTTAACACTGAAATTTAAATAAGATTTTAATTTATTGAATTGGATTCTAATAACGATTTGAGTTGTATTTTGGTTTTGATGTCGACTTTCAAATTCGACTCTCAATATTCAGACTGAGCACGAAAACTCTTGGGAGATGCAGAGGAACTACTGAACCATTCCAGGTTAGCCATCTTGATATAATTTATTACTGAAAACTGTTTTAATTCAATATTTTTAATATCTGTAAGTCAACAAAACACAGTAGTTTCATTGATCTATTTATGAAAAAGTAATAGGCATCTTGAAACGTTCCAAAGGTCTCTAAATATAAGCAAAAAGGCTAGTTTTGTTGGCTTCAATTTCATAAATCTGGTATATGTAAATATTCTGAAAAGGGGGAGATATTAAAAGTTGTAAATATTTAATCATTATATTGTGTATTGTATAATTGCTTTATTTAATTGAATCAGCTAGTTGAGGGAAAAAAATCCATAACTTAACATTTCACAACATAGGTGCTTGATTGAGCAAAGGGGCGGAAATAAAAAAAATATCACAGCAATTTATTACACCCAATCGTGGGGCTGAAAAAAATATCACGGCATTTTATGACATGCCCAATCGTTGGGCCTAATATAATAAAATATCACAGCAATATATATAAAAGATTTCTACACTTTTGTCGACTTTGAAGAGAGAAATATGGCGAAACAGGTCGTCGGTTGATTTTTCATTGCAAACACAAATAATATTTTATTATTGTGTGTCAATGACTAAATTACGTGTAACTAGCGATGAAAAAATGCATTGACTTAAACGTTAAATAAAATGGTTCCTCCTACGAAAAGTTTCTCATGATACTGAACATCGAAGGCACTTACAGATAATTAATTTAGCTACTGTCCCTGTAACGGGCAACAACATACGATACAAAACAAGTGATTGAAAGGTACATAAACTTCGAAACGATGCAGAAACATGTGCAAGTTGGCAACTCAAGGTTATCGGACACTGCATTGCGTTGTTCAATAACTTTTCTAAAATTATATTTTTGATAATTAAATGAAAAATTGCCTGAAGTTTACGATAACCGAAAAGGTTTCCAGTTTTTGAAAGAAGGTACTTCTATCGATAGCTGAATTCGATTTGCAATTGAAATTAGGTCGGAGAACGTCACGAACCTCTTGAAGCATTAACTAAGGTTGATCGATGTAGCAATGCTGCAGTAATAAAGTTTAACAACAGCACAATTAATTGCAAAACATTTCAATTGCAAATTTAATGTACTAAACCTTCAATCTTCTGAAGATTACTTCAACAAATTGCTTCTCAACTATACATCCTTTCGATTCGGTAATAACAATTTATGCCCCCTAAAAAGAAGTACTATATAACTTACTCTCGTTATATACCTTAATTAAATTAAAGTCGCGTTATAAAATGAAAACGACCTGACATGACAATAATGTAAATAATATGTAAAACATCCGTTAAGCTATTCAAATGTAGGTGGACTCAATCTGGAAATTTCATATAATAACGGTCGAGTTCTCGTTTTACAATTTGTTCTCATTATTGGTGATTATCGAAAGTTGGTTTTAATATTAGAAGAATGAATAATAAACAAAGAAAAAATTATGTAAGCCAGATGGTTGATGCGGTGTAAAATAAGATTGCTGATTTTAAAAGGTACATACAGAATTAAAGACTAGGCCCCCATTTCCATGAATAAAATATGAGAATGTTGTGACCTAAAGAATTTTATTTTTCAAGACAAACCACTTGCAATTCTATATCAACCCAGTGAGTTTCCAATTTTTTTAAACTGTCTAAGTAGTGATCTTTCGGGGACTTTTCAAAATTGACAATTGTCTTGGCTTTCATCTTTTTATAGATCTGAATCCCTTACCACCAAGTGACATTTGTTTAATTTCGGGAACAAAAAGAAATTGCCAGGAACGAGCTCGAGAGAATATGGTATATGAGGAACCACTTGTCCTCCCTAATTCAGCGGTTGCAACAGTCGATGAATTAAGAATGCGCAATATCGTGATCAAACGACGCTATTTGTTGTACAAATGGGGTTGTTTTTCTTCTATTCGGTACCAAAACTTTTCAGCATAATATTGGCTAGTTATCATTCTTCTCTTTTCCAAAATGTAAATTAAGACTTCTTAGTTGAAATCCCAAACAATTGTGGCCCTAAGCTTGTAGGTGGAAACAACGGCTTTTACCTCATTTGGAGGTGTGTTACATGCCAAATTGGCATTGCACACTTTTTAATTTGCGAGTGAATTCGCGCCAATATTTTAAAAAATAGACTTGTGCATTTCCGTCACTTCGGACAGTTGCGTTGGCGCAAGAGAATGCGCAGACGTGGAGTGAGGAAGTAAGTGCGCGGTTTCCGACACGGGGATTAGCGAACAAGACGTCGAATAGTGAGGTTTATCTGTGTCGTCCTTTTTGTCTTATCTCTTAGAATGTAGGTTCCGCTATTGTACCTCTTATCGTTCTTTACCTGGTTGATCCTTATCGTACCGCTACAGAAGGAAGAGGGAAGACAAAGTAATCTGGCTTCAACGAAGGCGTAGCCCGACCCACGCCCAAAATAAAGATGAGTATGGCTCCTGCGCAAGGATAATCGCAAAATCGCGGAGAGTTCCACATTTTAAGTGAGTACATTTTATCTTTTCCTTTAAGGCGCCTCCTGTATCACAATAAACATTTTTGGTATGTGATACAATTTGAGACGCAATTATGACGTAATAGCTTTATTGTGCAATATTATGTACGTTTTAGTATGTATTGCCAACTGTTGTAGTGGCTCTGACACGCTCGCGTGGGACTATAACAGTATACTTTAGACTATAACAAGTGACATTATCGGTAATTATTGAAAGTAATTTTTAATATTGAAGAATGAATAATAAACAAACAAAAAGCTAGAAGTTAAATGCGTTGTTAAAGTAAGATCGTCGATTTTAAAAAATACAGGCAATGCCTTTCAACCTAAAGAATTTAAAGACTAAAGTCATGTAACGCGTTCGCGTTTGCTAACTATAAACTAGATGGGAAAGGAAAAAATTAGTAAATTTGGACAGTGAGATTAAATATGGAAACACCCTATATAATACATTTCACAAATAATTAATCTTAACTAAGCATGATATTTAAAAATTTTGTTTCTATAAAGGTAATTCAGCTAATAAGGTGCAGCACTATTTCTTTTAAATACATTGTATACGTAATAATCCAGGTCGGGGGCTTGTTTTAAAACCGCAAATGCAAATAATTTTGAATGTTGCAAGACGCTACGATTGCGTTTGCCAGAGAAAGATAGTTAACAATAGAAAGTTGTCGCACAATATCCTAGTACATAAACATAGAGTAAAATTGTTACATTGTATTAACGGATGCTGGTCACAGTTAATAGAATTTTGTACAAGGGAGAATGTAAAATAACAACTAAGCTTGATAAGTAGAAAAGTTAAGCTCAAACAGAGAAGTGGAAAGTAACACAGCTTCAAGATGTAAATATAGATTTCCACAGAGAATATATACGCCTCGCGACATAGGAATGAACTACGCTTCAAAAAGCAGTAGATTTCACACACGGGAGCGTGGAGTTAATGTCGTGGATACAGCGTTTTATTTGGTATTTTAAAAACGGTTACACAACACGTTTTGCGTAGTATTCAAATTGTTAGTCTTCAGTGGAGAATAAACATTTACCTTTTAAAACTCGCCTAAATTAGAATAAATAGTATAATAATAAGCTTATTGAAATATTATATAGGGTAGAAGTTAAATATTTGAAAATTTAGTTTTCTTGGTGTTGGGGGTGGTTTTATTTACAGAATGTCGCGATGAATGTCCTCTGATGACCTGCTTCTCAGAATATACATAACAATCAGAACATATCCTATCCGAAAACGAACAACATATCTTTTCCAAAGGACTAAACTTCTCAATTGCACCCAGAAAAATTCCCGCAGAGGAAATCAGCTCTGTAGAATCAGCGATCCGATCTCTACCCTAATTCGCTTTGAAACGACTAAATGTCTCCGACATGCCAAAACTCCCAACAAAAACGTGACAAAGCAAGAAAGTACGACCTTAAAACACCGAACGAATAAGTAAATTGTTATACCTTCTGCAGAAAAAGGCAATGCGACTGTAATTCTAAACCGTACAGAATACAACTCTCTAACAATTACTTCTTGTTCCGAAGTTAAATAAATGACTTAGTAGTAAGAGATTCAGGTTCACTGAGGTAGTAAAAGCCGAGTTAAACGTCAATTTTGAAAAGTTTTCGGAAAATTGCTTCTAAGACAGTTTAAAAATATTGGAAACTGCTTGGGTTGATGTAGAATTGAAAGTGATTTATGTTGAAAAATAAAATATTTTAGGTCGTAGCATTCTCGTATTTTATTTGTGAAAATGGGTTTAAAGTCTTTAATTCTGTATGTGGAAAAAAATTGTCTATACTTTTTAAAATCGGCTATTTTTATTTTACAACGCATCAACCATCTAGCTTATGGAACTTTTTTCTTTGTTTATTATGCATTCTTCAATATTAAAAGCAACTTTCAATAATTACCGATAATGCCATCTCCCAACGATGCAACATTCAAAGTTATTTGCATTTGCGGTTTTAAAATAAGCCCCCGACCTGGATTAATATGTATACAATGTATTTAAAAGAAATAATGCTGCACCGTATTAGCTGAATTACCTTTATAGAAACAAAATTTTTAAATATCATGCGTAGTTAAGATTAATTATTCGTGAAATCTATTATACAGGGTGTGTGCATATTTAATCTCTCTATCCAAATTTACTAATTTTTCCTTTCCCATCTAATTTATAGTTAGCGAAACGCGAACGCGTTACATAACTTTAGTCTTTAAATCCTTTAGGTAGAAAGGTATTGCCTCTATTTTTTGAAATCGATGATCTTAATTTTACAACCATCTAGCTTCTAGCTTATTTGTTTTTTTATTATTCATTCTTCAATATTAAAAACAACTTTCGATAATTACCGATAATGCCATCTCCCAACGATATAAAATCCGTTGTTTCCACCTTCAAGGTTATGACCACAATTTTTGGATTCCAAAGGCGTAGTCTCGATTGACTATTTGGAAAAGAGAGGAACGATAACTGGACAATATAAGGCTGGTTTTCTGACACGTTTTGATGCTGAACTGAAGACTCCATTTGTACAACAAATAGTGTTGTTCTACCATGCTACTGCGCGTCTTTATTCGTCCACTGTTGCAACTGCTAAATTAGTCGAAAGGAAACAAAGTGGTGCCTCATTCACCATATTTTCCGATCTCGCATTTGGCCATTTCTTCGTGTTCCCAAAATTAAACAAATGACTCGGTTATAAAGTTCAGGCTCCATAAGGAGGTGAAAACTGAGGCAAATGTCAATTTTGAAGAGTTCCTAAAGATTACTTTAAGTAAAAGATCTTTTTATATTTTAAAAAAAAATTGTATGGCAACTCTATCTATGCTGATCATGTTGGGACTTGTAAAAGTTACCGATGGTTAGTTGCTTACATTCGAGTATAGAGGGCGCATGAGAAACAATTTGTATTATAAATACACCTTGATTTGTGTATAATCCCAGAACTTGGTTGTTTTGCAAAAAGAGATGCGTCCGTCTGACGATCTGCAAGAATAGTGAAACCGGTCACGGGCTTTTCTTTTTGCAACATAACCAACAATTTATATTGATTTTCGTTTTCTATGTTCGAATTACTTTCCCCATGCCACGCAAAGTTATTCATTATTAATTTAAACCACTTATACTTTTTATTTTTGATGTTAAATTTGTATTTTTGGTCGCATTTTAGGTGGGCGATCGAAGCAAATATAGATTTTGAAAAGTTAGTACTTCAATGAGCTTGGGGATGATGTGAATGACGTTGGTGCCAAGTAAATTGAATTACATACATTTTGCTCTTGATGTAGTGGTTAGAATTTTTACACATTAGGACGCAATAAAATGACACAAATTTTTACAAAACTTAAAACAGCAATTGGCTTGGCGCTGAGTGCGAAATCGACAACGCCCGATTGAACTTTTTAGATTTTTTGTTTTAATGTTTAGTCAGTTGAGTTTTAAAGTTAACGCCCACGTTGTGCAGCCAACATAATGCACCTACAACTAAATTAATTTTTGAACTAAATATATTACAGATAAATAACGTAAACGTTTTTCAATATCTGCCAAATATTCTACATTTCTTATTAACCTAGATTAACAGTACTCCCAATGATAGTTAAAAATACTGCATAATATACAAAACAATTGATATTGTTTATCTTCAGAAGTCGTGAGTAACTTGTGCTATAACCTTTCCGTTATTTGCCATTTATAATTTTTATTTACACAACTAAGGAGATAGTAAGAATAAAACGGCATTTAATTATACCGTGTAGGTGAAGCATGAAAGTATACGGGTATTATCGCTCACGCCTGTTATTTTATGGTCATTTACTCTAAATAACCTCAATACCGATTCTATACAGAAAACAAATGAACTGAAGCAACAGTCAATATAGACTTCCTTAATAGAAGTTATTGACCGATATCAGCATGTCCTATAATAGCATGTAATTAATTCCTATTGGAAATTAAAAACGCAAATCCTATTCTATCTAGTAGAGAACTACGATGTGTTTCCATTCCATTCAATTCTGACATTAGATACGTTCATTGGTAACATCCTTTAGTGTTTGGTCTCTTTGTCGTACGTATTCGTGGTTAACTTTAAGTCGCTGTAAATTCGTAGTTGTAAATCAAATAGCAAAGCTGCCATCCCTTGTCCCGTTATACCCTGTCATAAAACCTCTTCTGTGCCTGTGAAATTAAGTAGAAAAATGAGAAGTGACAGACACTTGCTCACGGACATTGAAGAAAACGGTTGTCGGTTCGTGAGTTGTCATTAGTGTCACCGAATGTGATTTTTTGTGATAACCCCTAAAAAACACAAATGATAGTGCATACGAAACATGTCCAATAAATCGCCTCACAGTGCACTTCGTTGAAGAGTAGAAACGACACTTAGAACAATAGAATAACGCAGAGTTAAGTTGATACATAAAATTATAAAACGCCTCGCGCATCAAACATGGTCTTCGTACGCCGGATTATTTGATTAATTAATTAGTTCCTATTCCTGTCGTTCCTTATTAATACTTTTAATTTAATAATTGACGTAGTTTTGATATGTTTGGGCGTGTTACAAAGAGGCTAACATCTTGTTCGCATATTTAATAGTATAGAAATGTTTGGGTATAACGGTAGATTTATAATACATCCCTCTTTCTTTGTCGCAAGAATTAATGGTCGGTTGGTTTACTTTATATAAACTTTGTAGCGATACTATATTTATGAGGGTGTATTTTAAATTCTTACCTTAATTTCGTTGACCACAGTTTGATGCACCATTCGGGTCATCCAACTTAGTATAACAAAGGTTATTGGTATTTATTTTGAAACACTAAACGTTTTGTAAAGCGAGCATTGTAATTAGTTGCATTTGTCGATTAATAATTCAATTTCGTACATTAATTAGTTGTAGTGTATTTGAATACACTTTGTTTTTACGTTAATTTTATTGTCGTTCGTTAATCAGATATGGTTATATCAATTGATAAGGCTATTCTTGAAGCTAATTTGTAGTAAAACGGTAGGATCATATATACAGTAAGATTAATAAACCGGAAAATGTATCGATTGCTATAATTAGGGCATCGATGAAAAGTGTCGAGCAAATTGAAACTCATTTCAAGTGTTTTTGCAAGGATATTTTCTTTGATGAAGAAAGTGAACAATTGGACGAATTCTCGGCTCCTAGGGTGAAAATCGATGATTATCTATTAGATATTCGTATTATCGCTGAACAATGTGAATTAGATCGCGTAGAAAATAAGCCGCAGGTGAAAAATATGAATAATCCTTTGTCGATAAATAGCGGTATTCGTTTGAAATACCTATCGGTCCCGCGGTTCTCATGTTGTATTTCGGACTTTGAAAGTAATTATGCAATTTATAAGCGGTTGATTCATGATAATATCAGTTTGTCCTCTGTGGAAAAATCTTGCTATCTTGTAGATACACTAGATGATTAATCGCGTGCGTTAATAAAACATTTGCTATTAAACGATTGTGCATACGATGAAGCCTATAAAATCATTACTAATCGTTGTCAGTCCAAGAGGTTATTACTTTCGACATATTTTAATGTTTTCGAAAAATGCCCTAAGGTAAGTTCCTCAGACTCGCACACGAAACTCCGGCAATTAATTAGTTGTTTTGATGAAAATATATTCGCCTTAAAGCAGATGGAAATAGATCTATTAGATATCATGTTGTTTAATCTGTTATCGAAAAAATTAGATACAAACGTTTTAAAGCGTTTCGAATTAGAAAATAGTGACGAGATTCCCTCGTTCAAAGATTTAAGGTCGCACATTGAAAAACAATGTAAAGTATTGGAAACAAATGACATTGCTTCAGGAACATGCTTAAAATCTCGAGATTCCGTGAAACAAAGGAAAAAAGGAAAGTTCGTTAGCACTTCGGCTAAAACTTCTTTAGTTGGTACCACCAAAGATGGTAAAAATTGCAGTGTGTCAAGCTGTGCATCCTTTTTATAGATGTAAGCAGTTTCTCGATAAAACCCCTCAAGAAAGATTTGAGGTAATAAAGGTTAAAAACTTTTGTATTAAATGTTTAAATACTTCACATTCGGTGAAAAATTGTAAGTTAGATTGGTCGTGTAGAAAATGTTATCAGTCACACAATTCGTTCTTTCACTTCGATAAACGAAAAAATCTGTGTCTCCACGCAGACAAACTCATCGTCAAAGATCAGCGTCTCCTCGGAAAGCGGCGCCTAGACTTGCTTCTACTAGTAGACCTAGTGAAAACAATCTGTCGTTGGCGGTTGTGCATGAACAACCTGCCACTACCTCGTTAATTTCGACGTCATTAGAACATACAACCACGCTGTTAGCTACGACAATGGTGTCGGTGCTCGATTATACAGGAAAATTGCAACCTGTTCGTATAATTTTAGATAGCGGATCCATGGAAAGTTTTACGACTGAAAGGTGCCGTCAGAAATTAGGTTTAAAGAAACGGAGAGCCAATGTCACTGTTCAAGGATTTGGCTTGAATTCATCGTTGGTGTCTGGTACATTATCGTGTGTAGTAAGCCTCTCGGGAGCAAGGTCTCCAGCATATGAAATTGATCGTTGTATTTTACCTAAAATTTGTAATCAATTACCTTCGTCGTCCTTAGGGGTCAAGGAATGGTCGCATACTCGAGGTTTGCCCTTAGCTAATCCTAATTTTAATATTCTGGTAAGATTGACATGCTACTCGGAGCTGAAATCTTTGCTCAGGTTTTGTTAAACGAATCTCGCTGGGGTATCGCTAACGAGCCAATTGCTATTAAAACAACCTTTGGTTGAGTTTTAACGGGAAAGGTCGTTTCCCCGAATAATTCTATTACGTCGTTGTGTGCTTTCGTTGAGCCCTTAGACAGCGACATTCGTAGATTTTGGGAATTAGAAAATATTCCCTTCAAGAAACACGTTTCTCATGAAGAAGAAAAGTGTGAAAAGGAATTTGTGGAAAATTATAGACGTAACAAGAACGGTTGTTTTGTAGTGTCCTGGCCCTTTAAAATTTCTGAACCCTCATTTGTGGCAACGAGATCGATTTCTATTAAAATATTTTTGTCATTAGAACGTCGTTTGCTAAAAAATCCTGAATTGTATTCGAATTATAAAAAATTTATGGAAGATTATTTGAAAAGCAGCCACATGGCTCAAGTGGAATCGCCTGAAAATTTGTCGGTTCATGAGAGAATGTATTACATTCCTCATTCTGCTGTACATAAGCGTGATAGCACTACCGGCAAATTGCGTATGGTTTTCGATGCTTCGTGTCAGGATTAATCTCGAAATTCGTTAAATGATAGCTTGGTTTTTGGCCCTGCTCTGCAAAAAGACATTGCAGTTTTGTTACTGCACTTTCGTGTACATCCTATCGTAATTACAGCTGATATTAAACAAATGTATCGGCAGATTTTAGTTAAAGATACTCATCGTGATTATCAACGTATCGTCTGGAGATTTTCTACGTCGGATCCATTATGGACTTTAGATTAAATACTTGACTTATGGAGTTTCGTCGTCACCTGTTTTGGCCTTGCGTACTGTTCAAGAATTGGCAAGATTGGAATCGATTAATTTTCCTTTCGCGTCATCGGTATTGGCAAGCGATACCTATGTTGATGATTTAGTCACTGGATGAAATTCGATTGAAGCTGATAATCAATTATTTGGTGAGTTGAATAGTATTTGCGCTAGTGGTGGTTTTCAATTAAGAAAATGGAACAGTAATTGCTCGGAAATGATGTCCAACTTGAAGAAGTCCCTGTCCAGTTCGGAAGCAATTATATTTCAAGATAAAGATAGTGGTTCAATAAAAATTTTGGACCTTTCGTGGTGCGCTCTTACAGATGTATTTTATACAAATTAAACGTTGAAGAACGCACTTGCACTAATCGTAATATTTTGTCAGCTATCGCAACAATTTTTGATCCTTTCGCTAAACATTTAGTTCAACATCTTTGGCTTTTAGGTCTCGGTTGGAACCAAGAGCCGCCATTGGAAGTCTTAGAAAATAGAAACATTTTTTAGGTGAATTGTCAGCGGTTTCGAATATTGAGATTTCGCGTCGCATCGTATATAATAATTTTAAAAAGGTGGAATTGCATGGGTTCTGTGATGCTTCTGAAGCCGGGTATGCAGCTGTCGTCTATTTTCGTTCGTTCGATTTAGAAGGTAATGTTGCCATGTCATTAGTATGCGCAAAATCGAAGGTTGCTCCTACTAATCGCGTTTCATTGCCCCGTCTCGAATTGTGTGCTGCCGTACTCTTGGCGGATTTAGTAGATTTTGTCAAAAATACTTATACAGATAGTTTATCATTTAGTAGTATTTTCGCGTGGTCAGATTCCACTATTGTTTTGTCTTGGATTCGGTCTTCCTCGCATAAATGGAAAAGACATTTGTTAGCAATCGCATTTCGCATATTCAAGAACGTATTCTTCCATCTTCGTGGTTTCATGTTAAGTCCCATGACAACCCTGCGGATTGTGCCTCACGTGGACTTTTGGCTTCAGAGTTGGTTCATCATCCATTATGGTGGACAGGGTCTTCCTGGTTAGTGCGTCGTAGCGAAGAATGACCAGTAACGTCGATGCCAAAACTTATCAACTCATCTCAGATGAACGTCGAATATCGTACTCTGTCGTTAACAGTCGTTATGTCTGAGAATTTCTTAGATTTGTTATTGGATAAATTTTTAAACCTGCAGAAAATTTGTAGGATTATTACATGTATTCGTCATTTCATTCGTAATGTTCAATGTCCGGCGGATTTGCGTTCAAAATATTCTGATGGTTTGTGCCTAACTCAGCAGCAAGAAACTATACATTTATTGATTAAAAGAGTTCAAACAAATGCCTTTGTCCAAGACATTGCAAATATTAAAACTGGAAAACTTGTTAGTAAACAAATACGTAGCCCTAGTTCGTTTCTAGATAGTCGTGATTTGTTGAGTGTGGGCGGTCGCCTGCGTAATTCAAAGTTATCGCATGATGCAAAATTTCCAATTTTGCTTTCTCGGTGGCATCGGTTGACTGAAATTATTATATTAGATTGTCATGAAAGACATTTACATCCTGGAAATCGAACAATTCAATTTTTATTAACTCAAAATTATCGGATCTTGTCCGCAAAAAGGGCTATTCGGCAATGTTTGAAATCCTGCATTCGTTGTTTTCGTGTATGTGGCTTTATGCCTCCTTATGGGGAATTTACCAGCTTCTAGGTTAACTCCAGGTAAGGCGTTTTTGCATACGGGAGTCGACTTTGGTGAACCTTTCTCTGTCACGATGAATCGGTGTCGTGGCGCAAAATCATCGAAAGCTTACATTTGATTATTTATTTGTTTCAGCACTAAAGCTATCCATTTGGAATTAGTGTCTAACTTGTCGACAGACGCTTTCTTGGGTGCTTTACGTCGATTTATTGCTCGAATGTATTAAAATCCATTGTGATAATGGTACCAATTTCGTTGGGGCCTCTCGCGAAATCTCTCAATTGATGCACCGTTCAGCAGGCGTTGAGGGAATCAAACTAGTGTTTAACCCTTCTGTTGCTCCTCATTTTGGCGGGTTGTGGGAGGCCGGGATTATATCGGTAAAATACCATTTGAAAAGAATTATCGGTGAACAAATTTTGTCGTTTGAAAAATTCTTGACGGTATTGATTCAAATCGGAGCGATTCTCAACTCACGTCCACTATGCGCACTGAGCTGCGAACCGCATGATTTTTCGTATTTAACCCCGGGCCATTTTCTTAACGTTGAACCAGTCTCGGTGTTACCAGATCCAGCTTTGTTGTCCATAAATCCCTCTCGTTTAAATCGCTGGCAACTGTTGCAGCAAATGCAACAAGGGTTTTGGAAACAATGGAGTGCTGAATATCTGCACAAGCTGCAACAGAAAGATAAGTGGTTGAGGAATTCCACTACGTTGCCTATTGATTCGCTTGTTCTCTTAAAGAAAGAAAATAACCCCCTCTAGAGTTTAGAAAAAGTAGTGGATGTTCATCCTGGTAGGGATGGTGTCGTTCGTGTAGCTACCGTCAAGACAGCCCAAGGGTTAATTAAACGTCCTCTACTGAAACTATGTTTACTGCCAGTTACTTAATATATATATATATATATATATATATATATATATTATATTATATTATATTGTATACACCTATTTACCCTTTAAATTCACAACAATATATATGATATATATATATATATATATATATATATATATGTTGTGGATTTAAAGTGGTAAATAGGTGTATACAATATAATTTTAGCATCCGTGTATAGAAAAGAGCAAATTATTTACGCGCCAAATTAATTTAATTCATATAGTGAAGACGGACGAGTATTAAGATATTTTTATATTTAAATAATTGGGATGTTAGCATTACATAAAGGAAAAACGCTTTACAGCATATAGAAGTTCAAGGATACGCATAATTAATTATAATTCCTTTTAATCAAACACATGGAAGCAATAGGAGAGCGTGCTTGCTTAAGAAAATCAATAATTTCTAAGGCAAATGTATTCGTTTTAAAAGCCAACGTGCATTTACTCAGATACTACGAAGCAGAAATCTAGGAATTGCTATTTTCAAACTGTCGATAATTTCACGAAACACCTGTTGGTTAAATGTTACGTTCAGGGAATTTGAACGAACGTTAATACAGAATTCCATAGAAATTGTTTTCAACGGTCAATTTGTACAAGCAACTATAGTAGCAAACATCTTAAGGAGTGAGTGAAATGAACAATCGATAATATACAACAGATATAGACAAATATAGATAAAGCGTTGGATTGAAAGTCACGTAAGATATACACGTGGAGTTGATGACGACAATATCGATTTTCTGTAACGAAAGTGGGGTTTGAACGAAAACAACAAACATGCACAGAACAGAGATGAATAGCGGTTAGGCGGAGCATTGTGACGACAGAAAATTTTGTCATTGGTTGAGAGCCAACAGTTTCGAATAGAACGCGCACGGTAAGGTAGAAATCGAATTCTCTGTAAATAGCACGTAGAACGGGAGAAATTTTTCAGAATTAAGAGACGGTTATGTTCAAAATTTTGAGAAGCCGCTTTGAAAAATAAGCTTTTCTAATGAAACAGGTCCTATAGGGGGTTTGAATGATAATATAAATACCGGAGCGAAGATATTAAAGCTCTCTTCTCTTTTACTTCCATTGAGTTCTGAATACGGGTTCAAACCAACATATAGTAAAGCTTTTGGTTAGAATTTGTGTGTGTAATAAAGTTATAGTTAACATCGCATTTGAAAGTATAAAACTGTAGTAGCGAACCTCAAATTATTAACGTGATGCGCGAGTTAGTGCGTATTTAAATAAAAGATCCGGCTATTACGACAAAATTAAATGGATCCTTGATATATGGGGTAAGCAGACCTGGAAATCACTTTTGTATGCGTGAAACATATAGTATGGAATGGTACTGTGAGGCGGAGCGAATATCTTGCGTGGTAGCGGAGATATTAGATGATAGAGATCTGTCGTTTCGGCAATCAGCGTAGTAGATAGAAACAACGCCGAGGGGTTTCTGGTAGCCATCTTCCGGGGAAATGAAGAGTGAAGATGCCTCCAGGTAATTAATTTCAAAATTCTGTTGTTATATAAACATTTGTAGCAATATATATATATATATATATATATATATATATTACTCATATTTAGACCAGGGTAGAAAATTAAATAATCACATCAAATAATTTTAATCACCGTGTATAAGGAATTTTATTAAATAATACCCTTTATTAAAACCATGAAGCATAAATAAATTCGGTCGTTTCAGTAAAAATAAGAAATTTAAAATCATGTACAAGACGCTTTATATCAAAAGAAACAGTATTAACAAGCTCTACGGGTAATGTAATTATTCCTAAACAAATGGAAATTACGTGCAAAATTTATATTAATTAACCCTATTTTAAGTAACCGGTAGTAAAACAAAGTGTACACATAATAATTAATATTTAACTTGTATTCGCTAAAAATGAAAGGATAGAAGTCAATTTTAATTGGAGTTAATTAAACCATTATTAATAATAAGCATAAAAGTCTGTGAAAATCCAAGATTATAATACCAGAAAATAAAGCTCTGAGAATTAATATTATTTTGAACACCTGCGTAGTTTAAATATCACGTACGGCGAAAATTGGGTAGATAACAAATGGTTTCAAAGAATCTTGAAGAAACCGTGGCTTAATATTCACGAGAAGGTGCGATACGGGGTTATTTAACCCAGATAGTCCACATGGACTAAAATATAATCGATAATAAAGAATATCAATTTGCACCAATGCGAACAGGTTAGAAAAGGAAAGAGAAAATGCGTCAAGCAAAGACACATATAGTAAAAGGCGTGATTTAAGCAACGTCACGAGGGTCACAATTGGTTGAAAATAGGATGCAAATATCAGAGGTAGAAACAACGATTTCTGTACAAAATTAATTAGCTTTTCTCGGACATGTTTGCGTGCCGTGTGAGAATTTCTGAGATTTAAATGGGGCGAGTGAAAAATTCGTAAAAACCGACGCGAGAGCGACGGACTGGGAACATGGCATGAGAAATTCTTTAGAATTACCCGTTTTGGGGAACAGACCGACAGACAGGCTTTTTGCTATATATACCGAGGTGAATATAAACAAGCTCTCTTAGACTTTTGACTATTCGATGCGTTAAAAGCTCTTACATCCGCGACTTGATTGAAGATGTTAAACAGTGCATTTTAGTTTGATAAAATAATTTAAAGTTTGCTCGTATATTTTAGTGATTCAAAATAGTTTGTTATTTACGTGCTAACATGAATGTACTTCAGTGCACTTAGATACAAGGTAATAAAATTTAGTATCACTGTACCAATTAGCAAAATTTACAACGACAAATGTATACACAAAAGTAGGCAGTTTTGGCGTATATTGGTGAAAGACGCATGAATTTCTTTGTTATTTTTCGGGGGTGTTAATAATTAAATGGTTCAAAAACGTGTCTGGATCCACAAAACCAGGGTCAGATATACACAGATGAGTTCCGGAAAAGCCCAGAAACAACTTTAAATAAATGGTGATGGAGAAAATTTTAAAAGCGTTGAGAATTAGAAGCCGTAAATATAATCCTGTTGGAATGGTGTGATTAACTAAAGGGACGATGTACATTAAAGCTACGAGGACAGTAACCTTCAGGTAAATTATACTATTTTGTTTGACATTTTGGTGTGTGTTGAATAACTTTATTATACTATTTTGTTTGACATTTTTGTGTGTGTTGAATTACTTGATAATTGATTTACTTTAAATGGACATTAGTGAAATTGTACTAAAATTTTAATGTTAAGATGAAATTTGCTTGTTTAAGTAGAAAGGGTATTTAGTATTGATGTTCTGGATTATAATGAAATTTTAGGTATGTCTTTGAGCTCAATTAGACGAACCTGGTTAATTAACGTAAAGGGGTGGTAGATGCTCCCTTTTTACTCTGCATATATTGTTATATTAATTAGTAGGCATCCTACAAGGACTTTAATTCTGGATGCACGTTAAAATGATAATAAAATTAATCTTGAAATTCTTTTAAAACTGAATTTTATGCTGAAATTTAATTTGAAAATTTAATGTATTCTGAATATTGATGTAAATAGAGTTAACGTTGATGTTTGTGGTAGGAATGTGTTGTTTAATTTTATGAATGAGGAGGTTTATAAAATTAGGTGAGCAGCTGAAGCGAAACCAGGATCACAGCAGTTTATGACGCCCAATCGGTGGGACTAGAATTTTTTTGTTGAAAGGACCCAGTTCCCGCATTCAAAGGAGTATATCACAGCGGTTTATGGCGACCACAACGTGAGGGCTCGAATTCAGATAGTGTTTAACTATTCCAGGAAACTGGCGATCTGAGAGAGAGTTTCTGTGTGTGTATAAATTTAAGAGTATTTTGAGTGTGTGTGAGTGAGTAGAATGTATGCAGAGAAAAGAGTGGTTAAGGAGTCAAGGAGTGGAAATTGGAAGTGACGATAGTGCATTGTGTGAGAAAAATTCTAAAATGGAAGAAGCTGGAGGCAGTAGAGATCAGTCGAGGACGGAATCAGGGGATCAAGGAAACGAGATGATATTGAGAATGTTAGAGAGGATGAGTGAAGAATCTAATAGAGCTAGGGAAGAATCGAATAAAAAATTTGACCGAATGAATGAGACATTAACAGGAGTTAGGGAAACCCTAAGTGAGAAAATAGATAAGACGAATAAAGAAGTTTCAGAATTTAAAAATAGTCTTACCGTAAAGATGGGGAAGTTGAAAATAGGGTTGAAAAAATGAGCGTGATATTACAGGTCTTCGACAGGAAATGGGACATTTAAAGTCCGAAGTACGCATGTTCTGTGAAGAAGAGATTAATGTAAAAATGACTGAAGTGACGGACTCATGTAGGGATCAGTTAGGCAGGGTAGAACGCGAAGTTAGTAGTATTAAATACAACATGTCAAATTTAACGGGGATGGTCCCAGATTTTCTACAGGTGGAGTATCATTGGACCAACACATGAAATTTTATGGCGATAACAGGGTAAATCCACAAATTTTTATTAATAGTGTAAGAAATCTAGTGGGAAATTTATTTGACGAACTGACTAAACTAAATACGATAAAGGCTTTATTAAAAGACAATGCGGAAGCGTGGTACAATTTAGTAGGACAGGACATAGACACGTATCAGGACTTTGAAAACAAATTTTAAAGCACTACTGGAGTGACCACAGACAAGATCAGGTACGAGACGACTTAATCACAGGAAATTTAAGGAGAATTTTCAGGAAGTAGGAGCAATATGCTATACGCAAGTATAGCATAGCAAAGCAACTGAACCCACCACTGACGGACCGACAAATTATTAAGTATTTATCACGACACTTCGAGGTAGACATAAGACAGCACGTAGCACTACAGAACATAGTGGACAGAGAAATGTTTTGGAATACCTGCAGAGGTACGACGACGTAAGTAGTGGACGACCTCGGGATATTAGGGAAAGACAGATCAACACAGTTAGGTTTGACAATAGACGGGACAACTATGCTAGAAGGGGGAATAATTACGGATACCAGCGACAGAATTGGGAACAGAGACGACCATACGTTAGGAGTAATAGTTTAGGAAGGGGACCTGCACCGAGACCGGGACCTACCAGAATGAATAGTTCACCAGACATGAGCGGGACTGCTAATACAGACACAGAACGAGTGGAAACGCCTAGGACGTACACTGAGGTGACGGCTAGACCAGGACCGAGTAGGGAAAACAGACCTGGACAGGATTTTTAGAACGCGACAGACCACTAGATTTCAGTGTAAATGTATATGAACATCCACGTGAATTTTTCAAAATTGAGGAGGAAGTAGAGCCAGAAACTGAGGAAAAATTATGTTTGCCAATTATTAATATAGAGATTTTTGAGAATAATGTAGAAGTATTACTTGATACAGGGGCAGAGGCGAGTTTAATATCGGAGGAATTCGTCAGCAAAATTAGGGATAAGGTTTGTGATAGAATTATGCCTATAAAGCGTAGCCATTTAGTAGCTCAAATAAAAAGAAGTTTGCTGTAGTAAATAGTGTTGTGGTGCTTAGGATAGATATAGGAGGTTTAAGCTGTGAACAGGAGTTTGTAATTGTGCCTGGACTGAAGTTTCAGAGCATTTTAGGTGTTGACTGTATGATGAAGTTAGGGGTTTTGATAGATATGGAACGGAAGGTAATAAGGATTAAGGATAGGGTAGTGCCATGGAAGGGCAGTTATGAAGTCACAGAGGATGACACGGGGTTTAGTATTAATGTAGTAGAGGTAGAGGATGATGAAGTTAAACAGATCAACACAATAAGATGTCCAGAGGAAAAGATAGTAGAGGTTCAAGCTTTAGTACAAAAACATGCAGAATTAGTGGGGGTAGAAGCAACAGCAGCATATCGGGAGCAGGTGAAGGCAGAATTATTTTTGATGAGGTTAAGTGGCAAAGGTGTTTTTAATAAAGTAGATTTAAGGAATTCATTCTGGCGGATTCCATTACATAAGAATTCTAGAAGGTACATAGGATTTTCCGTAGAGGGAAAAATCGATAATTGTAATGTAGTATCGTTTGGTTTGTCGGCAGAAAGGGAAACAATAATAAATGAGAAACAGACAAGTGTAGGGATTGAAGAAGAAGTAATATTTAAGAGTCAGGATAATAGGGATGATAAGTTTATTTTATGTGAGATAATAAGGATGATAAGTATAGATGTAGAAGGGGGAGAAATAGGGATGAAGAGTATTAGGATGGTAAGAAGAAAGACGTGGAGGGTCAAGAAGAGAGTTAGATTTAAATAACTTGATGAACAAAAGATAGAGATAGGTGAATTGTAGTATAGATGTAGAAAATAAAGCTAAGTATAGGATAAATATGGGAAATAGTTAGAAATAGGTGTTTAGGATGAGAATAAAGATTAAATGTAAGAAGAAAATAAGATAGGTTAAGTGTAGATATTTCTTATAAGATTAGGGGAGAGTTACGAATAGAGTAAGAGTAGGATAGGTATATAGGATTAGGTAGGGGGAAGCAAAGTATAGTGAAGATTAGTTAAAAGTTAGGAATAGAATAGGTATATAGGATGTATATAGGATTAGATGGATAAGTAGGATGAAGTTAGGGATAATTTCAGTTTATAGAATTAGGTAAAAGTTAGGAATAGGATAGGGATATAGGTAGGTGTAAATATTTTTTTTTGGATTGGAGACAAAGTAGGTAAGTTAGATAGATAAGGGTAGAGAGAGATAGGCAATTTTTTTTGTAATTTTTTTTTTGTCTAAATGCTTTATATTTGCATTCAAATAAGTGGGATTATTTGTATTCAAATAGGGGGAAAATACTCATATTTAGACCAGGGTAGAAAATTAAATAATCACATCAAATAATTTTAATCACCGTGTATAAGGAATTTTATTAAATAATACGCTTTATTAAAACCATGAAGCATAAATAAATTCGGTCGTTTCAGTAAAAATAAGAAATTTAAAATCATGTACAAGACGCTTTATATCAAAAGAAACAGTATTAACAAGTTCTACGGGTAATGTAATTATTCCTAAACAAATGGAAATTACGTGCAAAATTTATATTAATTAACCCTATTTTAAGTAACCGGTAGTAAAACAAAGTGTACACATAATAATTAATATTTAACTGGTATTCGCTAAAAATGAAAGGATAGAAGTCAATTTTAATTGGAGTTAATTAAACCATTATTAATAATAAGCATAAAAGTCTGTGAAAATCCAAGATTATAATACCAGAAAATAAAGCTCTGAGAATTAATATTATTTTGAACACCTGCGTAGTTTAAATATCACGTACGGCAAAATTGGGTAGATAACAAATGGTTTCAAAGAATCTTGAAGAAACCGTGGCTTAATATTCACGAGAAGGTGCGATACGGGGTTATTTAACCCAGATAGTCCACATGGACTAAAATATAATCGATAATAAAGAATATCAATTTGCACCAATGCGAACAGGTTAGAAAAGGAAAGAGAAAATGCGTCAAGCAAAGACACATATAGTAAAAGGCGTGATTTAAGCAACGTCACGAGGGTCACAATTGGTTGAAAATAGGATGCAAATATCAGAGGTAGAAACAACGATTTCTGTACAAAATTAATTAGCTTTTCTCGGACATGTTTGCGTGCCGTGTGAGAATTTCTGAGATTTAAATGGGGCGAGTGAAAATTCGTAAAACCGACGCGCGAGCGACGGACTGGGAACATGGCATGAGAAATTCTTTAGAATTACCCGTTTTGGGGAACAGACCGACAGACAGGCTTTTTGCTATATATACCGAGGTGAATATAAACAAGCTCTCTTAGACTTTTGACTATTCGATGCGTTAAAAGCTCTTACATCCGCGACTTGATTGAAGATGTTAAACAGTGCATTTTAGTTTGATAAAATAATTTAAAGTTTGCTCGTATATTTTAGTGATTCAAAATAGTTTGTTATTTACGTGCTAACATGAATGTACTTCAGTGCACTTAGATACAAGGTAATAAAATTTAGTATCACTGTACCAATTAGCAAAATTTACAACGACAAATGTATACACAAAAGTAGGCAGTTTTGGCGTATATTCGTGAAAGACGCATGAATTTCTTTGTTATTTTTCGGGGTGTTAATAATTAAATGGTTCAAAACGTGTCTGGATCCACAAAACCAGGGTCAGATATACACAGATGAGTTCCGGAAAAGCCCATAAAAAACTTTAAATAAATGGTGATGGAGAAAATTTTAAAAGAGTTGAGAATTAGAAGCCGTAAATATAATCCTGTTGGAATGGTGTGATTAACTAAAGGGACGATGTACATTGAAGCTACGAGGACAGTAACCTTCAGGTAAATTATACTATTTTGTTTGTCATTTTGTGTGTGTTGAATAACTTTATAATTGATTTACTTTAAATGGACATTAGTGAAATTGTACTAACCATAAAATTTTAATTTTAAGATGAAATTTGCTTGTTTAAGTAGAAAGGGTATTTAGTATTGATGTTCTGAATTATGATGAAACTTTGGGTATGTCTTTGAGCTCAATTAGACGAACCTGGTTAATTAACGTAAAGGGTGGTAGATGCTCCTTTATACTCAGACTCCGGTCTGCTTATATTGTTATATTAATTAGTAGGCATCCAACAAGGACTTTAATTCTGGATGCACGTTAAAGTGATAATAAAATTAATCTTGAAATTCTTTTAAAACTGAATTTTATGCTGAAATTTAATTTGAAAATTTAATGTTTTCTGAATATTGATGTAAATAGAGTTAACGTTGATGTTTGTGGTAGGAATGTGTTGTTTAATTTTATGAATGAGGAGGTTTATAAAATTAGGTGAGCAGCTGAAGCGAAACCAGGATCACAGCAGTTTATGACGCCCAATCGGTGGGACTAGAATTTTTTTGTTGAAAGGACCCAGTTCCCGCATTCAAAGGAGTATATCACAGCAATATATATATATATATATATATATATATATTCACTTCTATAAGTTTGTCGGTGTAGGTTCCTTAGTTAATAGCTCTAATTATTTTTAAATATAAAATAAGTTAGTTCGTACTTATTTTGGTGGGCGGGATGTTTGGTCTCTTTGTCACACGTTTTTGTGGTTAATTTTAAGTTGTTGTAAATTCGTAGTTGTAAATCAAACAGTAAAGCTGCCATTCCTTGTCCCGTTATATCCTGTCATAAACCCTGTGAAATTAAGTTGAAAAAGGGGTAGTGACAGACACTTGCTCATGAACATCGAAAAGAAACGATTGTCGGTTCGTGAGTTAAGTCATTAGAGTCGCCGAATGTAATTTTTTGTGATAACCGCTAAAAAACACAAGTGATAGTGCATGTCGAAATTCGGTATTTTAAGAAACTTTCCAAAATCATCACATCATAGTATTCTAAAAAGTTAGTGCCATTCATCTCTAATAGTTGATGGTGCTGTTTGCATGCTTAGATATCGAATACGTCATCATGTGCCATATGTTTTAATTGGACAAGCCTTTTTCATAGTAGTTTACTGCTTGAATAAGACTTCGCATGCCGATAATTCAAAGGAGGGAGATCTGGTTAATTTGTCAGACAAAAAAGGAAACGGCTGTAACGTGACACGTTACGCTAACATTAAATTACATTGAAAGAAAAAAAATAATCTTGAATTGACTAACTTGTTATTGAAGCACCCTGTAGAATCTTAATTTTCAAATAAAATAGTGTTTAAAAACAACACTTGCAATTAAATTCGTATTTTTCTTCCAATCAAACTGAAAATTACAAAGATCATCGATTTATTTCTGTAATACATACTGGAACTTAAATAACGGGTTGTAAATTATTTGAAACTACAAAAATGAAATAAACCAACATATTTTAATCATAAAATTTTATAGTAAAAGCATGTCATGTTTTTTAGGAAGTTTTCAGAATTGTTAAAAAAATGATAGAAAATTCTTTGATATACATTCCAAATTTGAGCTTTAGGAAGTTGGTTTAATAAATTCCATGCAATAGGACATAGTTTTAATAGACATTGTTGCAATTACAATAAAGTAATAAAATAGACCTTGAGCACTAAAAATATAGAGCTATAGATGATGTAATCGTTTATAAACTGAAAGTATTAGAATCGTGAAAAGCATAAAGTAAACTTAAAACATTGTATTAAGCAGACGCTGACCATAGTAAAATATGAGTTATAGTAGGAGGACCATAGGTTTGTTGAACGCAACGAAAGTAGAATGACAGTCAGTTATATAAAACTCGGTTACCTAAAAACATTAAAATGTAGAGATATGCGCTAATAAAACAGGGCGCGAGAGAGTTTAGGAGTGATACAAGTCTGTTTCATAGGAAACGTTAACCTGAAATTATCAATTATGTAAGGGCACGAGATGGTGCGATCGCGGAGGGGGAGAGGGGTTGTTCTGTATGAGGCCCTGGATAAGTTAAATTCGCAAAGTGAAAAATTAAGGGATGTTAGTTAGCATTTAAAAATGGAATAAGGTGAGAGTACGAAACACAGCGTAACGGTGGCAATACTCGGTATACGATGAATTAATTAATCTTACGCTTGAGGTTTTACATATTTTCGAAACAGTTGCAGGTGGAATTAGTTTCACTATGATCGTTGTAGGAACTGTAACTGGATTTGTTCATCCCTCCACTAACTTGGAATTTTAGGGTTAGGTTGTAGCTGTTGTTCAAAGAACGGACAAAATAAACGCTGGTGTGGACTGGACATGCTGAACTGATATAAGAATATTAAACCGTAAGTAATATTATAGGTATTGCGGTGACAAACTGTTTGGCGTCCTCGATTGCCACAAAGAAATACCTTTCAGGGTAAGTTTCAGCGTAATATAGAATTTTGAATTTAAAACCTGGTTATTCATTATTTTTATATTTCTTTATTTTCTTTCTCATTTATCCATAGGAACCCACTCCTTCGCCATTACAGTTACCCGACGCACCCTTATATTGTTACGGGGTCTCCACCTCTTTAAGCAAATCAAAATTTAATTCATTTAACATCTATTTCAGCCATAGCATAGCATAAAGTAGAAGGAAGTTCACCTGCTGCAACCCTTTGTGATTGATAGCGAAATATCGACTGCAGAATGTGATTTTCTGGTGACGCTATAAATTCGGCATAGTGTAAACATGTCGTCTTAAAGACCACCACTTTGGACCAATCCATTAGAAATCACACAGACCATGTCGCTCAACATTTTTGATTTTCCTAATTTTATACCAGTTACCAATACTAGGTGAGTGCAACACTAGGGTTAACAAAAATTTTAGGGTCGTACTTTATTACGTGCACTTTAAGTTTGCTTTGGAACTGTTTTTCAACTGTAAGCGACGTGACGTTCCCTTAGAAATAATTATAATCACATTTCATTTAAATAGTTTCTGTATTAGTAAAGTCCACCAATAGGACTAGATTATTCCCTTTAAGAAATATAAGTTATAGGTTTCTACAAATTTTAATCTAAGAAAAAATTATTTTGCATCATATTTGATCTATAGTCAAATGTTGTTAAAATTCATATGACAGTTTTTAAAGGTTAGAAATGATGTTATCAGTGTAGTACAGCCGTGATTTTGTTTTGCCTAAAAAAAAATAAGGGCGCCGATGATCTCATTGTCTGATAACAAAGACAGGCCATATATATAGTTTTGTGCTGACTCAAGTAAATGTAAAATTCCGATTTCTGAGTTTAGGTCAACATACGTATATTTAAATAGATATAGATTAGGTAGTAGAAAACTACACTAGAGAGATCCATTTTTATACGCTTGATTCATCCGTCCAAAGTTTGCCAAGACTGTCGCGTATGGTTTTAAAAATAGTAGATTCATTTTTCAGAAGGGACTCAGTTTATAACATTCAATCGATCAACATACCGTTTTGGTAGGTCAAGCACCTTGAATAGAGAGTTGCAAGCAAGACGAAGTAGCCTATGAATGTTCGGATAATTCTCTGCCAAGCGGTTTAGTTTTATTTTAGGGACACATTGATTCCCAGATATTCAACCCATGGTTGGGTTAGATGTAACCATGTTAGAGGTTGAACCCATATCCATCTTAATTGCAAATAATAATCAATCACCGACAGATATAAAATTTAAATGAAAAACTGCTACTGGGATAGAGGTTAGTACTCATAATTAAATGTATGGACTGAACATACTGAAGTACGTATCTAGGTATAGGTTAAGTTTCTCAGCTAGTAGATTTAGGATGTAGTTGATTTTTAATACTTGTTTAAGATGCTACTGTATATTTGTAATGAAAACGTGTGTGTTATGTATTTAGAGATGTCGTATAAAATTGTGTAAAGACTACATATATTTGGTTTTTCCATTATTGTAAACGGTATAGTTGCAGTTTTGCTGTAGTTGTAATTGTCTAGAAGTGTGACTGATTATTTCGGGTTATTCAACATTTGCTTTTAGGAATCTTTTTCAGTTAGCAGTCTTAAATAGATCTACGTGTTTTTAGATTTTATATTTAAAATATTTTAGGTATATTTTTAAGTCAGAATCCCTGTCCTGATTTCCGATTGTAGCACTCCCTTGTTATTCATTCTAGGACTTTTCCTTAGCAATCCTGCGAGAGATGGCATCCAAGGTATTTCCCGATCAAGACCACATTTCATACCCGATAGCATTCTGGAACCCTCGTCAAATACTTACACCACCCTTCCCTATGAGTTAGTTGGAAACCAACCTTTTTGTTAGTGCAGTTGAGGTTTTCGGTATTGTACCGAAATGAAATTTTTAGCGAAGTACTTTGCTGAATTTTTTGTGAATTACCTGTTAGATATTTTGGGGACCAAAACTGTACGTAATAGCGAGTTTTAGGCAAATGTAGATAATTCTGTTAATTTTATAGATATCAAACAAAATAAAAAAGAAAATTATCAGAATTATATAATGGGAAATGGGAGAAAATATTCGAAATACCCAAAAAGATTGAAATGAGTTATAGGAATAAACGAATAGTACATAGCTTAGACAATGGCAAATATCAATAACAGAATTAAAGCAGGAAGGTAAAGAAGTGAATATTAGGAAAGGACTGAGACAGGGATGTGCTCTATCCCCATTAATTTTTAACTTGTATATCGAACAAGCAATGGGTACTGTCAAATGCAGGAAAACATATGAAATTATTATATAGGGACAAACGATTGATATGTTTAGATTTGCAGATGATATAGCGAGATTAGCATCTAGCAAGGAAGAGTTAGAAGCAGCTCTTAATGAAATGAAAACAGTGCTAACAGAGAGATACTGTATGAAAATTAACAACAATAAAACTAAAGTACTAATACGTAAAAGTGGGAAAAATAAGTCAAAAACCAGAATACAAACAGGAAACAAGAACTTAAAAGAGGTTAAGGTTTTCCGCGGGGTAAATTCTCGGGCAAATGACAAAGTTTTTAAAAACACATACCCCGAAACCTACGTGGGCGTTGATGACCTCAGGGGCGGTCCTTTCTGCTATTATCCTATTGTGAGTTGCTGCGACGGTTCCTGCTGGTGGGGTTTCACTGACGAGACAATAAGGATGGGGTAGAAAGGTTGGAACGGAACGCACTCGTGCCAGTACTGCCCGGTAACGGTACAATATCTCGGAAATAAATACAAAAATTCTGTTAGCACTATAAGTCTGACGAGCTAAGCGGCGGTCCTCGTCTTAAATGTCTCTGCTCTTCTAACGAGATTGACGTACTTCCGCGTGCGTTCGTGGAAAGATGAACTGCTTCTCACAACAGAACCCTACGTCAGCGCTTACGATTGCAAAGATAAGCAACTGTCGTCAACATCCGAGTGCACGTTACTAATCACCCGGTTTCACAGCGTCAACAAAATTGCATTATTCAACAGGGATTTTACCAAATTCTAAATAAAGTCCCTAAATTAACGAACCTAATCTTTAGCTTAAAATAAAGCGTAACAAGGTTTACTGCAGCCTAGAAAGGCAAATAACGCAAGAAAGGAAAAATGCAAATGATATAAAACAAAGATTAGCACAAGGTCGTGCTGCATTTAACAAAAAAAGCAACTACTATGTTCAAAGACAAAGAATGATAGGACACATACCAAGGTATGAGAAAATAGTGCAGAATATATTAAAAGCAGAGAAATTGAAAAAGAGAGGTAGACCTAGATTAGACTATTCCACACAGATAGTGAAAGATGTAGGCTGTGGGAATTTCAGGGAAATATGTTAGCTCAGAATAAAAAGCAATGGAGGAACACGTCCAACCCGTTCCAGGATGGAAAATCCTAATGATGAGAAAAGTAATTGTATTTAAATGTGATGATAGCCTTAAACAACTATAAGTGTTGTTTTGCAATATTCTCAACAAATGTTGATTGTGCGAAAGGAGTAATTGTAAAATTATTGATTCGGCAAATATCTAAGTGGTGGAGTATTTTGGTTACTTACTTACTTACTTACTTACTTACCATTGAATATAGGTGAAATGAAGGATATTTTTAAAAAACAATAGAAAAAGTAAAAAGCATGTATATAAGGTTTGTAGATCTGGAAAAAGCATTTGACAATGTATGGGAAAAAATGTTAAAAATACTCAAAAAAATTGGAATGAGTCATAAGAATAGTCGGGTAGTACATAGCTTATACGAGGAGCAAATAGTGATAGTAGAATTAGAGCAGGAACGTAGAGAAGTAAATATTAGAAAAGAGGCAATATAAGGATGTGCCTTATCCCCTGTTAATTATTAACTTGTATATCTAAGAAGATTTGCAGATGATATAGTGGTATTAGCATCTAACAAGGTAGAGTTAAAAGCAGATCTTAATGAAATGGAAACAGTACTAGAAGAGAGATACTGAATGAAAATTAACAACAATAAATCAAAGTACTTGTATGTAAAGGAGGGGGTAATAAGTAAAAAACCAGAATAAAAATAAGAAAACGAGAATTTCTGCTATCTAGGAAGCCAAATTAACGCAAGATTGGAAAAGTGCAAAAGATATAAAACAAAGATTAGCACAAGACCATCCTGTATTTAACAGGAAAAAACAACTAATATGTTCAAAGACAACAAACATAGAAACAAGGAAAAGATTGCTAAAAATATGTGTGTGGAGAACAGGAACGTGTGGCAGTGAACCGTAGACAGTACAAGAAGCGGACAGAAAAAACTAGAGGTCTTTGAAATGTGCTGCTACAGACGTATGATAATGATATCATGGACAGACAAAGTTAAGAACCAAGAGATACTAGAAATAGTAAGGGAAGAAAGAAATATGTGGAACACAGTAAAAAATATGAGAAATACGATAGTAGACCACATACTAAGGTATGAGAAAATAGTGCAGAATATATTAGAAGCAGAGAAAGAAAAAAAGAGAGGTTGACCTAGATTAGACTATTGCACACATACAGTGAAAGACGTAGGCTGTGGGAATTTCAGGGAAATAAGTAGGTTAGCTCAGAATAGAAAGCAATGGAGGTACACGCCCAACCCGTTCCAGGATGGAAATCCTAATGATGAACAAAGTAATTGTATTTAAATGTGATTATTGCCATAAACAACTATACGTGTGTTTTGCAATATTCTCAACAAATGTTGATTGTGCAAAAGGAGTAATTGTAAAACTATTGATTCTGCAAATGTCTAAGTGGTAGGGTATTTTGGTAGCTGTCGGGTTACTTACACCCCTTTACTTACCACTGAATATAGGTGAAATAGGGTATATTATAAAAAAAACAATAGAAAAGAACAAAGTGTGTATATGGTTTGTAAAACTGGAAAAAGCATCAAACAATGTACGAGGAAAAAATGTTCAAAATATTCAAAAAATTGGAATCAATTACAATACTAGATAGATAGTATATAGCTTATACAAAGTGCAAACTATGGTAATAGAATTAAAGCAGGAACATAGAGAAGTAAATATTAGGAAAGGATAGAGACAGGGATGTGCCCTATCCCCATTAATTTTTAACTTGTATATCTAAGAGGCAATAAATACTGTCAATTTGGAACTATTATGCAGGGACAAACGACTGATATATTTAGATTTGCAGATGATACAGCTGTATTAACATCAAGCAAGGAAGAAGCAGCTCTTAATGAATAAACAGTACTGACAGAGGATATGGCATGAAAATAAGTCAAAAACCAGAATAAAAAATAGAAAAACGAGAATTACAAGAGGTTAAGGATTTCTGCTATCTAGGGAGCCAAGTAACACAAGAAGAAAAAATTTCAAAAGATATAAAAAGATAACACAAGGTCGTGCTGCATTTAACAAGAAAAAGCAACTGCTTATGTTCAAAGACATCAAAAACAGAAATAAGAACAAAATTATTGAAAGCATATGTATGGAGCACAGCACTGTACTGGCTGTAAAACGTGGACAGTAGAAGAAGCAGACAGGAAAAAAATAAAAACATTTGAAATGTAGTGCTACAGACGTATGATAAAGCATGGACAGACAAATTTAAGAACAAGGGGGTTATAGAACTAGTAGGGGAAGAAAGAAATACGTGGAAAAAAGCAAGAAAATAGAAGAAATAGGATGTTAGGACAAGTTCTAAGGCATGAGGGAATAGTGCAGGATATATTATAAGCAGAGAAAGAAAAAAGAGAGGTAAAACTACACCTAGATTAGACTATTGCACACAGCTAATGAAATATGCGGGCTATGGGAATAAGGAAAAGTGTAGGTTAGTTCAGAATAGAAAACAATGGAGGTATGCATCCAACCAGTTCCAGGACTAAATACCTAATAATTATGATGACAGTGTTAACGTCTTTTGGTCTGGCGTTGATCAGAATAATATATCAGAATGTAAACTAAGAGTTTAAATACACAAAAGATAATTGGTGTGCACCCTGTGGCGTGACATCTTCAAATATCTTATTATTGGCAGGTCCTGCGGTGCGAGTTCACTTGATTGACAGGTGCACAACTTTTATATTTAAGGGTTATTAAGATAACTATAGGTATATTCGACACGTACAGTAGGAAATAGTGTGAAGATAATTTGCATAATTCTTTCGAAAAAAATTAGAATGTATATAAATGTGCAGGCATACAGATGGCAAGTCAGTTCTAATTGTAGCTTCGATTATGATAAATCATAATGTTAGTTCTAATTGAAGTTAAGTTCTAATGTAAAGCTTCTATTATGCTATGCTTTAGTTTAAAGTTTTAAAAGATGTGATATAAATGTTCGTATAAATAACTGTTCATGTAAATTACTGTAGTGATTAGATAAATTAATGGCAGTGCTCCAAGATTAAGTTAATTAAGAAAATTAGCATCGTAGTGTTAAGAAGATTATATTTGCACTGTTAATTAAAGCTCTGAAAGTAAATCGTTGTGAGCTTTTAGAAATTTTGGACAACTACGAGTTGCTGAAAAAGGTGTGTGTAACCAGTTTGAAAATAAAAATTGTTATTATTACAAATAAAGTTTTCGTTACTATATGCTCTAGATTTTTGTCCTTTGCATAACATTATCCAAGTAGTGATGAAAGTGAAGATAAAATTCACAACTATACAGTAAAAATTCAGAATACGCCGCTCACCCTAGTGGGCTCGTGGCACAAACCTTCCGAATGAATAATGGTTATCCTAACCGCTCGCTGAATAATGTACTATAAACCAATCATGGAAATATATCTATCTTTATCACTGAAACCATCTTTGAGATTTTACCTTATCTTATTGTTGCTGAAAAACAAAATAAAATTTATATATATTTCTCTTTGAAGATATATTTAAGAACTTATCTTATCTCTTTGGTGTTCTGAACCTTTGATATTTATGATCAAAGGAAGGCTTTATTGTATAAATGAAATGATCTAACCATTTTTGTCTCTGCTGAACAAATTAAACAAACTGAAGATACACTAAAAAAGATTTAAATTTTGCTTACATGTGACAGGAACACGCGGGCATGCCTCTTCTTAATAAGATATAATAAAATTAATAAATATTCTGTTAATGATGAATTTAACTTGATAAAAAGTTGTCCCTTTTATATACATTAAAGTGGATTTTTAACTTAATTACCGTTATATTTTGTGTGCGTATTATGCACTTTTTGGCCAACTCTGTTGCAATATATTGCAATCCTTAGCAGGAACACAGTACTTACATATTTTGTTACATGTGAAATTGTCGCTAGTGACTTTTGAAATTTACTTTACACAAAGATGTAACAGAAAAAAAAACATCAGCTAGCTTGTAGTGACGAGGTATGAATTGTATGAAATGATGTTAAATGATTCTTAAATTCTTGCAATACAGGTTGGTAGAACTTTGTGCACACTTCCTTTCCTCCTTTAACTACTAACTTAAAATATGCACAAATACAAACTCGCAGCTAATCAATTAACCTATACCAAAACATGAATATCACAGTAACAAAACAAACTGATTAAATTAACTATTTAACAAAAATTTGCATTAAACGAGTAAATTTATTAATTATAACCATACAAATTAAAATCATTAATACCCCTTTACCACAAAAAGTATTTAAAAAAAATACTGGTTGCCCGTCAATCGAATTACAAACGTTTGAAATGCAGAACTGATCAACTGTGTTTGATTGATTCCCTCTATTATAATGCGACGATATTTATAAGTTAAAATTTTCTCGGATGTTCACTCAATGTTTTGGTTCACAAGGTTCCTAGGTGTTAAACTGTTTTAAAATTGAGGTCAAGGGTTTTTTTTCGGGACATGAGAATATATGTATTAGTATTTTCACACTATCCATTTAATACCACATCTGCCCCATGGGTTAGTCCCTACGCGTTTACATTTAACGACATTTTATAGTTTCTGTCTATTTAAATAATTTACAATGATTTCGGTGTATTTTCAATGTGTGAGAATGCTTTTGAATGCACGGTCATAGAATGATTAGTCATGGAAAAATATGTTTGTGTTTTTCTAATTTTATATGTCTATTGTGAAGTCCCGGTTTTTAATTGCTGGTTGTAAAAGAATGTACTAAGCACTCTACTATTCGTATCCTAATTTAATATTATGTTTAATTGTCACGCAACTTCTATAAAATTTTATGAGTATCTTCTTATTAAAGCTCCTGCACTACCTAAAAATGATAAATGCTTTTCTATTTACGAATGTATGCTTAATTAATGTGCAACTGTTAAAATTTTCCCAAAATTGAGTTATCAGTTTGTACGGAATGCTATTTAACAGCATTTTAAGTAAAAACACCGTAAAAGTGATTTAAAGTGTAAAATAATCCCTATTCTTGAACACGTAACTGCAAAAAGTTACAACTACTATAGATGAGAGCACAGAAATGCCTTAATCTAAGGAAGAACACAGCAAGTGTGTTCGCTTAGTACATTATATATACTGTGTTTTTGTTTAGCAATTACTTTCAGATACTGTTTTTTTAACTAACATGCCATTGTAGTATGTTTTTACTTAGGCATAGTAACAGAATTAATTGGTGACTCTCTAAAAGTAAAAATTATTGCATTAAGAAGGTTTGTGTGGTTGAAATTATCATTAGGTTTGTTTATATTCATAATCTCTATGCCGTTGTTATCTATTAATTAAAAGTGATGAATGCACTTACTGCTTATCCAAGGGATTACACATTGTTATGCTCAATCCCCTACATGGGCACTTTCCTGCATTCCCCTAAGTATCACTATTTTCGTTTTCTAAAGTAATTATTTTATCCGAGTTAGACATTGATTTTTGAAATTGACTCCAATTGCATGAGATGCCCACAATTAGTTATTAGCATACTATAATTTATTTGACTCGATAAGGCATTTAATTGTTATATCCACAGCACTACTGCTTTCATGGATTATTACAAGTCGTGTTTTGCTATGAGAACATTTGTTTGATTACGCAGCTATCAAATAAATTATTGTCGCTTTGATATCATTATTTGCACGTAGGAAAAATTAGAAATTGGGCTTTCGACTGTAGGTTTTTCGGTTATGTGTTCGTTCCTGGCATCTCTGCAACGTAATTATGAATTGGCTATTATTTCTGAACGAATAAATTTCACACATCGCTCCTTTGCTATTTATGTGTTTGTTTGCTACCGCATGATTTGCTTCGTTGTATCCATATTTACTCGTTTCATTTAAGCTGCACTATAAACAACCAGGATGCTCCATGTTCCAGCAACCATGTTGTGTTAGCTAGTTGTCTTAGAGCATACACAAGAGTGGTGTTTTGATATAGTTTCACTTACATATTCGTTCCTTCATGACCATTTCGGGAACCATACGCTTTTATATATAGTTTGAAATCAAACAAATACCTAGTTCTTTTCGTTGGCATCGTCAATAGTCGTTTTGGGTAGACATAAATACTGCTGGTTCTATAATGACAAATATTTGCTTATGGCTTAACTTAACGATGGGGTTTATTACGATGCATGTAAAATACATACCGATGATAATTGTTCTGTATTTTGGGTAACTCAAATTAGTTACTTAACTTTCTAATGGGTTTTTTGTGTTAATTCCTCTATTTTATTGTAGGCTATATTATATCTATTCTAGAAAGAAAAAAAATTACTAAACCTGTGTAATACAAATAGGCAACAGTTAATTTTTACACTGATCTTTATAAAAGTGCTTTCTTTGATTGTACTCAATTTTGTATGCTGCTGACAGTGCCATCTTCGATACAATTTGTGAGAAT
Source organism: Platerodrilus igneus (assembly GCA_036346225.1). NCBI lineage: Eukaryota > Metazoa > Arthropoda > Insecta > Coleoptera > Lycidae > Platerodrilus > Platerodrilus igneus. The sequence continues at coordinate 6,349,290 of JARFIW010001115.1, forward strand.
GTTAATCAAAATCCTTCTCCTAGTCACTAGTCACTGTTGTGGGTTCTAAATTTTGTATAGTCAACAGGGTTTTTAAATACTACCCTTAAAAGTTTTGGTCCAATATTGCTGTGATATCGTTGCAATAACCCGGTGCCCCCTTTTTGTGAAATAAAAAGGTTAAAATTTTTCTTTTTGTCAATTTTAATTTTTAATACCTCGGCTGGCTCAATTTTAACCACGCACGGAGCTTGCAACAATACGACAACAAAGAATTTTAATTTTTCTTTTACCTCTACTTCCTATGCCTTTAAGTCAAAACACTATTAAGCACAACTACTATAATATTCCTAAAATATTTACCATGTACAAAAACGTTTAACAATTCTTTGAATAGAATCTCCTTTTTATAATTGAATTAAATTCTTTCAATAATTATCATTCCCGTTAACTAAACAAAAAGTCAGCAAAAATCACCTTTATTGTTATTATTTGAAGCCCTATGAACGTTCATTAAACTTCCTTCTCTTTACGTAATTTATAACGTGTACTAAAACGATATTTGTTGACCCTCGCATAAAGTTTTCATGAAAGCAATGTTTAAAATATTCTGAAATAAATACAACAAAATATTCAGATTGGCTAACATGTTGTCTCCAGTTCGAAACAGTTCCTCCTCTTACTGCTCCCGTTTCAGCTTAGTGATTTAAATAGTCCAACGTTGAATCCAGAACTACTATAGATATAGTTTGCATGTTTCTTAGAATAGCTTCTCCTGATTAATTCTTAAATTATTTTAGCGTCCTTGTAAGACTTCCCTGTCGGATCCAGTAATTGTTTAAATACTTGTTGAATTTCCACATCGGAACCAGTAATTATTCAGAGTCCTTTTGTTAATGTAAAACTTAGAATCTGATTTAAAAACAACCTTTTGTTACTTACGTTTTTAAGGATTAAAACGACGAACCTCATTTAATTATGCACTATCACCATTATATAATTAATTAACTATCAAATCACTTCTAATTCTTTCACGTAAATATTTTCTTTCAGGTTATGTGAACCATGCCTTAATTTAAGTTAGAGTGATTTGTTTACAAATCCTGTCATATTGAAAAGAAACGCCTATCTGTTGACAAGCGCAAAGTTCAGCGATTAAAAGCTTTGTACGTGATTCTTACATGCAAGATTTTGGGTATTTCTACTAGTTTTTGACGTATAAATCAAAATGATGCGCTAATTTCTGCACGTAGGATTTCAAGTTATTTGAATTAGTTCTCTTGGATTTTCACTTTCATTGGTCACGTACTTCTTGTTAGTACAGTAAATTTGATGAACTTTGCTTTTATCACCATGCCGTAATTATTTCTAATCTATCAAGATGTTGGATTTTACCTTTCTAGTTACGTAGTCTTAATTTAATTTATGTATTAAATTATATGCGTATTCTATCTCACGCATTTTCAAACATGCGTTTAACTGGATTCTTAGTGTAATCATGATGCATTACTCACGCGTATTGTGTTGCAGCTTCCGTCCACGTCGTTTTATGACTTGCCAAGTTATTTATTTAATTAAATCTTCTAAAATACTTTTCATTTCTTAAAATAATTATAACTATAGTTTATATACAGGGCGTTGTCACTTGCTTTCCTGCCTAATCGTTGAATTTCTCATTTTCTTCATAAAAATGTCTAGTTTTCTGAACCCTCATGGTGTTTTCATGAAGCGCACTATACTAGTGATCCTATCTACCCCCAAATGACCCTATTAACATAGCAGTATATATATATATATATATATATATATTACTCATATTTAGACCAGGGTAGAAAATTAAATAATCACATCAAATAATTTTAATCACCGTGTATAATGAATATTATTAGATAATACGCGTTATTAACACCGTGAAGCATAAAAATTTATTAGTTTCATTAAACATAAGAGATTTAAATCATGTACAAGACGCTTTATATCAAACGAAGCAGTATTAAAAGCTCTCGTGTAATGTAATTATTCCTAAACAAATGGAAATTACGTGCAAAATTTATCTTAATTAACTCTATTTCAAGTAACCGGTATTGAACAAAACGTACAGATAATATCTACAGAAACTTGTAAAACCCAATAAAATGCAAATCCTAGAAGTGTTAGTTAGAAGTAGGATGTTTGAACACAACTGCGTATTTTAAATGGCAATTTCAGTTTTATTTGTTTAGATAAACATGTCGATTCTAAGGATATTGGAAACGGTCAGATGCTTTAGCACGAAATACAAAACAGGGTTTATTTAAAAGCTCATTCGGCGAAAATTTTGCAGATAATTAATGTTTACAAAGAATCTTGGAGAAACCGGGGCTTAATATTCACGAGAAGGTGCGATACGGGGTTATTAAACCCAGATAGTCCACATGGACTAAAATATAATCGATAATAAAGAATATCAATTTGCACCAATACGAACAGGTTAGAAAAGGAAAGAAAATGCGTCAAGCAAAGACACATATAGTAAAAGGCGTGATTTAAGCAACGTCACGAGGGTCACAATTGGTTGAAAATAGGATGCAAATATCAGAGGTAGAAACAACAATTTCTGTACAAAATTAATTAGTTTTTCTCGGACATGTTTGCGTGCCGTGTGAGAATTTCTGATATTTTAATTGGGGCGAGTGAAAAATTCGTAAAAACCGACGCGCGAGCGACGGACTGGGAACATAGAATGAGAAATTCTTAAGAATTGTCTGTTTTGAGGACAAAAGCGACGTGCCGGCTATTCGCTATATATACCGGTGGTAATATGAATTTCGGCCTCTTAGACTTTTGACTATTCGATGCGTTAAAAGCTCTTACATCCGCGACTTGATTCAAGATGTTAAACAGTGCATTTTAGTTTGATAAAATAATTTAAAATTTTGCTCGTATATTTTAGTGATTCAAAATAGTTTGTTATTTACGTGCTAACATGAATGTACTTCAGTGCACTTAGATACAAGGTAATAAAATTTAGTATCACTGTACCAATTAGCAAAATTTACAACAACAAATGTATACACAAAAGTAGGCAGTTTTGGCGTATATTGGTGAAAGACATGAATTTCTCTGCTATTTTTCGGGGTGTTAATAATTAAATGGTTCAAATACGTGTCTGGATCCACGAAACAAGGGTCAGATATACACAGATGAGTTCGGACAAGCCCAGAAACAACTTTAAATAAATGGTGATGGAGAAAATTTTAAAAGCGTTGAGAATTAGAAGCCGTAAATATAATCCTGTTGGAATGGTGTGATTAACTAAAGGGACGATGTACATTGAAGCTACGAGGACAGTAACCTTCAGGTAAATTATACTATTTTGTTTGACATTTTGTGTGTGTTGAATTACTTTATAATTGATTTACTTTAAATGGACATTAGTGAAATTGTATTAACCATAAAATTTTAATGTTAAGATGAAATTTGCTTGTTTAAGTAGAAAGGGGTATTTAGTATTGATGTTCTGGATTATGATGAAATTTTAGGTATGTCTTTGAGCTCAATTAGACGAACCTGGTTAATTAACGTAAAGGGGTGGTAGATGCTCCCTTTTTACTCTGCATATATTGTTATATTAATTAGTAGGCATCCTACAAGGACTTTAATTCTGGATGCACGTTAAAATGATAATAAAATTAATCTTGAAATTCTTTTAAAACTGAAATTTATGCTGAATTTTAATCTTGAAATTTTAATGTATTGTGAATATTGATGTAAATAGAGTTGACGTTGATGTTTGTGGTAGGAATGTGTTGTTTAATTTTATGAATGAGGAGGTTTATAAAATTAGGTGAGCAGCTGAGGCGAAACCAGGATCACAGCAGTTTATGACGCCCAATCAGTGGGACTAGAATTTTTTTGTTGAAAGGACCCGGTTCCCGCATTCAAAGAAGTATCACAGCAATATATATATTGCTGTGGAAGTCGGGATTTAGCTTTAACATCAAGCCCCACTTAATGGGCCGTTTTAAATTTTCAAAAAAAAAAAATTCCTTACCCTTTTATTAAGTCTTCAAACTCCTCTGCATCCCTGGCTAGCTCAGCAATCGACCTCTTCTTGAATACCTAATTTTACATTCATACCTCTTTCACACACACACCATCAAATAAAATTACCAAAATAATACGTCAACCATACAACCTTTTTATTTACACCTATTAACAGATAAGATATATTTACATATGTGTCCAAACAAATTCCACAAATGTTTATATAATAACAGACATTTCCAATAAATTATCTGGAGAATTCTTCATTATTCATTCCCGTCGGAGATGGTTACCAGAAAACCCCTCGGCGTTGTTTCCATTTACTATGCTGCTTGTCGGATCCACAGACCTCTACCATCTGATATCTCTGCAAGATAGTCGCTTCGTCTCATAGTACCATTCCATACCCATATATCACGCATACAAAATTGATTACCAGTTCTGCTTACCCCCCTATATCATGCATCCATTTCATAATTTTTGTTGTAGTAGCCAGACCTTTTATTAAATACGCACTAACTCGTACGTCACGTTAATAACTTGAGGTCGGCTACTACAGTTTTATACTTTCAACTACGATATTAAAGGTAACTTTACTGCACACACAAACTACTAACCAAAAGCTCTATTATTATGGTGGTCTGAATCAGTATTCAGCACTTGATCGAAGTAAAAGAGAAGAGAGCTTTAATAACTTCGCTTGGGTATTTATATTCTTATTCGCTCAAAAAATAAAAACAGCATACAACGTTTAATGATTTGAATTAATAATGCGTTTGGTTATAATTCTCACCTTAATCATCGAACTACAAGAAAAATTATTAATAGTCAGCAATAGCATTTAACGGGCAAGTACTTACAATTACTTCAAAAAAGTTATAATAAGAACGTTTAAAAAATAACTGCTTAAATACTATATAAAATTAAAACTTAAAACATGTCTGGACTATAAACTTCAAATAATGTCACATTTCAAATGATTGACAGATGGAACAAATAAAAGAGCGAGTGTATATAAAAATGTGAAACAACCAATGTTTTATGGTATAAAAATTGCTGTTGAGGGACGTAATTTAAATAACAAATCGTATTGAATGTAGTGATAAATAAAAGTGTTATTGTGATATGAAAGAATACTAAATAAAGTCAAATAGAATATTTGTTAAAAGAAAAGAAATAATAATAACTATAGTTAGCTAAATAAACTGAACATTATAATCTGATTATTGATAGAATCATGAAATTGAATGGTATGTCAATAATAAATATATAAGAGGATGGAGATAGAGTATAATCAAATCTAGCAAAAAACAGGTTCACTGTAAGAAATAGTAAGATAGTAAAAAGTCAACAAAATATAAAAATTGATTGATGAAAATATAGATTTAAAGACAATAAAATTGAAATAGTTAATTGTGGATAGAATTTGGACTCTAGAAAGATGTAGAACGATTATTTGTTTTGTAGTTAAATGTATACAAATATGAATAAACAGCATATAAATTATTAATATCTTCTTTATGGTTTATTGGTTTATTCTGTTGATTAATATGAAAAGATTCTAAGAAGAGTCTTTTTTTGTAGTTGTCTTCAGTATCTATAATCTCTACATCATCATAGTTGACCTTATGACGTGTGATATAAATGTGTGAAGAGAGTGCACAAGATGTCTTCCCTAATTTTGCATCGCTCTTATGTTGTGTAAGACGATTGCGGAGCCATTGTTTTGTTTGGCCTACATACGAGGCATTACAACTACAATTAATCTTATATATTAAGTTGCTACGCAGAGCTTTGTTAGTTTTTCTTTTAGTTGGGTAAATAAGTTTCCAATGGACTTTCCTTTAGTATTAACAATAACAATCTGAGGATGTTTTAAAATTTTTATTAATAATGGTGAAAGGTTTGTAATATACTGTAGTTTTTTATATATAAAATCTGTTGGTCTATTATTTATGGGTGGTCTGAGTATATTAGAATATAACAATTTGGATATAAGTGGTCTTGGATAAGCGTTGTTGACTAAAATATTTTCTAGTTTCTTTAAATTTTATCAATGAAACATGGTTCACAAATAGAAACAATGCGGTGTTTAAGACATAAGATTGTATTGATTTTTGGTGTATACTATGGTTAGAGTGGTAATTTAAATATCTCCCTGAATTGGTTGGTTTTTAGTAAATATCAAAATTTATCTGGTTTTTGTTATTCGAATAACAAGGGTATCTAAAAATGGAATTGATTGGTTTGATTCTAATTCAGAAGTGAAATTTAGATGGTCATTATAATTGTTAAAATGTTGAAGAGTGGTCTGTAAATGCTGTTCAGGAAGTGAACAAAGAATGTCATCAACATATTTAACAAGGAAAACCATCTTAAAAGGAAGGTTAGGTAAGACTATTTCTAGAAGATTATCCATAACTAACTGTGCAATAACAGGAGAAAGTGGTGATCCCATAGGGTACCAAAATCTGTAAATAAAATTTGGATTCAAAAATGAAATAAGTATTATTGAAGATGAGATTAATTGATGTAATAAATAAGTCGAGTGATAAATCACAGTTAGGTGATATGGTTTCCCATTTGTCTGTTATGATATCAATAACCAAAGAGAGTGGAATGTTGGTAAACAGAGAGTTAACATCAAGGGAAATAAGGATGTGATCAAGAGGTAACTGGAAATTACGGAACTGATTGACAAAATTAAAGGTATCTAATATATTATGGCCTGTAATTGGGAATGACTTTTGTAAAATGTTTGAGATAAAAGTAGAAAGAGCATATGTAGGTGTATTGATTGAAGAAATAATTGGTCTTAGAGGTGTTTCGGGTTTATGGATTTTTGGGAGACCGTAATATTTGCCTGGAACGGAATTATTGATAATCAATACTGATTTTTGTTCAGCTGTGATCATGCCTTTTTTAAATAATAATTTAATGTGATTATTGACTGTATTCTGAATCGTGAAAGTGGGATCTCTTTGTAGTGTTTTATATGTCAAAGTATCATTCAGTAAGTGATTGGATTTATCTATATATGATGTTCTATCAAGTATAACAGTAACTGAACCTTTATCTGCTTTAGTGATATAAATGTCAGGATGGTCCTTTAGGAACTTCTTTACCTTATAAAAAATTGAATTATCAGAATTATATCTATTAATAGGATTATGAATAAAATTTGTTATTATATTTGCGATTTGGCATCTTTTGTTAGCTTTTCTTTGTGGAGTGATATCAGTTGAGTCAAGAATTGATTCGATATCAGCTAATAAATGTCCAATGTTAATAATAACATCCTTATTTCCCTTGATGTTAACTCTCTGTTTACCAACATTCCACTCTCTTTGGTTATTGATATCATAACAGACAAATGGGAAACCATATCACCTAACTGTGATTTATCACTCGACTTATTTATTACATCAATTAATCTCATCTTCAATAATACTTATTTCATTTTGAATCCAAATTTTATTTACAGATTTTTGGTACCCCTATGGGATCACCACTTTCTCCTGTTATTGCACAGTTAGTTATGGATAATCTTCTAGAAATAGTCTTACCTAACCTTCCTTTTAAGATGGTTTTCCTCGTTAAATATGTTGATGACATTCTTTGTTCACTTCCTGAACAGCATTTACAGACCACTCTTCAACATTTTAACAATTATAATGACCATCTAAATTTCACTTCTGAATTAGAATCAAACCAATCAATTCCATTTTTAGATACCCTTGTTATTCAATAACAAAAACCAGATAAATTTTGATATTTACCAAAAACCAACCAATTCAGGGAGATATTTAAATTACCACTCTAACCATAGTATACACCAAAAAATCAATACAATCTTATGTCTTAAACACCGCATTGTTTCTATTTGTGAACCATGTTTCATTGATAAAAATTTAAAGAAACTAGAAAATATTTTAGTCAACAACGCTTATCCAAGACCACTTATATCCAAATTGTTATATTCTAATATACTCAGACCACCCATAAATAATAGACCAACAGATTTTATATATAAAAAACTACGGTATATTACAAACCTTTCACCATTATTAATAAAAATTTTAAAACATCCTCAGATTGTTATTGTTAATACTAAAGGAAAGTCCATTGGAAACTTATTTACCCAACTAAAAGAAAAAACTAACAAAGCTCTACGTAGCAACTTAATATATAAGATTAATTGTAGTTGTAATGCCTCGTATGTAGGCCAAACAAAACAATGGCTCAATCGTCTTACACAACATAAGAGCGATGCAAAATTAGGAAGACATCTTGTGCACTCTCTTCACATATTTATAACACACGTCATAAGGTCAACTATGATGATGTAGAGATTATAGATACTGAAGACAACTACAAAAAAAGACTCTTCTTAGAATCTTTTCATATTAATCAACAGAATAAACCAATAAACCATAAAGAAGATATTAATAATTTATATGCTGTTTATTCATATTTGTATACATTTAACTACAAAACAAATAATCGTTCTACATCTTTCTAGAGTCCAAATTCTATCCACAATTAACTATTTCAATTTTATTGTCTTTAAATCTATATTTTCATCAATCAATTTTTATATTTTGTTGACTTTTTACTATCTTACTATTTCTTACAGTGAACCTGTTTTTTGCTAGATTTGATTATACTCTATCTCCATCCTCTTATATATTTATTATTGACATACCATTCAATTTCATGATTCTATCAATAATCAGATTATAATGTTCAGTTTATTTAGCTAACTATAGTTATTATTATTTCTTTTTCTTTTAACAAATATTCTATTTGACTTTATTTAGTATTCTTTCATATCACAATAACACTTTTATTTATCACTACATTCAATACGATTTGTTATTTAAATTACGTCCCTCAACAGCAATTTTTATACCATAAAACATTGGTTGTTTCACATTTTATATACACTCGCTCTTTTATTTGTTCCATCTGTCAATCATTTGAAATGTGACATTATTTGAAGTTTATAGTCCAGACATGTTTTAAGTTTTAATTTTATATAGTATTTAAGCAGTTATTTTTTAAACGTTCTTATTATAACTTTTTTGAAGTAATTGTAAGTACTTGCCACGTTAAATGCTATTGCTGACTATTAATAATTTTTTCTTGTAGTTCGATGATTAAGGTGAGAATTATACACAAACGACGATTAATTACAAATCATTAAACGTTGTATGCTGTTTTTATTTTTGAGCGACATTATCCCAAAAGTATTACATCATTAGTCTAAATTACTTACGCTCAGTATAAAAGATTTCTTTTATATAATAAATATGGGATTTTATCAAGATATGCTTAAAAACATGGAGAAATTATGGTCAGTAATCTTAAAAATTGGGCAAATATCACAAAAAAGTTAGCTCATTTCTACAACAGGAAGACGTTCCTAGAAAAATGCCGTAGAGAAGATTTAATACCTAAACACATTCTGGATTCTACTAACTTTATGTCACGACTTATAGGTACTCATAACCAAAGGACTAACAGACAAGTCAACAATCTAAAATACAAGTTAGAAAGGTCTCTACTAAATCTAGAAATTAAAAACACTCATGCAGAAATAAAATTTTGGCATTATCGACTTTCTCAAATTAAAGAAACTGTCAAGGTTTTCCTACCCTACATATTTATACTAATTACAATAATAGACAACGCCTTTCCTACAACAAACAATTTATACATATCAAGAAATTATTATGTAAGAAATTGGATAATTTGAAGTCGAACCAAATGCAAGGTAAACAACTGTTTTTAGATAATAGTAAATGGATCTTCAACCAAAGTAATATTCACATCCCTGATGATATAAAGAACTTCATATCGTTAGGCCCAAAATTTATTGTTAATTCTAGTGTAACAGATATTAACATTGGACATTTATTAGCTGATATCGAATCAATTCTTGACTCAACTGATATCACTCCACAAAGAAAAGCTAACAAAAGATGCCAAATCGCAAATATAATAACAAATTTTATTCATAATCCTATTAATAGATATAATTCTGATAATTCAATTTTTTATAAGGTAAAGAAGTTCCTAAAGGACCATCCTGACATTTATATCACTAAAGCAGATAAAGGTTCAGTTACTGTTATACTTGATAGAACATCATATATAGATAAATCCAATCACTTACTGAATGATACTTTGACATATAAAACACTACAAAGAGATCCCACTTTCACGATTCAGAATACAGTCAATAATCACATTAAATTATTATTTAAAAAAGGCATGATCACAGCTGAACAAAAATCAGTATTGATTATCAATAATTCCGTTCAGGCAAATATTACGGTCTCCCAAAATCCATAAACCCGAAACACCTCTAAGACCAATTATTTCTTCAATCAATACACCTACATATGCTCTTTCTACTTTTATCTCAAACATTTTACAAAAGTCATTCCCAATTACAGGCCATAATATATTAGATACCTTTAATTTTGTCAATCAGTTCCGTAATTTCCAGTTACCTCTTGATCACATCCTTATTTCCTTGATGTTAACTCTCTGTTTACCAACATTCCACTCTCTTTGGTTATTGATATCATAACAGACAAATGGGAAACCATATCACCTAACTGTGATTTATCACTCGACTTATTTATTACATCAATTAATCTCATCTTCAATAATACTTATTTCATTTTTGAATCCAAATTTTATTTACAGATTTTTGGTACCCCTATGGGATCACCACTTTCTCCTGTTATTGCACAGTTAGTTATGGATAATCTTCTAGAAATAGTCTTACCTAACCTTCCTTTTAAGATGGTTTTCCTCGTTAAATATGTTGATGACATTCTTTGTTCACTTCCTGAACAGCATTTACAGACCACTCTTCAACATTTTAACAATTATAATGACCATCTAAATTTCACTTCTGAATTAGAATCAAACCAATCAATTCCATTTTAGATACCCTTGTTATTCGCAATAACAAAAACCAGATAAATTTTGATATTTACCAAAAACCAACCAATTCAGGGAGATATTTAAATTACCACTCTAACCATAGTATACACCAAAAAATCAATACAATCTTATGTCTTAAACACCGCATTGTTTCTATTTGTGAACCATGTTTCATTGATAAAATTTAAAGAAACTAGAAAATATTTTAGTCAACAACGCTTATCCAAGACCACTTATATCCAAATTGTTATATTCTAATATACTCAGACCACCCATAAATAATAGACCAACAGATTTTATATATAAAAAACTACGGTATATTACAAACCTTTCACCATTATTAATAAAAATTTTAAAACATCCTCAGATTGTTATTGTTAATACTAAAGGAAAGTCCATTGGAAACTTATTTACCCAACTAAAAGAAAAAACTAACAAAGCTCTACGTAGCAACTTAATATATAAGATTAATTGTAGTTGTAATGCCTCGTATGTAGGCCAAACAAAACAATGGCTCCGCAATCGTCTTACACAACATAAGAGCGATGCAAAATTAGAAGACATCTTGTGCACTCTCTTCACACATTTATATCACACGTCATAAGGTCAACTATGATGATGTAGAGATTATAGATACTGAAGACAACTACAAAAAGACTCTTCTTAGAATCTTTTCATATTAATCAACAGAATAAACCAATAAACCATAAAGAAGATATTAATAATTTATATGCTGTTTATTCATATTTGTATACATTTAACTACAAAACAAATAATCGTTCTACATCTTTCTAGAGTCCAAATTCTATCCACAATTAACTATTTCAATTTTTATTGTCTTTAAATCTATATTTTCATCAATCAATTTTTATATTTTGTTGACTTTTTACTATCTTACTATTTCTTACAGTGAACCTGTTTTTTGCTAGATTTGATTATACTCTATCTCCATCCTCTTATATATTTATTATTGACATACCATTCAATTTCATGATTCTATCAATAATCAGATTATAATGTTCAGTTTATTTAGCTAACTATAGTTATTATTATTTCTTTTCTTTTAACAAATATTCTATTTGACTTTATTTAGTATTCTTTCATATCACAATAACACTTTTATTTATCACTACATTCAATACGATTTGTTATTTAAATTACGTCCCTCAACAGCAATTTTTATACCATAAAACATTGGTTGTTTCACATTTTTATATACACTCGCTCTTTTATTTGTTCCATCTGTCAATCATTTGAAATGTGACATTATTTGAAGTTTATAGTCCAGACATGTTTTAAGTTTTAATTTTATATAGTATTTAAGCAGTTATTTTTTAAACGTTCTTATTATAACTTTTTTGAAGTAATTGTAAGTACTTGCCCGTTAAATGCTATTGCTGACTATTAATAATTTTTTCTTGTAGTTCGATGATTAAGGTGAGAATTATACACCGAAACGTACGATTAATTACAAATCATTAAACGTTGTATGCTGTTTTTATTTTTTGAGCGACATTATCCCAAAAGTATTACATCATTAGTCTAAATTACTTACGCTCAGTATAAAAAAGATTTCTTATATATATATATATATATATATATATATATATATATATATATATAGATTTCTTTTCTCGAACAATTGTACCTAGGCATAAGTGTAACAAGAGGCACACCTACTGTTTAAGCTAGTGACTATTTATTGAATTTAGGGTTATATATTATTTATATTACAAGCTCGTGACTGGTAGTTAATAAGAGTTTGGTTATTCTGTTGTTCTAACCCGAGTGAAAACGTTTAAGCGCTTAGTGCTGTTGCACTTCTTACATGTTTGGGACAGAAACGTCTATGGAGTAACATTTGTCCCAAAACTAGAAGTCGTCGTACCATAAAATTTATCTATTTATTTTCTTTATTTATATGTTTTATTGGAGAGACTAATGTTCTGCCTTTGTTTATTTATACTTTAATATGTACTAATAATTTTTTCGGCAGGACGAGTTATTTGCTTGAGTTTTTGTTTTATTTCTTAGGTCTCGTTTGCTCCCCACCCCAACCTACCATTGTGTTAGTCTGTATCCATTTAATGTGCCACGGCGAAATTAAAGTGATAACGTTAAGTAGTAGATGATGTAAAAATTTTCAAGGAGATTTCTCATGCTGAAAACTGTGTGAGCTTACAACAGGATTTAAACAGGATTCCGTGAATGGTCAGGTTTGAATGATATGAACTTAAACAGCAGTAAATGCTGTTGCATTTCTTTTTTGCATATAAAAATGCCAATTACCTCTAACTATACACTGAAAGGGGTTGAGTTAAGGAGGGTCCATGCTATAAGAGATTTGGTCATTGTCATGGATTATGCAATGACATGTTTCTCATATAAGTTCGGATAACTTGTTTATCTTATAAATTTGCTAGTTCTGGCTCTTACTTAAATTATATTACTTATTTAAGGTTGTATTAGTTTTTAATTATAATTACTGTATGGAGGGGGTTTTCCGTATTTTGTTTAAATAAATAAAGCTAATATTTCATTTAGGCACTTTGTAGTTGGTAGTCAAGTATAAGTTTTATGCATGGCAGTTTAATATAAATTTTAATCAAGTCATATTTAGTGAGATTCTTTAAGTATAATAACAAATAGTTCAAGCACATAATTAATAGGTGCACAATTTTGAGTTGCCCAGACAAAATGAATGCGACAGAGTTAAAGGTACGATCTTTACAGCTAGTTGCCACAGTCCTAACAAATACTGATGATTTTGAAAACATTATTTTAGGACATTGAAGCTATGATCTGTGGTGTAAAGAAACTGCAAAGATTGCATTTAGTATGCCTTAAAAGTGCAGCCTGTGTCTAACAGTTTAGCATGAGAACACTAAAATATCTTGGAAGGAACGATAGTGTGTGCGAGTCAAGTGTCGAAACAAATGGCACTTTACTACCGGCCTTTCTTTAGAGTTGGTGAAGTCATCTACCTTCCTTTGTTATGTTTTCTTCTAGCGATATAAAAAATACTGAAGAAAGACAAAGCGTTGAAACGAATGGCACTTTACTACTGGCAATCCTAGAGTTGGTGAAGTGATCCACCTTCCTTTGTTATCTCTTCCTCTAGCGATATAAAAAATACCAAAGAAAGACAAACCAGACCTATGATGTGCACGGAGTAAGTTATAGCATTGTAATTTGAGAGACTGACGCCTGAGGGAAATTTAATCCCTTATAAATTTAAATATCCTACAATTATTATTTTATATAAGAAAAATAGCTTTTTATGTTTAGTAAGTTCTGAGCAGAGTAAAACTAAATGTCTCTACCACAAAAATGACAACACATTTCAGCTTTACACTTAAGACTTAGATGTCCAAGTTTTAAACGTAAAAACAGGCTCCTAATTCCTTCTGTTTTTCTCCAATCATCATCTTTTACACATTGAAACATTCTTCGTCGTTGTGCGTTCCATCACAAAAGAAACATTTTGGTGAGGATTAAGCAATAATTAATCTGGCAGTGGCTGAAACAGAGGTACCTGTTTGTTTGAGGTTCACCTTATTTATCTTCGCCACGTGAACATTTTGACCAAAACCTTCAGCAGCTATCTTGTGCGTTCCTTGCTTTCAGCTTCCATTTTTACAAAATGCATTAACCCTTCTAATTAGGCAGGAAAAAATTTTTACATTTAATGTTTCTTGTCAGGTAACAAAATGTCACTTTCTATGAATTTACTTTTTTCCCCCACGAAAAAAAATTAGTGCTGTTTCCCAGGTATGTGCAAATAAGTAAGAACACGAAGATATTTAATTTTAAAGCCGGGTCCACACTTGTAGCATTCGAGTGTAACATAACATCGTACCATTACTTCGTCGCGTTCAAAACAACCGATATAAACAACTTAAGTAAGCAATTTTAAAACCACTCGCAGAATTATATTGACAGATATTTGATTATTTTAAAGATTTCCTCAGCAACGCAAGTCTAACTGTCCCTATAAGTACAACAACCTACTTGTTTGAAACTTCAAATTTGACATTGATTGTTTTTTTGAGTTTAATATATTATAATATTTTCTTCAATATTAAATCATCGTCTTTGTCTATCACAGAAAAAAATAGTGTATTATACACGGGTAAAAAGTAAGATTTTAACTCTCGGTGTTTTGTCACCCTCCGGTTTCGTGTCGGGAGACAAAGTACTTTCTTCCTTGTATAATAAATAACTATATGTCTCGATGCATAAAATTCAGAAATAAATCCTTTTTAGTTTTATTGATTGTTTGCATATTTGAATTGTTTGTATTATGTTCTTAATTTGGAGGATTCTAAATAGCCCTATAATAATTTTAACACCATTGAATTTCATATTCAGACATTAATCGGTAATCGGTCATAACTCCAAAACCTCAATTGTCAAACAAAACATTCTTTTCTGTGGGACAAAACTGACGGATATTACTGCAAAGGTGAAAAATAAATACATATACATTTCCGTCCATATTAGAATTATATTAGTCCCTTATTAAGCTTTAACATAATAGAAATAAATCCAATATTTTAAGACTAAACCAAATAATACACACATTTTTCCAGGGTGGCGGCATTCTAAAATTAAATACAACTACGGAATGCAAACACTATTCGATACTTACCAAACTGTTACTTATTATTGAACTTCCACTCCTGACGACACATAGGACACTGTTGGCTCACTTGTTGAGACTGCAACCACTTTACAATGCAGTGCATATGAAAGCAGTGTGAACACTGTCCCCAAACAAGGGGGCAATCGTCTCCAGGCAGCTTACAGTCAGGACAGCAACCATCAAATGGCATACGACAAATTCCACAGTTATCGTCATTTGCAACCCATTTCCATGTAGCTACACCAACCCAATCTACAAATTATCCTATAACATTTAAAAGAAGGGCCAAAATTACTTACTTTTAATTGTCACTTTCATTCTCCCATCAGTATTGGGTTGGATATAAAATGCTCTTGAGAATAAAATATTGTAAATTTAATTTAGTAAACTGTGAATTCGATTATTAAAATATACACCAAACTTTAGGTCACAACACAACCCGAAAACAGAAATTTAAAATAAATATAAATGTCATAGTTCAGGGTCAGTGTTTAGTGTGCCGTCAAAGTATACCAATGGCTGATAAAAATAAATAAAAATATTACAAAATAAAATAGGGCTATATTTTATTGTATATAGGCCCAACTGCACCGGTTAAGCTTAAAAGTTAAGTACTACTTAAAAGAGTAATGTGACTGCACCGCACTTTAAGTGACACTTATATATTCTAAGTTGCACTTAAATATAAGCGGTAGTTTAAGTTTCACTTAAACTCAAATTTAATACTATTTCCGTTTATTTGCATACTTTGCTTAATTTAAAAGATACAATGAATTTTATTATAATGGAAAATGATATACTTGATGATATTGATGTGATGGAGTTGGTGGAATTTAGAATACCAAAAAATATTTATATAAGAGCTGACCATTTTCATAGTGTAGATGATTACACATTTTTAAAAAAATTCAGATTGACAAAAGAATCAGTAATGCTAATTTTGCCACTTATCGAAAATCAACTGGAATTTTTACTAGATGTTAATTATTCGGTTTCTCCTATAAATCAGTTACTAACAACTTTGCAGTATTATGCAACAGGAGCTCATTTGGGCATGGTAGCGGATTTTATGGGCATACATTCAACAACAGCCGGTAAAATTGTCAAAAGAACGTCAATTGCTATAGCAAGACTTTATAGGCAATTTATAAAACTTTCGGCTACACAGAATGAGCAAGACGAAAGTAAGGAAGCAGTTTTTCAAATTGCCCACATTCCTAATGTAATTGGTGCTATCGATTGCACTCACATTAGAATTCAGCCACCATAAGGTGATGACGCAATCAACCTAAAATTTAATATAATATTAGAAATTGATCAAATGTCATTTTGTTTTCTTCAACAATTCACAGCTAATTGAGAAATATGTAGAAAGTTTGTTTAACTTACACTTGTTGCCGAGCTAGTGGTTGCTGCTGATGATTGATCATCGCCAACATAAACAATTTCCATGTCGTCCATATCGACGAAATCTTCTGATATGTCAGTAATAGTAACTTCCTTGTCCTCACTATCAGCATCGAAAGGATTATATAAGCACGATATGGTTTTTTTGTTGGTAATACCCAACAGAATCTCTGTACAAGGATCATTCTTGATCGGATCAATATACACTCCTCTCCCAGTAGCCAGTCGTTCTTGTTTTTCTACTGCAGTAAGCTTTCTAACTTCTTTTTTTATTCTCATAAATTTTTTTTAGAGATTCTTTACTACGATGCACCTTGCTTGCTGCATTATATTGTGCCATTATCTTGCTCCACACCTTATCCTTATCTTTCCATGTTACAGCATCTATCTTTTTATTTTCGATAACACCCTTATATTGCGAAATAATGTTTACTAAACGTAGCTTTTCTTCGCTGGAATAGTTAGCAGTTCGTAATCCTTTTGCGGATTCCATTTAGAGCAATACTAAAAGACCTTTCTACAAAAAAGCTACAAATGAACAACTATCAGCATGTGATAATGAACTATTGTCAAATTTTAGATAATTGTAGTTCACTATGAAGTTAGTCCCAAACGTAACAACATAAAATTTCTCCAACTAAATGCAACTTAGGTAAGTACCGCTTAAATAATCACGGTGCATTTGAGGTCCCCTTTAAGCTGCCTTTAAATTTAAGTAGAACTTAACTGAGTTGTGGTTTAAGCGTAAGCGGTGCAGTTGGGCCATAATGATGTTATGAAAGTTTGACTTTAGATTTACAAGAAATCAAGCGAAGTGAGGATTGCCTCATATTGAAAGCTGTTAAAAATGAATATGTATTAAAGTTTTAAATCTTTAACTTACGAAATGTAGATAAAGTTGAATTGACATTTATACCTTTAGTTGATTTAATAGAGAAACAGTTAAACAATATATGTATTAAAATCAATACGTAGAGTGTACCTTAAAATAAAATAAAAATACTGTATTGGAATATTGTTATTGCAATATGCAGTGAATTATAAAACTTTCTATTATATAAAAATTATTAACTCATATTTAAATAAACTAAATAATATTAAAAATAAAAATTACTATTGATTCTTGGGCAAGAAAAGCTGAAGATTGTGAACCCTGCTGTGTAGTGTGAGTGTCATAAATGTAGATATGTCGTTAACCTAAGATAATTGGCTGAAAAAGCATTTAATCGATTGCAGAACTCTTGATGGTAAAATTATTATTTACGGCCTACTATATCCAGCAACAGAAAAGCTCTTGCAATAGTGGGATTCATTAAGTAGCTATTATTTGAAGTATGTTTCAATTCATCAAAACAAAAATGTCCAAAACGAGCTTGCAAGGACATTCTAGCTTTAATAAAGGAACCTAATATTAGAGTTCAAATAATTGTTAAAGAAAGTGCCAAGCTTATTACTGAATATAGTATTTTCAAGCAGAATAGTTGCCACAGTTGGTGAAGCTTAGAAATTGTAACTAAAAATTGCATATTGATCAATGGATGGAGACGGTTGAAATTCGATTGTTGATGGTGTAACATTTGATGATTATACGCAGCATTTATTTTTTATATATAGCTTTTTCGGCGAGGATAATTATTTAACTAGACCTGCTAATTTAGACCTATAACAAAGTGATGAACTAATATGAGGTTAATGCGTGACTTTACTAATTGTTTGTTCTGTATTAATTTATCTAATCTAAAAATACCAGAGGGTTTCTTTTTTGGATATATTTTTACTAACTTAAAACTTTTTATATACAATTTTGCTTGAAAAGCTGATATTCGATAAAATTACAGACTGGCAAAATTGTTTTGTTATAAAGAGAAACTTTTCCGATAAAAAATCTTGTATTTTTCTATAAATAAAAATTCATAGCTTGAATTATTATGCAAGATTTACGATAAAGCTGAATACTCAATGTTACTTCAGTACTTTTACATTATTCATATCATGCAAAGTTGAGTGCATTATTGTTTTATCAGTAATTATATATTCATTTTAATATTACCAGCTCTGTGACCTCGTTAATATGTAATTATTTTTGTGATTATTATATATTTGCTGAAACAAATGGTTTATAACCTGAATTAACATTATAAATACCAGTCGACTCACTTAGAAGGAAGAATTGTTAATGAAACAGTGAGGAATGAAAATAAAATAAAGTGTTACGATTAAATAAGAATTAAAAATATTTTATGCAAAAAAGTGTATGTAAAAGCGTAGTTGGACTTTGCAGATTAGAAATCGTAAGTAGAATTTAAATAATCAAACTATTTTGGTAAAAGTTTGTTTTAGAACATTTGGAACACCTCCGTTTGTAATTTCTGAGAACCCTATATTTCTGGGAAGTTCCATATTTTGATACAAGAGACGCCTTAAAGGAAAAGATAAAATGTACTCACTTAAAAATGTGGAACGCTTCACGACTTTGCGGTTATTCTTGCGCAGGAGCCATGCTCATCTACGTGGATCTCGGCGTTGTTGGGCGTGGGTTTGGTTAGCCATCGTTGAAATCAGATTTTCCGTCTTCTCTTTTCTTTGTTCGTAGGTAGGACGGAAGGAAAAAGGTGAAGCCAACGATAGACGATAGAGGTAAAGGGAAACCTACATTCTGAAAGAAAAGACAAAAGGGACGACGCAGATAAACCTCACTGTTCGATGTAACGTTGGCTAATCCTAATGTCCGGTCGTGTCGGAAACCGCGCACTTACTTCCTCACTCCACGTCTGCGCATTCCCTTGCGCCGACGCAACTGTCCGAAGTGACGAAAATCCACAAGTCTATTTTTTTTTAAAATATGGGCGCGAATTCACTCAAATTCCAATAATATTTGAAAGTTGTTTGCAATTGACCACATTTTATGGAACCATGTTGAATCAATTTCTGGGAACCTTCCCACTTTTTGGACACCATCCTATGCACTTTTACTATTACCCTACTTTTAGTACTTAATACACTAAGTAGTTTTCGAGCTCTTTATGTAACATTCAGAAATTTTTTCGAGTATTAATGTTTTCATAGCTTCACTGGAGCACTTCTAACTTTATTGACCTAATTGGTTTTGTGCTCTGAAATAAGATTTGTACAAATTGGATTTTGGATTTAAACTGGATATCAGTTTTGTGTAAATTTGTTTAAAATACCAATTTTTAGAAAATATATAATTCAAAACTGCTGTAATCAAGGTTAGGCTAGTTTTTAAGTATTCTATGAATGATGAAATGGAATGCGCATTATGTATTTAACAATTTGGTGCAGACATTTTGTAATTGTAAGATCATTATTAATTCAATAACTATTTAGTAAATGATTTATAACGAAAAGCAATTTACACGAATGATTTGGTTTAAAAGTATATTTCAAAAAAATAATAATCTGATACTGTGAGTACTTTAACCCGTGAGAAATCATTATCAAGTACATGCGTAGTAAATTGATATTCTGGTGAATTTTGAACATTATCATGTGATTTGCTTTGCTTCTGCTTACTTATTTTGCCTTATTATTTAATTAACTGTAAATATTTGTACATCTGAAAATTTTGGTGAAGGTTTAATATACTAATTGAGTCTAGAGAGTTTATATTCAACCCACTAAATAGCCGCAGAAGTAGCTTCCTTTTATTTACGTAGGAAATTTTGCGACTGTTTGATAGAGGAAGTGACTATGAATTCGTAAGCAAAAGAAAATTGGTGCTCAACGTAGTAGGGGAGTATCGTTGTAAGACTTTTTTAAATTATGACAGATTACTGACACCATTAACGTAAAAGCTCGACTTATTTTCTAATATCACAACATATTATTGTGTACTTGATCGTGTGGCTTATTTAATAGTCCAACAACTTGTGTGTGTGTGTGTGTGTGTGCGTGTGTGTGTGTAAAACCAATAAATATGGTTCTTGCATTACTTAATCTGTTACGTGCTGAAAAATTCAGCACTAGACATTCTCAATTAAGTTTTAATATGTAAGAATTTCGCGCCATAAGTTTAAAAAGACTTGTGCGCATATTCCCGTCACTTTAGATAGTGCGTTGTGCGAGATTTTGCGCCGACGCAGTGGGGCAAGAAGGAAGTGGTGGATTTCCGATATACGCGTTGGGGCTAGCCTCCGAGATGTAAACAAGGGTAGTGGTCTCGTATCGTATCGTGTCTTTTTCTGATATGTAGGTTTCCTGTGATACCAAATTTATCGTGCCTTACCCTAATCTTCCTTCACCTAAAACCTTTGTATCTACATATAGAGAAAAGATAAATCGAATTTGGATTCAACCGGACTCAAGAATTCCCACGACCAAAAGATTAGCGAAGCCGCCGACGCCCGAAAGATTAGCGAAGTAGTCGACGCCCGAAAGATTAGCGAAGCAGCCGACGCCCGAAAAACTAGCGAAGCCACGGCTGGCCATCATGTAGTAATCCTGCGAGAAGCCCTACATGTTCACGTGAGTACCCCGTTGGGGTTTTCCTTTAAAATTGGTGTAATTGTGTTGCAATAATTTGCATATTGTGTGACGTCACCTATAATTTGCGCGTCATTTTTACATTATCTAATATTGTTACCACCTGACATAGTGTCTCGAATACCTCGTCGACGGGACTGTAATAAATCATAACTATTTACAGTACAAACAAAATATAAAGTTTGCTTGAAGTATCAAGCGCATGGTGGGCTACCTTGTTACGTTCATTTTTGTCGTCTCATGGTTTTTTTTATCTCAATCAATTCCGTTTCCTTTATAAATCCTTAAACCTGTGAATAACAATACGTGTTTAATAATTTTTCACCTAAAACCCCTTTTTCTGTTAAAAACGAAAATTCAATAGTTTGTTTATATCTTGTAAAATTTCCCTTAATAATCATAAGTTCGCTGTACGATAAATTTTGTTACATAAATAACGTTGCTATTCTTCAAATCTATTTGCGTTAGAACGAAAGTTATGCGATAGTGAAATAATTCGTAGCATGTCGTTAGGTAACCTTCAATTTGTTAGATATTACGACCACGTAGAATGGGTTTTCTCTGTTGTCCCAAAATAACTTGTTGAAAATAAGGTCGTGCGCTATCCGATAAAGCTGTTTCTTACTTATAATGCGGGTTTTCCAGTGTATTCGTTCGTTAAGAACACGAAATTAATATTTATTTTGGCTCTTGACTCTGAACACGAAAACGGTGAATTGGTTGGGTGTTCTTGTTTCGTTTTGCGTTGTAGAAATTTCGCACACACATTGTGTGGTAAGTTTCGAGAGTTTTTATAAAAACATATTTTTCGACGACACTAAATTAATTGCTCTTTATGAATTATTCTAGCTTTCGTCCAGGGGCCTGGAAGTCCCAGGAAATGATCGTCCCTCGGTTGTGATGGGAGAACAAATTGGGTTTCTTTTTTTTGTTTGGGTGTAGGCCCATCTGTTCGTTGCTTGCTACGCTACTATGCTGACTTCCTCCTCTTCCCCCGACGGTTGGTAAGATAAACAACCCGGCGCAGAGAGATATGTGACCCGTTTCTTTTTTTATATGTCGAAGATTTTTATTTGACCGATGGCTTCACTAGTGCCGCTGTGTACATTTCTTTATTGCTTAATATAATGTGATCTACCTGTAATACGTTAGACTAATTCTGACTACACCGTAAACCTGCCTTTAATGTTTAATTTAATTCTACTATAAAGTAAACCTATATTTGATACTTTAAAATTTAGCACTTGTACTAACTGGACAACCTAAATTTACATTTAATAATTTTAAATATAACCTACTTGCTATTGACAAATGCTAAGCATTACTTTTCCTTTTTTTGTTCACTGAGTTTTCTTACGTGTTAAATTCGAAATGCGCACTTCCCGGATCCACTAGCCAATTTCTAATGTATAATATAGCTTAAGTTTAATATTTTTAGTTGTATATGTGCATCTAGAAATTTTACTTATTTTCCATATAATTTTTTTAAAAGATAATTTGTTAATAGATAATCGTGGATGATGTGCTTTATTTTTTTTTGTTTGTTGTCTTTTTGGTATTTAGGCGAATCCCCCCACTCTCCGCGATTGGTAGCTGGCCTGGTATTTCGACTTTCCTTCCGGCTACGTCTAGGAACGAAGCAACCATTTTTGGAATTAACACTATAAGAAAGTCGAGGTCTTTATTTGAGGATTAAATAGTATATCCTTAAAATATAATTAAAATACGATTTTAAACTTAGCATTATGAAATCGAATAACCAATAAAAGACATTACGGAATTTGGAATAAGCGTGATCTTAAGACATGTGTGCCCATGCGTTCTGTAGTTGGGACACAGTCATATATACATTGAATTTTGGCGTTTGTTTTACGCCATGACTAACCACACGCTAGCATTGGGGTTCTGCTCAGTTCGCTTCACGCTATACGTTATTTCTTAGGGGTACGCTTTGAATACATACGTCAGGAGGATATAACCGTTATTGGTTTAAAGAAGCGACGAACATTCAATGTATTTAAAATTTACACGGATAAAACTTTATTTGCACAACCAGAAATAGTCAAAATGTACCGACAAAAATATTAAGGCAAGAATTTTTGGTAACTGATAAAAATTTACAATTGGATCATGAGAAAATAAATAATGCCGTTCTGGATAGAAGTTTCAAAGTCCCAAATTAAAAAAAATTACACAAAAATTTCCACGTGGTTCTATAATAATTGCCATCTTTATAAGTCAATGATTTAATTCATCTACATAAAAAGTGCCAAATATGATGTGAATGTGAGTAGTTATTATTTACCATTATGTAATATATACCAGAATAAGTTCAATTTTCCGTAATTTTAGAAACCTGACCATACTGAAAAATTGCCGGTTTTCATATTTTTCATAAAATTACAGATGAACTATACCAATAAAAGCAGTATAACCAATTCAATATACGAGCATATGTAATTTTTTCATTAATGAATTCCCGCACTTGAAATTGCTAGAAGTTTCAGAGCTACAAATTGTGATGTCGCGCTCATAGTCATCATATTATAATGTAAATTTTACGCAGTAGGAAAAATATATAAACTGAACCATCCCATTATATGATTGAGGACGTCACTATTTAAAAGGTGTAGCGAACAAATGACAATTAGCGTGTGGCGAACTAAGCAGAACTCCACACGCTAGCGTGTGGTTAGTCATAGTGTTGATATTTTAAACGAGGTTAGGATTCTCGTTGGAAGTTTTGACAAGCAGTGTTTTATATTTTTAAATTGTTAAAATAGTGTTGTATTAATTTATTACCTATGTCTGTTCATATTGTGTGTGTTACTTCTGGATCGGGAATACCGATTTTCAATCGCAAGAAGGGAAATGTTGAAAGTGTAAGTATCCCACCTGTTGCTGGATCTGTTTCAACAGATCCGTTTATGCACACAAATACAAAGATACATTATGAATTTCTGTAGTTAACGTATTTTAGAAGTGTATACTTGGTCTTCCATGCTTTATCATTGTTCAATTCTAGGAAAGAAATTTGTTATTATCTTTGTTGGTTTTCTACAGCATAGTTTCTTGATGCAGTTCTATGTATGGTTTGAATTTTTTACACCATGGCTTTTGCAATATGAATAATATACTCGCTTGTAGTGTTATGTTCTTGATTGTACCTAACACTTTAAATAACATCTAATACATATGTTATAGATATCTTATATTAAAAAGGGATTTCGAACTCTAAATCTTCTTGTGAGGATGTACATGTTTTTATGATTTATCTGATAGTCGTGTATCTTCGGTGATTTATACAAATATGTCATATTTTACTAGATGTTCTATTAAAAGTATCATGATTAAGTCTTTAGTCTTGGAACTGGTTAGACGCGTACCCTTATTGTTTCCCATTCTGCATTAACCTACACATTTCCCTGAAATTTGTAGTCTGCATCTTTCACTATCTGCGTGCGATACTCTGTTCTACGCAGGGTTGGCAAAGTTTTTCCCGCCCCTGGTAAATACCACGGTAAAAACCGGTATTTACCGTCCTGGGAAATAGTCAGTTTTTCCCACATGTGGGAAAAACTACTATTAAATGATGAAATGTAAGAAAACTTTTAAGTTTCAAATTGTTTGCATTTTTAATAATATTTAGTTGCATCAAACTGCATATTAAATATTACATATTAAATAATATTGAAAAAGCTTAATTAAAATTCCTACAATTTTTAGTATTTTAATGAAATTTACTTTATTCTGAAACTACGAAATATAAACAGATTTCAATTTAAAGAGAGTTCTGTATATTGTAGGCATATTTTGCATAAATTATAAGAAAACAACCTTAAATCAAAATACATAATTAGAAATACGGTGACAAAATATCTAAGCATTTTACCAATCTAAATGTTCATTTTCTGTCATAGATTTTAATGTCATATAACAAAACACCAATTTGGAGGCTGTTTGTAAACTTAACTTGTTTCTAATTTTACTTTGAATAAATGAGAAATTTGAGAAAATGCGTTCCAAAGATCCAGATGACGCTGGACATTGTTGAAGGTGTTCCATCAGCTCCAAGAAGTTTTTATTAATTCCACTTTTTGTTAGGTTTTGCCACCACAAAGGTGATACATTATCGACAACACTAGGTGAAAAAAATGTTTTGGGAAAAGGCTCCTTTTCTAATTGAAACTGTATTGTATACTGCAAGTATCGTGGATTTATATCTTGTAAATATTTACGGGCAGATTCTTCTTGACTTTGGGATAATTTTTTACCTTTATACAGTGGATTCATCATGTTCGCTAAAATGTGAATAGGAGTTATTGCAGTATCAAATGTAGATTTCACTTTATTTAAGTGTGGTTTGAGTTCTTCTTTATGAAGAAGATCAACCAAAATTTCGCACGCATCAGCAATGTTAGCCTTGTCACTCTGTAACTTATTTAAAGCATCAGATATTGGTTTTAATTGACTGTACATATTTTTTACTTCTTTGTATAAGTAATGATTAGTAATTATTTGTTTTATACAATGATCTATTTTTTCCTCATGTGTGTCCACAATTTGTAAATAAAACGGCCTGTTCGTTATAAAAGTTTTTAAGCAGATCATTTCAGAATTCCAGCGTGTTTCACCTGGTACTTGAGGTTTAACCGAATCAGTATATTCCTTTAATAAGCTTCCAGGAATGTGGTGGTTTCGAAAGAATTTTTGTACTTTAACAACATGGGTCATAAGCGACTCATTTTTTACGTTCTTTCCCAAAAGATTTAGGTAATGCGATGCACAACCGTATACAACTGGTACAACATTTTCAGTTTGAAGATGTTGCCGCATTGAAGACATTTTTGGTTCATTATCAGACACAAAACTTTTCACTGTGCACTTGTATTTAGCTTCAGCTGTAGTTTTGCTTCTGGCGAGATTTTTGCAGTAATTGCTTGTTTTCTTATTTGTTCCACAATCTACTGAAGAAATAAATACACTTTTACCGTTGCAGTGTATGGAATTAACTATTATTTGATCATTATGTACATTACTCCATCCATCCTGCATGAGAGTAACATTTTTTCCAGCAACATCCTTTCTAGCAGTTTCTTCCAGCCTTCTGCTACTTTGAACCGGTATTTTTTCTTATTATTATGTCTTGCACCACGTTGTGTGCCAGTGAACCAAATTTTTTGAAGCACTAGCCCCACCTGTGTGCCAGTGTAACTGATTTTTCGAATGGGCGCCAGTGAAGCGTATTTTTCTAATCTATATCTGACTCTAGACGTTGGGCGCTAGTGAAACGAAGTCTTCCGACATAACTAGGAGTCTATTCCTTGGGTAGAGCTATGAGAAATGGGGGTAAGTCAAAATCTGTTTGTATGTCAAACTCAATCTCAGACAAATAGGCGCCACCAAGTCCGGACTTATTCACGATAATGGCATGGCATATTTCTAAGGGCGGACGTGGAGACCCAAAGAAAGAAAGATCGCTTTCGATGACAAAAACCTGTCTTAAAAAAAAAATAAGACGCTGTTCCTGTAAGAAATTATAATAGTTAAGTTAATAAAAAGGTGGAACACTATTTGTGTCCATAAATATACCTAAAGAAGTATTAAAAGATATTTTCTATATAAAGTTGGCATCAAAATTCTACTCTTAAAGATGTTAGCTTTCAGTGGTTAGGTTTGATCATATTTGATCAAAATAAAAAACTTTAATCTTGAACCAATAATTTACTAAAAGAATCTCTTTTAAAATAAAATGCAATGCAACAAAATTTAATAAATAATTGAATTACTGTGAATTTAAATTAAGGTTTATCAAAATTATTCATAATCAAATATTTTACAGCATAGTGTAAACTTGTTACACAAAGATACTCCAACCCGTGCAGATCTGTTCAGGCAGTTTACATTTAAAAATGTTACTACTCAAGTTTTCCTTTTTAAATTAAATGTACTAGCTTTAGTTTCCAAAAAAAATGATCACAAAAATATTCTTATTTACATAAGTTGTGCTAACGCTGTTCTAAGCATTTGCTTTCAAGGATACATCTGTCAGCAGTATACTACAGAAAAATAAGTGACGTCATTAACACTTGTTGTTGTAACTAACAATTTATACTGAAACAACGTGTTGTTTCTTAAAACATCAAATTAGTGAATTTTAATTTTGACACTGGAAATTCCAGCTCAGCAATAGTTGAAACAAATATCATATTTGTGCTTTTACACATAAGAACAAATTAGCGTGTTTCTAATTTGAAACACGAAAAATTACTTAAAGCTAACTACGAACCAAAAACTGCTTTTCCCGCCTAGATGAGGTACTTGTTACATCATGCGATGTTTACTGCATGTAGTATGAACCCAGCTCATCCTAAACAGCTTCTACCACATGGAGTTGTTCCAGGTGTAGAATTAAATGCGGTCACAATACATTCGTCAGCTGCTGCAATATGTTGAATCACGCTGCTTTACCAAAGCATCTTTACGCTGTATAACAAGGTGGTGTTCTTTAAATTGGTTAAACTTTCCATCTTCTAAGTTGCATTTTACACGTCAGATAACAAAGTGGTTTTAACAAAAGGGATTAAATTTCTTATCTTCTAAGTTGCATTGTTCATGTCGTTTCGTTCGTTGCGCGCGCTATTCAAAGATGTGTCCCGACTCCTCAAAATGTATACGCAGATTGCCGGCCTGAAGTTTCTGGTACATCTTATCTCTGCTTCCACGTATGGCCGACTGATTATCAAACTCGCTCGGGCGGTCGGAGCGTCCAAGGAGGAGGTTGTCAAATTGAATAACGCGCCTGCGAATAGCTGTAGAAGACACAGATATTCAACCTCAAATAGAATTCTAAAGTACGATGTTGCTTTAACGTATTACTTTAGTTGTTAAATGTATTTTACCAATAAAAGTGTTTTATTATTCTCGCACTTTGATGAAGGAATTTATCAATCAAAAATAAAATTGTTACAACTTTATCAAGTGAATTTTCTGCAAGGTTTTTTCTGGATGGTGGTTTATAACCAGGCCTAAGTGCTGATATCATGTTGATGAATTCTTTATTCTCTGCAGCCAAAAATGGGATGTTACAAGCGTAAAAGAATCGTGCTATTTTGAGGTCAAGTTCTTGTTTTTGGGAAGTTGATGTGCTTATTACAAAGTCACTTACTGAAGGCTGGTATCTTTTAATTGAAGGCTGTGAAGTTCCAGCAGATTTAACACTTGAAGTAGTTATTGGCTGTGGGTAATCCACGTCGATAGTGGCTAGCACATTAGACTCTAACTTAGAGCTAACATTTATTGGAGAACAAATGGAGTCATGACAATCTTCATTTTTCTTCAATTTTGGACAAGTTTGTGAAACATGCTTTGTCATTCTATCAGCTTTTGCACTAACTACTTGATAACATGATTTACATTCAACTATTAACTTCCCATTTATATCTTTTTGATTAAAATAACTCCAGACTGGATTAAGTGTCCTACCTCCAACTTTTCCTTTAGCTTTTGGCATTTTTTTTAGTTTATTTTATATAAACACAATTTATTTTCAACTAAATGCTTCACTAAACTAATCTACTTCCTTATTTTAACAACATGTGGGAACAACTGCAGCAGAAAACAAAGCAAAAAAAAAACAAAATGGCTCTGCTTTCATCTGATTGGTTAAAATAAAAATCTACAGCTACATACTTGCTGTTCATTGGTCAGTACTTGGATTGGTCAAAATCTATGCTTTAGGTTTTCCCGGTATTTACTACTTTTTCCCGGTTTTTACCAGTTTTTCCCACTGGGATGGGAAATATTAGTTTTGGACAGGAAAATGCCAACCCTGGTTCTAGGTCTACCTCTACCTCTCGTTTCCTATTTCGGCTTGTAATATATCCCATACTATTCCCCAAAAATGCATTAGAACGTATCCTACCCTTCTATTTCTCCTATTTTTTTTGTTTTTTTTACTGATATCTTTATTCCCTACTATTTCTATAACCTATTTGTTACTAACTTTGTCTGTCCATGCTATCATCCTCATACATCTAAAGCACAACATTCCAGAAGACTTCTGTCTCTTTCTATCTGCTTTTCCTACTACCCTTATTTCATAGACGTACTGTGCTGTGCTCCACACATATGCTTTCAACAATTTTCTTCTTGTTTCTATGTTTATTGTCTTTGAACATATCAACTGTTCTTTCTTGTTAGATGCAGTTCGGTCACCTTCTATTGTTTTACAATTATATACCCTATTTCCCCGATATTCAGTGGTATGTAAAGGGGTTCCTGGGTTCGAATCCCGACACGGTCTGCTTGAAAAATGTTAGGTGAGCATTTTTCACAAAAATACACCCTCGTTTGGATGAGAGGTAAAATGGAGGTCCCGTGTGTGAGTGTTGTCACGCACGTTAAAGATCCCTACCTTGCTTGGAACAGCAAGGGTTCGGCAAAATTCCAAATTTTCCAGGTAAGAAAAACACGCTTTCTGGCCAATGTAGTACCTTCAGGTGGAGCATTGGAAAATCACATGTAAGGTATGTGAAGGGGTGTAAGAAGCCTGTGGCTGCCAAGTTCCCCCAGCACTTGAACATTTCTTCAATTAATAGTTTTTCCAATATATCATTTCACACAATCAATATTACTTGAAAATATTTCACAACCAACACCTGTAGTTGTTTATAATAATCATCATGTTTGAATACAGTTATTTTTTTCGTCATTAGTTTCCATCTTGGGGCTGGTTGAACACATACCTCCATTGATTTCTATTCTGAGCTAGCCTACACATTTCCCTCAAATTCTCACAATCTACATCTTTCACTATCTGTGTGCAACAGTCTAAGCTAGGTCTATCTCTACTTCCCTTTTTCCTATCTCCGCTTCTAATATATTTCGCACTATTCCCTCATGTCTTAGTATGTGGCCTATCATCCTATCTCTCTTATTTTTTACTGTTTTCCACATATTTCTTTCTTCCCCTACCATTTCTAATACCTCTTTGTTCTTAACTTTGTCTGTCCGTGATATTGTCACGGTAATTTTAGAAATATTATAAACTAGGCTTCTTATTGGTACGGTGACTTTAAAGTACTCCGGCTCTGCTCAGGGGTTTTGAATAATCTCGTGGGTTCGTAGTAGTGACTGGATGATAAGAAGCCACAAGTGATGCAGAACTGAACAGAATAATTAAGGGCGCCAAGAACTACTTGGAGCGAGACAAAGAACTGCGAACTTTGTTCTAACAGTTCGGTGAGGTACCAATATTAAAGACAAAATATATTGAATAGGAAGCCAACAACTAACTGAATGATGCGATAAGTGAAATAGTTACTCAAGTACAGCAAACTTTATTAATAACACATAAAATATTTCTTCCGCTTCTAACACTTAATCATACAATAATAATAAGACACATTGAATAAATCCCAATTCAATAATTCATAAATAATGTGATACTTTGAGTGCTCAAGAGGGCAGATTAGGATATTGGTAAACACTATAATTATTTTAATACATCAATAATACCTGCTGGCTATATTCTGGCCAGGATATAGTGCAGTTACAAAGTAAAGAAAAACAAGATTAATGTACACGCTATGTTACAGTTGGGACACCTTAAGGGACTTACCAAAATTACAACAAACGGCAAGCCTTGCATAAAGTTGTAAGGCGGGTTGCAATTATATTAACCTAAATAAGGGGATTTCGCACTGAGGGTGCACTTCAAATTTAAACCACACACAAAATAAGTTAATTTAAATAATGTAAAAGTTACTTAAATCTCAACAGATGCACAAACAATAAATCAATCATACGACCTGAACTAGTCGTTCCTAGCTCTTTGCCATTTCTGCTACGTAAAATATAAAAGATAGAGAAGATCTTGATTTCGTACTAGTGAAGCTAGTGCTCGTGATAGTGATTAATGCTGAAGGTAACACTTGTGGTGCTACTAGTTCGGTCTATAATTAGTTACTCTTCGTATCCTTGATCCCTAAAGTTAGTTCCCTAAAAATTATGAATAAGCAACATAGTAAAATGTGCTATTAAAAATATAAATTCCATACAGGTGGGATAACTAAATTTAGAATGTGACCTCCAACAATAATTAGGTTCAAGGTCACTAATACAAAATGTACTCCTAAAACGACACGTGAAAGAAATATTAATAAAAATGTCAATGCACATACCTGTCCTTAGAAGATTCAAAATCCGTAATAAACGGTAGAGACCTCCAAACCAAATATACAAAAATAGGTAGCCTCTCGAAATAAAATCGACGCCGTTCAAATCTGCATATTGCAAAATAGAAGCAACAGCGTGATCCAACACCTTCCAAGGTTCGATTATAATAATCGCTAACAACCAGCTAGTTATCAAACAACTTGATAACAACATATTGATGAATTTTAAATACGAAAACCAGTCGAATATAACCATGATGGTAGCGCATAAATGACATTGACTGTCGTTTTGAGATACAAGTAAAATGGAATTGTAGTGTCTAAATTACAGGAGGAGGAATTAAGACCAACCAACGGGTCATATATGCCGAAAATAATAATTAACGAAAAATGGGCGTTACAATATCTTCTTCATACATCTGTAAGACCACATGTCAAAGGCTTCTACCTTCTTCTTGTCCACTTCTCCCTTTTTCTTGTCCCCTTCTCCTACTGTTCAGGCTTCACAGCCGTACAGTGCTGTGCTCCACACATATGTTTTAAGCAATCTTTTCCTTGTTTCTATGTTTGTTGTCTTTGAACACAGTAGTTGCTTTTTCTTGTTAAATGTAGCACGATCTTGTGCTAATCTTTGTTTTATATCTTTTGCGCTTTTTCCATCTTGCGTTATTTGACTTCCTAGGTAGGAGAAATCCTGAACCTCTTGTAAGTTCTCGCTACCTATTTGTATTCTTGTTTTTGAATTATTTTACCCTCCTTTGCATATAGTACTTTTGTTTTATTTTTGTTAAAATTCATACTGTATTTCTCTGTTAGAAGTTTCCATTTCCGTAAAAAATATATCAGCAAAAAAATTAATTATTTAAAAGTTGACAGGATTAAATAGGACACTCGTGTAATATTAAAAAGACTAAAATCGACATTTAAAAAATTGTTTTTGTCAGTTCCGGTGAGCTTAGAAGGCAAAAAATAGCTTCTGTCACTGTAAATCAGACTTTGACTCGAAGCTTCTTTTTGAAAATAAGTCGCTGTACAACTTTTATTTTCTTATTTAATCTAATTAATCAGACAGATGGCGAGTAATTGCTGAATCTTATAGCAAGTTAATCGATAAAAGCCAGGATGTACCCTCTACATGTGATTTTCCAATGCTCCACATGAAGGTTCTACGTTGTTGAGGAAGCAAGTTTTTTTAACATTAAAAATATTGAAATTTGCCGAACCCTTGCTGTTGCAAGGTAGGGATCTTTAACGTGCATGAAACACTCACACATTGGACCTCCATTTTACCTCTCATCCGAACGAGGGCATATTTTTGTGAAAAATGCTTGCTTAACATTTTTCAAGTGAACCATGTCGGGATTTGAACCCGGGACCTTGGGCATAGCAGTCACACGCATACCAACTATGCTACGGAGTCGCCCAGCCAGGAAGTACCACAGTTGTAATGCTGGAACTTGCCCTATTTAATATTTATCTGACCTAACTATATTAACAACTAAAATCATGTTATATGCTGATGACAAATGTAAACGGGAAATATCTATACAGGCCCCCACAAATAGTCGCTTTTTTAGCGGCTAGTATACTAAAAGATTGTAAACTCGCTAAAACTAGCTAATTATAAATTTTGCTCGCTAAAGTCGCTTTTTTCTGTTTTTCTACTCTCGCCAGAAATACAATGTAATTTTTTTATTCCACAAAAATTAAAGTATCATTTTCGCCAGAAAAAGAAAATAAACGATCCCTTTATAAGAATGACAAATAATTTAACTGGAAATTAAAGAACCGTAACGTAATTGTATAGTATAATATACATAACAAACGTCGCCACCGGCGCCAACAAGACGATGGATAAGTGAAGAAACAGCGTTATTGCCAGATATTCTCCCTTCTTTGTTAATGTTATATGAAACTTTAATAAAGCACGTTCAATGAACAGATTCAATAAACAAAAGGTTAACAATTCAAAATATATTATGCGGTTATGATCCCGACTGACCAATACGAATTTTTTATTTAAACTTTACGCTCATTTATGAGAAGAGTGGTATCTCAGCATCTGTTCGTTAAACGCACACACATTATTAAGATATGACTGCTGTGATACGCATTATTTTAGTTGGTCAAATCTCATTTAAAAACGGTTTGTTTAATTATGGTAAATTAAATCTGAAGTTAAAATGTTTATTGTGTAGGTTTCGTTTATTTTATAAACATTGCGTTGCATAGTCACAGTGAGTTTAAAATGGAAAAATGTAAGTTTGTAAACGAGTGTTTAAATAAAAAGGATATTAATGGTCACACCATTTCTAAGTGGGCTAAGAAATATGATGACACGAAAGCGTTTTGCCTAATGTGCAATAAAACATTTAGTATTTCATATGGATTTATTAAATTAAATCAACATGCCAAGGAATATCAACATTTACAGTTGGTGAATTCAAAGTTGTGTTCCGATGCAGTCGGCTCTCGTTCATGTTTTTCTGATGCAGTCCGCTCTGATTCAGTTTGCTCCGATGCAGTCGGCACTTGAACGCAATGCAGTTGCAAATCCAGTTATTGAAGATAGAAGTAAACACATTGAATAACACCCTGCAGGTTTTTTGACTTAATGTAGTTCTTTTAATCTTAGGAGCTCATTTTTAATTTGGGATTGATCGGATCACAGGGTGAATTAAAAACTCCAAAAGCATCATCATTTCAACTTTTTTCGGCAAGAGACGGAGCAACTAAGCTAGAATTGCAATTGTGTCTTCAAATAGTTGGTGCAAACTGGAGTGTTGAGTCATGTAAAGGTTTAGCTTCGTTTTGGAAAAGTATTATACGTGATGATAGTGTCATACCTGCCAAGTTTTCGTTATCGTCTTCAAAAATAAAGTACATCATTGAACACGAATTAGGCCCATAATGCAAAAAAGATATACTTAAAAATATAGGCAATAGTTTTTACACAATTCAATATGACGAAACTACCAATTCTGAGAGTTTAAAGCAATTGCACATAAGTGTTAGATATTTTTCACATAAGATATCGAAAGTGGTTAATGTATGCTTAGAAACTTATTTTTTGGGCCATGGTTATGGAGAGACATTATCGGATCATATATTAAAGGCCATTAGTGATAATGGGTTGTTGCTCACAAACTGTATAATGCTTGTTTTTGATGGTCCTAATGTCAATAATAAGGTGTGACGGATAATAAATGAAAAGATTAAAGAAATAAGAAGCAAGTCTTTAATAGATTTAGGATTTGTAACATACATATTGTGCATAATTCGTTCTTGAGTGGATTAAAATGTTTTGGATTAGAAACCTCGAATTTCATAATATCGTTGTATTACTTATTTCATGGTTGGCCTACAAGAGTGAAAGATTATGAAGTTATTCAAAAATCGCTGTGTGTTCCTAAACATTGATTTATTAAACATGTACCATCTAGTGGCTTACTTTACAGCCTGCAATTGAAAGAGTTCTTTGAGCAGTGGCACAGTATTTTAAATTACTGTCTAGTATACATACTAAAAAATGGTTTAAAGGACTTGAACAATATACATTATAAAATAGTAGAAAGCTTTATATCTAACCCCACATCAAAAGCACAGCTATTATTCGCGAATAAGGTGGCCAAAATATTTACAAAGTTTACATTATTTTTTCAAAAAGATGAACCTTTGGTTCATATTCTGTATGAAAAACTTCAATCCCTTGTTTTTGATTTATTGTCCAGGGTATGTATAGATGCTGTGCTTGCTAATTATAAAAATGCGAGTCTCAAGGAAATGTTTGAAAATAAAAACATTTTGATTTTGGACAAGATAAATCCTGGACAAGAATGTTTAAGCTTACTGAATAGTAAAGAAGTATCCGAACGCGAAAAATTAGAAATTTTAAATAAAGTAAAGAATATTTATATTGCTTCAATTAAACATCTATGAAAAAATTCCACATCTTAAGACAATTTTCAAGTATTCATCTTTTTTGAATATTAAAGACCCTTTGTCCAAAAAAGTTAGTCTGGAAAAGTAGAAATATTTTTCTAAATGCCTGAAAATTTTGCCTTTTGATGTAGATTGTGATACAGTTATTTTTGCAATACAAAAATTTAAAAGCACACATTATAAATAAAGAAGTAAATTTTGATAAAACAAGAATTGATACAATGTGGACTACACTAAATGTTGATTCAAATGGGACAAAAACATACGAGAACTGTGGAAAGTAATAAAAGCTTTTCGAACATTAGCACATGGAAATGCAAAGGTTGAAAGAAGTTTTTCTCTGTCAAAAAGAATATTAACAAAAGACAAAACTGCAATGGACATTTCAACTCTGACATCCCTTATGCATATCAAAGACAATTTGAGATTATTCTATGATAATAAACCTCAACTTATGTTGATTACAAAAGAATTGATGAATATGAATAGGGTAGCGTACAAAGTGTACAACAACTATTTAGAACAAAAAAAGGCAAAGAAAAGAGAAGAAGAAGAAGAAAACCGGGCCAAATCTGAACAAGAAGCTAAATTACTTAAAGAGCGACAAGAGAAGGTGCAAGAAAATAAAACTATGATTGCTAATATGGCTAAAGAGTTACGCGATATGAGTGCCCAAAAGAAAGAAACTCACAAATTATCGACACAGTTATTCCAAGATGCAACATACAAATTAAAATATGTAATAAAGCAAAAGAATTTTGCCGAAGTGTCTGTTGCACAAATATTATTACATAGTGCAACCAAAATTACTTCTAAAGAGGAACAAATGTATAAAAAAATTATTAACCTACAAACTAACATTTTAAAACGTCAAGGAGAGTTGAATACAATGGATAACTACGTAACAAAAAAAACTTAAAAAGTGATTCAATGATGGTTCAAAAGTTTACAATAAAAAATATTTGTTGCTATTGCAGTACTGTAATACTGTTTTTTATAACTCTGAAGTTTTATGTAATTTTTTTAAACAAGAAATGTTTTTTTGTACTTTATTTGCTTATTTACTTCAGCTCGGCAATCGTTATATCATTAGTAGATAGGTAGGGCCGGTCCTAATTCAAAACGTGTTCAGACGTATTTTCCATATGTAAAATACACGTGCATCGTTTTGAATTAGGATCGGCCCTATATAATTTCAATGTAAAATAGTTGTGAAAACATTTCAATGTAAAATAGTTGTGTAAACATGAATTCTTATATACTTTCAATGTAAAATACTTGTGGGCACGTTTTGAATTAGGATCGGCTTTATATTACTTTCAATGAAACATATTTCAAAACAGACGTATGTTGAAAAATGTAAGTGCAGAGAAAAAATGTGTGTAGCTGTTTTGAATTCGGTTTTCTAGCGAGAAGTTACACGTGCACCGTTTTGAATTAGGATCGGCGTTATATACTTTTAATGTAAAATACTTGTGGGCACGTTTTAAATTAGGATCGGCTTTATATTACTTTCAATGGAACATATATACTTCAAAACACACGTATGTTGAAAAATGTAAGTGCAGAGAAAATGTGTGTAGATTTTTGAATTTGGTTTTCTAGCGAGAAGTTATAAAGTATGACAGATGCAAAATATCGCATTCAAGTCAATTGTGTTTAATTAAAGTGGATTCTGATTTATGTTTAGAGGCTGCAAATACACATGGGCCGGTTTCAATTCAAAATGTGTTCACTCTTGTGATAGGTTGAAAAGTGGGTTGGCAAATCGCAGATGGTGGTAATCTGCTATATAAGGAGATTGCTCTAATATTAATTTAATTAGTCGAAGTTTACTGCATATATTTACATACAAACATGTATATAATTGATATTCAGGGATTTAAATACAAGAAAAACGAGTTTGTGTGTAAAGAAATTGCGGTTTTGGACTTGTTGAAAGGTGTTGTTTGGCATCAAATTTTTAAACTGCCAATGCAGTCCAGTTGTTTGAGCCAAGATCATATAAAACATAACGACTGGGTGACAAAGAATATTCATGGTCTTTCTTGGGATGAATCTTCAACGGCTGGAATGGGTTTATCATATATAGCGCTTTATTTGAAGCAAATTATCCTACCCGGTAAAGAAGTATTTGTGAAGGGTCTAGAATAGAAGAAATTGATTGAAACCTATCTAATGCAAAACTTTGTAACTGATATGCTTGCACTAGGTTGTCCTAAGATATCGGAGTTAAAAATCAACAACCGTTTAAAATATAACATCCATTGTTGTAGACACAGCAATAATAATCTGCAATGTGCAAAACAAAATACCTTGTTATTAAAAGAATGGCTTGATAATAATAAAAAACAATAGAAAGATTGTATCTGTATTATTTATTTTAATATAATTTTACAATGTTAGCCGAAGCAAATTATCCGACCCGGTGAAGAAGTATGTGTGAAGGGTCTAGAAAAGAATAAGAAATAGATGGAAAACCTATCTATTGCAAAACAAAATACTTTGTTATTAAAAGAATGGTTTGATAATAATACAAAACAATAGAAAAGATTGTGTCTGTATTATTATTATTGTAGTCAGTAAGAAATCTTTAATGCTGATGTCTGCAGAAAAAAACAATTAAACTCAGACAGCACGAATGGGACTCTCAACCCTGAAAGCAATTATAATTGATCAACGCAATAGCTCTTTACTGGTTTTACACCATTTAACAAATTGTACAGATATCTCGAAAATTTTGCTAAAGACAAACAGACTGACTGCACCAATTTTCTCATTCTCGCTTTTAAAGAATAACAAGTCGTAGTTATTAAATCGCGAACTCAGTTTATCTGCAAGAAATATATAAACAAGGAAATTTATGAAATGCTCCAACTTCAAAGAAACTAGAAATAAATCTATTGAAATATATGCTAACGTTGCAATTGGTGGATCTGCTCACGGAGTAAACAATTTTTTAAAGCACTTCATTTGGATTGACTATAAACTACTCAATAATTTTTAACCTAACCACTATCATTCTTTCCTGACAAGGGCAATTTTAAAAATAGTTTTCATTTTTGATTTGTTCTATAGAACACAACTACAACTTGACAATAAAGATTGAGCGATTATCACACACATATCTTGAGTATATATAAAGATATTAAACAACAAGAACAGCAGAAAATTCAACTCATGTAAGCAAGAATTTAATGCTAAGGTATTGTCTAGATAGCAATTGTAGAAATATGAAATCTATAGAAAATTTAATAAAGCCAGTCATGTATAAATTTTTTTAATGCTGACATCTACAGAAAAAATAAAAAGCGAGAAATTTAATGCTAACATCAGCAGAATAATAAATAAATCCGCTTAGTCAGCATTAATGGAAGACCGCTCTGGCTTCAAACGGTGCACGCGATATACCATATTTTAAAATTAAAGTTGTCAATTGCAAAACAAAAAATTAAATTTTTCCTAGACATCATTTGAAATATTTACTTTTTTCAGTACAACTGAAAGAACTTGACTTTTATACATTTTTTAATCGATATCATAGACTTTTTTCTATACTATTGGTAAAATCTACGTGAAGTATTTATATTAAATAATAAACTGACCTGTTAGAAAAATTAAAATTTGCATTGTTTTCTGAAAAAATTGCATACTTTTTCAGTACAACTGAAAGAACTTGACTTTTATACATTTTTTAATCGATATCAGACTGTACAGAAACAGCAATGTTTAATTAGATCAGTCAAAACATGATGTGTTTACTATTAAACAAAAACAAAAATTGTTCTTAATCCAAGTGATGATAAAAGAATTCTTAGTACCTCAACCACTGATACTAACTATTGCCTATTTTTGTAGTATTGATTTACAAAAATTACATACGACAGCGAGTACTGTGTTAAAAATTGTTTTCGTTGCAGAAAGTAACATCAATACCCGTCAATATTACTGTATTACTCGATTAAGGCATGAGTTAATTTTTTACTACGTTTCTTTTTATTCGCTTAGGGCAATGCAGAGAAGAAGTTTGAATTGGCAACATTTTTTTATAATAAAATAAACCTTGATACAAAAATCACATTCAGTTTTACTGAAAAGTAAATAGGAGGAAATTGCTAACTAAACGGTGTTATAATATTTTTATATATCTGTGTGAATAAACTCACAAAGCGCCAAATGAGCGGTTTGTCTAACTGATTTTTTCACTTAAAGCGATTGACATTCATTTCAAACAAGTATTTATTAAGGTCATATAAAAGACCAAAAGTTTTACCATTATAAATAACGTTGTGTAATTTAAATTTCATTACGTAGCATTCGTTGAATTTTAAAAAATTATTTTTATACCTCCATCATGAGTTAGTTACTACGTGCTATAATTATGCTAAATAATGAAGAAATGATGAATTGCTTTAACAAAATTTTATGGAACATGTCATGCGTTGTACATTGCATATTCTAAAGTGCGTGTAAATTAATAAACAACATTGACGGTTTAATCTGAGACATTTTTTCAAAACTTGCTTTAATTTTTATTAAATTTTTTTATATGTAACCATAAAAAATAGCGCTGTAATGATAGTGTATTTTCTGTACACACAGCATAAATCAAAGGTCGTATAAAAAAACATTTGATTACTATACTGCAAGCAAGCAAATTTTTGCAGTAAACGCAGCTGAATGAAAAATGATGTTGTATGCTAATTCATTTACAGTTGTTTTGCTTTTGTCAGATGATATTTTTGTATAAATAATAAATAAAGCTGTACATATATTAAGTAGTGTATTGATTTGTATAGAATCATGAATTCTGAAACCGTGGCCGAGATTAGTAGCGCTATTTTGAAATTAACTGTGAAATGCGTGAATCTAATCAGATCAGTCGATGCAATAACAAAACACATTATAATTATCAAAGCAAATATTAGTATATTGAAGCTTGCTATTAGAAATAAGGTATACGAAGACAATCGTCAGGAAAATCCTAGTAGGCTGGAATCTAATTTGGCACATCTTAAACGTTACCTTGTACGATTGAGGCACTTGAAACACTCTTTGGAATATCAAGGTAAAGGTATTAATGCAACGCTTTCTAGAGGTCATATTCGAAAAAATCTGATTTGGCATGATGTACAATCATGTTTTGGAAGTCGAATAATTACGGGACTTATTACCAATTTAAGTTATAGAGATCCTCTAGTGTTCTTAGACAAGGCGTTCGCTAGTTTTAAACGCAAGATTGTTGCTTGCTTAAAAAAGTCAATGTTGAAAGTTAATGTAATATTGACCGCTAACTTTGTTAAGCCTACAACTGGTGAAATAGATTTGAAGACGTTTCCTAATGCAAATAGTCACATATATATATATAGATACCAATCTCAAGCGGTGGTATAAGGACAACGTATTAGACAAGATTTCGAAGCGATTAGAGGAATTTAGCAAAAAGGATTCAGGTTGGGCAATCCAAGAAGTTTTACACTTGAAGGTAAATATAAACAATCATGATCCACTTAAAGGAGGGTGTTCAACGTTTGTTCCGGTTCCGGACTTATAAACAATACCACAATGTTTTTTGATTTTATATTAAAAGTTCCTTTCAAAGCAAGTGGAGCCCACGACATTCACACATGGAAGTATTTATTAATTGTATTTAATAAATCCTGATTAGAAAAAAAGTATTATGATAGTTGCTCAATCAAAAGTGAAAGAGGATATAGTAAATTAACTTCATAAACCAGCAAGAATAAATTTCAAGAGATGCAAAGTGATAGTAAAAGGTTTAAATGACCTTCTTCAGACCGATTTGATTGAAATGCTACCATATTCGCAAATAAACAAAGGATTTAAATATATTTTAGTAGTTATTGATTGTTTCTCCAAATACGCATGGGCTGTACCACTTAAAAGTAAAA
This sequence comes from Platerodrilus igneus, assembly GCA_036346225.1. Lineage (NCBI taxonomy): Eukaryota > Metazoa > Arthropoda > Insecta > Coleoptera > Lycidae > Platerodrilus > Platerodrilus igneus. The sequence continues at coordinate 6,390,842 of JARFIW010001115.1, forward strand.
CGGGTATTAATGTTACTACTGCAATGAAAACAATTTTAAATAAATTAAAAAATCCACCAAGAAATTTGCAGTCTGATTTTGGTAAAGAATATTATAACAAACACTTTCAATCCTTAATGCAGACATATGGCATAAACCATTATAGTGTTTTTTCTACAAAGAAAGCATGCATTGTGGAACGTGTAATTAGAACTTTAAAGGGAAAAATGTGGCGCTTGTTTAACCTGAACGGTTCTTACAATTGGATAAAAAATTTAAGCGATATTGTGAAACAATACAACAATACAGTTCACAATACTATCGGAGTCAAACCTGTAAAAGTTGATAAATCAAATGAAAAAACTATTCTTAAATCATCATTTACCCACATCAAACTTGCAACCAAAATACCAAAATTTTCAATTAAAGACAGTGTGAGGATTAGTAAACACAGGAAGCATTTACGAAAGGTTACACGCCAAACTGGTCAAATGAAATTTTTAAGATTAAAAAAGTAAACGTAACCAATCCGACAACATATATATTAGAAGATCAAGACGAAAAAGAAATCAAAGGTGCATTTTATGAAATGGAGTTGCAAAAGGTTAAACATCCAGGAATTTACCTGGTAGAAAAAGTTCTAAGAAAGAGTGGAAATAAAGTCTTTGTAAAATGGTTAGGCTTCTCTAACATACACAATAGCTGGAATAATAAAAATAATGTTTGCTAGAAGTTGTTATAATAATAGATAGTAAGGCTAACATTGTAAAAATTATATTAAAATAAATAATACAGACAAAATCTTTCTATTGTTTTTTATTATATAGCCATTCTTTTAATAAAAAAGAATTTTGTAAGGCTAACATTGCAAAATTATATTAAAATAAATAATACAGACAAAATCTTTCTATTGTTTTTATTATTATCAAGCCATTCCTTTAATAAAAAAAAGGTATTTTGTTTTGCGCATTGCAGATTATTATTGTTGTGTCTATAACAATGGATGTTATATTTTAAACGATTGTTGATTTTTAACTCCGATAGCTTAGGACAACCTAGTGCAAGCATATCAGTTACAATGTTTTGCATTAGATAGGTTTCAATCAATTTCTTATTCTCTAAACCCTTCACAAATACTTCTTCACCGGGTCGGATAATTTGCTTCAAATAAAGCGCTATATATATGATAACACCATTCCAGCCGTTGTTTCTACAATCGTTAGGACTGCATTTATTTAATTAAAATGTAAAATGAATAGTGAAATACTGAACGTGCGTAAAAAAGTTTACTTCGACAATGAAATTGTTAATATTGAAAAACATACTCATCAACCTTATGCTAACACATCTTTAAGCAATAACAAACTGGATTTTTTTTTAAACAGAACGGTTACTACTACTATTTTTTCTCTACAATACATTTATGCTAATATAGTTCAACTCGGGTAGATTGAAAGGTATCCTATTTTTAGTAAAAGTTGATAAATCAAATGAAAAACCTATTTTTAAATCATCATTTACCCACATCAAACTTGCAACCAAAATACCAAAATACCAAAATATTCAATTAAAGACAGTGTGAGGATTAGTAAACACAGGGAAGCATTTACGAAAGGTTTCACGCCAAACTGATCAAATGAAATTTTTAAGATTAAAAAGGTAAACGTAGGTAGGTTTTCAATCAATTTCTTTTTTTTCTAAACCCTTCACAAATACTTCTTCACCGGGTCGGATAATTTGCTTCAAATAAAGCGCTATATATGATAACACCATTCCAGTCGTTGTTTCTACAATCGTTAGGACTGCATTTATTTAATTAAAATGTAAAATGAATAGTGAAATACTGAACGTGCGTGAAAAAGTTTACTTCGACAATGCAATTGTTAATATTGAAAAACATACTCATCAACCTTATGCTAACACATCTTTAAACAATAACAAACTGGATTTTTTTTTTAAACAGAACGGTTACTACTACAATTTTTTCTGTACAGTACATTTATGCTAATATAGTTCAACTCGGGTAGATTGAAAGGTATCCTATTTTTAGATAAATCCAAAACGAAAAAATGCGTACTTGTGCAAGTATAAACATAACACTGAAGTTTTTATAACTAAAATAAATTGCATTCTTTATTTGAGCCAGTGGTTGAAGCTTTACAAGTCATTTCTGAGTGTATAGTTATACCTCCAAGGTTTTAGTATCAATGGTTGAGGTACTAAGAATTCTTTTATCATCACTTTGATTAAGAACAATTTTGTTTTTGTTTAATAGTAAAGACATCATGTTTTGACTTGATCTAATTAAACATTGCTGTTTCTGTATAGTATGTTTATAAAACAAAGCTTTCTTATAATCATCAAAAGAAATTTGCTTAATACTTGCTAAGGAAGATCCCTTTGACTTTTTTTTATTATCCTATCCTGAACTCTGTAAGTGTACATTTTAGATCTAAGCCCTACAAACTCTAGCATGGTGTCATCTAAAAAACTCTAATTCTCCATATGGAAGATATTCAGACATTGCAGTTTAAAAATTTGATGCCAAACAACACCTTTCAACAAGTCCAAAACCGCAATTTCTTTACACACAAACTCGTTTTTCTTGTATTAAAATCCCTGAATATCAATTATATACATGTTTGTATGTAAATATATGCAGTAAACTTCGACTAATTAAATTAATATTAGGAGCAATCTCCTTATATAGCAGATTACCCTCATCTGTGTACTTTGCCAACCCACTTTTCAACCTATCACAAGAGTGAACACATTTTGAATTGAAACCGGCCCATGTGTATTTGCAGCCTCTAAACATAAATCAGAATCCACTTTAATTAAACACAATTGACTTGAATGCGATATTTTGCATCTGTCATACTTTATAACTTCTCGCTAGAAAACCAAATTCAAAACATCTACACACATTTTCTCTGCACTTACATTTTTCAACATACGTGTGTTTTGAAATATGTTCCATTGAAAGTAATATAAAGCCGATCCTAATTCAAAACGTGCCCACAAGTATTTTACATTGAAAGTATATAAGAATTCATGTTTTCACAACTATTTTACATTGAAATGTTTTCACAACTATTTTACATTGAAATTATATAGGGCCGATCCTAATTCAAAACTGGAGAAAATCCTCTCCTCATTTCCTCCTTACGGGAATTTAAATGTAAATTAAATAGTAGGTAGGGTGGGGCAGGCTGATCGAGGAAGGGAGGGGGGGGGTTCCATCGGGATAAAAATCGTACAAGGAGGCCCCAAGGCAGCCCACAAGGAGGGATCAGGGAGAAAATCCCTCTCCTCAATGGGAATTTACATTTACTTCTGAGTGAAATGGTCACTATTTGGTTACTTTTTTCATATTGGGAATAGTGACCAAAGTCACTCTTTTAAAAAGAAATTTTGTATTGAGCCCTATCTATATGGCATTATGCTTTTATACGAAACTGTCATTGTGAGACCTGACCTATGCTACTTAATTGTCACGCTATTGTTGTGTGTTACTGTAGTCCATGTATACTTGCAATACTGATGAGTAAGAAACTGCATTAACTTGTTAAATTCCTTTATTAATCGTAACTTAATAGGGTTGAAGACGTTTGCAGGTTTGTGACATTTATTTATTTATAAACATCGAATAACAATTGACTAGTGCTATGGTAACAATAATAATATGCATGTTCTACATAATAACAACTATTTTATCATATTACAATTATACTTATACAGTATATTGTCTTTTAAGTATATACAACTACATAAAGGCAAACCCATGTATATACAATATAATACAGAATTATGTCGGAGGTTTTCACAACCAGAGTTATTATTAATAATGTGTTATGGATTTCATATCATATTAGAATACAGGGTATAACAAAATAAGTGTAAAACATTTCAGGGGGTGATTCCTCATCGTAAAAGAGATAGGGGCTTTCATATAAAGAAACTTCATTGGAGCATCCCTTGTTAAGATACAGGCCCTTAAAGGGGGTACATAAAATTTGTTTTTAATTTGTTTACAAACACTAAAAAGTTACAAAATTGAAATTAAGGTGACATTTTTTACTATCAAAAATACACTTACTCAGTAATTTATTTGGCTTACCCCATGGTTGTAAGGGGTGGAAAATGCAACATCTAAAATTTATTTCCAATGTAGCTTTTTGTCTTATTATTTGTTCGCCATTTAAAAATTTATTTCCAATACCTTATTTCATTCTAAACAAAAAATATCTCTTGAATTTTTTGCCCAAAATTAACCAGTTTGCAGAAAAAAATTATTTTACAAACAACTACAGAGATACATCGTCATAAGACGAAAATGCGAAACTAATTTATCTAGTAGGCCGCTATTAGCGATAGTGACAATTAAATTGTTATCACACTGTCAGTTTGTAAATTTTTGAGATTGGATTAATAATTGTGTGTCGTTGTTCTGTTCTTAATTTGTTAGTTTAATAATTCACTTGTTATTAAAATGGCATACACAAATGCGGAAATGGCTGATATGCATTACGTTTACGGTCTGTCGCAGGGTAATTGGTTAGAAGCTTGTAGAAGGTATGCTGAAATGTATCCTCAACGGCAGCTTCTTTTGCATGGAATATTTGCCCAACTTCATCGATTACGAGAATATGGTTCATTCGAAAAAAGAACGCAGGATTGTGGTCTTATCGAGAAGTTAGAACACCACAGCTTGAAGAATCAGTACTTAATTTGGTTGAAGAACAACCCACTAGCAGTACTACCTAGAAAGATTGCTTTTGAGTTAAATGTTGATCAAATGACGGTATTTCGAACTTTAAAGGAACAACTCTTATACCCCTACCATCTACAACGAGTGTACAGGCACTGTTATCGCGAGATTTTCCGAACCGTCTTGAATGTTCCAATTGGATGCTGGAAATGATTAGAAGAAATTCCGACTTTCTGAAGACGATCCAATTCACAGACGAATGTACTTTTTCTCAGGACAAGATTATTAATTTTCATAATAACCACATATGGACTGATGAAAACACTCACGCTATTGTCCAAGCTAACCATCAAGAACATTTTTGTCTTAACGTGTGGGTCAGAATTATTGGGGATTATTTAATTGGCCCTCACTTTCTAGCTCCTCGATTAAATGGTGAGGCATACACTCAATTTTTAAGAGAAGTGCATCCAGTACTGCTGGAGGAAGTTCCTTGTGGTATCAGAAGGGTTATGTTTTTTATGCATGATGGGGCTCCCGTCCACTTTAGTCAAGCAGCACGTTAGCATTTAACTCAAACATATCCAAATCATTGGATAGGTCGAGGAGGACCACAGAATTGACCCGCTCGATCCCGGGATTTGTATCCTCTCGATTTCTCTACTTGGGGCCATTTACAGAGCTTGGTTTATCCTACTCCTGTTCGCGATGTAAAGGACTTAAGAAACCGCATCATCGATGCGTGCAGGGTAATTAGAGAGATTCCAGGAATATTTGAGCGAATACGTTGCTCAATGTTCTGACGTCTAGACGCATGTGCAATGACTGAAGGTGGATATATTGAACATTTACTATGATTGCTACATGTTGTATGTTTTGTTATTAATAAATTAGTTTTGTTTATTCATCTTTAATCATACTTTGATGCAGGTAGTAGCTACAAAATAACAATAATAATCCAATTTTGGGCAAAAAATTCAAGAGACATTTTTTGTTTATAATGAAATAAGCTATTGGAAATAAATTTTTAAATGGCAAACAAATAATAAGACAAAAAGTTACATTGGAAATAAATTTTAGGGGTTGCGTTTTCCACCCCTTACAACCATGGGGTAAACCAGATAAATTACTAAGTGTATTTTTGATAGTAAAAAATGTCACCTTAATTTCAATTTTGTAACTTTTTTAGTGTTTGTAAAAAAAATTAAAAACAAATTTTATGTACCCCCTTTAAGGGGCTGTATCTTACTAAGGGATGCTCCAATGAAGTTTCTTTATATGAAAGACCCTATCTCTTTTATGATGAGGAATCACCCCCTGAAATGTTTTACACTTATTTTGTTACACCCGGTATAATGCGTTTGTCATTTACCTCACTTTTGTAAGTGGAGGACAAGATATTATAAATTCACATAATTTTAAATCCCGATTATTATTCTAGCTATGAGTAGTTAACTGAACATGTTTTCAGTTACCGTTTTCAGCAATAGGAAGCCTAAATGGAGTACATCTCTTTGCTAAGTCACAAAATATGGAGCTGCTTCATACACGTATGGAAGATCATTGTGCTGTTTGGAAAGAATTCCACAATAGGTAGGTTAATTTGTTCTATTCAAATAATTTTTAAAATATTGAATACTTATTTATGAATTTATTTTAATTTTTTTTTAGTCTATTACTAATTGGAATTTCTAGTGGTTGTATTGTTGAAGTGTTAAATAAATTAATAGAATCTGTTTTTAATGCAATAGTATTAATTGTTGGAATAGAAGAAATAAAATCACAACGAAACTGTGAACGATTAAAGCGAGAATTACGGGTATGTAGAATAGTATGAAACACATATCTTCCATGTTTATGCTAATACAAAAATGGTTGTGCTGATGCTATAACAATAAAATACTTGATACTGAAAGCATATGATGAACTCTTCTCTTTCTGATGTTGTTGTTATGATAATTGAATGCCAATGCTCGATCACTAAAACTGTTGATCACTGTGTTGTCAATATTAACAGGACTTCTCAAATTTCTTCCGATACTTTTCACTCTGGCTCGTCTGCAAAATAAGCTGCCCTTGTGAAGTTTTGCTTTATTATACACAACATTTTTAATATTAATCAGAAGTCCTAACTATAATTGTAATTTAAACACATTGTTAAATCGTTTATTAATTTAAATTAGTTTAATTTGTATCACTCTTTACGCATTCTATGGTACGCCTATGAATGCAAATGTTTTCTATGTTCATGATCGGTAGTCTTGTCTTCGGACGGCTCCGTCAGAGTTCATTAACAGTTCATGTTCAGTTTTCAGTGTGGTAGGACGTTCCTGCTACATAACAAAATGCCTTGTTTTTGTGTAAATAGTTTTTCATGTTAATAAATAAATGTAGTGTGTCAATTGCAATTCCTTTCATTAAAAAGGCTGAGTTTATTGGTATTACAGTCCCCAGTATTCTCACGACATGCTACATAACCAAGTAGATAATTCCACATCAAGCAACCGACCAGCGCATATCGAAGGACAAGGTGAAATAATCGCTATTTATTTCTGATAGCCTTATTAACCGCTCTACATGGTCCTTCGAGCCGGATATTACATTGATGATGGTATTTTGTCAACGACATTTTAATCATATTGTTCACAGCTGTAATTATCGAGCATTAATTATAAGAAGTTCATAAAATTCAAGGAATTTATCTACAAATACAACACTATACGTATACTATACAAAGTACGTTTTTTCTTTCTGCATTTCAGACGAATGTGTATGATAGGGAAGAAAGTATTAGCAACGGATGTACTAAACCGAAGCTTTGCATTCCATAACAATATTCAAGTTGCATTTTCAAAGTTGCCGTGCGCAAGAGAGAGATAGTAACTAATCAATACCAAGTACACAGAAACAAGTTTCTTCAGACATACGCAGGTAGGTCAAGGGTAAGTCCTTTGTTTACTCATTTCCTTTTCCAACCGCCTGTGAATATATTGTGCTCATCTTTTATTTGCAGAAAATAAAGAAATGTGTTTTATTTATCTTTAAGGTATTTTAGGGGTTAAAATTGCCAGTTTATATATATATACATACACATTTAAAATTCAGTATTGATTATTTCAATAAATGCAGGTTTAGCCTCACATTCGTAACGTACGTTCACCACGGACGTAGAATAGTTCAAGGGTACCACCAGTGGCGTGGTGTCAATATTTTGTATTAATTTTCACACTATTCGAATAACCATCACTTTCAGATGGTCATTTACTAGAACCAGACGCTATATCAAGGGTAGACTCGCAAGGTGTTCAAAGCATATCGACTTGCTTGAAACAAAACAAAGAGCAAATAAAGCTCTCACTTCAACGCAAATTGTGGAATTGCGTCAAAGGTTAAATGATGCAATGTCAATTCTTTCTGAATTTTATGACGTTGACTTCAAGATCTTAGAAACTGATCCCAATGCAGATTGCGATGAGACCTTTGAAACAACATACTATGCAGCAATTTCACACACTGAAAATATATTACAAAACTATGAAAGTGGTACAAGACATCGTTCTGTTTCTCCACCAAGTAGTAGTAAATCAAGTTCTTACAATTCCGGGCTTTCAGTTCGCTTGCCTATTATTTCTCTTCCAAGTTTTAGCGGCGAAAGTTCCGAATGGTTGGAATATTATGAAATTTTCAAAAGTCTTGTTCACGAGAATTCTTCTTTGACCGACATTCAGCGGTTACATTATCTCAAAGCCAGTTTGACCGGATCTGCAAGCCAGATTGTCAAATCGCTTGAATTTCGCTCTGAAAGCTATTCGTTAGGCTGGAAGGCAATTTGCGATCGGTTCAACGATCCTCGCATGTTAGTGCACAATCATTTCAAAGCCATCTTTGATCTTGAGCCACTCTCTAAAGAGTCTGCATCAAAGTTGCGGCAATTTAACGATACTCTTTTCAAACATTACACAGTTCTTAAGTCATTGTCTTCAGAACAAAGTCTCTTAGAGTTCATGATAATTTTTATTGTATCTAAAAAGTAGGATTCCCGTACCTTTCGTGACTGGGAAGTTTCCAGGAATGCTTCCAAGTCAGAGCTACCTCCAATTTTAGAATTCAAAATAATGCGAATCTTCTAGAAGCATTAGAAGCAATGCAAACCAAAGTATTACCTGAAAGGCCAACAAAGGCACATTCTAAATCATTGTTTCAACTACAGCATCGTGTCTTGTCTGCAAGGGCGCTCATGCATTGTATAGATGCAATGAATTTATAAAGTTATTTCCAAAAGGTAGACTTTCAAAGGCAAAGTCGCTGTTTAAATTGTCTTTCAAAGGGACACTTCATCAATAATTGCACTTCTAAGTTTACATGCAAGAAATGCAAAGGTAAACATAATACGCTTTTGCATGAGGACAAGCCTCAACTCAAATCTGAAAATAATTCAGAACAAACAATGCCTACAGCCACGCCTGTAGAAACAAACCAAGCAATATCCGCTTTCTGTTCAAACGATTTTCAAGTTTTGTTGTCAACTGCTATGGCTATTATAACTTCCAGTGATGGCAATACACACATACAGTCAGAATCCTCTTAGATTCCGGTTCACAATTGAACTTCGTACGATCAGATCTTTGCAAGAAATTGAATCTTCAAACACGTGATGTTGACATCACAGTTTCAGGCTTGGGACAAGCCGCTTCTTGCATACATTCAACGTGTGTCGTCAAACTCCAGGCGATCCACACTAACTTCACTATAGATATATCCTGTTTAGTTCTTGATGAGATTACAGGTATCACGCCTACATTATCTGTCAAACGTAATAGCATCAGAATTCCAGAAAACATCAGATTATCTGACAACAGTTATGACAAGCCTAGCACCATTAATGTATTGTTGGGTTCGTCTACGTTTTGGAAGCTTCTTTGTGTAGGACAGATTCATCTGGGTCTTGATCTTCCAGTTTTACAGAGGACTCGTTTGGGTTGGGTTATTTCTGGCCCTATGGCTACTGTTGCATCGCACACTGTTCAGTGCAATTACATTTCTGTTGATGATACTTCAGCTATTCTCAGTAGGTTTTGGGAAGTTGAACACTATCCTATTGAAAGGGTTCACACACCCGAAGAAAAGGCCTGCGAGGCACATTTCCAACAGTACACACGTCGTGATGCTGACAGTCGTTTCTCAGTGTCCCTCCAACTCGAGCAGTCCATCGAGGTTCTGGGAGATTCTCTTCAAATAACACAAAAGAGATTTTTTCGTTATAAAAACGATTACAATCTAATCCAGATTTATTTGCTTGATATTCACAATTCATGCAAGAGTACATCGACTTGGGTCATATGTCTATAGTTGATCCTAGCTCTTCTGTAATTTCCTATTACCTCCCTCATCACGGTGTGATAAAGGAGGGCAGTCTTACAACAAAGCTGCGAGTTGTTTTTAACGGTTCTCAGGAAACCACTTCAGGGCATTCCCTGAATAGTATTCAAATGGTTGGTCCTACCATTCAACAAGATTTGTTTTCGATTCTGATTCGTTTTCGCAAGCATGCCTTTGCAATTTAAGCTGACGTTCAGAAAATGTACAGGCAGGTTCTCGTTGATCCTAACCAGAGAAATTTGCAGAGGATCCTGTGGCGCTTTTGTTCTTTAGATCCCATTCGTACATACAATTTAAATACGGTTACGTACGGTACAGCATCCGCTTCTTTTCTTGCCATTCGTTGTCTCGATCAGTTGGGTCACGACTGTGAAACATCATCTCCTGAAGTCTCTAAGACCATTAAGGAAGACTTTTATGTGGATGACCTTTTAACAGGAAGTAGTACGCTTCAAGGTGCTCGTGATCTTTGCAGGGAGGTAAAACAAGTTCTTGATTCAGGCTGCTTCAAACTACAAAAATGGATTTGTAACAATCCTCAAGTTCTAGACATAATTCCAAATTTGGACGTTCATCCAGGTGTTCTTGCTTTTGGCTCTCATGAGCACACTCGTACATTGAATTTGACTTGGTGTTTTGAATCCGATAATTTCATGTTTACAATTTCAAATGCATCTGCATTCAAAGCTACCAAATATAGCATGCTTTCCGAAATATCACAAATTTTCGACTCTTTAGGACTCCTTGGTCCCTGTACTTTAGGAGCCAAGATTTTGATTCAAAGACTTTGGATTGAAAAATTGGGTTGGGATGATTTCATTCCTAAAACCATTCAAGCAAAATGGAGTTCTTATCGTACTGATCTCGTCAATTTAAACGATTTGAAAATTTCTTGTCGTGTTTTATGCAAGGAATTCACTTATGTTCAGCTTTATGGTTTTTGCGATGCACTACATGGATATGGTGCATGTATTTTTGTATGTTTGATGGATCAAGATGGGAGATTCCATGTTAATCTTGTGTTCAAAATCAAAGGTTTTTCCTCTGAAACCTCTTACAATACCAAGGCTAGAGCTTTGCGGAGCAGTTCTGCTAGCTAAGCTGAATGACCAAGTTTCAAAGGCATTACAATTGCCTATTTCTCATTATATTTTTTGGTCAGATTCAACAATTGTTTTTAGGATGGCTGAAGGCCAACCCTAATCTCTTGAATACATTTGTTTGTAATAGGGTTGCAGATGTACAACAATTGACGTCGATGGGCATTTGGCGCCATGTACCTACTCGAGATAACCCTGCAAATATTCTCTCAAGAGGAACAACTCCTCAAGTTCTGAAAGAGTCTAGTTTATGGTGACATGGTCCATCATGGCTCACTGAAGAAGAATCTTCATATCCTACTTTCAAGTTATCATGTACAGAACTTTCTGAAATGAAAAGGGAAGCTCGCTGTATTACAGTTACTTCACCTGACCCTTTTCCGTTTAACATTTATTCAAGTTTAACTCAATTCGTGAGAGTTACTTCTTATTGTTTGCGCTTTCACAATAATTGTTTGAAGTCCAAGGCAACACGCTTGTCAGGATCTCTTTCAACTAATGAGATTCAAGAATCCCTTCTAGTTCTCATTAAGCTTTCTCAACAGGAATCTTTTCCTGATGATTTAAAATTGGTATCAAGGAGTGCTCCACTAAAAACTTCATCATTGTTATCGTTTAATCCTTTTTTGGATTCGAGAGGCATAATTAGAGTTGATGGCAGACTGCACAACTCACAACTTATGTTTGATAAAAAATTTCCATTGCTAATATTCGGCAAACATAGTCTTGCAAGTCTTCTTGTTACACAAGAGTATATGACTGCTTCATGCAGGCCCTCAAATGTTACTTGCTAACCTCAGAGAAAGGTATTGGATCACTTGTGGTAGGAATCTAATTAAACAAGTCGTACATCAATGTGTACGATGCTTTTGTTTTTCATCGGAGGTAACAGAACCCCTTATGTGTAACCTACCATCTTCACGTATTAAACTATCCTTTCCATTTAATGTAGTAGGAGTCGATTATGGCGGTCCCTTTTTTGTTAAAGATCGCAAGGGTCGTGGCTTCAAGGCTACAAAATCATATTTATGTCTTTTCGTTTGCTTTGTTACCAAGGCAGTGCACCTGGAGTTGATCACTGACTATCTACAGAAACTTTTCTAATGGCTTTTCGCCGATTCACAGCACATTGTGGTAAACCATTGCATGTTTACTCTGACAATGGGACAAATTTTACAGGTGCTAACTCAAAGCTTAAAGAGTTAGGCATGTTTTTAAAGGAGCAATGTCATACAATTACTGATTTAACTATTATTGAAGGTATAACTTGGCACTTTATACCCACCCATAGTCCACACTTTGGTGGTCTTTGGGAGGCCGGCATAAAATCTTCAAAATTTCATACAAAGCGGATTATTGGGAATACATTATTTACGTAGGAGGAAATGAGCACTTTACTAACACAAGTGGCGTCCGCATTACACTCCCGTCCAATATCTCCTTTATCAGTAAACCCTAGTGACCTGTTGCCACTGACGCCTGCCCATTTTTTAATTGGTAGAACTTCAGTTTCTTTGTCAGATCCAGATTTGTCTCAAATACAAGAATCTAGACTTGCAGTCTTTCAGAGAATTCAAAATTACCATCAAAGCATATGGAAAAGATGGAATAAAGAATACATATCAGAGTTACAGCAGCGCTCTAAATGACATGCGACGTCGTCTCAACTAGAAGCCGATTCTCTAGTCCTTAAGGAGGACAATTCTCCACCATTAAATTGGAAACTTGGCAGAGTGATCGATGTCCACCCTGGCGCTGATGGTATCAGTCGAGTCGCTTCGGTAAGAACTGCAAATGGAACAGTGAAGCGTTCTTTTTCAAAACTGTGCCCACTTCCTATTGTGCGCTAGTGAGTGCAAGCATGTTCAAATTGCAGTGTGCGCGTTATTGTTTTTTTGCTCTGTTCTACAAAATGGGACAATCTGTGTAAATTTAACTACAAGTTATACTTAAGTTACATGTATTTAGCGTTTTTGTTTATTATCAACTATTTTGTTGAAAGGTTCCCCTTTCAAGGCGGGCGGTATGTTAAAGCGTTTATTAATTTAAATTAGTTCAATTTGTATCGCTTTTTACGCTTTCTATGGTACGCCTATGAATGCAAATGTTTTCTACGTTCATGATCGGTAGTCTTGTCTTCGGACGGCTCCGTCAGAGTTCATTAACAGTTCATGTTCAGTTTTCAGTGTGGTAGGACGTTCCTGTGTAACACTACGCCCTCCTTCCCTGACCTAAGTAGCAGTCAAATATCACGCTATATCACTTTTTATGGTTCAAAATTGCAATACAAGGGTCCACTTACCTATTCCCTACGGTTGTCAACTATTTCTGATCCAATAGCAATCACTATACTTCACTCAAATGCCTCGGCTACTCTACAGCGGAGAGTACATGGACATGACCCAGGGTGGTTAGGCCAACCGATACTGGTGAGTTAACTTACCCAAAAGTTTACAAAATATCTGTAATGTATTTTAACAAACCCCTTTTAATTGTAATATATATATATATATATATATATATATATATATATATATCAACATTCGTATCAAGTAATGAATTTAATAATCTTTAATATAGTGATATAACTATTTACATTTCCTATATCGGCATACTTGAATAAAATAAAAGAAATATCTCTTACTTAACTAAAAGTTACCTTAGCCGGGTTGTTATATATTGTACTAAGCACTGCAAATTCTACAGTTAAAACGAATTGGCCCCAAATTAAACATAGTCAATAATTCTTGATATTCTACACAAAAATCATAATAACGATTGGTAACGTTAATAATCATGTCTAAAAATACCAATCTTAATCTAGCATCTTAATAACATATTCATATAAAAGCATATGTATAACTATATAAAAGTTCATACTTACAACCCCACGTGTATGCATGTCTATACACGTCCGTTCTCTCGAACCATTTATTCAAAGATTCACTCAATACCTGTCTCGGGCATGCAATACCCACTGTTGCTCCAATCGCTACAATACCACCGAGGTAACTTATTCTCACCAGGGTTGATAGTGCTTAACACGGTTGTTGATAAATTTTGTGCTCCAAACTCTTGATATCCCTCTATTTCTGTATCAACTTGGCTTGGAATCCAGCTTTCAAAATCCGAATTTCCACAATCAATACATAATAAAACCGTATAGGTGTGGTTATTTATCATTTTCTTTGCAGTTAATAAACCTGCACTTCCTACCATTAACCGCCTTACAGCTTAACCATTTCGTTTTCTGATTACACTTAAATTTATTACGATATAATTCTCCTTTAAGAGCCAAACTTATCTGTGTTCTTTATCCACTACTTAAATTCACTATTCTTCCCGTAATAAGCATACTCACTTCTTATATTTGTTCACTAAACATTACTATAATTTACACGGGCATATAACCAATACTGCTAACCTTGCAGCGTAACCAGCACTAGCTCCGGGCTAGTTATTTTCACATTTACGTGCCTTTTTTCATATCTATTGTCTTTGTGTGTCTTGATGAGGCTTTGTGTGTCGTGTGTCTGAATTTTCCCACTTCTCGTATTTATATACCTTTGATCACGTGACTGCTCTAGCTAATCAAAAACCTTACATATTTCACAATCGTACATCATCCCTGCATGTGCTTTTAGATTAATGGTTTAAATCAACTTTTATTATTGCCATTGCTAATTGAAACTACCCTATATTTAAATTTAAGTTATTCTGCAATATTCTAAAATACTTCCTGTGAATATTTTTTATAGATATCACGAAAAATTACATGTTATTACGCACTTCTGGTTTCGAATTCTCTAGAAAAAACTAGCATTTCCTTTGGCGCCTTAATTTAAAATCTTCTAAATTTCACAGGATGTTAGATATCAGCTGAGAGGTTATGTTCATTTAAGTTGTCAATTCTCACCCAAAATCAAACTAGGATTGGGTAACTATATTAATTCTGGTCAGTGATGGGTTACATTTTAGATAGAATTATCTGTGATTGGCAGAAAATATTATTTGAAATTTGGATTAATTTAAAAATGTTCTTGGGTGTTACACCTGCTACATAACAAAATGCATTGTTTTTTGTGTAAATAGTTTTTCATGTTAATAAATAAATGTAGTGTGTCAATTGCAATTCCTTTCATTAAAAAGGCCGAGTTTATTGGTATTACAGTCCCCAGTATTCTCACGGCATGCTACATAACCAAGTAGATAATTCCACATCAAGCAACCGACCAGCGCATATCGAAGGATAAGCTGGAATAATCGCTATTTATTTCCGATAGCCTTATTAACCGCCCAACACGCATATTGAATGAAAAGTTTATTACTCGGCTACGAATATGCTTTTTGTTATAACAAGAGTTCATGTGTTATTACGCCAAAAGCACCCACCACTTCAAACAAATATAAAACTTGTTTATCAGGCTTATAAGCTTACAAAATAACACCGAATGTCTCATTATACCAAAAATATAATTGCTTCTATACAGAGTTCTACTAGCAGAAGCTTTTTGGGAATTTGAGTGTTGATAGTAATGATAACTGTGCATCTGTAAAGAAAAATTTTGAAATTTATTACTTTTTTTCTATAGTAATAGTGACATTTATAAAGTTGTTTTAGTGGTTGTTTTTTGTATTTGTTTCATTTGCTTTTGCACAGCACTTCCATTTAGTAGGAATTTATTTTTTCTTTTTGGCATATAACAAATTATTGTTTTAGATGTGTTACCCTTTAATTGACAGGCTAATGGACTCTTTAGATTGTGGTGATACATCAAATAAGCATCAGTCCGATTTAATTATGCTTCCTGAAACAATTTTATGTGCAGAAAACCACCTAATGCAGGTTTTTAGTATTTAATAATTTATAAAATTGTATTTATAATTTACAGATTGTACTAGAATCATACACTGAACATATCGATTCTGTGTATAGTTGTATTTTAGTCCATGGAAAGATAGCAGTGGCTACTGAAAGTTGGTGGAGTTTACATTCAGATGAAATTAAACTTCTGTCTCTCTTAGCGACTGTAGAGAATATAACAAGTTCTAAAGATATTCCTGTATTTTTACCACATCGAAGTCCTACGGTAAAATTCTCATTTAATTTCTAAGGTTAAGTTGTTATTTCAGATAGCGTATCGTTTTGTAGTATGCACATTAATTCCAGGCGTGCTCGTATGCTGTTTGTGTGGTCCTTCGCCAACATTAGAAGAAGCAGAAAACTCAGCAGTACAATGTTTTAAATCATCTTTTGAAATATTTGAAACAGCTTTAAAGTGTCATCCACGGAACTTTCCAGAAACTCTACATTTAGAATCTGGTATTTTAGGGTAATGGATTTTTAGTTATTTAAATAGTTAATGGCTAATTTATTGTAGCATCTTACTTTTAAATACGAAAGTTGGGAAATATATGATATCAAACAACCCTTTACGTTCATCATCCAAACATTCAACTGGTAGCTCACATCGTTTAGATATACTTCGTACATTTTATTATAGAAATGTATTGAATATGATTACGCAAAATAATGAAGAAACTACAAAAGAGGGCGAAAATGAAGTTAATTATATTTCTAAGAAAGGGAGGAACGAATACAATATATGTAAAGAAACTTATTGGTTATCTGAATACCATAAATGCCATGCGGTTATTGTAAATGATAATGTTTTATGTACTATATATAGTTCTTCAATTCCTATTAACACTATTAGATTAATAAGTAATAGGACTTTAAAAGCATTTATCGCGAACAAACAAATTTGTTGGTAATTTTGGATGTGCTGACTCGAATTTGTAGCATACAGTACTTGTAATTTATATATATCTCGAATGGTTCTCAATTTGATAAACACAATGCATATGGTAGTATTAGTATCAGTATTTCTCGTTACAGTTATATTTGTATTCAGCTTATGTAAGAAAATATATTTTAGAACAAAAAGTTCGTGTAAACAAAATAATTTTAGGAAATTTTCTAACTTGTTACAGTCTCGCCAACTCTTAATTAATCCTTAAAGTTTAATTGTGTAAATTTTTCTATACCATATTATAAAGTATTAACACTTACAGTTCAGGGCCTCCGGTGACGAACTCACCAGAAACAAACAGCTATTGAGGAAGGCCTATTTCTGCAGTTTGTGTTCGATAATGCAGAAGTAAATATTAATACTATTGACGGTCTCAATACATTATTAGGCGTCGCCGTGGATCAATGTAGTAAGCGTAAGACTACAGATCCCAAGGTCCTGGGTTCAAATTCCGACACGGCCGACTGCTTGAAAAATGACTGGTGAGCATTTTTCACAAAAATTACGCGCTCGTTCGGATGAGAGGTGAAATGGAGGTCCCGTGTGTGAATGTTGTCACGCACGTTAAAGATCCCCACCTTCTTTGGAACAGCAAGGGTTCGGCAAAATTCTAAATTTCCAGGCAACAAAAAACTCGCCTCCTGGCCAATGTAGTACCTTCTGGTGGAGCATTGTAAATATAAATGCACGGTCTCAATACATTAGGCGGCTCCGTGGCGTAGTTGGTATGCGTGTGACTACTACGCCCAAGGTCCCGGGTTTAAATCCCGATACGGTCCGCTTGAAAAATGTTAGGCGAGCATTTTTCCTAAAAATACGCCCTTGTTCGGATGAGAGATAAAATGGAGGTCCCGTGTGTGAGTGTTGTCACGCACGCTAAAGATCCCTACCTTGCTTGGAACAGCAAGGGTTTCGCAAAATTCTAAATTTTCCAGGTATTAAAAAAAACTCGCTTTCTTGCCAATGTAGTATTTTCGGGTGGAGCATTGGAAAATCACATGTAAGGTCTTACTACATTCCATGAAATGGGTGCCATAATGTGCGTATCTCCACATACTGCACTTTTAAAAGACAACAACAACGAATAAAAGTGTATGTCTCTGCTGATGCAGTAAGCTCTGTTGCTTCTGTAATGCATCAATATGTAAATTGTATTACGGTTGATAACAGAACTTGATATATTGTTAATATGTAATTTAATTGTTATAGAAGGGATTGCTCCAAATAAATCCACAAAAAAAACTATTTTTTGCTATAAAAAGGCTGATAAATGCAGCATACAGGAACATATGTACACACAATATAATGGATAGGCCTCACAGACAGGTATTATTAATCAGTACTGGGACACTTTTAAAGCGGTACTGGGTAGTTGCTTACAGTTCATACCTACACGATCTCTACCTACTAATCCCGATCCAATTTACTATACGCATGAAGTTTGTGTACTGAAAAAGCAGCATAGACGTTACTACAAGTTTCGAAACAAATCAACAGCCCATAAGGAACAATTTAAAATACTAAAAAAGAAATTGCTTGAACCAAAAATGAAAGCCTTGCATGACTTTATGACCAATTTAACAGCCGTTAATGCATATTCCAACAAGTGGAATTTGTTTAATAAGTACATAAAATCGCACAGAGCCACAAACACATCTATTCCTGAAATGAAAGATAAAGGGTCCGACACTTTAACTATCTTAAGCAATACCTTTAAAGAAGTCTACAATACAGATCCTCAACAACACGCCAGTAGAGCTGTGATAAGTAATAAAGCATCTATAAATGTATTTCATTTTAGCACCAAAGGTATTCGTGTGGCTCTTGGTAAAATCAATCAACACACTAAGCGATTCAGCTAATTATAAATGACTGGAAAGAATCAATGGACAAAGGAAAGGCAGTGTGTGCAGTCTTTATAGATTACAAAAGAGCATTTGAGACTATAAGTAGAAATATTCTCATTCAAAAATTGGAAAAATATGGGGTTAAAGACAATGCGTTAGAGTGGTTTAAAGACTACCTACAAAACAGGGAGCAAGAAACGAGATGGCAACGGGAAACATCTAATAAAGCAGAAATTGAGTGGGGTGTTCCACAAGGAAGTATTTTGGGACCATTGCTTTTTATAATTTACATAAACGATATAGTGAATATAGTGAAGGTAACAAAGATGCATATGTTTGCTGATGACACTTTAATATATGCTGAAGGTGCAAATGTAATAAACCTGATTCAATCTGTAAATAGTGACTTAATAAGAATTAGCAAATACTTAGTTGGAAATAAGCTGAAGATAAATGTTGATAAAACAAAATGGATGTTGTTAACGAATGATAGAAGTTATCAAATGATCAAAACAGAAAATAGGAATGTACAAATAGATGGGTCTGATATTGAACTGGTATAGAACATTAAATACCTTGGCGTAATAATCGACCAAAAATTAACTTTTAAAATGCATCTACAGATGGTTATAAATAAAGTAAGCAAAAAGGTTGGATTTCTGAGAAGAATTAGTGCAAAGTTATCAAGTTTTGCTCGAATAACTTTATATAGAGCAATAGTTTATCCACACCTAACATATTGCAGCACCATCTTATTTGTCTCAAACCAAGGTGATTTGGAAAGATTGCAAAAGATACAAAATCGTGCAATGAGATGTTTATTAAAATGTAGCAGATTTGCCAAAGTCCGTAAAATGTTAGAATGCCTTAATTTTTTAAATGATCAGGAACAAATGAAATATAATAGTATGGTTTTTATATATAAAATTATAAATGGTTTGCTGCCTTCGTACTTGGTTAGCAACTTAATTAAAGTGTCAGATATACATAACTACAGCACAAGACAAGCAGACAATTACTATATATACAAGAAGAATAAAACGATAACCACAAAAAATGTATTTCATTATGGCGTTAAGATATATAATACATTACCAAAATCAGTTACAAATCAGCCTTCTCAAAGAAAATTCAAGATTAATTTAAAAATATATATTTTAAGTTGTAGAAATGAAAACTAATTATATTATTAACTGTATTTTAATAATTTGCTGTATAGTATAATATTTTGTTTTATACTTTATTAACCTATATTGAGTTATGCAATAAATCTACTTACTTACTTACTTACTTACCAGACTGCATCTCTAGTCAACTAATTTTGCTATGCGGTAATACAATTGTACCATACCTGAACCTTCTTTTTAACATGTGTATTAATAATAATGATATACCACATGATTGGCTAAGAGCTCATATCATACCTATACATAAAAATAGATCAAAAACTAACCCTGCAAACTACAGGCCAATTAGCATTACATGTGTTATTTGTCGTTTATTTGAGATTATCTTGAATAAATATATCATGAAAGTGCTAAATGATTCTAATTATCTACATCCGCTACAATTTGGCTTTCGACCAGGTTACTCATGCGAATATGTGCTTGCCTGTTTCATTCAAGATATTGCTGAAAGCATCAACAATGGAGTTAAAGGTGATGCCATTTTTTTAGATATATCGAAGGCTTTTGACAAAGTTTCCCATAAGCTATTGGTTGAAGTTCTTATGAGAATGAATTTAGACAGGCGCGTTGTGAAGTGGATAGTCACATACTTATCAAATAGAACATAACAGGTATTGGTTAATCAACAACTCTCAGAACCTGTAGCAGTTCCCTCAGGAGTTCCCCAAGGGAGTGTGCTAGGCCCAACTCTATTCCTCATCTTCATCAATCAATGCACAGTTGGAAAAAAGTCGACCTTTAGACTATTTGCTGACGACATTGTTATATATAGACCGATTAAAAGCCAAGCAGACATGGAAGTTCTACAAACTGACCTACATGAAATTGTCCATTGGGCTCATGTTAATAATATGACTATCAACACAGCTCAAACTGTTTGGATTTCCTTTGGCTCAAATGTAGTCGATCATCGGTACCGCCTTGGAAATAATATCATAAATCCATCAGACAGCTGTAAATATCTTGGCATTATCATAAGAAAGGGCCTAAGATGGACCGAACACATTCTTGCAGAGGTCTCCAAAGCTCTAAAGCGTATACTTCTAGTCATGTTTTGCCTACGTAAAGCTCCTCCTTCGGCAAGAGGCCATGCATATTTGATGTTAATCCGTCCAATTTTAGAATACTGTGCCATAATATGGAACCCCCAAATACAGTATTTAACATACAAGTTAAACTCTGTTCAGCGTCGTGCTGCAAGATATGTGTTCTGGCAATTTCGACAGCGAATCAGTGTGACTGAATTAGTCAACGAGTTAAAATGCGACTCTCTTACAAGTAGGCGTAATAAACGTACTCTTATGGTTATGTATGAAGCAATAGCAGGCAAGCCTGCTCTGTCTGAACTTGGCAAAAGACATGATCATCCTTTTAAAATCCACCACCCATCATATCGGCACAGCGTTACCTATAATTCGTTCATTGGTTTGGGAATCAGGCTATGGAATGATCTTCCCAAACAAGCTTTTGATCCTTTTCCGCAAAATACTGCCCAATTTATTTCTGCTATAGCACAATAATATAAATATCTTTTTATTCTACCACCGCTTTTGTAAGCAAAGTAGTTAAATAAATATATACATTAAGTCAGTCGTTCTACACCTTTGGGTTTAACCATGTCAATACTTTGCGATTACAGTTTATAATAAGTGAGAACATTTATTTTATTATACATTACAAAACTCATGTTGATGTTTATTTCTATCAAGGACTTCACAACTGGCGAAGAGGATATTAAAATTATTTCCGCATCGTTAAATAATGGCCATTACAACTGGGAACGTTGGACGGACATCTCCACGATTTCGACCCCACAAATTCTGACTGGTCAATTCTCAAAAGGCGAGTAGCAAATTATTTTGTAGCTAATGCTATCACAGACGATAATCGCAAAGTGGCTATTTTATTAAATATTCTTTACGAAGATGCTTATAAATTAATTCGTAATTTATGCATGTTAGCAGAACCGGAAACAAAAAAGTATTCGGATTTAATCAAATTATTGTCCAATGATTTTAAGCCCACATCCGTTTTTGCAGCGAGGTATAAATTTTATACTTCCCAGAAATTAGAAAATGACGCCAAGAGAGTGGTGTGCACGAATACGCAATTTTGTGACATTGTGTGATTTTGAAGCCACAGGGTTAGATTTAGTTTTGCACGATCATTTTGTCGTTGCATATAACTAGGGATCTGTTCAAGATAGACTTTTTGAAGAAACAAAATCTCTTAGTTTAGAGAAAGCTGTAGAAATTGCAACCGCAAAATAAGCTAGATTGACATCAAATTACGAACCAGAACTAACTATCAAAAGGGAGTCCGAGCTTAACTATATAAAAAAGGTATAAAGTCAAAAATGGTGGGCCTGATAAGACGTTTGAGCATAGGCATACTTCTAAATCTGGAAACTTCTACAAGTCATCAAAGTGCCTTGTATGCGGTCGCCGTAATCATCAAACCGAGAAATGTTCATTTCGAGAATGTTTCTGCCATATTTGCAGCATCAAAGTCATTTAGCTACAATGTGTCCAAATAAAGCATCCAAAACATCTAAGAATCCAAACGTGCAAGGACCGCATCATTCACAGCATTTATAGAAATTGAGGATTATTCTTTATTTAATTTAGAAAGTAACACTAATTCTATTATGTTGCAGGTGTTTATAGATGATAAGGCTTTAGATTTTACAATTGACACAGGCTCTAGTCTTTCCGTTATTTCCGACCAGTTTTATCAAAGGAATTTTGCTGGTAAGAATTTAAAAACAAGTAAAGTTTTCAACTTATACAATGGAGATAACAATTCCATTAGTATATATGACTTGTCGAGTTCTTTATATGAATAATAGCAAACCAATGAATTTTTACGTAATTGAAAATGCTACAGGACCTCCTCTTTTAGGCCATAATTTTTTACAAAAATTTAATTTATGCATTTCGCAAATAAATTATTTGAATATGCAGGATGATAAACTTCAAAAAGATTTAATCAAAGATTATGCGAGTCAGTGTGTCTACTGTCACGAAAAGTCACGAAGAAGACATGAATTTCGTTTTGCAGTAACTAAAGTCACGAAAAGTCACTAAATCCTATATCTCGGTCACGAATTTTTGCTTCATCGTTTGATTATCGTATGTATTTCCACAAATACTTCATAAAATTTTATAGCCATACTTCAGATGTTACAGCAAATAAATGTTAAAGGACAAAAAAATTTTTCATCGCACCGAAAGCAGCCTGTCTCTTTTCATTTTATTCTGTTGGGTTATATAAACCCAGCGGTTTTTGTTTGACGCCTTGAATCTAGAAATCGCGGCTTATCAATGCTTGAGCAGCAGTTTTGTGTGTATATTTCTGACATGCTTTTTTATTATTGTATGCGGCCGTAATAAATACCTTCTATTGTAATCAACCCCAGACACTGTGGGCGTGGCACCAATGACCTTCATTGTAATAGGGAATTGGAATGTGGGGTCGGTAGCAGCCGGACGACCGCATTTAAAGAATATTATCAGTCGTAAATAAAACCTTATGAGATGTGTTTCGTTTTGATTATTTGTAACGCAACAAGATTTTACGTTTTTAAGTTTACACGGTGCGTATGAACTTAAAGTGAAAACTTTCTTGTAGAAATGCCTGGGAAGTGTTCGTTTTCTGAACTTTGGCTGACAAATCCGATTTTTAAAAATACCTGGAAATGTTCATATTGCTTTTTGTGCCTACTGCAAAAAAATTTTGGTATTTCAAAAGCTGGAATATATAATGTAAAACTTCATTCCAATGACTAAAGCATTCTAAAATAGCTAATCCAATACAATATGAAGCAACCAACTATTGAGAATAATTTAGTACTCCGGTCTCAGACTCTCAACAAAATGATATTTCAGCTTTAGTAACAGCTGATTTACCTGCAAAAGTGTATTCTGAAGAAGCTGATCGTGAAAATAAAAATATTGCATCATACATGATCCGTAACGAGATTACTAAAGCTGAAATATTATGGACTACGCACAAGATAGTATCTTATTCTTCGTCAAGAGTTCATCAGGATGCTACTGAACTTTTTCCAATAATGTTCCCAGATTCTTTTATAGCGAAAAACATGCAGTTACACAAAGACAAAATATTATATAGCCACGTTTGGCTTGGGTTCGTTTTTCCAAAACGAACTTTTAAATAAAATTAAAGATTGTATTTTTTTGTGTATAAGTTTTGACGAAAGCCTGAATGAAGTCGTGCAAAAAATGTCAAATGGACATTCTGGTCAGATACTGGGATGATGAAGATAATATGGTTAAAACAAATTATTTGTCTTCGTGTTTTCTTGAAAAAAACACTGCCATCGATCTTTTAAATCGTTTTTTAAATACCCTGGATTCTCTTAGTATACCCATTAAAAAAATTTGTAACATCAGCATGGATGGACCTAATGTGAGTCTGAAGATGCTTCTGGAACTAAAAGAACACATTCGAATTTCAGGTAGTGATTATGACCCCGTAATGTTTGATCTTGGTACGTGTGGGCTGCACATTGTTCAAGGAGCGTATAAAACAGCACACAATGGCACTGGTTGGTTTATCAATGAATTTCTACGTGCATTGTATTACCTTTTCAAAGACACTCCTACTGGAAGAGGAACTTTTATCTATCATACAGGTATAACAACATCTCCACACAATTTTGTTCAATAAGATGGGTAGAAAATGATGGTGTTTTACAGCGAGCAATAAAGCTATTAGAGCCTCTTAAAAAGTATATTACAGCAGTTTCAACTTGTTCACCAGATTGTGCTAGTTTTAAGAAAATCAGTAAAGCTTTCTCAGATAGTTTCTTGCTAGCAAAACTAGAATTTCTTTTGTCCATAGTGTCTGATCTCGAACCGTTTTTAACTAAATATCAAACAAATGAACCAATGTTGCCGTTTCTTCATCACGATCGAAGTTCGTTGCTGCGTTGTATTGGGGTAAGATTTATAAAAAACGAATTAATAAAAAGTGCAAAAACGTCTTTGGGTTTAATTAATATTAAACTTGAAGTTGCCAAAAATTTGTTATCACCAATGCAGAGTGATATTGGCTTTGGTGCTAAAATGGCAATAAAAAACTTGAAAAAAACTGTTTCAGAACTTCAAATTTTAATGTTTAAAAAAAATTGTCAGACCTTTCTTAATCTCTTTTTTATGAAAATCGGTGAAAAGTCACCTCTTAAATATAAAATTGATAGAGGTGCATCATGTCTTTCTCCATATGTAATGAAAAGTGAAACACTTAGGAAATAGAGGATTCAAGACGCATTAGAAGAATTTGTAGAAAAGAAACATATAAGTCCAGACCATAAACCTTTGACTTCAATTTTACACCCGCAAAAAGGAATACCCCAATTTTCGGCAAATCGTTTGCACCGTTGGGCTGTTAATACTCTCAAATTACAATTACAAAATCGAGTTTGTTAAGTCTGAGAAAAACACGGCAGATTTCTTATCTCGATTATCGATTAAGGTTAATTTGCCATCTCAGGACAAATTTGAATTAGATTTTGTTAATTTTTTTTTTGAACAACGAGGATTTTCCATTGAATTTTGAAATTAAAAAGGCAACGTCCACAGACACGATATTATGTAAAGTTTTAATTTATGTACGGTTTGGTTGGCCTAGCAAGTCACCTACCATTCTGAAATCTTTTTACAAGATCAGGAACGAATTAAGTGTGGAATCAAATTGCTTAATATGGAATAACCGAATAGTTGTTCCTGAAAGTTTACACGAGGGGGTGCTAATCAAGTTACATTCCTTTCATTTGGGAGTTGTAAAAATGAAATCCTTAGCTCGATCTTACTTTTGGTGGCCTGGTCTAACTAAAGATTTTGAGTTAATATCAAAAAAATGCCAAAATTGTATTTTAAACAATAAAAACCCAGATAGAAGTAAATTATGTGTTTGGCCTTGGCCAACCGAAGTTTGATCACGGCTACACATTGACATTTTTCAATGACATCAATTACTGCAAAATTAACAATTGAAATACTTCGCTCATTGTTCGCCGAGTTGTCACTGATAATGGGCCTACATTCTCATCACGAGAATTTAACAATTTTTGTATTTTAATGACATCATTTATATTACCTCATCGCCTTTTCATCCAAGTTCTAATGGTGCTGCGGAAAATACAGTTAAAACCATCAAAAACGCACTTACGTGTGCGTTGGGAAAGGGCTGATCTATTGATTTAAACAAATCTTTAAATAATTTCTTGTTCGATTATAGAAACACACTCCATTCTACGACTAAGTCAACTCCTGCACAGTTAATGTTTGGACGAGGTTTGAGAACAAAATGTGATTCTTTATTACTGCCTAAAAGCAAACATATTGAGATCATTGAACATTGTGTCCATGTTCAACAAACAAAGCAAAGAAAAAATTTCAGAGGCAGGAGGTTTGTAGTTTTTGAAGTAGGTGAACATGTTGTAGTAAGAAATTATCGTATTGTAAACAAATCTACCTGGATCAAGGGTATTATACAAAAAAGAATAAGTAAATCTATTTATATTGTCAGGATACCTCAGTTAGACAATATTACATGGAAGTGTCACTTAAATCAAATTAAAAAGTTTCATTTCATTGGGACGGCTTTGCCTAATAAAGTTGATATTAATAATACAGAGGCAAACGCAGAAATAATTGATTTAACTGACGAGAAGGATGAGTTTAGTAGACCTAAACGTGTCGTTAAACCTATTCAGCGTTTACAATATTAAATTTAATAAGAAAAAAATATTATTTTTGTTTTTCTTTTTTTTTCTTTCGATTTGATTTTGTTAATTTCCATTTTGAAAGGGAAGGCTATGTAATGTATCAATATGTAAATTGCATTATGGTTGATAATAGAACTTATTATATTGTTAATATGCAATTTAATTGTTATCATACATACATTAAGTCAGTCGGTCTACACCTTTGGGTTTAACCATGTCAATACTTTGCAATTACAGTTTATAATAAGTGAGAACATTTATTTTATTATACACTACAAAACTCAAGTTAATGTTTATTTCTATCAAGGACTTGACAGCTTCCATTGAAAAAAAACACCGTAACACAAAGAAAAGTGCAGGTTTGTCAGCTATATCAGTTACTGAATTGCAAATAATGCTATACTGCACTTGGCTCCAGACCTCATGTGGTTGTTTCGAAAGTGGTCTAATATCCCTAATGTACCTGACTGGAACGGCGTTATGGAGCAAGTCACTTTTTATACTGATAGGTTGCGTTCAAAAGTTGTGTTGCTACTGTTTATCAAATCACCACCTACTGATTATGATACATTACTAACAGTCCTTTTAGCAGCAAAGGAAGAACAAAAAACATTGTTTACAAACCTGCTTTGTTACATTCGACCAACTGTTATACATAAAGTCGGGGGATATATTGGAAAGTGGAAATCATCCTGAGTTGAGCAATGTTGAACTCATGGTTGGTGATTTTCATTTACTGATGTACTACATGGGCTCAATTGGCAATATAATGGCAGGCAGCGGATTGAAAGAAGTGTTTAACATGATGTATGTAGAGAACTCAGTAGACATGCCTATTCACGGGCTGTACCAGTACATCTTAACTAACCTGGTTTTGGTAAACATAGTCCTGAATGAGGTAGAGTTTACTGAAGAGGAACAAGCTGAAATTGAAGGTATGCTACAAGAAGGTGATAGATTGTTGACTTTGCTGATTGAAGAAAATGAGCAATACCAAGTATTTGCAATAAAGATCAGTACTGTTCTAAACAAGCTTGAAATTAGTGGACCAACTTCGAAGCTATGAGTTTAGTATATTCGAATAACAGTTCTTCTAAAATATTTCATTCAGGCAAAGCACGTGGGAGACTGGTAGCTACATATCGCCACTATCAGTAAAATGCTGCCCTTCTTTCATGCAACAGGTCATTTTTTTATGCAAAGAGGGCGCACCTCTACATATAGGGTGTGTTAAGTCTTGAAGAACGAATGAATCCAGCTGAGTTCCGAAAGTTTACTACAAAAGGATATTTCACTCTCCGGCGATCTTATTAGTTCTGGTTGGGAATTTGGTCAGACATGACTATCGAGTAAGTTTTATTGAAATCCGTGAAAAGTTATGGTGATCTGACTACTAGACGTGGGTTACAGACAGTGTGCTTGTACGATAAGATCATGGGCATGACCTTCTTGCAGAAGATTTGTGACGAACTTTAAAGTGTTTTTGTTGGCTCAACTCATATACAGCAGAGCAACATGTAGAATCAGGCCTTTTCGAATTGTTAGGTACGAGGCCGATGTGCAAAAATTGAGAAATTGGTTTGAACATCATCATCCATTTCCAAAAACTGATAAAATAATTTCTATCAGTTGTGGACTTGTTGGCGGCGAAGAGATAAACTGTCACATCACTCAACAAATTGGAACTGAAGGCATTTCAAGAATCGTTGTTATCAATTTTGTCTAAGTAACTTTTAAGCGGGAGGACAAAATGGTCAGTATTGCATCTGTTACAAGCACTATAAAAGTAGGCAACAAGAGATAGAGATCGATCCGTGTCACTTTTCCAGAGAGTCTGTATCATGAAACAATCTTATAAGGAGTTAGAGGAGTACTTGAAATATGAACTTATATCCTTCCCGATGTCATTGTTCGCTGAGAATGCGAAGGAGAACGAAATCCTTCATGCACTCAGCTTTTAATCGTCTCCTGGAAAGTGACATTTGGTACAAATACATTTGCTGTAGTAGATAGAGGTCTGGCATCGCAACGACTCTGTCGGCTCAATCATTACGAGGTATGTAAACTATGTACAAAAGCATTTTGGCAGTAATGTGTTCGTTGTTTTTAACAGTTACCCAATGGATGCGGCCAAAAAAATACCAAAAGTGTTAAACGCGCACGTTGATTCACTATACAATTTTGTGCAGACATCATCTTAGTAGACCATGCACCCTCATCCCAGTGCCTCAGGAGACATTTCTTACCAATGAGTGTAACAGACGTCTCCTAGCATTGCTGTGTAACACATTTGAACAACAAAGCATTAACATAAAGCATGCTGTGGAAGATGCAGATGTCGACATTGATAACACTGCATTTCGTAAGGCCTCAGCCTATGCTCTATTATGCTCAACTCTCCCAGTAAACCTCCAAGCAAGGAAATAAAGTTTTAAAACACTTACCCCGATCTTTACTGGGCGTCGATGACTCAGGAGCAGTTCTTTCTGCTATTGTCCTGTTGTGTTGTGGATCGCGGCGCCGGCTTCTGCTGACTGACGAAATGATGAGGATGGGTTAAAAGGTTTGGGACGGTAATGCACTCACGGTACGATAACCGTTCTTTCTTGGAAGTCGATACGATAAATCTGTCTAGCTAAGCGGCGGTCCTTGCCTTAAATGCCTCTTCCTTCTGAACGAAATTGACGTCCTTCCGCCTGTGTTCGTGGGAAGATGAACTTCTACTCACCACATAACCCTATGTCAGCGCTTACAATTGCAAAGATAAGCAACCGACGTCAATACTAGTGTGAACGCTAATAATTCCGGGGTTTGACAGCGTCAACAAAATTGCACTATTCAACGGGAATTTTTCAGAATTCTAAAAAATGTTCCCTAACTTTGAATTCATGAACCTAATTTTTAGCATCAAAATAAAGCGTAACAACTCAATTCATCATTTTTGTGGAAGATATTGATCTGCTGGTACTTCTTTTTTGCCTCAAATGTGAACAATGTGTATCTGCACAAGCATGGAAGTGGTGTCTGCTGGTGTTCGTTCTATATTCTAGTTCCTCCTTCAAATATCAATCACTAAAAAATGCATCAGGGATTGTCCTTTTTCTACATGCTGTCAGTGAATGTGACACCACATCAGCAATTTTTGGATAAGGTAAAATAAAGTTCTGTACCACTCAACAGAAAAATATTTGACTCAAAGAAGTAGTTTCAGTATATACAAAACAAAACTTATCTGCCGAGGACATTGCCATTGCAGAAGAGAAGTATATCGTCAGTTTGTTTGGAGTGCACACACAAAATTGGATAACCTCTTTTATCAGCAATTCAGGAAGGGTGCTGCTACCAGCAAATTAAATCTTGCACGACTGCTCCCAACGGAAGATGCTGCCAGATACCATTCCTATAGGACATACCACACAGTTCAAAAGCGGTTGAGTTTTGAAATGAACCTTTTGGATTGGGGTTGCATGAGCACTGATGAAGGGCTTGCACCAATTATTTCTAGTAAAGATCTTGCAATTCAATGCTTGCTAAAATTTATTTCATGTCACTGCAAAAAACAGTGCCGTGGACATGCAGTTGTGAAAAAGCATGCCTAAAGTGCTCAGGTCTTTGCACTTTCTGTCTTGGTCAATCGTGTCAAAACGCTAGTACTGATATTTTGGAAGGCAGCGATGAAGATGAGGTCGTGGATGTTATTAGTGATTAATTTCATGTGTGACTAAGAGGATTTTTCAATGCCAGGACCTTCAAAACAACTTAAATTCTGAATAAAAAATAAATGATATCTTACAATAATGAACAAATTAGTAATTTATTTGCAAAAAAAATTAATCTAAAATAAAAGAAATAAAAAAATACTATATGATTGAATTTATTTTTAAATGTTGGTTTCTTATTTTAAACGTATTGTTTATCATGTTTACTTAATAATATTACTTCATCAATATTCAATAAACGCGTCAATTTTTCATATAAAATGTGTGTTTTGTATTTGTCCCAAATTATTGTATTTTCAAGCGTGTAGTTTGAAAACTATAGCCCGAGAGAAAAATCATACATATGAAATTTCATTAAATTTTCTTCTCTACAAAGTTGGTCATTTTTGCTCTCAGATACACAGGAAAAAAGATATCGAGAAAAAGTGCGAAAATGTGTGTTTTTTCGATATACCTCTGCTTCCACAGGTGTAACAGTACTGTTAGGCAATGTATTCTACCGTGTTCTGATAGACAATCATACATACATGCATACCTCGTAGGAACGTGTTTGCTTGAAAACAACATTTTTGAAACCATCTGTGTTTAGGAGGGATATTGTTTACTTGGTTAGATACATGAATTTTGTCGTCCTTTTTGATTTAAGCACTGCACGAAAATGGGCCTTCAGCTTGTAAAATTGAGCTGGACCTGTAAAAGCATCAAGCACGTTGGTGCTCAAAAGTAGTTTCAGTACGTCGTTGAAAATGTGCAATGCCGAAAGTTTAATTGAAATTGTTAAATCTGATGCCGGTTTTTCACTTCAGCAACTCAACTAAACTAAACTACGCTTAAGCTAATTATGGATTAGCATTACATTAAATTATGGCTAGACTCACGCAGTACTAAATTATTCCTGGAAGCACGAGAAGATAATCTTGATCAATTTTTTATTTACAATGGTATCCAGAAATGGGTATTTTTGAAATAGAATATGCGCATGATGAATTTGAACCACTACGTTGCCATTCTGAACGCACCCTGCAAAGCAGCATCATTTCTGAAGTTTATTGTTAGCAGCTGTCATTTAACAAATCTACCATTTAATAAGTTATTTTGCCTGGAATCCACAAAATTACATGTTTGTGATGGAATCATAAATTATTGAAAGCCGTTAATGGAGCGCGCTGTTCAATGGTGTTTTTGAAGCTTTTATCTGCACAGGTGTTGCCCTTAGTCGATCAATCATAGGAAGTTCTGGTTGAGGCCAATTAGGTAAAATCGCGAGGCAACTTATTTATCAGGTGACAACAATTATCTACTTGCTACACATACAAACAGGTATTGCCAATCTTATTCTTTTATAATATCAAAATTTTAATTTTAGGCGTAGATAAAACTGGCTGTAAAATATTTAAAATAACACATGAAATTTCATTAAACTAATTTTGCTGAATTATTAATAACCGAGTGATTTCAAGTTTGTACACTTCAAATTATTAAAACGAGCTCGCTTTAAATACATGACGACTTCATTCCAATGTAAAATATTTTTTTAAAAATTGATTATGCTGTTTGCCTTGTAGCAATTTGTTAATTTTTATGTTCAGTTGGCAACATTTCTCTTTGTAAATATTGTAAAAACAACTTTGGATGTCAATAACATTTGGTTACAGAATTATTACTAATATATTTTTTTAAACACTAAAATAGTGGCAATGTGTAATTGTTTATTGAACTTGGATTAAATCAAGTGTATCGTTTTACTAGTAGGAATAACAATTCAAAGAACCCACTGCAGGCCTTGAGATAAGAGTGTGGTTCATGTCTAGTTTAGCAAGAAAATTTTAACTTCAATAATTTTTCAGAAAGTTGGAATATTTTTTAGGTTACACAGGGTCTCGGATTAAGCAAACAGGATTATAGATACTCGACCTTTTTGCTATGAATTATGATAAATTGACTTGACAACCACTCGAATTTATATGATGCTCTAGATTTTTCTTGGGTAATCTGAGGAATCAAATTACTCGGTTTATTTTTTATTAATTTTGTTCTTATGTCAAATATAACATTAATTTATATTTGTGTTTTGTCATTAGTGACAGTTGTGCAAAAGGCTGCAGTTTTAACAGTAAATTAGCATCAGTAGCAATTTCCAAGAACAATTTTGTTACATTAACACTTATGGAAGAGGAGGAATATTGTGAAGGTACGAGAATGTCGATTAATTATTATTAATTTTTTACTAAATGTATAATCTGCTTTTGATTATGTATCTGAATGAAAGTTATTACTTTTAGATAGAAAATACATTGTTTTGAAACCTTAATGTCCACATAAGTATTCCTTTATAATTTGTGAAATATTTGGATTTATTTCACGATCACAGCGGGTTAAAATAAAAAATAAATTGGAAACCATACAACTATGTATATTTAAAGTTTATTAGTGAAAGTTGCTGGAATTATACAATTTATGTTGTTTAAATTTTTAAAACAAAGATTAGTACAAGGTCGTGCTACATTTAAAAAAAAAAAAACTACTGTGTTCAAAGACAACAAACAGGAACAAGGAAAAGATCGCTTAAAACATATGTGTGGAGCACAGCACAGTTCGGCTATGGAACCTGGACAGTAGGAGAAGCGGACCGGAAAAAGATATCATGGACAGACAAAGTTAAGAACAAAGAGGTACTAGTAATGGTATGGGAAAGAAGTATGTAAAAATAGGAGAGATAGGATGATAGGCCACATACTGAGGCATGAGGGAATAATGCGGAATATATTCAGAGATAGGAAAAAAGAAAGGTAGAGGTAGACCTACGTTAGACTATTGCACACAGATAGTGAAAGACCTAATGTGGGAATTAAAAAATAAATGTACTTAAACCTTATGATAACTACAAGCAACTAATGGTATTGGTTTTGCAATACCCTCAATTAATGTTAATTGTGCAAAAGGATTTATTGGAAAACTATTAATTCGGCTAATGTCTAAGTGTTGGGAAGATCCTTGGTAGCCACAGGCTGCTTAACCCCCTTCACATACCACTGAATCTTGGTGAAATAGGGCATATAATTAGGAAGCAACAGAAGAGGAACCGAGCTATTTCTGGGCTGTGAAAATTTCAGGGAACAGTGTAGGCCAGCTCAGAATAGAAATAAGTGAAGATATGCATCTATCCAGTTTCAAGACGGAAAACCTAATGACGAAAAAAATAATTGCACTTAAATGTGATAATTGTTATAAGCAACTATAGGTGTTGGTTTTGAAATATTTTCAACTAATGTTGGATTGGACAAAAGGATATATTGGAAAACTATTAATTCGGCAAATGTTCATGTTGGGGATCTTGGTAGCCAGGGTTACTTAACCCCCTTCACGCTATGGGGAAATAAGTTATATATTTGTAAAC
This sequence comes from Platerodrilus igneus, assembly GCA_036346225.1. NCBI lineage: Eukaryota > Metazoa > Arthropoda > Insecta > Coleoptera > Lycidae > Platerodrilus > Platerodrilus igneus. The sequence goes on from JARFIW010001115.1 coordinate 6,424,728, forward strand.
AATAGAAGGGGAACCGCACTGCATCCAACAAGAAAGAGCATATGTTTGGAGCACAGCACTACAGCTATTAAATAGTGACAGTGGAGAAGCAGACGGGAAAGGAAGAAGCCTTTTGGAATGTTATAGTTCAGCTGTATGATGATGATAGCATGGATTGACAAAGTTAATAACAAAGGTTATAGAAATAGTAGGGGAATAAAGATATCTGTCGAAAAAAATGGGATAAATAGAAGGGTTATTATCACTTTTTACAAAGAGTTACGGCTGAAATAAGCCAACTTTTGTTAGGGCCCACAACGTCAAAACGATAATACGGCCAATTTTTATAATGGGGGCTTGCCCTCAACATTCTATAGAGCATGAGACTATTTGAATTACGGGGGTGTGCTAAACAGTATCGAAAGAAATACTACTGGACTCAGAATAATTATATTTACTTATTTGTCTAATATAAACAAAATGCAAAAGGGGGCTGTATACCCAACAAAATACAATTTATGAATACTTACTGCTGATGAGGTTTGACAACTCAGCTATTTAATAAAAAAAACATATGGTTACCTTAAATAACGTACCTGTTAGTTTTCGCTTAATGTATCTTATACTAACTGACGTGCAATCACCTGTCTGAGACAAACATTAGTAGTAGTTATCCAGGATCAGATTTTCCGTTAAAACTATTCGTAGTGATGTAGGAGAAATTCTGCAGCAAGGCTAGGTCTATAATTTATGTGCGTTTAACAAGTAGATAAGAAGATTTTATGGTGGGAGGATGATATCGAAGTTGTGAGGATGCCCAGTGCTGACGGTAAAACCTTAACGTATGGATCACGCCGCAAACAATAACACAGCATCAGTCCTTTAACATGGACTGGAATGGTGGAGTCGCCAGAGAGGACAGTATCCCACGAGGTAGATGATAAGATTTCAAAGCCCCAAGTATTCGAGCTCACCGTGCCACTTCAACGACACCAAAAGGAATCGGCATCTATAAGAGGAACTAATGGAAGAATCCCAAATGGTAGTCAACAAAAAAGACTTAAATGTTCCACCTGAACTAAATCTCTTCTGGACTTGATGACTGACAAAACCATATTGTTTGGAAAGAATAGCGGAATCCATTTTTATCTTATATTTAACCAATCCTACACAGGACTTGAAATAAACTTTCATGAACTGAATTTTCAGGCAACAATAACCAATCATCGGTTGACACAACGTAAATTGTAACCACACCTAATGTTCCGTCTTTATGTAAATTAATTAAAACCTAAATTTTATCGCATTGAGTTTGTTGCTTATTGTTAAATCCGATGCGCGCATTTAAATCAGTTTAGAGTAGAAAATCCTTGAGTTTCCGATAGCATACAGCCAGTGCCGCGAGTGTCAGAGCACTCTAGCTAGCATGCATCATCCAACAACTGGATATCGATTTGGAAAGTCCACGTTCTACACAAGTTTAGTTTTCCTTCTCGAATTGATAACATCGATCGGTCGTGCACGGCCTGCAAACAGAGTTTCGTTTGGATTATTGAATTGACCGCATCGATCGTGCATGTACTGCACTAAAAGTTGCTTGTTTCGTTGTGAAAACTGTTTGTGATGTTATGTGTGTTGGAACCGCAACGGATTAACCCGCTTATAGCTTTTTTCAACATTCTACATGCTGAGTTTCCATGACGCCGCTTGACTTCACACGTTTTACGTAGAATTAATTAGATCCTGCATCGTTTCTTCGCATTTGAATCGCATCGTAAACAACCACAGGTGTGTGCTATCGTAACTGCTTTGATTGATTGATTTTTGTGTAAAAGACATTCAATTATTTGTTTGCTGTTCACACCTATTAAATTAAAATTAAAGTCCACTTTTAAATCTGTGTTTGAGCCATCGAAATTTCCCCGCATGTTACACCTAAGAAGATTATTACAAATTCAGAATTGCTCCACAAAACCCCAATATCTCTAGCATAAAAATGCAAGGATAATTAAGTCAAACATTACCAGCGGGGTCTGTATTAAAATCCAATACAACGCTTAATAGCTTTAAAACCCGGTTATTGGTAAGAACTAACACAGCTTGTATAAATTCTATGAATGTTATTAGAATCCCTGCAATTATCATGCAACGAATGTAACAAATACATTGAAGAGTCAAATTTTAAGTTAAATCTCACAAGTACGCTAATGTGAAATAATGCAAGAATGGAATATAGCAGGCTTACCAAATATTCCGATTATGATCAAGGTTACTGACATACATTTCAGCGGCAACAGCAATCATAGAGCAGTATACTGTAGAATCGCGCATAGAATTACAATAATAGTAGAATTCTCTACAAATACCTTGTAAATTGTATGCAAAGTTCAAAGTCGAAAATAAACCCATAACAGGGTAGGATACGTTCTAAGGCTTTTTTGGGAAATAGTACGGGATATATTACAAGCAGAGATAGGAAAAAAGAGGTATAGGTAGTTCTAGATCAGACTATCGCACGCAGATAGTGATAGATGAAGACTGCAAATTTCAGAAAATGTATAGGTTAGTTCAGAATAGGAAACATTGAGGTACGCGTCTTACCAGTTCCAGGACTGAAGACCTAATGATGATGAAATTTTGAAACGCTTGTGGTAAATATGACGTATAGATCATTTACCTTGGACTTAAATTAAACTGTTTTTTTTTGTTTATTTTAATTGATTTGTAAAACGAAAATTATTGTTCGTGTTACCATTCTATTTTTTTTAAGTTTTATGACAACCATAAGTACAAAATTGATTTGAATACGTCCAACCTGTTATATTTTTACATTTCAATTTCGTATTTGTAAATATTACTACCTCTGATTTAAAGATCATTTCAGTTTCTACTTATTTCAATATATGGGTTTGCTACACTTTCATTGTTTCAGGTTTGTAATAGTTAGGCGACCAACTTTGCTAGGCCTTTTATTTAATTTAAGAGTCTGCATTTGATTTATTATATTTCCTGGTTTTTTTATCTAGACACGTGTTTGATAGTCAAGAATTTCTCGAAGGTTTCTATTTAAATACAATTGAAAATCTCTATTTTTGTATCTTTTGTCACTATATTTTCGAATGTTGGTTTTGCAATCATGCTTTTTATAATACGCTTATTAAATTATTATTTATAAAGTGTACTTTGCGTTTGTTCTACATGAAACGTTATAATTTAAATTATAAATTGAAACTATCGTTTCTTCACTGCTGTATTATTTAGTAGCTGTAAACCCGACAAGGCAGTTAAAAAGTAAAATCTTTATGTTGTTGTCAAGTGGATGCACAAGTTGTGTTACGACACCATTAAAGTGTACATGCTCTTTTTATTCATTTTTTCGATATTCTGCTTACAAACGTTATAAAGTATACTATTACATGATACAGTTGTCAAAAATAAGATGGTCAAAATTTTTTAGAAGGTGCTTAAAGGTTTAAAAAGAATTCTTGTTTTTAACACCCAAAATATTTTATGTACTAGAAAAAAATACAATGGGGAGTTGCCATTTCTACATCTGATAATAAATTGGTAACTACTTGCTCACTGAAACTTAATTCAATACTTTCGTGGTTTACACTTTTACCAACATAGGGAACAAATTCATATAAGTACCCATTTGCTCTGTACAAACACCACAACTGGAAACTAGCGTTCACGTTTTCCTTTTAGAAACAGTTTGTACAAATGTCTTCCAAAGTACAGCTTATCCATTTTTTGACTAGCAGCAATTCTTTGTCTGTGTTCTTGGACCAATATAATTTAACATCAATGTATGATATCCCGTTAGTATCATATCCTGATAAATCGTTTCAGAGCCCAAATATCGATTATTGTAATGTGTATATTTGTTATTAATTTCAACAATTTTCGTCAATCTTGTAAATCTAAATATTGTGAAAAATTTAGACTTGTGATTTTTTCAATGCATATCTCCTTTTCAAAATTGGCAAAGTAGTGTGTGTAAGTTTCAATTTTTCTGTGCTATGAATTCCTTCGAATTTATTTTATTTTTATTTGAAGTTGTTTTTTCGTTTAGTAGGTGTAATGAGGTTCTTGTTTCGAGACATTTACTTCTGGTTTCTCTTCACTCTACACGTGTATTTCAAATTTTCAAGTTATATCATCTATTTCTTTTTCATCCCATGTGTTGATCATTGCCTATATCCTCCTCATGAATCATACTCTCAACGCCAGGTAGAAAATATGCAGCATGTTTACTCTCTGCATTTCTGTAATAAATTTAGTTCTGCTGCAGATAAAGGTGTTTGCGTCTTATGACATTGCCAAAAATGGAAACAGGTACAAATCACAAATAAGGCTGCTGGAATGTGGCTAGAATTATTTATTATTATTTATATTTTTAATACAAAATAATTGAACACTAATTATTTGTACAATAAAATTTTACTAATCGCCATTACAGATTTACACAACTGAATGATAATAGTTTATTCTACAACTGTTAGTCATAAAATGAGAAATTAATAATCGACAAGCTCAGATTTTCAGATAGTAACTATGCACGCTACAGCTAAACTTGTTAATTGCAACATTGTGTAAATGTAATGTTCAGTTGAGTACATAACTACAGACAAGCAGATGATTATATTATGAGCAGAGAATAAACGTAAAAAATGTATTTATTATTTTGACAACGATTCTAGGTCATGGATCGAAACGTAAATGAAATAGATTTTAAAAACTATAAGTGGTTTCATTCCCAAAGAAGATTAAGAAGAATGATGGATATTGTTTACCTCCTGGAATATTAGTAATCCCACATGGCCATGCAGCTGTAGGAACTATAACGACTTCTCAATTTGTGAGCTCCAGTAAGTTAGTGCCGTTTTCCTTATATATGAAGCACAATATCGATGACTTTAAAATGAAGTAATTTAAGTAAAAATGATCGTTCACTATTGAGAAACTGGCGAGCAATGTTTTATCATTGTATTAAGAAAGAGCATCCACCGGTTAAGGCAGTAAAACTAGTATTCTCCCGGCTCTTCTTAATTTATGAATTTAATTATCTATATATAATAATGTGACACACCTATTATTTACACGGGCGTGCTTTAAAACAAAATAAGTACTTTGACTTTAATCAGAAAAATGCAAATATACAAATTGAAATAAAATAATGATTTTGTCCAAAATTATACATACTCCCTCCAACGAAACCATCCAGTGAGCTTTCATGAGGAAAACCAATATCAGAAGAAAGAAAAAATATATCTTGGTTTATTGCTCAGGCAGTGAACAAGGTTTAACTAGATAGCGTTTTATAATACCTTGGTTAGTGCAAACAATCGTAACTCTAGTAACCTTGTCCATATCAGGATGGAGCTCCAGGAGCCAACCTAGCACCTATTTACTACGTGGAAATTGTTCTGTTTTATTAAATAAAACCAGTGCACCTCATTTTTAATAAAGCTGATCCCGTTATTTCACATTTGGAGCATGTTTAAATACTCTTAATGCCAACATTGCTAAATTATTTGATTTAGGTTTGAATGAGTTGCCAACGAGACAACCTATTAATAGGAACGTTGGCCAAATCTTCACCTAGGAGACAAACTGACTATAGTGATGAAATGACTGGGTGTGAGGGCAGTTAGATCATTCGGGTAGGAACTCGTATGCATTATAGGGTGCAAATTGAGGACTGATTTCACTGCGACAGTAGGGTGGTCATTTCCTCAAAGGTGAGGATCTGATCGCCAACAGCTCTTGAAATGTGTCCTTTAACCGATTTTGTAGCAGCTTTCCAAAGACCTCCATGGGGGTTTTCAGGGAGGCTTGAAATACCATTTTATGGCCAGTTAATCTTAGACATTTTTAATAATTCTGTGGATTGGTGTCAACGAAATTGGTGCCAAGTTTGCTGTGCATTTCAGCCACCCTACCTTTCCGAACTACAAAACGATGGAAAGCAGCTAAAAAGTGTGTTTCAAAGTTAAAAACTAGTTCTAGGTACACACCTTTAGTCACAAAACATACAAAAATACAGATATATGCCACGATATTTCCCCATAATTACCTTGTAGGGGCCTCCCATGTCGATGCCACAACAAGAAAATGCTTTAATGTGTGTTATTCTGCACAAAGGCAAATTTCCAATGAGCGGTATCAACAGTTTAGGGTTAGTTCTGAAACATTATGACGTGCTGATGAGCAATGATTGATGGCACGTTTTGCAGACAGGCTCCAAAACTGTTAGCTAAGGAGAAGAAGCGTTTGGGTCCTAGATACAAATATCTATTATCAAAATTCAGAATAATTAAGTCCGGAAGTGGGTGGTTATTCGGTAGCAAAATGGGGTGTTTGACCTCATATGGGAGTTCTGACATCTGAAATCGACCTCTCGCTCTAATTACCTCAACTTTGTCGAGAAAGCTAGCAAATTTTCAAATGAGTGTATTGCAAAGCTTATTCAATGTAATGGGAGCTATTTGATTAGAGAATACACTACGTTGCATATATTTGTACGATACTAAAGTAGATTTGTAAAGTTCTGCTTGTGAAAAACACTCAGAATAACGTTTAGGATGGCGTTTATTCTTGCTAATGAATCTTAAGATATATAGCTACTACACCCTGAAGCTTGCGGAAACAAAATTTTAAATTATGGTTTTTAGTATTATGTGCATTCTCCTCTATTATAGCAAATGTTAATTTAGTAGGCTTAGCTGCTTCTAATTCTACCTCAGTCGAACTTAGGTTAAGATTTGAAGTTGATCATTCATTCTAACATAGAATCAGCCACAGCAGACCATTCCAGCAAAGCTGTTGGCTAATTAGACCTAATAGTAGGATACCACGACTGGCTACATTAGCCGGATTGTTAACCGATTGAACGCAAATCCATTTTCCAGGATCGATAATGTTCTGAATGAAACTGACTTTATTGGCAGCAAATGTCTTCTACTTGTGTGGTGAAGATTTTTAATTTTATTTCAAATATGTTTGAAACAAATTTATTTGGTTTTAAACTGTCTGCAGATAATATTTTTGAACAAATTAAAGACAGTGGTTTTTGTCATCATCAATAATAATATTAGTAAAACCGAGCGTGAGAAAAGTAGAAATATTTCTTGTTTTGATTTCCTTACTAGTTCCTTCATATTGCTGACTGGTACCGGAACTGGAATCCTCTTAAGTTTCGTTTTGTTTGCATCCGATGAAAAACATCCATTTTCGGATCTACGAAAATTTTGAAAAAGATCATTAAGAAAAAATTTAACTAAAAAAAGTTGCGGTTTTTCTGTCCTAAAATTTAAAATTATAGGCCCAGTTATAAACGAGACACAAAGCACATCATGTAATTTTTTTAAATTGTGATTTTATTTAGTTTTCTGGATACCGCAATTGGTAAAGTGCATGATGCAAATAAAAAATACTAAATTTATGAATCAATATTTTTTAATAATGATATATTCTTTAAAAAATTGTATGTAAAAACGGTAGGTTACCTACATAAGTTTCTTGTATTTTATTTTTCTTTACCGTGTGATGTATATTAAATCTAATCCACAATAAAATAAATCGTGGTAGATTTTTACTTTACCTATCGAGAATTCTTATGTAACAGTAACAAGCCCAGGGTAAGGTTAGGATGGAAAATGGCTTTTAGTAAAAGAAAATTCTTAAGACTTTAGCTAACTGAGTTTTTACCCATGGTCGCATGAGATTGGGTCAATGGGTTTATTAAAGTTGGAAAATAAAATAATGGACGCCACCTACATTTTTTTTTAATGCAACTGACAGAATCAATTTGCGAGAAAAGGAAAATTTGGAAACCTAAATTATCGCTAACCACTTTAAATACAAAGTTTGATTGTCACAAATATGTTACTTACATCTGGTCGTCTTCTTCACTGAACTAACAATTACTAGGACGGCTCTGAAACATAAATACTACCAACATAGATACCCTCTAATATCCTACGAACCAGTATAAGCATGAAATCTTTGTTTTAGTTTTAATTAGTTTTCACTGTATTGTGGTACACATTCGTGTAAGTTTAACCTTTAAATACTTAACAAACTTTGGAGAAGTTTAATGATTACCGAGTAACGAACTGAAGTCAAAAATAACTCTATATTCTCTTTTAAGATAAGTAGTGAACATTTTAAATTATAAGTGTATTTAATAAAAAATAAAATTCTTATAAATGTAAATTCTTGAATTGGATATTTAACTTTTGGACATTATTTTTCATAATTAATAGTCTGGGGTAGCGCTACTAAGACTTTACAATTCTTTAAAAAAATTTACTTAACTTTTGGCAAATATTATCAATTAATTAATTAATCTAAGTTCAAACTTCATTATACAGGACTTAGGCCCTATTAAATCAGCATGTTGGTATCTTTAAATTGTGGTAAACAAGATAACTATTAAGCATATAGTAAACAAATCATGATTATTTGTCTGCATATTTTACTATCGTCTATATACAACTGGTGAGGTACAATTTCCAAGGTTGAACACATCATTAATTACAAAAAATTGTTGTACTTAATGTAACATTACATTTTAAAAGGATAAGCTTTTAGCAAATTAATTAACAAAATTATTTGTGACGACCCTTAATGAATTGGATACAACAACATGAGGTAGTTAAAAGCTTTAAAAAAAGGAATTCATTACGTGCATAGATACGTAATGAACTTTGCAACGGCAGTCGTATTTTAGAAACTTAAACAGTCGTACCCATAGCGGCAATGACTTATAACCTTCAAATGACATGTCGTTCATCAACTAAACACGCCAGGTGTAGCTGCATAGCGGAAATCCAACATATTTGTCCAACAAAATTGCTTACGCATTGATATTTCAAACGAGTTCCATAAAATTTGCTTGAACCAAACCAAATTGAATATGATAAAAATAACCTAAAGTTGTGTCGGAGTTACATCGGAGTTGCACTGTAATAAATTTCATAATTAATTTTAATATAATTACACATTCAAACAAACCGTCGCCAAGATGAGTTTGTACACTACACTTATATACAAGTTGTCACAGACAACTTTTAAAATACTGTGCCTTTATTACGGCGTCTCTGCCAGGAAAACTTAATTTCCCTCACCATCTTGAGTGTTTTTTTTAAACACACCAAGTGACCTTTCTGTTCAACGAGGAAACAAAAAGTGACTATCTGTCACGAATCGCCGGAACAACTTGAAAATCTTAAATATTACTAAGAAGTATGCGCACGCGAATAGGTTTGTATACATGTTATCAGTAAGGACGACGTGATACGTAGTAGATTGTAATTGAAATTGTAGTGTGCCTTAAAGTTTGTTGGTTATTAAATATGCAAAATCGAATGAATCAATAATATAAACGTTGTTGAGTAAAGACTAAAATAATAGATGCATAGCAGTAACGTCAACAAATAAATTTGCAGGAAAATTTAAATGTTACAACCGAATTTTATATTACTCATAAAATAAATTACAGCAGTTGACGGCGACACGTCTCACTTAATGATTGGACGTACACTGACCTCACTCAGTACAGTCTGCATTTATATGGTTGTAGTGGGGTAAAACCACTAGTTCAACGTTGAACTCATATTCTTGGTGGACGACAGGTCTATACGATACTGGAGAGCAAACCGTTGATCAGACACATATTCTATACTTACACGCTAACATGACTCTTTTACCGCTTGAGGATTATTATGGTTAAAATATTACGTACAGTAGCGAGCAGAAAAATCAGTGTTAATATAGAATGTCCATTACTTGGTAATTATGCTTGACTGCTTATTCTTAAAAACCATGATTTTGTTAGAACAATGACAATATTTGCAATTAACCTGCGCCCCCTTGTTATAATCTCGCGTGTACGTATTCAGCGCCACTGCTACAGTTGGCAACACTGATACGATCCACGTTTCACAATATTGCACAATAATGACATAGTTACGTGTCAAATTGTATCACACACCAAACACGTTTACAATGATACAATTTGCACTTAAAATGTAAATAAAGCGAAGTACTCACTTAAAACGCGCCTTGCAGTTAATCTCAGCGCCTCTCCTTGTTGTTTTAGGGTGGGTTGCGTCACGTCATTGTTGATCCAAATTTATTCGCCTTCCCTCTTTCGTCGTTCGTAGCGGTACGATAGGATACAGGTAGAGGTACGATAAAAAGTAGAGAGAAGATAGAGGAACCTACATCCTAAAAGGAGAAAAGACAAAAAAACACGACACAGGTAAATGTTACCGTTCGACGTCTCTTCGCCAATCATAATGTCGTGTCGCAAACCGCGCACTTGCCAATCACTCCGCGCCTGCGCATTCCTTTGCGCAAACGCAACTGTCCGAAATGACGGAAATGAACGAGTCTATTTTAAAATAGTAACGGGAATTCACTCACATATTTATAAATGTACAATGCTAATTTTGGCATGAACACCCTTAGTGAATATCACCCCTCAGGAGGCGCACCCACGAACTTTGGAAACCGCCACGATACATCTTATTGCATTAAATTGATACCGTATACAAAAACATTTTATAGAAATATTCTAGAAAGGTAGAGTCGTAACATCTTTTTGCACAAGATGCTTGCGGTTGTGATTTACAGAACTGTTTTAGCCATAGCATATTATATTTATTAGTTACAGATACAAATATTACGTGTTCAGTGTATGCATCCCAATATTAAAAGTACTATCTTTTGCTTTTAGAAGAAGAATTCATTGATTCAAATAATGCAGCCCAAGAGAAGCTGTTATCAAGTTGCAATGTGCATCTTTCAGCTCAATACTGTAATCTTTTAAAGGTATTATACACTACAATCTTTTATCTATTTTTAACGTGTCAAAAATTTAGAACATTTTAGATAGTGAACAACAAGAACGGTTCTTTCAACCAAAATCATTAGCTGAAGTATCAGCACTACCTGCACAACAATATTTGGAGGAAACAGTTATACCTATTTTGTTTCAAGCTTTGAGGTTTTTAGTTAAAGAACGTCCTCCTGAGCCGATCAATGCTTTGTGTGCATATCTATTGAAGTATAGAAAAAAATTTGAAATATTTTTTGATCATGACTATCCTGTACAAACAAAAAAGGATGAACAAAGTTCATCTAGCGGACAGACAACAAATTCTAAAGACGACCAGTACATACATAATCACTAAAAGATATTTAAAACGGTAAATATGGAACGCTTCAGCATTCTGTTTTATTAAACTTCAAAGCTTATATTTTTAATAAAGTTACAAGCAGCTCACTAACTTCGTTTATTATTCTTTAATAATACATGTCTTAAATAGTAATTTTAATTAATGGTAAAATGAAAAAAATAGTGTTACGGAGCACATATAGGTTTTTCATTTGGTGAATCGACTTTGTACCCACACAAGCATCTGCGATTTCCACTACCATTTGGAACACATATGTGACCTCCTGGGCATTGATTTTTGTAATATTGGCATATATTGCTTAAGCCTAAACAACGTTCAGGTACTGCCACAATACTATACAATTTATTTGTTCCAGCTAAAGGAACGTCCAAGGGTTCTAGACGTTGCCTTGTTCTTTTATCGACACGTTCTATCTTCTTCCTACAAAATACAACTACTATTAGTTTTATACCAAGTGCTTCAATATAGAAAATAATGGCGCTTAAATGAAATGGCGTGTGTTTTGTGACTAATCATGAACTGCAGAAACGCTCGATTACATACAAGGTATGAAAACTAAGTCATGTGAATGATTTTTCAATTTTTTATTGGAATATAATTACTTCAATACTGTCTCCCTCGAAATAACTTCTTCCAGAAGCAACACATTGCTGGAGACGGTTCTTGCAGTGTTAGAATTCGGATACTGGAAAAGCCTTCAACTGATCGGATACAGCCATTTGAATGTTTTCGAGTGTTCCAAAGTAATGTTCCTTGTGGCGATTTTTCAATCCTGGGAAGAAAACAGCCACAAAGACTGAAGTCAGGCGAATAAGAAGGCCGAGGAGTCGCAGGATGTTTTTACTGGCCAAAACTTTTGCCGAACTTGCTGTTTAACAAGGCAGGATTGTCATATTGCAACACCTAGTTATTTTTGTTTGATTTTACATGAATGGTCTCTTCTCAAAGTTTTCAAGAACTTCTGGTTAAAAGTGTTGATTGTTAGTCTTGAAGTACAAACTCTTTGTGGACGATTCCCTAGCTATCGAAAAAGCAAATCAGCATGGGCCTTAGAGGTTTAAGTATGCCATTCTATGCTGTGGCACTTAGTTTCACGGTCTTACTCAAATACCCAAGATGTATCATCAATAATGATATGTTCCACAAAATGGAGGTAATTTTCAATCAGTTCCAAAAAGTCAATGTACATTTCCTTTGTGATGTTCTTTTGGTCTTGCAAAAGGTTTTTGAAACAATTATCGTGCAGATTTTTCTCATGCCCTACTCATTGGTCAAAATCTGATAATCAGTGGTGTCCAATTTAACTCCTATTCGACTCTCGACCCTTGGCATCTGAAAATGCCATCAACTACTGAAAAACCAAGGCTCGTGACAAAATGCAGTCTCCATAGGCCTTGCGATAAGAGTTGAGACTTTCCAAATTAGTATAATATCGATAGGGCCGTGGCTGGTACGTTGAGTTACTTTTTCTTTATAATTAAATTACTAAAATTTATAAGGAAATGTTACTACCATTGTGGTTTATTTTTAATTTAAGCAATAATTTTTGAACCGCTTACACATTTATTTTTGACCTACCACTGTAAGATTAGAATGTCCAGTACCGCTCAGACTTTGCATACTCCACTTAAATTTATTTCGCAGTGGCGCACTATCAACTTGTGGGGTAGCTGAACGCACTACTTTTACCACAGTATTAAAATTATAATTAATGTAACTCAATATTTTAATAGAAACGAGTAAGCAAAATGTTACTTCACACCCTGATTAAGAATAAAGAAAACCTAATTCCTACCTAACTCTAACAAGCTAAGAAAATACTTAATATTATCCTCATTTAAATCTCCATGAGAACATTTAAGGTTTTTGACATTATATCGTCCCTTAGAACGAACACCCATCCCCATCACCAGAATCTTAAGAATTTGCACCTGTAATCTTCTGGATGACATATGGGAAAGGTGAAGTTAGTAAATTTGGACAGACAGACTACATATGTATAATAGATTTCACAAATAATGAATATTAATCGAGTATAGCATAATGTTTTTAAAAGCGTAATAGGTCAGGCCGATGACTTATTTTAAAACCGCAAATGCATACTTTAAATGTTACATGACGCTATGATTTTCATTCCCAGTAAAAGATAATTAACATTAGACAGTTGTCGCAAAATAACCGTGTATGTAAGCCGCTATTAATATGATTTTGTAGTTGGCAAAATGTGATATAATAACTAAACACGACAGTTGAACATTGAAGTTTAAAATGTTCATTAGAACTGTAAAAAATGTAGTCTTACGAATGGGTAATGAGGCGGGATAGCTGCGCTGTTAGAGTTGGTATGAGGACAGGTTAAAAGTTAGTGAACGGTGTAATATGGACTTCACTGCAGAGGAAGACGCGGCGTGCAGCTTATTTTTTGAACTACGCTTTCAAGGACTGAGTAGATTTCAATTCACGTTTTGTGGGATTAACTTTGGCATGTTACGCCTTTTGGTTTACACAGTTTTCGTTTTAACATTAGGAATAGGGAAAGGAGACTTTTTCCAGCAGTAATTTAATCAGGTTACTACAGGCAAAGTTTGATTTCTGTATTCGGACGAATTGAGGTCGAGAACCCTATGTATTCGTTTAAACACAAGTTTTCTTAGGCCGAAGAAATGTGTGGTTATCATGTTTAGCCAATGAGAAACGTTTTATGGTGTTGGGTACGACGAGTTCATGCGAAAGACGCGTTTTGTAACGAAACTTTACTGTCAACTACCATACAATATTGATGTATTAAACGCGAGTGCGTGTTAATGCAGCAAAGTGAACCCTGACTCTTCATACGTTCCTGTTAATTATCGTATTGCCTGTTCCAAAACTGTGTAGACTTCTACATTTTGCTACAAGAATCTGAACAAAACATAGGAAACGGACCTTCACGCAATTTGATTTACATTTGAACGTCAGCAGTGATTTTCGGCTGAAAGCAAAGATTGGAGGCATGCCTTGCCTACACATTTTATTTTTTTCAATGCTCTACCTGAAGTACTACACTGGCTAGGAAGCGAGTTTTTTTACCTGGAAATTTTGAATTTTGCAGAACTCTTGTTGTTCCAAGCAAGGTGCATGACGATACACACACACTCACGCACACACACACGGGACCGACATTTTTACCTTTCATCCTAACGAGGGCGTATTTTTATGAAAAATGTTCACCTAGCATGTTTCAAGTGTTGGGATATGAACCAGGGACTTTGGGCATAGTGGTCACATAAATACCAACTTTGCCACAGAGCTATACATGCCTTGACTGCAGCTATTAATTAAGGTATGCCTGTTGCATATTTTTTAATTGCTGTCTTGCATGTACAGCTGTAACATTTGACATTACGTGTGATTTTCCAATGCTCCACCCGAAGGTACTACATTGGCCAGGAAGCGAGTTTTTTTTACCTGGAAAATTTTGAATTTTGCCGAACCCTTGCTGTTCCAAGCAAGGTAGGGATCTTTAACGTGCGTGACAACACTCACACACGGGACCTCCATTTTACCTCTCATCCGAACGAGGGTGTATTTTTGCGAAAAATGCTCGCCTAACATTTTTCAAGCGGACCGTGTCTGGATTCGAACCCGGGACCTAGGGCGTAGTAGTCACACACATACCACTACGCCACGGAGCCGCCCTGTAACATTTGACAGCAATAATTTACGACCACGTTTGGGGTGTAATAAATAATGACGAGTTAATGTTATATTTTACACCCAAGCTGGTAGTGTAATAGGGACAATCAGTTAAAGGGGTTAGAACTTGGAGAACACGCCATTTGAATATTTTGGATTTTGTGTTATGTTGTGTTGGCTTTAGGGGCCCGTGTTAGAGAGGAAGGATGAAAAATTGATATGCTGATGGTTTCTGGACATCCATGAAAGTACTTAGTTTGTTGAATGATAACGTAGCAATGGAACAAGTGTTGTTTAAATTTAAGCATGATGTTATCGTGCAAGTTTGGAACATTTTAAATTATTAAGAAATACGTGTACGTATTGATTTTAAATTATTTTAAATGGACAATGAAATGATTAAAGAAGAGTTTATATTTAACTGTTTTCTATGTTGGTTATTAAGTGTATTTCTAAAAATGGGATGTAGAATGTCATGTAATTCAATATGGGAAACAGGAAATTTGGAGTGATAGTTATTATTAATGGATTTGATTTTTTTTATGGATTTCCTTTAATAAAACCTGACCAATTTGAGGTTAAAAAATTAGATTTTTTGCAATTTTTTAATGGTAATAGAAGTTAAGTGTAAGTTGAATTTTATTTGCATTTTTATATGAACTAGATAAAAATTAGGTTATTGTGCAAGGATTTTCAGTCACCCCAATGATGGAGTCGTATTTGGTAGAGGCATTTTATTTCAAATTTTTTTAAAGACAATTTGATGTATTTTTACGATATTTTAGAGAACGGTAAAGCATAAGGTGATAAATTTAGGAAATCCAAAAGCAAAGGGGATCTATTTGGAATAACCGCCTTCTATGTAGGGACAATATTGAAAAGTACTTGCTGAAACAAGACGGTTTGGCGCCCCTTAATTATGACTGGAAAAAACCTTTCATGGTAAGTGAATATTATAACATTGTTTGTATTTCAGCCATTTCAAATATTTATCTTTTTTATACTTAGTATCTTCTATAGAAACCCACTCCTATGCCACTGTAGTTAGATGATGCATCCTTAAATTCCTACAGGGTCCCCGTCCTTTTAGAGCAAATCTAAATTTATAATGTACCACTTATTGTAGTCATAACAGATGGTATAGAAAACTAAATATAAAAATTTTCTTTGTTTTTTTTTTAAAGTTTTGTATATTGTGAAAGAGTGTAAGATGGTCATCGTCCAGATGGAAATTATATAAAAATTTTCCTGACTTAGAAAAACAGGAAATTTTTATTTTAATTGTAGTCTTTATTCTTCACAATACAGAGTGGCATTAGTTTTATGTCATTAATTTAAAAGGGGACCTAGAGACCGACAAGACAAACAAAAATTGTTAATGAACCTATAATCTAAAACGAATGGTTAAGCCACAAACGGACACACAAAAAACTATCATAAATGTTTTAGAACCACTGCTATGAGGATAAAATGCAAATAACATCATTCTTTAGAATCGACCAACCAAGTTGTGACCTTCTGCAAACTTAAATTAGTGAAATAGAGTGCATTTTAGCTGCCAAACAAAATAACCCAAATGCACGTTAGGTGCTACCAAAATAAGATTTAATTTTTTTTAAACGTTCGGTGATCTAATGGTAATCACAACAAAAATAAAATTTCATTATGCTGATTTGGTCGACTGTATTGGGTTTCTGACCTCGTACGCTTGAGTTTCTTGCAATTCAGTTTTAGGAAGCTTTTATACGATAACCTACTTTAAGTTGACTTTGTTGTTTTATTGAAATAGTTTGTAAATGGAGTTTAATGATTCGTAAGTAGTTCTCCTGTTTGATTTTGTCACTTGTGTTCCACTAGCTGCTAAGTAAAACACTTAAACGCTGTGTTGTGATTTAATTGTATTTGGTTCTAGATAATTAGATATTTTGTCGCGTAGTAGTTTCGTGATTTGTGATTTGAAATTACAATGGTCGGGAGTTATACGAATCACGAACTTGCCGATATGTATTTATTGTATGGGGAGTGATTCAGGATAACACTAGCACTGGTAAGTTATTTCTTATAAACATATAACAAAACAGCAGCCCAGAACTTTTACTTAAGTTGACCTAGGTGGGTCATTTTAAAAGCAGTCCAAGAGTAAAATGCCCCATAGGTTTTTGTTTAGCCATTCAATCTCTATCACCTCCTAAATTTAATGACATAAGACTAATGCTACCCTGTCTAAATCTACACATCTCTGAAAAGTAAAGATTTTTTGTAATTTTTTGAAAAATTGTTTGCTTTAAGTTTGCACATTTCATAATTTCATAGTGACATTTTCCAAATTTTCAAAGTTTTAGGTAAAAATGCTAAATATGCAACGCGTTTCTTTAATTTAAATATAATTACTTACACAACCCAGTCCGTCCAATAAATATGTTCATCTGTTATAGCGATGCCAAAGGGGTATGTGCAGTTGGTAGCAATTGTTTGTCGGTACCTAGTATCTATATCAACGCATTCAATACTCTTTGTACCAGCATCTGTATAGCATAAACGTTCCGTGTCAAAATCAATAGCGACTGAATTAGGAAGTTGTACAGTATGTCCTTCGAGGAAATTTTCTCTTCCTGTTCCATCTGCATTAGCCCATTCTACTTTAGGACCAGCCCTGTTCCAATCGGCCCAAAAGATTTTCCTAAAAAGAAGAAACGTTAGGTGCTATATTACTACATACTTGTAACATCTATTATTTACCCTCAGGCTAAAATAACAAGAACAAATTATTAAAAAATTAGAGAGAATTACACTTTATTGATACAGATGCATCAAATGGCCATCGATCTAGGTCTTTCATATTATTTTTTGTCGTTGATTTCAATTAATAGGTAGAAATTAAACAACTTAAGTTGATTAATTATTGTTTTCAAAAAGTTCTCAAACCAATCAAAATTAGGCGGCATTCAATAAAATTACTATCTTATACAGGTATTCTCCGATAATAGTACTTCAGCTCTGTAAAAGTACCTACCCTGTCTTTCTTTTGAGTTAGTTGGCAGCATGTTGTTTGCAATTGAGGTCAGCAGTGATTTTCCAGATGACTCTGAAATAATGTCCCGATTTTCTAGACCGAAGCTGTACGTATCAAATTGTTTTGTCTTCTGTAGGCTGAGTAAATATAAAAATTGTTCGTGTTTAAGTCATTGAAACTAGAATTGTGAATCTCTTTTCATATGTTTAATGTTTATTAAGAACAATCATTTTAAATTCTATCAAACTAATCTACACTCCGAGCATCTGTTCACATGCTTTCTGTTTCTCCTATTAAACTTTTTAAATCTCTTACAAAGGGCTTCAAACAGGTTTAATTTCCAAGTGTTTAATTAATACTCAATTTTAATCTATCAACGGATTTGTACAAACACTATTGCATTGTTTGCATAATTTTTTGTATTCATTTTATTTACTTTTAATCCCCAGCATGGCCAATAAAAATTTCCAAAGGGCTGTTGTTTACATACATTTTATTTATACAATGTGCAATATAATTTTTGTTTGTATGTACTTTGTTACTAATGGTCCAAATTTCTTCTTATATATTGTTTGGATAAGCTTAATTACTATATTTTACTGTGTAAAATTAGTGTAGGTAGTGTGTAGTGTCATTTTGCCTCGGTACATATCGCTATCGAACACGGTTGCTGGTGTCTTTTCAATTTAGTCAAAATTCTACTGATTAGGTCAAGTAATCACCACGTAAAACCATTCGGAGATAATTATATATTATGTAGGCATTTGCACTCATAGAATGTATATTTATTTAACCCAACTTCTAATTAGGATGAGCAATTAAAATAGTAAAGCACATAATGCATTATAAATAGAGAGTAATAAATATCATGATTTTATACCTCTTCATATTATTTTAGAATTATGAAGTAAATAACCGCGAATCAACTAATATGAACGTTTCATCCCATAATTAATACAAAAGTGTAACTTAAGCATCTAACTTAACTGATAAATTATTTACATGCTATTGTCCAACCATTCAAATATAATTTAAAATAGATTCAAACCTAAATGATACACAATTTAACAAATAAAACTACTGCTGTTAAAGTTATCGATACCTAACCTCCCACTACACCCGGGAGGAGGTGGCTCATCATTTCTTTTATTGCGGATATCATATACTTTAATGGATCGGCGTCTTTTTATTTTATCTATGTGGAGTAAGACCACCTACAACCCCTTATATATTATTTTATCGCAAACAAGATTGTCCCGATCCAGATAGTTTATCACAGTCTGCTCTACCTATTTATTTAAAAGAAGTTTTAATAAAAGACCATTCACAATTAGATAGAATGTATATTATGTTCATAATTCGAATATCGGCGGGAATCTTTTAAAGAAAGGAAAGGAAATCAGGTGGGGATTAGTTAAGGTTATGATTGGAGGAGAGAGAAAATGTAATGGAAGATGATGGTTAATAGAAATTTATGTCTTGAGTATATTTTTTATTTTTTAAAGTCATCCTAATTAATTCGGCTAAATCTTACAACTTCAGGTGTGGGGTGAACATTTAAAATAATATACAAGATTATGGTTTGTATATTTTTATGATGGTTTGGTATGAAGTGTCAACATAACCTCATTCGACCTCATGGATAAAGAAAATAGTTTAATTAGAAATAATGCCAGTTTTGAAGCTTTTGTAGCTTCTAAAAGAGAGCAGGAAGCTCCAGGAATAGTTCCACTTCAAACTCAAAGAATGTCTTCACCTCAGGGTTCATTATCCGATTTAAGACAACCAGATGGTTTTCAAGGAAGCAACTTGGGATCATCACAACAAGCACAAGATGCTGGCCAGTACTTTAATGTTGTTAACATGTTAATCCAACAGAATGCACAAATGCTGCAAATGCTACAGTTGCAACAAGCTCACAATACTGCACCTAAATACGAAAATAACGCTGTAAAAAATTTTAATATTATGCCGGATCTATCAAAAACAATTGATAAGTTTGCTGGTGAACAAGATTTAAGCAGGGCTAGATTTTGGTTACAACAAATAGAAAGCACAGCTTTGCTGCATAATTGGCCCGATTCTTTTATTTTCCAGACAGCTAAAAGTAATTTGGATGGTGCTGCAAAATTCTGATTTATCGGAAGAAGCGATGAGTTAACAGATTGGCCTAGTTTTAAAAGTGCATTTCAAAAAACTTTTGTATTTACTCAGAATAAAACTGATTTATGGAAAAGTATGCAAGGGCGCTTTCAGTCCGCCAGCGAAAGTGTTTCGGTTTATTTTCATTCTAAAGTAGCGCTTTGTATGAATCTCGATTTGTCATTCGATGAGACTAAAGAACAAGTTGCCATTGGTTTGTGGTCTAGGAATTGAGCAATTTTATTATGTCCAAAAGTCACATTGATAAAGACACTTTATATCAAGATATAATTAATTATGAACGAATAGTTGATGCTAGAAAATCTAGAATCGGTGAAAGGAAAGAAAAGGCCGATAGTTTCAAAAGTTTAGCGTTAAAAGTGAAATGTTTAACCACGATTCTCGGCGGATGATATAAAATTTAACAGGGCTATTCCAAATATGACTTTTCAGCCACAAAGGGATTCTGCGATGCTTTAACTGCAATAACATAGGACATAGCATTGCTCAGTGTAGTAAACCGGTAAGGCCAAAGGGATCATGTTATCTATGTGGATCTCCGGATCACCAGAAGAGGGACTGCTCAAGGAATAACCCGGAGCCCCACGTTAGGTCAGAAACATCAACCGCCCTTCTTGTAGAACCTAATACGTCAAGTGGATATATGCTACCAATCTGCTTGAGTAAGGATAATTTTTCTATTTATGTTGATTCTATTTTAGATTCAGGTAGTGCAATATCACTAATAACTTTTGATAGTATAAAATGTTTAATTTTCAATTTTGTGATACTCGAATAAAATTTTAAAGGTATAAATAAGGCTAAGTTAGTAGTGTTTGGGTCAATTTATTTTAAGCTTAAAATATGTGATATAGAACTAGATTTGCTTTTTTATGTAGTTCCAAATAACACTATACCTTACAAGTGTCTTTTAGGACGTGATTTTATGACACGTGAGCAAATTCAAATATCTTTTGTAGGCAATCAAGTAAAAGTTGTACCAACTTATAAATTGAATGAGAGTGATCAAGCTCCCTGTGTAAATGATGAAATTTTACACATTAATTATGTAGGTAATAATGAAATCGATCTGAATATTAACCCTTCTCTGTGTCCAGTGGATCGCCAACGGGTTGTCGATCTTTTGTAAATAATTATGTTCAAGCTGAAAACCTATCGAACCCTAACTAAGTTCGAGATGAAAATTGTGGTAGAACCTAACCACGTTCCATTTTTTAAACCACGAGGTTGTCTTTTGCAGAGAAAATGCATTGCAAGAAATGATTAGGGATATGTCCGAAAATAACATAATTAGAAAAAGTAATTCAGAATATAGTTCCCCAATCGTTTTGATAAAAAAGAAGACAAACGGTTATAGATTGTGTATTGATTATCGATCATTAAACAAAATTACGTTGCGTGATAATTTTCCAATCCCACTAATTGAAGATCAGATTGATCAATTACGAGACAAAACCTATTTTACGACGTTAGATTTAAAAAGTGCCTTTTATCATGTCAATTTGGAAGAATCGTCCATTAAGTATCGTCTTTTGTAACTCCGGACGCTCAGTATGAATTCCTAAAATGGCCTTCGGTTTAAAAAATTCGCTGTCGGTTTTATGCGGTATATTCATGCTATTTTAAGAATATGTTAGAAGCTAACAAAGTTTTAATCTACATCGATGACATTTTGATTGCTACTAGCTCTGTGGAAGAAAATTTGGTTATTCTGAAAGAGGTTTTCAGTTATTGGTTCAAAACAAACTAAATTTGCGACTAGATAAATGCTCATTTCTTAACACTGAAATAACACATTTAGGCTATGTCATAAATGGTTCGCACATTAGGCCTAGTGACCAACATCTTAGGGCAGTAAAAAACTTCCCCGTGCCTCGTAGCACCAAGCAATTGCATAGTTTTATTGGCTTAACGTCCTACTTCCGGAAATTTGTGCATAATTACTCATTAATCGCTGGTCCTCTTTATGATTTATTAAAAAGAGATGTTCCATTTCATTTTGGTCCGAATCAGATCAAAAGTTTTAATACTTTAAAAGAACTGTTGGTTTCCAAAGCAGTTCTAGCTTTGTATTCTCCAAAGGCAGAAACAGGTGCACTGTGATGCGAGTTCGTTTGGATATGGAGGAATCCTCATGCAGAAACAAAATGATTTAAAGTTTCACCCTGTTTTCTTTTATAGTCAAGCGTACTACGGAAGCCGAATCAAAGCAACATAGTTTTATCTTGGAATTAAAGGCTATTATTAATACTTTAAATAGGTTTCAATTTACTTAGAGAATTCGTTTTAAGATCTTTACTGACTGCCATAGTGTAACGGCAGCCTTGAAAAAGAGATATTAATCCAAAATTATGCGTTGGAGTCTTATTCTTGAGAGTTATGATTATATTTTAGAACATAAAAGTGGTACCAGTATGCGACACGTAGATGCGCTCAGTAGATGTTTTGAGAATATTCTGGTTATTGAAGAAACGACATTTGAAAAAATCTTAGCATAAAACAGGGTCAAGATCCTAAAATTTCTGAAATCGACAGTCTTTGGAACAAGCTAAACAAAAGTTGTTTGAGCTTAATAATGATTTGGTTTATAGAAAACAGAATGATTTGCTTTTGTTTTATGTTCCACAGACCATGGAAAATAATGTTATCTGAACCTGCCATGACGAATTAGGACACGTGGGTGTTGATAAATGTTGTGAGGCAATTAAACAAATTTATTGGTTTCCAGATATACGTAACAAAGTTAAAACCTACATTTCAAATTGTTTAAAATGTGTTGTTTACTCCCCGGCCAATAGACAAAAAGAGGGATTACTTCATAGTATTCCAAAGGGTGATAAACCTTTTAATATCATACATTTGGACCATTGTGGACCATTAGAAAGGACTAAACAGACTCTAAACAAATTTCTTTTTGCAGTAGTAGATGGTTTCACAAAATTTATTAAATTATTTGCTTGCAAAACCACTAATGCAGCTAAGGTTATTAAACATTATTCCTATGGTCGCTAAATTAACGGACGCACCAAATAAGTGGGACCAAATACTTACCAAAGTTGAATTTGCGGTTAATACCACAATTAACAGGTCTACTGGTCAAATTCCAGCCAAATTATTATTTGGAATGCAGCAAGAGGGTGCAATCAATGATGATTTGAAATACTTTCTTACTACAAAAAATTATAAACATGGAAACATTGATGAATTGCGTGAAACGGCAAGCAAAAAAATTGAAAAGTGTCAAGAATACAATAAAACCTATTATGACCTTAGACATAAAGTACCTAAAGTATACGATATTGGTGATTACGTCATGATTCCCAATATAGATGTGACTCGGTGTAAATAAAAGCTTTTACCAAGTTTAAAGGTCCATATGTCATTCGGAAAATCTTACCAAATGATCGTTATGTTATTTCTGACATTGATGGTTTTCAAGTCACACAAAGACCATTCGAAGGAATCTTTGAGACAGATCACCTTCGTTTATGGGCAAAATTTGCAAACTAAAGGGGGAGGGGGGGGGGTAAAGCATTGTATCTACCCAATTTTGATTTTAAACTTATGTTGTACTCAAATTTTATGCTTCTTATGCTCCGGGTTTTATTATTACCTTATGTATTATGAATAACGCAGGGCACCTGATCACTTATGTATTTGCCTTATGATTTTGAAAAACTTATGTTTATGTGTGACTTAGGATTATAGTCGATAATATATCTTAGTATGTGAATTTAGGGTTTTTAGTTAAGTGTTGGCAAGAGCGAGGACGCTCTTATTTGTCAGGTTGGCCGAGCTGTAGGCATTTGCACTCATAAAATGTATATTATGTTCATAATTCGAATATCGGCGGGAATCTTTTAAAGAAAGGAAATCAGGTGGGGATTAGTTAAGGTTATGATTGGAGGAGAGAGAAAATGTAATGGAAGATGATGGTTAATAGAAATTTATGTCTTGAGTATATTTTTTATTTTTTAAAGTCATCCTAATTAATTCGGCTAAATCTTACAATTATAATAATACTCATGTTAATCAAAAATGTTAATTTGCATTTACAATCACACAAAGGAAATGATAATTTAAAGGAATATATCACCTACCTTTCACTGGTTGTAGTAGTTGATTGTACTTGCACTGCTATCAGATAATTATGGACTGTATGTATAATGTTCACTAATTGTTGCTAATTACTGATGCTCGATGCACCGAACTAAATCACGAACCAAAGCCAAGCGAGAACGAAGTTGAATAGTCGTCCACTGTAAATTACCAACCCTTTTATGTCGTTGCACTAAAGGTAGGGATAATGGAGGGTTCTAGCTGGGAAATAGTTTAAGGACTTAAATTAATTGTGATTGGCATACTACAACTACAAACAAAATACTTATAAAGCCTTAACATACCGCCCACCAAAATGAGTATTAGGAACTTATTTTCTAAGTGCGTCTAAACGAACAAAAAAAATATATAACCGTAAATTTAAAAGTTAACTTACCCTAATATACTAACTATAATACTAAGTTGCCTCTGGAATGGGAGAGGCACAACTTTACAACGGGCCTTTTAAATAGTCCCTGGGATGTTGCCACGGTAGCCACACGACAAACATTGTCCTTTCCATAATGCAACGTATGTATACGTCCCATTTTCCACTGTAATGGAGACACTTGAGTATCTTTAATCAACACCAACGTTCCCACCATTAACGAATAATTAGCAGAAAACCATTTGGTTTTCTGTTGAAGTGTGTAGGTACTCCAAATGCCACCGTTTCCAAAATGATTGCTGAATACGTTGAACCAGTTGCCAACGATTTAAGGAAGATAGTTTCAGATTTACGACATTAGGGTCGGGAATGACAGACACTGGTTCTACGTTCAGAAAATGACCAGGACTTAAGAATGAAAAATCAGTGGGATCGTTACTCATTGGACATAAAGGTCTGGAGTTTAATATGGCTTCAATTTGAGCTAGAATGGTGTTAAATTCTTCGTACGAGAGAATTTGTTCGCCTACCACCTTCTTGAGATGGGACTTTACAGATTTTATCCCAGCTTCCCACATTCCCCCAAAGTGAGGAGCCGACGGAGGATTAAAACAAAGTGAATACCTTCCGTTTCAGATGACTGCTTCATATATTCGATTAGTTCCCGAGATGCTCCGATAAAATTTGTTCCACAGTCACTATGAATTTGCAAGCATTTACCTCTGCGTGCTACAAACCGCCGTAAAGCTGCAATAAAGGCTTCTTTAGATAGGTTTGATGCCAACTCCAGATGTATCGCTTTTGTACTAAGACAAACAAATAAACAAACATAAGCTTTCAATGATTTGGCACCTCTAATACGATTCATGGTGATAGAAAAGAGTCCACCGTAGTCTACCCCAGTATGTAGAAACGCTTTACCGGCAGTAAGTCTAGCGGGGCAAGTCGCCCATAGGAGGGCATAGCGAAATAGGTTTTGACGAAAACATCGAATACAAGAGTTTAGGCACTGTTGAATAGCCCTTTTGCAGACAGAATCAAAAATTTTGCACTAACAAAAATGAGTAGTTCTAAGTCCAGGGTGTAAATATTTCGTATGGCAATCTCGAATAATGAGCTCTGTCACCCGGTGTGACCGAGGAAGTAGCAAAGGAAATTTTGTATCATAAGGTACGTCTGCATTTCGCAACCGCCGCCCACCCTTAACAACCCATCACTGTCAAGGAAAGGACTGAGAGGTCGAAGTTGTTTATTACTAAGTTTTCCTTTCGAATGATATCAATGTCCTGACTGAAAACTTGTTCTTGAACCCGTTTTATTAATAAATGAAGTGCATACTGTTCGGGGGAGTACAATAATTGTTCTAAGTTTCCAATATCCAAATTTGCATGAACTTTCAAGTTACAAATGAACTGACAAATATATACCAGAATCCTGCATATTTTTCGCAAATCTGAAAATTGATTTACCATCGAGTCTACGAAATTATCTGCAACGTGTATATTAAGGGATAAAGTTCTTTTTTCAATGTGCATCTGAGTGTGATCTGTAAGAGTTGGTTCCATATGAGCAAGCCAATTCTCTTTAGGTAATAGTAACCATGATGGAGCCACTCGTTCTTGGATATGCGAGACACGATTGCTAATAAAGGTCTTCCAATTATACGACGAAGATCGAATCCATGCTAATGCTACTGTGGAATCTGACCACGCAAATGTATCGTCCAATACTAAATTATTTCTATACGTATTTTGCACATACTTGACCAAGTTCGACAACAACACTGCACCACACAATTCTAATCGAGGTAATGATATACGATTGGTTGGTGCGACCTTAGATTTGGCACAGACCAATGATACTTGGATGTTCCTTTCTCATCGACACAGCGGAGATACACTGCTGCTGCATATCCAGCTTCCGATGCATCACAAAATGCATGAATTTGTACAGTTTGATAGTTATCGCAAAGAATCCGTCGAGGAATTTCAAATTTCAATAACTCGGGTAATTGTTGAAGATACAGATTCCATTTTAAAACAATTTGTTGGGGAGGAAGTTCATCCCAACCAATTCCTAGTATCCATACAGATTGAATCAAATGTTTTGCGAAGAAGACCAATGGTGATAATAACCCCAGAGGATCAAAAATCCTTGCAATTTCCGAAACCATATTCCTTTTGGTACAAGGCCGATCAACGATATTAAGATTGTAAAACAACATATCACTCAATGGTTGCCGTTGCAGTCCTAAAATTTTTTGAGACGTATTGTTTACCTCTTCAAACAAAAATGTTTGCTGATACCGAACGGAATCAGATAAATGGCCAATGACACTTGGCACATTGCTATTCCACTTTCGCAACATAAAACCACCTGATTGGCAAATTTGGTTTAATTCATACACAAGTCGTTTGCCATCCTCTATCGAATCACACCCTGTAATCAAATCATCCACGTACGTATCCGACGCTAAAATCTGGGAAGCAATAGGAAAACGTAACGATTGACCTTTTGCAAGTTCTTGAATTACACGCATGGCTAGAAATGGTGATGATGTGATGCCGTATGTAACAGTGTTTAGCTGATAATCGATAACAGACTCCGAGGACTTAAATCTCCAAACTATACGTTGATAGTCCCGATGGCTAGTAGAAATAAGAATCTGTCTATACATTTGCTTAATGTCCGCAGTTAAAACTACAGAATGTAAACGAAAGTGTAATAACAACTCCATGATATCTTTTTGAAGAGGGGGGCCTGCGAGTAAATGATCATTTAAAGACCCTCCACTTTGAGCGCTGGCTGAAGCATCAAATACGACACGAAGTTTTGTAGTTGTACTGTCTGGTTTGAACACGGCGTGATGTGGTATGTAATATACCGGCGATAATGTAGATGATCGAGTTGAATCCGATACAATACGAGACATGTGACCACTATCGATATAATCCTGCATAAATTCTCTGTATGAATTATACAGTTGAGGATTTATTTTCAAACGGCGTTCTAGTGAAAGAAATCTTGAAGTGCTATTTCCGAGAGCCAGCAAATAGCGGTTCCGGACCATTGAAAGGTAAGCAAAACAATAAAACGACCGGTGTCATCCTGCTTGTGAGTGTCCACAAAATGCCTTTCACAAATTTCCGCATGAGGAGATAATTTGTTAGAATCTGGAATATTTTCCAGTTCCCAAAATCGAGTAATGTTAGCATCTTCTACAAGTGCAGCTAATGATATACGAGATGTAACAGAAGAAAGAACCTTCCTGTTAATATCCACCCAAAGGTAGTGTGAATTGCCACGGGTTCTTCTGGTGACCCAATGCGAGTTGCGTTTAATAAAACACGCACGAACAAATCCGCACCTAACAATAAATCGATATGGCTAGGTTTGTCGAAGTCCGAATCTGCTAAATCTAATCCAACTATGTGAGGCCAACTATTTGGTGAGATCCTTGATGAAGGAAGGGTTCCACAAATGTCTGGTAAAACAAAACAATCAATGCTGTACTCTGGAACAGTTTTACCTTGAGGACTAATTTTACACGATACTTGACCATACATACGCATGGGAAGCAGATAGACCTAAGCCTTCAACCTTCATTGAAATATTCGATTTTCTTAAACCTAAGCGTCGACAACACTTATCAGTCATGAAATTTTCCATTGATGCACTATCTACAAGTGCTCTTACTGTCTGAACTTTACCAAACCCATCTGTAATTGAAATTCTTGCGGTGCCTAATAACGTCATTGTGTTGGACGATCTAGATGATAACAACGTACTTGTAGTAGTGTTGCAGGTGGGTTCGGGAAGTTGATCTGTTGCCTGAGTGATTGCAGGTTTCTGTGCAACTGTAGGGTTTTAAAAGTGCAATAAAGTATGATGACCCCTTGCACACTTTTTACAAACAAGTTTGGAAGAGCAGCGTGTAACCATATGAGAGTTGCGAAGACAATTAATGCATAAGTGTTTGTCTTTAACAAAGTTATAACGGTCTTGTGGCGATTTATTCAGAAACATTTCACATTGGTATAAGTTATGAGTACCACTGCAAAGACTGCATTTCTGAGCGAATGAAGTTGTTACGAATGACTTTCGAACTTGGGGTCTTGAATATTCAAAGGAACGTTTTGAAGGTACACTAGATGATATGGTTTGTTTAATGGCCGTATTAAATTTGGACGGAGTATCGGAAACAACCATATTGCTAATTTCTAATGCCTTGCAATGTTTTTCTAGAAATAATTTTAATTGATCATAAGATGGAATGTCTGATGTATTTTCTAACTCAAATGTTTTCAAAAGATTTGTATCTAACTTTTTTGATAACAAATTAAACAATACGAAGTCGAGCAAATCAATCTTAGTTTGACGTAAGCTTGATATATTTTCCGTAAAGCAATTAAGCAATTCTCTTAAATCTGTATGTGAATTAAATTTTGCTTTTGGTGACGATTCTAAAGCATTCCAATGCGTGTTTGCAATTAAACGTTTTGAATTAAACCTCTCCACAAGAATTGAATAAGCTAGCATATAATTATTATTCGAAATTTGCAAATGTCTAATGAGTTCTCTAGACTTAAAATCCAACGCATCAATTAAAAAATAGAACTTTTCGATCGGTATCAATTGATTATTTTCATGAACTAAATTATTAAAAAATTGAATAAACTCTTGGAAATGTTCTATTTTTCCAGAAAATTTTTTCATTTCTATACGAGGGAGACGAATATTGCTACATGAGCCAATGCTAGTAATATTTGCAGTCAAGCCCTTTTCAGCAGTGGATATATTATCAAATTGCGCTTTAATAATTTTAATGTTTAACAAAGACCTATCTATTTCAATTCTTAGTGTTGTAATTTCATTTAATAATTCCGAGTTGTCCTCATCCAATATGCACGTTTTATAAGCAGTATCTACATCGTTTTTGATATCAAAGGCGCTTTCAGCCATAATATTAACAGAAATACAATTGCCTTTAATATGCTCCAATTTATCTATCGCACCAGATATATCAGATAATCTATCGAGTGCGGCCTAATCCACTATCAACCTATCCGATGAAATATGTGCCATCCTAACGAACAAGGTTACTAATATCGATTTTATATTGATTTCAGCTACAAAAATGAAGGGTTTGTTCACCTAATAATAGGATATACCAAGGGTAATGTTGAACTACCTGTTAAAGAATTTTTACTACAACGTGCCTAACGGGAGCTTGCAAGTTTCAATATGACAATGATCAAAGGGTTATTCTACCCGGTTTTACGAATACCTGAATTCTCTAGCGAACTTGAATTACAAGTTTAAAATAACTGTACTGCTTAAACCCTTTTCTGACTACAAATTCTTACGCTTAACTATCCCTAAAATTTACAAAGATTTGTTATTTTAAGGCTTTATAAGATTCTGTATCAGTACAAAATTTCAAATTTAATGCGAGATTGCATCTACTATAAGTTAGTTTCCCAAATATTTTTTAGCTACTTCGCAAACAACAGAAGCAGCGTATCCATTCTCATTGTTTACTTTCCCCTTTCCACAATAGACAAGAAGGTTTAGCAAATAACCATCAGGTGTGCACAATTCATATAACTTTATACCGTATTTTGCCTTCTTATTGGGAATATATTGCCTAAAACTGAGTCTTCCTCTAAACAAAAGCAGTGCCTCATCAAGTGACAAATTATTACCAGGATAATATAAACCCTGAATATTTTCCAAAACATGATTCAGTAGCTGGTCAATTTTATACATTTTATGAGAAGTATCGTCATTTTCGTGATAGAAACACAGGCACCTTAGTATAGTTTCGAAACGATTCCTTGCCATAGTTGATCCAAAAAGTGGATGATTGTCAAATAACATTTTTTTTCCAATAATGTTTTATTGATGACATTTGTATGTTGCCCATAACAATGCATAAACCAAGAAACTTTCTAATTTCATCAGGGGTAATTGGTGTCCATTTGGTCATATTGGACCCTTTTTTCAAGTCTTTCTCACTACATATCTTGTATGGATGTGCATTTGTCCAGTTACTAATTTTTTTGATGAGTTAGTTATCAAAGATCAATGAAAAAATGTCATGAACCGAAGATGTAACTGGGATGTGCAGTTTCAACCCTTCTTGTTCAGAGAAAATATGTATAACTGGGGGTTCATCCGTATCTGTCCATTTCTCTACATCATCGTCATTCATATTCAATTGAGCGTCATCATCATCAAGTGAGTTGATAATTGGATTGTTGTCACCTGATAAACTCTCTTCAGATTCACTTGAACTGCTCGATCCAGATGTATGATAATTGCTGCCTGATTCTGCAAACAATTCTTCTTCTGAACTGTCACTTTTTTCGCTTCTTATGATGCGATCCACTTCTCTTGCAATTCCATCTGCGTCAGAGGTCTATTGCTTCTATTTGAATTCATTGTTATATATCTACAATAGAATTCAACTAAACATTATTGAATCACATTTACAGGTTATCTATGACTATAATACACAAATAAGGCCTTATTTATCTTTTCTTCATAAGTTATTCATTTGAAAATGATTGCTGTGTAAAACTATGATATGCACACTGGAAGCAATAACTGCAAACTGAAATCTAACCTCATATTTGCTCTCTGTTTACACATGCTCGCATTTTGCACCCTATTGCTTGAACTGGAATATATATCACAGGACCAAGCAACACATAGATGGGACAGACATATAGATAGACCATGGTGAATAAAAAAACCTTCCATGCAGACTACTACAAACTGCAAGCCATTTATATTATTAGATGTCTGTGTCACATGTGTTACGGTGGTCGTTCACACAAATTGCTATGTCACATATATATGTGACGTCTGGTAGTCAACGTGTTACGTTAATTAATTATTGTTTTCAAAAAGTTCTCAAACCAATCAAAATTAGGTGGCTTTCAATAAAATTACTATCTTATACAGGTATTCTCCGATAATAGTACTTTAGCTCTGTGAAAGTACCTACCCTGTCTTTATCTTGAGTTAGTTGGCAGCATGTTTACAATTGAGGTCAGCAGTGATTTTCCAGATGACCCTGAAATAACTTCCCGATTTTTCTAGACCGAAGCTGTACGTATCAAATTGTTTTGTCTTCTGTAGGCTAAGTAAATATAAAAATTGTTCGTGTTTAAGTCATTGAAACTAGAATTGTGAATCTCTTTTAATATGTTTGATGTTTATTAAGAACAATCATTTTAAATCCTATCAGACTAATCTATACTCCCAAGCATCTGTTCACGTGCTTTCTGTTGCTCCTATTAACTTTTTTAAATATCTTACAAAAAGCTTCGTGCAGGTTTAATTTCCAAGTGTTTAATTTATACTCAATTTTAATCTATCAACGGATTTGTACAAACACTATTGTATTGTTTGCATAACTTTTTGTATTCATTTTATTTACTTTTAATCCCCAGCATGGCCAGTAAAAATTTCCAAAAGGTTGTTGTTTATATACATTTTATTTATGCAATGTGCAATATAATTGTTGTTTGTATGTTCTTTGTTACTAATGGTCCAAATTTCTTCTTATATATTGTTTGGATAAGCTTAATTACTATATTTTACTGTGTAAAATCAGTGTAGGTAGTGTGTAGTGCCATTTTGCCTTGGTACATATCGCTATCAAACACGGTTGCTGGTGTCTTCAATTTAGTCAAAATTCTACTGATTAGGTCAAGTAATCACCACGTAAAACCATTCGGAGATAATTATATATTATAATAATACTCATACATGTATATTTCTATTATAATTTGTTTCTGGTGTTTCAGAATTTTATAATTAATTATTTGAATCTAATTTCAAAAAGGAGTTCATCAACTTTGCAGTTTAAACCACGAATCATTTAAAAAATTTCTAATGATATCGCCGTACTCCGATGTATTTAACGTTTACGTTCAGTTGCCTACTGCTAGCCACCGCCCTGTCTCTAAATAACCTAGAATAAATTTTAAATTTCACACAATTCGTTTTATATGCCTCGACTAGCTCAGTTCAACCCCACACAGAGTGCACGGCGATACGATCACAGAAATTTTTGCACCCTTTTTCTCTAACACTTTCCACTTGAATGAGGTAAACAAAATTAACTAAAATTTATATAATAACCAAAATATGTACAATTTGTAGCTCCACAACATTTACAATATTACTCGTGATTTAAGAAAACCCTTGAATCAAAGTAACAATATAAATCAGTTTGTCTCCAAATTAAGACTCTCTTGCATCAGTTTAAAGTCAGCAAAAATAACTCTGTATACCACTGGAAGTACGTTGAACGTTCAATGACCTTCTTTCTCTTTTACATAATTTCTACGTGTCAACCAAAAATTTTTGATGACCCTTTACATAAATACCTCGGTACATGTAAATTTTAAATGTTCAAAAAGAAATTAATGCTTTATGCTATTAATGAATTTTATCTATGACCTGTTGTTTTTTCCTGTTGAACTCCTGGTTGTGAATGCGCGTCTCTGCACGCACCCCAATTCTTAGAAGTGCCGCTGCGTGCTGTTGACCAGTATCCTTGAATTGTTTTCAGTTAGATTTTCTTATTGATTTTGTTTGGTAGTTGTTTATTGAATCGCGTAGTACAGCTTGGTTAAACGCCCAGTTTAACACTTAATTCAACCCTTAGTTCAATAATTAGTGTAATATTTAGTGTAATATGTGGTACCCTAAGTTAACAAAAATATTAAAGCTTATGTTTAATTAGAATTTTGGACTTACGTTTTAAATGTTAACGGCAAATTTCTGTTGTACATTTGCACTTGTACTAATATTGTAACAATTTTTTTGACCACTGCAAAGCACCAATAAATTATTAGTTAAATACATCTTTTTGTCTGTGCCATTAAACCAGTAAACGTTGTCAATTAAATAAATATCCGTATTGGGATCATGTGGTCTAACCACAACACAGAGATGCTAGTTTGGTTGCTAACATCAGGCGTTGACTATTTGTATAAACATTTCAATGCCAAACACCTTTGATATTCGTGCGCAACGTGTCAACGGTCATTCACTTGGCACGAAGGTATCATGGAGAACCTCAGAGTTCTAGCGAGTAATTTACGTGTGGCTTTACGCCTTTGTGAAAACTCAAGTGTAATAAACACTTGATATAGTGTTTTTAATAATAGTAAGCAAATAGATATAATCTCCTAGACAAACTAAATAATTTTGTTGTAGCGCTCTTTTTGTATATTCTTTTGTTTAGTCTGATCCCGTTTTATCTGGTTTTATAAAAATTAGCCCGTTTAAATTTTGTGAGTTCAAAAATAGTGTAACCAGGTATATGAACAAATAGCATAAATACCTTCGAGATATTTGTAGCTTCTATTTAACAAAGAAGCTCTAATTGCTCTTTCAGAATTTGATGACTAATATTTGAGTTTTTTGTGTGCATAATCAATCTTTTCAGTTTTTTATGAGGTAGTAAGAGTATACCTCTTGTGTCTACACTTTGTTAATTTAATTCAATTTTTTACAGCTCGTGCGTAAGTAGTTAACACGATATTCTTCTCTAAGGACGCCCAAGTCCCCCTTAGGGAAAACTTCTGTTCAAAATTTAATGACTTGGTGGCGCCCACCCTAAACCCTTATTTTGGTATTAATTAAGCCATAGTAAGCAAATAATGTTTTGTAAAAAGAAGCACGACCAATCCTCATACGCTCTACCCGAGGAATAGACCTCTAGCATAGTCGGAAGATATTTGCGTTCCATCATTTTAAGGAAATCCTTCTTTAAGGTTTACTGGTTCCATTTGAGAATAACAAAGAACTCACGGGTTACTTTAATTATTCAATTAACCCTTATCAGTAAGTGTTTATGGTGTAAGAGTATTTGAAATTTTCAATCACCAACTTTCACTTGAATATTATTATTTAATTTGATGGTTTAACTTTGAGTATTATCTTGTTTCAGACAAGTATAGAGCGTGCCTTGGTTGTATAAAGACTGACCCTTTATCAGCTCGTGCGCTATTTAAAGGTACGCTTTTTTGTTGATTGAGGCATTGCACTTGTCTTATCGTGCAAGCCTTCGGATTTTCATGGAGTTACCATCCTAAATTTTGTTGCAATATTTTTGCAAATCACGTAGACATCAAAGTTTGTATTGTGGATTCCGTTGACCATGATACCTTGTACCTTCTCAAGTCACGTCCTCTTATTTGTATAGGAATTTATTACTTGAAATCGCACGTAGTCAAACTTATGGTTCTTGATTTTTGTTTTCGTAATCTGTTGGATTTGTGTTGATTTTATATTGAAGATCACGTAGACAAATTTTATAATGACGTAAATTAAATAGGTTTATTCACTTCCTGCGTTTATAAAAATTCGCTTCATGTTTGTTTGACTTTTGATGTTCCTGATGCGTATTTATTTAAAGTTTATGAATGCATTGCTATTCTTAAAAAATGAATTGGATTGCATACAAAGTTATTTATCTTACTAAATGTGATTGAATTCTTGAAGAATGAGCTTCTTTCATTGATTAAAGTTGGTTGTGTATTTTATACAGTGTGTTTGATATTTGCTTTTTGTATAATTGGCGAATTGCGTACTCTTTATGATAAAAATGTTTAATTTTCTAGACTTTGGTGTCGTTTACATGGAGTGTACAACCCTTGTGACCCTATATACCCCTAAATAACCCTATTATCATAGCAATGTGTGTGTATATATATATATATATATATATATATATATATATATATATGTATGTTTGTAAATTAGGGCATAATTTTAATTAACAATAATTCATAATAAAAGCTTGAACTTTTTTAAAACACTCGGCATACGGAACTACGTTTTATATTATTCAAATGAATGAGTATTTTCCGGTACTATTTGTTTAATATCAAGTGAAACCTTTAAAAGGGAAACAATCGTTAATTTCACTGAAAATTGCATTCATTATTGTTATTCTAAATCGATACACGTACTAAAACACATAATTTTTTTTAATAGTTCATTATTCCACTAACATTAGCAGCGATAAGGAGAGATATCCAAATAAATTTTTTATTTACGAAGAAACATTTGGACAGATAGTCGTTTGAAATGATCGGATTTTACGTTTGGTCTAGAGAATAGAAATTTTTCTGAACCATGTTACTATTTTCAATCTAGATGTTAAGTTAAAAGTAAGACAAGTTTAGTTTTAAGGGATTATTTATGATGTTCTGCTGATAAACGAAGTTATTTAAAAACAATATTGTGATTAATAAAAATTTGTGCAAGCTTAAAGTATTCATAATTATTATAAAGTGTCTGTAATTAGTTAAATTTTGCCAATTTTGGAAAACAGTTTCAATTCTAGTTTATTGTAATTTGAATTAAGTATATTACTTAGATAACTTCCTCGTCTTGATGCTATCAAAAGTCATATATTTGAATTCAAGGTAAAACATTATCGACGCTAAGCAAGTTTGATGGTAATGTATATGTGTAGAAGACTCTTATTGATGGAACATTAATAGAATTTTGGGGCATCTGTTAATAAAGGTTAGAATAGCTTTTAAGATTTGTGATTTTATGAGACTTTATGACGATATTTAAATCTGCAATTTGTATAGTGTTTTGTAATGTGATAATTTTATTGTAAAAGTCAGTAACTTATATTTAGTCAATTTAAAATCTCGCGAATTTTACTTTAGAAATTTATTGTTTGTAAAACAAAGGGTAATTTACATGCATTGTGGAGAAAAGATATATTTTAAAAGAGTAGAAATGGCGGTGTGAGAATACTCAGAAGACAAAGTAACGTAAAACTAATTCTTGGTGAAAGTTAAACTTTTATATTTTTATTTTTCATTTGATTTAATACTGTAAAAAATTTTCTTTTCTATATTTTAATATTATTTGTGAATATTTATACTATAGAATATTAGTAAAAGTTTAATACATCAATCTATTAGTCTTTTTAGTGTTCTTCTAGCTGAGAAAGTTGAGGAAGTGGATTCCTAAGTTTAGGTTTTAGATTCCGCTTCTGTTGTGCTGAGAAGCGAGCTAGATAATTTCATAGCTAAAATTTATGATCCAACTTGCAAATCTTCAATATCACAGCTATATATATTAATGTGAAGTTTATCCTGATAATAAACTCCTAAAGCCAATTCGAGCTCCACACCTTTGGGCGTCATAATACTGCAAAGTTTACTTTTCAAAAAGCCCCTATAATTGGATGCCATAATAATGCGTATTATTAACTGGTACTAAACTCCTTGTACTCGAGCTCCACTGTTGGACGCTATAATAATGCGCGGTTACCTTTGTACTAAGGTCCCACAATTGGTTCGTCATAAATTAATGCGAAGTTACCTGTGTAAAGTAAACTCCAACAATGTAGTCTTCCACGGCTGCTCTGCTCCTGTCTGAAAAATACAACTAACTATGCCAAAAAAGGAAAGACACTGCAACGGCAAATCTCCTGGATTTATTCAGCGAAAAATTATACACAAAAATTATCATCCAAAATCAAGTTCTCACATTAATTATATTACAAGTTATCCCCTTTTTAAATAATACATTTTATTACATTTTTGCAGATCAATAATCATAAAAAGTAACAGGGCTTTACCACCAACCTTACGTTACTCTGGCTTAATACGAGCTCATAGTAAAACCTTCAATTACTCGTGCTAATTTCAACACAATAAATTACAAGAAGTCTCTTTTACCTTGCACATAATAATATAGTAAGTACAACAATCATTTTAATAACCTAAATTTCCCCTAAGCAAAATATATACAGGTAATATCATAAAAGTTCAATCGTTGGCTGTTTTCAATTCAGTTACTTTTAGTTCCACAGCACATACCCATAAAGTATAAAAGTCATTGCACATCAATTAAACGCAAAAGAAAAAATTTTAAGATCTATCCGTTACCTGGATTTCTACTGCCCATGGATTTGCTCTCACACCATTGACGTCTGCGAACTATATCAGTAGCTGCACCCTTAGGAATGTCCCCCAATCAGGACTGCATCAGCGGTAACTGCTACCTGCGACTCTATCCTCTCGATTACCAGAGGCTTCCAAATCTCTCTACTGCAGCTACGGATCCCATTTACGGTAGGCAAACAATTACGTCGTTCTACCATCAACCTCTACTCCATTTAAAGTGCCTACTATGCACACAACCAAATATCACGCAGTCGGTACTTACTTATTTTCGTCTGCTACCATTTGCATTCTTTAAAACTTTTTACAATACTTATGCTGACAGCTGTTCGAAACTTAACACCACTGATGTTAGTTATATTTCAAATTCGAAGACTGTTATTACTTGCAGACAAGTCAGCTGTAATCTCGTTCACTATTACTAACGTAGTTAGCGCGTAAAGAGAAGTAAAGATAAGAGAGAGAGTCCTACCATCAAATTCTTGTCTTTATACAGGCGTTTGTGCCCCTCTGAAGCTCCTAAATTCTCAATATCTGTCGATACAAACAAAGTTTTCTTGGTAAATTTCAAACGGTTACCCAATTCTAAAAATTCCACAAACTAACGATCTCCCATTTCTCAAATTTCTATAACAAATATCAACTGCCATCCAAATCTCAGGCTTTTGCTCCGGCACCAACTTGGTTGTACTTTGAACTTCATTGTAATAAATACTTTTGTCGAGACCACATGTGTTAGCCTGCAATTCTTCGACAAACAAGTGACGTCAGCGAACTTACCACATCTGCGTTTTACAAAGCGTAAGCTTGAGTTTCTTCTTTTGAACTGATGACGAATTGAATGCATTACTGCGTATTATATTGGACCATTACTGGGAACCATTTTCATCAATTTGTTGTGCAATCCATCGAAGTAAATCGAAACAAAAAATCAATCCATAAAACGAACTATTCAATGTGCATCATTTTTGACTCTTCTTTAACTTTTGTTACAGCGAGATTAATAACGGTAAATTGAGAAACTAAACATGATATCTGAACTTGCAGGTGTGCAACTTCATATACCGCAAATTAGTGAAATCAAAAATCGGTATAGGTGAGGTGAGCGTGTTATTAGAAACAAACAAAAGTCAAGTGCATTGAGCACTTGGTTATGCTGCCACGTTTATAAGCCACGCGTAGATTTCTAGCTCGGACCTTAATGATCTCCATGATGCTTGTAACTGCAACGAGTGGTCGAGCCAGACTGACTCTACTGTCGACGGGATGCGCACAACGCACAAGAATAGCCTGACATTGGAAGTGCAATTCAAATGACCAACGTTTACGAACGGAGCTTATACTATTATTATTAATTAATATACGCCTCGTGATTGTGCTACACGGTACCGATTTGAACATTTATTAACATCATAAAATTAATTGTTTATTTGAATAAACAGTGCAGTGTATTTTATAATTAAATTTATAAGCTTTTATACTCGTAAAAAAAATCGTCAATGATTAAATATGTTCATGATGCTTTTATATACACGCTAATAATATTTACATCTGCCGAATCATGAAACTTAATCTTGTAGCTTCCTTAATTCTTACCATAGAATTATCGATTTCTACGCTAAAAGAATATTTACATTATAAAACACGCTACATTAATGCGTATTCATGATTCTACCCTTATGCTACATTACCTGTAAGCCTCCTAAAAGTTCTTTCTAAAATCAAATCCTACGCTTAGTAATTTGCAAAGCATTAGAAATTGTTGCTTTTTGGTATTTACATACCGAGACTTGAAATAAATTGTCAAATAAATTATCTAACCCCATTTACCATTAAAATACCATAGAAGTATATATATATATATATATATATATATATATATATATATATATATATGCCGTGGAACCTTCTTCTAAAATCTCAAGCCTTTTTTTAAAAACCACTAGAGCCCCACGAATTTGGCGTCATAAAAATTGCCGTGGTAGGTCAGGAACAAGCTTTTAACATCGAGCCCCAGCGTTGGGCCAACATAAATTTTCAAAAAAATTAATTCTAAACATAAAAAATTTCTTACTTTTGCTTTTGAACGCCTCCTTTTTTCTCTGCTTTCACCCTGGCTAGCTCGGCAATCGGCTTCTTCTTGAATACCTACCATTTTAAGTACATACATTTCTCTCTCTCTCACACACACACACACAGTCAAATGAAATTACCAAACATACAACCTTTTTTTTTATTTACACATATAAATAAGTTTCCATTATTCATAAAATATTTACACCTCGGTACAGGCAGTTTGTTACAACTGTTACCAGCTCAATCATCACATACTTTAAAGTCCTTGGTTTTAGTATTTTTTAACAAATTCTATATAATACAAGTAGATGGGCCCCACATGCAACCTTAGTTTGACTTTATTCTGGTCTATTTTGAGCTCATTATAACACAGTTTCCGTAAATGCTTTTTAAACCTTGCATTTTATTGAAAACAAATTTTAAGACCCGTTTACTCCTTACAATAACAATTTATAGCATGAATAAACCTTTTTATATCATCAATAAACCCCTTTTTCAATAATCAACATTAATTGTCCTGCACATGTATCTCTTTAAACAAGTTTTTATGGTAATAAATACGCCACCAATAAGTCAAAACGCACAAACACAAAAAATATCAACACAAATGTTTATACAAAAACAGGAATTTAAGTTTCGTTACCTGTAATCGCCTTCGTTCCTCGTCACCACTGAAGATGGTTACCAGAAACCCTCGTCGTTGTATTATTATTATTATTATTAAAGGTCTTTATTGCCTTAAATTGATTTGTACAGTATATATATATAAACTAAAGCAAATTATGAATAAGAAATAAATTTAAGGAACAATGGGCGAAGTTCATCTTAGTAGCAAAACTACTAGATGTTCTTCCACTTAACCCACATTCGCAATTGTAAAACTTAAAACAAGAAACAAAAAAAATCAAAAATAATGTATACAAAATAAAGAAAAGGAATAAAAATTAAATTAATACAAAAAACACATTTCATATAAG
Organism: Platerodrilus igneus; assembly: GCA_036346225.1. Taxonomy (NCBI): domain Eukaryota; kingdom Metazoa; phylum Arthropoda; class Insecta; order Coleoptera; family Lycidae; genus Platerodrilus; species Platerodrilus igneus. The sequence continues at coordinate 6,465,266 of JARFIW010001115.1, forward strand.
TAATAGCTTATAGAGTTACAGTGCAAACTATAAAAACAAAAGATGCCTCTCAAAGAAGCTTTTGATACAGTAATTTTTTAAATCTTATAATGCCTACCGATTTAATTTCATCCACTATTGAATTATACAATTTTGTTATATTGTACGTATACGAACGTTTAAATAGCTCAGTGTGGTGAAATGGAGGTGTCAACGTTCCCTTATGTCGAATATTGATATTATGAACGTCTGTTCGAAAGGTAATCTTATCATACAGATATTGTGGAGCCTTATTGATTATGATTGAATGAAATAGAGATGCAGCATGCAGGTTTCGTCTTGCAGACATGGTTAGCCACTTAGATTCAGCTCTTTTACAACTAATTCGATCATACTTTCTCAAGCCATATATCAACCTAATACAGGAGTTTTGCAATTTCTGAATTCTATTAATATCAACAGATGTTAAGCACGGACCATATACTACATCTGCATAATCTACACAAGATAAAACCAATGACTTGCATAGAATTGTTTTTGTCGATGCACTTAGTATATCACGATTATTAAACAAAACTCTCAAGTTGCCATACGCCACCTTTAAACGACTAGTTATATACTGAGTAAATCTTAAATTCGAGTCAATGGTTAATCCCAATAGTTTAACAGTATCTATTTTTGGCAACAACTCTCCTTCAATAAATAGGTCTAAATTTTTGAGGCAAAATGTCTATCACTTGCATTACCAAATATAACAAACGCAGATTTACTTGAATTGAGTTTTAAACAATGATCGTTACAATATTTCACTATATACATTAAATCCAAGTTTATAGCGGCAGCAGCTTGTTTTATTTCATCAACAAAGAAATGCATATATATTACAGTATCATCAGCATACATGTGCAATTGAGATGAAAGAAGAGAATATTCAACACAGTGAGTATACAATATGAACAGCAAAGGTCCCAAAATTGAACCTTGCGGTACACCAGAGGCTAACATTCGAAAACGGGACGTTGCCCTTCGACTCTAACAGCCTGTTTTCTAAAGCTCAGATAGTTTTGATCAAATTACAGCTCTCAGGAAGCAAGCCAATATAGTGCATAATAGCAACAAGAATTACATGATTTACGGTGTCAAACGCTTTACTGAAGTCTAGTAGAACTAGACACGTTATTTTTTTATTATCGCAAGCCCGAATTATATCATCAGTAATGTTTAACATTGCTGTTGTACAACTGTGATTTGGCCTAAAACCTGACTGCATAAGTGGTAGTATATTATTAGTCTGTAAATATTCACGAAGTTGTATATCTAGGACTTTTTCTAAAATTTTTGAAAACGTGGGAAGAATGCTTATTGGCCTTAAATCTGACAAAGTTTTGGGACTGGAATTTTTTGGTATAGGCGTAACGTAAGCTATTTTCCATTTTTCCGAACAATTGATTTTAGAATACACTGGTTTATTATATGGGTTATGTATGGAAGAAGAAAGGAATGCAGAGTTTGATCGTTAGTATATTTATCACATCCAAACCTGTTGAAGTACTCTTTATGCTTTCTATTACGCGAAATATGTCATTCTCTGTGACGGTTTGAAAATTAAAAGATGATGCTGCTTTAGGATGAAAATTGTTTTCATAATATTTAATAACTTCACTATTTGGGCTTGTATTAGGTATTGAATCTAAGAAATGATTATTTATTGCTTCAACATCATTGAGATAATCAGGTAAGTTCTGCAATTTACTAGTATTAAATATGTTACTTTTTATTTCAGACCAAAACATTTGTTGCTAGCATTTGTAAGCTTTTGTTCCAAGTAATTTTTTTCTGCTTCCTTATTGCAATATTCACTAAATTTCTAAGCTGCTTGTAATTGTTCCATGAATTTTTCCTTTGTCTTTTTAAACCGAGCAAGTGCTAGATCTCGAATTTTCATCATCTGCCGCAGATCTGCAGTAAGCCACGGTGAATAGCATCTAGTAATTTTACGTTTCACAAATGGGGCATGCATATTTAGAAGAATCAGTATACTATTAGTTAGGAAATCAACTTTGCTGTTGATATTGTTTAGGTCATAAATTACTCGCCATGGGATAGATTGTAAGTGTTGCTTAAAATCAGAGTAACTAAAATTTTGAAATCTCTGTACGTTTTATATGTGGGTTTATTGATTCTTGTTTGCGGAAAATTCAAGGTACAAAAACTAATTCATGATCTGAGCCAAAAAGGTATAACTCCAGCTGAACTAACCTCTTCAGGCTTACTACATAGAATATAATCTATTAAGGTTAAGCTCTTATCTGTATATCTAGTAGGTTGATTTATAATTTGTTTTAACCCAAAAGTTTCTAAGGCGCTACAAACATATTTGGCTTCAATTGTATCCATTCGAAGCAAATCAACATTAGTATCACCAACGCAGTAAATAGAGTCAACTTGCATGCTGATGTCTATGATCGAATTTTCAAGGCTATCAAAGAAGTGTTTGTAATTAACTAAGTGTGGATTGTACATAGTGCCAAAAGCAATTGCCTGTTGGTTTAGTTTAAATTTAATCCAGAGCTGCTCAATATCTGCACTTGAAGACCATATTACATAATTAATATACGATTTCACATAAATTGCTAAACCACCTCCGCTTTAACTCTGTCTCTTCTTATAAGTGAGTATCCATTAATTGATATTGTATCTGATGCTATACAGTCGTTCAGCCAAGTTTCTGATACACCTACTATATCATAATTATTAAGTAATACACAATCTCTAAACTCATTAAAATGTAGTAACAGTGATCTAATATTAAGGTGTGCTATACTAAAATTTTGCATCTGTAACTATGTGATTAAGTTCGATATTTTTGAAATGTATATTTTAAACAAGAAAAGAAAATAGAGATAGATATGTGATCGTCATTACACCTGCTCCTAACCTGTTGTATAATATTTGGACTAATACTGGGAGAAAGAACATAAACTTAAATACACAAGTTTGGATTGGCAAATTCACTATAAGTTGGTTACTAACCATCATTCTTATTTACAAGTTGTAATTCAAATTGTATTGGGTTTCACATATTTAACATAATAACTTTGAAAATTAAATCAAACATACATATTTAAAAGACCATTAACCGCACAATCTTCATTGGATTACGACAATAACATTATAAATCCATATGGCTAGCAATACAAAATCTTTTGTTTTCTTTGAATGTATATATTCTACCATCATAAGTCCAAACTTTATTCCTACCTAGTTTTTTCTGGGCTTCCTTAAACAACATATACCTGGGTTTGGTTAGATCCTCAGTGATGGAGATTTCAGTACCTTTTAGTAATTTTTTATTATTAAAAACCATTTGTTTACTTTTGTAACTTAGAAATTTGATTATTATGCTACGTTTTTTTCCAGATTCTAACCTTCCTAAACGATGACATCGCTCGATCTTCGCCGCCGATATCTGCAGGCCCATTTTATCATTAAACAGCTGCAACACCACATTTTCGAGAACTTCATCTTTTTCTCCGTAATTCCAAAGATCCTAACACAACTTCTACGATTATAACTTTCCAGGTCGTTTACTTTCTCTTTAAAGCGATGTTTTCTTGTTGTAGTTCATTAATAAATTTCTTATGTTCCTGAAATTTCATGTCAATCGATTCAGAAATTTTCGTTGTGACCTTATCAGTCAATTGAGCGAGAAATCTTTCATCATTTATTAGGTCACTAATGGATTGTTTAATTATAGCAACAATATCATTTACCTGTTCTCTCGTGAATGGCATCTTGCAAGCACTAATTAATACGATAACCGAAATTAATTTAACAGTTGTTTAATAAAATTAATATAACTTATATGCAATACTAGGTTTAATAGATAACGGAGCGGTGTTTAACAACACGTTCACTCTACCACGTACATCTACTACAATGATGCCTGGATCCACAGATCTCCACCATCCAAATCTCCGCTACCACTACTATTCTTCCCCCCAGATATTAGCTTTGTCTCAAACGTAATATTCCATGTTACGCTCTAGGCTTTGCTTACCCCAAATATCATCCCTTCATTTAATAGATTCGTTGTAGTAACGGCACTTTTATCTAAACAATAGCACCAACTCGTGCAATCCTTTTGCGGTACGTTACTACAGCTTTCATAATTTCTAAACATGATGTTATATGCAACTTTACTGAACACACAATAATTAATAACCGTAAGAGCATTTACTATTATTACGTTGCAGATCTAAGCACGGTCTCAGATCTAAATGGAAAAAGAGCTTTAATATTTTTCTCCGTATATTTATATGATTTTCAAACCCCTGTGGAACCTATTTCACTTGAAAAGCTTATTTTTGAAACTGCTTCTTAAAATTTCGAACGTAACGAACTCTAACTTCTGAAAAATCCCCATTTCGTCGCGTTGTTACATAGAATTTTGTTTACTATTTTAACGGGCGCGTTCTTCTTGAAAACTGCTAGCCATCGACCAATGATAGAATTTTTCCCTCGTCACAACAACTCTCCACCTATCCGCTATCTATCTCCGTTCGACGCATGTTTGTTGTCTCTTTTAGAACCCCTCTTAAGTTACAGAAAATCAATATTGTAGTCGTCCTTCACATTTACCCGTGTATTTCGTACGTGACTTGTACCCAACGCTTTTTTTATCTGCTTCTCTGTCTGTCTTACATTATCGATCGTTTATTCCACTCACTCTTCAAGGCACTTGGTATTTTAGCAGCTTATACAAATCGACCGTTGCAAACAAACTTCTGTAGAATTTTGTGCTAACGTTCGTTTAAAATTCCATGAACCTGACATAACCAACAGGTGTTCTTCGATACAACCGACCGTTTAAAATAACAATTCTTAGTTTAACGATTCTTGGTATTTGTATAATCAAACGTTGGCTTTTAAAATGGAAACATTTGCGTTTAAAATTATTGATTTTTATGCATGCAAGCTCCCTTTTAGTTTCCATGCGCGTTTGATTTAAAATTATTACAATTACTTATGCGTACCCTTGAGTTTTTATGTACTCTAAAGCTTTATTCCCTTATGAAATATGTACATTCCAATTTTAAAAATAGAAAACTACCTTAATAACCGTCCGATTTCACTATATAAATTAATTAATTTGGTGCGTAAATAATTTGCTCCCATTTCTATATACACAGTTGATAAAATTTTATTGTCTACACCTATTTAACCTCTAATTCCACTACAATATATATATATATATATATATATATATATATATATATATATATACCTTATATACCTTATACATCTTTCAATTACTAGCTCGATTTGAAATGATCATTTGGGCTTTGCATAAAAGTCTAAGTTATTATTTCATCTTATTCACTATATATATATATATATATATATATATATATATATATATATATATATATATAAAAGGAAAAGTTATTTGCAGTCCGCAATAAGAAATTGTATAGAACAATATATAAAATAAGATGTGAAGTAATAAGCTAATGTTTTGTTAATGGCTATATAACTACCAGCCCGATTTGTATTCGTCAATAGACTCTATTATTTTCATAGAGTTTGTTTACAGATACATCTTATTTTATATATATATATATATATATATATATATATATATATATATATAGTATAATATACATGTAAATATTATCATGGGAAATAGTCCAAATCAAACAACAGAAACTGATTTAAAAGTTTAATCAACACCTAACGTTTCGGTACATTCTTTTTGCACCTTTTTCAAAGGCTGAAATGGAAACAAAAAATTTGAAATTAGCAAGAAATACATAACCTGTCGCTAACTACTTACATTGATCATTTATATTAAAGGAAATTGAAAACAAATTACTGCACGATTTACATAATAAATGTGGGTCAAAAATTTAAAAATTGCCAGAAGGGCAATGTCAGGCCACGTTGGCCGTTAAAAAGGTAAAGACAAAGTTGATAATGACAAATTCTATAGAAGTGACAGGACACGTTCCGAAAATGGCATTGATTACAAACCTGAAGGAAAATACCTAACGTTGTTTGAAAATATCATTATTATACAAAGCAGAATAGACGTTATGTACCCTATCAATATCAATCTTATTATTGATAGGATTAATTTCACTGTTAATATAAAAAGACTCAATGAAAAGCCTAGTTTTGTAATTGGCCTCGTTCTCCAAAATGGTGGTGTCATCGAAAAATGGTGTATGACTGGTTGCAGCAACATGAGCAGACAATGCACATTTAGTGGAGTTAATCCTACAGTCACTCCTGTGCTGGGTTAAACGGCTCTTTAGCCACTGGCTAGTCTGACCAATGTAACTGTTGTTGCAACTGCAAGTAATCTTGTAGACGACGTTGCTGTTTAACAATTTCGGAGTACGATCCTTTAATTTGGTAAACAAATTCTGGATAGAAAAATTGTAATCATAAACAATGGCGATCTTAGGTTGTCTAAGTAATCGTACTAATATATATATAAGCCCAAATGATCATTTCAAATCGAGCTAGTAATTGAAAGATGGAAAATATAAGGTCTTGGACAGGACTTGAACCTGTATCCTGGTTTTATAAGTTTTATATATAAGATGAAATAATAACTTACACTTTTATGCAAATAAGTTTTTTTTTATTTGTCAGGTATAGACAGGAAGCAACGCTCAAATTCGCGGCTATAAGCTAACTTAATTAGGTACAAATATGAGTATTTTTAATTTATTTTATTTAATACATATTACTCCACGGATATACAAATCAATCCAATTACGGAGTAATACCTAAATATAATAGTCAAATAACATTTATAATTAAAATTAAAACTAAAACTACTGGTCAAAAATACAGAAGAATTACACCACTAAAATAGTCAAAGAAATATACATTAACAAAAACAGAATATAAAAGCATAGTAGTTTGTATTTGAAATATTTTAGGTGTTAATCAACTGGGCAATATTTGAATAAATGACCTCAGTGATGAAATAAAGATATCAATATTTCCAGAGCAATTATTATACAAATTGCACATTCTATAAATAGGGGAATTTTTATATTTGTTTGTACTAGCAGACTGTAAATAAAATATGGTTCTAGTTCTTACTAGTTTAACAGGGTCATCTAACAATTTATTTAAAAGCTTAAACAGATGAATCAAGTCTGATTTTTCCTACGTTCTTCTAACGATGGTATACTAAACTCTTTTAATAGATCTATATATGGGTAGCCCTGGGGGGATTTTGATGCTTTTTAAAATAAAGAAATTTTAAAAATCGCTTTTGTACTTTTTCAATTCTGGCAGACTTTTTATAATACTGTGGTGACCAAATTAGTGAACCATATTCTAAAATGCTCATAACTAGGGAATAGTATAAGATTATAAGACAGTCAATATTTGAAAATGAAAATGCGTTTCAAATTAAGAATCCTTGGGATTTTGCTGATTTTGTGACTATATAATCAATATGATTTTCAAACAAGAATGTGTTATCAAAAGTGATTCCCAAGTCATTAACAGATAGAACACGTTTAATTAAATGATTATTAATTTTATAATCAAAAAGAATTGGTACTTTCTTATTTTTGTAGAACATCACTGCACATTTTTCATTCAAGAATAATTTATTTTTAGTACACCACTCTATAGGTATGTATATGTCATCTTGGAATGACATACACTCAGAAATAGAATTTACTTTAGTAAAGATTTTCAGATCGTCAGCAAATAGTTTTTTATTTGAGAAAATATAAGTTATGTCATTAATGAATAACAAAAAGAGAAAAGGACCCAGTATAAAGCCTTGTGGAACGCCACTGGAGAAGAGATGTAGTGCAGAATTAGAACCATAAAATTCTACATATTGATAACGATCAGTTACATATGATATTGTATTGTATTGTATCGCACAAGGCAAACTGATTTTTAATGTTATAGAAACGTAATAGTTTAGTTTAAGTATTTTTCAACTTACCCTCGCTGTGGATGAACCGCTATACCCCGGGGATTTACCAAACTTGTGTTAAAAAGTACAGCACGCAACTTTGTTTCTAAATTAGCAACTTCAATCGTGTCTTTAGTAGAATCAGTCCAATAGATATTCCTAGAAATCCAATCAATACTTAATCCTTCGGGTGAACCAATATCTGAAAGTACACTTAATTAAAATATTAATAGTATGTCTTCAACGAATTAAATACCTGTTGTAATAAAATTCATAACGTCACTTCCGTTATAATTTGAACTTTTAATTGTTCGACCTGAAATGTCACTCCAATATACTCTTCCTGTATAACAATCAATATCTAAACCAACTGCTGTCTGAAACTCGTTTATATGTGTTAATTTAATGCCTTTTCTTTGTGACGGATCAAATGGTATCCGAAGGGTTGCTTTGCCTTGATTTAATAGCAGATAGTTGCCGTCGTGCTTTGGAGTTTCTCTGCAAATGGTTCCATTGCCTACATATCCTCTTTGGCATTCACAGACATATTTATGATTTGCATTTACTACACAAACAGCACGTGAGTCGCAGAGATATGGATCAATACGACAATCTTTTTCTACGTAGCAGACAAGACCATCGCCATAGTATCCATTATTACATTTGCACTGGTAAGCTGCTTGCTGTTGGTCGTACTGGCAAGTTGCATACGGTGAACAATTATTAATTACATTACAACCTACAGGTCTTGGTTTACATTCTGTAATTCCATCACCAATAAAATCCGGCTTGCATGAGCAATAATATGTTTGATACTCTTGGTCATATAAGCATTCGGCGTTTTCTGCACATATACCGGTACCACATGTTCCTGATACTTGTACACATTGTTGTTGTGAATCGCGTACCAAACCTTCTTTACAAACACATTCATAGCCAACAGAAGCATTTGTGTATAAACATTGTTCGTTTGGGAGACAGTCTTTATTCGAAGTACACCCAACTAGAAAAAATTTAAATTAATAGATGAAATTATAAATGTTTTTAAATTTATACCATACCAGAAATGCGATAAGTCTAATTTAAATAGCTTTAGTACTGGGAAATTCCAAAAATTAATTTTGGTGGAAAATTTACATTATTGAAGGCACTATTTAACATGGAAAAGTTTCTGTATTATGATAGACTTTATGTAAAGGGATTTAACTAAATTAATTAATTTAAATTCATCATTAGGCATCATGCTGCGCAGATTGATATAGTCTGCTCTTCTCAAATTGGAATAACTTCATGCAAAATACTGGATCTAACCTCTCTAAGCAACCATACAGCGGTTATGTGTGACTTTAATATCTCTGTTCAAGACCCTCCATCACGATCTATGATCTACCGAGACTTCAGCTACTTTAACCTAAACAAATTCGCGTTGGATGCCAACCAGGTCTGGTGGGACTATGCCGAAACTTTGCATAATATCCATGACAAAGTATGCTATATTAATGAACAAGTCTCGACTGTCTTTGATTTACATGCAGTTACGTGCTGAAAAATCGGCCATAAACATTTCCAAATTTAGTTTTAATTTGTAAGGATTTCGCGCCAATAAATTTAAAAAGACGTGCGTGTATTTCCGTCGCTTGAAATAGTTGCGTTTGCGCGAGATTGCGCCGACGCGGGGTGAAAAAAGGGGAAGTCGTGGATTTCCGGACACGTCGAGACTGGTGACCGAGACGTGGACGAATGTAATTATCTTTGTGTCTTATCGTGTCTTCTTTTTTTGTTATGTAGGTTCCTTTGCCTTATCTCTGATTATCGTTCATCCTTACCTGTATTCCTGTGTTCCGCTATGGAAAAGAAGACAAATTTAATTTGGTTTCAACCAGGGCAACAAATTACACACGCCCGAAAGATCAACGGAGCCCCGCTGCCGCCATCATGGAGTAGGTAATGCTGTGAGAGCTCCTACAGCTACGTAAGTACTTTTCTCGTTTTTTATGTGATGTAGTAATTTTAAATAATTATGTGCCGTAATGTCTTATTTGCGCATCATTTTTGCAATTGTTTAATATTGCTACCAACTGACTGTAGTGGCTCGCGTACCGCACCGGCTGGGGTATAATAATGCTCCACTTTGTACTATACAAATTAAGAAAAATACACCACCTTATATAGGTAACACCAACTATTAAGCTTATGATAAAAACCAGAAATACAGCTTATAGAGGGTACTTGAAAACCGCAACCATTGCTAAATACCAACTTTATAAAGAATTGCGTAATTACATCACCACTGCCATTAGAAACGAGAAAAATAAACCTGAAATATCGGAGAAAATTCAAAACCCTGATTGATGTCGACAGATTTTTAATCTCGTCGATCCCTTGCCTACTCGCTTTACAGGAGCTGATAGATAGCTACTATGCTCAATCTCCCTCCGTAATTGGGAAATTGTATACCTTCAGCTCAGTAACTTGCAGGTAAGTTGAAGAATCACTCAAGCATATAAAGTCATGGTATTGATGGCATCACTTGTAAGATGCTATTGCATTGGCACCATCGCTCACATCATTAACCAATCTTTACAAAATGGTGACTTCCCATTAATCTGGAAACGATCTGTAGTTGTGACTATCGCAAAGATAAACTTAGCATCCACATATAGTGATTTACGACCAATTAGCTTATTGCCTATTCTATCCCAAACCATTGAACGGATAGTGTACAGTCAACTCATAGCCCATGTCTCTTGTCAATAATGTATTGCCCCACCATCAGTCTGAATTTCGTGTCGGTCACAGTACTACAACAGCTATGAGCAAGGTTATAGATGATCTACTACATGCAATTGATCAAACTAAAGTCACGTACCTGGTTTTTCTAGACCTGAGCAAAGCATTTGATGTTATCAATCATGATCCCTTAATTACCAAACTATATTATAACGGACTTAGAGGATACTGTCTTCAATGGTTTACTTCCTACCTTAGGAATAGACAATCGGTAAACTTGCGAGGTAAGACCTCAGAATTTGTGCCTGTCTCACAAGTTGTGCCCCAGGGAAGCATATTGGGACCGTTACTTTTTGAAATATTTACTGCTGACCTTCTTACAATTCTATCCATGGATTGCGGCTACCATATGTATGCAGACGACATCTTGCTATTTATATCAGATGACGTTTCTCAGATCAATGGTATCATTGACCGCTTAAATAATAACCTTGAGTCAACTTAACTACTTTTATATCACATGGTTTCCTTTTCAAGTGGCACCTTAGCTTATTTACTTTGCGTGACTACTAAGCCCAAGATCCCGGGTTCGAATCTCGATACGAACCGCTTCAAAAATGTTAAGCAAACATTTTTCACAAAAGTACGCCCTGGTTCGCATGAGAGGTAGAATGTAGGTCTTGTGTGTGTGTTGTCAATCATATTAAAGATCCCTACCTTGCTTGGAACAGCAAGGATTCGACTTCCAGGTAAACAAAAACTCGCTTCCTGGTCAACGTAATACCTTCGGGTGGAGCCTTCAAAAATCAAATGTAGTGTCTGCTTTCCGGCTGTTTTCTTTTCCGCCTTATTTTTCCTCCAACGGACCTGTCCTAAGTCCTAAAGATTACCACCTGTCACATTAGAGTGGTGCTCCCCACCCTGGGTTACTGACACTGTTTTGATGAATTGAATAGCGCCTTTCTATTCACCTTGTCTACCCTCATTTGCTTGATACGATATCTTCTTCTCTCTTCTCTTCGGAAACTAATTTGGCATTCAACTGATTCGAACCTCCTTTTAATATCTCTTCCTAATCTATCTACCTATTTGTTTCTATTAGTAGTCATATGGTCCGGGAATAAGGCAATCCACAGCACTGGGTCATGTTGTACGGACCTCGTTTTCAGCCATGCGTTGCCACTGACCTTGCCTTAAGTGGTGGCAGTGCTTTTGTTAATTTGTTTGTCTTTGGCGTTTGTTATCGACTCTACACCTGGAGCACAAGCTATCCTCTACTCATAGCAAGCCGATTTCTTGTGCGTTCAACAGAACGAGTATTGCTTCCCAAACCCTCATTTTGGGGCTCAAGAAAACTCCCCTTTTAACGGTTCTACGAGATGTCTGGATTTAGTTTTAAGTATAACTATGCCTTAACATTATAATATTACATTTTAGAATTTTATTTTTATCTTGTGGGTTATTTTTGAAAATTATCTTGGGATTGCCTTTTGGAATTACCTTAGGATTTTATCTATATCTTCAGGTTATTCTGAAAATTAACTTCGAATTTGTTATAGCCCCGCGCAACTGTTATGAGCCACTACTACAGTTGGCAACACTGATACGATCCACGTTCAAATATTGCGCAATAAAGATATTACGTCATAATTTGCCAAATTATATCACGTACCAAATATGTTTACAGTGATACAAGATGAACCTTAAAAAGATAAAATGTACTCACTTAAAAATGTAGAACGCTTCGCGACTTTGCGGTCATCCTTGCGCAGGAGCCGTGCTGATTTCCATGTATCTCGTTTGGCGCTGTTTGGGTGTAGGTTTCGTTAGGCCTTCGTTGAGTCCAGATTTAATGTCTTCCCTCTTCCTCTGTTTGTAGGCAGGACGGAGGAAAAGGGCGATGGCAACGATATCAGGTAGAGATAAAGGGAAACCTACATTTTCTGAAAGAGAAAAGACAAAGAAACGACACAGGTAAACGTCACTGTTCGATTTCTCGTTGGCTAATAATGTCGTGTCATGTCCAAACCGCGCACTTCCCCACTCCGCGCCTGCGCATTCTTTTGCGCCGACGCAACTGTCCGGGATGGCGGAAATGCACAAATTTATTTGAAATAATGGCGGGAATTTACTCACAAATTTAAACTTAAACTAAATATGATACATAGCGGATTTTCAGCATGTAACAAATTTTATCTTTATCTCGGGGTTACCTATATTACCTTTATTTTGGGGTTACGTTAGGAAACTATTTTGGGATATTACTTTTATCTTGGGATTTTACTTTTATCCCGAGGTTATCTTTGGGATTTTATCACTATATTGAGCTTGTCTCGGAAAATTATCCTGTTTGTTCTTGTAACTCGACAATTTTTTTTTAAATTTGTGAACTGATGTTTTGAAACCAAGATTTTATAACTTGGATGAAAAAATAAAAGTTGAAAGAAAGAATCTAACTAGCGTTAGCTTATAATTTGTTAGAACAGTTAAGGAAACTATCAAAAATTTTCTTAATTTGGATGCCAAACGGCAGGGTAAGATTTGAATATGTACTTGTATTTTTGTTAATATTTTTATGGACTGTTTTATATACTAAAATGTTTATGGTATATAACAAAAAAATTTTGAAAAGATTTGCTAGTTAAACTAAGTTATATTTTAAGACTTAGAATTTAAAGAATTGTAGGATTTTAGTTTAAGGAAAGTTTCTTGCTTTTCCACAATATGTGTTCCTTGCGTGAATTGCGGCAAAGAATAACTGTGCGCGCAATAATGAGATAGTAAAGAAATTAGTAGCTACTTCTCGTTTCCTGCTCTAATACGGGCTGTTTCAAGAAAAATCAAGCGATGCCTAAAACGTTTTTAGTTATTAATGGCTTTAGGTAACAAGTAGTTATCCAGACTTAGGGAAACAAGAAGACTTTGCTTTCTTTTTTGTAGTTTTGATGGGATTAATACACGTTTAGTGAATTAATCAATCATTGGACAAGCAGTTTCCATTTCTTATACTCAGTAAATTTACCGTATTTCCTTTAAAAGCAAAACTAATTCCGCTTGTTTTTTGGCTCTGGCCTCGAGTAGGTTATAATTAATAGCTGAATTGTATGTTTAGAATGATGTAATATGTATAAATATGTTGAGATGATCTCGGAGATTTACATCAATCTCGCGAGATTTTTTATCATTTTGCGGAAATGCTGTGAAAATTTTATTAGACCTCAAATAATTCTGCGGGGAATTACATGGACACTTTTGTACCGGGCTCAACTAGAGTGGTTGTGTTTTGGTGAGAGTGCCTTTTAGTGCGTTTTTTTAGATGTAGTGACCTAATTATCATCCCCGCCTCTCTTTATCTTATCTTCTAAGGCACTACTACCATTGGAAGATTCATGTAACAAAAATTTTACGAGAACTCGGACCATGCTTTCTTGAAAACGTGATAAAAATGTAAGCAAAATCCTGTTATAACCTTAGCACAGAAATTTGCATGCCTAAATCATAAAATTTAGTATGTAATTAAGGGGTATTTAACGTACAGCAATTGACATCCGAATGGTGGTTGTATAATTAGCGCCCGTATTTTTGGGGGTTATAATTTTCGCATGTTCACTTAAAGCGTAAAAGTTTTTCGGAAGATATCTAGGTCGTACAGCAAGGTTTTGATTTACTAATATGTTGAATGTGAAATAATTATTTCAAAATATGCAGTGTCCAACATAGTGCAAAAGTTCATAATGCTTTTAACACCGAATGTCCTTTTCCCCCAAAATAAGTAACCATAACCTAATTTTTAGAAATCTCGTAATACAGAAAGTAATTGAAATTAAATTACATGGTTTATGCATTTATATAGCATAAGTTAATAAACGTACATTAAAAATATCCTTACCTATGTAACACTCTTTCCCGTTTCCTTGATATCCTGCATCACAAATACATACAGAACTATTTATATGTTCATAATATATACACGAGGCATGAATATCACATTCATCAGGAATTGTACAAGAAGCTGCGGATTCCCTGCAGGTATGGCCATCTCCTTCAAATCCTACATTACACACACATTGATGCCTACCACTTCCAAGGTCGTAAATACACTGTGCATTTCGGTGACAGTCATTTATGACATTACAGGATACTAGAAAAGAAAATATCAACAAATCATTGATAAACAAACTCAAAAAATACTAGTAGAACCAGAAAAGCCCATTGTTTCTAAATTAATATTAGACAGAGGAAGGCATGAATGGGTCTGTTCATCAAATTTATACCCTCGTGGACAAAAACATGTTTTAAAATGGAAACATTGGGCTTCAGGGTATGAAGCTAAGAAAGAAGTCTTTTAATTTAGCTACTGAAGAATTAAATTTACCTGCTGGAGGCGCTGTTTCTGTTTCAGCCTCAATTGTTGTGACTTCGATTCTCAAGGTTGTAGGTTCTACCACAGGTATGCAATAAACTGTTCCATCTTGCTTTTTGTATCCGATAGGACACCAGCAAACATTAAAAGCACATTGTTGCTTTAGCAATTCTTCTATTGTAGTAGTAACTATACTTGGTGTAGTTGTTAGTATCTCCTTTTCACAACGATATCCATCACCGACATAACCTGGTTGACAGTAGCAAGAATACATATTAGTTTGTGGATTTATGGTACAATATCCATATGGAGAACAATTATTTGCAATGTGGCAACTTTGACTAGCAATCGGGGTACAAACTTGACCATTGCCGGTAAAACCTACAATACACTGACACATTGCTAATCCACGTTCAACACATTCTGAGTTTTCGGGACATTGAACACCTTTACAAGTCTGAGCATTTTGACAAACCTGACCATTGCCTTCAAAGCCGGGATTGCAACGACATGAGTAGCTTCCTATTTCATTTACGCACTGTGCATTAAAATCACAGTCATGGAGGCCTGTTTGACATTCATTTACATCTTCGCATACTACATTACCACCGTCTTTGTGAATAAATTGGTATCCTGGATTACAGACACATTTGTATATATCGTTCTCGACGACACATGCGCTATTAGGGCCGCATTTAGATCGTCCAACATTGCATGGATCGGTATCTGAAAACTCAGTATGATTAAGTTGATTTAACGATTATAATACCTCCTAGTGGACCAATTTTGTTGGTTAAACCAAATCGCACTATTTGTTCTCTAGCTTCATAACTAATAAAGTTTTTTCCAACTTTTAACCGCCAAGTTACTCCTGTAGGTACTGTTTCAAATTTACAGTAGTCAAAAATGAACGATTGGTCAACTGTGAATGGGACGGGTGTTTCACTTCCATCTATATTTGTATAAGTGAATACTCTTGACGATGTTGCTTGTATAGTTCCAGGTGCTGTTAATGTATATTGTTCTTCATATTCTAATATGGTAACTTTAGCATCAACTGGTAGATGTGGAATATCGCCTTGAACATCAACTTCTAACTTTAATTGATCAAAAACGTCCAAGCCAAAATATTTATGTCGTATAACTACTTTTTGGTTGGTGTTTGGGAAAACTATTGTAGCCGTATGGTTAAAAATGCCACCTGTTAAATGGAAACCATTGACTGCATCAGATATGGGTTTTGCAAACACCCAGCCAATGACACCACCGATTACTTGAAGTGCCTGTATGTCAAAGCTGATGGATTCTGGGATCTTAGAAATGGCTGTATAAGCTCGACCATCTGCCATTACAATGTATGATTGTAAATCCAAGTTTTGTAATTTTTCTCCACTTAATTTGCCATTGACCTTTCCATTTACGCGAAGGGGTGCATCTGAAAATGTAAAGCATATTATTTAAGGACCTTTTTCATCAGTTTGCTATTGCTGATTACTCGTGAATGCTGTGGCATTAAAATGTTTCTGAACGAAACACTAATAGCTAATACAAGTACACCTTCAAACATAGGTGCATTATGACAAGCAGAAGATTTCAGAGGGAAAGCACCTGCAAGATCAACACCGACATGAGTAAATGCACGGGTAATATGTACACCTGCACAAGGTAAATCTGCCAGGAGGCTTAGCGCTTAACTGAAAGCAAGGTAAACATTTATGATAACGCTGTCTGACTAAAGATCTAGTGCCCATGGTACAATATTGTCTTGATATGAGAGCGTGTGTAGTAGAGGAACCTGAATGTAAAGATAACACGTGAAAATGGTCACATATGAGAAGAGATAAATGGGCCAACTTGGACAATTACAAAGGGTGTGTACTTCTATAAGACAACAAGGAATGTCAAATGCGACTGCCTGCCCTAACGAAGTCATGGGCGGGTCAAGAAACAGGGATAGCTTGTGCATGTAGTGAGGTAACGTTGGTCATTTTCTAATAATTTAATTTCGGAACTAAAGTACTGTTGTTGAACGAGTTTAATACATGCTTCTAAAGCAGCTTACAGTTCATCTACAGAAATTGGCCCAAGTAGCTTCTTTTGAGGGTGTCCGAAAAACCGATACATGCATACCAGACGATATTGCAGCCTACTGTGGGAAGAAAATGCACTGATGAACTTAAAAAGGTCACATCTAGCTGCTACCAACACGGCAAAAGTAACACTCAGTAACACTAGAAGCAAAGAGCTTGCTCAAAGATTGTGCAATATGAAAATGGCAGTAAACTGGCATAGGAACGAGGTTTTGAAACCAATTCGAGAAGATGGACATGAATATTCTCTGGTCATATGAAGGAAAGCAAGACAAAATTGTAATCAAAGAACAAAATTCCAAAAAACATTCATTCATAAAACACCTTTAGAATCACTATTACATTTAAAATTTGGCAAACGGTATTCTTCTGTTTTGCATAAAATAGTTGATGTTTTTTTTATTATACTGGACACCAAATCAAATTAGACTTTTTAATTATTACGTAAAAACAAATAAACTAAGCAATTTAGCAATTGATACGATTAGCTCTATAGTAAATAAACTGTTTCTTTATCCATCGCTATTGCTCGATGCAAGCCCTTCCTCTTCTCTCTTCTACCTGGCTGCTATGAAGTACCAAATGTCTCATCTCCTACTTTGTTTTTCTATTTTTTTTTTACTTTCTAAGCAGCGGAATAGTCAGAAGGCTGAAACCTCACGACATTGGGTCGTGTGTGTTGGGAACCTATGTATAGCTGTATATCGCCACTGCTGGATTTACGTAAAGCCATCGACAGTGAATTTTTTATTTGGTTTAGCCTGCAGGTTGATCCTTTTTCAATGGCCGCAGCGCAGGAATTGCATGCTTATTTTTACCTGGTTTCTAATGGTGTTCGCATGAATGGTGTCACTTCACAGAACTTCTCCTTTTGGAGGGCATAAGGTAAAAATACATTTTTATGATCCTATAGGACTCCCTTGGGAGTCCCTTGTTGTTACCCATATTTGTAGAAGGGGACACCGCAGTGAAGTTAACCTTTTTGAATTCCCTACCTCCCGTATCTTTCTTATAACCATCTGCCCCAAAACTGTTGTAGGTTTAAACAGCCAACTTCACCGATAAAAAATCGAACCCGTTGCACATTTAGACGCTAGCGTAGGTTTTTTGAGAAGCAAGGACACAAAGGCTTACCTTAAACTACGACTATTAATTGAAAGTACGCTTTTTGTATATTTATAAATTGCTTTTCATTGAATTAAAATTTGTACAATGTTGCGCCACCTGCATAACCTCACCTGGTCCTAAGTGTTAATCTTTAATTGTCATTTGATCATAATAAACAGAAATATATTAATACGTAAGGAATGTTGAATCATATCTGAAACCTGGCTAGGAACGAAAAAGTACAGACTTAGGTAATTAACGAGAAAATAACATTACTGGAAGCGTAAGTTAAACTTGATACGTTATATTACCGGATGCTGACTTCAATTAAGGAGATTTTTATAGAGAGAGAAGAAATATAATACAACAGCAAGCATGCCAGTTGAAAGCTTAAGTTTGGAAAGTAAAATTCATAGAAGTTAATTTAAAACGTAAAAATGTAGTAATGCGGGTAAGTGGGGAAGGAATAAAACCAGCTTCAAGATATAAAATGTATTTCTCCGAAGGGGAATACTAAACGGTGTGCAAACTTTTGTACAACTTTGCTTGCAAATTTGACCAGGATGTTAACCATGCGTGTGTGCCGCGATATAGGGCTATCTGCGGGTATAGCTAAAATAAGCGGATTGTTTTGAGTGAAGGGAGCTGTGTTACTTGGAAAGAAAGAAATTGAAATACTGGGGTCTCTGAACACCCTCAAATTTAAGGAAATGGAATGTAAACAGTGAGTAATTATGGGCTTTTTCGCTAGACTTTATAATTATGTACATATGAATTTTAAAAGGTAAACGGGTTGGTATTTTTGTAATGGAAATTAAGTTTTTAAATGTAAGTTTTATTGGTAAAATTGAGTGTTAGTTAAAGCGTAAAACTGTAATATTTTGAATGAACAATGAAAGGATAAAAAGAAAAGTTGGTATTCAATTGATTTCTATGTTTGGGATTTTCAGTTAATGAGAATTATAATATGCGATTTAATATAGAAAACAAGAAAAATTGAGGTGATAGGATTAATGATGGATTAGATTTTAGGATTTCTTTTAGCAATACCTAGCCAGATTGAGGTTAAGAATGTTTATTTTTGTATATTTGTATCTATATCGCAACTATTTGATGTCAATAGAGCTTAAGTTGAAGTTGAATGCTATATGAATTTATTTAGGAACTAGGTAAACAGACTAATTTGTAAAAGGATATCCAGCTACCCCAGTGATGGAATCGTATTCGGAAGGCATTTTATTTTTCAATTTTATTTAGTCTGGCCCAAAATTTTTATGAGTATTTTGTGTTATGGTGTTTTAGAGAAACGTACCACATAAGACGACAGAATTTAGGAAACAAAGCAAGGAATACTCGTTTCTCGTGCATGAAGGAATTGCTGATATAAACGGTTTGGTACCTCTTAAATATGACAAGAAAAAAGCCTTTAGTATTTTGTAATGTAGTTTGTTTATATTTCAGCCATTTTTTTCTTTATTTCTTTATTTTTATAATTTGTTCCATAGGAACCCACTCTCGCACCACTAGTTAGTCGAAGCACCCTTAAATAGTTACGGGGTTCCTGCCCCTTCAGGACAAAGCAAGATTTATAACGTAAAGCTTATTTTACCCTGTCACAGTTAGTTCTTTCGATTTTGCATTTATACCTTCGCTACAAATAAAAAAGGTTGTTAAAAATTTACCATGGGTGCAAAAGTATATGGAAAAATTCATATGACCACTCGTTTTAAATCACGCGTAATCAGCTTAACATTTAGATACTACAACAATAAAAGATAACGTTTAGATGTACATACCTTTCTTAATGCAATATTTTCCATTGCCATAATAGTGTGATCGACACGAACAACAAAATCCATCATTGTAGTCGGTACATTTTGCAAAGCCGTGACATAAAGCAGCTCCTTTAGAACATGATTTTGGAAGACCGCTTTCAGCAGCTAAAATCGTATTACTTATACCAAATAACTAAAACAATAATACCTACGTTCGTTAAACAAATCAGGTTCTTCAACAGGAACGTCATTATCTAAACGTCCAACTCTAAAAAGCCATTCTCCTGGTAAGTTCATATTCGACCAACTAAAATCACAAATTAAACAAAATCGGCAGTATATTAAAACTTACAGCTCCAAGTTTTTGATCTGGTCTGTACCAGAACCAGGAATTACATAAAGTCTAAGATCTGAAGCTACAAAACCAGCTTGTGCTCTTGCATCTGGTAAACCAGATTCGTCACCTGTACCTTGAATCCACTGGATGCCATTTTCAGGATACAGAAATTCTACAAAAGAATCATCGCCATTTGAAGCTACAACGACTTGAAAGCTGTTTAGTTTGTCGACACCATTTTTGTGGTAACCAACTCCGGACCAAGTGGCAATGAATAAACTGGTAGCTTGGAAGTCATCCATGTAAGAAAATGCTTGGTGAATATTATTGGTTATCCTAGTCAGCAGATGTGGATTGTCTGTTTCATAATATGATACGGTGCCGATGCGACTGATGTCAACATTTGAATAAAGAGGCGCAATAACAGGATAATCCAGTGGAAATTCAATATTAAAAAATGATGGAATTTCTGTATCAAATGATAAAAGACCATTTGAATTTACCTAAAAGTATAGAATTTCTAATTTGGTGACAAATGCCCCGATCGCTTAATAAAACTAACAGAAACTGATAATAGTGAGCTTGGTTTATTGTTAATTAGAGTTTTTGTTTTGTTTTAATTTAGCATGTGTCGATAATTGACATGAAGAACTGGGCGTTGATGCTGAAGTTTGACGCTAAGTTGTAACACTCAAGAACATTTTTAAATTAATCCAAATTTCAAATAATATTTTCGGCCAATCACAAACAATTCTATCTAAAATGTAACCTATCACTGACCTGAATTAAGATAGTTATCCAATCCTAATTTAATTTTGGGTGACAATTGACACTTTAAATGAACATAACCTATCAACTGATATCTAACATCCCGTGAAATTTAAAAGATTTTAAATTAGGCGCCAAAGGAAATACTTGTTTGTTCTAGAAATTCAAAACCGGAAGTACGTAATAAAATGTAATTTTTCGTGATATCTATAGAAATATTAACAGGAAATAGTTCAGAATATTGCAGAATAACTTAAATTTAATAATAGGGTAATTTCAATTAGCAATGGCAATAATAAAAGTGGATTGAAACCATTAACCTAAAAGCACATGTAAGGATGATGTACAATTGTGAAATATGTAAGATTTTTAATTGGCTAGAACAATCACGTGATCAAAGGTTTATAAATATGGGGAGTGGAAAAATTCTGATAGATGACACACAAAGACTCAACAAGACACACAAAGACAAAAAATATTACAAAATGAAAACTAACTAGCCCAAAGCTAGTGTGGAGTAGGTGACAATGTCGCGTAGCAGTATTGGTTATACGGCCGTGTTAATTTAATCAATGGTTAGTGGACAGAGCTAATGAAATAGTATGTTTATTACAGGCAGAATAGTGAATTTAAGTAGTGAATAAAGAGCACAGATACGTTTCACTCTTAAAGTAGAATTAAAAAGGCGGTTAATGGTTGGAGGCGCTGGCTTATTAACGGCAAAAAGATGATAACTAACCCCACCTATATGGTTCATTATTGATTGATTGTGGAAGTTCGAATTTTGGAAGTTCAATTCCAAGCCAAGAGGTACAAGAGTAGAAAGATATCAAGAGTTTCGAGCATAAAATTTATCATCACCCGTGTTCATCATTATCAACCCTGGTGAGGATAAGTTACCTCGGAGCATTATAGAGAATGGAGCAACAGTGGGTATTGCATACCCGACACAGGTATTGAGTGAATCTTTGCATACATGGTTTGACAGAACGGACGTGTATTTGTATGCATACACGGGGTTTGCAAGTATGAATTTTTATATAGTTATATATATATATATATATATATATATATATATATATATATATATTGCTGTGTTTCCCTGTATTAGAAACGAGCCTCACGAATTGGGCTTCAAGACTGCTGTGAAACCTACAAAAAGCTATTAACTTAACTGTTCCGTCGACTTTCTTCTGTTAATCGCCTCGGCTGCTCCTCTAGATGACTTTCATCCTCAATCATAAAAACAAACACATTCCTATCACAAACACCAACGTTAACTCTATTTACATCAATATTCACAATACATTAAAATTTCAAAATTAAAATTCAGCATAAATTTCAGTATCAGAAAATTTCAAGATTAAATTTATTATCATTTTAATGTGCATCCAGAATTAAAGTCCTTGTAGGATGCCTACTAATTAATATAACAATATATTGGCAGTCTGAGTACAAAGGGAGCATCTCCCACCCCTTTACGTTAATTAACCAGGTTCGTCTAATTGAGCTCAAAGACATACCCAAATTTTCATCATAATCCAGAACATAAATACTAAATACCCCTTTCTACCTAAACAAGAAAATTTCACCTTAAAATTAAAAATTTGCTGTTAGTACAATTTCACTACTGTCCATTTTAAGTAAATCAATTATAAAGTTATTCAACACACACCAAAACATCAAAGTTCGAACAAAATAGTATAATTTACCTGAAGGTTACTGCACTCGTAGCTTCAATGTACATCGTCCCTTTTGTTAATCACACCATTCCAACTGGGTTATATTTACGGCTTCTGATTCTCAACGCTTTTAAAATTTTCTCCACCACCATTCATCTAAAGTTGTTTCAGGGCTTTTCCGGAACTCATCTGTGTATATCTGAACCTTGTTTTGTGGATCCAGACACGTTTATGAACCATTTAATTATTAACACCCCCGAAAATAGCAAAGAAATTCATACTTCTTTCACAAATATACGCCAAAACTGCCTACTTTTGTGTATTCATTTGTCGTTGCAAATTTGACTAATTGGTACAGTGATACTAGACTTTATTACCTTGTATCTTCTTTCCTAAGTGCACTAAATTACATTCATTGTAGCACGTAAAGAACAAACTGTTTGAAATCACCAAAATATACGAGCAAACTGTTTAAATTATTCAATCAAAATCGGAAAACTAAAAAGCACTGTTTAACGCATTGAATCAATTCGAAGATCTAAGAGAGCTTTTAAAGCATCTAATAGTCAAAATCTAAGAGAGCGAAACACATATTAACACCGGTATTTATAGTGGATAGCCGGCACGTCGCTTTTGTCCTCAAAACGGACAATTCTTCAGAATTTCGCATTCTCGGTTCCCATTCCGCAGCCCGGCCTGCGATTTATACGAAATTTTGCACTCGCACCAGTTAAATCTCAGAAATTTCGACACGGCTCGCAACATCTGGAAATAACTAATTAATTTTTATACAGAAATGTTATTTTTACCTCTCAAGTTTGCCCTTTACTTTCAACCAATCGCAACCCAGTGACGTTGCTCCACTCACGCCTTTTACTATATGTGTCTCGGTCTTGCGCATATTATCTGTCTCTATCTACCCTGTTCTTATTGATGCAAATTGATATTCTTTATTATCGATTATTTCAGTCCATGTGGACTGTGAAATAACCCACCTTTAGCATTTCCCGTACTATTAAGCTACGGTTTCTCCAAGATTCTCTGTAACCATTTGTTATCTGCCAAATTTACGCAGAATGAGCCTTTTAAAAATACGCAGGTGTTCAAACATAATACTTCTAAATAACACTTCTACGATTTGCATTTTATTGGGTTTTACAAGTTTTATAGATATTATATGTTACTAATGGTTCAATTAACTCCAATTAAAATAATACCCTTTAATTTTTAGTGACTCCTAATCAAATATTAATTATTATCTGTACATTTTGTTTAATACCGGTTACTTAAAATTGAGTTAATTAATATAAATTTTGCACGTAATTTTCTATTTGTTTCTTTACTAGGAATAATTAAATTACACTTAGAGCTTTTAATACTGCTTCCTTTTTTATAGCAAGCGTCTTGTACATAATTTAACTCCCTTATTTTTAATGAAACGAATGAATTTTTATGCTTCACGGTTTTTAATAACGCGTACCTTTTCCCAAAGCTTCTACACGGTGATTAAAATTATTTGATGTGATTATTTAATTTTCTACCTTGGTCTAAATATGAGTATTTTATATATATATTGAAATGTTTAAGGAGCTACCAAGGGTACTCGGGTAAAATCCTTACCAACCAAAAATATTTTCGAAAATTTTATATAAGTTTCAAAACTCAAAAATTCAAAAATTAAATAATACAAAAAAAAATTTCTTACCCGTTTTCCTCTCTTCCTCGGTTGAATAGCCTTCTTCAACTGCTTCGAGCTAGCTCATTTGGACCTCCTTTTGCATATTTATATTCACTCTCAAATTCTATCATTCACGCACACTCCCAATAAAACCACAAAATACAACCAACATACAATCTTTTATTTATTCCTATTTACAAATGCAATTCAACACTGTCCATATTTTATTGTTCACATTACACTTCAGTAACTCTTATTTTGTAATGTCCTGTATTTAATTTTAAAATCATCAAACACATAAAATGTACTTGGAGTAAATGGACCTTGAATAATACCTTCTCTAAAATTCCTTCTTTATAATTTATTTATTTATTTTAATAATCTAAGTAAACTGTGGGGTATGGTGAGCTCATAATAACCCAACTAATTCTGCATAATGTATGCCCTTCTACTTTGCATACTCTTAAAATAAAAAAAAACAAAGCCACATACAAAATTTCACGTTCTGATGGAACGTTTAAAAGCTTTCTAGACACTTTCAATTTCTAGTTGAATACCGTAATAATGTTATTTACACATATTCTGTTCAATACGTAAATAATTCACACTACTTTGAAAAACACTCTCATACGCCACCCCAATATTTACAGTTTATAGGAACCACAATTTTAAATCGTTACCTGGAATATCCTAGAAGATCTCCGCTCTGTGGAGGATGCCATGTATTTTCTCCCTGGTCTGCAGGTCGTTTCTCGCTATTACTAGACGAACTCCATCTAAGTTGATCCGCCAACGCCGCCTTCTCGGTGTAACCAAATTCTAAATTTCATTTCAATTATACTTCTTTCACAGTAATCTACGTTACTTAATGTCCCGACACGAGTTGAATAAAAATTATAGGTGATACCTCAATAAAAAAATTTTAATCTCGGCACACAAACCGCGTTTTAATTTAAGAGGCTACCACTATGCAATACAATTTAAATGATTTTATAATACTTACAACTCGTGTTAACTTTTATACTTGCTTTTGGGACGATCGAAATAATAAGGGCTTTTATAATATTCTCCTAAACTATTTATGTCTTTCCAATGTAACCTCTCCTGGCCACATTTATCCGAAATCCTGCTCACAACAACACATTCCCACAATTTTGCACTCAACCCCATTTTCAAATCCTTGAATTTCAGTACCTCGTTATAATATTTTAAGAAAATTACGCTACTCTATCCTCGTGTTTATATCAAGTCAAACTAACATATCGTCCAATCGTAGACCTAATGACGTTTCTCAAATCCCTCCTATACTATTGTGGTCTCATGCTTATACGTTTTCTACGTCTCCTTCTAACCTGGTTTGAGTGGTAGAGAATCAATATCCTTGTTTGTGCGCTGTCTACCACACGTGGACTTTCTACGTGAGTTAAATAATCGCTCATTAGTATTTCATGCTAAAACATCCGACCGCTTGTACAATCCTTAAAATAATTTGTTCGTTATCTACAAATTAAACAGAACTTGACATTTAAAAATACGCAGGTGTTTAATTTTACACGAACGTTTTAAATACATTTCCACAATTTAGAGTTCGGCGTATTTCTACCCCACTGATATATTTGTCAGATAGTAACGCGTTTCATCTTGGTATCATTGGGTTTTTACACGTTTTTATGCATATTATACATCAATAATCGTTCAATTAAACTCAAATTAATTAATAAATTAATGGCATTGGCTTCTACCATTTAATTTCTTTGCAAACCTACTTAAATTTCATTAATTATTTATAAAATTTCGTTAATACCTGATACTTAAAAATGAATTAACTAATATAAATTTCGCACGTAATTTCTGGTTGTTCCTTTATACAGGGTGTTTTGAAATTGCTTCTTTTTATATTTATTTTTGATCTTTTAAAACCACTATTATATATATATATATATATATATATATATATATATATATTAGTAGTAAAAGGAGTTTGTTGAAATACATTTAGGTACAGATACTTTGTAAACTTTTGGGTAAGTTAACTCACCAGTATCGGTTTCAGAATTATAGGCCTATCCACCCTGGGACATGTCCATGTACTCTCCGCTGTAGAGTAGCCGAGGCGTTTGAAGAAAGTAGAGTAAAGACTATTGGAATAGGTAAGTGAACCCTTATATTGCAATTTTGAACCATAAAAGTGATATATAGTTGGCATTCGACTATATATGTATTAGGTAACTCGGTCCTTGTTTCTTTGACTGCTAGATAGGTCAGGAAGGAGGGCGAAGTGTTACAAAGTCCAGATGCTGAATTCTGATGCTAACTTCGTTAAACTAACTGCTTAAGTCTAGAATTATTTATTTATATATATATTGAAATGTTTAAGGAGCTACCAAGGGTTCTAAGGGTTGTTTAGTACGAGGTAGTGTATGCCAAGTAAAATAATCCATAATTGATCACATAACTTAAAAATGTATGTTTGCCGTACTTTACATATGCTAAAGTACAATTCAAAATGGTAGTTGAAATATAAGTGCCAAAAGATAAATTAAAATGACTAAATGACGTAGTAAGATGCACAGTACTCAAGGGTTTATACCGAGTTTGAATTTTATAGGCCATTGAAAGTACATTTGCCGTCCAAAAACCGGATGCGTCTATGGAGGTTCACTATCAACCACGCATCCAGGTTCAAGTGTGATTTATTTTGGCTTTTTATTTTAAATAGAATCAACTTTTGGACAAAATTTGTAAGCTCAAAATTATTAGTTATAAAAATGTCAAATGTGATTGAAGGACTGTAAATATTTAGGACCAATACTAGAATTTTATGTGAATTATGAAAGTGTAAAAAGACATGAATTATGGTATGTGCGACACAAACGTAGTGTTTGAATATTATTGGACGATTTTAGTTATGTACTTTATAATTTAGTAGGCAAGAAATGTTATAATGGTCGCCTTGGAAAGAAAACAAAGGGAGATTATTTCGAAATTTTTTTGTATAAAGACGTGTTTTTATTGAACTGCGCTAATTTGTGTAACGATTTTAAAAGTAAATAAACGTGTTTGATTTTTGAATAGTTTTTGATTGAATAAAGAAGGGTAAAGAGCAGCAGCGAAAGATAAATAAGCAACAGCGACGATAATAAAAGGTGTAAAGATTGGTAATAGTGCGACGGCGAAGCGACGAATCCTTGAATAGATTTGGAACGATATTGGGAAAGGCGGAAGGACAATCGAGTGGTTATACATAGGGACGAAGTTGGATTTGGATAGAGATTAAAAGGCGGAAGGACATAGAGTGGTTATATAAGCGACGGCGAAGCGACGAATATTTAAATAGATTTGGGATTGATTTGGATAGCGATTTAAAGGCAGAAGGACATAGGGTGGTTATTTAAAGGAACGAAGATCGATTTGGATAGAGATTTATAGGTAGCAGGACAATCGAGTGGGTATACAAAGGAACGAAGATTGGTTTGGATATAGATTTATAGCGGGGCATCGAGTAATTTGAAACAGGACGGCGATTAGATTTGGATTAAATACGAAAAAGCGGACGGATTAATTGAGAACACGAGGAGCGAAATTAGGAGAGCAACAATTGGTAGTGGAGGATTCAAAGCAGAAATTAGGACAGAAGAATTAGCGCAGGGGAAGTAACATAAACGGGTATTCCAAATTCTAAATTAGGGTTATTTATTTCAGATATTGGGGAGCATCTAAAATTTAAGAACGACACCTGGAGGCGATACGAAAATTCTATCAGATAGTACAACCGTGTAAAGGCGCATACGGCGACGAGGATCTTGAGCCAGCAGTAAGAGAGGCTGAGAACGAAGTATAATCCAGGTGAGTGCCGAAATATCTTAAAACGTCAAAAAAAGTCATAAATTTTTGGTAGTAAATTAATTTGGCACAAGGTAACGTTGATCGTAATAAAAATTTGGCATATACAAAATTAGATTAAAAATTTAGTACTAAAACAAAAGAGTGTGCAGTTTGGTTGGGCATTGCACATCTACTTATAACGGAACTCACTATAAGTAGGTGGACAGCCTGAGAATTAAGAGCTTAAATAATCGAGGCATTGTAATAAACAGTTTAATTAAAGAACCAACCAAACGTTGCAAGTACGGGGCGTGCATTAGGTGTGCACATTACATAAAAGGCGCGACAAAAAAGTGTAAAATAAAATAAATAAAGATAAATAAAAGAAAAAGAAGGAAGGGGGGTAGAGCATATCAGTAAAATATATATGCTTTTACATGAATATGTTAAGTTGCTAGATTAAGGTTGGAATTCTTGGACTTTATTAACGTTACCGCTTATTATTATGCATTTTGTATAGAATATCAAAAGTTATTGGCTATGTTTCAGTTGGACCCAAATTTGTTTTAACTGTAGAATTTGCAGTGCTTAGTATAATATTTAACAACCCCGATTAAGGATAAGAGATATTGATTTTATTGCATTCAAGTATGTCAATATAGTAAATGTAAATAGTTACATTAAAGGTTATTAAATTCAGTACTTAATACAAATATATATATATATATATATATATATATATATATATATATTGCCGTGGTATTCGGGTAAAATCCTTACCAACCAAAAATATTTTCGAAAATTTTATAAAAGTTTCAAAACTCGAAAATTCAAAAATTAAATAATACAAAAAAAAATTTCTTACCCGTTTTCCTCTCTTCCTCGGTTGAATGG
Organism: Platerodrilus igneus; assembly: GCA_036346225.1. Lineage (NCBI taxonomy): Eukaryota > Metazoa > Arthropoda > Insecta > Coleoptera > Lycidae > Platerodrilus > Platerodrilus igneus. The sequence continues at coordinate 6,494,451 of JARFIW010001115.1, forward strand.
CCTTCTTCAACTGCTTCCAGCTAGCTCATTTGGACCTCCTTTTGGATATCTATATTCACTCTCAAATTCTATCATTCACGCACACTCCCAATAAAACCACAAAATACAACCAACATACAATCTTTTATTTATTCCTATTTACAAATGCAATTCAACACTGTCCATATTTTATTGTTCACATTACACTTCAGTAACTCTTATTTTGTAATGTCCTGTATTTAATTTTAAAATCATCAAACACATAAAAAGTACTCGGAGTAAATGGACCTTGAATAATACCTTCTCTAAAATTCCTTCTTTATAATTTATTTATTTATTTTAATAATCTAAGTAAACTGTGGGGTATGGTGAGCTCATAATAACCCAACTAATTCTGCATAATGTATGCCCTTCTACTTTGCATACTCTTAAAATAAAAAAAACAAAGCCACATACAAAATTTCACGTTCTGATGGAACGTTTAAAAGCTTTCTAGACACTTTCAATTTCTAGTTGAATACCGTAATAATGTTATTTACACATATTCTGTTCAATACGTAAATAATTCACACTACTTTGAAAAACACTCTCATACGCCACCCCAATATTTACAGTTTATAGGAACCACAATTTTAAATCGTTACCTGGAATATCCTAGAAGATCTCCGCTCTGTGGAGGATGCCATGTATTTTTCTCCCTGGTCTGCAGGTCGTTTCTCGCTATTACTAGACGAACTCCATCTAAGTTGATCCGCCAACGCCGCCTTCTCGGTGTAACCAAATTCTAAATTTCATTTCAATTATACTTCTTTCACAGTAATCTACGTTACTTAATGTCCCGACACGAGTTGAATAAAAATTATAGGTGATACCTCAATAAAAAAATTTTAATCTCGGCACACAAACCGCGTTTTAATTTAAGAGGCTACCACTATGCAATACAATTTAAATGATTTTATAATACTTACAACTCGTGTTAACTTTTATACTTGCTTTTGGGACGATCGAAATAATAAGGGCTTTTATAATATTCTCCTAAACTATTTATGTCTTTCCAATGTAACCTCTCCTGGCCACATTTATCCGAAATCCCCTGCTCACAACAACACATTCCCACAATTTTGCACTCAACCCCATTTTCAAATCCTTGAATTTCAGTACCTCGTTATAATATTTTAAGAAAATTACGCTACTCTATCCTCGTGTTTATATCAAGTCAAACTAACATATCGTCCAATCGTAGACCTAATGACGTTTCTCAAATCCCTCCTATACTATTGTGGTCTCATGCTTATACGTTTTCTACGTCTCCTTCTAACCTGGTTTGAGTGGTAGAGAATCAATATCCTTGTTTGTGCGCTGTCTACCACACGTGGACTTTCTACGTGAGTTAAATAATCGCTCATTAGTATTTCATGCTAAAACATCCGACCGCTTGTACAATCCTTAGAATAATTTGTTCGTTATCTACAAATTAAACAGAACTTGACATTTAAAAATACGCAGGTGTTTAATTTTACACGAACGTTTTAAATACATTTCCACAATTTAGAGTTCGGCGTATTTCTACCCCACTGATATATTTGTCAGATAGTAACGCGTTTCATCTTGGTATCATTGGGTTTTTACACGTTTTTATGCATATTATACATCAATAATCGTTCAATTAAACTCAAATTAATTAATAAATTAATGGCATTGGCTTCTACCATTTAATTTCTTTGCAAACCTACTTAAATTTCATTAATTATTTATAAAATTTCGTTAATACCTGATACTTAAAAATGAATTAACTAATATAAATTTCGCACGTAATTTCTGGTTGTTCCTTTATACAGGGTGTTTTGAAATTGCTTCTTTTTATATTTATTTTTGATCTTTTAAAACCACTATTATATATATATATATATATATATATATATATATATTAGTAGTAAAAGGAGTTTGTTGAAATACATTTTGGTACAGATACTTTGTAAACTTTTGGGTAAGTTAACTCACCAGTATCGGTTTCAGAATTATAGGCCTATCCACCCTGGGACATGTCCATGTACTCTCCGCTGTAGAGTAGCCGAGGCGTTTGAAGAAAGTAGAGTAAAGACTATTGGAATAGGTAAGTGAACCCTTATATTGCAATTTTGAACCATAAAAAGTGATATATAGTTGGCATTCGACTATATATGTATTAGGTAACTCGGTCCTTGTTTCTTTGACTGCTAGATAGGTCAGGGAAGGAGGGCGAAGTGTTACAAAGTCCAGATGCTGAATTCTGATGCTAACTTCGTTAAACTAACTGCTTAAGTCTAGAATTATTTATTTATTATAAATTATTACAATTCCACATCTGTGAGTACTATTCACAGTTCTTGCCGTGGATGGTAAAAAGGCTTCAAATAAGTACTTCCTATTTCTAAGTATTACTTTTTATACCCAAAAACTAGGAAAGTTTATCCAAACATTCAGTTTTGTGCTTAACTAGTGTTCTATATTACCGTAGTAGCAGTTAAATCGAGTGGACGTGTTTTACGGAGCTCCTGTTACATGTTACATCGTTATGGTGTAGTGACGTGTTTTAGTGCAGCTACAATTAATAGTATATTATATACATAGTATAAGTAAATGTGTTTACTGTAATTTGCTGATTGGTTGATTTTTTCTCAAAACACAACTAGTGTGGGTTTGAACATATGTCAGAAATGTCATCTATCTAGTTTTTCTTACATTAACACCTACAAGATTTTCTCATTCTTTGTTTTGGCTTAGCAGATAATTAATATAAAGTTGACATTTATTATTTAACGTCTGCAAAGTGCAGACCTGTTAAATTTTACTTGTCTTTAAATTGCCATAAGGTTAGTTATGGTATGTATTTCTCTATCTAAAAGCAGTGTTCTAATAACAATAATATTATAGGAATCTCACCCTACCTGTTGTTACCGTTATGCGGCATTACAATTTAGGCGTGGCTCTAATGCCGTTATTATAATCTATACGGTCTATACAGACCACGTTTTTACCGAATGATGCAATCGCAATGTCTATATCAATTTCATGCACATTTTAGGTAAAATTCAAATTACTTACGTGATCTATAGATCTCAAAGTTTCATCTCAGGGTCCAGCACGTGTTGGTTTGTTTTCGTAGTTCGGCTGGTTGAACATCAAATTATTATTCGTTGCTATTCATCTCGTAGGGGTTTGAAAGGAAAGAGGTAACAGAACGATAAGGGGAGATAAAGAGAAACTACATACCTTTTTTCTTTAAAAACTACACCGCACTTACACACTTATTGCTTAGTCCATGTTTAGTTAATTAATCCCGCTTCCTCGACTCGCGCACTTCCGCATCCCTTCTGCGCAGATTCGACCGTCACCAACGGCGGAAGTTAGCGTATCATTTCAAAAATACGCGACAATTAACCTACAAAGTATCATTTACTCTAAAACATGATACATGACCATTTTGGCATGTAACACTGTAAGATGAAAATTTGCCTATTTGGACCTGTCTTTTAAATAAAAGATGGCAAGATAAAAATAAATTAATTTTTGATGTGTTTCATCGAAACGTGTTTTATAAATTTGTAACACAATTGATTTTTGCACGGTCCAAATAAAAAACATTTTGCCCCGGACATATTAAACACAAAAATACTTTACTCCAAACAAAAACTGTTGCCTCAGAAATATTTAATACAAAAACATATTGTTACAAAAATATCTACTCAAAACATTTTGCCTAGAAAATATTAATATAAAAAGAAATATGTACCTTGTCTCGGAAATATTCTTTTACTAAAATTATCTAATACTATATATTACCTCGGAAATTATATAAAAGGTCATGTCATAAACATATTTTAACCCTCGTATTTAATAAGTGTAAATTATGGGAATAATTTCTGAAAAGCTTTAGCTTAATTTTAAGATTTAAAAACGTTTAGTTTACAAGCAAAGTGGCAGTTATATTATTTTGTTGGAAGCTTTTAAAACATGCTACGAAGAAGCGAGTTTTCGTTTTTAATAGGCCAGATAAACCGTTTATTTTTCCGTGTATTATTAAGTAGGGTAGACTAGGACTGCACAAACAAACAGAAATTCCAGGTAGTTGTTAGTTCCGACGTCAATTAGATGACATTTATAGCCTCTTAAAAAGATGTATAACTTAAATTGGAAGGGTAACCTTTGGCCGTTACGAAAGAAGCTTGCCAACGAAGAAACAAAGAGGGGTTATTTGATAGCATGTGTAGAAGTAAGATAGATATAACACGTGTTAAGCGTTCGTTGATTTGAGTGAATACAAGGTTAGTGGAGTGGGTAGTAGTTGTTAGTTATACCACAGACATGGAAAACAAAGTAAGAGATAGTTGATTTTAGCGCGTATATTGGAGTGAGATAGATATAACACCTATTATATTGAAAGGCGTAGTTTTAAAACGTTAGCGTTTGTTGATTGGGGTTCGTACAAGGTTAGTTTAAGGTAGGGTGTCAGAATACGAGGAAATCATTTAGTAACGTGCGAGTGTTTATTAGCTTCAAGTGATTTTTAAAGAAATGAGTGGTCGTTAAATGAAATACAAGGAATTTTTTAACGTACGTTAGAGGGGTTTTGGGAAACTGTGGCCATTAGAGTGTGTTTGTGGGAGCAGTTTCTGGAATTATTGTATACGGTTGGGAAGTGGTTGAGGAAATGGGTGGCGGTTGAAAGTTTTACGGAGAATTGTTGTGTACGAATGTTTGTATTGTAGAAAGATTTAGGAATTGTGGCAGGTTTTTGGAGGCGGGGGACTAACATATACGCCCCAGAACTTGATGTGGAGCTCTAATACGCTTTTAGTTTTCAACAAGCGTACGTCGCTAGCTTAGTTTCAATAGCTTACTGCTATTATATCTCGACTAGCTGACGGCTCTAATGCCAGAAATGCTTTTACGTTTTGCATAGAAGTTTAATTTAATGTAAGTAAAGACAGTTGCTTTTAATGTGTACTAAAAGTGCAAAGGTATGCACTTTGAAATGGAGTAGATATCAGTGTTTAGTCGGTTCGGTTTGGTGGTTTACCAACAAATCTGTGGTATTAATAGAAGAGGTTTGGGAGTTTGGAAAGCCTATCAAATTGGTGAACGAGATGACGTCTTGGTAATATGGTTGCAGCCTTGCAGTTGAGGTGATTGCAATCCAGATTGGGGTGTTTCTGAATGCCACAGTCATTGATGGAATGATGGCAGGCTCGTGTGCAGTTATGGAATCCAGATAACTGATGCTTTTTTATTGTACATGTGTGTAAACAGGTGCTTAATGCTTTAGTGCTTTGAGGTGTATAATTTTATAATACTTACAACTCGTGTTAACTTTTATACTTGCTTTTGGGACGATCGAAATAATAAGGGCTTTTATAATATTCTCCTAAACTATTTATGTCTTTCCAATGTAACCTCTCCTGGCCACATTTATCCGAAATCCCCTGCTCACAACAACACATTCCCACAATTTTGCACTCAACCCCATTTTCAAATCCTTGAATTTCAGTACCTCGTTATAATATTTTAAGAAAATTACGCTACTCTATCCTCGTGTTTATATCAAGTCAAACTAACATATCGTCCAATCGTAGACCTAATGACGTTTCTCAAATCCCTCCTATACTATTGTGGTCTCATGCTTATACGTTTTCTACGTCTCCTTCTAACCTGGTTTGAGTGGTAGAGAATCAATATCCTTGTTTGTGCGCTGTCTACCACACGTGGACTTTCTACGTGAGTTAAATAATCGCTCATTAGTATTTCATGCTAAAACATCCGACCGCTTGTACAATCCTTAGAATAATTTGTTCGTTATCTACAAATTAAACAGAACTTGACATTTAAAAATACGCAGGTGTTTAATTTTACACGAACGTTTTAAATACATTTCCACAATTTAGAGTTCGGCGTATTTCTACCCCACTGATATATTTGTCAGATAGTAACGCGTTTCATCTTGGTATCATTGGGTTTTTACACGTTTTTATGCATATTATACATCAATAATCGTTCAATTAAACTCAAATTAATTAATAAATTAATGGCATTGGCTTCTACCATTTAATTTCTTTGCAAACCTACTTAAATTTCATTAATTATTTATAAAATTTCGTTAATACCTGATACTTAAAATGAATTAACTAATATAAATTTCGCACGTAATTTCTGGTTGTTCCTTTATACAGGGTGTTTTGAAATTGCTTCTTTTATATTTATTTTGATCTTTTAAAACCACTATTATAATATATATATATATATATATATATATATATTAGTAGTAAAAGGAGTTTGTTGAAATACATTTAGGTACAGATACTTTGTAAACTTTTGGGTAAGTTAACTCACCAGTATCGGTTTCAGAATTATAGGCCTATCCACCCTGGGACATGTCCATGTACTCTCCGCAGTAGAATAGCCGAGGCGTTGGAAGAAAGTAGAGTAAAGACTATTGGAATAGGTAAGTGAACCCTTATATTGCAATTTTGAACCATAAAAAGTGATATAGAGTTGGCATTCGACTATATATGTATTAGGTAACTCGGTCCTTGTTTCTTTGACTGCTAGATAGGTCAGGGAAGGAGGGCGAAGTGTTACAAAGTCCAGATGCTGAATTCTGATGCTAACTTCGTTAAACTAACTGCTTAAGTCTAGAATTATTTATTTATTATAAATTATTACAATTCCACATCTGTGAGTACTATTCACAGTTCTTGCCGTGGATGGTAAAAAGGCTTCAAATAAGTACTTCCTATTTCTAAGTATTACTTTTTATACCCAAAAACTAGGAAAGTTTATCCAAACATTCAGTTTTGTGCTTAACTAGTGTTCTATATTACCGTATAGCCCCCCCCCCCCCCCCCCCCCCCCCCCCCCCCCCCCCCCCCCCCCCCCCCCCCCCCCCCCCCCCCCCCCCCCCCCCCCCCCCCTTTTTTCGTTTTAATAGGCCAGATAAACCGTTTATTTTTCCGTGTATTATTAAGTAGGGTAGACTAGGACTGCACAAACAAACAGAAATTCCAGGTAGTTGTTAGTTCCGACGTCAATTAGATGACATTTATAGCCTCTTAAAAAGATGTATAACTTAAATTGGAAGGGTAACCTTTGGCCGTTACGAAAGAAGCTTGCCAACGAAGAAACAAAGAGGGGTTATTTGATAGCATGTGTAGAAGTAAGATAGATATAACACGTGTTAAGCGTTCGTTGATTTGAGTGAATACAAGGTTAGTGGAGTGGGTAGTAGTTGTTAGTTATACCACAGACATGGAAAACAAAGTAAGAGATAGTTGATTTTAGCGCGTATATTGGAGTGAGATAGATATAACACCTATTATATTGAAAGGCGTAGTTTTAAAACGTTAGCGTTTGTTGATTGGGGTTCGTACAAGGTTAGTTTAAGGTAGGGTGTCAGAATACGAGGAAATCATTTAGTAACGTGCGAGTGTTTATTAGCTTCAAGTGATTTTTAAAGAAATGAGTGGTCGTTAAATGAAATACAAGGAATTTTTTAACGTACGTTAGAGGGGTTTTGGGAAACTGTGGCCATTAGAGTGTGTTTGTGGGAGCAGTTTCTGGAATTATTGTATACGGTTGGGAAGTGGTTGAGGAAATGGGTGGCGGTTGAAAGTTTTACGGAGAATTGTTGTGTACGAATGTTTGTATTGTAGAAAGATTTAGGAATTGTGGCAGGTTTTTGGAGGCGGGGGACTAACATATACGCCCCAGAACTTGATGTGGAGCTCTAATACGCTTTTAGTTTTCAACAAGCGTACGTCGCTAGCTTAGTTTCAATAGCTTACTGCTATTATATCTCGACTAGCTGACGGCTCTAATGCCAGAAATGCTTTTACGTTTTGCATAGAAGTTTAATTTAATGTAAGTAAAGACAGTTGCTTTTAATGTGTACTAAAAGTGCAAAGGTATGCACTTTGAAATGGAGTAGATATCAGTGTTTAGTCGGTTCGGTTTGGTGGTTTACCAACAAATCTGTGGTATTAATAGAAGAGGTTTGGGAGTTTGGAAAGCCTATCAAATTGGTGAACGAGATGACGTCTTGGTAATATGGTTGCAGCCTTGCAGTTGAGGTGATTGCAATCCAGATTGGGGTGTTTCTGAATGCCACAGTCATTGATGGAATGATGGCAGGCTCGTGTGCAGTTATGGAATCCAGATAACTGATGCTTTTTTATTGTACATGTGTGTAAACAGGTGCTTAATGCTTTAGTGCTTTGAGGTGTATAATTTTATGAACTAAAAGGAGAAAGAGGGAAAAGGTTTCTGATTGAACAATTTAATTTGAATTATCTTTATTGTATTTTATGTGGTAAATTATGATAAGGGGTGATTTGTAATATTTGATTTATGTGCAAGGTAAAAGGTTTTTTTTTATATTATTGATGTGCAAAAATTAGCACGAAAGGATAAGGTTTACTATATGCTCATAAGGAACTAGGGTTAAGGTAAGAAATGTGGTAAAACCCTATTACTTTCTCTGATTGTATTAATTGGAAAAATTTATCTGGAATAAATGTTGATATCGAAATGTATTGTTAAGGAAATATTTTGGGGGGGAGATGTATAGAACATGTAAATAATGTGTGAAAGAGGAGTTTAATTTTGATTTTGGAGTGTACATTTTTCCTGACATGTAAATAAAAATAGGCGATTTACCGAAGCAGCATTTTTTAAAGTAGTTCTTTATTTTCAGAAAGCAGTTGAGCAGCCGTGGCAAATTTCATTAAGCAGAGGTATTTAATAGTGAGCGGAGCTTGTAGTCAGAAGCTCGTAGCACTTAAATGGCGCCCAAGTCGTGGGACGTTTAAGCAGATATCTTTTTGAGAGAAAGGTCGTAGCAATTTAATGGCGCCCAGAACGTGAGGCTCTAGAAGAAGAAGAAAGATCGCAGAATTAATGGCACCAAGACAGTGGGGTTTGTAGTCCGACATCGTAGTATTTTAGACGCCCAGAACGTGTGACGTTCTGTATTTTAATGGTCGTAGCAATTAATGACGCCCAAGTCGTGGGACTTTTAAGTAGATATCATCGCTTGTAACCCGACGCTCGCGGTAATATATATATATATATATATATATATATATATATATATTAACTGAAACTCTCGAGCCCCGTCGTTGTGCCGTCCAATAAAAACTTGATATAACGCCGTACTCGGTATCAATGGCGTATTCTACTTAACTCCGCATCTCTGTGTTTTCCTAATCAAATCTCACTCCCACTAATTTTATTATTCTGCCACGGCTAGCTTTTATTTGAATTATAAAATGAAGTTAATTAATTCCATATAATGAAAAGAAATATTATGTACAGGTTTTGAAAATTATTAAAATACACTTTTCAATCAATCAATATTGTAAGTCTTATTTATCTCAAAATCATATGCTTTTTAATCAATCTAAAGTCACCAAACTATTCTTTTTATCAAAGAAGCCTGGAACGTTCAAAACCCCTTTATTATATCACGTACTTTCAACTTATGCAAAGTTCGTTGCTGACTCTGTTACACAAGTTTATCTTAATTAGGCAAATTCAATATTCAAATTCAAATAGAAAAAATGTCTTAAAACTAATAAGATCTAACCTGGTCTGTTTACTTCGTGCTTCTTTATTTCTTTCTCGCAACTCAAAATTGTATCAAGATTATCGACGCATCCATTATCAACCAACATCAATTAGAATTTTCCATGCATTTGGATCATTAACATCGTATTCGAAATTATTCTCCACCAATTCGGAATTATTATATACCCATTTGAAATATTATCTATCCACTCGCTTGAATTATTATATTTGAATTATTGTCGTCACCCTCTGGATTATTATTGTCAGACAGCCTCAGATTATTACATCTATCCACACATTTGGAGTATTATATATCTATCCCCTTTGCATTTATTGTCATCAGCCTCAGAATTATTATCGTCAAACTTAGAGCCCTATTATTATTATATTTTAGTTTAAATAAATTCCCCAAATTCTACTTACGTTAATTGGCAATAGAAATTTTCATATTCGTTGCACTATCTGTCACTATACAATTTCACTATTAAAATATTATTATTACGCGTTACTCTTAGATTCAGAGTAGCGCAACTTGGCCTTGTTGAGTTGAAAACTGAGCTCCGTTATCATTGCTCGCTGTTAATATATGGGTTGATCTCCCTTTGTATGTGGGCTTGGCTTACTAATCTTAACCAATGAGGTCTTTGTTTTTGCTACACTTAAAGTGGTTTTCTGATGTAACATTCTTGGCTTTTCGAGTAATCGTTATTTGCTACAGATGCTTCGTTATCAGACCATGCGGTGTTTTGAGTAAATAATCGCTTTTCCATATTATACAAAAATTCCTGATGCAATTTGAATTTCGATTTTCGTGTACGTTTATCTATTTACGCATCTTTGAGTATCTTTACTATTAAAAATTGTTGATTGTTTCTACGCACTTACACAAGGCTTTGTTAAGTTTTATCTCTTATCTCCGTATTATATCATAACTAATTAGAATCTTTTTTGAATGCGTGTTTAATTACATGAACTATGCTTACTTCTAAATACGCGTGCTTCTACTGAAAAATATCATTGTTTGCATTACTTAAAATTACTAAAACTTTATATACCGGGTGTTAAATATTTGTTATTCACCTAATGCATGAATTACCTATTTCTATGCTAAACATGCGTCCTATTGTTATAAGATGTGTCTATTTGCGTCGCTTAAAACTACTTATACTCTATATACAGGGTGTTAAATGCTTACTATATACAAACTATCCCAATTACTCAATTTTCTACTAAATAAATGCAGTTTTCTGCTTCCTATTGTGATTTCTGATTACTACATGACCATTGCTATAAAATACACCCTTAAACAACTCCTTCTCACAGCAATATATATATATATATATATATATATATATATATATATTCATACGCGTATGTGTGAACAAAGTAAATATGGCAATCAAAATTACGCAAATTCGCTTAATGTGAAAAGCAATCCAATGCCAACAATTCAGAGGCCCGTAATTTAGTTAAATTTCATACCTTCTTTTAAGAGAAATTCTTTAGAACACCTAAAATTGGGACCATGTTGTTGACATCTACCCTAAATAACCCAAAAATAAGTTATTGTTTTATTTCATTTCCTAAGTGCATTACATAAATTCACCCTTATTACTCCATTGAAACCGTGGGTGTTACCGCCAGTCATGCCTTACCATTTTTAATTCGTTTACTCGCATCATTATGCTATATTTATTTTAAACCGTTACCCTTTTAACGTACGCCAATGTAAAATCAAAAATATATGATAACCTTTGAAATCTGAAAACACTAAAAGCGAATTGAAGGAAGACAAATACCGACAAAAATCACGTCTGTTTCTATAGCAACATGCTAATTTTACAAACGGTACTGAAAAGCTAAAATAATCAAGAATTTGGTGGTTTCTAGAAAAAAACAGTAATTTTAGATCAATGAACCACGTTGTTTATAAAATAAAGTGAATGAATCTCTGACCTTTAACATAAACCAAGATATCTCACTACTAATTCAGATTAATTTTTATATATTTAGAAAATATGGTACACAATAATTTACCTTATTTTATTTAAAATAATTAAATAATACCATACTTACAAAAATCGATGTATAAGTTCGTCCATAAAAGACAATGGGCACCTTTAGCTTCACTTCTGGGCTGGATACATCATTACCTCTAGTTAGATTTGTACCTAGGTTTGCGTAGTCATATAAGAGTTTTGAAGGTAAACCATGTGCACCAATTAGACAACACAAAAAACACCAGGAAAGGGTATTCAACCTATCCATATTCGGATAAGATAAAATACTGAACTATTCTCTTATTCTTGCTGTTAATCACAGCTTCGAGAGTATTGATTACGAGTTCATAGTTCACTTTTCTGGTTGATGTCGAAATGTTGATTTATCTTTATACAAATTTGTGAAAAAAATAACTTGTAAATATGCAAACATGTTTATATAATATTATTTTAGTGGCAGGTGAATGAGTACAATACATACAAACCGTATTTATTTACCTATAACTATACCTAGGCCTATGTACGATACATTCTAGTTGTACATATCGTTAAACAAAGGAAAAATCAGAACAAACTCATTTTCAACGTTTACATAAATAAGTGACTAAGTTCTTTAATGGCTGTAGTTGAAGGAGTGATTGATTGATTTAAATGGGAAGGGTAACATATGCCACACGCACTTAGGCCTCCTAGCGGACCTTCCTTGCTCTAAGTTGGTCCTTCATTACTCAACCACCCGACCTTACAGGTGAATTTGAGGATGTCGGACCAGGGGCTGTCTCGAATTCCGGCCTTCTCAGGCCAGAAACCCCCCAGCATGCATCCTCGAAGTCGGGCGAGTGCCGTCTCATCCTCTTGTTGACAGTCACGACAGGTGGGGTCGTCTGAGAGACCCATCCTGTGCAGATGCTTCTTTAGTATGTAATGCCCGGACAGTATACCCACTAGTAGCCGTAGTTTCTGTCTCGGCAAGCATATGACAAATTTTTCGATTTTGGTCATGGGAGCCCTTATAAACAGTTTTGCCTGTCGGCACCTTGTTGTACAAGCCCACTTGTCTTTGTGACGGCGGTGGGTTATTTGTCTTATCATGGAGAACATCACCGATTTTACATTGGCGTACGTTAAAAGGGTAACAGCTTAAAATAAATATAGCATAATGATGCGAGTATACGAATTAAAAATCGTAAGGCATGAGTGGCGGGAACACCCACTCAATGGAGTAATAAGGGTGCATTTATGTAATGCACTTAGGAAATGAAATAAAACAATAATTTATTTTTGAGTTATTTAGGGTACATGTCAACAACATGGTCCCAATTTTAGGTGTTCTAAACAATTTCTCTTAAAAAAAGGTATGAAATTTAACTTGTGCATTAACTACCGTTAAATAAGGTTATGTATGAGAAATTACTTTTTTTTAAATTACGGGCACCTGAATTGTTGACATTGGATTGCTTTTCGCATTAAGCGAATTTGCATAATCTACTAATTTTGATGTTTATTTTGTTCACGCATACACGTATGAATATATATATATATATATATATATATATATATATATATATATATTGTAACTATTTTTTCTCTCTCTAATTGGCTCCGCTAGCCTCACGCATGGGCGCTAGTGAAACGGTTTTACTTCTGAAGCACTAAACCCACGAGTGTGCTAGTGAAACAAACTTACTAGAACTACTAAAACACCAGCCCCACATTTGGTGTCAGTAAAACGAAGTCTTCCGACGTAACTAGGGGTCTATTCCTTGGGTAGAGCTATGAGCAATGGGGGGGTAAGTCGAAATCTGTTGGGGGGTCACACTCAAACTAAAACAAATAGGCGCCACCAAGTCCAGATTGATTCATGTTAAAAGCATAGCATATTTCTAAGGGCGGACGTGGAGACCCAAAGAAAAAAAGATCGCCTTCGGTGACAAAAACCTGTCTTAACAGAATAAGACGCTGTTCCTGTAAGAAAGAATAATAATTAAGTCAACATAGAAAATGGGAACACTGTTTGTGTCCCTCAAATATGCCTAAAAAAAATTAAAAGAATATTTTCTACATAAGGGTGGCATCAAAATTCAACTCTTATTGCCTTTTTGGGTTGCTAGGTTTGATCACACTTGATCAAAATAAAAAACTTTAAACTTAGGTTAATAATTTACTAGAAAGAATTCCTTTAACTTTAAATAAAATTGAATGCAACAAAATTAAATAATTACTTGTAGTAGTTTGGAAATTTAAGATAAGGTTTATCAATCTGTTTCTAGATCAAGAATATTACAACAAAGTGTAATTTGTTACATTAATGGTTTTTAACCCATTCAGATCTGATTAGGTCTATTACATTGTCAAAATTAAAATACAAAATATTCTGGTTAAGTTACATGTGCTAATTTCAGTTTAAAATGAAAATGTTCATAAAGATATTCTCGTTTTTAAAGTTGGTAGTAATAAAATACTAAGCATCTGCTTTCATAAATACAAGTGTCAGCAGTATATCTCAAACAAACAAATGATGTAATTACACATGTTATTTTATAGTGAAGCAACGTGTTGTTCTGACAAAATAAACAGTGAATTTTAAGTTTGGCGCTGGGAAATCCAGCTTAGCAACAGATAAGGTGAATAACAAAATCGTATTTATACGTATCAAAATAAAATAGCGTGTTTCCTGAGTGGAACACAATTGAATTTCTTAAAATTACTACGAACCAAACAAAACTGCTTTCATAGGCTGAAATAGGATTTGCATCGTCATGCGGAATTAACTGCTTACATCCTAACAAAGTAGTATCTTGGCTCGGACTAACAAACGATTTCCTGTTAATTAGATCTGCTTTCCATCCTCTAAAAGCATGTGTTAAATTGAAGTGGTTTCTTAACGTTGATTCACAGTTCTAAGTTATTATTGTTTAACTTCTCATCGCCTAAGTGTTGTAGTGTTTCGTCGTCTAATCTTGGTTTGCGCTAAACAAATTTTCAAATTACATACTATAATAACGAGTATACATTACCAACCGTTATTCAGAAAATGTTTCACTTAATCAAACCGACCCGCAGGTCACTGGCCATTGTTCTCTTAAACATGCTGCTGCCTCTTTTACCTATGGCCGAGTGCCTATCTCGTGCTCTCGTACGATTGGAGGATCCCAAGGGGGGGGGGTTTGTCATTCCTCTCTACGCGCTTGCGACTGGGTGTGAAATACACCGCCATCCAAAACAACTAGACTAACGAGTCAAGATGCTGTTACAATGTAATATTATAATTGTAAAATGTATTATGACTTTACTTAATAAAGGTATTTAACTATTGTCGTACCTTAAATGAAGCGAATTATGAATTCGAAAATAAAATTGTTACAATATATATATATATATATATATATATATATATATATATATTGCTGTGAGTTTTTCTTCTGTCTCATCGTGCCCCAACGTTGGGTCGACAAAGTGCTGTAAAATTTACTTGTGAACGGTCCTCTACTTCGTGCCCCAATGTTGGGTCGACATAAATGCTGTGAAAATTTTCTTCTGACTCATCGTGCTTCACGTTGGGAGTCATAATATTGTGATGTTTACCCTGTAAACTCGTGCCTCTTACTTTGGGTTTCATTAATATTGTGAAATTTATCCTCGGCTGCTCCTCACTTGAGTTCTTTAATCTACCAAAACCCACACAGACGCTTACCTGTTAACGCCGGATCTAAAACTCCCGCTCACTGTTTCTATGCTGAAACCTAATAGAAATTCACACCCTACAATCACATACTCAAAATAACGCAATTCACAAATTCATCACACTCATTTACATGAAATAAATTTTACAATTTCAAAACATCTTTCCTTATGTACATTCGTATTATTGGTAATGTCCACAATTTCATTCTCAAAAGTATTTTTATTTTGATAACCTTATTTAAACAAATATTTTATTAAAGTAAGAGCGCGTTCTTCATACCTTACGTTAAACCCTTTGTCTTTTCATGAGCTCATAGTAAAACTCGTTAAATGTGAGTGCAAATGTACCGCACTACTAAAAAAATTAAATAAGCCTCCTCTACTTCTTTACAACATAGCCTGGTTATCTGTAAATTAATAATTCTTGACTACCTAAATAAGTTTCATTTTTATCTCAAGTCCCTTAAATTTTCAGTTCATTAAATATATCAAATACGAAACACTCAAAAGCACAAAAAAATTAAAAAACCATAGAAATATTCACCACTCAATGTTTTGAAACAATGGCATACCTGGTAACTATTCTGCAAACCTTCACCACCAACCAGCTCTTGAAGATGTTGCCGTCCAGTATGGCACTAGTCCATAAAATAGCTCCCTGGTTAAAACACCATCCTTCTATACCTGCTACTACCCCAAACTATCTTCATTTACAATAAAACCATGAGCATCTACTTTCCAAAGTTCACCCTTCTTATTCCAAAATAAATTAACCAAACATTGTCGCCTTCACCATCAAATACTTCCAAATATTACTTAGTTTCGTGCATTCCAAAACCACAATAATAATTGTTTGTACTTACATACAAAATTTTAGCCTTCGCTTAACTTGTCATCATACTGCAGAAACTTACATAATTTCACTAACAATAAACGACAAGGCCTGAATGACTGAAGAAAAATTAAGAGAGTGCCACCCCTTTTGAAAGTGGTTTATATAGTCATCGCTGCACCTCCCCTATTTCCAATTCGCACGTAGAAAATGTTAACGTAGAAGAATTATTCCGCGTAAAAGCAGCAACCGTTCTACATTTTTAAAAATTGTTGTTTTAACCGTCTCGATATTCGCGCTACAAGCTCTAACGACTTTTCGTTTAGCTGGAATTCTCATCACAAACACACTAAAATACTCAGTAATCCATTTACAACCGCCAACTGTCACTACAATTCGGGAAACTAGCTTCTACTGTTTATCGATTCTAAATACATCCCTGCCTTCAAACTCAAACAGACATCTTTTTATCTCTCTTGTTCAAATAACTTCATTTCACACATACCTTTCCACCAGCTTAATATTTGCCCTACCTAATACAAACTTGTCGCACGTATATACCTGCATCATCCAATCATATCGGCCAATTCCTTTTCCTTGCTTTTAAAGGACGCGCATCTGCTTCTAACATTCCTAAAAATTACTGATTATTTCCCCCGCTAAAATACGTCTGTTCGTCGTTTCCCTACTATGCTATCTCCATAATAAATCTTTGTTTCTCACTCGTATTCATACGTTTCTGCTCCATCTTTGTTCCTCAATGACAGTTGTTTTTAGCTTCCATACAATACTACCTTCGTAGTGAAAAATCGATATCTTAACAAACATACTGCTTCTTCGCCTTATTTATGTGTTTTCCGTTTTGTGCTCGTTGAATATTGACTACGCTAACATCCAACGGTCTCTTTCTTCTTGTACCATATTAAAGCTTGTTTATCTTGCAAGATCTCCCCATTTTATTTAGAAACGTTTTTTGGTTTTACCCTAGAAAATAATAATCTTATTTTAACGAACATGCAAAGCTTTTATAGTTTTCGTATAATATCTAACTAAAATTGGAAGTAGTATTTTTACCTCATTGTTTTTAATTCTTGGTCGCCCTATCTTACAATAAATATTATGATGTGATTTCTAAATAAATATCACTAAAATTAAACTAACCCTACATTATTTTACGTTGACTAAGCTCTAAATTAATTATTTCAAATACCCTAATTCTCTAACTGCCTAACTGGATTTTCTAATACGTTGTTACTCTAACCCCTAGCTTAATTTATGCCCTTATGTATTTACAATTAGCTAACTAATAACACGATAATATATATATATATATATATATATATATATATATACGTTGACGTCATAATGGGTCACGAGAGGTCATTGAAAACCTAATTCTAAAAATAAATTCCACCAAAATATAATAGAATCCGGAAAAATCAAATTTTCCGTAATTCCATGGTTATGCCCTGTATAATACAAGCGTACCTTTATTCATTGATGTACCATGTAAAAACACAGATGGCGCAATAGCAACCGATGGCTCAAGGCCAACAAAACCCCGAGCCACTCCCTGACTTGCCAAAAAATCTGCTTGTTCGTTGCCATGCACTCCTGAATGCTTTTTGATCCAAACAAGCTCAAGGGCATTAGTGTTAGAAGCGAACTCGAAAATGCGATGGCATTGGCGAACCACCTCCGAGAGGAGCTTCTGCTTATTTAAGCTCAGAAGAGCTGCTCTGCTATCGCTCAGAATATGTATAGCATTATTATGGATTCTACGTTCCAGTATGGCGTTAGCACAATGCATAATGGCTATGAGCTCTGCTTGGAAGATAGTTACCAGCCTGCCCAGCGTAACACTTTTATAAAGGTCTAGGTCATCGGAGAAGATATGCCTGCCCCAGTACCTTCATTTGTTTTGGAGCCATCTGTGTAGATGGAGACTTCCGTTAAGGAGGCGTCCTCAGTGTTCAGACAAACCCCGAAGCGCTTCTTGGAACGTGAAACATCTGTCTTCTTGAATTTTTTTTCCATTCTTAATTTTAGTTCGACAGTCACAACTCAAGGTAGGCCCGAGCGCTCTTCATCGTGTACATTTGTCGTCCGCCTTTGTACATAATGTACCACTTTCATACTGAACCTTTGTTTATCACATCACCATAAACATCCGTTATTTGTCTATAAATTTCGAAAGGTCGCACGCCTTTCGCATTCAAAAACCGTATTACACTATGAACCTAAAATTTGGGGAGATCGTTGATTCTGTTACATATTTTAAAGACGTACAAACAATACACGACTGTTAATGTAAGTACAGTTGCCTATTTACAGGATTAACACAAGGGCGTGTCAATGAGCACAAATAAGAAGACAAGTTCAATTATTCCTTATATCTATTGAGTAATTAATAAAATACGTATAATTACATGATTAACACAAGTGCGTGTTAATGAGCACAACCAAGAAAAACGACTAGATAAGTAAAAAGATCGGACAACAACCGTCTCAAAATAGCATATAGTATAATTACTTGCAGGATTGTTATGAGGGTGCATTAATAAGTACAACAATAACAACGGAACATAGATGTGGAGAGTTATGGACTAATGAAAGATTATTATTAGTCCAAAAGCTACGAGCTCTCAGGAAGTGAGTGTGGGCAACGGTAGCAGATTTGGTGCTTTCACGGCTTATTGTGAAACGACGTCGACGAGGTGGTATTCTGCGTTTGCAGTTGCAGCTAGTAAAGTGGGGTCAAAATGCAATTGCTGACCGTGTAATTATGTTGTGTAGTGTGCAACTGGGATAAATATCACAAGAGCTATAATGAGAAAAATGTGTGTTGAGCAGGATAAAATATCACCGGTTGGTGTAATGTGGTTTAAAACGTAGCCTGTAGGTATTTGGATTCCAATCAGAAGCAGCTCGTGAGTATTGTTTCTTCGGATAAGAATCGACAAGGACTGAATTTCTGGTCGAATCGCAGCTGTTTATAAATGTTTTATCCTTTATGATTGCACGTGCCGTTATTTTGTTCGAGGCAAAATGAATTACGTTCGTCTGGGATTTTTACGGCTGTAAACAAGTTTCTACGTCTAGTAACAAAATGCTTTGGAAACTATATTAATTGAAAATTATGAAGGGTTTTAATATTTATTTGTTGGGACTTGCATATTACAGTAGATTTACCGAAAAACACAAAAATTACTTCCCATCTGATACTAGTGCGCCCTAGCTAAAGCATTAGGGGTCCACATGCATCTCATTGGTCTATATACACATTACAGATTCAACTCCCAAGAGAGGGGTGTTCCGCACCGTCTCTCTTAGTATGTTGTGGTGTTTACCACCGCCTCCCTTATCGATTCATAGACCTTTGAACCGCAGCCTCATTGCCGCTCTCAAAGCCATCTCCTCCACATGTAGGTCCAGCGGAGTGAAGCCTAGGATGGCTTCTAAGGCTGCAGTAGGTGTAGATCGCATTGCGCCGTGATGCCTAGACATGCCACTCTCTGGATATGAGTAAGCTATTTGACTGCATGGGCCAGTCAGGTCCTGGGCCAACAGACTATAGCGCCGTAGCAGAGCATCGGCTTTACTATCGTGGTGTATAGCCACAGGACAGCCTTTGGTGGAAGACCCCAAAATTTGCCTATGGCACGTTTGCATTGCCAAAACATTTGGTTGGCTTTGGTAGTTTCTGCTTGTAAGTGTTTAGCCCAATTCAGCTTCTTGTCAAGTATGATGCCCAGGTACTTGACCATTTCTGATAGGGGCAGAGAAGTTTGGAAGAGTATTGGCAATCTGGTTACAATCAGATTCCTTTTATTGGTAAACAGCACCAGCCCCGTTTTATTGGGGATGATGGTTAGAGAGCTATCGCAGCACCATAACTCCGTGGTCCTTCGTGCTGCTTGCATCAAATTACACAACACTTGTTTAAGTTTGCCGACTACTAGAATAGCTATGCCGTCCGCATAACCTATCATGTAGAAACCTACCTCATTAAGGCCTTGGAGAAGGCTGTCTACTACTATGTTCCGTAGTAGCGGTGACAGCACGCCTCCCTTGGGACAGCCTATACTTACCACCCTAATTACTGAGGTTTCCCCAACATTATTCTGTACTCGTCGGCATCGCAGAATCTGCATAGTTAGCTGCCGAAGGGTGTGACGTTATTAACACAGCAATATATATTACTCATATTTAGACCAGGGTAGAAAATGAAATAATCACATCAAATAATTTTAATCATCGTGTATAAGGAATTTTATTAAATAATACGCTTTATTAAAACCTTGAAGCATAAATAAATGCGGTCGTTTCAGTAAAAATAAGAAATTTAAATTATGTACAAGACGCTTTATATCAAAAGAAACAGTATTAAAAAAAGCTCTGCGTGTAATTTATTTATTCCTAATAAAGAAACAAATGGAAATTACGTGCAAAATTTATATTAATTAACCCTATTTTAAGTAACCGGTAGTAAAACAAAGTGTACAAATAATAATTAATATTTAACTTGTATTCGCTAAAAATGAAAGGATAGAAGTCAATTTTAATTGAAGTTAATTGAATCGTTAGTAACAGATAATATCTATAGAAACTTGTAAAAACCCAATAAAAAGCAAATCCTAGAAGTGTTAGTTAGAAGTAGGATGTTTAAACACACCTGCGTATTTTAAAAGGCAATTTCAGTTTAATTTGTTTAGATAAACATGTCGATTCTAAGGATATTGGAAACGGTCAGATGCTTTAGCACGAAATACAAAACAGGGTTTATTTAAAAAGCTCTGAGAATTAATATTATTTTGAACACCTGCGTAGTTTAAATATCACGTACGGCGAAAATTGTGTAGATAACAAATGGTTTCAGAAAATCTTGTAGAAACCGTCGCATAATAGTTACGAGAAATGCTAAAGGTGGGTTATTTCGCACTCCACATGGACTAAAATATAATCGATAATAAAGAATATCAATTTGCACCAATACGAACAGGTTAGAAAAGGAAAGAGAAAATGCGTCAAGCAAAGACACATATAGTAAAAGGCGTGATTTAAGCAACGTCACGAGGGTCACAATTGGTTGAAAATAGGATGCAAATATCAGAGGTAGAAACAACGATTTCTGTACAAAATTAATTAGCTTTTCTCGGACATGTTTGCGTGCCGTGTGAGAATTTCTGAGTTTTAAATGGGGCGAGTGAAAAATTCGTAAAAACCGACGCGCGAGCGACGGACTGGGAACATAGAATGAGAAATTCTTTAGAATTACCCGTTTTGGGGAACAGACCGACAGACAGGCTTTTTGCTATATATACCGAGGTGAATATAAACAAGCTCTCTTAGACTTTTGACTATTCGATGCGTTAAAAGCTCTTACATCCGCAACTTGATTCAAGATGTTAAACAGTGCTTTTTAGTTTGATAAAATAATTTAAAATTTTGCTCGTATATTTTAGTGATTCAAAATAGTTTGTTATTTACGTGCTAACATGAATGTACTTCAGTGCACTTAGATACAAGTAGGCAGTTTTGGCGTATATTGGTGAAAGACGCATGAATTTCTTGGCTATTTTTCGGGGGTGTTAATAATTAAATGGTTCAAATACGTGTCTGGATCCACGAAACAAGGGTCAGATATACACAGATGAGTTCCGGAAAAGCCCAGAAACAACTTTAAATAAATGGTGATGGAGAAAATTTTAAAAGCGTTGAGAATTAGAAGCCGTAAATATAATCCTGTTGGAATGGTGTGATTAACTAAAGGGACGATGTACATTGAAGCTACGAGGACAGTGACCTTCAGGTAAATTATACTATTTTGTTTGACATTTTGTGTGTGTTGAATTACTTTATAATTGATTTACTTTAAATGGACATTAGTGAAATTGTACTAACCATAAAATTTTAATGTTAAGATGAAATTTGCTTGTTTAAGTAGAAAGGGTATTTAGTATTGATGTTCTGGATTATGATGAAATTTTAGGTATGTCTTTGAGCTCAATTAGACGAACCTGGTTAATTAACGTAAAGGGTGGTAGATGCTCCTTTTACTCTGCATATATTGTTATATTAATTAGTAGGCATCCAACAAGGACTTTAATTCTGGATGCACATTAAAATGATAATAAAATTAATCTTGAAATTCTTTTTAAAACTGAATTTTATGCTGAAATTTAATTTGAAAATTTAATGTATTCTGAATATTGATGTAAATAGAGTTAACGTTGATGTTTGTGGTAGGAATGTGTTGTTTAATTTTATGAATGAGGAGGTTTATAAAATTAGGTGAGCAGCCGAGGCGAAAAGAGGATCACAGCAGTTTATGACGCCCAATCGGTGGGACTAGAATTTTTTTTGTTGAAAGGAGCCAGTTCCCGCATTCAAAGGAGCATTTCACAGCATTATTTGGCGCCCAATTCGTGAGGCTCGATTCAATTTTTAGGATATCACAACAATATATATATATATATATATATATATATATATGTGATACTGTAGCAATTACCCCTATGCGCCCTTTTTGTGAATTAAAAAGGTAAAATTTTTTAATCTGTCAATTTTTAATTTTTAATGTATAATTTCAATTGCGTCGCCTAGCTCAGTTTTTTTAATTACGCACTGAGCTTGCGACAATACGACAAACAAAGAATTTAAATTTATCTTCTACCTCTCCTTCCTGTTTTCAATCTTTAAACCAAAACACCATTAAGCACAAATTTTTATAATGTTCACAAAAATATGACAACGTATGAAAAGTTTAAAGAATTCTCTAATTAGAATTTTCTTCTAATAATTGAATAAAAAATTTATTAATTATCATTTCCAAAGATGATCAAAAAGCCAGCAAAATCCCTATTATTCTTATTATTGACTGAAGCTTGATGAACGTTCATTCAACCTCTTTAAATATTTACGTAATTTACAACGTATACTCAAAAAAAACAAACCTTGCCGACCCCTCACATAAATTATCATGAAAGCAATTTTTAAAAAATTTAAATTAGAAATATTCAATTAAATGTTAATTTTTAAATCATTCAGTTTAGAAATGTACAACGAGATAAAATAATAAAATAATAAAACATTCAGATATGCTAACCTGTTGTTTTCAGCTCGAATCAGTCCCTGGTCCAACTGCTTTCGATATTGTCTGCATCCCTCATAGCATAGCCATAAATCACGCTAGCGTCCTCCATTAAACTCCTTGACAATTCATCGTTGAAGTAAATGCTTGTTGCATTTCCTCATTTGTTCCATTGATCATTTATAATCGCTTTATTTAAACTTGATCTCCAGTAATTATTTAAACTTGTTCCCCAGTAAACATTTATACTTGTCTTCCAGTATTTATTTAGACTTGTCTTCCAGTATTTATTTAGACTTGTCTCCAGTAATCATTTAGACTTGTTCCCCAGTATTTATTTAAAGTCCTTTTTATTAAGGTTAATATTAGAATTTAAATTAAAACAACTTTTAGTTACTTACGCCTTTTAAAGGATAAAACGACAAACCCATTGATTTTACATATGTACAATGGTATTATTTCACACTTCACAATTAATTAGTTTACGTAAATATCTTTGTTTTCAGAGATGTGAACTAAGCCTTACTTCATGACGAAATGCTTTGTTTACAAATCCGCTCATATTTAAATGCATTGTCTATCTATTGACAAGCGCAAAGTTCGTTGTTGTATATAAAACTTTCATACCAGGTTTTCGGATATTCCATCGTATTATTATTGTATGTTAACATCTACGCCTTACTTTTGTCACGTACCATTTCGAGTTAATAGCATTGATTCGCTTGGATTTTCATACTTCTAGATAAGTAAACCATTGTTTGTTCAAATAAATTTGGTGAACTTTGATTTTAATTACCATGCCTTGCTTATTTCCAATAAATCAGGTGTCGATTTTAATTTTCACGATCCGCTTGAAAAATTCTAGGCGGGCATTTTCATAAAAATACGCCCTCGTTCGGATGAGAGGTAAAATGGAGGTCCCGTGTGTGAGTGTTGTCACGTACGTTAAAGATCCCTACTTTGCTTGGAACAGCAACGGCAAAATTCCAAATTTTTCAGGTAAAAAACTCGCTTCCTGGACAATGTAGTACTTTCGGGTGGAGCATTGGAAAATCAAATGTAGTGTAACAGTAAGTTGACCCGTAGAGGGTTAGAACCGACTACCAGGACACTTACCCCAGATATTTAAAGCTATACTTTTTCACTAATCTGCTGTAACTAACAATTTTTTCATATAACGGAAAAATGCACTTTAAAGCAAGATATTTAGGTACACTTCATACAAATCACTTAACACAGGAAAAATGGCACTTTGAAATTAACAAGAAAATGTATTTATAATTAAAATATACGTGAATTTAAGACAAAGAAATTACATATCGGCCATGTTTAGTATTACTTTTAATAGTGTTAACCATGGAAGTGTTTGGATACGTTGCACCGGTAATGTTTTAAGGTAGAAAAAATTTTTAGTCACAAAAATAAAGCATATACAGAAAGATTTCAGGTTTAACCATGCCATTTTTTATTATGTAATTAGATATTAGATAAAGCGCAGACGCGAAATTATATGGATGACAACATTTATATTAACTTAATATATGCAAAATCTAGTTACTTAAGACGAATTATAAACAAAGTGCCCAATTGTTGAAGGCGCCAAATGTAACGTTATTTTGCACACACACACAAATATATATATATATATATATATATATATATATAATAATAATATAGCATATTCAAAATTACATGGGATTAAATTCTCCCGGAGTATCAAACCTCTCAGATTATAATAGAAAAACTTACCCAGTGGCGATCATGGACTCTGTTCTTCTTGCCTCTCAGGGGTTGTCCAGGTGTTCGTTGTTTGGTTGTCGGTGGTAGCTCTTTTGTCGACGAAGCGCCGGTAACGGGAAAGGTAACAAGAGGAAGGTGGATCACTTTGCCGACTCTCGCAACTCTACACTAGCACGTCTGCACTCGATAAAGACCGGTAGTAAAGTGGTTCTTTTCGACGCTTGGCTCTTATGAACTATCGTTCCCTCCAAAGTTTGTAGTGTTCTCATGCTAAAGTTAGTATACGCAGCTACAGTTTCAAGGCATGGGAATGCAGTGTTTGCGGTTTTTTACACCACAAATCGTATGTGAATGTCCTAAGATATGTGAGAATCAAATCTTTGTGTGGTTTACATATGAAGTTTAATAATAATTTAAGATTTTTTCATTCGAGGTTTAAAAATCACTTAAACTTAGATAGTAAAATGAAAAGGTGAAGCCTTGTTAAAAAAGGTGCAACAAGTTCTAGCTGGTCAAGCAGTCTTTTGCAAAAAAAAACTAAATTTACATTTCTTATAATAATATATTACATATATTGTAACACTTCTTTCAAATGTAAATTAATTAATAAGCCTGCTTACCGTTTAAATTAATACATATTAACAAGTTGTGTAACAGATAATTGTTCTTTTTCTCAGGATTGCACGACTTGGAGGCGGTTGCCGTTTTAGTCCACATTCTTGTAATGGATTTGGCTTGTTTTTCTTAAAACATACACGGAACAACACAACGCACGATACTAACTCGGGATAGATAAGGAATCAACAGGTAAACACTCCAGTACATAGTCTACAATGCACTACTCCCGCACAAGCAGTAGATAAGGTAGTTACGTCAAAAAATCATGGCGACTACTATTTGACTAGTCAGACGAGCACTCCTCTTAGTTCGCTGTTTTGATTGGTTGGGAAGGTAGCATGTGTCTATCACAACAGTGAAAACCATCTTTTACCCAAGATTACAAGATAATAAGCTATTTGTAGAAAACCCCGAAGATAATATACGTAAATTAATTATACAAAAAATTTCTTACAATTAATTATTCACTAAAATACTTTGTGAAGTGCTTTTTGGCGCGTAACAATTTACAATTTAAACTGCGCAAACCTGCACTGTGTTTTAACCAATTAAGTGAAGATTAAACCTTTCTTACACCTATCATCGTTTATTCGTAGCTGGAATGAACTATAGGTAGTGTGAAAGACCGATTTATACAAAAATCTATCTGGCGCCCTATCAATAAAGGTTATCCGTAATAAACATAAGAAACAACAACTTTCTAGCTACTAACAGTAGGTGAAAATATAGTATGTTTCTATGTGAACCTATTTATCTATTACTCCTAGTTTTTTATTATTATTAGACGACGTTTCGATTCATTTTCGTCCTTCGAAATTTAATATCCATTATCCTCAAACTTTTCACGCAAAATCTATATTGGTTGGATTTAAGATATTCTAAGATAAACCATGTGCATACAAAGTTCTGTAATTGTGCCATGCAATAAAAAACCAAGCGCCTCTTCACGAAAATCACGGTGGGATTCATGTTTATCATCCTATTCCACTACAACTCACCTAGAAGAGGCCTAGGTTAGAAAAAGATACAGAAAGCAAGGTAGAGAGGACTTCTTCTGCACAGTTCATCACTTCAAGGTATTATAGCCCCGCCGCGCCGGTACGCGAGACACTACGTCAGTTGGTAGCAATATTCGATAAAGTAAAAATGACGCGCAAACTATAGATGACGTCACACAATATGCTAATTATGGCGACACAATTTAACAATTACACAAATTTTAAAGAAAACCCCCACGGGGTACTCACGTGAACATGTAGGGCTTTCATCAGAATCACTCCATGATGTCGGCGGCGGCTGCTTCGCTGATCTTTCTCGGGCGTGGGAATTCTTGAGCCCGGTTGAATGCAAATTCAAATTGTCTTTTCTCTATATGTAGATACAAATAAGGTAAGGGAGACAGGTAAAGGTACGATAATTTGGAGTCACAGGAAACCTACATATAAAAAAAAACACGATACGATACCAGCCAACTACACTTGTTCACGTCTCGGAGGCTAGTCCAGTCACGTATCCCGGAAATCCCCCTTCTTCCTTCTTTGCACTCCCGTTCGCGCAATCTGGCGCAAACGCACTGTCTGAAGTGACGGAAATACGCGCACGTCCTTTTAAATTTATGGCGCGAAATTCTTACAAATTAAAACTTAATTGGGATGTTTAGTGCCGAATTTTTTGGCACGTAACACGGTAAGTGTTCCTTTACCGTCTGGAAATTGCGATGAAGTCAAATCTCATTGGCTTACGACGGTCACACGATCGCTGAAAGCCATTGTGGTGCGTTTTAGTGGTGCCGCCCTTAACTAAGTGGCATGTGCGCGGAGTAAGGATTCGGCAGTCTGCCTTGAGTGCTTGTGAGGGTAAGACGTGACCCTAAAGTAGAGGCAAGTCGCGACAGTGATAGTTCGTTCATTGTGACCAGTGTAATAAATGCTCTGGGACAATTATTATTAAGGTAGTATCACTCTGTATTTTGTTTCCAGTTGTTTATTGAGTTATTATTGTTTGTTTGATATACCGTAGTGGCATGGTATATCTAATGGTATTTGTAACAGCCATTAATTTAAATACTGCTAGTTGCATTTGGTTTAACATTAACGTTGGATACGATTCCTTTCAATATTTCTACGCGCCCTGAGAGGAGGAGTTTGTGTGTTTATAATTGCAATAAATAAGTAGTTTCCATGTTTTTGTTGTTTTGTTTATTGAATGACTGACTAGTCCGAGGCACAATTAACCATCAAGATACTGAAATAAATTCAGGTGTGAAAAGAAGGAGCATTTCACCATCCATACAATTTTCTATAGGAAATCACGTAAATGTTCCGGAAAATGCGCTTAATTTAAACGCAAAGATATGATAAATTTACATAGTAAAATTAAGTAGTAAAAAGGTTTGATACGCGCCAAAATTACACAGCAGTATAAAACCTTCCTGTAATAAAGTGAAGACGGAGGTTTAATTTTTCAGAGTTTTTGATCATCTGGTTGTATGTAAGATATTTGAAGCAAAGCAACACGAACCGAAGAAAAAACTAAACACGTTTATATTCCATAAGGTATCATTAAAAAAGCAGGCATGTTCTAGTTGGCAGTGACTGTACAAATCATCAATCATAACTCTACAGTCAACTTTGTTTTGACCTTCTAAAATTTAATAATTATTAATATCAATCTTTTGTCTAACAAAATAGAGCTGAAATACTTGATGTTCATCTTTGGACAAATTTGTTGTTTAAATAAATAGTACGGATGTAAACATTTTAATGTTCACGTAGTACAACTTTAACAGCTATTTTACAAATAATTTTTGAACCAACAGTAAGTAAAATAAATACATAATGTACATAGTTACAATCGATACATTACATGTTTTAAATTTATAAATAAAAAAACCACATATCAAGTCTTTATGATAATATCACAACAAACAATATAAATATAGACGAAGAATAAGTGATAATCATACATTAGTAAAATTTAGGACACAACGTGATTGCATTTGCTGTTAGTGGTTGTATATTTAAGAAAAGCCTAAAAATATACAAATATAAATTTTCTACTCTTATCAACATCATTGTGTAAATATTAACTATTGAAAAATAATAAATGAATTATTATAAAAAAACATCGTTAACAGCTGCAACCATGGAATGCAAATACAGACACGTTGTAAAACACAAGTTGGTACCACGAGCCGGATATAAACTTATAATAATTATTAGTAAATATGTAGAACAAAGTATTACAATATTATAGAATGATAATAAATTCGCAAGCGCAGTTTAAGTTATAACAAGAAAAACTTAAAGCTGTTTCTTGGGTTTAGAAATCTTAGACATCGTACTATGAATTAAATTAGTACAAAAGAGAGCACGCAGAATCTTTCTTAGCAATTTAGTAATTGCAATGATTTATTAAAAAAGTTAACAGACTGTTACATATTTCTTTTATCCTCTCCAAAGTTCGAACGACTATTTCGGAAAACGAAACTCCCTAAACGACATACGGTTTTGTAAGAGTATATTCCGCGGAAGAATTGAAACGAGACGTAAGTATAAAGCATGGGCGCCATTACTTCATAAAAAATTTTCTACTAGAAGACGTAGATATCCTATAGGAAAAAATACGCAGGAACACTATACCAAAATGAATATAGTCCAACGAGATATCACTCAGGCAAAATGTACATTAATCGATTGAAACAAAAAAAAGATGTTGCTTGCCTGATCCTAATATGTTGACACTTAGTTGGACGGAAGTTGCGCATAATATAAGAACACAACAAAAAAAAATTCAGTGACAATATCATTTGTGTTCGAACACCGACAAGAAAAAGTACCTGACGACTCAGCTTAACACTACGTAATCTTTAGTCTATCAAAAATGTATAATGTCTTTTTAGGTATAATTATTTAACAAAGTAAGCAGGACGATGACTTAATTTAAAGATGCAAATAAAAATATTCTTTATATTGCAAGACACCGCGTATGCATTACCCACACACAAGATAATTTACAATATACAGATATTGCCCGTCCCGTGAAAATAATATATTACAATACAATACAATACAATACAAATTATATACAAAGTAACGTGACAATAACCCTGAACGTAATCACAGATTAAAATATATTACATCGAGGGAATGAATTTGTATCGTAGGAAAATGACAAGAGGCGGCAAAAATTAATTAATTATTTGCGAGCAAATAATTGTAGTAACAAAAGCGAGTAGTAAAGCTGGCGAGAAATTAAAAGCTGTAAAGAAACAGCTTCAAGTTTAAGATGTAATGTAAACCTCCTGCAGAAAAAAAAGCGGTGTGCGATTTATTATTTTGCACGGCCAGGGTATTTTTCAATTCACGTGTTGTGGAATTAATATTGTTATGACTTTAAAGGGATTAGGAACTAGAGAGTTCACTCGTCCAATAATTTGGAACTTTATGCTATGTTGAGTTAAAGGAGGTGTGTTAGATGAGAACGAAAATCGGAAAATACTAATCGTCTTTGAACGTCCCTAATCTTTTGGGGATGAATAAAAAACAGTGAGTAATATATGAGCTTTTGTGTTTATACTTTTTAATAATGTATATGTAAATTTTAAATACCGGCGGGTTTATATTTATATAGTAGAAAATTAATAAAACCTGAAATTGTTTTGTTGTACGATGAATTAGCAACGAGGCTAGTATGGTCAAATTTAAGGATAATGTTATCGTGCACGGAAGTTGAACATTTAAAAATATTAAAAAATAGTACGTATCGAAATTTAAAAGTAAACTTTATTGGTCAAATTTGATGTTAGTTAAAGCATAAAACATTAGTATTTTAAATTAACAACGAAATGACAAAGAAAAAAGTTGATATTTAACTGTTTTCTATGCTTATTATTAAAAGCATTTTCAGAAATTGTTGTTTAGAAAGTCATCTAATTTAATATAGAAAACGAGAAATTTGGAGGATTTAATTCAATGTTTTTTCTTTAGGATTCGTATAGTAACACCTGGCCGGCGTGAGGTTAAGAAACTAGGCTTCTTTTAAGTATATTTGGATTTATATTGCAGTTATTTAATGCCAATAAAGGTTAAGTATACGTTGAATTTTATTTGCATTTATTTATGAATTAGGATAAAAAATAGGTCATGGAAAAAGATATTCAGTTACCCCAGTGATAGAATTGTATTTACGAGAGACATTTTATTTTTCAATTTTATTTAATTATGACTAATTTTAATAAGTACTTTACGGTATTTTAGAGATAGCTAAAGTTTAATGTGATAATGTGATATTAGATAAAGCGCAGACGCGAAATCATATGGATGACAACATTTATATTAACTTAATATATGCAAAAGCTAGTTACTTAAGACGAATTATAAACAAAGTGCCCAATTAATGAAGGCGCCAATTATAACGTTATTTTGCAGACACAAGCACGCACGCACGCACACACTTACGCACGCACGTACTCACGCACGCACTCACGCACGCACGCATGCACGCACGCACCCACATACGCAAGCACGCACACCCACAATATATAATAATAATAATAATAATAATAATAATAATAATAATAATAATAATAATAATAATAATAATAATAATAATAATAATAATAATATATCATATTCAAATTTATATAGGATTAAATTCTTCCGGAGCATCAAACCTCTCAGATTATAATAAAGAACTTACCCAGTGGAGATCATGGGCTCGATTATTCTTGCCTCTCAGAGGTGGTCCTGGTGTTCGTTGTTTGGTGGTCGGTAGCTCTTTTGTCGACGAAGCGCCTACACTTTTTATATTGGCAAAGGAAAGTTAACACGAGGAAGGTGGATCACTTTGCCTACTCTTGCAACTCGACACTATCACGCCCGCACTAGATAAAGACCGGCAGTAAAGTGCTATTCTTTTTGACGCTTGGATCTCATGAGCTACCATTCCCTCCAAGGTTTCTAATATTCTCATGCTAAAGTTAGTATACGCAGTTACAGTTTCAAAGCATGGGAAACGCAGTGTTTGCGGTTTTTTACACCACAAATCGTATGTAAATGTCCTAAGATACGTGAGAACCAAATCTTTGTGTGGTTTACATATGAAGCTTAAATTAAACATAATAATAATCGAAGATTTTTTTATGCGGGGTTTAAAAATCCCTTGAACTTAAATAGTAAAATAAAAAGGCAAAGCCGGAGCATCAAACCTCTCAGATTATAATAAAAAACTTACCCAGTGGAGATCATGGGCTCGGTTCTTCTTGCCTCTCAGGGGTGGTCCTGGTGTTCGTTGTTTGGTTGTCGGTAGCTCTTTTGTCGACGAAGCGCCTACATTTTTTATATTGGCAAAGGGAAAGTTAACACGAGGAAGGTGGATCACTTTGCCTACTCTTGCAACTCGACATTATCACGCCCGCACTAGATAAAGACCGGTAGTAAAGTGTTGTTCTTTTTGACGCTTGGCTCTCATGAGCTACCATTCCCTCCAAGGTTTCGAGTATTCTCATGCTAAAGTTAGTATACGCAGCTACAGTTTCAAGGCATGGGAAACGCAGTGTTTGCGGTTTTTTACACCACAAATCGTATGTAAATGTCCTAAGATACGTGAGAACCAAATCTTTGTGTGGTTTACATATGAAGCTTAAATTAAACATAATAATAATCGAAAATTTTTCCATTCGGGGTTTAAAAATCCCTTGAACTTAAATAGTAAAATAAAAAGGTGAAGCCTTATTAAAAAAGGCGCAACAAGTTCTAGCTGGTCAAGCAGTCTTTTGCAAAAAAAAAACTAAATTTACATTTCTTATAATAATATATTACATATATTGTAACACTTCTTTCAAATGTAATTAATTAATAAGTCTGCTTACCTTTTAAATTAATACATATTAACAAGTTGTGTAACAGATAATTGTTCTTTTTCTCAGGATTGCACGACTTGGAGGCGGTTGCCGTTTTAGTCCACATTCTTGTAATGGATTTGGCTTGTTTTTCTTAAAACATACACGGAACAACACAACGCACGATACTAACTCGGGATAGATAAGGAATCAACAGGTAAACACTCCAGTACATAGTCTATAATGCACTACTCCCGCACAAGCAGTAGATAAGGTAGTCACGTCAAAGAATCATGGCGACTACTTTTTGACTAGTCAGACAAGCACTCCTCTTAGTTCGCTGTCCTGATTGGTTGGGAAGGTAGCATATGTCTATCACAACAGTGAAAACCATCTTTTCCCCAAGATTACAAGATAATAAGCTATTTGTAGAAAACCCCGAAGATAATATACGTAAATTAATTATACAAAAAATTTCTTACAATTAATTATTCACTAAAATACTTTGTGAAGCGCTTTTTAGAGAGTAACAATTTACAACTTAAACTGAGTAAACCTACACCGTGTTTTAACCAATCAAAGTGAAGATTAAACTGTTCCTACACCTATCATCGTTTTATTCTTAGCTGGAATGGACTACAGGTAGTGTGAAAGACTGATTTACACAGAAATTTACCTGGCGCCCTATCAAAACAAGCTTATCCGTAATAAACATAAGAAAAAACAACTTGTAGATTTCTAGCTAACAGTAGGTGAAATATAGTATGTTTCTATGTGAACCTATTTATCTATTACTCCTAGTTTTTTGTTATTATTATTAGACGACGTTTCGGTTCATTTTCGACTTTCGAAATTTAATAACTATTATCCTCAAACTTTTCACGAAAAATCTATCTTGGTTGGCTTTAAGATATTCTAAGATAAACCATGTGCATAAAAAGTTCTGTAATTGTGCTATGCAATAAAAAACCAAGCGCCTCTTCAAAAAAATCAGGGTGGGATTCGTGTTTATCATCCTATTCCACTACAACTCCTCTAGAAGAGGCCTAGGTTAGAAAAAGATACAGAAAGCATGGAAGAGAGGTATTCTTCTGCACAGTTCATCACTTTAAGGTATCGGTAAGTGTTCCTTTACCGTCTGGAAATTGCGGTGAAGTCAATTGTCATTGGCTTACGACGATCACACGATCGCTGAAAGCCATCCATACAATTTTCAATAGGAAATTACGTAAATGTTCCGGAAAATGCGCTTAATGTAAACACAAAGATATGATAAATTTACATAGTAAAATTAAGTAGTAAAAAGGTTTGATACGCGCCAAAATTACACAGCAGTATAAAACCTTCCTGTAATAAAGTGAAGACGGAGGTTTAATTTTTCAGAGTTTTTGATCATCTGGTTGTATGTAAGATATTTGAAGCAAATCAACACAGACCGCAGGAAGAACTAAACACGTTTATATTCCATAAGGTATCATTAATAAAGCAGGCATGCTCTAGTTGGCAGTGACTGTACAAATCATCAACTTTCTTATGACCTTATAAAATTTAATAATTAATAATATCAATTTTTTGTCTAGCAAAATAGAGCTGAAATTCTTGATGTTCATCTTTGGACAAATTTGTTGTTTAAATAAATAGTGCGGATGTAAACATTTTAATGTTCACGTAGTACAACTTTAACAGCTATTTTACAAATAATTTTTGAACCAACAGTAAGTAAAATAAATACAAAATGTACATAGTTACAATCGATACATTACATGTTTTAAATTTATAAATAAAAAAACCACATATCAAGTCTTTATGATAATATCACAACAAACAATATAAATATAGACGAAGAATAAGTGATAATCATACATTAGTAAAATTTAGGACACAACGTGATTGCATTTGCTGTTAGTGGTTGTATATTTAAGAAGATCCTAAAAATAAACAAATATAAATTTTCTACTCTTATCAACATCATTGTGTAAATATTAATTATTGAAAAATAACAAATGAATTATTATAAAAAAACATCGTTAACAGCTGCAACCATGGAATGCAAATACAGACACGTTGTAAAACACAAGTTGGTACCACGAGCCGGATATAAACTTATAGCATATATTAGCAAATATGTAAAACAAAGTATTACAATATTATAGAATGATAATAAATTCACTATCGCAGTTTGAGTTATAACAAGAAAAACTTCAAGCTGTTTCTTAAGACAGTACATTTAGGT
Organism: Platerodrilus igneus; assembly: GCA_036346225.1. Taxonomy (NCBI): domain Eukaryota; kingdom Metazoa; phylum Arthropoda; class Insecta; order Coleoptera; family Lycidae; genus Platerodrilus; species Platerodrilus igneus. Next base: position 6,529,068 of record JARFIW010001115.1, read on the forward strand.
TTAGAAATCTTAGACATCGTACTATAGATTAAATTAGTACAAAAGAGAGCACGCAGAACCTTTTTTAGCAATTTAGTAATTGCAATGATTTATTAAAGAGTTAACAGACTGCTACATATTTCTTTTATCCTCTTCAAAGTTACTCGTAACATCGACGGGGTTCCTATGGATAAAAATAGTAGCGCTCGGGTAAATGTTGATTTTGAACGACTATTTTGGAAAAGGAAACTCTCTAAAGGACATATGGTTTTGTAAGAGTATATTCCGCGGAAGAATTGAGAGGGGACGTGAGTATAAGCATGGGCGCCATTACATCATAAGGAAATTTTCTAGTAGAGGACGTAGATACCCTATAGGAAAAAATACGCAGGAACACTATACCAAAATAAATATAGTCCAACGGGATGTCACTCAGACAAAATGTACGCTAATCGATCGAAACAAAAAAAAGGTGTTACTTACTTGATCCTAATATGTTGACACCTAGTTGATCGGAAGTTGCACTTAATATACACAACAAAAAAAGAACTTCAATGACTATATCATTTGTGTTCGAACCCCGACAAAAAAAGTACCTGACGACTCAGCTTAACCCTACGTAACCTTTTAGTCTATCAAAAATATTTAGTGTCTTTTTAGGTTTAATTATTTAACAAGGTAAACAGGACGATGATTTAATTTAAAACTGGAAATGAAAATATTCTTTATATTGCAAGACACCACGTATGCATTACCCACAAACAAGATAATTTACAATAGACAGATATCGCCCGTCCCGTCCACCAAGGACGTGAAAATAATATATTACAACACAATACAAATTATATACAAAATAACGTGACAAAAACCCTGAACGTTAGCACAGATTAAAATATATTACATCGTGAGAACGAATTTGTATAATGGGAGAAATGACAAGAGACGGAAAAGAAAAAATGAACTATTTGCGAGCAAATAATTGTAGTAGATTGTATGAATTCGAATAGTGATAGCACGCCGTGTTATCAGGTACCGGTTCCCGGACTAGCTTTGATGGTCTCAACACAATATTCTTGATTACACTCTTGATTCGAATCGAGCAATTTTAATTACGCCGTTGGAACGTTGTATTTCCTCCTTTATTGAAAGGGTTTTGGCGGATTAATTGAAGGAAATTATTCGTTGTGATTTGAAATAATTTTCTTATTTCCTTATTGGGGATTTCGGCGATTCGTAAGTATCAAAGAATCTTTCAAATAGATAACTTTTATGCTATTGTAGATCTAAAGTGAATCCTCGACCGTTGTATTTGGTGACCACTTGTACATTTTTCGTTTGTTGTTTTGTACTGGACCCGGAATTGACCGGTAAGAAGTCGTGAATATATTAATGGAAGTTATAGGTTATAAATTTTAGGGTTCCAAGTTCCAAGTGCCAAGTTCCAAGTTCTAAGTCTTCAAATTCCAGTTTGCAGTTTTCAGTCTCGATCTGCAGTTTTCAGTTTAGCCCCAATAATAGCTCCAGTCGTTATTTTGCCGTCGCAACCCTTAGTTGGCTTATGCTAAGATCAGCTTACAACGACTAGTGCAGCTGTGGGTGAGTCGTTCCACATTTAATTTTTCTACTGCAACCGTCTGGTTGATATTGCTTGTTGAAGATTTTTTCTTTCTTTTTTTACATTTAATAACACTTTACTGAAGACTGTTTTGTTTACACATTTATTATAGGGTGGGTTCAGATTTACTAATTTGTAATTTACATTATTCACAAGTTTAACACGTGTGTGAAGTTTAGCCAATGCACCGATCATTATAGGTATAATTATAGTCTATACCAATGCCCTCAGCGTTCAAGGGTCAATCTACGAGGATCCTGGTATACCACCCTTAACATTATTTAATAGTCATTCTGTTCTGCCATCTTGGCGCAGATTTGTTTCAATAGGTTGGCTGAATTGCGTTAAATATAATAGTAAAAGTAGCAGTAAGAGTTATACAATCAGGTTATTTGCTGTTTGTTTATTGGAAATTACACCATAACAAGTGGGTGGGTAATTGGAGCCTTTTATATGTTTACTGTTGTTATAAATATATTATATGTTTGTAGTAAAGTGTCAATACTGTATGTAAAAGATAGTTTTGTATTACTCGAGTGTGAGGTGTGAGGAGAATTTTTGCTGATTTGGGTGTTACAGGTAAGCGTGAGGATTTCCTATTTCAGTCCCGTCGGAGTACAGCTGTTATAGATTTAGGTGGCGCTCATTTGGCTGGTTGTTTATGGTCTACCCCACCCCGGCCTCAGTACTGGGTTGGTCCAGGGCATATGGACGCTGTTGACTCCGACTACCCGGAAAGGTATTATTTGCCCTTTCCTCTTTTGTGATTAGTATTGAACTATATCGAGTACGTCCCTGTGTTGTGTTGTTTTGTAGCGTCACACTATGTAGAGGTGTGTTAGGTGAGAACAAAAATAGGAAAATACTGATGGTTTCTAAACATCCCTAATTTTTGGAAATGAATAAAAACAGTGAGTCATATATGAGCTTTTATGTTTATATTTTTAATAATGTATATGTAAGTTTTAAATATCGGCGGGTTTATATTCATGTAGTAAAAAATTAATCAAACCTGAAATTGTTTTGTTGTACGAAGAATTAGCGACGAGGTTAGTGTGGTCATTTTTAAGGATAATGTTATTGTGCACGGAAGTTTGAACATTTAAAAATATTAAGAAATATGTACGTATAGAATTTCAAAAGTAAATTTTATTGGTGAAATTTGATGTTAGTTAAAGCATAAACCATTAGTATTTTAAATAAACAATGAAATGATACGGAGAAAAGTTCATATTTAGCTGTTTTCTATGCTTATTATTAAAAGCATTTCCAGAAATTGTTGTTTAGAAAGTCATGTAATTTAATATAGAAAACGAGAAATTTGGAGTGATAGGTTTTAATTCAACGTTTTCTCTTTAGGATTTCGTTTAGTGACACCTGGTCAGCGTGAGGTTAAGAAACTAGACTTTGTTAAGTGTATTTCTATTTATATAATAATTATTTAATGCCAATAGAGGTCAAGTATACGTTGCATTTTATTTGGATTTATTTATAAATTAGGATAAAAATTAGGTCATGGTAAAGGATATTTAGCCACCCCAGTGATGGAATTGTATTTACGAAAGACATTTCATTCTTCAATTTTATTTAATTATGACTAATTTTAATAAATATTTTACGGTATTCTAGAGAAAGCTAGAGTATAATGTGATAAATTTAGGAAACCAGAAGCAAAGGAGGTCTATTCGGAATAACCTTTTTTCGTGTATTAATACTATCAATAGGATTGCCGAGACAAGACCGTTTGGCGCCCCTTAAGTATGACAAGAAAATAATCCTTTAAGAGTAAGTGAATTAATGTAGTTTGTTTGAATTGCAGTCATTTTATTATTTTACTATTTGCTAATTTTTTTATTTTTATAATTTCGTCCATAGGAACTCACTCTCGCACCACTGTAGTTAAGCGCTCCGCCCATAAATTGTTACGGGGTTTCGCTCCTTCAGGGAAAAATCTAAATAACGTAACGCTCATTTTTTACCCGTAACAAATTTATTTATTGATTCGTTTGTTAACACTAAGTTAAATAGTGTGATATCGTTACATTTTGAGCTGGTGGTGATAATACAGACAATGCGGAAATAACCATAAGATTCGTTTATTTTGTTAAGTTTTTATGTAAAAGGGACAATTGAGATTAAATTGGAACCATTGGTACTTGTAATTTTGTAATATTGGATAAGTGGTGTGATTAGGATAGAATTAATTCTGGAAAGTGTACACTTGGCAGTTAGAAGAAGGTAGCAGTATAAGTTGTTTGGTATAAATTTTGTACATATCGACGGTGACTATGTTGATGCATATTCATTTGTAATAGGAAATAGATGGAGTGGTAAAGTTTTTTTTGTAAGCTCAATACAGCCGAGATTGTTTTCGTTGTATAGGGGATTCCCTTGCACGAGGAGACCAAATTAATCGAGGTATCCACTCCGTTTTCCAGCGGATCATAATCTAGACGACAAGAGCAGACGCCAACCAAAAATTGTAACGCGTTGGCGTTACGTCAAATAGAAATGCAAAAAAGGGAAAATTAATCTTAAACGGACAAACAATATTGATACACCTTGTATATTCAGATTTCATGAATAACTTTTTAGTACTATTAAAGGAAATTTAGGTCATACATTTAAAAACTACAAAATTAAATTCCTTCTCTGTGGAATACATATTGGAACGTAACTCAGGTCCATAAATTCTTTCAAAACCATAAAAAGGTAAATAAAATATTTATAGCAGTAAATTTTCATAGCAAGCTTTTATAATGTACGAAGTAAATAACTGTGAAATTATTTATGTGGATGTTCCATATCTTAATTATCCCAAATTTGGAAATTTTTTTTACAAATGAAGTAGAATTAATGTTATATAGTTACAGTACTAAGCAAATCTCAGACCATTATTCATACAAGTGACAGATAATTAATCATATCTTTTAATACAAAGTAAAAATGTTTTCAATTCATCTATTTAAACTAATGGAATAATGAAATAGCCGTGGATTCGCGGTTTTTGCATAATGGAACCATATGGATTCACGCCTGATTCACGGGGAATAGAAGTTATTCAATGAAATAACCCCCACGAAGCGTATGAAGAGTAGGAAAACAAGATAGACGCGACAGTGGACAAACGATTGATTAATTAATTAATTATTCGCAAATCATGCACAAGAACATTAGTGCGGGTGATAGTTGAGACATTAGTCGAGTTCACCCCTCTGGTTATATAGTAACAAACCGGTTTTAACGTGGTGAGAATAACGGATTTTGACAGAACCCACAATACTAATAGAATTTCGACAGATTGGTTCCAACGCAGTCAAGATTAGAGAAAATCCGATGCACATTAACTTAATCTGGGCTTATGAAATTCTTTATCCACATTAAGACGTACCTGTAAGTCGTAGCTAATTAGAAATTGCTTTTATTCATTGTGGATGTCATTTATCATCGACTAAAGTATAGTGTTACGTTATTATGGATATAAAGCTCAAATATTCAAGTTTTAATTGAAAATTTGAGACGTTTCACGAATTATTATAGTTGAATCAACAAGGTTATGGTTATATGAATATGAACCAATTGATGCAATTTCATAATTCTATGTGTGTATTTGTTTACAGGAATGTGTGTTGTCGCTGATATTTAAAGTGTACCCGTTTACATGAATAACGAAGTAATACTGTATTAAAATAGATTTAGGTGACGCAGCAAGTTGAAATTTTTTATTTTATCAGCTTAAACGCCTAGGCAGCATTTTGTAAAAAGAATTCCATTTCACCAGGAGGTCAACGTAATTAAAATCCACAGGAATACTCGTCGTCCAAGCGATTCTCACTAGACTAGACGAGTCGGCGCCCATAAATTTGAAAATGTTGAGAGCCATTCAAGGTAAGTGTTATTGATAAAGTTTGAAATTGAACCTAGGTACATTTTATATTTTTCGAGTTGTTTTCATAATTGCTTTAATGGTTTCCATAGAAACCCATTGCCGCACCGCTGTAGCTAGCTGTAGTTAGAAGGTGAAACCTTAATCTCTTACGGGATTTTTGTCCATTCTGGGCAATTCCAAATTCAGCAATTTAACGCTTTATTTACCCATAACACAATTTTGACAAAATCAACTAACCTTTGATAAGTCTTTCAGGTAGGCAAAGTTCTAAGTCGGGTTTTAAAACTGTATACCTTTTATACTTTTTATTCCAGTAAACAACTCGATGGAAGTCCGACATGTTATATACTGCCACTTATCAACGTATCACACCTCCCTCAATAATGATGGGGCGCCTTAGGATCTTGAAATCAGAGACAGCACTAAGTTCCTAAGCGGTTTTTGCACATCAAAGAAGCTACAGAGGCTAGCTTCATTGTACAGGCTTCTCTATACTACAACGATTCCCGAAGATTACCTGAGCTGCATTAGAAAAGTGAAAAGCATCGTTCAAACATACAATGACGTTAGATATAGTTCTTAACACTCAAGTTGTGTAAAGACAGCTAGTACTGACGAGCGCTATTGAAGCGAAAAGGAACCTGCATAAGGAAGCTGGTGTTCTGCAAAATCTGTGCGAATGGTGCAGTTATCTCTTTGATATCGGAGCAGTGCTACCTGAAACTTTTGATACGACTGTAAATTAGCAGGATTTATGATTATTGTAGGTGGAGTAATGCGTTGATAGACCAGCGGCACTATTCACTGATGAACAATTGTTGTAACGCGGGGTTACACTAGCTATAAATTAAATGGGGAGTGAAAATTAAGTGAATTTGAATGAATAAATTAAATATGTCGCACCTTGATTGATAAATTTAACGAATAATGATTATTAATTAAACAGGATATTTCATTTGTTTTCGTAAATGTCGTTTAGCTATTAAATTATAAAATTAATCCTATTAAATACATTGTAGACGTCGTGATCTAGGACGATGACTTAAATTAAAACCGCAAATGAGAACATATCTTAATACCACAAAACACTGCGTATGCATTTTCCACGAACAAGGTAATTTACAGTAGACAGATATCGTCCGTCTCGACCACCAAGGATATGAAAATAATACCATATTGCAACAATACAAATTACATACATAGTTAACGGTACGATAACATTATTATTAAGCATAGATACATTGTAGTACCGGGTGTTGACCGCAATTAAGAAGATTTCTATAGTGGGAGAAGTAAGAATATTTAGGCCCAACAGAAGAGAATGAATGAATTATTCGCGAGCAGTTAATTAGAAAATTTCAAAATGGAATAATACAAGCGCGTAGTAAAGAAGAAAGGAAACTGAAAGTAAACTAAATACAACTATAAGAAAAAATATAGACGTTCCTGCAAGGGAAAAACGCGGCGTGCGACTTATTTTTTGTTGACGCTTGCACGGGTAAGTAATCAATTCACATGTTTGTGGAATTATCATTGTGACAACCGGTTAAAAGGGTTAGGACCTGCAGGACTCACTCAAATAATTTGAAATTTTCTGGGGTGTTGACTTAAGGGAGTTGTTGTTTAAAGGACGAAACACAAAAATATTGATGGTTTCTGGACATTCTTAATCTTTTAACAGATGAATTAAACCATGAGTAATTATAAGCTTTTATGCTTATACTTATTAATTATGTACACAAGGACTGTAAATATAAAGATTGGTATTTGTGACATAGGAAATTAATCAAACATGAAAGTGATTATTTTGTTAAATTCTGACTTAGCAATTTAGCTAGTGTTGGTTAAATTTAAGCATAGTGTTATCGTGGAAGAAAGTTTAATACAGAAAGAGAATTATGTACATACGGAAATTTAAATGTAAATTTTATGCGTAAAATTTAAGTTAAAGCATATAACATTAGTATTTTGAATGAACAATGAAAGAATAAAAGGAAAAGTTGGGATTTAACTGTTTTCTATTTTTATTAATAAAGGAATTTCAGAAATTAGGATTTATAATCTCACGTAATTTAATATGGAAACGGGAAAATTCGGAGATAGTATTATTAATAAATTTAATTTAATAATTTTTTTTAGGACTTTTTAGTAATACCTGAGCAGAGCAAGGTTAACAAATTCATTTTTTAAAAGGAAAGTATATTTGGATTTTTTTGTAATTATTTAATGTCAATGGAGGTTGTATAGGTTGAATTTTATTTGTATTTATTTATGAACTAAGATAAAAATTAGGTCATTGTAACAGAATATTCAGTCACTTCAGTAATGAAGCTATATTTGGAAAAAGCATTTTTATTTTAAAATTTTTTAAAATTATGACAAAATCTAAGTGTTTTACGATATTTTAGAGAAAGGTAACATATAATTTACTAGAATTGAGGAAGACCTATGCGGAATAGCCGTCATTTGTGTAGAGATAATATCGAAAGGGATTGCTGTGACAGACAGTTTGACGCCCTCAATTATGACAAAGAGAAAGAGGTTTTCAGGTTAAGTGATTAATGTAATGGAGTTGTATTTATCATTTTTTAGTTGATTATTTTTTCTATTTCCTTTTACAATTTCTTCCATAAAAACCCACCTCCACACAACCTTACTTAGGCGAAGTACCCTTAAATTCTTACAGAGTTTCCGCCCCTTAAAGGGCGTAACGTTAATTTTACCCATAACATGATGTAAGACGTATCTCAGGTTTGAGTTGTTTATTGGAATAAAATTACTTGACGCAGGCGAGATTTATCGTTGCGTATTGTGAATTATCCTAGATTATGGGAGGCTGTAGAGGACAGTAAAAGAAAGATGCTGGTCGGTGCATGGAAGCCTGCGTATCGTTAGATATTTAATTGCAATTTCCTGCGCCGGTCATAGGATGGTTCTATAGATATTAAGTTTCCTTACTTGTGTACCTGCTTATGAAGGGGTTGTAGTTTTTGTTTGAAGTGGATTTGGAATGCGGGAAATCCGTTTGATTAGGAAAATTACATACGACTAATTTTGATACATGTACGTTAGCTTTCATACTTTGAGTGTATGCCAAAAGTATTGTAAAATTTGTATTTTTATTTTCTATCGAAATGATAATGTGTAAATAATTAACTTACTTATTTAATGATGTTGTTTTGAATCGACGCTTGTACAGGGTGCGACAGTAAAACGGCACAGTTTCAAATCTGGCTGGTGGGTTTGGTGGAGGGACAAGAGAATGGGCCGTCTAGACAGATGGAAGTTAGTAGTCGTGTAACGTTGATCGCGTGCGCAACGCGCGTTTGCTGTAAAGGCATATTACAAAAACTCCAATAGTTCTGTTAGTGCTCAAAAAAACTTTAGACATTGGTCCGAAAATCGCCGACACGATCTTCATGAAAAACCTCTCCATTTGGAAAAAATTACACTTTGGTGCGTAATGTTATCTCGCGCCATTATAGGGCCCTATTTTTTGAAAATAAAAATGGTAACACAGTGACAGTAAACTCTGGACGTTACGCTGACATGTTCGTAGCTTTTGGTCTGTCCGGAATCGATGAATATGATTCTGAAGATGAATTGCTATTCCAGCAAGATGGTGCAACAAGCCATACTGTCAATTTTACCATGGATTTGCTTAGACTTGCATTTCCTGGCCTTCTTATCAGCAGAAATGGCGACATCCTGTGGCATGCCCGTTCACCTGACTTGACACTCCAGACTTTTTCCTTTGGAGTTATCTCAAGTCCTAAGTGTTCAAGAAAAATGCTCCAAGAACCAGAGAAGGTTTGAAAGATCGAATTCGCAAGAAATATACAACATTCCGTTGGAGATGTTACGCAACGTCATGCAAGGATTCACTCGCAGATTCATTTGTAAAAACAAGGACGTCATCTGATTGACGCCATTTTCAAATATTGATTATTTTTAATGTAAGGTAAGGTAATTATTTCCATCGATGTAGAACTGTATTGTGTAGAATACAACAACTTATTTTAAAACTTAATTTTGTTTGTTGTTTGTTTAAATAGTGCCGTTTCACTGCCGCACCCTGTATATTCACCTATTCATTATCTTACTGATAGAACGCGTTACAAAAGTAATATGAGTAAAAACTAGAAGCATTTTATGGTGTCAAATCTTTATCGTGGTACCAACTTAAAAACATCCATACATTTTAATATAGAAGCAGTCTTAAGCGGAGGGTAAATTCATAAAAAACATTGGCAAAATATATAATTTTGTTCCCCATCATTGGCAAGTTTGATATGCTTGGAAGAATCGAGGAAGATTTGCCATTATTATTTAAAAGCCATAAGTATTAAAAATATTTATATTCAAAAACCTCTTTTGAAATGTATAGTGGCGTGAAGCACAGCAGACATCCAGCCTGTTTTTCCTGAATTGAAGTTCACTCCTTCAACATTAGAAATGGGTCTCTGGGGATTCGTGGATATATTTGCAGGTAAATGGATGTAAAAACCACGAGCAAAACGACTTATCATGCTTATGTTTACATTTACCACGACGATTATGTAAATGTGATAGTCTGCTAGTATCAGAGTCTATACTGGAACTTTCACTATCCCGAACAACGCTGTCGTAGCCACTTTCAGCTTTGCGTGAAATAGCAGCTGGGCTATGTTTGGAAGTACGCGGTGTTGAATCGTGACCACTATCGTACTCATCTGCTTGCTTCTGTTGAAATTTAATGGACGTTAAACCACTATCAAAATTCATAATTTTCTATTAATTCGTTCAGTGGAAGGAAGACTATTAGGAGGAGTTAAAGGACGTATTAGTTTGGCATCTTCAGTAACTGTAGCAAAATTGTGAACAATATCGTTCCTCTCTAATTCTTCCTTTAAATTCGGATTTGAAGCACCATCGGGATGTCTTAAATGGGCTAAATTACTACTATCGGCTATATACTTATGGCAATACCTCTGGAACCTCCCACTAAGAGGTGGAACTGCAGGAGTTGTTAATTCAGTGCTGCTGATTGAGAAATGAGCATCATCATACCAGTTTTGTGTTGTTGCAGGTCTAGACATACTTACTTTACAATTTTTACAAAATTTTTCTTCATTGGAAACATATGCTGGTTCGCTGTGTATGCTGCTGGTTTCAAGACCATTAACTCCATAAAGCATATCGGATAATGATAATGATTCACAACGCGATAACGGCTTTTGAACAGGTGGAACTACTGGTTCATGCATGTGTACATTAGCTTTTGCTAATCTATTTGAGTATAATTCGTGTAAACGGGCTAATTGACTAAATTTTTGTTGTGAAGCTTCTTCTAGCTTCTTGTAAGGGTTATCGGGGTCTTCATAGTCATCGTTGTACATTCCATATTTTGGATCATATCGATGTCGAGGAAGAATTCGTTCTAAATCTGTAAAAACTGACATCGAGTCTGTAAAAGTAGAGACTACTGTTAAGTTTTCTTGACTTAGTATTCGTAATGGATGATCTAACGGATTTTCTTGGTCCACTTCTGGTAAGGGATTTTCTAAAAAGCCCATGCAAAAAGCTATATCTTCCTCGGTCACTTGTAAACAGCAGTCTTGTGTAGGAACTGGTTCGAGTGGTTCTTCTACTTCAATTATCTCTAACATTTCGTCTTCATCACTATCATCTTCTAAGTCGTGCGAGTTTAAATTAGACATTAGACGTTCTAAACTTTCCAACGAAACTTCTCTACTACTTAAAGGTTGAATTAAGGGCAGCGCTGGAGGTATTTCAACAGTTTCCTCGTCGTCTTCGAAGTCTTCTTCTACAACGCGGTTTTCTTCGAAGCCATTCTCTTCTGGTGTTAAACACTCTGGTATGACGTCATGCGGTTTGGTATGTGAGAGTAACCCTGTTCGAATGATAGACTCTTCAACAGTGTCGGCTTTTTGATAAGTATCTTCATCGCATGTTTTAAACTGCGTGAGCTCTTTAAGTGAAACACTTTTGTTTTGAGGAACTTTACGCTGAATTTGTGATGTCTGGTGCTCGACCCATTTACGTATCATGTTCTTTTTGTGACTGTCCATATACCCGTACGCATTAGAATTTTCAGCATGCATAGGACCATCAATCCAAGTCTCACGCTTTTTAACGTGACATGGCTCTTTCATTAAATGTCGCGCTTCAGCTACTTTCGATTTGGATATACGTGGACCGTCGATCCACTGTTCATCGCTAGCCCCATTAATAGAATGTTTTGCACCCTCCAGAAATTGTGTTTTACATTTAGTAAGCGGAATACGTCCCGGCGATGACTTCGGACTATTTGTATGCGCCGGAGAAGTTTTATTACTTTGACACTGGTTTTTAATAGGCGAACGATGAGTCGACAGTTTTTCTTCAGATCGTTGTAAAGTTGGAAGTTTGGAAGCGCGTTGTTCCACTATAGAACCGCGTAAAGCTTTACTCATGGAGCAGCGATTATCGCCCGAATTTAAGCTCGGTATATATACTGGAGGGTGTTCGCCGTCAGTTGCATCATCCGCTGGACCTACGTAAATCACAGTATCTGCAGATAAATCGCTGCTGGAAGGATCAGGTTCGCTACTAGTGCCTGTTGTACGAGCCGCTTCTTCGCCTGAGCTTCCGCCAGAACCATTCCCAACGCCTGCTGATACAAATTTAATGCGTCTACGACGCATTCGATGGATTCGTGATGCTAATTGAACTGTTGTAAGTGTATCTGAGTAATTTTGGGCGTAAGGAGATACGTGTGCTATCATAGCTGCATGGCACGTGAGCGAGTTCAGCGAGTCTTTTAATAAATGCGTCAATTTATGTTCTTTATACGGTAAATGTTTCTGTCCGTTAAAGATTGCGAGTAAAATGTTTCCCAGTCCAGACAAAGGTATTCCACCGCTTGATTTTCCACGTTCTGAATTTCCCAAGTCGAACAGATGTAGACGACTTCTGCCTCCGGCGACTGAAACAATTTTTCAGTGGAGAAAATTTTCAGATAAAAAACCAGTTTAAGATACGCGACTCGAGGGATTTCGTAAGAGACGCTAAGCATGCAAGAATAGTCTGATAAGAAATCCAATTATAATAAATTTTGAAGAGCAATGATCGGAGACAATAATTAGAAACTTTTTATCTAGGGTTTTTTTTTCTAAATATTTACCTCCTCCTTTTCCGGCTACGCTGTATTGATACACATGGAGGGTATATAACAAGTGCGAATCTCGACTTTCAGAAGCAGGAGCCCTTCCTTCAACGGCTACGTCTAAATAATGTGCAGCACGTTCTGCTGTTGGAACACGAAGTTCACAATGTGGGGGTTGATTTCCTAATAACGGATCATCTCGTAGATAGACGCCTGGTGATTGTTCAGAATCTGTAACAAGAGGATTTATTAGTTACACAACATTCTGTTACAAATTTGTTAAAGCGTATCAGAGAAAAGATTAAACATAAACAAAGGTAAAATGATGTATGAGACCTCAGAAATGGGTTCTCCCTTCATCCATCAAAGTCAGAATAGCCATGAAAGCAAAGCACGAATTCCCTGCTAGTTCTGAAACCTATTTTATGTAGCGAATCTGTGATTTAAGCAGTTGAAAAACGTAACGTGTATGTGCCTTTTGTGTAAGTTGTTACATCTAGGATTCATGTTAAATTAATTCTGGTTTATTTATGTAATTATTTAAACGCCTTAGTTTGAAACGCGAGTTATGTATCCCCAATTTATATATATACATATATATACATATATATATATATATATATATATATATATATATATATATATATATATATATATATATATATATATATATATATATATATATGCTGTGAAATATACAAAACGCCTCGCCAGTTTCCTGGAATAAAATCACAAAAATTTTATTCTGAACTCGAGCCTCACTTTTGGGCGCTACGATTTGCTGTGATTCTCTTCTGATAATCGCCTCTTTACTCTTTCCGCCTCGGCTGCTCACCTAGTTAAAACTCTCATCCTCATTCATAAAAAAAAAACAGACACATTCCTACCACAAACATCAACGTTAACTCTATTTACATCAATATTCATAATACATTAAAATTTCTAAATTAAATTGTAGCATAAATTTCAGTATCATAAAATTTCAAGATTAAATTTGTCATCATTTTAATTTGCATCCAGAATTAAAGTCCTTGTAGGATGCCTATTAATTAATTTAACAATATTTGCAGACCTGAGTCTGAATAAAAGGGAGCATATTCCACTCCTTTACGTTAATTAAACAGGTTCGTCTAATTGAGCTCAAAGACAGACCCAAATTTTCATCATAATCAAGAACATAAATACTAAATACTCCTTTCTACTTGAACAAGAAAATTTCACCTTAAAATTAAAAATTTGTTGTTTGTACAAACTCACTACTGTCCATTTTAAGTAAACAAATTATAAAGTTATTCAACACACACCAAAACATCAAAAATCGAACAACAAAGCATAAGTTACCTGAAGGTTAATGCACTCGTGGCTCCAATGTACATTGTCCTTTGTTAATCACACCATTCCAACTGGGTTATGTTTAGGTGCTCGGATTACTGGTCGCTTTTAAAAATTTTCTCTACACCACCATTCATCTAAAATTGTTTCAGGGCTTTTCAAAAACTCATCTATGTATATCTGAACTTGTTTTGTGGATCCACTCACGATTACGAATAACATTTGATTATTAACACCCCGGAAAAATAGCAAAGAAATTCATACTTCTTTCACGCTATACCCAAAACTGCCTACTTTTGTTTATTCATTTATCGTTACAAATTTCGATAGTTGGTACAGTAATACTTGCAAATATAACTAGACTTTATTACCTTGTATCTTCTTTTCTAAATGCACTAAATAACTTTCATCGTAGCACGTAAAGAGCAAACTATTTTAAAGTATTCAATAATCACCAAAATATACGAGCAAACTGTTTAAAGTATTGAATCAAAATAAAAAATCTAAGAGCACTGTTTAAAGCATCGAATAATCAAAAATCTAAGAGAGCCCCACTGTTTAAAGTCCGGGTTTATATTACCGCCTTGTCTGCACATCGCTTTTTTCCCTCAACGGACATTTTCCAGAATTTCGCATTCTCGGTTCCCTTCTCGACAGTCGGGAATGCGATTCTATTAAATTTGCACACGCGCCAGTTGAAAATCTGAGAAATTTTCTACACGGCACGCAACCACGTCCGAGAATAACTAATTAATTTTGTCTAGAAATTTTTACGTTTACACCTCTCATATCTGCATCTGATTACAACCAATCGTAGCTCTCGTGACGCTGCTCCAATTACGCCTTTAATTATTAGTGTCTCTGCTTGACGCATTTTCTCTTTCCTTTTCTGACTTGGCCTTAGTGGTGCAAATCGATACTCTTTACTATCGGCTGTGTACAATCCACGTGGACTGTTAAATAACCCACTTTATTAGCATTTTCCGTGAATATTAAGCGACGGTTTCTCCAACATTCTCTGTAACCATTTGTTATCTACATAATTTAAGCAGAACGTGACTTTTAAAAATACGCAGGTGTTCAATCGTAATACTTCTAAATAACACTTCTACGATTTGAATACTATTGGGTTTTTACAAGCTTTTATGCATATTATATGTTACTAATGGTTCAATTAACTCCAATTAAAATAATAATGAAAGGCGTTGACTTTTACCCTTTAATTTTTAGTGAATCCTAATTAAATATTAATTATTATTTGTACATTTTGTTTAATACCGGTTACTTAAAATTGAGTTAATTAATATAAATTTTGCACGTAATTTTTATTTGATTCTTTACTTGAAACAATTAAATTACATTAAAATTGAGCATTTTAATTCTGCTTCTTTTTATAGAAAGCGTCTAGTAAATAATTTAACTCCCTTATTTTTAATGAAACGAATGAATTTTTATGCTTCACGGTTTTAATAACGCGTATTATTTAATAAAATTCCTTATACACGGTGATTAAAATTATTTGATGTAATTAATTAATTTTCTACCCTGGTCTAAATTTGAGTAATATATATATATATATATATATATATATATATATATTAATAATAGAACCTTATAGGAAAATATTAGAAATTGTTAAAGAAATCATAAGTCAATTACAACAATGTAATTCAAGGATAGATATAAGAAGGTTATTAACAGTTCATGAGAACGGATGCAATACAATGTATTCCAGATGATAGTGATACTGCAGGTGGCAGGTCACAGACGGTTAAGATATCGCAATTACCTAGAAAAGTAAGATTGTAACAATGTAACAATGTATAGAATTAAGAATAAGCAGACATGAGCTCTGCAAGTTCCCACAGAATTGTGAGGGGCAGGGACATTATAAATAGCCCGGGAGTCCCAAGACCCGGCAATCAGTCAAAGTATTCAGCTTTAACATTGCAGTTGCTTCGGCTACTCATAATAGTACAATTACTAATTATTTTTCAATTAAATTAATTTAATTCAAGTTTATAAAATTTCACTTTAACCTCTGTTTAAGTAAATAAATTTGTTAAAAAGTTTTGGAAAACGTTTTAAAAAAGTCAGCCCCCAAGGCCTTAACTGGCGCAGTCGTACGGATGTCAAAAGGTCACTAGGGAATCCAAAAAGCGAAGAACTGGTGATCTGGAATTTCAATTCCAAATTTGGCAACTCAAACAAAGTTGGAGAAAGTACAAGCATCGACCGAATCCAGCAAAACAAACAAACGTGGAGGAGATACAAGCATCGATCAAATCCAAACCAAACGAACATGGACAAAGTACACAAATCGACCAAGCCCACAACCAGAAAACAAAAGAACAGATGAAGAAATTAATATAAGTTCATTTTCCTTAGACCCAATTGATTTTTACAAATTTATTGATATTTGCTAGTACAAGAAAATTTTTTTATTATTTTATTATTTTATGTATGTACAGAATTTTTATTTTTAACTATTACCGCAATTTTATGCCAATTTTTTATTTAAAAATAATTTACGAAGAGAAATTATTTTAAACAAGAATAAAATAGTACAAAGTGTACAAACAATTAATACCAATTAGTAAACAAACTAAAACGTATCTGACGAACGAAAAATTAATACAAAACAAAAAACGATTTTAAAATCTCAAAAGCTTATGTATATAACGCGATTCGTATAGACAATTAATTACAGAAAAGACTATTTAAAACTTAACCTTTATCGACTTCTATAAATTATAGAAACGCACTTTACAATCTACTAATAACGAATTACGACAAAGCGCAACTCTCACATAAATTACGACCATCAGTGAATGAAATTATTCGCCACCGCAACTCTATAAATATCCACATACTGAAAAGCTATAATTAACTATATACATTACCGAAAGCGCATATCGCAACAGTATAAAAAAGCAAATACCAAACGTAACATTTTATGCAGTAATTAACGAAGTAAAGACGAAAACTGTTCATTCTCACACAGGACTGAAAACAACACCTTCCAGAAAAGTATTAACAATTTCAATAAGTATAATTGCATATTAAATTATACAAAAGCATTACGCAATTTATTAAAACTATTTACAGAGGTTGAAATTAAATCCTCAGCAGACATAAACCTTTGTAATTTAAATAAGTTTATTGTATAAATTATAAAGGCAACATTGAATAAAGCAATTAACTAAAAACTTGCAGCATTTATATTTAAAATTCAAGGTGACAAGACAAATAATTACAAGGAAACATCTTACACATTTATCAACACCCACGGATAAGAGATAATTAAAGAAAACTTAATTAAGTCAGCAAATCTAAAATAAAACCACAACTGGCGCAAAAACATACAAGTACCACCATTTCATATTTAAGAATTTATTGCCTCATTACGTTAAAAAACATTCAGATTGTTACGTTCACTTTCGACGGTAGGTTAAAAACACCTATTTGATTCGCTATTCATTTTTAGATTAGCCTTTCGAGCCGGGTATTAGTTGATTTGTTGTTTTTTTTTTGGATATTTTCTTAAGCAAATTTTCTTTTTTGTTTGTTTTTTTTGTACTGTCCGCTTCCCTACTTTTGCTTTCCTACCCCGATCTTTTAATTTTAGGGGGGAGGTCACACCTTTTTTGATTCGCTATTCAATTACGTAGATTCTGTTACTACTCCAACAACATTCTGTATATCAAACCGTTTTACAATAAGTACGCTTCCTAACGATTTTCATTTAAACCAATTTGCTGCGAATTTAAAAAGCTTATTCTATAAATTAAATAGTCAATATCTTGTTTTAGGTATCCGTAAACTTGCCACACATTACGATAGCGTATAATTACTTTCTAGATTACTTCAATCTAAAGATTTTTTGTTAGTTATGACATTGTAGTGCCAATGTGATATATGGAGTTTTATATTTAAAATAATTTGAAGCTGCGGTTTTTAGTGTTGCGTTTGAGTGGTGGGTACCTAAAAACGGCAGCTCGTCATTTTAAAAATGATTTCTTTTGATTTTGTTAATATGTGTAGCTTGTAATCATTGATTGTTCATTTTTTGGTACGACTGTGCTTTTGTACATATTTTTTTTAATTAGATGTTTTTTGTGTGTTTAATTGTGAGTTGTGAATGAGTGAGTATATTTTTATTTCAGGCCTTCCTTTGTTGTTGTATGTGAACTACCCCTCACCGATTGAGTCCGGTCATTTTCTTTCTTTGGTTCTTTTTTTTAGGATACGTCGAAGGACGTAGCATACATTTTGGCGCCCAACGTGGTCCCGATTTTGACTTGAGTAATGTTTGCTTCGATTTTGGTTCCATGTAAATTTGGCTCCGAGTTTGTTTTGGTTAATTTTTGGCTCCGATTTGTTTGATTAACTTTTGCTCCGATTTTGGTTTGGTTAACGTTTATGCGATTTTATTTTGCTTAATTTCTGGCCCGATTTGTTTTGTTACGACCTAATTTCCTAGCTTATCCGCTTTTTTCGGCCGGATACTGCTTATTTATTTTTTTCTTCCCTTACATTCGAACGGGTATTTGTTTTTCTTTATTTCTTATGTGAGTTCGATCTTCTTAAATTTTGATTTTGCTTTCTTTCTTGATCGCTAAATATCAGTTGGTTGGCTCATTTCAGATTATCGGAATTGTGTTTTCGCCGATAATTCTAGTTCGTTGAAAACGCTGGCGCCCTATTTTAATTTCTATTTTGTTGTTTTGCTTCTATTGATGTTCCTGAAGTTTATCCGTCGGATATGTTTTAGATTGTCCTGTATTCGCAATAAGTTTTTTTTGAGCTTCTATCGAGTTACGGTTAGCTTTTATTTAGTTACTTTCTCCTAATTTCTTTTTTTTTATTCTTGTTCAAAATGACTGATCATAGGTTGGTGGTATTTAATATGATCTGTAAGAGACGGTAGAAATCATCCGAAAGCATTACTAACTATTTCGCGTAATGGGCCTGTTTGAGTTGTATGATTCTTTTAATGAGGATGATCAATTGTCCATTTTGCTTCGTAACCTTGATCCATTTTATAGAACCCATTCTGACCAAAAATTCCGTATCACCTAGTCACGACCAACATACTGTTACTGCTGAACTAGAATCAGTCCCTGCTGCAGTGCCTAAGTCAGTCGCTATTCCTTTTTTGGCTTCCCACCAAGGCCTTCATGTGTGGAAGTGGAATTCGAAATTTTCTGATGACCCAAATATTCTTACCGTACATGATTTTTTGGGACGGGTCGAAAAACTCCGACGAACTCAACTCGTGTCCGAATTGCAGTTATTTGAGTCTGCAGTGGACTTTTTCGAGTCTAAAGCATTACTTTGGTATTGTGGTTACCGGCATAGGTCCAGACTGTCATTCTACTACTAATGGGTCTTCGAATCATATTTCAAATTCTGTACTCACCTCTAGGTGCCTAATTTCTTCTGTTTCTCACTCTACGTTCTCTTCTGTCCCTCATCCAGGTCATCCCGCTACTACTATTACAACATACCTTTCTTCGGCAAATGTAGCTTCGAACAAAATTTCTTGAGTTTCTCGTTCTACATCCTTTTCTACACCTCCTTCTGCTCGTCCTACTACTATCACCTCATACCCTTTTCGGCCATATGAGCCTTTGAACTATAATATTGATTTTTACGGCTATCACGCCCCTACTTATCGAACCTCTACTACCAAGAATGGGGTGGTTCACATAGACAAAAAAAGGACATCGCCATCGAATTCTTATTTACAATCAATCAAAAATTCCTATTTAAACAAACAAAAAAATTATAAGCTACTGACAATTCTAATAATTGAGATACGAAGTGCACATTTCGTATTTTAACATGTAAAGAAAACTAATCGGTGATAAAAAATAATGCTTAGATTTTCTTAATAGCAAGCGTATTAAGTTAAAAGAATAACTTTAGAACCATGTCTAGCAAATATGTTGAACGTAACAGGATACATTAGCGAAGCTAATTTCAAAACAAGTTATTAACTGATTTCGTCCGTCTGGGCAATGATCAGCCGAGTTCATTTGTTACGCACAAACAACAAAAGTGGATAAACAAGATCTTTTCGATAAAAATAAAAAGAAAACATCGTAACATTCCTCCATGTGTGTGATACTTATCTTGTACCTACTTCAGCGGAGGTGAAACAACTAAACATCTGGAACTCGCTCACTGATGAAGCACCACAATGGTAGCCAAATTCGTTGCAACCATAGCTGAACCAGTGGGTTTACGCAAAAAGGCAATTAGGCCTACGTAAAAGAGCGATGCACCGAAGATATTAGCTTCTCGTAGTAGACGTGCATTGCTCTTGTAATAATAGAAATAGTCATGCAGGATATACATGTTAGCACAAAATACAAAATAAAATTGAACCTAGTTTAGGAAACGATATGATAATTGATTGAAATATTAGGGTAGCACAAGTCAAAAGAACACTTTTAAGTCGTAATGCATAAATAGATAACAAAAACCGGCAAATTCGACTACAATTGCCTTTGTTACATTACAGCTTATAAATAAAACGAACATATTCTTTCAGAAAGCAAAGATTGTAGATAACCGATTTAAATCAACCAATAAATATAGATTGAGGTACTTTGACTTAAACTAAATACACTAATAACATTTTACAGGGTGTTAAACAAGCACTTATTTTAATTGTATTAGGATCTCCTTTAACAGTTAGTTACACAGAAATCGAAATGGAAGCGCGGAATATTTAAACAGAATCATAAATCGAATGAAAATATTTAGCATGGTACAATTAAACGTAACATACGTAGGACGCGAGTTACATATCCCCCAAATCAATATATGTATAATTAAATAGAAATTATTAAGAAACTTAAGTTAGATGCAACAATGAAAGTTCACAAGCAAGTTGTGAGAACGGATGTGAATACAATGTATTCCAGACGTAGGTGATACTGCAGGTGCAGTTCACAGACGGTTATAAAAACCGCAATTATTAGAATTAAAATTGTTACTTTGTATTATATAATTGAATAAAGAAATAAGGAAACACGAGCTCTGCAATTCCCACAGAAATGTGAGGGGCCAGGACAGCATAAATACTCCGGGAGCTACAAGATCATCAATCAGTTTTGAGCTTCGCAGTTTGTGCATTGTTGGTTGTTCAGGCTACTTGCCCTAATTTCGACTTAGATTAATTTTAAATAGTTTGTCAAAATTCCACATGTAATTTCTGAATAAATAAATATTTTGTATAAGAAGTTTTGAAAGAAGACTTTTAAAAAAGCAGCTCCCAAGGCCCAAAACGTAACTTGCGTTCCCCTCATAGGTATTCACTGCGAATAAATGTGTTATTTTCTCGTCACCAAGGACAAAGTTCTTCAATTTTTGCGTCTTTGATTTTTGTTTGGTTAAGGTTTATTGGTTATCATTAAGTAACGTTAGATATTAGTAGCTTTAATCTCTGTTCTCTCTTTTTCTCTCATCATAATAACTCAAACTTAAAAATTCAGAGCTAGTCCAAAGTATTTGAAGAGCTAATTATGATATACGGATAAATTTTAATCTAGTGGTAGCTTTTCAAAGTGTTAGCCAATATTCTATACGTCGATTTAGTACACGTGTAAATTCGGGTATTTCTTATTTAATTTTATTATGTACCTGTACAAAATTATGTGCTGTTATTATTCTTGTTTGGTGATTTAGTACAGCCTTTACAATTAATACAATTTATTTAATTACTATTTTTAACATGAAATTTCTATAAAATGTTTTATTTCAATCATAAAAGTAAATGTTTTATGGAAATTTCGTATAAAGATTTGTACTTTAGGTTTCTGTTTTGATTTGTTACAAATTGAATAATAGTGTACGTGTTAGCGTTACAATAATTTACTGTAACGGATGCACAAGATTACGTATTTTAAATTTATTTGTTTTGTTTAATAAAGATGTTACGTGCAGTTCCCGAATTCGAGTATTTGCCGCTCCTACTTAACCAAATTTTATATTTCTTACTTATTTACGACTATTTAAGTTCAATTGCTTTCTACATTGGAAATGATTGCTTATTCAACACCCTGTAGGTTTTTATAAGTACATATAATTATAATTTAAATACTGCAAATTTACCCTATTTCAATATAGTACTGAGGATGGTATTTTCCTTAAAGGATTATAATAAGCTTAAAACGTGGTTTGGTTATTAGAACATTTGTTTTTAGAAATATTGCAAGCAGCTATGTACGTGTTTTATACAAGATTATTTCTGGCCCGCTTACCTATAGACTATACTTAATATAACGTTTTCTATAATTCAATACGAAAGATAAGCAGCTTTCCCTACACGGCGTGCATAAGTCCTTGGGTCGATGTGTACTTTCGTGTTGTTTGAGAACATTTACAACCTGTTCTACGGAACAAGAGCTAAACGTGTTTTTCTATTATGGATGAGAACTCGTTTGTTGAGGAAATTAATGGGTTTTAAATAGGTGAACAATGCACGCATTCCAATTGTATCGGTTACTTGTTTAATATTAAGTTTTCTAATGTGACACTTCGGATGATGATTGTCTAACTGTTATTTTAAGTGATCGTGGCGTAAAATATATTATTAAAAGAATGGATTTCGTGGTCAGATAGACGTATGAAGTCAAGTGGCTAAGTTTCTCTTATTTAAAGAGTGATTTCGAATGACTCTCTTTAGAAACATTAACTCGTTTGTGCAAGATTAGGAACATTTTATGTCCTTAATAAGTGAACGCTTAACACATATTTCATATTCAGGAAATGGTACTAACATGATTTCGCTCATCTAGCTAATCTCAAACTGGCTGACCCGCACTTCGCTCAATTTAATCTACTGATTTATTACGTGTTGCCGCGGATATTTTCCTAATGTCTTATTAAATGGTCGCATCCGAGATTCAAGTGATCAACCTATTGCTCAACACTATTTTTAGATAGCATACCGGCCTCGCTCGCTTCAGAAGTTACTAGCTTGTTTTGTATGACTGAGTCTACATCCCCCCTGTAAAGTATTGTTGCGAAGTTATAGGACGTTGAAGAGGTTCCTTACGCTTAAACCTTTCACATTCTTAATGGAAAAATATTACGTTGACACTCTTTGCCGCAATGAGTAAAGATGGTACGTTATCTCTCTGTCCTACAAAGATCCAAAACCTTTTTTCCCTGATTAATGTGCTTATCAAGGAATTTGGCGTTCTTGTCCTGATGAGTCTATTCCGAACTCCAAGCTGAATATCGTTACCTATGGGGTTAATTGCAGCCCTTTTCTTGCCATAAACTCTTCTGCAGTTGGCTGAGGACGAAGAAATTTTTTCCATTGACCTCCTTTGCCCTTTGCAACCATATTTATATCGATGATATCGCTTCAGGTGGACATTCTATAGGGTCAACCTGGGCTTTACGGAATCAACTAAGCACTCTTTTAAAACCTGGTGGTTTTGAACTGCATAAGTGGTCTAGTAATTATTAGGAATTTATTAAAAGATCTTCATGCTTCGCAACAATTCGCAATATCTCGCTCCTTTGCGGATCCTGACATTCAGCCTCTGAACAGTTCTAGGTCTTTAATGAAATCCTATCCCAGATACTTTTTGTATTTAGTTCAAGCACAATGTATCGCCTGTACCAAGCGCAACTTACTTTCCAACTTTGTATTTTTGACCCTCAAACTTTTTTTTGGTAAAACTAATTCAGCGTTTGTGGTCTTTGAAATTAGACTGGGATGTTCCCCCTCCCCACGGAAATATCTACATGAACTACCGCTTCTTTCCGGCTTTGTTTACCACGCTTGCTACTTCCGCTACAATTTTCTACCTATGAAGATCATTGTTTGCGGACGCTTCCGAACGTGGCTATTGTGCTGTCGTTTATTTTCGTTTTCTTACCTTTTTCTCTGTTGGGGTTCGATTAATTTGTGCTAAGTCCAAAGTTACTTCGCTCCGTACACTATAGACTCAAATTATTAGCCGTCGTTTTGGTCTCAAAACCTTTGTTCTCAACAGTTTTGTTCCCCACGTACTTTTGAAAAAATAAATTGTTGGTCTGACACCATGTTCGTTCCATTCTTGGATTCGTTCCCCACCACAGCGATGGAAGACATTTGTCGCAGATCAAGTTTTCTATATTCAGGGGAACACTTTTCGCGCTTCTTGGCATCTGTTCTTTCCACTAAGAACCCTGCCGATGTCGGATCACGTGGTTTGCTACCTTTCGACGTGTGCCATTGTTTTTTATGGTGGGCGGTAACGCCTGCCTTGCATACCTTCTTCGACACTTACACTCCACTTGCTCCACCTTTTAATTCCTCGGAAGTTCTTATCTAGGAACGATCTATTGTTATGACCACTGCCGCAGTCACTTTTTTGATTGAAACAATTTTGGAAGATCATTCATCTTTTCAATTTATCTTTGCATTGTCGCTCTATAACATGCAAAATCCGTTAGCAAAATACACTGGACCTTTGTTCTGTTTTGAGTTCTATAAAGCTTTGAGCACCTTGATTAAATATACTGAACAGGCTCGCTTTTCGAGTGGGTTGGACGCCATTTAGTCTGGATCAGGTCTAAAAAAGACTTCGGAAATTGTCCCCCTTTATTAGAGAGGGAATCTTAAGGATTCGTGGCTGCCTATCTCACACGCGCTTATCCTCGGACAGGAAATGTTCCGCTCTTTTCTTAATATAAGTCGCTTTACAGATTTGTATATTAATTTTGTTCATTTGAGATACTTCCACGCTGGTGTTCAAATGGTTGATTTTATCGTTGGGGTTGTCACTCTCAAAACCGCACAAGGCGAGCTAAAGAAGCCTGTAACTAAGCTCTGTCCTCTACCTTGGTTGTAAATTTTCTTTTATTTTTCTTCGTATAATTTTTTTTGTTGGTGTTTTGTTCGCGTAGATATTTCCTGGATTTTCCTATATTAATTAATTTTTTTTCATGTCTTTAATTTTTTTTACATTCCGTTCTACACTTTGTAGTTTTTTCAAAAATGACTTGCATTTTAGTGAGCATTATGTTCGTTTGTGCAATTAATAATTTTAATTACAGCATAAGATAGCTTGCAGGTCAATTTCCCTTCGTCGTATAGGTAGCATAATCTACGTTTCTCGCGTTTTAACCTTTAAGTACTTTTGTGTTGTATGTGCCGTACTGCATGGACAGTCGTTAAAAGTTTCTAAACAGGTAGATGTATCGTACCTGTGGTGCTATGAACGGTTGAGTGCCGTAAACGGTCGACCGCTTCTTGTTTCTGTCATCGCCGCCGTCGCCGCAGTTTATTACTGATAATATTTGAGGGTACCGCTTTTTAAAATTTGCTTATAATTTACACGTCCGTTATCTCACCATCTGCAGTTATCGAAATCATCGCATAATATCTCCCACGCTTCCAAAAATGGACGTCGTTGTCTTTAGCCAATCAGAACATGTAAGGAAGAGTGGTTGCCTGAACACGTGAACAAGCCAACCATCATGATAGCGGACTACACTGAACTACTCTCCGAATAGACGCGTGAAAAGTAGTGCGCAATAACGTAATCATTGCCGTCCCTTGCCTAGAATATCTGTTTGTGTTCAGTTTTAATGTTGTAGGTTATCAGCGAATTCCACTCAATCTGACGGAGAGAGACCGCGTAGACTCATATGACCGAAGTATACGTAGTATAACTATACAGAGCCCAACCTAGTTGTACATGCCACAGCAAGGTAGTTAAATGTTCATATCTTGTTCGGAGACGGTCGTTGGTGTGGGAGCAGTCTGCCCTTGTTCGCTATCGCCTTTTTGTTTAGGTGTGAATGTTGGAAGTATGATGTTCGGAATTTGTGTGTTTGAGTGGGTTCGATGCGTGGTGTGTGTGTGTGTGTGTGTGTGTGTGTGTTGTGTGTACTAAAGTTTGTGCTAAGTTGATGTCGCTGAGTTAGTATGGGTTTATTGAATAGAAGGTCGATTAGGAATAGATTGAGGGCATGTAGATGGTGAGTTTGCTAGAACGTTTAAATTTGGTAGTGCGGAGTATTGATCGAAATGGAGTGCGATCTTCAATTTGGATCGAAAGTTATAGATTAGTAGGCAGGAGTAAACGAGGTAGAGAGGAGTTTCTTCTGTTAGTTCGTCACAGAGGAAATCGGGGGATTGAGTTAAGTGCAGTTGATGTAGTTTAGAACGAAAGAGGCCATGTTCGGTAAGAAATTGGAAGGTGGGGTGGGTTGTCGGAGATGACTGCGAAAATCTCATGTGTCTTCATGTGTGCGAAAGGGTCCAGGATTCTTGCCAGTAATGGATTAGGGATCTGTGGATAAGCGTTTTAATCTGTCTTGGGTAGGGTGATATATTCGTCCGGATATAGGGTCCTGCCGTCCAGGGTGATAGGTCGGTTTTTATTCAGGTTTCGATTTTGGATACAGAAATGGAAGGTAAATTAAAAAAGTGCCTGTAGGAGGGCGTAAAGTGCTGCGATGGAGACTGTTCTACCGGCTCAAGAGTAGAAGAGGAAGAAAGGTCGGTGACAAGCTTGTGTCTTGTGGAGATGCAGGAGGGTAGGGGAAAATCAAGTGTCGACAGCGTAGTGGATTATTGGAATGATGATTTGGTTGAGGATAAGTTTACGCGTGGACTTTGTAAGACGAACTGATTTCAGAAGGGAGTGGTGGAGATTGTGGAGGATGATTTTGGTTTTTGTGCGGAGCTTCAAGAGGTGAGTATTGATTTTTAGGCAGGTATCGATGTTAAGGCCGAGGTAAGAAACTGAGTTTAAAAAGGTGATAGAAATTTAGGATGTAGACTTTGTGACTTCGCCGCAGGTCTAGGAACCCTTTAAGGAAGAGCATTTTGTATTTGGCCGGGAAAGAGGTTGTTTATTTGAGGAGGACAAGAATTTAACGGTGTGCATAAGGATGGTGGCGGTGGGGTCTGTGGATGTACGGGGGTTGTCACAAGAAGGCCAGATCGTATGCATAGGTTAGAGTGGAAATATTGGATATCGTTGGGTCTAGGATAGGGTCGATGAATAGGTACCATGGCGTAGGGGATACACGCAATCCTTGGGGGAATTCTTGGGTTAGAATTTTTGAAGTGGAGTAGAAATTGAAGGAGATTGTGGCTGTTCGGGATGAGAGGAAGGATTTTATTGTTATACAAGTTGACCGGAAACATTGTTAAGCGGAGTTGGTTTAGAAGGTTTGACCACCAAAAAACATCGAAGGCGGATTGAAAATCTAGGAAAAGGAATGTAACATATTTGAAGGGGAAAGCTTTAGCAGTTGAGACTAAGGAGTGTATAGTGAGTTCGGCACTGTGACCGGGGCGGAAGTCATGCTGATTGGGAGGTTGTCAATATGAGTGTTGAGTTTGTGAAGGATGACCTGTTCTAGTAGTTTTCCTAGGTAGGAGAGGAGGGCTATGAGTCTATTGGATTTGGGGACGTCAGTGGTTTTACCAGGTTTGAGAATTAGTGCGAGGCTAGCAGATTTGAACTGGGCAGGAAAAATGCCTGTGGATAAGCATTTTTTGTAGAGGAGGTGGATAGGTTCTCTTATAAGAAGCCAGACTTTTTGGAGCATAATATGACCGGGTTCAGTAACAATCATTCTGCTTAATTTTGATAACTTTGATAATTCTGTGTAACGTTTCGCGTCTTCTGTTATGCAATTCTAGAAACGGTCGCCGAATAAAAAAACAACAATGGCACCCAACGTGCGTCATGGCTGTTCTATTATTAGCTAACCGTTTCTAGATATGCAAAACAGAAAGTGCGAAATGTTACACAGAAATATGAACAGTCGCAAATTAAAACAAAAGTCAGTTAAATAATCGTTAATCTTTAATTTAATTCATATTTGCAGCTGTGTAGCAGTTGGTTATATCTATCTTAAGTGAATTCTCTCGTGGTAAAGATGGTCGCTTTTAGCAAATTCTTGTGGAAAAGATTCTCTTTTTTCCTGCTAAAAACTTAATCAAAAGAACACGTAGGACAAGGTCAAAGGAATCAGATAAAGGAAACACTACATTGTATGTCTATAATGTACTACTGCGTCAGTAGTTAAAGATATAAGAAACGTCCTTTTTCCGAGCACTGTCTTAAGAAAACTGATGATAGTAGCTAAGTTTTCGTACGGCAACCGCTTCTCCTACGTGTCGCATGGTTGAAAAGCATCGGGTGACAATTACAAACCGTGAGAAAATCATGTTTACCCATTTCTCACGCGATTAAAAACATTTTCCTAAAATATCAGCGGGAAACACTGGGACGCCATTTAATATATGTTGCTCGTATGCTTAATAACCTTGCAAAAATAATAATGCCTTCCAAAAGAAGAAATTTTGTGAAACGGCATCCGTTCAAGAGAACGGCATAACGGATCAGGTATAAATATGGATGCAGTCCCTGCACCACTGCATCGATTAGAAACGGATCGGCCCGCAGGCCAAATCGATAACAAATTTAACTGTCGACGGTTTTAATATAAAGCGAGCGGAAGCGGTATAAAGTCAGGAAGAAGTTTCCACATCCACGGCCCAATGCTGTGAAGTACCAACCTTCTACACTATGCAGAAAGTAACGGAAGAAAGATACAAAGAAAAGCAATACCAAAGGAAGAAGGGACGTTTGGTGTTTTATAGCAACCAGGAACAAGAGAGAAGAACTTGCATTCAGCAAAAACGACACAAGAAAAGGGTCGATAGCAAAGTACTGCTCTACTAGTCAAAATGTAATCAGCAGTCCGGAGTGGGTTAGAACCACTTTTGTGTGATGGACGAAAATTTTCCAATATACCAAAAACAAAAAGCGATTAACACTGGAAACGACTAAGGGCGACTCGTAGATAAAACAAAAATATATAAACGTCCCCATAATACAGAAAACAGTTGATAACGGAAATTGTAAACACAATGAAATATTTACGAAAAAAAAACACATCGAATGGAAATTTCTCGTAGACGCAACAGTGGAAGTGAACTTTTTACTACAGAGGCATAGGTTGCGCGTGCTACTTGTGTCCAAGGAGAAAGCAACAACACGATATCAACTAGCACAAGTCCTAAAGATTCGTTGAGTTGTTCAAATAGAAGATATGTCAACCACGAGAAAAGAATATGGTGTATTGTGTGATAATAAAAATAAGAGGGAAATAAAAATAAAAATTTAAGAAAAATGAAAATTATTTAAGTGTAGTTTCAAATAAATTTTTTAAGACTAGGGACGAGGGATTTATGAAAAAGTTTGACATGATTCAGGATTCAAGTGTAAGATTCATTTATATTCAACAAGTTAAAGTAAAAAGAAATTCAATTCAGATACCGATAGAGACGTTAAAATATATTTAGGTGATGATATAATTACAGGTATGAGTGGCTACTAATCATTAGAAATAGAAGAAAAAGGGTTTAGATTCATATGTCAGTGTCTTTGATCTTTGCCATTAGAATCTTGTAATTTATAAATTAATGCAGGAACTATATGATCTACCTCACATAAGGTATATTTAGAAATTGGTTTTAATAAGATATTTTTAATTGTATTAGATAAGGAATGATTTAGTTTCATCTTTAGTTGTAGAAGCTCAAAGATAATTTCATGTGACTTTATATATTTTCTTATATTTAAAAAATGTAGTTAAGTTAACACAAATCACTTTAATATGTGGAAAGTTATAAATCATAACCGTTTAATCAAACATACAGGTAGACGACCATTGTAAATTAGTATAGAAACAAACCGCTACGTCAGGTAATATTAAAAAGTACTAATACAATTTTTTTAATTCTTTTAAACTTGTAAAGACCTGCCCTCAGCAAATAAAGTATTTATAAAAACAGAACCACAAACATAGGTGCCACTTATTACAATACATAGAATGCAATACCATAATATATCGCGTGCTCGTCTAGATGGCGCAACATATTGCAATGAATCATTTACAACGTTAACATAGAAATTAAATATAATTCTGCTTATTTGTTTTTAACCGTAATTTTTTAAAACTACTGAAGCCAATAAAAGTATTTTATTGTATTTATTCTTGAATGGTACTCATTAATTCCGGGCCTGTTACAAACAGTGCTAGAATTAAAATTGCTCGTGAACAGAAGTGATATCACAAAAGGATAACGAATTATGAGCATTAAAACAAAAGTCTAATATATTTCAGATTTTATTAAAAAAGGTGTAATAAAACTAGGCGCTCCTTTACAAGCCGCGTTATTAAATATTCCATCTGCAGTATTATAATTTTACACCCAATACAAACAAGGGAAAATGGAAACAGAATACTAAATTTCAGTAATTTTATGTCTCACTGTCACTGCTATTTTTCAGACCTTTCATGGAGAAGTCTTATCAAATATGAAAACTCACAAAGATCTAAGAACACGCTACAAAGCTATTTGCTGCAACCTACAGCTGCAGTAAGCTTTTAAGAAGTCTTCTTTATTTACGTATTTTTATGACAGCTTATATTTGAATATTTGCAGAAAAACAAGACAGCAAATTACGTCTAGGAAGATTCTTATTAAAACAAATCGTATCTTTGGGGTATTTTCTAGGTGCCTTACGTACTGCACAAATTGTGGTAATAAACAAGAAAACATTTGTCGCAGATGTACTTTATAGCAAGAGAACTTTGAAAACTGAAGAAAAATTGTGGTACAAAAATATTCTTTAGAAATGATGATTAGTTTGTTTCAACGGTTTCGAATTAGTTATTTATTAAGAAGGGAAGTTATTAAAGAAACGGTTGAATACTAATTGAAGAAGGCTGAGAATATAGGGTGAAAATAAATTACTTTATTGAATTGTGTAGCTAGCTTTGGAAATCATAATTAATTTGGTTATTTATTCAGTCTTTTAATAAAGAAACGGACTATAATTTGAATCGCCTATTCTGTTACTTTCAAAATTTGAAATAACCATTATATTTACAAAAAGGCGTGGAGGTATTAAATATAATTAATGTCTTGTTACAATAACACGGCAATCTCAATGACAGTGAAACTAGCAGCTAAAACTAGCGGCCGATTCTAAAAGCAGTGATTGTGAACTAGCCACACTCTATAGTATAGTATACTCTAATGTACAAAAACATAACTTTAAACTACTATAGCAATTGAGGAGCGCCTAGTTATTGTGGTTATAGTGAAATGCTACCAATATAACATGATGTCGCTAAAGACACGCTAAATGATGATTCGTAGGGGCACTCATAAATTGCTACCCGCGAATGTAGCTTGCGTTGTGCGAATTTCAACCTAGTAAAATAATGTTTCAAATGGTTCACAGTATCCATAAATAATAGAGCAGCCAAATGCTGAGGCGTAGGGATACCGAAAAATGGCCCGAATATGTAGCTTGCATTGTGCGAATTTCAACCAGGTAAATTAATGTTCCAAATGGTACACAGTATCCATTAATAATAAAGCAGCCGAATTCTGAGGCGTAGGGATATCAAAAAATGGCCCGAAGATGTAGCTTGCATTGTGCGAATTTCAACCAAGTAAAATAATGTTTCAAATGGTTCACAGTATCCATAAATAATAGAGCAGCCAAATGCTGAGGCGTAGGGATACCGAAAAATGGCCCGAATATGTAGCTTGCATTGTGCGAATTTCAACCAGGTAAATTAATGTTCCAAATGGTACACAGTATCCATTAATAATAAAGCTGCCGAATTCTGAGGCGTAGGGATATCAAAAAATGGCCCGAAGATGTAGCTTGCATTGTGCGAATTTCAACCAAGTAAAATAATGTTTCAAATGGTTTACAGTATCCATAAATGATGGAGAAACCAAATGCTGAGGAGTAGGCATACCGAAAAATGGCCCGAGGATGTAGGTTGCATTGTGCAAATTTCAGCAAAGTAAAATAATGTTCCAAATGGTTCACAGTATTCATAAATAATAGACCATCCAAATGCTGAAGTGTAGGGATACCGAAAAATATCCCGAGGATGCAGCTTGCGTTGTGCGAATTTCAACCAAGCAAAATAATGATCCAATTTTGAGCGTTGCTTCCTGTCTATAGCTGACATAAGTCAAAAACTTGACAATGTCAGATATGATTGACAAAAATGACAAACATAATTGGAAGTTAGGTTTATGTATAGTAGTGTACACGATTTAAATTTGTAAATTTCCCAATTGTCGTCATCGGTCTCGGTGGCGTAATTGGTAAACGCATGGTTCCGGCAGAACCCAGATACAGGTTCAAGTCCTGTCCAAGACCTTATATTTCCATCTTTCAATTACTAGCTCGATATAAAATGATCATTTGGGCTTTGCATAAAAGTCTAAGTTATTATTTCATCTTATTCACTGTAATACGATAGTATTTATCAACTTACCTTGTGTAATTAACTACCTAAAATATTTATATATATACATTGCTGTGATAAGGGGTTGTTCAGGGGTATATTGTGTCGTAAGGGTCGCGTATTAAATGTAAATAGCAATAGAAATCAGAAAACTGCATTTATTTAGCATGAAAATAAATAATTAGCACATTATGTAAATAGCAAACATATAACACCCTGTATATGAACCGCAATTAACTTTAATCAATGCCAGTAAGCATATCTTCCAATAATAGAACGCATATTCAGCAGAGAAATAATTATACATGTAATTAAACTACGTCAAGAAGCGTTCAATGAGTTTATAAAATAGATACGCATGAGATAAGATAAAACCTAGCAAGTCTTCATGCAATTACGCTTGTAATAAAGAAGGAATAATAAAGCGCTTTGATAAGAAACGCACGTTCATAGATAAGTTTTAAATACTAAACATAAACGAAAACATGTGGAATTACATCAATCATATTACACATCAGTTATTTTGTTCAATTCTCCAAAAGCGTTATCTATACAAAACAACAGACATAAGCTGAATTAAAGTTCAACAATAATAACAAAACAGGCGGTCAAAGATCGTAAAACAATAGCAAATACCAATATGATATGGAACTACAGAATAGTTTCGTCAGAAATAAACTTGAAAAGCCCAGGAATACCAAAAACAACAATGGTTGGTTGCAACACTTTGTAAGACTGTTTGGACAAACCAATCCAAATGTAGATAGCAAAAGCTATATAACACCCAGAGTTGATAAGAAAGGGCAGTCTCAATTTGAAGCACGTAGAACCTGCAACACTCTTACTCAAATATTTACGCATTAAATAAATAAATTTTAAATTATATTATTGTGAAACGTGGTGTTGTGTAATAATAGTTGATGACGAATTAAGTTGAAGATATATGAAAAAGCTTTTGCCGTTTTGCAGAAAACGTGAGTAGAAATGTGTAAAGTAATTTAAATTAAATGTTTATAATAATGTAGGGTTTTGACGGTGTATCTAAGAAACCTACGAATTCTAAGTGTGATATTAAGAAAGGTTTAAGTCTGGTATTCAGAACTTCTAAGGTGTATCTACGAAATCTAAGGGATCTAAAAAGGATCTAAGATGTATCCAGAAAAATATAAAGTAAAGCACGGGGTGAATTTTGGAAATAAGGAGTAACAATACTGAATTATTGGTTCAAACGTAAGTGAAGAAGTGCAAAGCAGAGCGTTAGTTTTCGATTGAAGATAATAAGGGGGTGTTGATCCACAACACGCAAGAGCACATCAGGATATCACAGGTCAAGGTTAACTAGTATAAGGAATCATTTCATATTTAAATTTAAACACTGAATATATTATTTTTTCTCAAATTTGTAAGGTGTCAACAAAAATATTTAATACGTTGAAATTTACGTAGAAAGGATAAAGGGTCTTGAACGTTCCAGATTTTTTTAGCAAAAGGTGTCGTTTTTGGTGACTTTAAATTAAAGTAAGAGATATAATTTTTGGGATAAAGGAACCAAATAATATTAATTGATTGAAGGGCTTATTTAAGGGATTACAAAATTGTGAAGTGTAGATAGTATTTCCATTCATTATACGAATATTGATTGACTTCGTTTTATCAATTCAAACAGGTAAGAATTAAAGGGGTAAATTA
Source organism: Platerodrilus igneus (assembly GCA_036346225.1). Classification (NCBI taxonomy): domain Eukaryota; kingdom Metazoa; phylum Arthropoda; class Insecta; order Coleoptera; family Lycidae; genus Platerodrilus; species Platerodrilus igneus. The sequence continues at coordinate 6,563,043 of JARFIW010001115.1, forward strand.
ATTTGATATCGTAACGTTGTGCACTCTGTGTGAATTGAACTGGGCTAGCCGTGGAATAATTAAAATTAGAAGTATATTAGAGAAACACAGAGCGGTGGCGAACAAGTCCAAACGTTAAGTTATGTTACAAGATGTTCGTACAATTTCGGTCCAGATAATTTCTTGGATATTTTACAAAAAAAATGTTAAAAAACGCTGTCAAAATTTCTGTAATCATCAAAGTTGCCATTGATCTTAATCATAAACAAGATAAATGTTGCCCACTAACTCAGGGGTGCTTGCAGAAAGATAAGAGATAACATTTATTGGACACAATCTGATGGACAAGTCCGAGCGGAAAAATATAGGAGGCACCAGAACACAAAATCAGGAAGATAGATCTAGTCCAAGGTTGAAGATATAATTGAAGATAACCAAGTTATAGACAAGCTCCAGAGGGTACATACGTAAATCGTACCATAGTCTAGGAAATTACATTTTTCAAAATTTTTACATTGAGAATGTTCTTTATTGTCGGCTATCCCTAGGTCTTATGCGCTTACTAGCAGTACATTTTATACAAGTAACACGCACTTCTAGAATACAAAATAAATAATAAATGATAAAAATGATAAATATGTTCTTATATTGGAGCTTATGAGCCCTTGCTATTTTCGTCCTGGTTTAGATTGTTGGATATTGTCTTTGATCACATCGAAGCGGCAGGTAACAATAAATTGTGTAGAAGAATGTGTATGTGAGTCGTCGCCGCTTGTCTAAGAAAGTGGTGGTTTAATGAGTAGGACTTCGTTAAGGAATAAGTTTAATTCTTGTGAGTGGGTAGAAACTAGGAAATTTATGCTGTGGAGTGGAGAATAGGAGTCTTGGAAAATTGCATTTTAAAGTTTGCTTGTAGATACGTATTCAGAGGGCGGGAATATATAAGGCGAGTTGGGGTTTCTAGATATGATTGTTCGGAGCAAGAACAGAATGGAAAAGGTTTAGGTTGAATCGATGTAGGCTCTTATAGAATTTCTGGGTCCGGTGAGGAATCGAATCGTAGTTCTGCTAGAGAAAAGTAGTGTAGTGAGATTTGGTAATGCCAAGGAAGATGTCATATGTGTATCTACCAGCAAAGGACGAAAACTAGTGTTGTTGCCGGAAGTGAGTGACAGAATTTGGGATTCTGAATTTGACTTCAGCTTTGGTTACGATTAGATATTTTAATATAATCTCAAAAATTCAAAAAGTATTCGGGTAAAATCGCTTTGTGGTTGCAAGGAAACTAGTCTCCTTAAAACGAATTACCTAAAATTTGATCTTGTGTCGTCCTGTCTATATCTGACATAAGTCAAAAAACTCGACACTGTCAGATATGTTTGGCAAAAATGTCAAACGTAAATGAAAGTTAGATTAATGTATGGTAGCGTACATGATTTAGATTTGTATATCTTTTCAATTGTCATCATGCCTTCGGGTGGCGAAATTGGTTAGCTAATCGGAGGTCATCGACGAAGATACAGATTCGAGTCCTGTCCGGGAACTTGTATTTTTCATTTTTCAAATACCAGTTTGATTTGAAATGATCATTTAGACTTTACATAAAAGTTGTTATGAAATGCCACCCGCCGATGTAATTAACGTTCAGTTTCCTGCTGCCCGTCAACGCTCTGTGCCTGTAAATAACATGAAATTTAAATATGCCTCGACTAGCTCAATCTAATCCACACAGAGTGTACGACGGTACGATTACAAAGAATTTTTACCCCCTTTTTTTTCTAACACTTTTCTATTTGAATGAGACAAACGAAATTAACCAAGATTTGTAAAATGACACAAAAAAGATATACACTTTACAGCTTGACAATATGATTCACTATTCGACAAAATAAACTCCTTAATAAAAATAATAATAATATTAATTTGTTTATCCCCAAAATTATAGCTCCCTTTTGTTAGTTTAAAACCTGCAAAATGACACTGTATACTATTGAAAATACCTTTGAACGTTCGATGACCTATCCCTTTTGCGTAAATTTTTACGTATTAAAAGCTTTTTATTGACCCTTTACACAAATATTTTGGTATAGGAAAAAGTGCCTTATGCTATTAGATAATGTTCTGACCCGTAGTTTTCCTGGCGTATCTTTTTGTTCTCCCTATTCTTGGATCTGCTGCTGCGTGCTGTTGACCAGTACCCCTGGATTGTTTTCAGTTAAGTTCACTTGTTGATTTTATAGTACCGCTTGGCCAAACCCCCATTCAATGCTTAAAACAATCCTCCGTTTAGTGCTCCGATGCGTAGATGCAAACCAATGTTATATACAAATTTCGATCGATGTATATTTAAATTCGGATTTATTTTCAAATTTAAATTTATGTACCAATCTAGATTTATGCACCAATTTAGATGTGCTAAGTTAGATTTTTACCCAGAGCCCTAAATTATAAATATTAAAATTATGTTTAATTAATAAGCTTTCACTTACGTTTTTCAGTTAACGGCACAATTTCTCTCGTATATTTTCACTATTATTTTAATTTCAAAACTTTTCTATCACGACTTCCACGAAATATAATTATTTAATTTTTCTATTTTCACTTTACGTAATTTTTTAATTTGAACTGCTATGAAGCGTACTCTGGTTGAAGGAATATTGATTATTTATCAAATTTGTGTGGTATTTAAAACAACGCCTCCATCTGACATCATTGGTTATCTGCGTTCTTTGGTCAAAGTTTGAGGCTTGCTATAGGTTATTGTCCATACTTTACGCTTTTCTCCGGTATGAATTTGATAATAGCTTGTTGAATGATCACGTAGCATTCAGGTTCTAATAGTGAATTCCTACAGCCCGTCTTGTTTTGTTTTGTTGTGGGAAATTTTAATTCGACCTCTCACGTAGACAAACTCATGGCTTTTATTTTTGTCAAGATAATCTTTTGGGTTTTGGATTTACTCTATGTTAAAAATAACGTAGGCGAAATGACGTAATTTGAAATGCATTTATTTACATCCTGCGTTTCTGAAACGTATTTGTTTTGAAAGATGTGTTTATTGGGAAGATGCTTTATTATTTCTTTGCACTAATGCGTGTTTATTTTAATAGAATTCGTATCATTATTTTCCAGCTTTCGATGCTCTTAATGCGCGTTTCTTTAAAATTTATGAATGCTTTGCTGGTTTAAAGTGAATTTGATTGCGTACAAAGTTATTTAACTTACTGAAAGTGGTTGTATTATTGAAGGATGAGCTTCCCTGCATTAATTAAAGTTAGCTGTGATTTTTATACAGTGTGTTAGATGTTAGCTTTTGCATAATTTGCGAACGTACTTTTCATGATAAAATTGTCTAGTTTTCTAGCTTTTAGTACTATTTACATGTAGTGTGCGACCCTTATAACCCTATATACCCCTAAATAACCCTATTATCATAGCAATATATAAATACACACACATATATTGATACAAAAATTACTATTTAATATTTACAGCATCATTAGTTAGTAAATAATTCACAAATCGCATCTTTGATGAACAATTTTCATTATTAAAATCAATTAATTAGGCTAAGGGAATTAATATCGCAATGCTTAAAAATATTTTAGTTTTGTTAGTTCGTAAATATCTCCCAAATTGCACCTTTGATTCAAATTTCTGTCATTAGAAACCAATCAATTAGGTTAAGAATATTAATGTTGCGATATTAGAGATAGCCATCTTTTCAGCATCACCAGTTTCCAAATATTGCATAAATCGACTTTTTAACAGCAAGTTTGAATTATTTAAACCGTTTATTATATTAAGGAAAATTTATTTCATACGAAACGCCCATCATTCAATTCCAACAACTTTCTTGCAATATAAAGACAATAAAATTAATTTTAATCTGTATAGATTGTAACATCTTTTTGACGAGATTTATAAATACGCAGATTCTTTGCTTTACTACAATTAGTGTACTAATTCAATGATTAAAATTAATTACTATTCAAGTGTTAGTAGTATTATCCAATTAGGAATCAAGTACTATCTAACATAAATAATATAGGTTTATGCTTTATCGTATCGTTGTTTGAAATTTGTTCAATTGACTGCAAAGCAAGGTCGTTTTATTAGTTCGTCGAATCAGAAGGTATTCGCTTTCTGTCCTTGAAACAAGTAAGATGGGTTTCAGGAGCCGACCATGCGATATGCGAATCGCCATTTTATATTTACATCTTTAGATGAGAAGGTCCCATGTAAGCTCAGCTTTTCCTGGTAAAAGTAATAGGTTCATTGTTCTAATTTAATCACAATTACAGCGTTTCTTACGGAGGATTTAAAAATATTATTGTCTTACGAGGTCAGCTCCTCCTAGATGTATATGGCGTCCTGATTTACGTCGTTTTAGTTTATTCGTTTGCGGATGACGAAGAGTAAATTCAATTAGCAAGTTATATTCGAAGAGTAAAGGCAAGCAGAATTAATATTCAATTCATTGACAATTTATTTAACAATTTATCACGTGACTTCTCTTACCTTCGTTACTATTGACCCTTCAAAAAGTCTCTTTGTTGTATTAAGACCAAGAGGCCAACATCCTAAAAAAAAGAAAATTGTATATATGCCGATCGTTTGTCGAGACGAGTGCGCAATCGGAAGGAGAGACTGTAGCAAACATAATACGCACGCCCCTGAGTGTACATTCCAGACGAATCAAGAACAACGGATCCCCGCCACAGCTGGACGGCCGAGTAACTCAAGATAAGTTGGTCGGCTAAAAACGTGAGACGAGCTATTTTTATAGATGTTTTAATAACTTTACTGAATTGTAATACGTTCTGTTTCATTTGCTTGAATACTGTTGTGTTTGGTTTACTTTAATTAGAGTTAACTTTAATTAAAGTTAAACACTATAACGTGTTCGCGTTACTTTAAATATACACCAGATAGGAAAGAAAAAATTTAATTTTGGATAAACAGAATGAAGGTGGTTGCATCTCGTATATTAAAATTTTACAAATTTTAATTAAGCACGACATTTCAAAATTTTGTTGCTATGAAGATAATTTAGATAATAAAGCATAACTTTATCTCGTTTAATTAATTGTAAATCTAATAATCTAGGTATTTAGGACGATTACCCATTTCAAAACCGCAAATGAAAACAAATCTGAACGTGACAAAACATTACGTATAAGTTTCCCATAAAAAGATAAATTATAAGAAGGTATAGAAGGCATAAGTAAAATTTGTTGCATTGTGAGAACGAAACTGGTAGAAGAGAAAATGGTATATAACAACCAAGCATTATAATTCGGAGGTTAAGTTCAAAAAGTTATTTAGAAAGACAAAATGTAGCAATACGTGCATTAGTAGACGGAAGGGGAAGCGTTGCTTTTGTTGGAACCTTCGCAGCGGTCAAGTGCAGAAAGGATTTCCTTACGATTTGTGGATTTTGACAAATGCGGGGGTTAGACATGGAAAAAGTATAACGGAATACAGTTTCAAGATGTAACGAATACTTCTCAGAAGGGGTAAAAATTAAACAGTGCGCGAGGTTTTGTGTACTTTGCTTGTTAGTTTGGCAAGGAATGTTTACCATGTGTAGGACTTTAAAATTTGCGTGTACCGGAATAAAGGACTACCGGCGGATATATCCCAAATAAGAGGGTTTGGTTGTGTTAAGGGAGCTGCTGTTAGCTGGAAAAATGAAATAAATGAAATGAATATAAAAAATAAATCGTAAGTAAAATATGAGTTTTCTCGTTTTTAAGTTGTGATTATGTACATATGATTTTCAAATATAAATGGCTTGTATCTAGGTAGTGGAAAATAAACAGAACATAAAAACGATTGTTTGTTGGTTTATGGAATAGTGACGGAACTCGTTTTGTTTTAAATTTAAGTATAATATTACGGGAAAAGGGAGTTTAGAACATTTTAAAATATTAAGAAATAGTACGCATTGATTTTAAATGTAAACTTTATTGGTGGGATTTAGTGTTAGTTAAAAAGCGAACATTTAATATTTTTAGTGGATAATGAAATGATAAACGGAAAAGTTGATATTTAACTGCTTTCTCCGTTCGGTATTAAGGACATTTTCAGAAATGGGATTTAGAATTTAGATTTCTTTAATATAATAAAGTTTAATGTGTTTTTAAGGTGTTGTAGAAAAAGGTAAAGTATAATGGGAGAAATTTAAGAAACTAAAAGCAAAGGGAGCCTATTCAAAATAAACATCATCCTTATAGGGAGAATATCGAAGGGCTTGCTGAGATAAGACGATTTGACGCCTTTCAATTTGTACAATAGAAAATGCCTTTCAGGACAGGTGATTATTGTAACGTAATTTTTGTATTTTAGCCATTTTAAATGTTTACTTTTAGTATTTCGTCTATAAAAACCCACTCCCAGATCACTGTGGTTAGCCGGAGCACCCTTAAAATCATTACGTTGTTTCCGATCCTTCAGGGGAAACCTAAATTTACAACTTACTACTCATTTTACTCGTAACAACACGATTTACTACTTGTTGATCTATTGTCTAGAACCCAACCAAATAAATAGCGCAGGATCACGTAATACATTTAAAATGAGCGATTTTGGTAAGAGTTAGTTATCTGGTATAAATTTCTGAATAAAAGGGCATTTACTAAGGACAAAAACAATCATGTATTTAATTGTTCGTCACTTAAAAACAAATTAAAACAGACACCAGCTATCGCGCCAAATCCCAAACAGATGTTTGTATCAAATTCAGTAAAATTACAGATATACACCGGGAAAACACCGGCATAATAAAGTTAGAACAATGCACCCCAATAACCATATATTCAAAAAGCCAGCCATACAATTAATGCATGGCGGACTCCGAATGACAGCTTTTGGTATTAAATGTCGAAGTGTGAGAACAAAGTAAATGTTCATACGGACAAAACGGCATTGACTTAAAAGTTAGGATGGTTTAGACGCACAATCCGCAAAAAAGAAAAATAACATGCAATGACCCTGGAACGTAAAACTTATAGAAACCGACGGATAATAAAAAAAGAGGGATCAGATCATTATTAGACAGCAGACAGCACACTCTAAAACTCGATTGTAATGCGATTCGATGCTGGAAAAGCAGGTATGCGAAGTTCACGTGACGGTATCCAATCCCCGAAGCTGTTTGTGAAAAAACAGGCATTCGGACGCGGATTTGATCACCGGTGTCATTGATAAGTGACCAGTGTTGGGAGCTTTTATCAATCACAATAGGTTGTGATGAATTCTGCGCGGAATGTCGATGAAATCTCTGAGAAAATAAAACAAAAAACTGTAAGTTAATTGAATTTTGTGCTATCCAGATTGTAACACTCACATGGTGTTTTTTGTATTAATATACTAAAATTGATAGTTAATAGATGCAAATGTGTAGAACTTAGTAGTAAAAAGGATATTCACGTTGGTGCACGCTTATGTAAATTTAAAGTGTTTTGTATCGAATTCTCATACATAAAAACTCATTATTATAAAAGGAAAGCAGCAAGTAAAATTTATATTGGTTACTCCTTGACGAAGCTGTATTATTGTTAATCTTAAATTTTTTTATAAACGTTTATTTGGTCAAATTAGGAGTAGATTCCAGTTTTTGCTTCTTTGTTGTTATTTAATCTCTTAAAAATGATGTTTTACAAAATAGGCTAGGTATACCAGACGTGGAATTTTTTTATTTGTGAAATTCTTATAATATTGTTTTTATTAGAACATTATGCTTTTAGGTAGAAAATGAATGGGTAAACTCGTGGCAATTTCAAGACAAACCAAATATAGATGCTTTCTGCATTTGCAGACCTTTAGATAATAAATGTCGACTTTATATGAATCTTTCTGATAACCACAAAACCAAGGAAGGAGAAATGATTGAAGTATAAAGGAATGAGAAATAGATAAATGATATTTCTAACATGGGTTCAGATTCACACTAGTTGTGTTTTGAAAGAAGAATCAACTAATCAGAAAGTTACAGTTAACGTATTTATTTATGCCATATAGATAAATAATAAAACCATGAACAAATATAGTAATCTCTGTATCTAGTTTTATTTTCTAGTACAAGAGTAAACGTAAATATATATTCGGAATCAAATTTAATTCGAAAAAATAATAAAATGTGTTTTTAGAGTACAGTAAACACAAGTATTTTACAAAGTGCGAAGCACGTTGTAACATTGCCAGGCCTCGGTTAGTTGGCGTAGTACAATACAATCTGTTTAAACTTTTAAAATTCTGGATTCAGCAACAATTTAGCAACTGCTGTTATCCTTTCTCGTTGAAGAAGGGCACATACATGACTTGTCCAGTAAACATTATGGCTTGTTAGGTGCAATTTTGAGGTGCATCAAATTCCTTGCGTACTGAATTTTTGTATGTAATTTCATTTTAACTTTAAGTTGAAATTAAGCGTCTTTTTATAAAGATTTACGCGACTTTCTGTTGGGAATTGTACGGTTAGTTGTCGACAGTCGCGTTGGACAACGAGAGTTAACTCTTTAGTGCAATTGGGGATGTGGCTCTGTTACCGGTAGCGAAGTAGACACTTTTTACCGATATCTTGAAGGGTGAGGTGTGTAGAAGTAGACTTCTTATTCCATATTCTCTATCAATTTTGTTCGTAGATCTTTTTGTAGGTAGCGACGCAGATTTGGATAGCTCCACCCTTTCTGAAGATTGCCTCCACGACGCTGACTTAAAGATTGTAAGTAGAAAATTTGTCTACAATAACATACCCATTATTTTAAGTTAATTAATAATTTTATTTTCGTATGACTTTGTATTTTAAATACAGTGTAAGCCGCGAAATTTATACCTGTTTACATAAATGTTTTTTAGGCGTTTAAATTAACTATAAAACAGTTTTAAATGTAACAGCTTCTACAAAAAATACAAAAATGCAGATACTTACCATTTGAATATCCAGCTAGCAAATCCTTAATTTGATTAGTTGAACCAGAAATTTCCACCGCAGAAACCCTTACAGAAAATCTGGCGCCAGTTTTTTGCTTTTGTTCATTAATTCCACGAAATAACCAAGAAATTGCACATGGTATTACGCCTAGTGTATTTGCATTATCTGGAGTCCCCAACATTGTATGCGATTTTCCTGTAAATAAAAATGGAGTTTTAATATCAGTAATTATTAAGGGTGCTGAACATAAAGCATTTGACCTGCCAATTAATCCCACGAGTGTACTAATACTAAGCGACACTCAGTCATTTACTGATAGATGGTGGTGATTATACATAGGGGTAATTAGGTTATTCCCCTGAATAGAAAAACATGTATCGCGTTTTGTGATGTACATCTTCTTTATATGTCAATAACTCAGTAATGAATATCAAAAGTATGACAAATGTTCGTTTTAAAACCAAATTGTATGGACAAATTCTTTAAATAAGCTACGTCAAAGATTTCTAACATACTTGAAATTCCACTAAAAATGACTAAAAATCTAGGGTATTTATGAAAGCTCTGCACAACATTTTCCTGCAGTTCTTCGTATGAGACTACGGGAATTTACACCAACTTATGTGTACTCCATAGCACGTACTTATTAAGTTAGCGTTAAAAACAAAATTTTGAATTAAATTAAAAATTCAGATCTGCTATTTTTGAGTATGGGTCGTCGACGTATTGATAAACCGCACCCATTATAGATTGTATTACCAACAAAAAACCATACTCATTTAACACAAAACGACACACGCTTATATAACTAAATAATAGACCGGAAATGTTTGTGGACTGCATCGAATTCTTAAAATTTCTTTGGTTACTACCGCTTATTTAGCAGAACAATAAGTTACTTTCAGTTCGCTGGATCAGTATTTAATAATTAATTTAGTTGACTGTTACCACTGTTTTATTAGAGATTTTATCTAGAAGTTACTACACTATTACTAACCTATTTAATTGATCTACGTTATTTCAAAATTTGGTTTAAATTTCATAAGCTGTACAGTAAGTTGATAAACAATAGACAATAATCGCTCTACTAACCGTTGCAAAATATCACTTCTACATTCATTCGTAATTATTAAATTACAGTATGCTCATTGCATACTTCAAATATCAACTTCGCAAAGCAACAGCTCGCGACTTAAATGAAAATAACATTTTGCGATCGAGTTTATGAATTGAATCAATCCGTTTTTAATAAACGCTTCCTTATATATACAAATTATCTATTTTCTAGAACCTAGTAGAATATGTATGGAACATTATGACGCTAGGTTTCACAGAAAAATTTATTAACGTCTAAAATCGAGGCGTTTATTACCTCGTATTCTCACTCCACTTATTCGTGACGCGCACTGTTTGTCCTTGTTTAACACATATACGATTATTGTGGCGTATCGCTTCTTTTCAACAGTGAATTGGATGATCATAAATATTTCTTTATCAATTTCTATTACATTTTCTGGGTTTTTTAGTGTTCTGGCCGTTTTTTGGAATAAATATTTCATTTATTAATTAGTTTATTTACGTAGTTCTAAATGCGTATGATTAATATTTTAGAGAAATCTTTACTCAAAATAAATTTCTGTAATCCACAGGGAAATTAATTTAAACTTTAATTGCTTTTTAATGCAAAAAGGGTTGCGTTTTATAGAAAATATTTGCTTTTAACATCAAAACGTGTTTTTAATACACCTATTAAGGTTAGAATTGGGGTTTCAAATACACGAAATTACTTATTTTTATCCAAATGCGTAAAGCTAGTACTATTCTATGCTATATACAGCAAACCAAAAACATTTTTATCAAAAATATATTGATAGTTAATAAGTGAAAATAAATGACTTTCTATTGGTCTTAAAATGATCGATTTGCGTTCGCACTGAATGCGTTTTACATTATCTTACAATTAATTATTTTTACATATACAACTTACGTTACTTCCTAGTTATTTACAATACGCTTATATCATACAGGGTGATTATTTATACACGGACAATTGCATTTTTTGCTTGTACCTCAATAAATAAAAAGTACGCTTGTAACCAGGAATTTACGGAAATTTCTAATTTTCCGGATTCTATTATATTTTAGTAAGATTTATTTGTAGAATTTGGGTTTCAATGACCTCTCATGGCCCCTTATCACGTCAATATATATATATATATATATATATATATATATATATTGATGTGATAATGAGGTCACAAGTGGTCATTAAGCATCAAATTAAATTCTGCGAGAAAACCAACCCAAAACTGAGAAAAAGTAAAAATTTCCAATATTTAATTTTTATCCTGTATAAAAATGATTTAATGCATTAAGAAAAGATGCGATAATTTTACGATCGCCGTAAGTTTTATACTGACAGCTCATTAAAGTAATAAAATGCGAAATCGCGGTAAATTGCTACGCCATGCGGTAAGTAATACTTCAAAAACATAATCAGAATAATCGAGACCTATGATGTATCGAGATTATTTAATATATAAAGAGGAATTTAAATGAGGAAAGAGTTATTCATTCTTCCGGTACCCCACATGTTAGATTCAAAATTGGTGATTCACTCCGTCGGCGATTTATATGTAACATATTCGTTTGAAAATAAGTTATGAAGCATAATAATTGTATATAGTACAACGACAATTTCTTGCTTCAAAATAAATAATATTAGTGCAAGGTCACACGCTAATTTTAATCTATTAAAAATAAATGTACTTAAGACATATGCTTCGACGGATGGAAAATTAATTAAAATAGAGCACTAAAAATTTGGAACCAAAAACTTTCCAATGCAGATAAGTCCAATCGTTACGATGTTTCTATAAGCGTAGACAAGTGGTCACAAAGAAGAACTTAACGATTCAAACTGCAAGTAAACTTTATTTTTGTATCCTAAAAGTATTTAAGTATTATTAAGTAGATTAAGCTAAAATAAGTTTTGATTTTGCGTATTTGTCAATGGATAGCTTATTCCAGCAATTTTGAGGTCAAAGCTCGAAGCGTTTTGACTCTTACAAAATTTTCTGCCCCGGTTCGTTGATCAACTACACTGACAAATGGGGTAATATACGAATATGTATATTATCCAGAGAATTTTAAAAAGAATTTTGTGATTTAAACATAAAATATTTTGGGGTTCTCTAATTATTAACAAGGATTAGGTGAATATTCTTTTAATACGTAAGTAGTGATAAGATGGTTTTTCTGTCTCAACTTAAGCTGCAAATTGTATTAATAAGCGTTATTTATATGTGTGTAAAGAAATTATTTAGATAATGTGTGTAAAGAAAGAAGTTTTTGAATGTATAAAGGATTTCTTTGTTTTATTTCGTTTTTGCAAATTCCAGAGCATATTTGTCGGTTAACTAGCCACAGAGGAAAAAGGCATACATTCACATTTAATATGAACCACGCATCATAGCATTATTGTTAGCTTCCAACAAAAGTGCAGTCAATTCACAACAACATATATATATATATATATATATATATATATATATATATATAAAAAGTAAGATGTATCTGTAAACAAACTCTTATGAAAATAATAAGAGCCATTGACAAATACAAATCGGGCTGGTAGTTATATAGCCATTAACAAAACATTAGCTTTATTACTTCATAGGGGAGGAAACATCCACTGACCAATGGTTTCGGCTAGTTAGCCTCATCAGAGTGGAATAGTTCCCAAGAACCCTATGAAGTAATCGAAGCTATTATAATGATATAATTTCGAAACAATCACTGTACTATGGCAAAAGTAAATAAAACCGCCATCAGGTGATAAAAACCAACACTACTAAAGTGTGGAAGTACAGAATTGAACCGAAACTACATAATAAATTTTATAAATGACTATAAAAGTACGAGAAGGTTTGTTACGTATGCAAATAAATTTTGCTGTAACATTCCGCAAATCTCAAAGGCCAGACGTACTTTTATAGTCATTTATAAAATTTATTATGTAGTTTCGTTCAATTCTGTACTTCAGTAGTGTTGGTTTTATCACCTGATGGCGGTTCTTATTTACTTATTGAACCATTAGTCAGTGATTGTTTCACTATAGTAATAAAGCTAATGTTTCTGTTATGGGCACTGATATAACTAGCAACCATTGATTTGTCATGGATTTTTATAGAGTTTAATTAAAGATACATGTTACTTGTTATAAATTGGCTTATTGCGGACTGCAAATAACTTGTCTTTATATATATATATATATATATATATACCGACGTTGTAAACCAATAAAAGATACTGTGGACTAAAGTGGTTAATAAAGGTGTTGCCCTAATTATTTTAGCTAGCTCAATTTAAATAAAACCACTAGATTCAGATATCAAACTTATAATAACAAGAAATATTCTTCAACAAACAATCTTTCAAATTATTACCACATCCACAACAGTTTTTCCCTAACAAACAACATCTTACATATAACCTCTAGGAAAAACACTTTCGCACAAAAAGTAAAGTGTTCAAAATAATATGTACAAAATTTGTAAAGATTAGTCAGATAACTCAATATCCATCTTTTAAAAATCGAATTTAAACGTATCTAATCAGTTAGGTTTAAAAATTTTTTTACAACGGCAAAACCCCGCCGAAGGTGGTCCCACCACCAATAATATCGAATTATCAACTTGTACACACACTTTACTCTGATTTCAAATACTAGCACACAAAAATACTTTAATCAAATAACTTAACTAATTAATGGAAACTTCCTTTTTAAAATTTTAAGCAATGTAATTTTAATGTACCGTATAAGTTATGTTGGTCGTTGTTGTTGCCTCTGTCTAGCACGTAGCCATCCATTCATGTTCTAAAATCGTTCAAATTGCTTAAAATTTATCATTCAATACAATTCTCTTCCAATTTCATAAATCCCTTTATTCAAATTTGAAAACTTTATCCTGCAGTAGTCAAGTATTATTTATTCATTTATCCTCCACTTTGAAATCATTTTACGTATCTCAAATCATCTTACTTCTGAGCGTTTAAAACACTTTTCAGTTCCTATTTTAATAAAATAATTACAACTACTAACACAACATATACTAAAACGCATCATATGATTTCGCATTGTGACATTGGAGAGTAAGAACTCATTCCTCTATTTGACTTCCATTTGGGTATATAGGCAAGCTTCTGGTAACGTCGCGCATTGAGAATTTTCTAGCTAGTTTTAGTTGTCATTTCCATGTGCGCATTGGTTCTAAAAATGGACTTGTGTTTTTGAGTAAGCATCTACAATTTTCAACAATGATGCAACATTCAGATTTAACGCGCTACTAATTAGTTGAAGTTTACCTACACGTTATCTTATCTTTAAACATTCAAGATTTATGAATGTAATTAACCTTATTTTATCTTATAATTTGGACGATGTCGTTTACCTTTCTCTTCCATTCTAATACTGGATTATTCCAGAATACGCTCTTCGTTACTTACAAAATACTATCATTTTAATTGAAATCTACTCGTAACGTTTTCCTTGAATATCGACTGATATTCTAAATGAATACGCTTTAATCTAAATACCAACGTAAGTTTGGTATTAAGAGGAGAACGCAATTAAATTTGATATACAATTGAGTATTTTGATAACCAAATGTAGATGTAACTCTTTGAAAAACGTCCTCTTACGCACAGAAAATAACATTATTTTTTATCTAAAAACACTTTTTCTTCGTCGTTAAGAATGAAAACTCTTTCAATCACGGGTCTTTATGTATTTATATTCCATAAACCGAGCGTTTTAACAAATACGTTTCTCTATGAAAATGAATTAATATTTACATAATTTGAGTTTCTGCTTAAATTTTTCCTAATTTGCTCAGGTTTGCGGCGCTGTATGTTTATGAAATGACGCTATATGACTTTTCATGACCTCAAATCACATCAATATATATATATATATATATCAATATATATATATATATATATATATCAATATATATTGCTGTGATATACTCCTTTGAATGCGGGAACTGGGTCCTTTCAACAAAAAAATTCTAGTCCCACCGATTGGGCGTCATAAACTGCTGTGATCCTGGTTTCGCTTCAGCTGCTCACCTAATTTTATAAACCTCCTCATTCATAAAATTAAACAACACATTCCTACCACAAACATCAACGTCAACTCTATTTACATCAATATTCACAATACATTAAAATTTCAAGATTAAAATTCAGCATAAATTTCAGTTTTAAAAGAATTTCAAGATTAATTTTATTATCATTTTAACGTGCATCCAGAATTAAAGTCCTTGTAGGATGCCTACTAATTAATATAACAATATATGCAGAGTAAAAGGAGCATCTACCACCCCTTTACGTTAATTAACCAGGTTCGTCTAATTGAGCTCAAAGACATACCTAAAATTTCATCATAATCCAGAACATCAATACTAAATACCCTTTCTACTTAAACAAGCAAATTTCATCTTAACATTAAAATTTTATGGTTAGTACAATTTCACTAATGTCCATTTAAAGTAAATCAATTATCAAGTAATTCAACACACACAAAATGTCAAACAAAATAGTATAATTTACCTGAAGGTTACTGTCCTCGTAGCTTTAATGTACATCGTCCCTTTAGTTAATCACACCATTCCAACAGGATTATATTTACGGCTTCTAATTCTCAACGCTTTTAAAATTTTCTCCATCACCATTTATTTAAAGTTGTTTCGGGCTTTTCCGGAACTCATCTGTGTATATCTGACCCTTGTTTCGTGGATCCAGACACGTATTTGAACCATTTAATTATTAACACCCCGAAAAATAGCAAAAATTCATGCTTCTTTCACCAAGATACGCCAAAACTGCCTACTTTTGTGTATACATTTGTCGTTGTAAATTTTGCTAATTGGTACCGTGATACTAAATTTTATTACCTTGTATCTAAGTGCACTGAAGTACATTCATGTTAGCACGTAAATAACAAACTATTTTGAATCACTAAAATATACGAGCAAACTTTAAATTATTTTATCAAACTAAAATGCACTGTTTAACATCTTCAATCAAGTCGCGGATGTAAGAGCTTTTAACGCATCGAATAGTCAAAAGTCTAAGAGACCGAAATTCATATTACCACCGGTATATATAGCGAATAGCCGGCACGTCGCTTTTGTCCTCAAAACGGGTAATTCTAAGAATTTCTCATGCTATGTTCCCATTCCGTCGCTCGCGCGTCGGTTTTTACGAATTTTTTACTCGCCCCAGTTAAAATCTCAGAAATTCTCACAGGGCACGCAAACATGTCCGAGAAAAGCTAATTAATTTTTGTACAGAAATCGTTGTTTCTACCTCTGATATTTGCATCCTATTTTCAACCAATTGTGACCCTCGTGACGTTGCTTAAATCACGCCTTTTACTATATGTGTCTTTGCTTGACGCATTTTCTCTTTCCTTTTTCTAACCTGTTCGCATTGGTGCAAATTGATATTCTTTATTATCGATTATATTTTAGTCCATGTGGACTATCTGGGTTTAATAACCCCGTATCGCACCTTCTCGTGAATATTAAGCCCCGGTTTCTCCAAGATTCTTTGAAACCATTTGTTATCTACCCAATTTTCGCCGTACGTGATATTTAAACTACGCAGGTGTTCAAAATAATATTAATTCTCAGAGCTTTATTTTCTGGTATTATAATCTTGGATTTTCACACTTTTATGCTTATTATTAATAATGGTTTAATTAACTCCAATTAAAATTGACTTCTATCCTTTCATTTTTAGCGAATACAAGTTAACTATTAATTATTATGTGTACACTTTGTTTTACTACCGGTTACTTAAAATAGGGTTAATTAATATAAATTTTGAACGTAATTTCCATTTGTTTAGGAATAATTACATTACCCGTAGAGCTTGTTAATACTGTTTCTTTTGATATAAAGCGTCTTGTACATGATTTAAATCTCTTACGTTTAATGAAACTAATAACCTTTTATGCTTCACGGTTTTAATAAAGCGTACCTCTTCCCAAAGCTTCTACACGGTGATTAAAATTATTTGATGTGATTATTTAATTTTCTACCCTGGTCTAAATATGAGTAATATATATATATATATATATATATATATATATATTGCTGAAGAAGTTCTACGATTTGGGTACCAATTTTTCTGCTGTGACGTTTAAGTAAATTTTCCAATACAACGAACGTAGAATGTCCCATCTAAATTAAAGAAACCACTTCCCCGACTATTTTGGTAGAACATAAACATCCTCCAGCTCGAATAAATTAGCATATTAACCCATACTAAAATTTTTAGAGTACAAATATTTAAATATTATAATATAGAAAAATGAAAATTAGTGTAGTATATACCACATATAAAAAGTAACCAAAGCTTCGGCTTACATTCAGAATAAATCTACATTTAACATCCAGTGTCAAAGTGTTCCACCATTGTGGTTATTTTTTTAAAAATACACCCTTTATCAAAGGTACGAGTACACTGCTCTTTATTATAAAAAATGTCCTAAATGACTCCTTGAATTTATTAAATCTTAAATCTACAACTTCTTACAATAAAATTATTAATACACAATGCTCAATTCATAGAGTCCTTTACAAAAAAATAAATCTTAAAAGCCAATTTAACCTTAAATCACAAGAGCCTTGAATTAATTCTAGATCCAACAGTTTCTGAATGCTTTTAAAACTTTAAACACTAACTCATGTCACAAGGATTCATTGTATGTTTGTTGTGGTTTGTTTAGTATTCTTCTTAATCGTTTGAAAACGATCCTAGGTCATGGATCGAAACGTTAATAAAGATAATTTTAAAAACTATGAGTGGTTTAATCCCCAAAGAAGATGAAGGATTCATTCTTGAATAAAACTACACAAGACGACTCTCACCAGATCTAAGACAAAAACTAATTTGCTACGAATTCAATTGCAGCAGAACCAAACCAAATAGATTTTGACTTGATCTAAGACTAGAAGCGAATAGTTGCAGAAATATTTGAAGTATTAATTAAAATGTTAATTAAAGTATTGATTGAGGCCCCCAAAACAACACATTACCTAACTAATTCAAATTATACAGGTCTACTTACAATTTTTAAAATCAGGGAATAACTAAATTAACACTTTTATAATTTTTGTAGTACTAGCACTAACATTTATTGAGTTGTGTTTTTTAAATTACTTTACTCATTCGCAGAAATACAGCAATAATCCTATGTATAAAGTATAATTCCATTATAAACAACCACATTTTTCAGGAAATTTCATTCCCTAAGAGTATTAAACCCTGCAAAGAGGTATGTAGTCCTAAACCAATAACAATCGTACAATTCGTAACCAAATATTTCGTTCGTCAAGATCCACTTCAATTGCGTTACATAAAATCCAGACGACTCCATGGGGTAGTTGGTATGCGCGTGACACCTATGCCCAAGATCACGGGTTTAAATCTCGACACGGTCCGCTTGAAAAATGTTAAGCGAGCATTTTTCACAAAAATACGAATAAGAGGTAAAATGTGGGTCTCGTGTGTGTTTTCACTCACGCTAATGATCCATACCTTGCTTGGAACAGCAAAAGTTCGACAAAATTCAAAATTTCGAAGTAAAAAGAACTCGCTTCCGACCAATGTAGTACCTTCAGGTGGTGATATCACTGTATCATGCAAATTTTGGCTTTATTTAACATAATAACAAATGACTACGTTTTTATATTAAATTGAAATCCAACTTTTCAATATTGTAATTTACTCTTTCTCATTAAAACTTTTCCTTGATATTGCATGAGTAAATTATGCATCTATTTGACTAATACAAAACGTACACCTATTACACGAGCATTCTTAAAGAAAGTTTACGTTTTATGAGTAATTATAGCGAATTTTGATTTGTGCCCCTATTAATTATAATAGCGTCTTGTTATATATTGCTACGATATCGCCGTACACCCGGTGTGTTTAAACGCTCAGTTGCTTTGCTGACCGCCACCTCTCTGTGCCACTAAAATCATCTAAAATAATTTTAAAATCAACATAATTAGATTTCTGCCTCGACTAGCTCAGTTACACCCTGCACAGAGTGAACGACGATATGATAACAGAGAATATTTACCCACTCCCCTCTAACACTTCATATACCAGAATAAGACAAACAAAATTCACCAAATTTTGTATAATAGGCTAAGAAAATGTACAATTTATAACTTGAATCAAACGAAAATAAATATTCTTATTAAATTTGTTCACTACCAAAATTTTAAGCAATTGAAGCCAGCAAAAATAATTATGTTTTATATTGAAAGCTTTGTTGAACGTTAAAAAAAAACTATTCCTTTTCTAACGTAATTTTTACGTACCAACTAAAGTTTTTTGTCAACCTTTTACACAAAAGGTTACTTATATTACATGTGAGTTTTAGGCTTATGAAATATAAAACATGCAACATTCAAGAAATTATAAAATTAAATTCCGTTGACTCCTACGGAAGTTTGTTGAACCAGATCGATTGCTAGTTACAGTCGTTAATCCTTTAGCTTAGCTTTTAACCCAGTAATTCCCAGTTTGTCTAATGCTTTGAAGTTTAGTTTAGCGTCATTCTTTAATAAATTCTTTAGTTGCTTATTTAGTTTAACATCATTACTTAGATAATTAATTTAGACCTTTACTAAGATAGTTTCTTAGACAATTTGTTAGATCATTTCGTAGAACATTACTTATATGATTACTTGTATAATTACTTAGAGTCTTAAATTAATAAATGTTAAAGAATATGTTTACATGAATTAAATTTAGCCTTACGTTTTTAATACTAACGGCAGATTTTCACTAACATGTACTTCACGCACTCCTACTAATTTTACTTGAATTCTTTACGTTATTTAATTTTATGTCACTTTTGACTTCACATAATTTCAGATTTACATAATAAATTCGTCTAAACTGGTACAGCCGTGCGTTGTTAATGAAATGAATCCATCTTATCAGTTTATATTCCTTATATAGAACAAGTTCGTTCCCTCCTATCTCTTAACCTGTAAGGTTTATTCAAAATTGCTTACTCTATGCATTTAACTTTGCACGTAGACATAATTTTGTATTGAGATTTGCTAACAAGTGTTGTAATTTATGCTTGAAACATCACGTAGATATAATTTTGTACAGGAATTTATTAAATTTTCCATTTAATTCTGCACGGAACCAAAACTTATTGTTTCATATTTTGTTTACCCAAGCTGGGCTTTACAAAAACGTGTCAATTTTTATATTTATAATGTCACGTATGCGTTTTGCTCCAATATCTATATCTTATTGCGTTATCAAATATGCTCGTTTTCTAAAGTTTGCTTTATGCATTTTATTGCCTTATATTCGTTACACGTTACAATTTGTATTTATTAGGAGTTTATGAATGCCTTAAATGTTTTCCAAATAAATTGAGTTGCGCCCAGAATTATTTCTTTTACTAAATGCGGTTCAGTTATTACAGAATGAGCTTCTTTTTATTTTATACAAGGTGATTTGTATTTGTTTTGGCGCTTGAGAATGTTTTAAATGTTTAGAAATGTATTAAATGGCTTCCAAAATGATTTATTTTTGTTAATATTTTTAAGTTATTGCAGAATAAGCTTTCTTTTATTAATTGTAGCTGGTTGTTGATTTTATACAAGATGATTGGAATTTACTTTTTGCATAATGACCGAATTATGTACTTTTTATGATTTAAATGTTTGGTTTTCTTTATTTTTATGATGTTCACATGAAGTGTATTTCCCTGTGACCTTATATACCTTTAAATAACCGTAAAATCATAGCAGCATATATATATATATAATTACTGATTAAAACGTAAACTTTTTTTAAAAATGCTCGTGTAATAGATGTACGTTTTGTATTAGTCAAATAGATGCATAATTCATTCGTTATTCATGCGGTATCAAGGAAAAATTTTAATAAGAAAGAGTAAATTACTTTACTGAAAACTTGGATATATATGTATACATATATTCGTGAAATACCTTATATAGAGGTATTTATTACGTTTGACGCACATGTGAGTGATTATTAAAAGAGTTTATTTATTAAAGTATCGTATTTTGTATAAACGCTTTGAAAGGTGTTCAGTTCATAGTAAATAATTAAATGATCAATTTATGTTCAAATACATATCAATTTTAAGTAGGGTCGCGTGTATGAACATACTAATAGGGTTTTCATTTGTAATTTAATAGCAAAAGAACGCGTTTTTAGTTGAAAAGCGTATTAATGTAGCATAATTTAGGTTTAAACCATTAAAACATATAGCATTTAGGCATAAAAGGCGTGGTTTATGTCTCAGTTCTAGAAAGTTGATAACATACATAACAAATCAATAGAAACGTTATTGAACCTGAAGGAGATGCCCAGAAATTATATACATTAGAGGTTTGGCTTCATTAAATCCAATACCGGACAGCCATCAGATCAGTGTTGGTTGAAACGTCAAAGAGAAGACCAGTTGCTTTTGATAGTATACAGCTTACGTAATTAAATTCGTAAACAAAATGTATAATGTTTGACTGTGAAAATTATTTAAAATATATTAAAATGGATTTAAACAATTAAAACTATCGTAAGAGAAAATATACCTAAATGTATGTAGATTAAATAGAAGACTAATGAAAAATGTCAGTTTGTATGAAAAACGGAATCTTTAAACACAATTTAAGTAAGGATAGAGCTTTGATATTAATTTATAAAGATTGGTACAATAAACACTGATAGAGTCAAAAACAACGACGAAAAGATGCATAACGGCTAGAAATAATCATTTCTTAAAGTATTTTGAATGATTTCTAAAGACTCATTTATTAGCTTAGATTTCAGAATAAGATTTGTGTGTAAAGGTCAATTTAATATAATTTGAAGGGTTTCTGGTAAACCTATGGACAGGACTTGTCATTACACAAGGTAAAAATTAAACTTACTGAATTCAGCTACGTTTAATACGGTTTTTAAGTAGAAATAATATTAAATTAGATGACCTTTAAAGTTAATTGGTATACATCTTAATTATAAGAAAGGTTTAATTATGGAGTTGTTAATGAGTGGTAATGTGTTTAAGATTTGTTTAGGATCAGTGAGAGAAAGAGATGTTCTGGACTCTTCATTTTAGTATATAAGATATGTGTTGTGTGAAAGTTATTTCCAACCATCATTTTTGTATCTAAAATAGCGCTGCAAGAAAAAGTTTTTGTGGATGTATTATTTTTGTATTGTTTATTTAAAAGATTGTTTGTAAGAAGGTTAAGTTTGTATCACTATACTTGTATGATCACAGTAATTAGTTTAATTAATTCTAGAAGATACAATAAGAGAACTAGCAAAAACAATTAAACGACTAGTAATTAGAAACATTCAATAACAGCACTTTTATTGGCGCCCGATATGGGGCTATTAGATACATACATCCACAGCAACCTATATTTGCGCCAAACCCGGTGCTAGTCATTCATAGCAATATATGTAAATATATATGTAAATACTAGAGAATATCCTTAAATTCAATATTTTTCCTAAAAAACTGATTTTTGGGATTCTCTGAAGGAGAAACAATTAAGTAAAATTAAACTTCGATTATAACATTTCCAAAAAAATGTTGCATTCAAACTTATATTAAATATCCGATATATAAAATTACCATTCTCTTCCACGATCGCTATTTTGACCGCACGCAATATCTTTAACAAAATTTAGTTTCAACAAAAACCTTTTCAACACCCACTATCTGCAAGACACTAAACTTCTGTAATGAATCATAACAAAAAAATCAAGAGACATTTAATCATCTGTTTTAGCTTTTACTAATTTTCAGCTAATTAAATTTGTAGAACTCGAGCAAGATTGATCCTTCATTATAACCCTCCAGCATCTTTTAACAGAAAAACATCAGTAACCGAGCAAATGCCTATTAGTTAAATTAAACACAGTATGATTAATACTTCTGTCGCTTCAGAAGTTCAGGGTTGGAAAGTTTAAGTTTAACCCCTGCGCTTTCAGCAAACTTTCCAGATTGCGCGTCGATTTAGAAATATCTATAATCTTGTATAGAACTTTTATAGGGTGAATTTATTCACCTGAGGATTGAGGCTTATCGGCTCTTGAAAAAACGACGTAACTCTTAATACGGTTTCGTTCCTGCATTTTTAAAAATACAAAGGAACACGTAAGCATTATAAGTCAGTAACCTAAAGAATTTTAATATTTACGAAGAGTTACAAAATGGCGTTACACATGTCCTGAAAGTTTCACTAACGTATGACACATGAAAAGTGCAATAGAAATTAGTGCAATAGTCAACCAACAAGGTGCAACACCTTACTACTAAGCTGAACGGAGAAAAACAAACGTTTTTTCAAAACGATATCGTTAAACAAGTAAGTAAATTATTTACGCGCCATCTTTCCGACGGATAGTAAAAATGCAAAATTTGCAATACTTCTATTATACGCACAACGCAAGAAAGTAACAAAAACGTGTTATACTTACACGCGGCATATTTTACCCGCCATATACCGACCACACTTTACGAGTGATGCAATCGCTATTTTAGTCAAATTTGCAAGCACAATTTAAGTAAAATCAAATTACTCACGAGGTGGGCACCTTGGAACTTAAATCTCAGGATCCAGCAGTGATTTGCAGGTTGGGTTACGTTACGCCAGGTTGATTACCAAATTGCCATCCGTCCTAAACCTCTACTGCACTCGTAGGGGGTCGAAAGGAGATAAGGTACCAGGTACAATAAAAGGTAAGGTACATGAAACCTACATACCTGTTCCTAAAAGAAAAACCCACACACCACCCCAGATAGTTGTTGCTTGGTTCACGTCTCGTGGCCTAGTACCCCTTTTCGACACTCGCGCACCCCCGCATTCACTCTGTGCAAACGCGACTGGCAGCGACGACGGAAGTTAATGTTATTTATTTAAAAATACGCTGCAATTAACTTATAAATTATATCTAAAACTAAAACATGCTACATTGCCAATTTGGCATGTAACAAACGTACTTATCTAATATGAGAATCCATAAAATATGGAACAAGGTTTATTGCAGGAACTCCATAGCCACCTCAAATAAAAGTGCCTCTTTAAGCAGCAGCATCATAAACCTAATAAACCACTTATGTATAAACTCGTATTGAGATCATAACCAGTGAATTGTATTACATGCGCCGGCTAGCAATATGCAGTTGTTCCTCTCCTACTTTCAAAAGCTACCAGATTCTGTAACAATACGGCATCACAATGAAACGATTTCTATTCCAGTACACAGGTTGAACTCGATGCAAGCATGATACCATACAGATTATATGAGTGATCATAAAGCAATAACGGTGGCTTTGTATACCACCGTTTCTATCTACAACAACGGCCATAGTCAACTTTCACGGTGTGAGGAAGGTCCTGAGGATGACACGACACCACTCCTATTGTGGTTGTGGATCACAAGAATGACGGTCACTTGAAGGTTTCATACTGTTTTATATTTTTATCAACACTTGACATTGAATCAATTAGCAAGTACGACCGTGTTAAGTAAGAAAATGTCATTGGTTGCTATGTAGTTGAAGTTTCTTATGTATAGCTTCCGTTCAGAAAACGAGGTAGATACTCCTATCAAAAGCAGAGTCCCATGAACTGAAAATACGAAGAGATAAGGCAAGTGGGTTAAATTATTGCAATCTGTGAATATAGATCTTAAGTGGTAATTTTGTTAGGCCCCATATGATTTTAACGCATAGAGCAGCCTCCGCTATAAATTAAAGATAACCGCAATGATCTGGAAGATTTAGATAAAACTAACCACGCATGCCAATCAACCAATCCCTAATCTCTACCCTAACCCCTACCTTAATCACTCACCTAGACATGGAAATCCCATCAACCACCCACGATGTTCACACTCCACCCTAACAGCAAGCTGTAGAAAATTCCGCGATTTATCCAACCACAACATCAGGAATGAACTTGATAATGACGTTCTGGACGTAATTGTATCTAAACTAAACCCCTCAACGCACCCGGACATAACAACATAACGAACACCACCATCAAAAAATCCTGGTCTACCCTGAAAAACTCTATCACCTAGCTATTCCAAAAATGCCACTTAACCGGTACATTTGCTGATGTTCTGAAACGAGCCTCCATATCTCCTATACTTAAACCATCTAAACCTCGCGACTTCCTAAAATTTTAAAGAACTGTCCAAAACGTCTCCCGTCCCTAGCCAAATTTTTTGAGCGCATTATCTTACGTAAAATGCAATCCCTCATAGATCACCATTTTCTGATTTCAGGTAACCCCACGGTTTTAAAGCCAGTGCAGAAAAAAGTAGCTACTTCTTAATTTCCTCAGAAAAATTCTTTCCACATAAATGCATCACATCGCTATATTCGTAGATTTTCGCGCCGCTTTCAATCTTCTGTGGTAGTCCAACATCTTAACCCAACTGAAACGCGTCAATTTCCCATCCAACATCTTTTACATAGTAAATTCCTACTTAACCGATCGTATCGCAATCATAAGCTCTGACTTGTACTCCATATCCAAAACCTTAATCCATGGATTCATTCTATCTCTGACCCTATGAAACCTTTCTATTAACCCCTTCAACATCCCTAATACCAAAACCTTTGCACATGCTGATGATCTTACCTACCTTATTCACGGGAACTCGCGCTCTTAACTTGATAATATCCTAATAAACCTTATTAAATCCTGGTCTCTCCAAAACAATCAACTCCTTTCCCCTACAAAATCCAAAGTGCTCTTTCTAAAAGGTCACCGTAATCCTAAAGTTCATATTTTAGGAACTCTGTTAACCTTCCCTGACTGTTTCCTACTTGGGTATTCACCAGAGTAAAAATGCATTTCCACTTATCCAACTTACGTTCCAAAACTAAATAGATCCTAAATAACATGCACGACTCTTTACCAAAATCCACCCATCTTGCTTGCCCCACCAAAAAGCTCATACCAAAGCAAATAATTATTTCCATTATTCGATGAAGGATTTGACTCCAGGTACCTCCAAATAATCCCCCACAAGCGAAGAATATTAAATACTACGATTCATCGACTCCTTTTTTACGCCTCTGCAGTATACACACTACTTAATTCCGCCCTTAGAAATCCTTCTTCATACATCAGTCTAACTTCGTAATTTAAAACACAACCGTCCCACTCACCTGCACGACCGTATAGTACACCACGGGAACTAGCAGACAATGACGACTCGCATAAAATCCCATATCCAAAATTTACTGGTAAGTCCTGGCGGCGGCTCCGTGACGTAATTCGTATGTATGTGACTACTACGCCCAAGGTCCCGGGTTTGAGTCTTGACACGGCCCGCTTGAAAAATGTTAGGCGAGCATTTTTCACAAAAATACGCCCTCGTTTGGATGAGAGGTAAAATGGAGGTCCCGTGTGTGAGTGTTGTCACGTACGTGCTACCTGGTTCCTCACGGTGAAGAAGACTGCAAGAGCCAGCAACTCAAGATCAACCACATCTTTGCTATTATAGTAGACTTGTAAATTTTAAACACTAGGATAGGCTTTTGCCCTAGGTATATTGTACAACTCGGTTTAAATAATTAAAAAAAAAGAGTAACGGTTGAACCTGATCTCAACCTATAAATCAGCCCTTGTTAAAAATTAGAGGGGATACCAGAAGAAATCTGGAAGCGTAATGGTTGAAGGAGGCCGAAGTACTATCGTCGGTGCGTATTTATCTAATCAATAATTTTCAGCCCTTGCTAATAAACTGGAGAGGATACCAGAAGAAATCAAGAAATGATCTGGAAGGGTAGGGTAATGATTGAACGGGGCTGAAGTACTGTCGACTGTACATATCTATCTAATCAATAATTTTGTTAGACATCACTCGATCTCAACCCATAAACCAGTCCTTGCTAAAAAATTGGAGAGGATACCAGAAGAAATCAAAAAATGATCTGGAAAGCTAAGGTAATGGTTGAACGGCGCTAAAGTGCTGTCTTCGGTGCGTATCTATATTAAGAGATAATTTTGTTCGAAACCACTTGATATCAACCTATACACCAACCCCAGCTAAAAATTGGAGAAAATATCAGAAGAAATCGGGACATGATCTGGAAGGGTAGGGTAATGGTTAAAGAGGGCTGAAGTGCTGCCGTCCGTGAGTATCTATCTCATCTGATCTCAACCTATAAACCAGCCCACGCTACAAATTGGGAGAGGATACTATAACAAATCAGAAAATGATCTGGAAGAGTAAGGTAATGGTTGGAGGGGGCTGAAGTGCTGTCATCTTAATAAGTAATCTTGTTGGGAGCCACCTGATTTCAACCTATAAACTAGTCCCTTCGTGGAAAGGATTCCTAAAAAAATCCAAAAATGATCTGGAACGGAACGGTAAGCTATTGGTTGAAGAGGGTTGAAATGGTGGCGTCTGTGAGTAATCTGCGGAAAAACTGCGAAACCTTAAGAGAGGTTTCAAACACTGGAAACCAAATATTCCGACAGTTTTCAGATATTAAAAACAACATTTTCAGATGATTTATTAAAAAGCTCGCAACAACTAGAAGTGAGATTTTCAGAAAAATTGTTAGAAAACTTGCGTAAATAGAAAAAGAGGTATTGAGGATGACGGAACGGATTAATTCCCTAACAGTGCAAGTATTAGAGCCCTATGTATCAGTGATACAACAGTACGTCCCAGAATTTAAGAATCTCGGGTAATGCAAAGTGACGTTAAGGTTCAGAGTGCATTTGATGAAAAATCACCTTGGCAGACATTTCGAGGCTGCCGCGAGAGC
The DNA here is from genome assembly GCA_036346225.1 of Platerodrilus igneus. Taxonomy (NCBI): domain Eukaryota; kingdom Metazoa; phylum Arthropoda; class Insecta; order Coleoptera; family Lycidae; genus Platerodrilus; species Platerodrilus igneus. The sequence continues at coordinate 6,590,852 of JARFIW010001115.1, forward strand.
CAATAGCTGGAACAATGGTGAAAGGGCAACCGCGTTGATTGTCGCGTTACGAGGCGACGCCCTGAATATTTTGAAGACCATACCAGATCATGACGAAAAAAACTACTAGGCCTTAACATTAAGTGTGGAAATGCGGTATGGCGACTTTTATTTGCAACAAATGTACCGCGCTCAAGTGAAGAACCGTTACCAAAAGTTCGAGGCAAATATTGCTCGCTTGGTGAGACTAACCTAACCAACAGCACTGGACAGCTTCCTAAAAAAGCTGGCAGTACCGACCTATGTTGACGAGATACACGACGCAACCACTATAACTGGCTCGGCCAAGGACCCTAGATGATGCGCTAGTTCATGCTTTGGAATTTGAAGTGGCAAAGCAAGCTTCGCATCGTGGTAGTGACAAGGTAAGATGCCCCATAGGGGAGCAAAATCAAGAAAGCACAGAGGAGGTTATTCGACGGGTACTTCGTGAACTTCAACCAAAGAGGAAGGGACCCAGATGCCGTAATTGTGGCGAGTTTGGCATATATAGTTCAAATGTAAATAGGTTACGAAGAAAGCAGTCGTTAAACTAACAGGTCGACAGGAGTGGACAGAGAACGATTTGCACGGATTCTTCCCCGGAGACCATAATCCGCGTCATATCATTTAAGCATGCCGACAGCATATACATATATGGACAGTTCAACGACCAGACTGCGAAGCTCTTGGTTGATACCGGAGCCACTACGACAATTGTTAATCCGAATGTAGTGCGCGGTAGTGGTAAAGTGTCACCCGCGATGTCACGTCTTCGAACCGTAGCTAGTGAGGAAATTTAAAGACACGGAATGCTATATGCAGGTATTTGACTATCAGGTAGTAATAGTGAACATCGTCGAAGAAGTTATCTTAGTAATGAATATCTTGAAGAGGTACGGATTCCATGTAGATATGAAAGACGATGTCTTGAGAGTCGAGAACGAGGAAATACCGTTTAGGGAAGCAGGCGACGCGTCTGTGCGAGTTTATTTGACGGACTACGTTATCCTACCTAGCAGGATAGAATGTGTGGTGATGAGACGCTTGGAAGGTGCTAGACGTGTGCGTTATTGAATCGATTAGGGACGAATTCTTCGGAAAGGGTGTGCTTGTGCGGAAGGCGTTGACCAAAAGTGTCGGATAGTGTACCTTTTGCGATCTAAACGTCAATGACTACGATATCGCACTGAAAAACAGTTGGGTGGCGTCCTTCGGTTGCTCCGTAGAAGGATGTGTCGTTGATGTGAAAGAATTACTCAGCAAAGAAAGTTCCGCGATGTTATTGGACCAGTTGACAAAACCGTGCCATCTTCTTAAACAATAACAACTGTCAGGACTTAAAGAACTTGATCGAAAGGTAATCGAATCTGTTCGCAGTCGAGGGCGGTTGATTGGGAAAAAAACCTCAGTAGTGAGCATAAAATCGATACAGAACATGCCAACCAATAAAACAGCAGCCACGAAAACTTCCATTGGCCAAGCGCGAGGAGGGTAAGAAAATGATTGGAAATATGGAAGGGGAAGGAATGATTGAGCACTCTTGGAGCCATTGGGCATACCCTGTTATGCTTGTTAAGAAGAAGGACGGGTCGACCAGATTTTGTGTGGTTAACAGAAAACGTGACCAAAAGGAACAGCTACTCACTTCCAAGGATATGTGATACCCTAGATACGCTTTCACGGTTGCGATTCGAGCGGTTAATGGATAATATCTTGCGTAGGCTATCGTAGAGAACGTGTCTTGTATATTTGGATGACGTGATCGCGATTGGGAAGTCGTTTGGGAACACTTGGAAAGTGTTTCAAAGACTCAGAGAAGCTAATTTTAAGCTGAGCCTAAAAAAATGTCACCTACGAGGCGAACGTAATGGAATCAGGCTAGACCCGTAAACGATTAAAGCGGTACAAGTGTGGCCGACTCCAAAAGACAAACATCAGTTGTACAGCTTTCTGGGGTTGTGCACTTACTACAGAAGATTCCGGGTTCGCAAATATTGCTAAGATATTGATCCAGCTGACTGAAGATAAGCGTGATTACGTTTGGGATGAAGATTGCCAAAATGCGTTCCAACAACGAAGACATCTTTGACAATAGCTCCAATTTTAAGTTATCCTCGTTTGGAAATTCATCTTAGATACAAACGTAGGCAATGTTGCCATCGGAAGTGTACTATTTCAGATACAAGACGAACAAGAGAAAGATATTGGTTACTTTACCAAGATTCTTTTGAGATAGGAACGAAATTATTGCGCTACAAGACGAGAACTGTTGGCTGTGGTGAAGTCCGTAGAACACTTTTATAAGTATCTCTACAAGAGTAAATTTCATCTAAGAACTGACCACACCGCCCTGAAGTGGCTATTACGACTGGTCCTTCGGGAGCAGTCGTCAGAAGGATAGATAGACTGGAGGTCAAAGTGTGATCTACTTGGTCTGACTACCATGATTAATGGTGATTGGCAGCCTCTACAGATGCGAACTGAACAAGAGAACGACAAAGATCTAGATATCATTCTATGTTTGAAAGCCAGACGAGAACGTTTATTCTGGCAGGACCTAAGCCCGTTGACTAGCACCCTGTAGTTGTAATGGGCACAACGGGATTCACTGAAATTCGAAAGCGGAAGGACACTTCGGCGTTAAGAAGACTCTGGAAAAAGTCCGAGCAAGATTTTGCTGGGTAGGTTGCAAGGACGATGTTAAAGAGTGGTTCCGCAAGTTCCAGCTATGCGAAACTTTGGGTAACAGTAGGGTTTCAAGGAGGCAATACAACGTAAGAAGCGCCTTTGAGAGAGTGACAATCGATCCTGTAGGTCTCTTCCCTGAGACCAACTCCGAGAATAAGTGCACCTTGGTAGCCATGGATTATTTTACGAATTGGACCGAAGCGTATGACATACTAAACCAAGAAGCTGCAACCGTCGCTGAAGTGCTAGTAAAGGACTGTTCTGCCGTTCTGGAGTTCCTACGGAGTTGAACGCCGAAGTATTTGCAAATATAGTCAAGTAATTTACCAAGCGGATTGAAGAAGGGCGTCATTACGTTTAGAATGAAAATTGTCAAAATGCGTTCCAATAACTAAGTTATTTATTGACAATAGCTGCGATCTTAAGCTATCCTTGGTCGGAAGGCAAACTGATCTTTGATACAGATGCAAAGAAATGTCGCTATCGGAAATGTGCTATACCAGATACAAGACGGGCAAGAGCAAGTAATTGGTTACTCTCGAAATTGGAACGTAATTATTGTGTTACAGGACGGGAACTGTTAGCTGTTGTGAAATCCGCAGTACATTTTTATAAGTAGCTCTACGGGAAAAAATTTTGCCTGAAAACCAACCGCACCGCCTTAAAGAGTATTACAGTTTAGAAATCCTAAAAGGCAAGTCGTCAGATGGATATAAAGACTACAAGAGTATATTTCGATGGGGAATACCATGTTGGTATAAATCATTGTAATATAGATGTGCTTTCGAGACGGGCTTTCCCCTGAAGATTGTAGCCATTGCTCACGATTAGAATCAAAATTTGATCTACTTGGTCGGTATATCTTGATCAATGAGAATTGGCAGCCTATATGGATACGAATGGAACAGGAAAATGACAATGACCTAGGTGTTCCTCCTGGTAGAACATTAGCCCGTTAAATAGCACCTTGAAGTTGTACCTGGCACAATCGGATTTCCTGAAAGTAGGGAATGGATTGGAAAATAGAGATGGATCCGTGAGTACGCTGCAGATGGTGGTTCCTAAAAGCTGAGTGTCGAGGATTTTAGGGCATCTGCATAATGCGACCTCAAAAAGCCACTTCGGCGTTAAGAAGTAGAATAAAATCCGAGCAAGGTTTTACAGGAAAGACAGCAAGAACAATGTGAAAGAGTAGTGCCGCAAGTGTCAGCTGTACGCACCATTAGGAAACGGTAAGGTTTCAATGAGGCTATAAAATATGGTGAGCTCCTTCGAGAAAGTGGCAATAGATATTGCCGGTTCATTCCTTGAGACCGATTCTGAGAAAAGTATTTCTTTGTGGCCATGGATTATTTCACGAAATCGACCGAAGCGTCTGCTAAACCAAACCAAGAAGCTGACGTGCTCGTGAAGAAGCTGTTCTGCCGTTTTGGAGTTACCATGGAGTTGCACGCCGATCAGGGTAGAAATTTTGAACCAGCGTTATTCCAAAAAGTTTGTCGGTTCCTTCCGATAAATAGACCCGAACAACAAATTTGCACCCGTAATCGGATGGTATGGTAGAGCACCATAAACAGCACTTTGGGCAAGTACCTTTCCAAGGTGGTCTCCCAACAGAAAAGAAACTGGGACCAATATTTACATCAATTTTTATTGGCCAATAGACCTTCAGTTCATAAGAACACTGCACAGACATCTGCATGTGCTATGCTGGGAGTATGCAATCTTTAGTTTGGGTGTAAGCCGGGAGATAAAATCGTGGACAAGAGCTACGTCGAAAAGCTAAAGCGCAAGATGCACGACATCCATGGCGACGTTAGGAAAAATATCCAGATCGCAAGCAATCGGATGAAGACCAGATATACCATTAAGGTGCTGGAATCTGATTTAAAAGAGGGTGATCGTGTCTGGCTATACAACCCCAAACGGAGGCGGCGTGAACTGCCAACAAAGACACTAGAAGATTCCGTACGAAGTTGTAAAAATGATTAACGACGTTGTATATTGGATTAGTAATCTCCCGAAAGGGAGAACAATAGTGGTGCACATTAACCGGTTAGTACGCTGCAATATTGACGACGCCGGTAATGCCTAAGAAGAACGGCAAGAAGTGAGGCTAACAAACAGTTACACTCATAAGAATGAACGGAAATCTGGACCGAGTTATGATTAGTTCATATCTCTTTACAGCAGCACAGCAGAATGAGATTTGGAGTTATGGAAGATTTAAGGTGATCTATTCGTTGTGCCATCGTAATACCTTCTGGTACAATACGTAGCGGCAGACCTTGCTATGAACTTGTAACCTTTTTTTTTGTCTTCCACTCGTTGGATACAAGTGAAGCCTTATTGATTCGCGGCTAAGTCTGGGAATTACCCCAAGGGTGAGCAATGAGAAAGGGCGTGGGGATGGTCTAAACTCTACAATAAGCTAACATAAAAAGAAAAAGGGGATTTGAGCGCCACTGTATCTTTATGGATGATAACACAAGAAACTCTATACTCCTATGAGAAGATACAGAAACTCATGGGATATAAGCACCATATAAAACTTACAACTTACTGAACTAATGCATCTGGAAACCGCTGGAACATACTTACAACCTCTTTGATCTCGATGATCCTGAAAGAAAAAAATACACAACAAACTTTCTATTAAAAAGACACCGTTTGTGCTTTCTAATAAGAAAACATACTAATAATTACAGGTGGATAATGTTAAGATTACCACACCAAAGATATTTGAATCAAAAATGAATACCTAGAACAAATCAGTTGTAGCATATCTGTGTTTTTTAAATTACTTCAGCACTCGTCTACTTTCATTATTCAAAGATTTATTTTCTTTAAAAAAATTTTAGTAAAATTAATTGTGCATGGAATAAAAAACTTGAGTCTAAAAATGAAATTTAATATAGTTTCTCTCTTTTAGTTTTTTTTCAAAATATGTTTACAAAAATGAAATAATAAAATTAGATTCTTTATACATCTGCCTTGACATAACAAGACCTTAAGTTTAATAATATTTTATAACAAGTTTCTGATACCAAATACCCAGATCTGTTTATTGGCTTACATATGTTTCACATTGAGTTTAAATTATTTCTTAAAAAATTTGAATCACGTGCAGTTAACTTGGACAAATAACATTTTAACTTATTCAGGTAATCTGCACAACGGGATTCACTGAAAGCAGAAAACGGGAGGACACTTCGGCGTTAAAAAGACTCTGGAAAAAGTTCAAGCAAGATTTTGCTGGGTAGGTAGCAAGGACGATCTTAAAGAGTGGTTCCGCAAGTGTCAGCTATGCGAACCATTGGGGAAACAGTAGGGTTTCAAGGAGGCAATACAACATAGGGAGCACCTTTCAGAGAGTGGCAATCGATCTTACCGGTCTAATCCCTGAGACCAACGCTGGGAATAAGTACACCTTGGTAGCCATGGGCTATTTTACGAATTGGACCGAAGCGCATGACATACCAAACCAAGAAGCTACAACCGTCGTTGACGTGTTATCCTCGGTCCGAAGGCAAACTGATCTTGGATACGGACGCAAACAATGTCGCTTTCAGAAATTTGATATGCCAGTTGCAAGACGGGAAAGAGAAAGTCATTGGTTACTCTCAAAATTGTGTTACAGGACGGGTACTGTTGGCTGTTGTGAAATCCGTAGAACACTTGTATAAGTACCTCTATGGGAGAAAATTTTACCTGAGAACCAACAGCACCGCCCTGAAGTCGCCAGATGGATAAAAATGCTGCAAAAGTATATTTCGATACGGAATACCATGCTGGTATAAATCATTGTAATATAGATGCGCTTTCGAGACGGGCTTTTTCTCAAAGATTGTAGCCATTGCTCACGGTTAGAATCAAAATTTGATCTACTTGGTCGGTCTACCTTGATCAATCACAGTTGGCAGCCTATACAGATACGAATGGAACAGGTAAATGACAATGACATAGGTGTCATTCTGCGTTGAAAGGCCAGAGGAGAACGTTCTTCCTGGTAGAACATTAGCCCGTTAAGTAGCACCTTGAAGTCGTACCTGTCACAATCGGATTCCCTGAAAGTAGAGAATGGGGTTTTGATGCGATCCTTCAAGTATGGAGATGGATCCGTGAGTCTGTAAGGTTTCAATGAGGCTATAAAATTTGGAGAGTCCCTTCGAAAAAGTGGCAATCGATATTGCCGGTACATTCCTTAAAACCGATTCTGGGAAAAGTACATCGTTGTGGCCATGGATTATTTCACGAAGTCGACCGAAGCGTCTGCCATACCAAACCAAGAAGCTGACGTGCTGGTAAAGAAACTGTTCTGCCGTTTTGGGGTTACCATGGAGATGCACACCGATCAGGGTAGAAATTTTGAGCCAGCGTTATCCCAAAAAGTTTGCCGGTTGCTGGAGATGAAAAAGACTTGAACAACAACATTGCACCCGTAATCAGATGGTATGGTAGAGAACATAAACAGCACCTTGGGCAAATACCCTTCCAAGGTGGTCTCCCAACATAAAAAAGCAGATCAATATTTACATCTATTTTTATTGACCAATAGGCCTTCGGTTCATAAGAACACTCGACAGACATCTGTATGTGCTATGCTGGGAGTATGCAAGCTTTAGTTTGGGTGTAAGACGGGAGATGACATTGTGGACAAGCGCTACGTCGAGAAGCTTAAGCGCAAGATGAACGACATCCATGGTGACGTGACGAAAAATATCCAGATCGCAAGCGATCGGATGAAGACAAGATCTGTGGCAAACACTTAAAAGGTCATAAGTCAATTTTTTACATAATTGGAATTTTAATTCAATATTCATGTTTGCAATACAGCACGTTGAACACAAATATTTTGAAAATATTAGTTGTCTTGAATAGCCAGGAAAAAATACCGAAAATTTGGCAAAAGTAGAAATTCCAAATACGATTTAGTTGTATATTGGATTCGTAAGCTTCCAAAAGGGAGAATAATAGTGGTGCACATTAACCGATTACCACGCTACGATAGTGATGACGCCGGTAATGCCTCGGAAGAACGGCAAGCAGTGAGACTAACAAACAACTACGCTCATAAGAATGAACGGAAATCTGGGCCGAGCTATGATTACTTCATGTCTCTATACAGTGGCACAGCAAAACGAGATTTGGGGTTACGGAAGATTCAAGGTGAGCTATTCGTTGTGTCAAGGATTACCCTCTCGTACATTGCGTAGCGGAAGACATTGCTATGACCTGAGGACTTGCTCGGGTGTTTAAAATAAACTTGCTGGCGTGAAGCACCTTCACCGACAACAACCAGGTGTTGGAAAGGCCATACTGCTAAAGGACCAACATCGTGGCATCTAATACTTGATGACTAAGCAACAGCCCTGTGAGAAACCAAATTAGTAGGATCTGTGGAAGGTGTTAGTGGACCTTAAGGGCCAGATGATCAAAATTGAAGATAAGATCGAAGAGTTGGAGTGTAGAGCGGTACAAAATATGCTAGAGGTACTGTTCCTAAAATACCGGAATCCAGATTTCTGTGTATGGTTACAATCCAAATGGTACCGCGTTTACTATGGAGAGTTCTGGATAGAAACTGCAGAAACGCTTTCGACTGTCCCTAACCCAGGCACCTTCAACATCCGGGTTCTGGGACAGAACAGCTTTAAGAAGGAGACAATGAGGCGTCTCTTGGTCTACCTGCAACCAGAATAATTACAAGAGAACATAGACGAAGGGTTGAACACAAAAGATGAATGACAGGTTCTGCAGTGCAATGTTTCTTGATTGAGAGGTGCTAGACTTTGCATTTAAAAATTACGGTAGGTGAATTCGAGATGCTATTTACATATTCTGATATGTATTCGAAATAATTAGAACGATTGGATAAAATATAAATTGCAGTGATAAGCGTTAGTTAGTTCAGTTATGAAGTTAAGTTCTAGTTGAAACATTAATATTCTAATCTAAAGCTTTTATTGGCAATATGTTCTAGTTGAAAGCTTCGTAGGTTGCAGTGTGATATAAATTGCTGTTAGTGATCATATAAATTAATATAATATAGGTTTTATGGTGGACGGAATGTTTCGTTTGAAACTAGATTTTGTTTAATTGCTTTCATTTTTTTCGTGATCGCTGTGATTTGTGTGTTGTCGGACTCCCATTGGCAGTACAGCGTTTGCCTTGTAGGTCCAACAAGCGTAGAAGACGAGGAGTTTGATGTGTGGTTGTGAACACGATCACATGCATAGTATCGAGATGAATACTCTAAGTTAACATAATTCATATATTACTTCACAAACGTATTCGGATCAAAGCTAATACACGTAACAACTGACATTTAGTAGATTTTCCAACATTATTAATCTCTTTGTTGCTTTAGGAAGGAAAGGTAGGATATCAAAAATTTTTACAAATTATATTAGCGTGTACGAACACGTACGTTCATTTAATTCATGCGCAAAAACTTCAAGTAACTTTGTTACGTGCCATTTAAATTCCGTTTAGTATTTAAATTGTATACATAATTTTATTATAACCTTGTGTTTAAATTAAGCGCCTTTCCCTGAACATGTACGTGGCTTTCTGTTGGGAATTGTGCGGTTGGCTGTCAATGGCTGTCTGATGGTCGTCGGCCTGACTTTTTGGCGCTAGTGAAGTAGATTCCTTTTATCGGTATCTTGAAGTGTGAGCTGTGCAGAAGAGGACATTTTCCTAATAGCCTTTATATCTAGATCTATTCTGCAGGTGTTACAGATTTGAATAGCAATGGATACCCCTCGAAAGATTGTCTTGGGGGCGAGATAGATTTTGCGCCTTTGGGAGCTTCTTTTTAAAAAGACTTTATTTTCAAATTTACACTTCTTCAAGTGTATTTTAATTTCAATCGTTTAGTTCCGCTTAATTTCTGGCCCAATTTTTGTTTTGCTTCTGGCCTGATTTTTTTTGTTTACGGCCCAAGTTACTACATTATTTCTTTTCTTGGCCTGATACTACTTATGCTTTCTCTCCTTACGTTCGAAATTGTATTTATTTCTTTTCTTTATTTACTGTGTGGGTTCGATCTTCTGGAATTTTGATTTTGTTTTCTTTCTTGATCGCTAAATATCAGTTAATTGGCTCATTTCAGATTATTGGACTTGTGTTTTCGCCAACAACGCTGGCGCCCAAGATTTTTCTTTTTCTTCCTTCTATCTTTGTACGTTTTGTTCTCCCCGTCAAATCTAGAGTTAGTTTATTTTCTTCAGATTTTTCTTTTATTCTATAGCCCTATCCTACTTTCTATTTGGTTGTTTCGCTCCTGTTGGTGTTGGATATGTTTTAGATTGTCCTGTATTTGCAATAATTTTTTTCTTGAGCTTTGATCGAGTTACGGTTAGCCTTTACTTAGTTATTTTCTCCCAATTTCTTTTTTATTCTTACTAAAAATGACTGATCATAGGTTGGTGGTATTTAATATGATTTGTAAGAGACAGCAGAAGTCATCCGAAAGCATTACTAACTATTTCGCGTGTATGACGGGTCTGTTTGGGAACAATGGTTCTTTTAGCGAAGATGATCAATTGTCCGTTTTTCTTCGTAACCTTCACCCATTTTATAGAACCCATTCTTACAAGAGTGAAAGGACCAATGTCTGAAATTAGAACCGGCAAAGATTCTGGCCGATAATTAAGTATCAACAAGTCAAAAACAATATACTGTTACTGCTGAACCGGAATTAGCCCCTGCTACAGTGCCTAAGTCAGTCGCTATTCCATTTTTGGCTTCCTACCAAGGTCTTCCTGTGTGGGAGTGGAATTTGCAATTTTCGGGTAACCCAAACACCCTTACCGTACATGATTTTTTGAGACGGGTCGAAGAACTCCGATGATCTCAACATGAGTCAAAATTGCAGTTATTTGATTCTGCAGTGGACTTGTTCGAGGCTAAAGCGTTACTTTGGTATCGTAGTTACCGACATAGATTTTCTGACTAGAAGTCGTTGTCCAATTTACTGATTCAACATTTTGAACTCCCGGATTTTGCTTATAACTTTTGCTTCACATGACCGAGTTGTTAAGATTTCTCCTACGCCTATTTCTTTCGTACGTTCTACTATTTTTCTTCCTAGTTCTGCTTCTACCCGTCAGGTCATATGCTTTAATTGAGACAAACCTGGTCATGTTTCGAAACGCTGTACTCGTCCTCAAGTACTCCATTGCCATGGTTGCGGATATAAGGGAGTTTCTCGCCGCAACTGTCTAAACTGTCACCCCACTACTAATAGGTCTTCAAACAATACTTCAACCTCTGTTCTCAGCACTACAAGCCAAACTTCTTCTGCTTCTAATTCTACGTTCTCTTCTGTACCTTATCCAAGTCATCCTGCCACTACTATCAAAACATACTATTCTTCGGCAAATATAACTTTGAACAAAATTTTTACCATTTCTAGTTGTACATCCTATTCTACTCCTCCTTCGGCTCGCCCTACTTATTCACTCTCACCCCAGACTGTGCCTCCACCACCATTGCAATCTATACTTCGAATTAGTGACTTGCAGGTAGCTTCTCAAGAGTTTGTTCCCGCTTTCTTAAATGATTCTACCCACGAAATTCCCGTCGTGTCTGTAAGCACAAACGTCGCTGAAGTGCCAATAATTTCTAATTCAGTCAGAGAGGGTCCTGTTGAAGTTCATGAACCTGCATCTTTAATGTCTATTGCTGTTGCTGTCAAAATTTTACTTCTTCCTGCTTTCATAAATTGTTCTACTGAAGAAATTTTTGTCGTGTCTGCAATAACAGCTGTAGCTGAAGTGACGATAACTTCTAAAACGGGCAGAGAAGGTCCTGTTGAAGTTAGGGAACCTGTAGCTGTAATACCTGTTGCTGTTGTCGTCAAAGTTTTACTGATCCTGTTCCGTTATCTACTATTGTTAAGGAATCAGTTCCTATCGTGGCTGAAGTTTTATCTATTCCTACTCCGTTATGTATCAGTGATGAAGTCTTACTTGATTCTACTTCTTTATCGGTGATGAAACGTTACCTACTCTTATTCATTTTTCTCATGCTGATAACATTCTACTTGCTTCTGTTCGTTTAACTATGGTTGGTGACATCTTAGCTGAGGTCTTGTTATCGAATGTCAATGAAGGTCAACCCGATTCTGCTTCGTTATCTATGGCAGATAAAGCTCTTCCTGATGCTGTTTGTTCTTGTAAGGTTGATGAAATACTGTCTGGTGCTGCTCCTTTCTTTCATGTTGATAAACTTCATTCTACTCCTTTATCTAGCCTTGGCGAAGTTCTACTTGATCCTGTTTGTTCTTGTAACGTTGATGAACTCCTACCTTGTTCTGCTCTTTTTCCTAAGGGGGATACTCCTACAGCCAATGCTGTCTTCTTTCCTAACTGTGATACTTCTAGTCCTTTATCTAACATCATTGAAATTTTATCTAATTCTGTCCCTCTATCTCACGTAACTGAAGTGTGCTCTGCTTGTGTTTCTTTTCATAAGGTTAATTCTCGTACAGCCAATACTTTTTCTTTTTCTACCGTTGGCTTTCTTACCGCGAATTCTAAAATCAAACAACTTTCTTCTGTGGCGCGTTTTGAGTTTTCTAAACTACCCTTGCCACCTCCTATATCGTGTGCTACAACTACTACATCCCATGATGTCCCTGTTTTGCAGAAAGCTGCCCATAAGAAGCAGAAATTTGTCTATGCTCCTTCCAAACCGGAAGATGTATGTCGGCGAAATCCTAATGTCGTGATATTGTTTCATTTTTCTTCTGGCGGCGTAAACGTCTTAAGCCCAATATCTAGTCCTCGTGCACCAGATTCTTATGCTGACTTTGCTATCTTTACGTTTTGATTTCTGGACTTTTTCTTTTTATTTACTTCCTTGTTTGCTGGGTTTCCTTTATTTTTCTTTTTCTTTACCCCCGTGTGGGTCCGGGAATAGAATATTCCCATGATACGACCTACCCGTCGTAAGAGTCGACTATAGCGGCCCAACACATACACACACGCACACTACATATACACACACACAGTTCATACACACGTACACACACACACACACACACACACATACACTCACCTACTCATACAACAACACACACACACATACACCCACAGACGCACGCACCCGCACACACATATTCATACATAACTACACTGGGATTCGGTTTGATTTTCTTTTTGTACTGTTTTTTGTTTGGTTTTGGAAACGGGGGTTGTCTTCTTCCTGCAGTTTTGATGTTGCTATAATATGGGTTTTATTTGCTTTAGCTTACTTCCCTGGCACTTTGGATCCACTTTCCTTTCCCTATCCTTTTGCTGGTCTTCTTTGCTGTCAGTCCCTATACCGATTGTGTTTCCTCCATCCGCTCTTGTGGTAGGTGCTTTCTAGTCCGTTTCTCTTTTCTTCGGAAACCACGACTTAGTCGACTTTAGGACTAATTAACGTTTCTTTTCTTTGGATCTTCAGTTACCGCAGTTGGTAGTGCATCGTTTTTTTACCAGTCTTTTTCCCCTCTTCCTCTCGTTCTCCCATGTTGCTCCTTTGCACACTTGAGGTTTGACCCTTAGGTCCTGTTTTGCCTCGTACCGTTGGTTTTCTTCCTCGTTTCTTTTCTTACTTTGGTTTTTTCGCGAGAAGCCAATTTCTTCTCTTGAGGTTGAAAACTTTACTGTTTGTTCACTAGAAATATCCGTCCTCCGCCGACTTTTCACCAGTGTCGATGCCGTTTCATCTTAGTCCTCGTTGCTTGCTTATTATTTGTCTTCCCTTCCTTTTTTTCTGTTGTCCTAGTACTCGCAGTTAGGGAACGATAGGGAAAGCTAGGGATGGATTTAAATTAGTTAGCTAGATTTGGATAGTTTTAAGACGACCCTTCAGGTCGCACTGGTAAGCAGAACCGGCGTCTGCTATCCGGTATTACGGATCCCTCCCCCTCTCATTTTTGCTTGTTGATCGGGTACACTCGAAATTCAGCGCTAGGGATACCATTATTTACAACCCTGTTTTTAGTTTTTGTTTTGTTTTTGTTCCAGTTTTTGTCAGATTTTTAGGTTTGTTAGATTGTTAGAGTTTGTTAGGTTTGTTAGATTTTTAGGTTTGTTAGATTTTTATTTAGTTTTTATTTAGGGTGAATCAACTATGAAGTAAGAATAAATTAGGAGCACGACTATTTTTCGCGTTTAAACCCAGTGTAGTACCTCCGGGTGGAGCATTGGGGACGTGGCCGCAAGTATAGCGGCCCTAATTCAAATTATAATGTCCTAGTACTCGTACACTCCAAAGTCAGCGCTAGGGATTCCATTATTTACAACCCTGTTTTTAGTTTTTGTTTTTAGTTTTTGTTTCAGTTTGTCAGATTTTATGTTTGTTAGATTGTTAGGGCTTGTTAGGTTTGTTAGATTTTTAGGTTTGTTAGATTTTTATTTAGTTTTTTATTTAGGGTGGATTAACTATGAAGTTGGAATGAATTAGAAGCACGATTATTTTCGCGTTTAAACCCAATGTAGTACCTCCGGGTGGAGCATTGGGGACGTGGCCGCAAGTATAGCGGCCCCTTATTCAAATTATAATGTCCTAGTACTCGGTTCACTCCAGTGAGTGTCTTGTGTCGTTTTCTCTGGTAGTCCGATCGTTACCACTATTAGTCTTTCGAGCCGGATAATAGTTCTCTTTTAGTTTTATTGTATAAGACAGTTGGGTAGTAGTTTCAGATAGCAGCTGAGCAGTCGTGGCGAACTTTATTGAAGAAACTGAGCTTCTTTTATTATAATAGCAAAGAGCTAGCAGCATTGATGCAACTTAGACGTTTATATTCACTAAACTTGAAGTAATTGACAAAAGACTTGGAGTTAAAAATGAATAATTAATAATTAAAAATTATGGTGAGTAGCTTGAACAACCAACAGTGATAAAGTTGTGATGCTCGAGACTGACTGACCATTTTGGGCTCTTGAGGGTATTTATGCTATCCCTGCCCCTCACATTGCTTGTGGGAACTGCAGAGTTTATGTCTGTCATTTTTTTATACAATACAAAGTATTACATTTGAATAATCTTAATTCTAATAAATTGCTGTCTTATTGTCTACTGTGACCTGCACATGCAGTGTCATATTGCGTCTGGAATACAATGTAACTGTTTCCGTTCACATGTCTGGTTTGTGAACTTTCACTAACCTTTTATTATGTCCTTCAATTATACAATGTAACAATAATTCTTAAATCTTAATAATTCCATTTAAATATACATATATATATATATATATATATATATATATATATATATATATTGATTTGGAGGATATGTAACTGACGCTGGTTTGAAAATCGTACGCAATTATTCATTTTATCTAGGCATGATTTTGTATCTTGAATATTTTGCCGCGCCATGAAATTTATACCTGTTTATATAAGCGTCAAGTGGATGCTTAAAATATTTCAATGTATTAAAATATCACAATTAACATAAAAGAATACAACTTCTATAGGACCTAAGGCATTCTGGCTAAATCAAATATAGCATGATTAAATTTGCTACCATTGTATTTCAAAAAATAGAAGTGCAATCCTAGCACTTTTCAAATTGTTCGCTCATTTACAATTATCCACAACCCCATACAGAACTACTAGGGTGAAAATTTATTCAACGGATTAGCGTTTATCTGCCCTTGAAATATGGCAAAACCTTCAATACAGCATTCGCATTAGCGTAAATTCTATCATAAATTACCAAAAGTAAGGGATTTCCGCATAGATGTAAAGCTTACGATATTTACTAAAAAGTGAAAGAACTTGTTTAAGACATTTTATTTGTTAGATTACGCGGTAAGTCGCTATGGGGTTAAGTCGAACAGTTCGCGGGATGTAGTAAGATTTAAATATAAAGAGGGAAGTTTTGGTTCTCAGTTTCTGCACGGTACTTGTAATAACCTATTTACATGCAAACGCGATTCGAGAAAATGCAAAAGCTCAGGCGGCACGACAATGCTAACAGAAGTGAAGTGCCGCATTCTATTTTATTTATGGAATCGCTTTGTACGTATGTTTGGGTGTTAAATAAACTAACAGGGTATATACAATATTGTATTACTGAAGGTAAAAATGATAAAGTAGTTAAATAAGAGCTAATTATGTAACTAGTAAGACAATGCAAGTTCAATAGCTGGTTTGGAAATGCTATAATTTTTGTTAACGGTGAGATTCGGTATATTGCCTACTTTCACTTCAACCGTTAGTGTGAACGATTGGAACCCCAATATAAAATTCACAATTAAACTTCAGTGCATAATATACTTATTTTATACTACTAGATAAGCGATGTACAAACACGAGCAGTAATTACGTAGATTAATTTTCCTGCTAAATTATGATCATGTGAGTATACTCAAACCAACACCTAAAACTTACAAAATTTTCCAGTGGCTCCGAATTTACCCCCAACGTGTAAGCTGATCGTCTGACACAAAATATATGAATATAGATTTACAATAGTTTTATAGTAATAAAACAGTTTATCAAACCTGAATATGTCAAAGATCTACTTCAAATTCTTTGTAAACCAAAATTCAAAATACCTGATCATCAGAATTTAAACTTTCCAAAACTATTTGTAAGGCCAAGCATCAAACAATTTCCACATTAAATTATAACTAAAAACTCCTCAGTTACTTTCAAGTTAGAGTATGTAACATCCGCTTCTTTACACTCCAAATGGAATATTAATCAATTTCTGATTTCTTACTTAAGAACGAAATAATTGATTTACCATTCAGCTTAGAACATTAATTAATTTTTCAACTTAAGCGCTCATCACAGTAGCAGCCATTTTGAAATTACTATAGATCCACATTTCTTTCCCATTAGGCACTTAAATCAGAAGTGGTTCTAGTACAAGCTACTTGTTACGTTAATTTTCGGGATAAATTAATTACCCCTTTTAATTTGTTTTTCAGTTAAATCAATTCCGTTGCTATTCTTAAATCCTTCATCAACATCATGTATATTTTACCTGTTCATCATAAGCCCGCTTTATAATAATTGTTTAACTCAAATCCATTTGCTTGGAAACTACAAGTTTACGATCAAATTTAAATAAGTCTATACCTTGTTTTAGGTATCCTTTAATTTGTTAAACATTCCGATAACGTATAATTGCTTTCTCTATGGTTTGAATCTAAAGACTCGTCGAAGTAAGGTCGCGTACTATCTGATAACAGCGTGTTTCCAAGTTCCCTAACCACGCTTTGATAACCACAATACGACTTGGAGCTCTGGTTGTTTAATTAAACGAATTTATGTTCACTTTTTTTTCAAAATGTTAAAAACCACTCGTCGTAATTGCTTGATTCTTCGTTCCGTTTCTCTTTATGAACATTTTGCGCACGCCTTACAGCGTGGTACGTATTGATGGTTTTATAAACTCGTACTTGTCGGCCTAAATAAATTAATATTTTTCGTAATCATTCTAGCTTCCTGTGGAAGACACGATAGTCCCTTAAATTGCCACTCCTTGGGGTATAGAAGGCTGCACCTGTTACGGGATCTCAGGTCCATCTGGCCCGCTCCGGTCCTAGGTACGAACGAGAGATCCAACATTTCTCGTTCTTTATTCTTCGTTGGTTTTTTTTGTTGACTACGTCGCTGCACGTAGCATAAATTTTGGCGCCCTGGCGTGGGGTTTCGATTTTGTTTTAGTTAATTTTTGGCTCCGAGGTTGTTGTAATTAATTTTATTTTGTGCTTCGATTTTGGTTTTCGGTAATTTGTGTTCCTATTTGGTTCCGCTTAATTTCTCGCCCAAATTTTTTTGTTTACGGCCCAAGTTACTACATTATCTCTTTTCTTGTCCTGATACTACTTATGCTTTCTTCCCTTACGTTCGAAATTGTATTTATTTCTTTTCTTTATTTACTGTGTGGGTTCGATCTTCTTGAATTTTGATTTTGTTTTCTTTTTTGATCGCTAAATATCAGTTAATTGACTCATTTCAAATTATTGGACTTGTGTTTTCGCCAATAATCCTAGTTCATTGAAAACGCTGGCGCCCAGGATTTTTCTTGTTCTTCCTTCCCTCTCTGTACATTTTGTTCACCCCGTCAAGTCTAGAGTTAGTTTTTTCCTCCGATTTTTCTTTTATTCTACAGCCCTATCCTACTTTCTATTTGGTTGTTTCGCTCCTATTGGTGTCGGATATGTTTTAGATTGTCCTGTATTGCAATAATTTTTTTCTTGAGCTTTATTGAGTTACGATAAAACCTTTACTTAGTTAATTTCTTCCAATTTCTTGTTTATTTTTACTAAAAATGACTGATCATAGGTTGGTGGTGTTTAATATGTTCTGTAAGAGACGGCAGAAGTCATTCGAAAGCATTACTAACTATTTCGCGTGTTTGACGGATCTGTTTGGAAACTATGGTTCTTTTAGCGTAGATGATCAATTGTCCGTTTTTCTTCGTAACCTTGATCCATTTTATAGAACCTAATTTCCTACCCTCCGCTTTTTACAAGAGTTAAAGAACGAATATCTGAAATTAAAACCGGCAAAGATTCTGGCCGATAATTAAGTATCAACGAGTCAAAAACAACATACCGTTACTGCTGAACCGGAATTAGTCCCTGTTACAGTGCCTAAGTCAGTCGCTACTCCTTTTTTGGCTTCCTACCAAGGTCTTCCTGTGTGGGAGTGGAATTTGCAATTTTCTGTTAACCCAAACACCCTTACCGTACATGATTTTTTGAGACGGGGCAAAGAACTCCGATGATCTCAACATGTGTCAGAAGTGCAAGTTATTTGAGCCTGCAGTGGACTTGTTCGAGGCTAAAGCGTTACTTTGGTATCGTAGTTACCGGCATAGATTTTCTGACTGCAAGTTCTTGTCTAATTTACTGATTCAACATTTTAAACTCCCGGAATTTGCTTATAAGTCTGCTACTATCGAGGAAAATACTTTTGCTTCACATGACCGCGTTGTTAAGATTTCTCATACGCCTACGGATAGATCCGATACTCCTTTCGTACGTTCTACTGCTCTTCTTCCTAGTTCTGCTTCTACTCGTCAGGTCATATGCTTTAATTGAGACAACCCTGGTCATGCTTCGACACGTTGTACTCGTTTTCAAGTACTCTATTGTCATGGTTGCAGATAAAAGGGAGTTTCTCACCGTAACTGTGCGAACTGTCACCTTACTATTAATAGGCCTTCAAACAATACTTCAACTTCTGTTCTCAGCTCTAGGAGCCAAACTTCTTCTGATTCTAATTCTACGTTCTCTTCTGTACCTCAACCAGGTTATCCTGCTACTACTATCAAAACCTACTCTTCTTCGGAAAATATAGCTTTGAATAAAATTTCTTTTGTTTCTGGTTCTACATTCTATTCTACTGCTCCTTCTGCTCGCCCTACTTATTCACTCTCACCCCAAACTGTGCCTCCACCATCATTACAACCCATACTTCGAATTTGTGACTTGTAGCTAGCTTCACAAGAGTTTGTTCTCGCTTTCTTAAATGATTCTACCCAAGAAATTCCTGTCGTGTCTGCAAGCACAAAGGTCCTGTTGAAGTTCATGAACCTGTATCTTTAATGTCTATTGCTGTTCCTGTCAAAATTTTACACGTTTCTGCTTTCTTAAATTGTTCTACTCAAGAAATTTCTGTCGTGTCTGCAATAACAGCTGTAGCTGAAGTGACGATAACTTCTAATACGGGCAGAGAAAGTCCTGTTGAAGTTAGGGAATCTGTAGCTGTAATGCCTGTTGTTGTTGTCGTCAAAGTTTTACCTGATCCTGTTTCGTTATCTACTATTGTTAAAAAACCAGTTCCTATGGTGGCTGAAGTTTTGTCTGTTCCTGCTCCGTTGTCTATCAGTAATGAAGTCTTACTTAATTCTACTCCTTTATCGGACGTTGATGAAACGTTACCTTCTTTTACTCATTTTTCTCATGCTGACAAAATGCTATTTGCTTCGGTTCTTTTAGCTAAGGTTGGCGAAATCCTAGCTGATGCCCTGATATCTAATGTTGACAAGTCAAGCTGATTCTGCGTCCTTATCTATTGTGGATGAAGTTCTTCCTGATGCTGTTTGTTCTTGTAAAGTTGATGAAATTCTGTCTGGTGCTGCTCCTTTCTTACATGTTGATAAACTTCATTGTACTCCTTTATCTAACCTTGGCGAAGTTCTACTTGATCCTATTTGTTCTTGTAACGTTGATGAACTCCTACGTGGTTCTGCTTCTTTTCCTAAGGGGAATACTCCTACAGCCAATGCTTTTTTCTTTTCTAACTGTGATACTTCTAGTCCTTTATATAACGTCGTTGAAATTTGATCTAATTCTGTCCCTATATCTCACGTAACCGAAGTGTGCTCTGCTTGTGTTTCTTTTCGTAAGGTTAATTCTCGTACAGCCAATACTTTTCTTTTTCTATCGTTGGCTTTCTTTCCGCCAATTCTAAAATCAAACAACGTTCTTCTATGGCGCGTTTTAAATTTTCTAAACTACCCTTGCCACTTCTTATATCGCGTGCTACAGCTACTACATCCCCTGCAGTCCCTGTTTTGCAGAAAGCTGCCCATAAGGCGCAGAAATTTGACTATGCTCCTTCCGAACCGGAAGATGTATGTCGGCGATATCCTAATGTCCGTGATCTTGTTTCATTTTTCTTCTGGCGGCGTAAACGTCTTAAGCCCAATATCTAGTCCTCGTGCCCCAGATTCTTATGCCGACTTTGCTCTCTTTAGGTTTTGATTTCTGGACTTTAAGTTTTCTTTTTATTTACTTTCCTGTTTGCTGGGTTTACTTTCTTTTTCTTTTTCTTTACCCCCGTGTGGGTCCGGGAATAGAATATTTCCATGGTACGACCTAGCTGTCGTAAGAGGCGACTATAGCGGCCCAACACATACACACACGCACACTACACACACACAGTTCATACACACGTACACACACACACACACATACACTCACCTACTCAGACATCAACAACACACACACACACACATACACCCACACACGCACGCACCCGCACACACATACTCATACATAACTACACTGGGATTCGGTTTGATTTTCTTTTTGTATTGTTTTTTGTTTGGTTTTGGAAACGGGGGTTGTCTTCTTCCTGCAGTTTTGATGCTGTTACAATATGGGTTTTATTTGCTTTAGTTTACTTCCCTGGCACTTTGGATCCACTTTCCTTTCCCTATCGTTTTGCTGGTCTTCTTTGCTGTCAATCCCTATACCGATTGTGTTTCGTCCATCCGCTCCTGTGGTAGGTGCTTTCTAGTCCGTTTCTGTTTTCTTCGGAAACCGGCAAAGATTCTGGCCGATAATTAAGTATCAACGAGTCAAAACAACATACTGTTACTGCTGAACCAGAATTAGTCCCTGTTACAGTGCCTAAGTCAGTCGCTACTCCTTTTTTGGCTTACTACCAAGGTCTTCCTGTGTGCGAGTGGAATTTGCAATTTTCTGTTAACCCAAACACCCTTACCGTACATGATTTTTTGAGACGGGTCAAAGAACTCCGATGATCTCAACATGTGTCAGAATTGCAGTTATTTGAGCCTGCAGTGGACTTGTTCGAGGCTAAAGCGTTACTTTGGTATTGTAGTTACCGGCATAGATTTTCTGAATGCAAGTTCTTGTCTAATTTACTGATTCAACATTTTAAACTCCCGGAATTTGCTTATAAGTCTGCTACTATTGAGGAAAATACTTTTGCTTCACATGACCGCGTTGTTAAGATTTCTCCTACGCCTACGGATAGATCCGATACTTCTTTCGTACGTTATACTGCTCTTCTTCCTAGTTCTGCTTCTACTCGTCAGGTCATATGCTTTAATTGAGACAAACCTGGTCATGCTTCGACACGTTGTACTCGTTTTCAAGTACTCTATTGCCATGGTTGCAGATATAAGGGAGTTTCTAGCCGTAACTGTCCAAAGTGTCACCCTACTATTAATAGGCCTTCAAATAATACTTCAACTTCTGTTCTCAGCTCTAGGAGCCAAACTTCTTCTGCTTCTAATTCTACGTTCTTTTCTGTACCTTATCCAGGTTATCCTGCTAGTACTATCAAAACCTACTCTTCCTTCGGCAAATATAGCATCGAATAAAATTTCTTTTGTTTCTGGTTCTACATCCTATTCTGACTGCTCCTTCTGCTCGCCCTACTTATTCACTCTCACCCCAAACTGTGCCTCCACCATCATTACAACCCATACTTCGAATTTGTGACTTGTAGCTAGCTTCTCAAGAGTTTCTTCTCGCTTTCTTAAATGTATCTACCCAAGAAATTCCTGTCGTGTCTGCAAGCACAAATGTCGCTGAAGGTCCTGTTGAAGTTCATGAACCTGTTTCTTTAATGTCTATTGCTGTTGCTGTCAAAATTTTACACGTTCCTGCTTTCTTAAATTGTTCTACTCAAGAAATTTCTGTCGTGTCTGCAATAACAGCTGTAGCTGAAGTGACGATAACTTCTAATACGGGCAGAGAAGGTCCTGTTGAACGGAATATGTAGCTGTAATGCCTGTTGCTGTTGTCGTCAAATTTTTACCTGATCCTGTTTCGTTATCTACTATTGTTAAGGAACCAGTTCCTATGGTGGCTGAAGTTTTGTCTGTTCCTACTCCGTTGTCTATCAGTGATGAAGTCTTACTTGATTCTACTCCTTTATCGGACGTTGATGAAACGTTACCTACTCTTACTCATTTTTCTCATGCTGACAAAATGCTATTTGCTTCGGTTCTTTTAGCTAAGGTTGGCGAAATCCTAGTTGATGCCCTGCTATCTAATGTTGACGAAGGTCAAGCTGATTCTGCGTCCTTATCTATTGTGGATGAAGTTCTTCCTGATGCTGTTTGTTCTTGTAAAGTTGATGAAATTCTGTCTGATGCTGCTCCTTTCTTTCATGTTGATAAACTTCATTGTACTCCTTTATCTAACCTTGGCGAAGTTCTACTTGATCCTATTTGTTCTTGTAACGTTGATGAACTCCTACCTGGTTCTGCTTCTTTTCCTAAGGGAGATACTCTACAGCCAATGCTTTTTTCTTTCCTAACTGTGATACTTCTAGTCCTTTATCTAACGTCGTTGAAATTTGATCTAATTCTGTCTCTCTATCTCACGTAACTGAAGTGTGCTCTGCTTGTGTTTCTTTTCGTAAGGTTAATTCTCGTACAGCCAATACTTTTTCTTTTTCTATCGTTGGCTTTCTTTCCGCCAATTCTAAAATCAAACAATTTTCTTCTATGGCGCGTTTTAAGTTTTCTAAACTACCCTTGCCACTTCTTATATCGCGTGCTACAACTACTACATTCCCTGTAGAAAACTGCCCATAAGGGGCAGAAATTTGTCTATGCTCCTTCCGAACCGGAAGATGTATGTCGGCGATATCCTAATGTCCGTGATCTTGTTTCATTTTCCTTCTGGCGGCGTAAACGTCTTAAGCCCAATATCTAGTCCTCGTGCCCCAGATTCTTATGCCGACTGTGCTCTCTAGGTTTTGATTTCTGAACTTTAAGTTTTTTTTATTTACTTCCTTGTTTGCTGGGTTTTCTTTCTTTTTGTTTTTCTTTACCCCCGTGTGGGTCCGGGAATAGAATAGCCCTATGGTACGACCTGCCTGTCGTAAGAGGCGACTACAGCGGTTCAACACATACACACACACACAACATATACACACACAGTTCATACACACGTACACACACACACACGCACACACACACACACTACACTCACCTACTTATACATCAACATACACCCACACACGCACGCACCCGCACACGCATACTCATACATAACTACACTGGGATTCAGTTTGATTTTATTTTTGTACTGTTTTTATTTGGTTTTAGAAACGGGGTTTGTCTTCTTCCTGCAGTCTTGATGCTGTTATAATATGGGTTTTGTTTGCTTTAGTTTACTTCCCTGTTACTTTGGATCCACTTTCCTTTCCCTATCTTTTTGCTGGTCTTCTTTGCTGTCAGTCCCTGTGTTTCGTCCATCCGCTCCTGTGGTAGGTGCTTTCTAGTTCGTTTCTCTTTTCTTCAGAAACCACGACTTAGTCCACTTTAGGACTAGTTAACGTTTCTTTTCTTTGGATCTTCAGTTGTTGCAACTCTTGGTTACCACAGTTAGTAGTGCATCGTTTTTTACCAGTCCTTTTCTCCTCTTCCTCTTGTTCTCCCTCGTTGCTCCTTTGCATACTTGAGGTTTGGCCGTTGAGTTCTGTTTGGGCTTGTACCGTTGGTTTTCTTCCTCGTTCCTTTTCTTACTTTGGTTTTTTCGCGAGAAACCAATTTCTTTTTGAGGTTGAAAACTTTACAGTTTCTTTACTAGAAATATCCGTCCTCCAACGACTTTTCTGCAGTGTCGATGCCGTTCCATCTTAGTCCTCATTGCTTGCTTATTACCTGTCTTCCCTTCTTTTTTTTGCTGTTGTTCTAGTACTCGGCACTCCAGTGAATGTCTTGTGTCGTTTTCTCTGATAGTCCAATCGTTACCACTATTGGCCTTTCGAGCCGGATGAGAGTTCTGTTTCTTTTGGGCGTCTTTCTTTATTTTTGGTTTCTTTTGTTTTCGTAACGAATTTTCTTCTAGTTTTTAAGTGAATTTTTGTTTGTTTGGATTTTTTGTTCTGTATGGTACTGCCCACTCCAGTACTTTTGCGTCCCTACACCGACCTGTTAATTTTGCTGGGGGAGCGGGTTTACGTTTATTTTCGGCATAAATTAATTACCCCTTTTTCCCTTTTAATTCGTTTTTCAGTTAAATCAATTCCGTTGCTATTCTTAAATCCTTCATCAACATCCTGTATATTTTACATGTTGTAACAGTTCACCCCCTTCCTGACCTATCTATAGCAGTCAAAGAAACAAGGACCAAGTTAATACATATATAATCGAATATCAATTCTATATCACTTTTTATGGTTCAAAATTGCAATATAAGGGTCCACTTACCTATTCCAATAGTATTTAGTATACTCTCTTCAAACGCCTTGGCTACTCTACAGCGGAGAATACATGGACATGTCCCAGGGTGGATAGGCCTAGAATTCGTAAACCGATACTGGCGAGTTAACTTACCCAAAAGTTTACAAAGTATCTGTACCTTAAAGTATTTCAACAAACTCTTTAAATTATAGATCTCAAAATTATCAAGTTATGAATTTAATAACCTTTAACGTGGTGATATAACTATATACATTTACTATATTGACATACTTGAATGCAATAAAATCAGTATCTCTTATTTAACTAAAGCCCCTTAAATCGGGTAATTACATTCTACTTAACATTGCAAATTTTACATTTAAACAGATTGGCTTCCGACTGAAACATAGCCAATAACTCTTAATACTGTCTACAAAACTCATAATAAAAAGTAGTAACGTTAATAAAGTCCAAGAAATTCAATCTTAATCTAGCAACTCAACATATTCATTTAAAAGCACATATATATAACTATATATAAATTCATACTTGCAAACCCCGTGTATGCATGCAAATACACGTCCGTTCTCTCGAACCATGTATGCAAAGATTCACTCAATACCTGTGTTGGGTATGCAATACCCACTATTGCCCCATCCTAAACAAGACTCCTGAGATAATTTATTCTCACCAGGGTTGAAAGTGTTAACACGGTTATTGATAACTTTCGTGCTTGGAACTCTGGATATCTTGCTACTTATATACCAACTCACGGTTTGGAGTCGTACTTCCAAAATACAAACTTCCACCAAACAATCAAAATTGAGCCATAAAAGTGTGTCGAGTTATCATCTTCTATGCCGTTAACAAGCCGGTGTCTCCAACCATTAACCGCCCTACAACTTAACCCTTTCGTCGTTTAATTATACTGTCTTTCAATTCATTATTTAAATCCACTAATTGTCCCCTAATAAACGTATTCACTTCTTATATTTATTACCTATACTTCACTTTAATTTACGCGGTCAAATAACCACGATAGTTACGCGCCATTGCAGCGTAACTGGCCCTAACTATGGGCTAATTACATCTTTTATTTTATTTCGTACCTCTTTTGCCTTTGTGTATTGTCCTTTTGTCTTTGTATATCGAGTGTGTGTTTTCGTGTGTTTGGATTTCTCCACTCCCCATATTTATATACCTTTTATCACGTGATTGTTCTAGCCAATTACAAACCTTACATATTGCACAATTGTGTATCATTCCTACACGTATTTTTAGATTAATGGTTAAACCCATTTTTATTATTGCAATTGCTAATTGAAACTGCCCTATAATTAAATTTAAGTTATTCTACAATATTCTGAACTATTTCCTGTTAATATTTTTATAGATATCAGGAAAAATAACATTTTATTACGTATTTCCGGTTTTGGAATTTTCTAGAACAAATTAGTATTTCCCTTTGGCGCCTAATTTAAAATCTTCTACATTTCACGGGATGTTAGATTTCAGTTGATAGGTTATGTTAATTTAAAGTGTAAATTGTCACTCCAAAGTCGAACTAGAATTGGATAACTGTATCAATTCATAGTTATTGATAGGTTATATTTTAGATAGGATTATTTGTGATTGGCCGAAAATATTATTTGAAAATTAAATTAATTTAAAATGGTTCTTGGGTGTTGCACTGTTCATTCATAAGCCCGCTTTACAATAATTGTTTAACTTAAATCTATTTGCCTGGAAACGACAAATTTACGATCAAATTTAAATAAGTTTATACCTTGTTTTAGGTATCTTTTAATTTGTTAAACATTCTGATAACGTATAATTGCTTTCTCTATGGTTTGAATCTAAAGACTCGTCGAACTAAGGTCGCGTACTATTCGATAACAGCGTGTTTCCAAGTTCCCTAATCATGCTTTGATAACCACAATACGACTTGGAGCTCTGGTTATTTAATTAAACGCATTTATGTTCACTTTTTCAAAATGTTAAAAAGCACTCGTCGTAATTGCTAGATTCTTCGTTTTTCCTTATGAAAATTTCGCGCACGCCTTACAGCGTGGTGCGTATTGATGGTTTTATATACCCGTATTTTTCGGCGTAAATAAATTAATATTTTTCGTAATCATTCTAGCTTCCTTCGGGGGCACGATAGTTCCTTGAATTGGCGCTTCTTGAGGTACAGAAGGCTGCATCCGTTACGGGATCTCAGGTCCATCTGGCCCGCTCAGGTGCGAGGAGCGAACGAGAGATCCAACACTGTAGAGACGTGGGTGAGTGTTTCTTTCCTGCTTGTGTCGAGACCCTGTCCATTTAGATTTTACTGATTGGGGCTCATACAGATCTCGAATTAATTGTATGTACGAAAATGATTTATGATACTGGGATCTATTGCCATTGGATTACTATATTACGCTTAACTTTAACTACCATGTGTTAATGCGGGAATAGGATAAAAACTTGCTGGCACATTGGAAGACGTTATTGCCATTGTAGTTGTAATTGTAGGTTATATGTTAGCATTATCAGAACCTATGTGAGGTTTCGTAATATTATGATTACTAAACGAAATTGTAATATCTGGCATACCAATACACTAGCTAGCAAATACTAATATATATGGTTTATTCTCACTTACTTAAACCGGGTTAATGCCCATTATAATGTTTCTTTTTCTTTTTACGCTATTTAGAGTTCTTTTTTTAATGTGTTATTTCGTTTGTGTTTTTTTTTTATTTAGGTATCACTGCAGACGGAGATTTCTCCTACAGGTTGTACGGAGCAGTTAAGAATGTATTTTTATTTCAGGCCTTATTTAATTTTTATAGGCATTATACCCCGCCCAATCTACCAACTGAGCCCGGTCAATTTCTCTTTCTCTTTTTTCTTTGTTGTTTTTGTTGTTGACTATGTCGCTGCACGTAACATACTTTCAAAATAATTGTCTAGTGGGAAGGTCATTTAAGTTCTTTTTAATTGCAAAAAAAATTTTTTGCTGGAAATAAAGCGATTCAAATAAAACCAGTAACTTTTCTCAATGTGTGAATAATTCTTAAGGATGTTTATCAAAATTGCACACTACAGTTCGCTTTATTTATCGAATAAATCAAATATTAGTATTTTTTAAAAGAATCTATTAGCATTGTGCTGCCGTGGGAATATTCAGAACCTTTATGTCACAAACCATTGTAAAACAGAAATGGTTTGAATATATGCTATGTTATTGAGATCATCCCATCCGTATAAGAATTTTCGACCATAGTCGTAACTGCCCGCAAATCTATTTATAACTATCATTAAGGGCATTATCTAGCTTTTCAGGGATTATAGAAATGAGTTGTTTAAAGTCTTCATAACCTTAGATTTATATAATTTGTTGGACTTCCCATTTAGTAAAATAGTGAATTTTAAGTCAAACGTAATTGGTATTTACCTAGTTCTGAGGTAAAGTTCTCAAAAGTGTCTATTTTGTTAATGTAACATTTTTTTGTTTATAAACCTGAAAAGTGTCGCCCTAGTGTGTGCCTGATTTTATAGAATATTAAGTGATATAATGGGGAATAAAAAACTTTATTTAAAAGGCAGTCGTTACCGCAATCGTCGTTTAGCACAAATACAAAGGTATGTAAATAAATACGTATTCTATTTGCAGTAACATTATGCAATTTATACCACGATTGCATAATGTTATGGAGTATTTTTGTGAATTTTCATGCAATATTCTGGTAAACAAAAATTAATTGAATTTAAATTGTTTTTAAAAAGCAACTAATTTCTACGCTATTGAAGTCACAATTGGTGTACATGAAAATCACGATATACATAATGTGCATGAGTTTGTTACGGTAACTTTTTGAAATAGAACAATTCTGCATTAAATTACAACTGTCTTAATTAAAAATGCGAATCTAAACCTTTTTTATGTTATTCTCAATTAATAACAAGTTCAATAAATACGTATTAAAATCGTTCTGTATAAAAATGTTCCTCAGTACGTAGAATATATACTATAACCGTTTACAAATTCGTTAAAACAAACAAGCACCTGCTTCTTCTTTGAAATGTTTGCTCCTTTAACGACTTTAAATAACGTTTCGTTCCTTGAAATACGCGTTTGTTATTTCAAATAGTTATACGTCGAAATGTTTGCTATCGTAAACCACTTCTAAAACTAAGAAGCTCCCTTTAGTAATCCTTCGTAAAACATTTTAACCGCCGTTTGTTATTTCAACAGTCAATTCGTTAAAACAAACAAACATATTGCTTCTAATAAGTTCTTTGGAAAGATTAAATACTTTAATGATTTGTTATCGGCGCGAGCTACATATTCCCCATATGTAAATACATATAAAAATAAATGTAATTATTATGTCTTAGTAATAGTATGTTAAATTGTATTAAATGAAGATTATAATTAAAGGTTAATCAGAGTTCATGTCAGAAGTAAAAAAGGAAACGACTACTTTGTATTCCAGACGCAACCTGATACTGTAGGTGCAGAAACAATGAACTGCAATAAAGCAGTCTTAATTAAAATTACTTAGAATAAGACATTGTATGATTATCGAGAAACTGCAGACAGCAAGATGAAGTAAGGAGCTCCTGATCGTCAGTCGATCTTTGAACTACATAATTTTAACATTGTTGGTAGTTCAAGCTACTCATTGATAATTATTGATTGTTAAAATATTAACTTTGATAATTTCTTTTATCAACTAAACTGTCACGTTAATGAACATAACGTACAAGTTGTTATAGAAGAAACAAGCCATTTTTGTAATTACCGTATTAAAATAAATTTGATAAAAGTGTTTTTGGATAGAAATGTTTTTAAAAAGAAGCTTCCAACGGCCCAAAATCTATCTGGCGCAGTCGGAACGGATTCCAGAAGGGCAGTAGCAATTCCAAAATCGAAGAACTAGTAACCGTGAATTTCAATTCTTAATTTGGAACAGAAAACAAAGATTGGACGCAGTACAAAATCGACCGAATTCAATACAGAAGGAAGGCTAATGGAACTAACAATCAAATTATTGTGAGTACCTATAGTTCATTTTTCTTACCATTTTGTTCAATTGCATATTAATATTAGCAAGTAAGATTGAAATAAAAAAAATTTATATACACATTTATGTACAATTTATTACTGAAATAATTACTTAGCAAAAGTCTGAACTTGATGAAATTATAACAAAGATTTATAATTATACACATTTTATGAAACAACTATTCAGCAAAAGTCTGAAATTGATATAATTATAGCAGAGGTTTATAATTACACACAATTCAAGTAGCAGTAATAGATTCTTTAAATAAATTTAGTGCAAACTTGACTAAGGTAACAGAGAATAAATTTATGAGGTGTTTTTACAAACAGGGAGACCTTGAAAAAAATATGTGGCTTTTAAGATTAATCCTAAGTAAATTAACCGGCAGAGTTTTGACCTTAATAGTGAGTAGAGATGATCTAACGGATTGGGAAGACTACAAAAAGATATTGATCGCGTATTTCGGCGACCAGCGCAATATCAAATGCCTTATTAGAGATTTATTGAATTTAAGAATGGAAAATAATCAATAACCATATCAATTTGGTATGCGATGTCAAGACGTGAGAAGTTTAATGTTAACCAAACTTAAATTAGAAGAACCGGGCCCTAACGTACGTTTAAATAAAATTAAAATGTGCGACGAAGTAGCTTTACATACGTATATAAACGCATTATCCAAGCGGTTATGAAACAAAATAAGATTTAGAAATCCCCAAAACTTGGAAGAGGCGATGAACTTAATTATAGAGGAAGAAAACGTAATGTTATTATAGAAACAGGATGTACAACCTTAACGTTAACAAAAATTACCTACCACTTAAAACTATACAGGCAACAAGACAAATACCGACACAACCCAAATTTGCATCACTTAACACACCAATAAATCAATGGAGAATTAATAATCCAAACGTAAAAAATACAAATTTCAATAATCAATTTCGACAATTTTCCAAATCTACATTTACACCCAAGTTTAATTAGAACGCAAATCGAACGTGGCAAACATTTGACGTAAATTCTAACAGAAACTTACCCATGACAAGTAACAACAACAACCCTAATAACTATTACAAACCAACCCCTATGGACACTTTATCTGGTGACACCAGACATAACACTAAAATATCTCAAATTAGATTCGACTATACACAAAAACAAAACTTCACTTCCGAGGAGCTGATTCACCAAGAAGTAGAAGAATTCAAGAATAAAGCTATACCCGAAGACACGAGTAATTATGTAAATACAAGTAGAGACGATGAGCCCAATTACTCAGAAAACTACAAACGTAACAACCCATACGAAAATTGCGAAGAGGACGATGAAGAAAACGCGTACTCAAATTTTTATTTGGACAGAACCAAATACGATCAGACGTAATAAATTTAAACAATATTAATCAACACATTTTACCCTATATAGAAACATTATTTAAATTTTGTAGGAGAAACTTTTAAAATCAAAACAGCACATAAAACGACACTACGAATATACCCTTACCAAAAGCTTTTAATTTAAAAATGAAACACAAATTTTGTATTTTGAATTTAAGGCCAAATACAACGGATTGATAGGCATGGATCTTTAAGAAAGATAGGAGCTAATATTGATATAAAAAAACGATTATTAAGAACAAAACACCGACAAATTCCAATTAAATTCCAAAACAGCAATATTCAAACCGATTAAAAATACACCATCGAACCTAGGACACAAAAACAGGTAAACATCTTAGTAAATTCGAAAAGCGATGTAGGAATCATAAATCACATGCCATTTCAATAGGAAGTAGAAACGCGATAAAATGTTAAAAGAAAATCTAATGGACATTCGTTTTAACGACAATATTAACACCGAAGAAGAAAGAGCAATTAAAGATTTACGTTTTGAATACTGAGATATATTCCATTGTGAAGAAATACCTTAATTTTCACCAACACAGTCAAACATATTATTCAATTAACAGACAAGAAACCGATTTTCATCAAAGCATATAGACTACCTCGAGCAGGTCAGGAAGAAGCAGATAGACAGGTAGCAGATTTATTAAATCAAGACATCATTCAACATTCAAACTCACCATGGAGCAGCCCCATACTAATTGTACCAAAGAAATTAAATGCCGCAGGCACCCGCAAATACCGAATGGTTATCAATTACAGGAAATTCGACGAGAAAACTGTAGACGATAAGTACCCAATACCAAATATCACAGAAATATCGGACAAGTTAGGAAAAGGTCAATATTTTTCGACGTTAGACCTCGCCTCAGGATATCACCAAGTGAAAATGGACGAGACAGAAATGACCAAAACAGCTTTCAGTGCAGAAATGTCTTGTGTATCTGGACGACATAATTGTATATTCAACGTCACTTAACAAACACATTGAGAGATTAAGAGAAGTTTTTGAGCGCTTAAGAAAAGCTCACTTGAAAGTACAATTGAATAAGAGCGAATTTTTGTAAAAGAAAGTAGCATTCTTAAGACACATAATAACACCACAAGATGTTATGCCAAACCCAGATAAGACAAATGCCGTATTAAACTACCCTTTACAAAAAACAAACAAAAAAATAAAAGGATTTTTAGGACTCAGTGGATATTATAGAAAATTCATCAAAAGTTATGCACAAATAACTAAACCATTAACAAATTGTTTAAAGAAAGGTAACAAAATCGAACACACACCGGAATTTATTAAAGCAGTAGAAAAAATTAAGTGCATTCTTGCGAATCACCCTTTGTTAGAGTATTCTGACTTTTCAAAGCCGTTTATATTAACAACAGACGCATCCAATGTTGCTTTAGGCGCAGTATTAAGTCAAGGCAAAGTAGGTAGCGATAAACCAATCAGCTACGCATCACGAACATTAAATGAAACAAAACAAAATTAAAAAGAAATTATTAGCCAAAATTTGGGCAACAAAATATTTTAGGCCATATCTTTATGGAAGGAAATTTTATATACACACAGACCATAGACCATTAGTATGGTTATGTAAACTCAAAGAACCGAATTCGAAATTACAGGGATGGAGGATTAGATTAAAAGAGTACGACTACGAAATCATATACAAGAAGGGAATGTATAACAATAATGCGGACGCATTGAGCCGAATACAACTCAACGCCATAGAGACAGAGTCAGTTCAGCGTAATGTTGACGAAACCGAGATGAGAGAAGACCCAGAAGAAATAGAAACTATACATTCAACTCAAAATGACGAACCAAAAACTGCAATTAAAATTCTAAACGAAACGATTGATACGAAACCAAATCAATTTATAATTACCGAAGTTTTTACCAACCCCGAACCGGTAAATATACAAAAACAGACAATAGGAAAATATATTACAATCAAATAACGAAAGATGACAACGAGGAGCAAATAAGTAAAATTTTAAAAGAATATACCCCGGAGAAAAACGTTTTTACTTTTATTTCACAACAGAACATTTGTACCAAAGATTCTCAGAATTATATATTCGATTGTTTAAAACTCAAGACCCGAGATTATCAGATGCACACAAAAACTAATTACTTGAGATGACCCAGATGAAGTAAACGACGTAATTCGCAACCAACACGAAGGTAAAACAAATCATCGTGGAATAAACGACACCCTAAAACAGCTCATAGGAGGATTTTGTTTTAAAGACATGATTTTATTAATCAATGCAAACTATGTGATAGAGCAGAATACGACAGATCACCACAAAAAGTACCCTTAATGTTAACTAAAACACCAGACACTTTGGTAGTAGAAGCTCAGAACTTTTTATCAATCATAGATGTATTCACAAAGACAGGACAAGTGATACCTGTTACTTCGAAAAACAGTGTTGATGTAACTCAAGGTTTTTTTACGGTACTTTACATTTTACGGTACAGCTGAATCAATAACTTTAGATAATGGAAGTGAATTCAGAAACGAGACTATAAAAAATACCATAAAACTTCGTAAAATAAATATTCATTTTATTACAGAAAATCACCCGGAATCAAACGGATTAATTGAACGATTACATTTAACCTTACTAGAACAAATCAGAATTTTAAGACTAACATATAAGAAGGAACCAATCACCAATTTAATGTCATATGCCCTAATTGCTTATAACAATACAATTCATTTTTCAACTAACTTTACACCCCTCGAATTAACATTAGGACATTCAGACTCTTGCAACCCTTATGATATACATTATAATAAAGAAGTATATCAACAATACGTCAAAGATCATAAAGAAAAACTAAAAATCACTTATAATAACGTCAAAAATAAACTAGACAATGATAAGGCACGTATTACAAAAATCCGCAATGAAAACACCAAATAAATAGATTCGCAGTAGTACAGGCCGTTTATGAAAGAAACTTTAAAGGTATACAACACAAAAGGCCCCCAAAAATTTAGGTTTAAAATGAAAAAGATTTTAGACAAAAATGTAGCAGTAGTAGACAACGGAAAAACCATAAGATACATACATTTAAAGAATTTAAGACACCCTGTAATTTCAGATGGACAGCCATCACCCTTGCCGTCAACTTCCACACAGAACGGACGACAACGATATGACAATACAATACAAGAATTGATCAACAACCAGAATGACAAAAATTGTTGTTAGAAATCAAATTAACTCAATCAATTATTGTAAAATTTAACGATACACTCCGAAAATTAGTAAAGAACGAGAACAGTATGACAAATAGAATAGTAACTCTTGAAAGTAGCATGCAAACCACAATGTTAGGAATGCGAGATTTAATAAGATTTAACACGATATTTAATCAAATGATAGCAACCCTTACTGTAATTCAACAAATTTTAGCTACACTAGAAAATGCTGTAACATTTGCTAAATTAAATACTTTACATGCTAGTATTATCCAACCACCTGATTTATTGAACGAATTATTTTAGGAATCATTTATGACTCATAGTAAATTACCTTTTGAAGTAACAGAATCCAACATACTTGTATTTGAAAAATAGCCATAGTAAAAGGTTATGTAAAGAATCATGAAATTACATTTTTAATAGAAATTCCAATTGTAGAGATTAACACTTACAATTATTATCATTTATTTGCTTTCCCTATGAAAGTTAATAGCAAATATCAAGTTATTATCCCTAAGACCAAGTTCCTTTCCCTAAATGAACTTAGGCATGAATTCACAAATAAAAAATGCAAATAAGTAACACCCAGCCAATACTTATGTCAATCATTAACGACAACAGTTATTCAAACAGATAGCTCTTATAGAGTACAATTACTACAATTCTCTAATCATTACGAGAATTGTGTGCCGAAACCAGTACAAGTTACAGATATAAAAATTCAAAAAGTTACGAACAACAAATGGATTGCTGTATTTCCTCAAGAAGTGATAGCAACCGCCAGTTGCAACAAAGACAAAAACAGTTTAGCCCTAATTGGAAGCAAAGTGATCACCATTTGCTAATAATTTATTAATTACCGTAAAACAAAACACCTCTCGTAATATCAAAGCTAACTAAAACTTTTGATTCTACTAAATAAAACTTTGCAACAAGTTTATTTTAAAGATTTGATTTACAAACATTTTTAAAACTGGATCGGTAAAGCAATGACAGAACTGCTGCCTTTTCAAAGCCAGAGTCTAAAACTTCCCTTTAACTTACCTTTGAATAAAAATATACATTGTACGGAATGCATCTTTAACCAAAGCGCAACAACTAAACTTGTGAAGCCATTTAAGCTCTAAGCTTTTCCAATAGTCAGTACATTTTTCGCTACCCTTGCAAAACATTCTTTAGTCAAAAATATTTACTATTCTTTGCCATTTTAAAGGCGCCTTAGCTCGTTGAAGGATATATTTTATACACTGTCGATAAATGTACAGTTTTCAATACATCAGTGGATTGTTAACTTGGAAAAATGTCAATATTAAAAAAATACGCAACAGTGCAGCGTTAAGTAAACAATTCCAAATATTTCAACAACTGCCAGTCAAAGAACATGTATTTAGTGGATGACTGTGGATGACTTAACATGGTGCTTTAACAGCACACCCTATGTAACAGCTTGCAAGATAAAAAACAAGAGCTTATGATTCTGATCCTCTGAGAAGTAGTTGTAATAACGTATTTACATGCAAATGCTGTTCAGGAAAATACAAAGCCGTAAACGAAATGACTATCCGAACAGAAGTGACGTGCTACGTTTACTTTATTTATGGAATACGCATTGCTCTCGCTATAAACGAAGCTGCAAATAATAAACGGATGTTTGTTCAGATTTGGGATGCTATACCACTACAAGACTGCTATGAATTGACTGAAATAACTGTAAAAAGCCACGAAGCAACAATGTTAAAAATAACCCAAGAAGATGTTACGTTTATTTTTCTACATAAATTAAATACCCTTTTTTTCCCTGGTTAAGTCATTACCCGCTCGAATAAATTCCATTTCTATTGTTAAATTCTCCAACAATACCTTATATAGTGTACCTGTTTAGTATAAGTCCGCTTAACATAATTTTAACTCAAATCCGCTTTGCTTTTAAAACGAAAATTTATTCGATAAATTAAATAGTCAATACCTTGTTTTAGGTATCCGCTAATTTGTTAAACATTCCGATAACGTATAATTGCTTTCTCTTGTGTTTCCCATTTAAAGACTTGCCCAAATATTAGATTTGATAGCGTGTTTTTCAGTTTGCTAATCGCGCTTTCGATAACGCGAGGATTGCAGTTCGAACTCGTGTTATTTGAACCTATTTTGAATTTGATTCTGCAGCTTGTGCGTTGAACTATTTTGTACATTATTCGTCACAGTACTTCAAAAGCAATGCACGTTTTTTTGTTCGACAAGTAGGAGGTATCTTGCGTGTATTGGTGAGTTTTCCCGCGCTTACCCATTCTAATCCGATTCTCTTTTAAGCTCTTAACTGGAGGCCAAATTGGTTCTTTTTTGTATGTAGGCCCAACTGTTCCTTGCCACAGATCAACTGCCGTTGCCTGTAGATCGCTAGTGCCGTTATGGTAACAGGGTAAACAGATCCCGGCGACCGTGGCGATGCGGTGCTGACTCACTACGGACGGATTGCAAGCTAAGTATCCAGACACATACAGGTATACAACTTGTTTTCTTTTGTGTATATCAAGGGCATATTCCGTATCAGCATTTGGTGTAGTTACG
This sequence comes from Platerodrilus igneus, assembly GCA_036346225.1. Lineage (NCBI taxonomy): Eukaryota > Metazoa > Arthropoda > Insecta > Coleoptera > Lycidae > Platerodrilus > Platerodrilus igneus. Next base: position 6,627,740 of record JARFIW010001115.1, read on the forward strand.
TGATAAGAAACGTGACGCTGTAGGACTATTGTTTGTTGCTGCGAATCGATATTATCGCTCTACAGGTGTGATGTACCATTGTTAAAAATGTTTGACAGACACACGCTTATTCTTTTCTACTGATTAGTTTATTTTACAAAAGTATTAGGTGCAATTTTAAAAACGCTTGACAAATTCTCTCACATGTTTATTTTCTACTGATTAATTTTATTTTGTGTAGAACACGAGATGAACACGTCGTATCTAAAGTACTAAATTGTTCGTATCACATAATTGTTTGCTTTGAAATAGTAACGCTTAATTTATTGCTTTTGCTTATTTGTATAGAATGCTTTATTTATTTTTATTTGTTAATAGATAATCATGGGCGACGTGGTTTTTTCTTGGTATGTAGGCAAATCCCTCCACTCTCCACGGTTGGTAGTTAGCCTGGTATTTACTTTTCTTCCGACTACGTCTAGGTACGTAGCAAAGGCTAGCCGAGAATTAAAAAAGAGATTGTAATTAACAGCTCACTTGCTAACCCGTATTTTTTGGCAAATGTCAACCTGCCAACGGCAACATGGATTCTTTACATGAATGCGCTTGTACCCGAATAGAATTACTCCCGTCAGTATAAATAACGAATGGAAAAGCGAATGACCTTGGCCCAACATTAATCTGCAGTAATTTACCATACAGCTAAAAGATACCCAAAATATTTTCTAGGTCTGACAGCGTAAAACACTACCCCATCCTTTATCATAAACCTTGTGAAGAAAAATTAATTTTAATAAAAAAATTAGTCACACGTTGGGAGCGTTAGTGTAAAGAAAAAAATGTTTACAGCCCCACGTTGTTGGTGCCAGTGTAAACACTGGGCGGTAGTGTAACAGAAATTTTTTTTTTATAAATTTTATTTAGTCCAAACGTTGCAGCACCTGTATAGCCAGCTAGCTCAGTTACAAACTGCAGTGAACATGAACAATAACGAACGTGTTTTACTTTATGTTATGCGATCAATTACCTGTTTCAATCACGATACATCACCCCAAAATTTGCTACTAGTGATCTTCCAGAAACAACATTCAATTGTAAGTTACCGCGAACGTCTTTTAAGCAATTCCCAACCATACAAAATATTATCTTTTTATTTTATATTATATTTTGATTATTATTAAAATTTCAAATTCCTTCAGATTTTTAATTCCTAACCCTTTTAAATTATATTTCTATTCGTATTTTTACAAATTTAAATTTTAAATTTCTCGCTCCTACAAATAAAATGCTGTGTTAAACTCGCCCCACGGATTGGGTTTATATAAAATGCTGTGTTATAACCCTTATATCACTCAAGCACTTGTGAAAATGTTAATTTATAATTTTTCTTTGCCTCGACTAGATGATTCAATTAAATAAAGCAATTCCACAATACACAGTATAATGATTAAATATTTACAATTTTTTCCCTTTTTAAATATCTTCTCCCTTTTTGAATTATTTACATCTATTAAATTTTTAGAAAATGAAGCCAGCAAAACGAGCTTTTATTACATTTAGAGACCTGTTGAAACGTTTCAAGATGTCTATAACTTTTCATAAATTTACACAAGAAACCCCAATTTGTCGGCTCTTACACTTTTAATTATTATTGAAACAAAACAGTTTTAAAATAAATCATCAAAAATATATCTAACCTGAAGAGATTCAATAGGTGCTCTGCATTACAAAAATTGAAGTCGACATCCAACCAAAATTTAGTATCCAAATCGTTATTCCAATGAAAGATTTTTCATTTCCGTAATAGAATATTTACCATTTTAAGAGATTATTAAATTGTTTAAACAGACAGCATTTTCCAAAGCCTCGTATCCAAAATTGTATTCAAGATCGTAATGGATCGTTATTAAAAGTTTTAACAAGAATCGTAACGCTATTTCGATTGTGATTTAGAACGTAGTTCTTCAGAATGTAATTTAGAACGTAGTTCTTCAAAACGTATTAATCACATCGTAATTATTCAGAGCCGTCTTTTAGAAGTACGGCTCTCTTTGCACAATTATTCACCCTTTAAAATAATTTTCACTTAACTTTTCACGTAAATATTTATCACTTTCAAGTATAGTGACTGCCCAGTTTCAAAATATACTAACTCAATATTCAATTGTTATGATATTTACAGGATCGGCCCCCCTTAGTTTCTCATTTGTTGACTCCACGTGCTGGGCAAGACCAAGTGTATTATCACTTGTTATTTTGGGAATTTTACCAGTTGTCTAGTTCAATAGAATGACGCGATGCTCACTTTGTTACGTAAATTCTTATTATACCTTGCATTTACTTCAGAAATCACATGAATCTTCATTCAATCGATCACGTAGTATTATTGTTGTTGTTTGCTTTATTCTAATCTAAATAGAAATAAATTTGGTGTTTGTTTATTTCCTAGATAAATTGGATTTTTGAACAAATGTAATACTTTTCTATCACGTACACTTTTCAAATAATGCATAATTTCTAAGTGCGTTTAAGATGATATATCCACGCACTTTTTAAATATTTGTCCAGCCAATTCATGCAGGTTTTTCACTGATTTAATTTTAATGCGTTTCGTTACCTTTTCAAATTCTTATCTTTGCTAATAGCTACTCTTGGATATCTGTTTAATCGCTTGTACTGCTATATACAGTGTGCTCTTTATAATGACCTATTTACTCTACTAATATCTGTACTTATGTGTTTTTGTTACTTGGCCGTTTCTTCTGTTTGTTCTACGACCCCAATCACAACCTACCCCTAAATTAACCCTATAATTACAGCAATATATATATATATATATCTATATTCTATATATATATATATATATATATATATATATATCTATATATCTATATATATATAAAGCGGTTCGTTATGGTGTATGGTTACGTATAACATAGAAAATCAGTTCGCCTTGTGAAATTACTAATTTTTGTAATTAATAGTTGACTTATAGCAACGAATTTGAGAGTCTTTTCCTTCCACATTTGACATAAGTCAAAAACTTGACACTGTCAGATGTGATTGACAAAAATGTCAAACGTAATTGAAAGTTAGGTCGACGTATGGTGCGTACATAATTTAGATTTGTATATCTTTCCGATTATAATTACTCGTGCGGGTGGCGCAATCGGTTAGCGCATCGGCAAACAAAGCCGAGGACATATGTTCGAATCCTGTCTGCGACCTTCTACTTTCCAACTTTCAATTACTAGCTCGCTTTGAAATGATCATTTGCACTTTGCATAAAAGTCTAATGACTGAAATCTTGACTCCGTTGTTTGAAACATTATGATCCTGATCAAATTGTTGTCTGTTGACGACTGCAAATTAACCTGGTACTGAAAAAATTAGTAATGCTCCACTCCGAAGTCAGAATTTCAGCGTTTCTGCGTTCTTGTTTCTTAAAAGCTTTCAAATTTACTTTAAAAGAAATACAAATTACCCAACAACTGGAAACTATATTTGAGATCAATTTGTCTCTCATAACTTAAAACAAACACCAAACTTACCTAATCCAGCGTGTCCAAAACAAAAGAGACATCCGTCGTTTCCATTAATGACAGCATGAATGACGTCTGTAAGCGCGCTGGAGCACACCTCCGTCTGAAAATCATATAACTCTGATCAGCACGTATTTCATTACACTTCTCAACTTAACTAATAACTTGAAGAGTGTTTGCATGCATAAAGATCATTTGCAAGATTACAGTTCCATCACTGCAAGTGGCAGGAATATAATACAGCAAGAGGTAAACATATGGTAACAAAGCTACGGGGTGTTCTAGTTTATTACGCACGATAGACCGCTTTTAATTTACGTAACGACACAATAAAATTTTCTCATTAACGTTACATTTCATGTTTAAGCCGTTTTTTACAGGTTTGATAAGGATCTCTCCCGGTCATAAAGAAATGGTACAATGAAACACAATTTACAGAAAATTTAAAAATCTGATTAGAATGAACGCGAACGTTATTGCAATGTAGAACTGTTTTCAGCTTTTTACATCCATCGTGGTTGTGTGTGACACAAATTCGCGGGTGACCTAAGGATCAAACTTTGTTCGCAAAATTAGGACACACTATGTATGCTTTATTGTATTTTAGGAATTATAGAAAGTCAAGGGATTTTGAGGGTATAAGCTTTAATTAAATTTTCGGGAGTTTACTGTCACCTTCAGTTATAAAACTTTACTATTTTGCATATCATTCTGTTATTTTGAGAATTTAAGGTTCGAATATAATATTTTGATAGGGAACACAGTACGTTAATTAACCTAAAAATTATGCACTAAATGCAATAGGAGGGTTTTGTAATTAATATATTCAAGATTAAGAAACCATTGCAAGATAGAAGAATTTGTAACTTCGTATCTAAAGTAGTCCCTCTTTCTCTCTCTTTCCCTCTCCCTTCCTCACTCCCTCCCTTTCTCCAACCCTCCCCATTCCCCTATCGTTCACCCTCTCGATTGTTGGATTTATTACCTTTTTTAAATTTATCTACGTAAACTTCGTTTGTAATGTTTAATCAACAAGTATGTATATATAACCTGTTTCTCTCTCACACTTTCTCTATCTTTTTCTCACTCTTCGCCCGTTTTCTCTGTTACAAATTCAATATTTGTTTTCTCTCTCTATCTCCCTCTTCCTTTGCTATAACTTCAGGATTGATTTGACGCAGCTGCCCACTATTTCATTTTCTGAGCCAACCCTTTTCATGCTGTTACGTACAGTTCCTGTATCTGAATATTTATTAACGATATCGACGGCTTTCTTAAATTCATCACCCTGCAGGATTTTATTAAAATATTTAGTTGTAATTTAAAAATGCTTCAATCTATTTGATTTTTATATAGCGTTTAAATATGGTATTCGATTATCAATAATATTTCTTTTCGGAAACATTACACTGAGTCATGTACCTGTTTTCTACAAAGTTATTTATCGCTCGTTTATCGTAATTCCGTATCTAATATACATTAGTCATTGGTATGTAACATTTCTATAATTTTATGCCAAAAGTTAGGCAACTTTTCCTATACGTCGTTTGATGTATATTCGTATTGATTGAGAACGCTACAACCGGTTCTGCTTAGTGGACGTTGACCGGTTTTTTTTATTATCGATTGTATTAATAGAATAGTAAGTTTGGTTATACGAGTTTACCGAAAAACTTTCTAAGACAAGTGCAATATAGTTTAGTTTTCTGGTTGTCTTATAAACAGATGGGCGTTTTTGAGGAAAATACTATTCATGTGATTGGATTATCTACAAATACATGTTTTCAAGAGAAGTACAATTGGGATAAAATTATTATAATTGTACCTGCTTTCTTAGCATAAACGAAAAAAAATTGTTTTTCATTATAAATGTGAGTCCTGTTACGCGATATAGGATGGCAGTTCGTTCTAAGTGTCCTAATGTTACGATTTGGGTTATAGTTGTTTGCGATATAATACAGTTCACTCCATTCCACATTTTAAAACGCTTGGTTATGCTTGTGAAAGTAGAGTTCCAACTTATGACTTGTCACGGTAAGAATTACAAAATACGCCTAATTAAATTTAATGTATATTTTAAATGTACTTCGTAACGGTTTATATACATACAAATGCAGTACTAAACTTCTACAATTTTTTACAAGCAATTATTTTAGCATATTCTAATACCGGTTTAAATATAGTTAAAGCGATGGTGAGTGAACGTAAATATCGCTATATGCAAATTATGCAATAATATAATCATTACAGACTGTTTGATTTTTATTGATGGCTTAGAGATATGAGGATTGTTTTTCTACAGGTACAAATTTTAAATGTCCTTGTACACATCGTCAAACATGGTTCCGAAACATATGGTAGAATCTAGGCGATTATATTGTAGGAACGGTGTTGTTTGCTTTGCTGAATTTCTATGACGATGGTTCCATTGTCGTAGAATTTTCCTGGAACGAAGACAGGACTTCTGAAAGTGCACCTTTCGAAGGCATTATTCCACCAGTATATGCGTGATATATATATATATATATATATATATATATATATTGCTATGATATTGGATGAATTATCAAGCCCCTACGTTGGGCTGCATCATATTTATTTGCTATGCTATTGTCTAAATTGTCGTGCCCCTTACTTTGGGCTGTTATATTTATTTGCTATGCTATTGTAACTCTCATGCCCCTAACTTTGGGCTGTTATATTTATTACTATGAACTGGAATTCTTGATCCCCTTCGTTGTGCGCCTTATTGATTTTCTACGTACTCTAAATTATTGGACCACCATTTTAATATTCACTATTAATTGTAATTATCTCCTCCTCCAGCTGTTTTGTTAGTATTGCTATCAACTGGACTTTATCTTTAAACAACTTTATCTACCAATGGCAAAATTCGATACGTTACCGCCTTGCTGGTTATCAATTTCCTATTCAACTTAATGCTCCGCCTTTTGTACTATTTAAACCTTATGACCTCGGCTAGCATTTATTTGGAATTATAAAATTCAGTAAATTTCGATTTTATATAATGAAACCAATATGTTATTTACAGCTTTTGAAATTATTTGTAATACATTTTTTTTTAATTAGTTACCCTTATAAATTTCATTTATTAACAACCATCTAGTATGTACTCAAAAACCCAAAGTCACCAAAGAAAACTTATTACCTTGACCAACAAAGTGTAGAATATTCTAAACCTGTTATCATTTTGCTCATTCTATACGTATGCAACCTCTCTTGTTGACTTCTTCACAAGCATATAATATTTAGCAAATTCAATATTAAAAATAAAATAAAAATTTATGTAGAAAAAACAAATGTCTTATAACTAAAAAAATCTGACCTGGTTTTATCTTTTTCACATCGACGCTTCCAATAAAAATGATCTTCCCCAATTCTGGATTCCATTCAAATTATTGCCATTACACTATGGACCACCACCATTAAATTATACCCCAATTTATTATCGTTCCATTTCAAATTTCTTCAAACTTAGACTTTTATCATTCTTGCCCCAGACTTAAAATTGTAGTTTGTTTCACCCCTGTACTTCAAAATTGTATTATTCTTCTTTTCCCCTGGACATCTAAATTGTATTACTGTATTTTTTTCTTAACATCAGAATCATGGTCTATTTCCCTCAGACCTCGAAACCGTTTAAACGGTAATTATAATCTTCATACTCGCACTCATTTTTATTTCACTTTTATAATTATTACGTATTACTTTGTTTTAGTGGCAACGCATTTCGCCCTTCGTTGAGTTCAAAACTGACTTTCTTATCAAGGTGCTTGCTAATATAATCTCAAATTCCCACTCCATCCGTGGGTATGGTCTAGAACTCGTCGCTTGTTTCTGACCAATCAAATAATTGCTTTTAGAGCAGTTTCTGATGCAATGCTCCACGCTTTCCCATAATCACAACCTGCCCGCAGCTGTCTTTCATTATCAACATGCTGTATTTTGATAGATTACTTGCTTTTCCATAAACAAACTGATGCAACTCGACTTTAAATTTTCATGTTTACATGCGATTCACGCAATTTTTAATCATTTCTCTTATCAAAATGGTTAGATCTTTGTACGAATTTATATTAACTACCTGAAACTCTATTTCTATATCCGTATTAATTTAATCGTCTGGAACTCTTTTCTTAATGCGTGTCTAATTACACTTTATCCTTTATTTCTAAATATACGCGTGCTTCCACTGAAAAATATCCTTATTTGTTTTACCTAAATTAACTAAACTTTCTCTACAGGGTATTTAATATTTATTATCTACTTAATACATGTATTTCTCATTCCTACGCCAACTATGCGTCTTCCTATGTTTACCTGCGTCGCCTAAAAACTATTTCTACTTTATATACAGGGTGTTGATTGCTTACTATCTACAACTATCTCTATTTCTTAATTATTCCCTAAATAAATGACGTTTTCTGCTGCCTATGATAATTTTTCTTTCCTGAATGACCTTTACTATAAAGTGCACCCTTAAACAACCCCTTATCACAGCAATATATATATATATATATATTGCCTTCCTATGCATTAATATTTTTGCTTCTCTGAGCTAAACGTAGCTGGCTTTATTTATTTATTCTACGTATAAAATTTACACAACAAGAATAGTTTTTTTTTAGATAAAAGTTAATTTAGGACCATGCTAAAGGTAAAAATATTATTTACACCTGGTTTCATAATGTGAGAAATTTTGTATATTCAAGTTCTAATTATAAAGTATAATTTAGGTAAAATGTATTTAGATAATTCTTTTCAAGTCACACTAAGATAAACAAATTTGTGTAAAAACAGCTGATAAATTTTAATTGCTTTGGTTTAAGGTTATCAATATGCTACTGAGAGCAGTTTTTATTGTTTGAGAATTAATGGTGAAGTAAGATTAGCATTAAGATTTTTTTTATATAAGTTTTAGAGTTATTGTTTAGGTGCGACGTTATTCCCAAATTCTACACAACTGCAGCGAAATGCATTTCGGTCAGTAAAAAGTTTTTCTGTATTGCTGTTATCTACTACTATTACTTTTAAGGAGTGTTTGTGGACACTAAGTAAGCATATGAATATACATTTTTAATTGTTGTTTTATGTGAACAGAAAATATTTAACATTGGATTAAACACTATATATTTTTTTAATAATTTTTTTAATTAAATATTAAGTTTGAGGTTAAAATTTAGTGCGAGATCGGTTAGAAATGTATTAATTATTTTTGCGTCGATTTTTGTTTTCTATGCGGGTTGGTTTCCTTTTCTTGGAACTTACTTTTTAATTAGAGGTTTGTAAATAAAATTCTTTTCATAAAGTTTTCTTTTTCTCTATTTGTGACGCACCCTACTCTGTGACTTTTTAGCTGGTTTCCTGGTGTGTTTCATTGTCGGTCTCTTGATGATATATGTGCACAGTAATGTTAGTTCCTTTAAATATAAATTTAATCATTTTTAACACGGTTTACCATTGTAGATTGTCTAATCCGCATCCGATTCGTGGCATTGCTACTCTTGTGTCTTCGAATGTCAATAGTTGTAATTTAAGTTCTTTTATATTGTTTCATTAAATATGGTACGTAGGTATTTGGAAGAACTTACTTTTCGTAATTAAGTAGTAAATGTTTCGTTCAGTGTGTTGAAGGATTGCGACTTCGCCTACTCCCTTTTCCTGGGCTTTTAGTTCTTTAATTGAGCCAAACCTGTGTTTAAATTCTCGTGCTATTCCTGTTCACATCGCCAGATCTTTCGATACACAGTGGGATAGGGCAGTTCCTTTTGGACTTAAAAATACATTTCCAGTTTTTTCTATTACATTATTATTTGTAATTGTGGCTGTTTTACTAACCTCTAAAAACTCATCAAAACTCATTTCATATGATTTTTTGTTGTATATGCGGTTAAGTGCGTCTACGTTTCCGTGATTTCTTTCCGCTCCTGTGAACTACATCAAAATCGTATTCCGTTAGTAAGAGGGCCCATCTGGCTAGTCGAGAACTGGGATCTTTTAGGGATAGCAGCCATTTTAGCGGCCGGTGGTCGGTTATTATTGTGAATTTTGTACCATATACCAAACAGTACTGCCTGCATTTCTTTTTTCGGTTACGCTGTAATTTAGTTTACTTTTATCAAATTTTTTTGAAACGAATGCTATGGATTTTGTGTACCCGTTATGTTCTTGGCTTAATATTACTCCCATTCCTATGCTAGATGCGTCTGTTTCTACAATGAAGGGTTTACGAAAGTCAGGGTAGGCTAGTACGTTATCTGAAGTTATTGCTTTTTTTAAGGTTTGAAATGCGTTTAGTGCTTTGTCGGTGATCTTGAATTTTACTTCCTTTTTTGTAAGGTACGTTAGGGGCTCTGCGATTTTTGAGAAGTTTTTAATGAATCGTCGGTACTAGTCCTAAAAATGCTCAAATGTCTTTAACTGTACGTGGAAGTGGAAAATTTTGTACTGCCCTGATTTTTTCAGGGTTGGATTTAATTCCTTCTTGAAAAATGCAGCGTCCTAGGTATTTAACTTCTTTCATAAGTAATTTGCATTTACTAGGTTTTAATTTATTTAATATTTGCTTCGCAAAATTGGTCGAATACCGATACCAATTTGTGAATATGATCCTCGATACCCTTTGAGTTGTGTACAAGAACGTCGTCCAAATACACTTGGCAGATGTGTCCGGTTAGACCCGTGTAATGGTCAGCATAGTTGCCTTCCAAGCAGTTGATCCGGGTTCGATTCCCAGCCAGCGCACCAACTGTTGCAATCGCGGAAACGTTTGCATAATAACATGGTACATTACTTGAAGAATCCGTTGATCGGTTCCTTTATCTTAGCTGAGGGTTGGTCGAGCGGTTTTCTTTGTATTTTTTGTTTGTTTATAGTGTGGTTTTAACTAGGGAAGACGTGGCTGTCCGTATCTCCTGCTGGAAGGGGGGGGGAGATGCTATCATTTGCCTTATGCGCACCGTGACTCCTAGGTTATTACCTAATTAAAACTCAGATCATATTATTTGGTATATTTCACTAGTATATATCCCATTTATTTATTTATTATAACATCTTTAGAAATTTAGGCGAGTTATATATCCCACAGATCAATATATGTATAATTAAATACAAATTATTAAGAAACTTAAGTTAGATGTAACATTGTAATTCAAGGATAAATAAAGAAAAAGCTAATGAAAGTTCACAAGCAAGTTGTGAGAACGGATGTGAAAACATTGTATTGGGTTATAAAACCGCAATTATTAGAATTTAGATTGTTACTTTGTATTGTATAAATTAATAAAGAAATAAGCAGTCATGAGCTCTGCAGTTCCCACGGAAGTGTGAGGGGTAGGGACAACATAAATACCCCGGGAGCACCAAAAAAGTTAGTTAGTCTTGAGCCGCACAACTTTTGCATTGTTGGTTGTTCAGGCTACTCGCCCTTATTTAAATCCATTTAACAGTAATTTCGACTTAGAGTACTTTTACATAGTTTTGTAAAATTCCACTTGTAATTTCTGATTATATAAAAATTGTTACAAAAGATTTTGGCAGAAGACTTTTTAAAAAGGCAGCTTTCAAGGCCCAAAACGTAACTGGCGTTAGATACAAAAATTATGAATATTGTTATCCAGTGGGCACATTCCCTATTACTTATGTCTAGTTCTGGAACAACTTATATCATGCATAAAACTTACCCCATAATAAACTCAGTCACTGTAACTTTCACTAATACCCATTTACTCATCGGTCAAATCATTTCTTTTTATATAGTGGCCTTGTAACGTATTTTTTTTTTGTAATTTATTTACATATTCTCTATAAATTGTTCCGTTTATTTTCGGCAATAATTGGTTATTTTATTTACATAAATTCCTTTTCTTGTATTAAATTCTTCAACAATACCCGATATATTGTACCTGTTCAGATAAGCTCGCTTTACCATAATTTTCAACTCAAATCCCTTGTTAATTCATTATCCGTTCGTATAAATTCCATGTCTATCGTTAAATCCCTCCGCATAATTCTTTCTAAAAATTTCTCAACGCAAATCTAGTTGTTTTGAAACAACAAGTTTATGCTACAATTGATTAGTCAAGATCCTGTTTGGTATCCATGAGCGCGTTATACCTTCCAATAATATATAATTACATTTTAGTGGGTTTTCCATCTAAAGATTTGTCGAAATAATATATCCTACTACTCTCCGGTAAAACCCTGTCTTCCAGTTTCAATCGCGTTTCGATAACGCGGATGTTTGCTTTTCGAGTTCGTGTTATTATGAACTCCTTTTAAACTTCGATTTTGCAGCTTGTGCGCTGATGCACTTGTAAAAACTACTCGTTCTGTTACTCCAAGAGCGATGCACGTTTCTCTATCAAATGTGCAGATTTGCTCTTAGCTGGAGGCTAAATTGCTTGTTGCGTAGCCCGATTATTCCTTGATGTAGAGCAACTGCTCTTGCATATAGACCGCCGTTGCAGTTACGGTAGTAGCATGGTTGTTGCTGACTACCGCGGCGATGATGTGTCAATTCGCTTCCGAGGCTGACAAGATAAGTATCCCGACACGTGTGTGTGACTTGTTTTCCTTTTCTAACATACACAGGGATAAACCCAATTTGAAATAGATACGCTAATGTTTGTTCTGGTAAAATCCTTACTAGAAAAGTTTAGAACTTTAATGTTTTTGCTTTATGTTCTTAACCCATCTGCTTATACGAAAGTATCAGCAGTATTCTTTTTTTACTGATTGGAGTTATAACAAATGCTTCGTATGGTAAGATCCTTACTTTAAAGGTTTCTAAATTTTTGTTTCTTTATTGTAAATAGAAAATCGTTGGCAATGTATTATTTTTGTGTTGCTAGGAACTCCTCCGCTCTCCGCATTGGTAGTTAACCTGGTGTATTTACGTTTTCGTCCGGCTACGTCACTGTACGTAGCAAAATTTAATATTATGCTTAAATAAAATAAAAACATAATTTGTAATTGTCTGGTACAAATGATAGCTTGTTATGTGTAAAATGTATAATGGGTTCATTCCCCTCAGATAACTAAGTTGTTATGCTAGTTATTTATCTGTCATTTAGCGAACACTGTTCGATTAGAGGTTGAAACAGAAGTCGATTCGACTGGTTAAGGAGAAAGCCAAGATGGCTCTGAGCGAGTATGCTTGGTGCCGTGTTCGAAAAAAAGGTTTTTAAGCGATTAAAATCATTGTGTCATAGTCTGGTTACTGATGGATTTTAGTGTTGACTGATTTGTATTCCACTATTTGTGAAGTTCAGTTTGATTCCTGCCGATACGATGAAATTTTGGTGATCATCATTAATACATGCAATACTAGAAAAGTATAATTTTGGATAGATTTTGGAGTAATGAAAATTGTTGGCCACATTAAGTCAAGATTTTATTTAATTTGATAATATTTTATTAAAAAGGTTTTTGTGGGCTCCAACATAAGTTCAACGTTATAATTTGATTTTTTTGTGTGCATCGCAGATGTGTGTAGATTGGTCGATACATGGTGTTGTCTTGATCTGGTAAGTACATACAAGTTTTTTTGGTTCAACTGTACTTCATGCACGTGAGTGATTTTAACCTTAAAGGAATCCCAAGTTAGATGAAAGGTTGATATTTTATTTTAATGCTGTTATCTTGAAGTGGGTTTTGTTAAAACATTCCATTGTTGTTTTAGTAACTTTGCCACTTTTCAAGATGGCAGTATTGTTGTCTTGAATATTTATTCTGTGAGGAAACAATTTTTAGCTTCCGTAAAAATTGTTATTGAAACTTCATGTCAAAATATCTACAATTTTTAGGTACTACTATCACGTAGTATTTTTAAATTACATTAAAAGTATGCTTGCCTATTATTGAGGTCATGTACTTTAACCTTAAGACATGATTAATTCTTGAAGGACAAAATGTTGAAGTTTATTATTTGTGTAAATGGTAGAATTTAGTAACACTTAAAGGAAATATTTTTGATTCTTAATTGTAAAGTCTATCGTAGTACTACTCAAGACTATTTTTAATTTTAAAGTGTAAAATGATTAAGATAACGAATATCTTAGAGTTATGACATGTTGAGATACTGAAACTCGAAGGAAGTTTATGTTATTGAAGAAAGAACACTATTAGTTTCCTCTCACGTAAATTTTTTATTATGGTTGTAAATATTTCCGTTGAAACAAGATAAACAAATTTAAGTGAATATAATTTCATTTTTTGGATTGATTCTTTTATTATTAAAAATTTAAAAGAGGAAATTTCTTGGTTCTTATTAAGCAAATGATTAATTCTGTCTAATGTCAACAAATACACTGGGTACCTAATATTTTTGGAGCTTAAAAGCAAAAATGATATTTATTGGTGAATATTTTAAAGGACACAAACGGTGTCTTTGTTGTGCATTTGTTTGTTCACAGGATAGACCGAGACCTCTGTAATACATCTGGTAAATGGTATTTTGGTAAGTGTTTTGCAAGGTCGATATTTAGGTTTTGTAATTGCTTAAGCGGTATAGACTTCAGGCTTCCGCATTCCCCTAATACAATTACACGTGTTTTCATATGTCATTGTATTGAAAAATACGGTGGCGCTCTTTATCTATATTTTCGGTCGTTTGTCAACCCATGACCCAAGCTCATAATCCACCCAAAGCTAACACTCTACTAACCGTTTATCTTTAATGAGATTTCCTTTTCTTCAAGCCGGTTTCCATCCAATTTTACCTTGGACTTCTCTCTTTAACAGGAAATTCTCGAATTTGTGATATCAGGTAAGGTAGGCATTTATGTTATATGGAGGTCCAATTTGCTATCTTATATACACGAGGGAATTTTGATTACAGCCTAACCCGTTGGAATCTGGAGTGGAACTGCCGCTATTTTCTTTTTTGTTCCCTTCCTCGAAGTGACTCTGTCTTTATTTTAAATTGTTTACTTTGCTTATTTCTGGTTGGTGACCAGCAGCTACTTAATGGGTTTTGCTTGGACTTTGACTTTTATTGTCATTGTGCTGTGCTTGTCTATTTCGAAATTATAAGCTATTTTGCTGGTCTTAGTTGTAATATGCTATTTCCTCTATTGGAATAGCGCATAGGTTGAAGACCTGAATGAACTTATCATAAATTTAACTTTAACTACTATTTCTACAAATGAGGCTATCATATTTTACTAGTCTCCTATGTTAACATTTCTAATTAATTGGGTGAGTTTATGCGGGGTACTACACTAGCAAAAACCATAAATGTGTTGGATTACTAATAAAATGTAATAACACGAGTTATGTATCCTCCAATTGATGTATACATATTAAAATAGAATAATTAGGAAATTATTAGAAAGTGTTAAGAATACGCCAAGTGAAGTGCAACAAAGTAAATCAAGGACAATTTGTAAAGTTTATTAAAGTTCATGAAAGCGGATGCGCTATTTTGTATCGCAGACGATAGTGACACTGCAGATGTCAGGTCACAGGCGGTCACCGACGGTCAGGTACCGTGATTACTTAGAAATTAAGATTACAACAATATAATTATGAATAGAGTTAAGAATAAGCAAACATGAGATCTGCAAGTTCCCACAGCCATGTGAGGGGGCAGGGCTATTATAAAAAGTCCGGGAGCCCCAGTTGACGACAGTCAGTCAAGTGATCAGCTTTTACATTGCAGTAGCTTAGACTACTCAAAATAGTGCAATTATTAGTTATTTTTGGACTTAGAATAAATTTAATTCAAGCTTTGTAAAATTTCATAATTAATGTCTGTTTAACAAATAAAAATTGTTAAAAAGTTTGGAAATGGTTTTTTAAAAAGGCCGCTTCCAAGCAAGGTTTTTCATTATTCCTTAAATAGATTTATTTATATACCAAATGTTTCTCAACTAGAGTTGTGTTTATTACATGTCATTGATACCAGAATTCAAACTAATGAAATAAATAATTTTCACTATATTTTGTAGCATTATTACTGTATATTTTGACGTTTGTTTCAAAACATTTTATGGATCCGTTTATGAAATATATTTAAAAACGTGTATAAAGTCAAATATCTAGAGTTTCTTCTTGTTTTTGACTTCTGACCATATGACTGATCCGATTTTAGTAAGCTTTTGAATTCATATGCATAACTCCACCATTCGTGCATAGTCGAAAATCTTTTGTTTGCAATTTGTTTATTCGCGTGAAGTTGTTACGTGCCAAAGTGGCACTAAACATTGTTTTAGTTTAATTTTGATGTGCGGAAGTTTCGCGCCATAAATTCAAAAGACTCAGTGCGCGTATTTCCGTCACGTCAAAAGTGGGTTGGACGAATAATTTCGCGCCGACGCGTGAAAGAACAAAAGTGGGAGAAGTGTTTCTAGGAGACGCTTTAACGTGGCCGTTTTGCCTTTGAACATCGAGAAGGGCGGTCGTGTCTAGTATCGTATCTTCATTTTTATTATGTAGATTTCCTTTTGCTTATCTTGTTTGTCTTTACCTAATTAACCTATTCCTTTCCGTTCCGCTACATATAGAAATCTGATACGACTCTGGAGCAGTCCCACGACCCTAGAACGAGCCGGATGTCCATGCTCCACCAACAGCACCGGAGCCGTCACCATCATTAACTATCTTAATGGGGGCTCTAGCCATTGGAAGGCGTACGCTCCGTTAATTGCCTTAAAAGGGGCCGTCAGAAGCCCTTATGGACGTGCTGACGCCATCTTTATCTATCTTGAAGGACGCTTGGTGGACTTCGTGGAAATCTGGACCTATTATGTAAGTACCTTATTGACATAATTGTTTCCTAATTTAATTTATATATTGCGTAATTGCGTATTAAATTTGTGCATGGGTGACGTCATTGACAGATGGGCGCGCCAAAATCTGTACAAAGGTTAGCGTTACCAACCGCCCGTGGCGTCGCTTATTCCGCGCGTGCGCGATGTATTTATGAACTTTTAAGTGTAAGAATTTGAATTTTAAACTGTAAGAAAGTTAGCCCTCCAACTTTTGAAGAAAATAACTTTCTATAGCTCATTCGTTTGCACATTGTTTGCACATGTATGCACATCCGGTATTTTTGTTTGCACACTTTTCGTTTAAAAATTATTCAAGAAACAATTTATGGGGGGGGGGCTAACTTCACACTGGCCCCCCGACTTTAAAGAAATTTATTTTAAACCGGCGGAATTAATACATCATCGTTTGCACATGTATGCACATCCACTATTTTTGTTTGCACACCTTTCGTTTAAAAGTTATTAAAGAAACAATTGTGGCGGGCCAACTACGCACTAGCCCCCGACATTCAGCAAATTCATTTTAAACCGATGAAATTGATAGATCTTCGTTTGCACATGTATGCACATCTATTATTTTCGTTTGCACACTTCCAGTTTAAAAGTAATTTAACATTTAGCTTCATAGTCCTTGCTATACGATAGCTACTGTTGAAAACGTGAAAACATTGTTACAATAAATCCAATTGATACCTTTTCGTTTGCACATTACGAAACACATCAACTTTTTGTTTGCACACCACTGTAAGTAAAAAAAAATTTTTAATTTAATCAGGAGGGCTATATTCACACATGTCAAATATCGCATTTTTGTGCAATTCTAACATCTGACGACGGAAATCAAAGTATCTTCGTTTGTACATCATCAATCAAGTCGCTTTTTCGTGTGCACACCTTTAGTTCAAAACTTATTTAACATTTACTTTCGTAGTACTCGCTATACGATAGCTATTGTTCAAAATGTGCAAAAATGGATTACAGTAAGCCAAATTAATAACTTTTCGTTTGCACATTATGAAACACATCAACTTTTTGTTTGCACACTACTGTAAGTCAAAAAAAAATTTAAATTTAATCATGGGGGGCTAACTTCACACATGTCAAATATCGCATTTTTGTGCAATTCTAACATGTGATGACGGAAATCAAAGTATCTTCGTTTGCACATCGTGGATCAGGTTGCTTTTTCGTTTGCACACCTTTAGTTCAAAACTTATTTAACATTTACTTTCGTAGTACTCGCTATACGATAGTTATTGTTAAAAATGTGCAAAAATGGATTACAGTGAGCCTAATTGATAGCTTTTTGTTTGCACATTATGAAACACATCAACTTTTTGTTTGCACACCACTGCAAGCCAAAAAACATTTAAAATTTAATCGGAGGGGGGGCTAGCTTCACACATGTCAAATATCGCATTTTTGTGCAATTCTAACATATGATGACGGAAATCAAAATATCTTCGTTTGCAGATCGTAAATCAGGTTGCTTTTTCGTTTGCACACCTTTAGTTCAAAACTTATTTAACATTTATTTTCGTAGTACCCGCTATACGAGAGCTATTGTTTAAAATGTGCAAAAATGGACTACAGTGAGCCTAATTGATAGCTTTTCGTTTGCACATTTTGAAACACATCAACTTTTTGTTTACACACCACTGTAAGTCAAAAAACATTTTAAATTTAATCAGGGGGGGCTAACTTCACACATGTCAAATATCGCATTTTGGTGCAATTCTAACATGTGATGACGGAAATCAAAATATCTTCGTTTGCACATCATGAATCAGGTTGCTTTTTCGTTTGCACACCTTTAGTTCAAAACCTATTTAACATTTACTTTCGTAGTCCCCGCGTAAGGATAGCTACCGATGCTGTTTTAAAAAACCGATACGAATGCCGTTATTTATAAAATGCTGTAAAAACCTCTATTACTGTTTAATTATCTAACTACCACTAGTATCAACTCAAGCGGGTGCATCTGACAGCAAATTAATAGTCAAAAATACAACAGAAATTTCAAGTTTCGCTTGAGGGGAAGTACATACCTCCTGTTGTCTAGTATTCATACGAGACGGTTGAAAACGAAATTCTCAAACTAGCGACATCTTGTAGCGCTATATAATAATGTAAATACATGGGACTATATACATTTGAAAACAATATTTTAGTAATTGTGTTGATTAAAATACTCTCAATCAACGGTGTAGGATCATGTGTCTGTCTGGTAATGTGCAAACGAAAAGGTATCAATTAGGCTCACTGTAATCCATTTTTGCACATATTGAACAGTAGCTATCCTATAGCGGGAACTACGAAAGTAAATGTTAAATAAGTTTTGAACTAAAGGTGTGCAAACAAAAAAGCGACCTGATTCATAATGTGCAAACGAAGATACTTTGATTTCAGTCATCACATGTTAGAATTGCACAAAAATGCGATATTTGACATGTGTGAACTTAGCCCCCCCTGATAAAATTTAAATTTTTTTTTGACTTCAGTGGTGTGCAAACAAAAAATTAATGTGTCTCATAATGTGCAAACGAAAAGCTATCAATTAAGCTCACTGTAATCCATTTTTGCACATTTTGAACAATAGCTATCGTATAGCGAGTACTACGAAAATAAATGTTAAATAAGTTTTGAACTAAAGGTGTGCAAACAAAAAAGCGACTTGATTCATGATGTGCAAACGAAGATACTTTGATTTCCGTCATCAGATGTTAGAATTGCACAAAAATGCGATATTTGACGTGTGTGAACTTAGCTCCCCCACCATTAAATTAATTTTTTTTTCCTTACAGTGGTGTGCAAACAAAAAGTTGATGTGTTTCGTAATGTGCAAACGAAAGGTATCAATTAGATTCACTGTAATCCATTTTTGCAAAATTTGTTCAATAGCTCTTGTATAGCGGGTACTATGAAAGTAAATGTTAAATAAGTTTTGAACTAAAGGTGTGCAAACAAAAAAGCGACCTGATTCATGATGTGCAAACGAAGATACTTTGATTTCCATCATCACATGTTAGAATAGCACAAATATGCGATATTTGACATGTGTGAACTTAGCCCCCCCCTGATTAAATTAAAAATTTTTTTTGACTTCAGTGGTGTGCAAACAAAAAGTTAATGTGTCTCTTAATGTGAAAACGAAAAGCTATCAATTAGGCTCACTGTAATCCATTTTTGCACATTTTGAAAAATAGCTATCGTATAGCGAGTACTACGAAAGTAAATGTTAAATAAGTTTTGAACTAAAGGTGTGCAAACGAAAAAGCGACTTGATTCATGATGTGCAAACGAAGATACTTTGATTTCCGTCATCAGATATTAGAATTGCACAAAAATGCGATATTTGACATGTGTGAAGTTAGCCCCCCCCGATTAAATTAAAATTTTTTTTGACTTACAGTGGTGTGCAAAACAAAAAGTTGATGTGTTTCATAATGTGTAAACGAAAGGTATCAATTAGGCTCACTGTAATCCATTTTTGCAAAATTTGAACAATAGCTCGTGTATGGCGGGTACTATGAAGGTAAATGTTAAATAAGTTTTGAACTAAAGGTGTGCACACGAAAAAGCGACTTGATTCATGATGTACAAACGAAGATACTTTGATATCCGTCATCACATGTTAGAATTGCACAAAAATGAGATATTTGACATGTGTGAAGTTAGCCCTCCCCCCCTGAATAAATTAAAAAATTTTTTTAGTTACAGTGGTGTGCAAACAAAAAGTTGATGTGTTTCGTAATGTGCAAACGAAAAGGTATCAATTGGGTTCATTGTAACAATGTTTTCACGTTTTCAACAGCAGTTATCGTATAGCAAGGACTATGAAGCTGAATGTTAAATTACTTTTAAACTGGTAGTGTGCAAACGAAAATAATAGATGTGCATACATGTGCAAACGAAGATCTATCAATTTTGTCGATTTAAAATGAATTTGCTGAATGGAGGGGCTAGTGCGTAGTTGGCCCGCCACAATTATTTCTTTAATAACTTTTAAAAGAAAGGTGTGCAAACAAAAATAGTGGATGTGCATACATGTGCAAACGATGATGTATTAATTCTGCCGGTATAAAATAAATTTCTTGAAAGTCGGGGGGCCAGTGTGAAGTTAGCCCCCCCTAAATTGTTTCTTGAATAATTTTTAAACGAAAAGTGTGCAAACAAAAATACCGGATGTGCATACATGTGCAAACAATGTGCAAACGAATGAGCTATAGAAAGTTATTTTCTTCAAAAGTTGGGGGGCTAACTTCACGCGAATAATTTATTTGAGGTACCACCCCATTTTTAACTAGGTTAACCGGATTAAACAGTTGAAGGAATTTGTCATAAAAAACCCCAGGCAAAAAATATTTGCCAGAGGCCCCGCAAAAGTCTAAAAGGCGCCTTGCCTCTCTCTGAACTTACGTTTGCAAAACAATTCAGTCTTGTAAAAAATGCTTGTTAAGTTAATTACATCTTAATATATTTTATCAAGGCGCTCTTAAAATAACTTTAATCAAAAGCGCTTTTTAATTAGGAAGACATAACTCACAAAAACAAGGACAAAACGTTTTAGTATGAATAAAATTACATCCTTGGACGACGCCCTAAAAATATAAAACCTCCAGAAACCTTTATGATAAACGACCGTTGCTTACTGTAATCTTGCTGTAGAGAGTACGTCTTAAAAGGAAGGTAGCAATAAAGAGCATCTGTAAAGGTAAAGCGTGTCATTTAATGAGAGGGGTTTATCACGAGCCTCCAATGGAAAGCGCTTGCTACGAGATAACTGTTTATTGCAAATTTCACCAAAAACCATAAAAAATCTTGACATTCGGCTATAAAAACGACATTAACAAAAATACAGTAAAGAACGAGAATTGAGAAGTTCACTGTAAGTGCGGCACTTAAGAATCTGGAATCTTAAAAAGATTGAACAAGACTTCTACATTTGTGTCCCCCTGCAGTTTGATTGTTTCCCGAAGTGGGAGTGAGTTGGAATTGCGAGGGTGCAATGCGACACCAGACTAAAATAATAAATTATGCTTTAGTTGCACCAATCAGACTAAGTGTTCTTTATGCTCAAAAAGTCATTAATGAAATAATTGAAGTGTTGGAAAAAGGAACTCGATGGCTGACGTTGCATTTACAAATATACGAATTTTAACAGAATTACTCAGTTTTTCATAAAGTAAGCTCCAAGAAGTAACTGATTGGAAAAATAAAGTCCCACTGGAGTCTTATGCATAGGTAGCCTCAGTTCTTACTTGTGCTCTCCTTTATTGATAATACATATAGTGAATAAAACAATTGCTTTAGTAGAAAAGTTAGAATAAAAGTTATTATTGGAGAATTTCGTAAAATTAATTTTTCATTCATTTTGAGGAAAAATCCTACTCGTTATAAAAATCAATGTTCACCACAGGAAAGGATTTGTATTTCATTGACTTTGTATATAAAGGCACTATTCTAAAACAATAACTTCAAATTCGTTTCGTAACTATTTCAAAGGTTATGTTGTTATACTCCCGCTGTTCTAGTCTAAGGTATAACCGTTAACGTCCCGCGCGTAATTGATAAGAGCCACTACGACAGTTGGCAACACAAAATAAGCACGTACATAATATTGCACAAGATATTACGTCATTATTGCGTCTCAGATCGTATTACATACGAAAAATATTTATTGTAATACCCGAGACGCCTAAAGGAAATAGATAAACTGTACTCATGTAAAATGTGGAGCTCTTCACGATTTGAGGTTATTCTTACGGCAGAATCTCGGCGTTAGTTAGGTGTGGGTCAGCCTTCGCCCTCGTTGAAACCAAATTAATTTGTCTTTCCTCTTCTTGTTTGTAGCGGTACGATAAAGGATCAACCAGGTAAAGAGAAACGATAATAGGTACGACAGAGGAAACCTACACTATCTGAAAGAGAAGACAAAAAAGACACAGATAACCTTACTGTTCGACGTCTCGTTCACTAGTCCCTGACGTGACGGAAACCGCCACTTACTTCCTCACTCCGCGTCTGCGCATTTTCTGGCGCCGACGCAACTGTTGGAAGTGACGGAAATGCACGCACAAGTCTATTTTTTAAAATATTGGAGCGATTTCAGTCACATTTTTAAACTAAAAACAGAAATGTTTACATAGCCGATTTTCGGCATGTAACAATGTATTATTTACCTTCAAGTCTGTTACATGCATAAAGAAAATTAAACGGTGTCTATTGTTCCCTTCTAATTATCTCACAATGTTCCAACGACTGGCTAGTGTTTAGAAATTGGCGCCGTTTGCATCATAACCTGTAACGCGTGGGTGAGTTACGCACCCCCCATATTTATATGTATATAAAATTAAACGTAATAAGTATGTCTTAGTAATAGCATGATACATTGTATATAGGAAGGCTATATATTAAGTGTTACCAGAGTTCATATCAGAAATAACAATTAGAAAAGACTACTTTGTATTCCAGACGCAACTTGATACCAGAGGTGAAGAAACAATGAACTGCAATCAAGCAGACTCATTTATTATTACTTAGAATAAGACAATGTATGATTTATCAAGAAACTGCAGCAAGCAAGATCTGCACTTTCCACAAAATGATGTGAGACCATAGGCTTCGTGTTAAATGTAAGAAGCCCTGATCCCCAGTTAGTCTTCGAACTTCATAACTGCAACATAGTTAGGTGTTCAAGCTACTCATTCGTAATTATTAATTATTGATTTATTTAAATATTAACTTAAAGTATTTTTCAATTACTATACGTTTAATGAACATAAGCGTTCAAGTTGTTGTAAGAAATAAAGCATCTTTTGTAATTATAGAATTAAAACAAATTTGATAGTAGTGTTTTTGGAAATAAACTTTTTAAAAAGAAACTCCCAACGACTCAAAATCTATCTGGACCAGACATAAAAAGAGAAAAATTAGTCTCAAACGGACAAACTTTTTTACGTTTACTTTACGATGGTAGATTAAAACCACACCCTTTTTAATTCACTATTCGTTTACTTAGATTCTGCTCAAATCCTCAACAACACCCGGTATATTGGACCTTCCTACAATGGATACGCTTTCTAATAATTTTCAATTTCAAATAAATTTGCTTTAAAACAAAAGTTTATTCTATAAATTAAATAGTCTATACCTTGTTTTAGGTATCCGTGAACTTGCTAAACATTGCGATGGCGTGTAATTACTTTCTCTATTGTTTCAATCTAAAACTCGTTAAAATAACGTATTGAACTATTCGATAAACCGTGTTTCGAGTTTCCTAATCATCTGTTATTATGTTTTGATAGCACTAGCATTGAGTTGGATTCTTGTTATTTTAAAAGATACACTTAGACAAAGAAAACATTCGTCGGTATTATTATATTTTTGGTTTCCGTTTTCTTTCTGGAATTTCGCGCAACGCAATACAGCGTGCTTTTTCCGGTGGCCCTAAAGCCCCGTTGGATTGTCGCTCCTGTTGTTATGGGGGGACACCCACGGACCGCCTGCTCCTTGCACACGTTGGTGAGTGTTAATTTACGATTTTTTTTTATTGTGGCATTGACCCTTGTGAAATGGTCACAACAATATGCTTCTGGTGGTCAACTTGACGCCTAAACTTGGTAGGTTTTTTTTGTTTTTGGGAGCATGATTATCTTTACGGGAGGGGCTAGTTAATGTTAATATTGTTCGTATGAGGACCATTCCAACTAGTTAATTGCATACTCACGATGGTGATTCAGCACTATTGGCTTTCTCTTTTTTTCTGGGGTTGTAAACATATGTTAATTAAGATATTGTAGCGCCGACGTTATATAAATGTAATTTGAGGTATACTATAAGGAGCTGTTGTGTTTAGTGTTGAATTTGTTAGGATGTTATTATTTCAGAGGGGCGTTGACCTAGAAACTGCAGCTCGCCATTTTAAGGGAGGGTTTATTACTTCTGTTTTCTTGAGATATATATATATATATATATATATATATATATATTGATATGATAACGCTGTACTCGGTGTCAATGGACGTTTTCTATAACTCCACCTCTCTGTGTTTTCCTAATCAAATTTAAATCTCACTAATTTTATTATTATTATGCCACGGCTAGCTTTTATTATTCTACACAGAGTGCACAACGTTACAATGATCATTTTTTTCCTTCTTCACCCCTTTCTGATTACCTATCTGTTTGAATTATAAAACGAAGTTAATTAATTTCATATAATGAAAAGAAATATTATGTACAAGTTTTGAAAACTATTAAAATACACCCTTCAATCAATCAATATTACAAGTCTTATTTATCCCAAAATTTATATGCTTTGCAATCAATCTAAAGTCACCAAAAACTACCCTTTTTATCGAAGAAACCTAGAACGTTCTAAACCCCTTTATAATGTGACGTACTTTTAACGTATGCAATGTTTGTGTTGACTTCGTTACACTTTTATATCAATTACGCAAATTCAGTATTCAAATTTAAATAGAAAAATATCTTAAAACTAAATGGATCTGACCTGTTACTGCTCTGCTTAATTGAACCCCTGGGTTTCCATAAATTACTTCTTGCTTCTTTGTTTTATTTGCATTGAATCTCGCAACTCAAAATTGTACCAAAATCGTCGACGGTGATTTGAAGTATTACATTAATCCATTTAAAATACCCCCATATTCGAATTATCATCAACTATAATATCTATCCACTCATTTGAAATATTATCCCATCAATTAGAATTATTTTCATGCATTTAAATTATTATATCGTATACTCGAATTATCCATTCATTCAGATCATTATACCACATTCGGAATTATTATCACGCAATTAGGATTATCCATACACTCGGAATTATTATTACCCAATTAGGATTATCCATACACTCGGAACCCTATTATTATCTTATTAGTTAAAATAAATTACCCCAAATTCTACTCACGTTAAACGGCAATATAAATTTTCATATTTGTAGCGCTTATTTGTCACTATCTATTTTATTAAACATTTAAAATTACGCGTGACTTTTTGATTCAGAGTGGCGCAGCATTGCCCTCTTGAGTTAAAACTGAACTGTCTTATCATTAGTTCGCTGTTAAATATAGGCTGATCCCACTTGCATGTGGGTTGGGTTTTCAACAAGTCTGTAGCTATCTTAACCAATAAGGTTGTAATGTAATATATTCGGTTTTCAGGGTAATGGTATTTTGCCACAGATGCCTCATAATCAGACCATACGTTGTTTTGTGTAAATATCGCGCTTTCCATATTATACAAAATACATGATGTAATTTCAATTTTACTTTCGTCTATTTTATGCGTTTTTGAACTGCATTTTCTCATCAAAAATGTTGATTGTTTCTATGCACTTACACAAGGCTTTGTTAAGTTTTATCTCTTATCTTCGTATTATATTATAACTAATTAGAACACTTTTCAATGCGTGTTTAATTACATGTACTATCCTTTCCTCTAAATACGCGTACTTTTACTGAAAGACATTGTTACTTGCATTACTTAAAATTAATAAAGCTCTATATAACAAGTGTTAAATACTTGTTATTTACCTAATGTATGAATTACCTATTTCTATGCTACATATGCGCCTTATTGTTGTAAGATGTGTTTATTTGCATCGCTTAAAACTAATTATGCTCTATATACAGGGTGTTAATTGCTTACTGTTTACATAATATCTAAATTACTTAATTTTCTGTTAAATAAATGCAGTTTTCTTCTTCCTATTGCAATTTATGGTTACTACACGACCCTTGCTATACAATACACCCTTAAACAACTCCTTATCACAGCATTTTATATATAACGGGGGGTTTATTACTTTTGTTTTCTTGATATATGTAAAGGGAAGGTTTATTGTTTTTTTGGGTTTTTTTGTTTGCTTGTTATACTACTATGCTATGTTCATTTAAAATGTCATTTAGATTAATTTTACGTATTAATACGTTTTGTTAACTTCTTATTTTTATTTCAGGCTGTCCGTCATAATTATAATTTTTTGTATTTATAATACCCCGCCGACGCACCAACTGAGCCCGAAATTCTTTTTTTTTGTCTTTTAGGCTACGTAAATGTACGTAGCAACTTGATATTGATATACTCTGTATATTATGATTTGATATATACTAGCGTTCAGTAAGTAAGTTCTATTGAAATTATAAACTTAAAATCACAAAGACGTTGTTTTATTTATGGTAAAATACATATTGAAACGGAACTTAGGGTCATAAATTATTTGAAACACAAAAAGAGTAAACAAAATATTTATTTCTGTAAATGTTCATAACGGAATCATGCCATGTTTAGAAATTCAATTCAATTCAATGATACATAGCGTTACGATACGTTTCTGTAATATATTGCGCATATACTTAATGAGAAATTTCTAACTTCTTATTGTATTCACGGTCATTATTAATAAATTTCAACGGCTTTCTAAACTGAAACGCTTACTCATTCCTTACCCTGTACAATTTTATTAGTATGTTTAGTATAATTTAAAGAATCTCATCTTTCTTTATTTGGATATAGCATTTAAAAATATTATCGCAAGTTATGTATAAAATGAGTTCTCTACATATGTATTTAACAAATTCAATTCAATTGGAATTTGCCGGTCTTCATCTACATATGAATGTTTATTGGAAAATACAATGCATGACATTGGAATATAAATTATCAATTGGATTTCTCGTTATAGATAGTTGTTCGCTCTGAATTTGCTAATGTGGATTCTTTCTGATTGTGCCGGTTCTTTGTGACGTTCCGTTTGTCTTATTATAATTAATTCATATAGTAGGTATAAGTTTCCCTAAATCAATCCCTGTTCATATTTAATAATTTAATAAGCATACAATTTGTTTTATTTTCAAAAACTAATTCAAGGAATTCTATTGTGCATGGGATATAATTAAGTTGTTTGGTGCGTGCCCAGAGGTGGCGAATAAGGGCCAAAGAATGTTTGTGCGCGAATAAGTGAAAAATATTAATTTTGGTAATGGGAAATATTATGTAAATAATTAGGTATTCGTAAAAATGGTTAATTTATAAGAAAGGACCACAGATGATTCTGATGCAAGTAATTATAATAAATAAAAGTAAACAATAAATGTACTCACAATTTGTGCGAGTGTCAACCCCTATGACGGTGGTCACTTGAATTATTGCGAAACTCTACCGACAACGTCCTTGCTGGACAATGTTTTATGTTTAACGCTTGAAACTCGAATCTTTACTGGTTTATTGTAACTAGGACACTTTTGCTATGCGATAACTTGTCCTTACAAAAACACATACTTGCATCGGTCTTAAGAAAAGAATAAAGTAAACGACCAAACAAGGGAAAAGAATCAAATTTATTAATGTTTAAACTTTCTGAATATCTTGGCCGAGAGAATTTGAGGTTTTTAAATTATAATTTGGTGTAACAAAGAATTAATGCCTGACAATATTTTGGAGGGGAAACCTAGAAACCTAGTTGTATTAAATTAAAAATTGATAAAACGATCTATGTATTTTTGAAAATATCCTTAAGTAAGACATAGATATGAATATTTCTTGTAACAAGGATAAATTCCATTTTTAAAGTTTCACTTTTAAAGTAGATTAATTAAAAGTCAGAAAATGTATGATATTATGGGATAATCCCTTAAAATAAATACGTTTAATGTGAATATCAAAAAGTACTTGTCAAGATAAATTACACAGTCGAACTTAGTAATAAAGTAGTTAGTCGTTGTATCAAGAAGAATCTAGTGTTAGTAAACTATGTAATAATTATCATCAGTACATTATGGTTTTTAGCGTTTGAGAATAAACAGGGTTATATTCGAACAAATAAAGAACAGTGAAAAAAAAGTTAGTAACAGCACAGTAATGAAGAGTGGTAACAGCATCATATTTAAAGAAAGAACGTTGTTTTAATTAATTGTTGACTACCAACTAAAACTTGAGAGTATACTTTGCAATTAATATTACTTTGGCGTTCGATTAAATACAACCCCTGGTTAAATATAGAACAAATTAAAAAGAACACGCATACTGCAATCACATAAATCCAGAGAAACAAACAAATTAAGTAGTGCCCAGTTTAAGTGAAAGTCATATACACATTTTGTGGAAGCTGAATAGGAATAATCAATTATTAACACAATGAAATCATAATGTAAAATATTCAAAACTTCCTTAAGCTAAAGTTGACAACGAATACTGCAGGCGACTACTAAAGAGTGTCCCAAAATGCACACAAGAAGTAGTTTTCATAAAAACACACATTTTTAATTTCATTGATTCATAAAGTTTACAGTATCGAATAGCATTTCGGGGAAAAGGTTTTTACGGCTTAGCTAGCACATACGTATTTTTTGTCGAAAATTTCCATAACGGTTTTGTATAAATGTGGCTGAATTTCGTTGATACAGCGCTCAATTTCCTTTTTCAAAATGAAGGTAGTCGTGGACCTGTTGACATAAACTATAGACTTCAAAACCACAAAGGAAAAGGTCCAACGGCTGCAGTGCGTTCGTGTTACTTTAAATATAAATCAGAAAGAAGATATAAATATTTAATTTGAATGGACAAGCTAAATATGGTCGCACCTTATATAGTAGATTTTAGGAATAGTTAATGTTAATTAAGCATGGCATTTCAAATTAAAGGTAGCTCAAATAAGGTATAACATTATTTCTTCTAAATACATAGCCAACGTAATAATCAGGACGTTGACGTATTTAAAAACCGCAAACAAAAGACGGATGTGAATGTTACAAGACGCTGCGTATGCACTTCCCACAAAAAGGCAATTTACAATAAACAGCTGTCGTCGGTTTCGACAATCAAGGACATACAGATGTTATCATATTGCAATAACAAAACATATCACAAAGAAAGTACGTAAAATGCTTAATTCTGGTACAATAACCTTGTATTTAAGCACAAATTAAATATGATACATTGTGGCAACGGAACCTTATCCGCATTTAGAATGCACAACAAGAAAAAAAAAGTATAATGAGTAAGCTCAAAAAGCAAGTTATGTGTAGAAATAAAATACAGAAGTTAAGTTGGAACTAAACACAGCTCCAAAATTCAGACACAACTTCTCCAAAGGGAAAAATTCGGTATCCAAGCTTTTGATTAACATTGTTTGCAAGTTTTGGTAAGGAAAGCTAGCCTGTGCACGGGGATTTTGAAACTTGTATAGACACCGGTAACAAAGAGCTTTTGTAACCGCGGGTCAGCACAAAAAAGTGGTTTTGGTTTGTGTTAAAAATCTGTTAGTTGGAAAAAAGTTTTGAAAGAAAGGTTGGTGTTACTAGACTTTCTTTAATATCTGCAACACCCATGAGTAAAATTAGAACTTTTTTGTAAATGTTGAATAATTGGATAACTTGTGGATTTTAAATACAAGTTGTAAATGATTTGTATCGATGTAGTAAAAAATTAATGAAACGTAAAAATGATTATTTTGTTGGATTATGAAATCACAACGGAACTTGTTCTTTTGTAAATTTAAGTATACTGGTGTCGGGAAATAACGTTTGAGCATTTTGAAAAATTAGGAAATAGGTATGTATTACTTTTAAAGCATTTTTAATAAACAATTGAATGATAAAAAGTAAAAGATGGTATTGCACTGTTTTATATGTATTGTTATTCAGGGTATTTACAGAAATAGAATCTAGAATGTCATATATGTCAATACTGTAAGCTGGAACAATGGTATGGTAGTATTATTGAATGATTTTTTGCTTTTTCTTTACGATTCTTTGTAGTAACTTTTAGTAATACCTGGCCAGTCTGATATTAGGAAATTAAGTTCTTTTTAGGAAAATATTTGTATTCATATTGATATTATGTAATATTAATATTAGTTATTTATGACCTAGCTAAAAATAGATAAATTGCTGAAAAGATATCCAGCCACCCCAGTGATGAAGCAGTATTTGAGAGAGGCCCTCCATTTTACAATTTTCCTTAATATTACCAAAGTTGAGTGTTTTTAAAGTATTCTAGAGAAAGATTAAGTATCGTGTGATAAGATTTAAAAACCCAAAAGCAAAAGGAGATTTATCCGGAATAACATCTTCCGTATAAAGGGAATATCAAAGAAATTGGTGAGACAAGAAGGTTTGGGTACCTAATTATGACAACAAAACAGGCCTTTCAAAGCAAGCGGTTACTGTAGCGTAGGTTTTTTTATTTCAGCCATTGGAAATGCTCATTTCATTATTTTTATCCTTTAAACCCACTCCCGCACCACTGTATTTAGCCAATGCACCCTTAAAATTGTTACTAGGTTCCCGCCCTTTATGGGCAAATCTAAATTTATAACGCAACATCACTTTCACTTGTGATATTGTCGGAGGTTTTCACGGCCCGAGTCATTATAAATATTTATAGTTTCAGGTTGGGACCGTGTCATCTTATAAACTAAGGTTGACGTTTCGCCCACTTTTGTAAGGCGCCTCATCAGGACAAGATTGTTCCTAAGGTTGTATGGCGTGCAGCACCGTCTTGTTACTAAGCCCAATGTCCCGGATTCGATTCCCGTCAGGGACCGCTTGAAAAATGTTAAGTGGGCATTTTCACACAAATACGCCCCCGTTCGATTGCGATGAAGTAGGTCCCATGTGTGTGTGTTTGAGTGTTGTCACGTACGTTAAATATCTCCTTGCTTCGAACAGCCAGGTTTCGGTAAAATAAAAATTTCCAGGTAAAAAGTACTTGCTACCTGACCAACTTAGCATCTTCGAGTGGAGCATTGAAAAATTAAACGTAGGGCACCGTTTTCTGGAAATCACATTCCGTCCATGTCCATACCTTGCAATTTAGGAACAAAAAACTGGATTATCATGTCGTTATATCTAAAAACCGTAAGCTATTATTGCCTCACTAGCCGCATTTTCCAATAGGAACAGTTCGATCTTGCCTCTAGCCAAAAATCCGCACCAAACAATGACACGTTATGGATGTATTTGTATCTCAACAATACTCGTAAATTTTCTGAACCCCACATGCGACAATTTTGTCGATTAATGAAGATATCAGGATGAAAATAAGCCTGATCGCTAAAGATGATTTTGTTCGAAGCATAAACGTCCACTTCTTCGGTTTTCGAATCACCACGAATTTTCTACGCATAAAAATGCAGATCTTTCATGAGAATACGATGCAGAGCTTTTCAAAGTGCCCAAATTCTTTACACAGCGGCGAATTGATGTTTTTGAACCCTCAGCTTTCGCCCTCATAAACTGTTTTAATGTTTTGTGTTGAATGGTTTGTTGAAGGATGGCTAGAGTGTAAAAGATCACTAATTTATACAGTCTCCTTAAATTTTTTTAATTACTATTTTCATAGTTGAAAGAGTTAAATCACTATTCTGACCCTATTTTGTACAAAAAACTGCAAACTGTAGTTGTTAAACCTTTATTATTTTATGAATAACGCCCGATGAAAACGCGTTGTCCTTTCGTGTAGCGCTCCATGAACTGTCAGCTTTTTCCTCGATGCAACACTTTACGGCACAAATTGCGCGAAATTTATATCTTTCGCGAATTTTGGGTCGCCCTTCATAAGTACGCACAATAACCGCTCCACGATGACTTTACAGTGGATTCAAACTGAGTATGTTACGCGTTAAAAGCGCTCCACAACTCATATTTAGTAAATAATTAAGTATGGAAGATTTTTGTATAATTAATTTAGGTATATTACATATATTTGTGTAATATAGTTAAGAAAATAGGCTTGTATAAATTACCTTTATGTTTTCGTAGTAACAGTTTTTCTATCGTGGGAAAGGAATGCCAAATATAATTCCCACGGTGTGCAACAGATATATGTCGCTTTTTCGACCAATCAGGACGGCAAACAAAAAAGGCGGTAGTGGTCTTCTTACAAGTTGAAGAAGCCAGCCGTCGTATTTATTCTAGTCGTGACGCTCATCTTTAATTACTTGTGAGGGACTACATATAAACGGTGTAGTGAAGTTTTATCTGTCGTTCTTTATACCAATTCCTTACCCATCAATATCGTGTGTTCGCGTTTATGTTTTAGAGAAAGCAACAAAATCCACCACGGAAATCTAATCTAGAAGCGGCACACCGCATCCACGCCAAAGACAGACATCATCGTATTCGATTCCCAGCTTGCCAATATGTATTAATTTAGAAGGTAGACCAAATTATAATTAATTTACATAGTTAATTTAAAACGTAAATTATGCAAACCTATTTGTAAATTCTGTGAAACCTAGTACGCACTCTGTGCGGGCAAGCGAGTAACTAAAACCTTTACCTTTATCTGGAAGTAACAAGTAAGGCAATGTTAAATTATAAATATACCATTTTAAACACGGAAAGATGTAAATGTCACTATATACAAGCAACCAAAAGAGCTTAAATAAATTTAGTTAATTTTCAAAAACCTAAAAATATAAATTTTCGCTAGGAAACAAGTACTGGCATCTAACTTTCGGAAAAAAACGGAAAAATGTCATAGTCTCTTTGCAGAATTTGGTAACGTAATTTAACAGCTTCGAAGAGCATTCCACAGGAATCTAATTGAGAAATTGCATGACAACGATCTCTACGATAAAAATCACAAAACGTTCCAGAAAAGTGTGTGGATAACGACTACAGACAGAAAATCATTTAAATTTTATTACAAACCCCTCCAGCCCTGTCATCATTCAATTAAGTAACATTCTCCTACGGATACCACAAACCGAGAAGGATGAACATTCATCCGTTTCTGAACAGTAGAGAATGGAATATTTGATTCGGCATTCCAGTGCCGCATGCCAAGCGGGTCAAATTTTAAATAGAACGTACAAAAAGGGTTGTTTTAACGAGGTCTTCAACGCTCGCTTTTATTATGGTTCTGATTAAAACGCGAATACGTTATACACTAGCGAGCTGTGTGTATAATGTAAATTAATGAATTTATTTGGGCAATTTTACTTTACGTTTTCCACAAAATTAAAAAACAACAATGTGGGGATTGTGGTTCACAAAGTCACAAATCACAATGAAAAATGAAATATTTTCCTAAATATATGTAAAAAGCCTTTTCGAGCTATGGTTCATTTTCAAAAATTTATTGAGCTTATTTATCACAAAACAGATTCAGATGCCACGTATATAAACTGTTTGATATGCGTTTTCATCCAAGAACCTAGTTCGTCAACCACAAGTTAGCCAAAAGTTCCCCCAGCCTTTAATGTATACAGGGTTGTACACGTTTAAATAGGTTTCTATTTATTTCATCCAATAATTCAATAAGAAAAAATCAAATATTTATGAAATGATCGATATGATAAAAATATAAAAGCTACTTTAGGTCACTGCGTTAGTATAAATAATTATTAATTTTGCACACGAAAAATTTATATATTTTTCTACAAATTGCAATAATTAAACTCAGGGTAGGTATTTATCTAGAGTATAAAAGGGAAGGTTAAACACCCTTGCTTCTTACACAAAAATTGTAACGATGTTACGCTCCAAAAACCTCTCTACAATTTTTGTATAAATATTATCAGGGTATTACTCATAGAAATGTGGTCTAGGTGTTCTCCGGTAATGTTCGAGAAAGAATGGCTTTTTATTATTGTGCGATTTTGTGGTAACAACCGTTTCCACGAGTCGTGGAGCGAACACATGACGTTTTCCGACCAATGAGGATGGGTGATTAATTTTCATATTATTGGAAGCGCCGCCACGATAAGATTCTCAACGTGACCACCTATCTTGGACGACTTGTGCGGAAGTGCATTAAAAATGTAGTGAAGTTTAACCTGTCGATTCGCTACTTATCCCGATTCAACATCGTACCTTTGCCTTGTGTTCCAATCTAAGGTTTTAGGAAACAAACACAGCGAGCCTATTACAAGAATTTGAGCTAGAGCGGCAAACCGCGTCCATGATACACGAACCCTGATTGATTTTATAAATATCGTATCTGATACACAGTCTGCTAATATGTA
Organism: Platerodrilus igneus; assembly: GCA_036346225.1. NCBI lineage: Eukaryota > Metazoa > Arthropoda > Insecta > Coleoptera > Lycidae > Platerodrilus > Platerodrilus igneus. Next base: position 6,662,053 of record JARFIW010001115.1, read on the forward strand.
TAAATTAGAAAGTAAGCAGTGTTATAAATTAGGGTAATGGCCAAGTTAGCCGTCAGCATAGCAGTTTTTTAATCTTTTCATCTAATACGCGAGTTACATATCCCCCAAATTAATGTATATGTATATTGAAATAAAATTATGAAGTCTTAATTGTTACATTGGATAATTGAAGGACACAGTATAAAAGGTTAATGGAAGTTTATAAACCAGACATGAGAACGGAAACAGTTACTTTGTATTCCAGACGTAATATGACACTGCAGGTGTAGGTCACAGTAGGTTATAATACAGCAATTATTAGAATTAAGATAATTAAAATGTAATACTTTGTAATGTATCAAGAAATAGCAGACATAAGATCTGCATTTCCCACAAGAGATGTAAGAGCAAGGATAGCATAAATACCCTCAAGAGCCCAAGATGGCCAGTCAGTCTGGAAACTCCATAACTTTAGCATTGTTAATTGTTCGAAGCTAGTCATTAGTAGTTATTAATTATTGATTATTGATTTGTTAAACTATTAACTTATAGTATTTTTTAATTTCAAGTACCTAATGCTTAATGTATATAGACGTTCAAGTGTCTTAAAAGAAATAAAGTCATTTTGTAATTATTTAATTAAGATACACTTAATAGAAGTGTTTTGTTTGGAAATAAAATCTTTTTAAAAAGAAGCTTCTAACAGCCCAAAACCATCTCACGTTCTATAAAATAAACAGGTACAGCATTAGAAATAATTCAAGTTAAAAGTACACCCAAACAAGTGCAGTTATAGTTTACAATAAAACAAAATAAGATACCAGTAATATCATTAAAATGTAGTTTAATCACTTGGATACAGACAATTACTTAGTAAAACTCACAAATACCAGCTTGCAAAAGATTTCGCCCGACATAATAATCAAATACAATATAATGTTAAAGACTACAATGCACCCAATTGCAGGATTGTTGAGTAGTTACGATAACATTAATGAAGCATCAAACCATATCAAATCACGTATTTTTCACGTGATACCAGTAAGCTCATTATGAGGACCGTAATACAATCACATATCCCCGAAGACATAGAGAGTGGGAGAAAATGATGACAGCTAGACATCCGACGGAAACAGGGAAATCAATTATTCGCAAACCGGTAACGCGAAACATGTCAAAAGTTATAATTAATAAAGAGAATTCAAAGAATCTCAATGGCTATGCGATTAGTAACCAAGCGTTCAATCGACAAGGACCTCGATTTCTAATTTGAACTGTTTGGTTCCAAACAAACTTGGTTGGAAGTTAAACCATTTTTTTGCAACGTGAAGTCGTCTGGCGAAATGAAAACTCTTATTTAAACTGGAATTCAGCTGAAATTTAGATAAAATAATGAAACGTCCACAAGTATTGTAAATTATGGTGTTTACTTTAGTAGATTTACGAAATCTAAACATTGGAATTTAATTCCACAAGGTTGAGGATGTACTTAGACTATTACAGATGAATAGTAAATGATATAACCAATCGAAAGTGACTGGATTATATAATTCAAAATTTTTGTACGTGTACCTTCATACAGGAATAATGATATGATGGTGTATTAAAATAGATTTAGGTGACTCAGTGAGACGAATGTGTTTTTGATAAAATAAATCGCTTGTAAAGAAAACTACATTCCTCCAGAAGGCCGACCTAATTAGGACCCCAAAGAATGCTCGTCTTCTTGAGGATTGTCACTAGACCAGACGAGTTGGCGCCTATAAATTAAGGCAGTATTGAAAGCGCTTAGGAATGTAATTCTCTCTCATAGAATGTAACTATTCGGACGGGTTCGATCGGGTCTGTGGACGTAATTAAATTCTTTAAATAAACCTTCTATATTCAAAATCGGTACAAAATTAGATTCTAAATATTCTAAATATTCTAAATATTCTAAATATTTTAAGACACAGTACATATTAGGTACTTTATAACGCCGTAATTATAGAGTTTAGAAAAAATTGCGATCCTTAGATTATGACGCTAACGCTTCGAACCCGTCCGTCCGCGTTCGCGACCCAATTTTGACAGAAGTAGAATAATATCGTGTAAATTTACTAGCACAATTTTCGAAAAATAGACCTCCTACGTAGAAACAACGTTGAATTCTGATTCTAAATCGATTGTTGGTTCTCTCCGAGTATATTAAGTATTTGTAAGTAAATTTTGGAAACCACCTTGCGTTCATGTAGATCGATACCATGCCGGGTTTCTCGTACCGCGTTCGGCTCGTAAGTATGAGAAAATTATGGCTTTTTTATACGCAACGCACGACGTAATCGCAAAACCAAATTCGCCAAAAGTACCCACTCCCGACGAAGATATACCGTTTACTTTCCCACAACTGTGTATATCCCACGCCCCTTCCAATTCGCCACTACGGCCACTCTCAGAAGAGATACGCGATTAGCCAACCCTTGAACCTATCAACTATTGGAGCAAATGCCAGATACCAAATCTTATAGTTGTTTGAAAAAAAAGTAAGACCTTCGTTCTTACCAGATTCTGTTATCTTCATAACTTTCAACTTCCTTAAGCCATATCATCTACTGTTTAGGATTACTGTTAGCCATTTTAAAACACTAAACACGAACCCTATACCTTCAAATTTCACAAAAATATAGAAATCATACCAAAGCAACAACAAGGAGACAAGATTGATTACGTAACGTAGAAACTAGTAGGGTATTTGAAAACCTTGATGAACTTGCAGCTAGATTTGCGTTCACAATAACTGACATTCCAACGCCACCACGAACTTGTTGTGATACTTGTAGTTAAAGATTATTGGAAGCGATAACAACCTAAACATCAACACTACTGAGATACAGGACACCAACTAGCGTTAGGGTGCCTTAATGTGGCCAGCGACCTGTATTCCAGCTACTTTGAATTTAATTTTCTATTTTTTATTTCTTAACCATACAGATGTATTAATATTTGTTTTTTATATAAAATTAAATATAAACAAATTAGTACTTTAAATTTTATGCAAACGACTCAAACAAGCCGCATTCCATAAGGTACAGGCTATATAATTTCTTTCATCCAACATTCAGCTAACAATGATGCTACAAAATTACTACTTCAACATTGTACGCTGTTAGAAATTAGACTTGAAGCATACAATCTAAAAAGTCAAAAATCAAGAGGGTGAAATTGAAATTCCGCTTTAATTTATATCCGAAAAGATTTGACGTCACAAACAAATTTTACATGTTAATTATATTCAGCTATCTGAATTTTAAAAATCGTGGAATTTCAATCGAGATGCTGCTTATTACCAATCGAATATTACATCTTTTTGCGAAATAATTTACACCTGCCCGTCCAATTTCTAACACATGCGTTTATATTAATTAATTCGTTAAATTATAGAAATAAAATCAGCTGGTATCTCCTGTAGTAAGACGACCGGGAATTTTTAAGTGTGTGGTGTTTTAATTCTCAGAGCTTATAAATTTGTGCATGTGAAGTGTTCCAATTAAGGGCTTTTAGGAGAGCTTTTGTAACTTATTTTCATGTTTGTCAATTTGATAAATTCGGAAACTTGTCTCCTTTACTCGTGTATTTTTAATAGTGCTTCTGAGAATAAATTTTTATAAAATTATACATCAAGAACATCGAAAGTCAAACAAACATGAAACGATTTTTTTTTAACTCGACGCATTAATAATCATGCGTACCCATAACAAACGAGTCTTGCAAAACAAGCAAATTACAGAACGTGAAAAGAAGTAAACAAACGCATTCAATTTACGTCATTATAAAATTGTCTACGTGATCTACTATATAAAATTTAACACAAAACCCAAAACAAAATAAGGAAACATACGCTTGACTACGTGCAGAATTAAGCGGCAAATTTGAATAAATTTCTATACAAATAAGAAGACGTGACTTGATATGGTTCAATGTGCCAAGGTCAAACAAAATCCACATACAGAAATACGAGTAGTTGTACACATGACCGGCGGGAGCATTTGGACAAGCTATAGTATAGGTAATACCATGAAAGTCCAAGGAATGGACAATAACCTAGAATAACGCCTATGCAATAACAGAGATAAACTGGATAAACCAATGGTGACAGGTGGATGGCGTTGTTTTAAATACCGCACGAGCAGAAAAAGGGTTAGTCTTGCAACAAAGAAAGCACGCTCCATACTGCTCTGCACCAAAATAACACGCGAAGTTGAAAATAGCAAATTATATAATAATATTCGAGTGAATGTTGGTGATTGAAAATTCAAGTGCAAACATACAATAGAAGTTCGCCGTTGGCTTTAAAACGGCTCTATCTGAGAACTCAACTGAGAATCTATGATCTATAAAGAACTAAATTAAGAGTTTAACCAAGCAGTACTATGCAATTAAATAAACAACTACCAAAAAAAAATCAAAAAGGAAAATTTAACTGAAAACTATCCAAAGATACTGGTCAAACAACACACAGGGGCAGTTCTAAGAGTTGGGGTGAATGCAGGGACGCGTACTTACAATAAGGAATTCAACAAAAACAAACAACGGGTCAGAAATAAAATTCATTTATAGCTTAAGATATTAATTTCTGTTTGAACACTTTAATTTTGTATGCAATGAGATATTTATGTAAAGGGTTATCTAAAATTTTTTATACGTAGAAAATTACGTAAAAGGGAAAGAAGGTCATTGAAAGTTTAACGTACTTCAAGTAATTTACAGTGTTATTTTTGTGGGCTTTAAACTGATTAAAGGGAGTTATAATTTGGGGGCAAATCGATTTATATTGTTAATTTAATTCAGGGGTTTTCTTAAGTAGCGAATGGCTGTGGAGATACAAATTGTACGTATTTCGGTTATTATATAAATTTTGGTTAATTTCGTTTGTGTCATTCAAATAGGAAGTGTTAGAGAAGGGGGGGGGGGGTAAAATTTCTTTGTTATCGTATCGTCGTACACTCTGTGTAGAGTTGAACTGAGCTTGTCGAGGCATTATAAAACGAATTATTTAAAATTTAAAATTTATCCTAGGTTATTTAGAGACACAGTTGCAATGGCGAACAGTAGGCAACTGGACGTTAAATACATCGGAGTACGGCGATATTATAGCAAAGGAAATCTGGCGACCCAATCGTGGGGCTAGAAATAAGATAAGAAATATCGCGGTTCAAACGTGGGGCTAGAACATAAAGAAAACTGACGAATGAAGCGTGGGGCTAGAACATAAAGAAATCTGACGACCCAATCGTGGGACGAAAAATAGCAAAGAAAATTTGGCAATCAAATCGTGGGGCGAGAAATAAGAAAAGAATACTGACCAATCAAAATGTGGGGCCCAAAACAAAAGAAATCTGACGCGTTAACGGAAGAGCTCAAATAAAGGAATTTGGCAATCAAAGCGTGGGGCTAAAAGATAATATAATTTGGTACTACATTGGCCAGGAAGCGAGTTTTTTTTTACCTGAAAAATTTTGAATTTTGCCGAACTCTTGCTGTTTCAGCAAGGTAGGAATCGTTAACGTGCGAGACAATACATACACGGGACCTCCATTTTACCTCTCATCCGAACGAGGGCGTATTTTTGTGAAAAATGCTTGTCTAACATTTTTCAAGCGGACTGTGTCGGGATTCGAACACAGGAACTTGGGCGTAGTAGTCACACGCATACCAACTACGCCACGGAGGCGCCCGGCCCTACATACCCCTAAATAACCATATTATCCTAGCATTTTCCCCCCAAATTAAAATATAAAATTTTTGATCAATGTTATTTTTGGCGCTCAACGTGAGGACAAACTCCCCATTGGTTCAAAAATTATTGTATTTTTATTTGTTTGTTAAAATTAACCCCCTTTTAATCCCCTTAGCAATTTAAATTTTTTCTATAACGCCTAACTAATATTACCACTATTTCCGTATTCTAATCCATATCCATGCCTAACTTATCTTACAACAATATCCCTATTTTAATCCCTATCCTAATCTCCTATTTACATATACTTATCATAAATCATCTATATTACAATTTGTTAATCTTTACGTACAATTATTGCTATTCTTAGTATGGATATTCTAATATTCCCGATAAGCGATTCTTGCCTATGAATATACACTCAGCACTGATCTGGTATCCCAAGAACTATACCCTTTCTTGGAAGAACTTACATTTCTTCAGATTTAATTTTAAACCTACCACATTTAACTCCAGTAAAATCCTTTCAAGATGTACAAGGTGTTGTTCAATACTTTTGCTGACTATTAAAACGTCATCCACGTAGTGGATGCAAAATTACTCGTACAATCCCAAAATACTCTGCATAGTTTTTACTAATGCAGCCGTACTCTAAGACAAACCAAAAGGAACCACCTTAAATTGGTACATATGTCCTTCTACAGAAAAACCCATATATTTCCTCGACTCTCGCGCTAGTGGAATTAGCCAAAATGAATTTTTCAGGTCAATTTTCGTAAAAATTTTCTTATTACCTATCATTGCCAAGATATTATCCATGATTGGTGGACAATTGTACTGCGGTTTAGTTCGCTGATTTATTTTCCCCGCATCGAGACATAACCTAATGCTATTATCATTTTTCTTGACAACCACTGATGGATTAACAAAGTGCTTGGTCTACCTCTCTCTAAAAATTTTGACTCGATGTCGATGGGCCTGCTAGACTCGTAACTTCAGAGTATGTGCGGTTGGTTGTTCCCGTTTGTTTCACGGGTTCTTGGTTATGCGTATTATAGTTGTGGTCCTATCATGGTTCGTTCTCTCCGTCTCTTGCCTTGGCAGGTTACCCGCACTCTAATTATGTCTAAAACCATCATTGTAATTGTTGTAATTGCCCCTGTTGAAATTTTCCCTGTAGTGGTTACTATTTCTTCAATAGTTAAATCGGTCCGTTTCCACACTTCTCTGTGTCCTCACAAAATTTATGGGTTGATTTCTTATTTTATTTTCCACCCTACGGTTCGTTCCCATTTGATCGTATCGCTGCAAATATTCCAGAAATACATCCCGGTCCACTATGTTTTGAAGTGCTATATATTGTCTCATTTCCACCTCAAAATGCCCTGCCAAGTATTTTACTATTTGCTTTTCCTCTAAGAGATCTAGTTGCTTTGCGATGCTGAATTTTTTTGTTGCATACAGTTTCCGGATCATTCCTAAATCGTGATTATATTTCCCCATAATCAAGTCATCTCTTGCTTTATATTGTTAAATGTACCCCCAAAAGTGCCTTAAAAATTTCTGTTCGAATTTCTTAAAAGTCTCTAATTCGCCCTCTATTAAACCAAACCATATTTCTGCCCCCCCCCTCCCTTCAACATCGATCTCATATTACTAGTTCGTTGATCCCTGTATTAGTGTTTTAACGTTGTTCAAAAATAATTTCTGGTTTAGCTTACTGTCCCCATAAAATTTTGAGCATTGGTCTAATGGTATGCTTGGTTAGTTTATTTTTATGGGTTCCCGAGTGTATTGCATCGTGTTTCTACTAAAGCTCCCTAAGTCCGTTTTTAAACTTCCTAATTCCCTATTTACAGTTCTAAATCCTATCTCAAATTCCCCTCAACCTCTTGTATTTTTACACCTATATCCGTAATTTTCTCGTTGGTCTCCCTTTCGCATGTCTCGTGGCTCCCTTTAACTTTTATAACCTCGTCCCTCACGTTATCAATATCCTCTATAATTCGTACAATTTTGCTCTGCACCTGTAGTTTCATTTCAGCAATCGTTTGATTAGTTTCTTTTAAACCATCGCTTAAAGTCTTTATTTCCGAACAAAATTTTTCCCCCAACTTAGCCAGATTTTGCCCAAACTCTGTCCTCAATTTTTGCACATTTTTATTAAATTTTATTGTGATATTTTTCATGTAGGCTTCATTTTTGTCCACTTTATCGTTTAAAGCTAATAAAATTGAAATCATTCTCGATTTTTGCGTAGTTTGGTGTTCCTCGCTCTAACTCCCTTCTAATACTCGCCCAGCAGTTTTGGTGGTGCATTTTCTAAGAACACACTTTCTTGAGATCCTCCTTCATTAATGCTTTTCTCACTTCCTGCATTCTTTTGTCCATTTTGATCTAATTATTTTTACAATAAACCCTAAATTCTAATCTAATTTCTTAAATTTATTTCTTGTCTGCCAGTAGTTTCTAGTTCTAGTTAATATACAGTTTTCAAATTTTTTCGAGCCCTACGACTATCGCGACGTATTTCTTTATGTTCGAGCCCCACAATTTGATTGCCAAAATATATTATGTTCTAATCCCATGCGTTGATTGCCAAATTTTTTATTCGAGCCCTTCCGTTAACGCGTCAGATTTCTTTTATTTTAGCCCCACACTTTTATTCGTCAGTTTTATTTTCTTATTTCTCGCCCCACGATTTGATTGCCAAATTTTCTTTGCTATTTCTCGTACCACGATTGGGTTGTCAGATTTCTTTATGTTCTAGCCTCACGCTCCATTCGTCACTTTTCTTTATGTTCTATCCCCACGCTTGGGCCGCGAGATTTCTTATCTTATTTCTAGCCCCACGATTGAGTTGCCAGATTTCCTTTGCTATAATATAGCCGTACTCCGATGTATTTAACGTTCAGTTGCCTGCTGCTCGCTACCGATCTGTGTCTCTAAATAACCTAGGATAAATTTTAGATTTCACACAATTCGTTTTATATGCTTCAACTAGCTCAGTTCAACACCACACAGAGTGCACGACGATACGATAACAAAGAAGTTTTTGCCTCCCTTTTCTCTAATACTTCCTACCTGAATGAGGTAAACAAAATTAACCAAAATTTATATAATAACCAAAATATGTACAATTTGTAGCTCCAAAACCTTTATAATATCATTCGCTATTTAAGAAAACCCCTGAATCAAAGTAACAATATAAATCAGTTTGTCCCCAAATTATGACTCCCTTTAATCAGTTTAAAGCAAGCAAAAATAACACTGTAAATTACTTGAAGTACGTTGAACATCCAATTAACTTTCTCTCCCTTTTACGTGATTTATACGTATCAACCAAAAATTTTTGATGACCCTTTACATAAATATCTCAGTATATGTAAAATTTAAATGTTCGAAAAGAAACTAATGCCTTATGCTATTAATAAATTTTATCTCTGACCTGTTGTTTTTCCTGTTGAACTCCTGGTTGTGAATGCGCGTCTTTGCATGTACCCCAATTCTTAGAACTGCCGCTTGTGCTGTTGACAAGTATCCTTGGATTATTTTCAGTTAGATTTTCTTATTGATTTTGTTTGGTAGTTGTTTGCAGATTGTTTAAACGCCTAGTATTTAATTCAATCCTTATTCAATCCTCAGTTTAATACTTAGTTTAATAGTTAGTTAAATATTTAGTATAATACTTAGTGCCCCAAGTTAATTAAATATTAAGGATTATGTTTAATTAGAATTTTGGACTTACGTTTTAAATGTCAACGGCGAATTTCTGTCCAACTTTCACTTGAATATTATTATTTAATTTGATGGTTTAACTTTGCGTGTTATCTTGTTTCAGAGAAGTACAGAGCGTACCTTGGTTGTATAAAGACTGACCCTTTATCAGCTCGAGAGCTATTTACAGGTACACCTACCACCTGTTATAATTGGTTTACCAAGTTTATCTTGTTGATTGAGGCGTTGTACTTGTCTTATCGTGCAAGCCTTTGGATTTTCATAGTTACCATCCTAAATGTCGTCGCCATGCTTTTGCAAATCACGTAGACATCAAATTTTGTATTGTGGATTCCGTTGGCGATGCAATTTTGTACCTTCTCAGGTTACGTCCTCTTATTTGTATAGGAATTTATTACATGAAATCGCACGTTGTCAAACGTATGATTCCTTATATTCATTTTCGTAATCTGTTGAGTTTATGTGTTGATTTTATATTGAAGATCACGTAGGCAAATTTTATTATGACGTAAATTAAATGCGTTTATTTACTTCCTGCGTTTGTAAACCATGTTTGTTTTGAAAAATGTTTCTTGCGAGCATTAATGCGTCGAGCTTAAAAAAATCGTTTCATGTTTGTTTGACTTTCGATGTTCCTGATGCGTATTTATATAAAGCTTATGAATGCATTGCTATTCTAAAAAATAAATTGGATTGCGTACAAAGTTATTTATTTTATTAAATGTGATCGAACTCTTGAAGAATGAGCTGCCTTTCATTGATTAAAGTTGGTTGTGAATTATATACAGTGTGTTTGATATTCGCTTTTTATATAATTGTCGAATTGCGTACTCTTTATGATAAAATTGTTTAATTTTCTAGATTTGGGTGTTGTTTACATGGCGTGTATAACACTTGCGGCCCTATATACCCCTAAATAACCCTATTATCATAGCAATATATATATATATATACTGTTGTGGATTCAAGGGGGTAAATCAGTGTGAAACAACCCTGTATATAGAAAAGAGCAAATTATTTACGCAAAAAATTAATTTAATTCATTTAGCTAAAATGGACGAATATTAGAGTATTTTTATATTTAATAATTGAAATGTTAGGATCACAGAAAGGAAGAAAGCTTCAAAACAAATAGAAGTTCAAGGATATGCATAATTAACCATAAGTTATTTTAATCAAACACACATAAGCATAAGGGAACGTGCTTGCGTAAAAAAATCAATAATTCTTAAGGTAAATGTATTCGTTGTAAAAGCCAACGTCAGCTTTATAGATACGAAGAACCAGAAAGCCAAGAACTGTTATTGTCAAACGGTCGATAATTAACAGAAACACCTGCTTTAAAAGTTTACGTTCACAGAATTTTTATGTAAGTTACGATAAAATTTCATAGAAATTATTTCCAATCGTCAGTTTGGATAAACAACTAGGGTAACAAACATCTTAAGGAACGAGTGAAATGAACGATTGGTAATATACAACAGATAGAGAGACCAATATAAAAGCGTTGGGATTGAAAATCACGTAAGGCATACACGTGGAGTTGAAGTAAGACGTCAACGATATCGATTTTCTGTAACTCAAGTGGGGTTTTGAACGAGACAACAAACATGCTTAAAACTGAGATGCATAGCGCTTAAGAGGACGACAGAAAACTCTGTCATTGGTCGAAAGCCCACAGTGTTAGAAACAAACGCACACGCGAAGGTTGAAAGCGAATTCGAGGTATACAACAAGTACCGCGGGAAAAATTTTACGAATTTAGAGACGGTTACGTTCAAAATTTGTAGAATTCGTTTTAAAAATAAGCTTTTCGAAGGAAGAGCGTCCACTAGGGGAGTTTAAAAATGATATAAATACCCAAGCTAGGTTATTAAGGCTCTCTTTTCCTTTACTTCGATAAAGTGCTGAATATCGATTCAGACCAGCATACAATAAAGCTTTTTTAGTTGCAAGTATAAAACGATAGTAGCGGACCTCTAATTATTGACGTGAAGTACGAGTAGTGCGTATTAAATTGAAAAAAAGGTCCGGCTACTACAATACAAAAATCATTAAATAGATGCATTATATATGGGGGTAAGCACCACAAGTAATCAAGTTTGTATGCATGATATATGGAATGGTACTGTGATACAAGGCGCATAGCTTGCAGAAGTATCAGATGGTAGAGGCTTGTGGATCCGCTAAGCAGCACAGTAAATGGAGACATTAAGAGGGGTGCTCTGGCAATCATCTCCGATAGAAAGGAAGCCTGAAGAATTCTCCAGGTAATTTATTTGAAATTTCTGTTGTTTTATAAACATTTGTGGAATTTTGTGTTGTGTGGTTGACTTATTTTTGGTGGCATATTTATGGTTGTAGAAACTTATTGTAAAAGATACATGTACTGGACAATTTCCTGATGTTGAATATTTAAAAAAGGGTGTATTTAGAACATCCAAAATTTTATTCAGGATAAATCGAATTGTAAAGGGTAAACGGGTCTGTAAATTTTGTTTTAATTTATGCAAGGTTTAAAAGGCATATACAAAAAAAACTGGGTTATAATGAGCTCACAATACTCCAGTGTGAAGTCAATTTAGGGTAACATGTGGGGCCCATCTACTCATATCTCATTGAATTTGTTTAAAAATCAATAGAAAAATCAAGGACTTTAAAAACATACTATAAATTGAACTAATAATTATTGCTTCAACTGTTTTAACACATGTGTAAATAAAATTTATCTGTTAATAGGTATAAATAAAAGGTTGTATGGTTGTATTATTTGGTGATTTTATTGAATGGTGTGCGAGTGTGAAAGAGGTATGTCTATAAATTTAGGTATTCGAGAAGAGACCCAACTGAGCTAGCCAGGGAAGCTGAAGGAATTCTAAGGCGATCTCATGAAGATGGGTAAGAAATTTTTAAAATTTTATTTTTTTTTGAAAATTATATGTTGGCCCAGGTGGGGCACGAATTTTAATACAGTAATCCAGAGACTGTCCCGACTTCCACGGCAATTTTATAATGGCCCAACGCTAGGGCTCGAATGATTTAGGTGAAGGATTGATGTTAAAGCTTCGTTTCTGACTTCCACGGCAATATATATATATATATATATATATATATATATATATATATATATATATATATGAATTATATATTAATTAATGAATAACAAAAAAAAATATTCTAGAAGTTTCAATGCTGTTTGCACAATTTTCTTATTCAATTGCAGTAATATTAAAAATTCCTAAATAATTAAATAACTCTACACAACCCTCTTTAAGTATACAAAAAATTTTGACTAAATAGCTGCGACTGCTATGACTCCCACACAAAGCTGTATAATGATGTTTTGGAATATTCAACTTAATTCTTACCTGTGAATCATCCTGGGAAAAAATAGCATCAAACGCAAACATCTTAGGAGCAGCAACTCCAACTCTTCGATCATCAGGAGCAGCAGATCCACACGTTGTAGGATCCATTAGAGTCACTTGTTTCTTTCGTTTGTCAAGATTAAAAAAATTTGAGCAGCCACTGTCAGGAGACAAACTTCCTGGAGGAGTTGATACACGCAGCATAACTTTCACCTTAAACAAAGTTTGCAATCAATATGTATGCAAATTGAGAAGATGTTTAAATGTTATTAGCTTCATTAGTATTCTGTATAGGTCGGTGTTTGTCTATACCATATACGTGTTGTTAGTGTGCTAATATTTCACTTGCGCCGTTATGGCTTTATGTAATCTAGCCACACGCAGTGCATACTTCACATATTATTATGGAACTAATTAGAGCTACTGTAATTAATTAATTTATGCACAAGTTTAGTATTATTATGCTATACTCGGACCTAATTGGTTTAGCGGAAAGCTTTCAATTTATTATAATTTTAGAGGAATAATTTGATAAGAGGATTAAATGCTAAACCCTTGTTATGTGAACAAATATTGTAACGCCGGTTTGCTGCATACTCTAAACAAGTTTCCAATGTATGAATATTTGAGGTAACAAAGCAGTTCTAACATATACTAAATATCATAAAATTCCATTGACCACAAAATATTTAAGAACGAAACACCCACTTCGACCACAAGTGATCATCATCAGTTAAACTCCAATAAAGTATGGATCGTTGAAAAACTTTTCCAAGGATATTCCTCCTGCCGCATTGACTAAAGCAAGACCTACTTACTAACGTTGCCATAAATACTTCAAGATATTGTCATCACGTAGATGTGATTTCTATCCGTGATTAGATCAGAAGGCTGTGTGGTGTTAAATCCTAACTTTCAAACCCAAATTTTTCAAAAGTGCTCCTTGATTGATTTTAGCATGCGTAATTCAAACTTTAATTGCCGAATATGGCTTGCTGGTTTAAACGCATTGTTACGTGCAGTTCTTGCATTAGAACATTTTCGTCAATCGAATATCTATTAACGACTTCGACTTCCTTTTTCAATTTAAACAGTTGTTATTCAATTACTTCAAATTATAATTTAAAACACTTAAATTTATCATATTTTAGTAATGCATAATTTTGCCTGGCATTGAGAAAAGTAATTCGAGCATAAACGACGAAAATTAATGTAATATTCTTGGTTATTTTGCAAAAAGAAAAGTGCGTGACCGGGTTCAATGTTTTTGCAGCTCGTCAGAGGGACGCATCTCTTTTTGCAAAACAACCAACTCAAGATTTTGATGTATACACAAATCAGGTGTATTTATAGGTACAAAATATTTCTCGTGCGCCCTCTATACCCGAATGTAATCAAACAGCTACCGGCACTCCGACATGTTAGTATAGATGCCATTGCCAGACAAAATTTTATTTTCTAGTTAAAAGACAATGATGAAAATGAAAGTAAACAAATGACCAATTACCTACTTAGCACTGGCGAACTTTCTAAAAAATTACTGCACCCAATGTTACTTGAGGAAGTTGATCAACGGAAACCAGTACGTTTCTAAGTTAAATGGTAATGAATAATTTTGCCTGGCATTGAGAAAAGCCATTCGTGCATAGAGGATAAAAACTAATGTAATATTGTTGGAAATTTTGCAAAAAGAAAAGCTCGTGACCGGTTTCGCTGTTGTTGCAGCTCTTCAGACGACGCATATATTTTTGCAATACAACCAACTCAAGATTTTGAAGTATACACAAATCAGAGTATTTATAAGTACAAATATCGCTCATGCGCCCTCTATGCCCGAATGTAACCAACCAACTATGGCGACTGTTTAAGTCACCGACATGTTAGTGTAGGTGGCATTGCCAGACAAAATATTATTAACTAGTCAAAAGACAAGGATGAAAATGAAAGTAAACAAATGACCGATTACCTATTTAGCACTGGCATACTTTCTAAGAAAGTACTGCACCCAATGCTAATAGAGGAAGTTGATTAACGGAAACCAATACATTTCCAAGTGAAATAGTAATGAATAATTTTGCCTGGCATTGAGAAGAAATAATATAATATTGTTAGTTATTTTGCAAAAAGGAAAGCCCGAAAGAGGTTTCGTTGTTGTTGCAACTCGTCAGACGGACGCTTCTCTTTTTGCAAAACAACCAACTTAAGATCTTGAATTATACACGAATCATGGTGTATTTATATATTTTGTTTAGCAATGCCATCTATAGTAACATTTTGGAGACTTAAACAGTCACCGAAAGTTAGTTGGTTACATTCGGGTATAGAGGTCGCATAAGAAATATTTTGTGCTTATAAAAACACCATGATGCGTGTATAATTCAAGATATTAAATTGGCTGTTTTGCGTCCTTCTGAAGAGCTGCAACAATAGCAAAACCGGTCACGGCCGTTTCTTTTTGCAATATAACCAACAATATTACATTAATTTTCTTCCTCCACGCCCAAGTTACTGTTCTCAATTCCAGGCAAAATTATTCATTACCATTTAACTTGGAAACGTATTGGTTTCCGTTGACCAACTTCCTCAATTAGCATTGGGTGCAGTACCTTCTTAGAAAGTCAGCCAGCTTTCTAGGTTTTTCCCATTCCACATTCCATCCCATTTTTCTTTGACTGGTTTTCATTGCTGGTAGTTATTGTACTAACTTAGTTAAACTTTCTATCCGCTTCCTGTGGCATATGTTTTTTAGGCTTACTCCTTCCTTTGGAAATTACAACTTGATCGACTGTTGAGTCTATTAGCAATTTCTTTACTGGTTGTTTGTTCTAAACGATTTCTCATGGCCACAGTTTGAAGCACATCGTTTTTTTCCCAGTCCTCCTCCTTTTGTCGTCCCCGAACATACTTGAGGCTTGACACTTTTGTCTTATTTTGGCTATTACTGTAGGTTTCCTTCCTCGCTTCTTTTCTTTACTTTTGGTTTATCTGCAGAAAACCAATCGTCTTTTGAGATTGAAGTCTGTATTGTTTTTTTTTGGAAGAAGTATCCGTCCTTTGACGACTTAGGCAGTGTTGCCGCCGTTCTAACTTTACCCTCTCTCATTGCTACTACCTACCTATCTTTACCTGTGGTTTTCTTCAATTCGGAGCTTTGTCCGGTACCGTGGTTCTTCGAGCCGGATGAAAATTCTTTTGTTGATTTTTGAGTGTTTCTTGTAGTTTTGTTAAGCGAATTTTCTTTTGGTTCATCTTATTAGTGTATATTGGTCTTTCAAGCCGGATGGTTTTTTGCTGTTCTTTGAGTTTTCTCAAACGATTTTTTTTGCTTTTGTTAGTACTGTACTGCCTGCCTCGTTGCTTTTGTTTTCCTACCCCGACTTTTTAATTTTGCTGGGGGGGATTTGTTTCGTTCCTCTTTCAACGGTGTACTAAACCGTACGCTAGTTTATTTCATTATTCATTCGTATAGATTCTGCTTTTGATACTCATACACCACCCTGTATATGAAACATCACGACAATAAGTACGCTTTACTACAATTCCATTTAAATCTATGTGCTGCGAAATGGAAAGTTCCTCTACAATTTAAATAATCGGTACCTTGTTTTAAGTATCCGTCGTCTTGGTGCATATTACTAAGAGTATAATTAATTCTTATAATAACCAATCCTATAGACTCTTTGAAATAATAGATCCCACTTCTCTGATAAAGGTTGTTTCGAGTTTCTATTAACACCTGTTTGAATGATAACGTTGGGATTGAATTTAATTCTTGCTATAGATCGAGTGATTTAGATTATTCTCCCTGCAGCAATACCACAAAGAATACATCTCGTTACCCTATTTCGTTATGTACAGGAATTTTGTGCACACCGTTGTGTGGTAATTGCTTTCAGTTTTAAAAATACACCTTTCTTCGTAAACTATCTAATTTTAATTGTACCTGTTACAGCTTCCTCCGGTGTGCATGACAGTTCATTACATTGACCTCTGACTACTTTCTGATAGACTCAAAGTGGGGCTACGATGCTCGTAAAATAAATTTTTCGTAACAACACAAAAGCTGACGATATCTCTCAACGTATGGAGCTATCTCCTATGAATGTTGACTGAAATTTGAAAACAATATCTCCAAGAATTTCAACCAACCAGAAAAACACATATCTTCAATTAACTCTCAGGAAAAGTGAGCTGTCTATAGATCTAACGTCTATGTACAAATTTATTTACTTATTATACAATTCTATTTTCATGTAAAATGATATCTGAAGAAAAAGCTCATAATCTTTCATTATTAACAAAATCAGAGCATGCTATTAGTTATTACATAAAACATTTTCATTTGCTTTATTATTCAGCAACCATAAAAATCTATAAACATTCAGACTAATGAATAAAAACAAATATCGTATCGCAACACCCCTTTAAAACGCTTCATTAAGTGATCGATCAATCTTCAAAAGAAGACATATAACATAATTGGAAAATATTATCTTGATAAAATATTTTCCATAAAAATAATTAATAATTGATCCTTGTGATATATAAATTGTGGTTACTAAAAAAAGTATCCTAACTCTAAATAAACGTATAACCTAAACATAAAACATCATAGGCAAGCAATACAAACATTCCGTTCATATAGCATAAAATGTGTCGTGAATATATAAGCTTTCAACAACATGCAGCTGAATACCTTTAAACCAATCAGAAACCCCCATCAGACCAGCCCCTTTTTTTGTGTCAGCTGTGCCTTGAACGAATGCTCTAACACAGTCAAGAATTTCGGTCAGCTGTTTCTACCTTTCATGAATTTCAGCTTGATTTAAATTGTTTCTGCTTGCGGCTTTCTATACAAAATGCCATTAAAATGTTTCTTCAATTTTAGTGTGCTGCTATCCTCATACATAGAAAGTAATATTGTCTTTTTAATACTCGTTAGTAAAACTCTATTTCACATCCGATATATGTATTAAACTGTCCGTTTCATAATTATTCAAACAGCTTGCATTTTCATCTTGGACCAATGAAGCACCTTATCAAACAAAAATCAAAATCGAAAGAAACAAATTTTATAAATTCTCAGCTATTTATAAGTTGAAATGTTTACGTCATAAGTCCTTGTTTTCAAGACTTTTGTAGAATCGTTAATTTGTTACTTAACACGATGATATTTTCGTAAAATCGATCCCTTTATTAAGGTGTCGGTTGAACAAAAATACGTGTCTCATTAAATTTTTCTGCAAATTCTAATATAATCCTTCAGATTACTTCCAAACGCGTGTTTGTTAATTTGTATTTAAATTATCGTTTTCTTGAATTCAACACTCAAAAATACGTTCCTATCTACCCCATTAAAATTTACTGGGAATTTTTACATGTGGTATTTGTTGAAATGAATTCTCACAATCTATAAACTTGAACTTGTTAACGTCCTAATTAAATTATTCTAAAAAGCTTTTGTGTTTTTGAAAGTCTAGCGATTTGGTCACTGGATATTATTATTTTCAGGGTGAGGATACTATGAATATTTCTTTTTACAATCGTGCATTAGTGAAGCTCATTAAAGTTTGATTTTTGGGTAGGAAAAAAATATTATATACATGGAACTTGTCTAGTAGCTGTACTATTTTTAAGGAGCGGCATTTCACAAAGATATACTTCTATAACGCATAGGTAGCAATATATATATATATATATATATATATATATATATATATATTACTCATATTTAGACCAGGGTAGAAAATTAAATAATCACATAAAATAATTTTAATCACCGTGTATAATGAATATTATTAGATAATACGCGTTATTAAAACCGTGAAGCATAAAAATTTATTAGTTTCATTAAACATAAGAGATTTAAATCATGTACAAGACGCTTTATATCAAAAGAAGCAGTATTAAAAAGCTCTGCGTGTAATGTAATTATTCCTAAACAAATGGAAATTACGTGCAAAATTTATCTTAAATAACTCTATTTCAAGTAACCGGTATTGAACAAAACGTACAGATAATATCTACAGAAACTTGTAAAACCCAATAAAATGCAAATCCTAGAAGTGTTAGTTAGAAGTAGGATGTTTGAACACACCTGCGTATTTTAAAAGGCAATTTCAGTTTAATTTGTTTAGATAAACATGTCGATTCTAAGGATATTGGAAACGGTCAGATGCTTTAGCACGAAATACAAAACAGGGTTTATTTAAAAGCTCATTCGGCGAAAATTTTGCAGATAATTAATGTTTACAAAGAATCTTGGAGAAACCGGGGCTTAATATTCACGAGAAGGTGCGATACGGGGTTATTAAACCCAGATAGTCCACATGGACTAAAATATAATCGATAATAAAGAATATCAATTTGCACCAATACGAACAGGTTAGAAAAGGAAAGAGAAAATGCGTCAAGCAAAGACACATATAGTAAAAGGCGTGATTTAAGCAACGTCACGAAGGTCACAATTGGTTGAAAATAGGATGCAAATATCAGAGGTAGAAACAACAATTTCTGTACAAAATTAATTAGTTTTTCTCGGACATGTTTGCGTGCCGTGTGAGAATTTCTGGATTTAAATGGGGCGAGTAAAAAATTGTAAAACCGACGCGCGAGCGACGGACTGGGAACATAGAATGAGAAATTCTTAAGAATTGTCTGTTTTGAGGACAAAAGCGACGTGCCGGCTATTCGCTATATATACCGGTGGTAATATGAATTTCGGCCTCTCTTAGACTTTTGACTATTCGATGCGTTAAAAGCTCTTACATCCGCGACTTGATTCAAGATGTTAAACAGTGCATTTTAGTTTGATAAAATAATTTAAAGTTTGCTCGTATATTTTAGTGATTCAAAATAGTTTGTTATTTACGTGCTAACATGAATGTACTTCAGTGCACTTAGATACAAGGTAACAAAATTTAGTATCACTGTACCAATTAGCAAAATTTACAACGACAAATGAATACACAAAAGTAGGCAGTTTTGGCGTATATTGGTGAAAGAAGTATGAATTTCTTTGCTATTTTTCGGGAGTGTTAATAATTAAATGGTTCAAATACGTGTCTGGATCCACGAAACAAGGGTCAGATATACACAGATGAGTTCCGGAAAAGCCCAGAAACAACTTTAAATAAATGGTGATGGAGAAAATTTTAAAAGCGTTGAGAATTAGAAGCCGTAAATATAATCCTGTTGGAATGGTGTGATTAACTAAAGGGACGATGTACATTGAAGCTGAGGACAGTAACCTTCAGGTAAATTATACTATTTTGTTTGACATTTTGTGTGTGTTGAATAACTTTATAATTGATTTACTTTAAATGGACATTAGTGAAATTGTACTAACCATAAAATTTTAATTTTAAGATGAAATTTGCTTGTTTAAGTAGAAAGGGGTATTTAGTATTGATGTTCTGATTATGATGAAACTTTGGGTATGTCTTTGAGCTCAATTAGACGAACCTGGTTAATTAACGTAAAGGGGTGGTAGATGCTCCTTTATACTCAGACTCCGGTCTGCTTATATTGTTATATTAATTAGTAGGCATCCAACAAGGACTTTAATTCTGGATGCACGTTAAAGTGATAATAAAATTAATCTTGAAATTTTTTTAAAACTGAATTTTATGCTGAAATTTAATTTGAAAATTTAATGTATTCTGAATATTGATGTAAATAGAGTTAACGTTGATGTTTGTGGTAGGAATGTGTTGTTTTTTTTTATGAATGAGGAGGTTATAAAAAGGGTTGAAGAAAGTAAGGAAACCAGTTAATAAGAAAGTTTTGGCCGACCCCAAAAGTGAGGCTCGATTCCAAATAAAAGTGTTTTATTCCAGGAAACTGGCGATCTGAGAGAGAGTTTCTTGTGTGTATAAATTTAAGAGTATTTTGGTGTGTGAGGGATTAGAACGTATGCAGAGAAAAGAGTGGTTAAGGAGTCAAGGAGTGGAAATTGGAAGTGACGATAGTCATTGTGGAAAAAATTTCTAAAATGGAAGAAGTGGAGGCAGTAGAGATCAGTCGAGGACGGAATCAGGGATCAAGGAAACGAGATGAATTAAATTTGGAGGAATGGAAAAGAGGATGGAGGAGTCAACAGAAAATTAGAACGCTAAGCGATGAATCGAATAGAGCGGAGAGGACTCAAATCGAAAATTTGACCGAATGAATGAGACATTAACAGGAGTTAGGGAAAAATAGAAAATAGATAAGACGAATAAAGAAGTTTCAGAATTTAAAAATAGTCTTACCGTAAAGATGGGGAAGTTGAAAATAGGGTTGAAAAAATGAGCGTGATATTACAGGTCTTCGACAGGAAATGGGACATTTAAAGTCCGAAGTACGCATGTTTGTGAAGAAGAGATTAATGTAAAATGACTGAAGTGACGGACTCATGTAGGGATCAGTTAGGCAGGGTAGAACGCGAAGTTAGTAGTATTAAATACAACATGTCAAATTTAACGGGGATGGTCCCAGATTTTCTACAGGTGGAGTATCATTGGACCAACACATGAAATTTTATGGCGATAACAGGGTAAATCCACAAATTTTTATTAATAGTGTAAGAAATCTAGTGGGAAATTTATTTGACGAACAGACTAAACTAAATACGATAAAGGCTTTATTAAAAGACAATGCGGAAGCGTGGTACAATTTAGTAGGACAGGACATAGACACGTATCAGGACTTTGAAAACAAATTTTAAAGCACTACTGGAGTGACCACAGACAAGATCAGGTACGAGACGACTTAATCACAGGGAAATTTAAGGAGAATTTTCAGGAAGTAGGGAGCAATATGCTATACGCAAGTATAGCATAGCAAAGCAACTGAACCCACCACTGACGGACCGACAAATTATTAAGTATTTATCACGACACTTCGAGGTAGACATAAGACAGCCGTAGCACTACAGAACATAGTGGACAGAGAAATGTTTGAATACCTGCAGAGGTACGACGACGTAAGTAGTGGACGACCTCGGGAAAACAGGGAAAGACAGATCAACACAGTTAGGTTTGACAATAGACGGGACAACTATGCTAGAAGGGGAATAATTACGGATACCAGCGACAGAATTGGGAACAGAGACGACCATACGTTAGGAGTAATAGTTTAGGAAGGGGACCTGCACAGAGACCGGGACCTACCAGAATGAATAGTTCACCAGACATGAGGGACTGCTAATACAGACACGGAACGAGTGGAAACGCCTAGGACTACGCTGAGGTGACGGCTAGACCAGGACCGAGTAGGGAAAACAGACCTGGACAGGATTTTTAGAACGCGACAGACCACTAGATTTCAGTGTAAATGTATATGAACATCCACGTGAATTTTTCAAAATTGAGGAGGAAGTAGAGCCAGAAACTGAGGAAAATTATGTTTGCCAATTATTAATTTAGAAATTTTTGAGAATAATGTAGAAGTATTACTTGATACAGGGGCAGAGGCGAGTTTAATATCGGAGGAATTCGTCAGCAAAATTAGGGATAAGGTTTGTGATAGAATTATGCCTATAAAGCGTAGCATTTAGTAGCTCCAAATAAAAAGAAGTTTGCTGTAGTAAATAGTGTTGTGGTGCTTAGGATAGATATAGGAGGTTTAAGCTGTGAACAGGAGTTTGTAATTGTCCTGGACTGAAGTTTCAGAGCATTTTAGGTGTTGACTGTATGATGAAGTTAGGGTTTTGATAGATATGGAAAGGAAGGTAATAAGGATTAAGGATAGGGTAGTGCCATGGAAGGGCAGTTATGAAGTCACAGAGGATGACACGGGGTTTAGTATTAATGTAGTAGAGGTAGAGGATGATGAAGTAAACAGATCAACACAATAAGATGTCCAGAGGATAGGAAAGTAGAGGTTCAAGCTTTAGTACAAAAACATGCAGAATTAGTGGGGTAGAAGAACAGCAGCATATGGGACAGTAAGGCAGAATTATTTTGACGAGGTTAATTGGCAAGTTTGTTTTAATAAAGTAGATTTAAGGAATTCATTCTGGCGGATTCCATTACATAAGAATTCTAGAAGGTACATAGGATTTTCCATAGAGGAAAATCGATAATTTTAAAGTAGTATCGTTTGGTTTGTCGGCAGAAAGGAAAAATAATAAATGAGAAACAGACAATGTAGGGACTGAAGAAGAAGTATTTAAGAGTCAGGATAATAGGGATGATAAGTTTATTGTATGTGAGATAATAAGGAATTTAAGTATAGATATAGAAGGGGAGAGATAGGGATGAAGAGTATTAGGATGTTAGAAGAAAGACTTGGAGGGTCAAGAAGAGAGTTAGATTTAAATAACTTGATGAACAAAGGATAGAGATAGGTGAATTTAGTATAGGATAAATAGGGAATAAAGAAATAGGTTAGAGAGATAAAGATAATGTAAAGAAAATAAGAAGGTTGATAGAAAATAAAGTAGGTTAGGAATAAATAAGAGATAATTAGGAATAGGTTTAGGATGAAGAAATAAAAGAAGTTAAAATTGTAGGAAGGAAATAAGATAAGGTTAAGTAATAGGATAATTAGATATTTCATTTATAAAATTAGGTGAGAGTTAGGAATAGGATAGGGATATAGGATAGGTGTAAATATTTTTTGGATTGGAGACAAAGGTAGGTAAGTTAGATAGATAAGGGTAGAGAGAGATAGGCAATTTTTTGTAATTTTTTTCTAAATGCTTAATATTTGCATTCAAATAAGTGGGATTATTTGTATTCAAATAGGGGGAAAATACTCATATTTAGACCAGGGTAGAAAATTAAATAATCACATCAAATAATTTTAATCACCGTGTATAATGAATAT
Source organism: Platerodrilus igneus (assembly GCA_036346225.1). Classification (NCBI taxonomy): domain Eukaryota; kingdom Metazoa; phylum Arthropoda; class Insecta; order Coleoptera; family Lycidae; genus Platerodrilus; species Platerodrilus igneus. The sequence goes on from JARFIW010001115.1 coordinate 6,685,666, forward strand.
TATTAGATAATACGCGTTATTAAAACCGTGAAGCATAAAATTTATTAGTTTCATTAAACATAAGAGATTTAAATCATGTACAAGACGCTTTATATCAAAAGAAGCAGTATTAAAAAGCTCTGCGTGTAATGTAATTATTCCTAAACAAATGGAAATTATGTGCAAAATTTATCTTAATTAACTCTATTTCAAGTAACCGGTATTGAACAAAACGTACAGATAATATCTACAGAAACTTGTAAAACCCAATAAAATGCAAATCCTAGAAGTGTTAGTTAGAAGTAGGATGTTTGAACACACCTGCGTATTTTAAAAGGCAATTTCAGTTTAATTTGTTTGAAAACATGTCGATTCTAAGGATATTAAAGGTCAGATTTTAGGAAAACAAAACGGGTTTAAAAAGCTCATTCGGCGAAAATTTTGCAGATAATTAATGTTTACAAAGAATCTTGGAGAAACCGGGGCTTAATATTCACGAGAAGGTGCGATACGGGGTTAAACCCAGATAGTCCACATGGACTAAAAATAATCGATAATAAAGAATATCAATTTGCACCAATACGAACAGGTTAGAAAAGGAAAAGAAAATGCGTCAAGCAAAGACACATATAGTAAAAGGCGTGATTTAAGCAACGTCACGAGGGTCACAATTGGTTGAAAATAGGATGCAAATATCAGAGGTAGAAACAACAATTTCTGTAAAAATTAATTAGTTTTTCTCGGACATGTTTGCGTGCCGGTGAGAATTTCTGGATTTAAATGGGGCGAGTGAAAATTGTAAAACCGACGCGCGAGCGACGGACTGGGAACATAGAATGAGAAATTCTTAAGAATTGTCTGTTTTGAGGACAAAAGCGACGTGCCGGCTTTTGCTATATATACCGGTGGTAATATGAATTTCGGCCTCTTAGACTTTTGACTATTCGATGCGTTAAAAGCTCTTACATCCGCGACTTGATTCAAGATGTTAAACAGTGCATTTTAGTTTGATAAAATAATTTAAAATTTTGCTCGTATATTTTAGTGATTCAAAATAGTTTGTTATTTACGTGCTAACATGAATGTACTTCAGTGCACTTAGATACAAGGTAATAAAATTTAGTATCACTGTACCAATTAGCAAAATTTACAACGACAAATGTATACACAAAAGTAGGCAGTTTTGGCGTATATTGGTGAAAGAAGTATGAATTTCTTTGCTATTTTTCGGGGGTGTTAATAATTAAATGGTTCAAATACGTGTCTGGATCCACGAAACAAGGGTCAGATATACACAGATGAGTTCCGGAAAAGCCCAGAAACAACTTTAAATAAATGGTGATGGAGAAAATTTTAAAAGCGTTGAGAATTAGAAGCCGTAAATATAATCCTGTTGGAATGGTGTGATTAACTAAAGGGACGATGTACATTGAAGCTACGAGGACAGTAACCTTCAGGTAAATTATACTATTTTGTTTGACATTTTTGTGTGTGTTGAATAACTTTATAATTGATTTACTTTAAATGGACATTAGTGAAATTGTACTAACCATAAAATTTTAATTTTAAGATGAAATTTGCTTGTTTAAGTAGAAATGGGTATTTAGTATTGATGTTCTGGATTATGATGAAACTTTGGGTATGTCTTTGAGCTCAATTAGACGAACCTGGTTAATTAACGTAAAGGGGTGGTAGATGCTCCTTTATACTCAGACTCCGGTCTGCTTATATTGTTATATTAATTAGTAGGATCCAACAAGGACTTTAATTCTGGATGCACGTTAAAGTGATAATAAAATTAATCTTGAAATTCTTTTAAAACTGAATTTTATGCTGAAATTTAATTTGAAAATTTAATGTATTCTGAATATTGATGTAAATAGAGTTAACGTTGATGTTTGTGGTAGGAATGTGTTGTTTAATTTTATTGAAGAGGAGGTTTAAAAAAAAGAATGACCAAACCTAAGGAGAATACCAGTTCACAGCAGTTTATGGCGACCACAACGTGAGGCTCGAATTCCAAATAAAATGTGTTTTATTCCAGGAAACTGGCGATCTGAGAGAGAGTTTCTGTGTGTGTATAAATTTAAGAGTATTTTAGAGTGTGTGAGAGTGATTAGAACGTATGCAGAGAAAAGAGTGGTTAAGGAGTCAAGGAGTGGAAATTGGAAGTGATGATAGTGCATTGTGTGAAAAAATTTCTAAAATGGAAGAAGATGGAGGCAGTAGAGATCAGTCGAGGACGGAATCAGGGATCAAGGAAACGAGATGATATTGAGAATTAGAGGAAAATTCTAATAGAGCGATGGAGGAGTCTAACAGAAAATTAGAACTGCTAAGCGATGAATCGAATAGAGCGAGAGGGACTCAAATCGAAAATTTGACCGAATGAATGAGACATTAACAGGATTAGGAAAAAGTGAGAAAATAGATAAGACGAATAAAGAAGTTTCAGAATTTAAAAATAGTCTTACCGTAAAGATGGGGGAAGTTGAAAATAGGGTTGAAAAAAATGAGCGTGATATTACAGGTCTTCGACAGGAAATGGGACATTTAAAGTCCGAAGTACGCATTTTCTGTGAAGAAGAGATTAATGTAAAATGACTGAAGTGGCGGACTCATGTAGGGATCAGTTAGGCAGGGTAGAACGCGAAGTTAGTAGTATTAAATACAACATGTCAAATTTAACGGGGGATGGTCCCAGATTTTCTACAGGTGGAGTATCATTGGACCAACACATGAAATTTTATGGCGATAACAGGGTAAATCCACAAATTTTTATTAATAGTGTAAGAAATCTAGTGGGAAATTTATTTGACGAACAGACTAAACTAAATACGATAAAGGCTTTATTAAAGACAATGCGGAAGCGTGGTACAATTTAGTAGGACAGGACATAGACACGTATCAGGACTTTGAAAACAAATTTTAAAGCACTACTGGAGTGACCACAGACAAGATCAGGTACGAGACGACTTAATCACAGGAAATTTAAGGGAGAATTTTCAGGAAGTAGAGCAATATGCTATACGCAAGTATAGCATAGCAAAGCAACTGAACCCACCACGACGGACCGACAAATTATTAAGTATTTATCACGACACTTCGAGGTAGACATAAGACAGCACGTAGCACTACAGAACATAGTGGACAGAGAAATGTTTTGGAATACCTGCAGAGGTACGACGACGTAAGTAGTGGACGACCTCGGGAAAACAGGGAAAGACAGATCAACACAGTTAGGTTTGACAATAGACGGGACAACTATGCTAGAAGGGGAATAATTACGGATACCAGCGACAGAATTGGGAACAGAGACGACCATACGTTAGGAGTAATAGTTTAGGAAGGGGACCTGCACAGAGACCGGGACCTACCAGAATGAATAGTTCACCAGACATGAGCGGGACTGCTAATACAGACACGGAACGAGTGGAAACGCCTAGGACGTACGCTGAGGTGACGGCTAGACCAGGACCGAGTAGGGAAAACAGACCTGGACAGGATTTTTAGAACGCGACAGACCACTAGATTTCAGTGTAAATGTATATGAACATCCACGTGAATTTTTCAAAATTGAGGAGGAAGTAGAGCCAGAAACTGAGGAAAATTATGTTTGCCAATTATTAATTTAGAAATTTTGAGAATAATGTAGAAGTATTACTTGATACAGGGGCAGAGGCGAGTTTAATATCGGAGGAATTCGTCAGCAAAATTAGGGATAAGGTTTGTGATAGAATTATGCCTATAAAGCGTAGTCCATTTAGTAGCTCCAAATAAAAAGAAGTTTGCTGTAGTAAATAGTGTTGTGGTGCTTAGGATAGATATAGGAGGTTTAAGCTGTGAACAGGAGTTTGTAATTGTGCCTGGACTGAAGTTTCAGAGCATTTTAGGTGTTGACTGTATGATGAAGTTAGGGGTTTTGATAGATATGGAAAGGAAGGTAATAAGGATTAAAGGATAGGGTAGTGCCATGGAAGGGCAGTTATGAAGTCACAGAGGATGACACGGGGTTGAATATTAATGTAGTAGAGGTAGAGGATGATGAAGTAAAACAGATCAACACAATAAGATGTCCAGAGGATAGGAAGTAGAGGTTCAAGCTTTATTACAAAAACATGCAGAATTAGTGGGGTAAAGCAACACAGCTTAGCATGAACAGATTTTGGAAGGGATAATTCGAAGTTAAGCAAGGTTTTCCAATAGAGCATATTGGGAGCAGTGAGGCGAATTAAATAAAATTTGAAGGATGGATTAATAGAGGATAAAACATATTTAAAATCGTTGGGTGGAGAAAGAAAAAGATGATAGAAACGATGTTAGGGATGCAAGAAAATTAATTTAACGGAAAATGAAATTATTGTAATAATGGAATTTGAAGATTATGGGAAGATTTTAATAAAGTTAATTTAAGGAATTATTCTGGGGATTAATTAAATAAGAATTTAAAGGTAATAGGATTTTTAATAGAGGAAAAAATGATAAATTTTAAAGTAGTAAAGTTGGTTTGTGAGAAAGAAAAAATAGGTAAATGAGAAAAGGAATGTTAAGGGATGAAGAAGAAGATATTTAAGAGTCAGGATAATAGGGATGATAATTTATTGTTAGGTGAGATTAGGAATTTAAGGATAGGGATATAGGAAGGGGAAATAGGGATTGGGAAAGTAGGAAGTTAGAAGAAAGGGAGGAAGAAGGAATTTTTGAATTTAAATAATTTGATTCAAAATAAGTGGGAATTTTTGTATTAAATAGGGGAAAAAATAAATTTAGAAGGGTAGAAAATTAAATAATAAAAATAAAATAAGTGTTAATGAAAATTAAAATAGGTTATTAAAGGGATAAAAATTTATTAGTTTAATTAAAATAAGGTTTAAATAGTAAAGAGTTTAAATAAAAGGAAGCAAAAAAGTTGGTTAAGTAAATTATTTCAATAAAATTAGGTGAATTAAATTAATTAAATATTAAATAGGATTGGAAAAAGTAGGTAATTAAAGAAAGGGTAAAAAAGGCAATTTTTTGAATTTTTTGTTAAATGTTTAAAATTTGCATTCAAATAAGTGGGATTATTTGTATTCAAATAGGGGAAAATACTCATATTTAGACCAGGGTAGAAAATTAAATAATCACATCAAATAATTTTAATCACCGTGTATAATGAATATTATTAGATAATACGTTATTAAAACCGTGAAGCATAAAAATTTATTAGTTTCATTAAACATAAGAGATTTAAATCATGTACAAGACGCTTTATATCAAAAGAAGGTATTAAAAGCTCTGCGTGTAATGTAATTATTCCTAAACAAATGGAAATTATGTGCAAAATTTATCTTAATTAACCTATTTCAAGTAACCGGTATTGAACAAAACGTACAGATAATATCTACAGAAACTTGTAAAACCCAAAAAATGCAAATTAGAAGTTTAGTTGAAGTAGGATGTTTGAACACACCTGCGTATTTTAAAAGGCAATTTCAGTTTAATTTGTTTAGATAAACATGTCGATTCTAAGGATATTGGAAACGGTCAGATGCTTTAGCACGAAATACAAAACAGGGTTTATTTAAAAGCTCATTCGGCGAAAATTTTGCAGATAATTAATGTTTACAAAGAATCTTGGAGAAACCGGGCTTAATATTCACGAGAAGGTGCGATGGGGGTTATTAAACCCAGATAGTCCACATGGACTAAAATATAATCGATAATAAAGAATATCAATTTGCACCAATACGAACAGGTTAGAAAAGGAAAAGAAAATGCGTCAAGCAAAGACACATATAGTAAAAGGCGTGATTTAAGCAACGTCACGAGGGTCACAATTGGTTGAAAATAGGATGCAAATATCAGAGGTAGAAACAACAATTTCTGTACAAAATTAATTAGTTTTTCTCGGACATGTTTGCGTGCCGTGTGAGAATTTCTGAGATTTAAATGGGGCGAGTGAAAATTGTAAAAACCGACGCGCGAGCGACGGACTGGGAACATAGAATGAGAAATTCTTAAGAATTGTCTGTTTTGAGGACAAAAGCGACGTGCCGGCTATTCGCTATATATACCGGAGGTAATATGAATTTCGGCCTCTTAGACTTTTGACTATTCGATGCGTTAAAAGCTCTTACATCCGCGACTTGATTCAAGATGTTAAACAGTGCATTTTAGTTTGATAAAATAATTTAAAATTTTGCTCGTATATTTTAGTGATTCAAAATAGTTTGTTATTTACGTGCTAACATGAATGTACTTCAGTGCACTTAGATACAAGATAATAAAATTTAGTATCACTGTACCAATTAGCAAAATTTACAACGACAAATGTATACACAAAAGTAGGCAGTTTTGGCGTATATTGGTGAAAGACGCATGAATTTCTTTGCTATTTTCGGGGGTGTTAATAATTAAATGGTTCAAATACGTGTCTGGATCCACGAAACAAGGGTCAGATATACACAGATGAGTTCCGGAAAAGCCCAGAAACAACTTTAAATAAATGGTGATGGAGAAAATTTTAAAAGCGTTGAGAATTAGAAGCCGTAAATATAATCCTGTTGGAATGGTGTGATTAACTAAAGGGACGATGTACATTGAAGCTACGAGGACAGTAACCTTCAGGTAAATTATACTATTTTGTTTGAAATTTTTGTGTGTGTTGAATAACTTTATAATTGATTTACTTTAAATGGACATTAGTGAAATTGTACTAACCATAAAATTTTAATTTTAAGATGAAATTTGCTTGTTTAAGTAGAAAGGGTATTTAGTATTGATGTTCTGGATTATGATGAAATTTTAGGTATGTCTTTGAGCTCAATTAGACGAACCTGGTTAATTAACGTAAAGGGGTGGTAGATGCTCCCTTTGTACTCAGACTCCGGTCTGCTTATATTGTTATATTAATTAGTAGGCATCCAACAAGGACTTTAATTCTGGATGCACGTTAAAGTGATAATAAAATTAATCTTGAAATTCTTTTTAAAACTGAATTTTATGCTGAAATTTAATTTGAAAATTTAATGTATTCTGAATATTGATGTAAATAGAGTTAACGTTGATGTTTGTGGTAGGAATGTGTTGTTTAATTTTATGAATGAGGAGGTTTATAAAATTAGGTGAGCAGCTGAAGCGAAACCAGGATCACAGCAGTTTATGACGCCCAATCGGTGGGACTAGAATTTTTTTGTTGAAAGGACCCAGTTCCCGCATTCTCTTAGACTTTTGACTATTCGATGCGTTAAAAGCTCTTACATCCGCGACTTGATTCAAGATGTTAAACAGTGCATTTTAGTTTGATAAAATAATTTAAAATTTTGCTCGTATATTTTAGTGATTCAAAATAGTTTGTTATTTACGTGCTAACATGAATGTACTTCAGTGCACTTAGATACAAGATAATAAAATTTAGTATCACTGTACCAATTAGCAAAATTTACAACGACAAATGTATACACAAAAGTAGGCAGTTTTGGCGTATATTGGTGAAAGACGCATGAATTTCTTTGCTATTTTTCGGGGTGTTAATAATTAAATGGTTCAAATACGTGTCTGGATCCACGAAACAAGGGTCAGATATACACAGATGAGTTCCGGAAAAGCCCAGAAACAACTTTAAATAAATGGTGATGGAGAAAATTTTAAAAGCGTTGAGAATTAGAAGCCGTAAATATAATCCTGTTGGAATGGTGTGATTAACTAAAGGGACGATGTACATTGAAGCTACGAGGACAGTAACCTTCAGGTAAATTATACTATTTTGTTTGACATTTTGTGTGTGTTGAATAACTTTATAATTGATTTACTTTAAATGGACATTAGTGAAATTGTACTAACCATAAAATTTTAATTTTAAGATGAAATTTGCTTGTTTAAGTAGAAAGGGTATTTAGTATTGATGTTCTGACTTATGATGAAACTTTGGGTATGTCTTTGAGCTCAATTAGACGAACCTGGTTAATTAACGTAAAGGGGTGGTAGATGCCCTTTATACTCAGACCCGGTCTGCTTATATTGTTATATTAATTAGTAGGTATCCAACAAGGACTTTAATTCTGGATGCACGTTAAAGTGATAATAAAATTAATCTTGAAATTCTTTTTAAAACTGAATTTTATGCTGAAATTTAATTTGAAAATTTAATGTATTCTGAATATTGATGTAAATAGAGTTAACGTTGATGTTTGTGGTAGGAATGTGTTGTTTAATTTTATGAATGAGGAGGTTTATAAAATTAGGTGAGCAGCTGAAGCGAAACCAGTATCACAGCAGTTTATGGCGACCACAACGTGAGGGCTCGAATTCCAGATAGTGTTTAACTATTCCAGGAAACTGGCGATCTGAGAGAGAGTTTCTGTGTGTGTATAAATTTAAGAGTATTTTGAGTGTGTGTGAGGAGTAGAACGTATGCAGAGAAAAGAGTGGTTAAGGAGTCAAGGAGTGGAAATTGGAAGTGATGATAGTGCATTGTGCGAAAAAATTTCTAAAATGGAAGAAGATGGAGGCAGTAGAGATCAGTCGAGGACGGAATCAGGGGATCAAGGAAACGAGATGATATTGAGAATGTTAGAGAGGATGAGTGAAGAATCTAATAGAGCGATGGAGGAGTCTAACAGAAAATTAGAACTGCTAAGCGATGAATCGAATAGAGCGAGAGAGGACTCAAATCGAAAATTTGACCGAATGAATGAGACATTAACAGGAGTTAGGGAAACCCTAAGTGAGAAAATAGATAAGACGAATAAAGAAGTTTCAGAATTTAAAATAGTCTTACCGTAAAGATGGGGAAGTTGAAAATAGGGTTGAAAAAATGAGCGTGATATTACAGGTCTTCGACAGGAAATGGGACATTTAAAGTCCGAAGTACGCATGTTCTGTGAAGAAGAGATTAATGTAAAATGACTGAAGTGGCGGACTCATGTAGGGATCAGTTAGGCAGGGTAGAACGCGAAGTTAGTAGTATTAAATACAACATGTCAAATTTAACGGGGGATGGTCCCAGATTTTCTACAGGTGGAGTATCATTGGACCAACACATGAAATTTTATGGCGATAACAGGGTAAATCCACAAATTTTTATTAATAGTGTAAGAAATCTAGTGGGAAATTTATTTGACGAACAGACTAAACTAAATACGATAAAGGCTTTATTAAAAGACAATGCGGAAGCGTGGTACAATTTAGTAGGACAGGACATAGACACGTATCAGGACTTTGAAAACAAATTTCTAAAGCACTACTGGAGTGACCACAGACAAGATCAGGTACGAGACGACTTAATCACAGGGAAATTTAAGGGAGAATTTTCAGGAAGTAGGGAGCAATATGCTATACGCAAGTATAGCATAGCAAAGCAACTGAACCCACCACAGACGGACCGACAAATTATCAAGTATTTATCACGACACTTCGAGGTAGACATAAGACAGCACGTAGCACTACAGAACATAGTGGACAGAGAAATGTTCTTGGAATACCTGCAGAGGTACGACGACGTAAGTAGTGGACGACCTCGGGAAAACAGGGAAAGACAGATCAACACAGTTAGGTTTGACAATAGACGGGACAACTATGCTAGAAGGGGGAATAATTACGGATACCAGCGACAGAATTGGGAACAGAGACGACCATACGTTAGGAGTAATAGTTTAGGAAGGGGACCTGCACAGAGACCGGGACCTACCAGAATGAATAGTTCACCAGACATGAGCGGGACTGCTAATACAGACACGGAACGAGTGGAAACGCCTAGGACGTACGCTGAGGTGACGGCTAGACTAGGACCGAGTAGGGAAAACAGACCTGGACAGGATTTTTAGAACGCGACAGACCACTAGATTTCAGTGTAAATGTATATGAACATCCACGTGAATTTTTCAAAATTGAGGAGGAAGTAGAGCCAGAAACTGAGGAAAAATTATGTTTGCCAATTATTAATTTAGAAATTTTGAGAATAATGTAGAAGTATTACTTGATACAGGGGCAGAGGCGAGTTTAATATCGGAGGAATTCGTCAGCAAAATTAGGGATAAGGTTTGTGATAGAATTATGCCTATAAAGCGTAGTCATTTAGTAGCTCCAAATAAAAAGAAGTTTGCTGTAGTAAATAGTGTTGTGGTGCTTAGGATAGATATAGGAGGTTTAAGCTGTGAACAGGAGTTTGTAATTGTGCCTGGACTGAAGTTTCAGAGCATTTTAGGTGTTGACTGTATGATGAAGTTAGGGGTATTGATAGATATGGAATGGAAGGTAATAAGGATTAAAGATAGGGTAGTGCCATGGAAGGGCAGTTATGAAGTCACAGAGGATGACACGGGGTTGAATATTAATGTAGTAGAGGTAGAGGATGATGAAGTAAAACAGATCAACACAATAAGATGTCCAGAGGATAGGAGAGTAGAGGTTCAAGCTTTATTACAAAAACATGCAGAATTAGTGGGGGGTAGAAGCAAGCACAGCGTTAGGCTATGAGCACAGATTGGAAGTGGATAATTCAGAACCGTTCAACGCAAAGGTTTATCCAATTCCAGCAGCATATCGGGAGCAGGTGAAGGCAGAATTAAATAAAATGTTGGAAGATGGCATAATAGAGGTATCAAACACTCATTTCATAAATCCGTTGGTGGTAGTTAAGAAAAAGGATGATAGCATTCGTTTATGTTTAGATGCACGAAAAATTAATCAACGGACCAAACCGCAATTCCATTGTCCACCATCCATGGACACGCTTTTGACGAGATTAAGTGGCAAGTTTATTTTTAATAAAGTTAATTTAAGGAATTTATTCTGGCGGATTCCATTACATAAGAATTCTAGAAGGTACATAGGATTTTCCATAGAGGAAAAAATCGATAATTTTAAAGTAGTATCGTTGGGTTTGTCGGCAGAAAGGAAAAAATAGTAAATGAGAAACAGACATGTGTAGGGACTGAAGAAGAAGCAGTATTTAAGAGTCAGGATAATAGGGATGATAAGTTTATTGTATGTGAGATAATAAGGAATTTAAGTATAGATATAGAAGGGGGAGAGATAGGGATGAAGAGTATTAGGATAGTTAGACGAAAGACTTGGAGGGTCAAGAAGAGAGTTAGATTTAAATAACTTGATGAACAAAGGATAGAGATAGGTGAATTTTAGTATAGATATAGGAATAAGAATAGAATAGAGAGTAGAGATAGGTGTATATAGAAAAGTAGAAGTAAGTGTTGATAGAAAATAAAGCTAGGTATAGGATAAATATGGGAGATAATTAGGAATAGGTTTAGGATGAGAATAAAGAGTAAATGTAGGAAGCAAATAAGATAGGTTAAGTATAGATATTTCATATAAAATTAGGTGAGAGTTAGGAATAGGATAGGGATATAGGATAGGTGTAAATATTTTTTTTTGGATTGGAGACAAAGTAGGTAAGTTAGATAGATAAGGGTAGAGAGAGATAGGCAATTTTTTTGTAATTTTTTTTTGGGCTAAATGCTTAATATTTGCATTCAAATAAGTGGGATTATTTGTATTCAAATAGGGGGAAAATACTCATATTTAGACCAGGGTAGAAAATTAAATAATCACATCAAATAATTTTAATCACCGTGTATAATGAATATTATTAGATAATACGCGTTATTAAAACCGTGAAGCATAAAAATTTATTAGTTTCATTAAACATAAGAGATTTAAATCATGTACAAGACGCTTTATATCAAAAGAAGCAGTATTAAAAAGCTCTGCGTGTAATGTAATTATTCCTAAACAAATGGAAATTATGTGCAAAATTTATCTTAATTAACTCTATTTCAAGTAACCGGTATTGAACAAAACGTACAGATAATATCTACAGAAACTTGTAAAACCCAATAAAATGCAAATCCTAGAAGTGTTAGTTAGAAGTAGGATGTTTGAACACACCTGCGTATTTTAAAAGGCAATTTCAGTTTAATTTGTTTAGATAAACATGTCGATTCTAAGGATATTGGAAACGGTCAGATGCTTTAGCACGAAATACAAAACAGGGTTTATTTAAAAGCTCATTCGGCGAAAATTTTGCAGATAATTAATGTTTACAAAGAATCTTGGAGAAACCGGGGCTTAATATTCACGAGAAGGTGCGATACGGGGTTATTAAACCCAGATAGTCCACATGGACTAAAATATAATCGATAATAAAAAATATCAATTTGCACCAATACGAACAGGTTAGAAAAGGAAAGAGAAAATGCGTCAAGCAAAGACACATATAGTAAAAGGCGTGATTTAAGCAACGTCACGAGGGTCACAATTGGTTGAAAATAGGATGCAAATATCAGAGGTAGAAACAACAATTTCTGTACAAAATTAATTAGTTTTTTTCGGACATGTTTTCGTGCCGTGTGAGAATTTCTGAAATTTAAATGGGGCGAGTGACGGACTGGGAACATAGAATGAGAAATTCTTAAGAATTGTCTGTTTTGAGGACAAAAGCGACGTGCCGGCTATTTGCTATATATACCGGTGGTAATATGAATTTCGGCTCTCTTAGACTTTTGACTATTCGATGCGTTAAAAGCTCTTACATCCGCGACTTGATTCAAGATGTTAAACAGTGCATTTTAGTTTGATAAAATAATTTAAAATTTTGCTCGTATATTTTAGTGATTCAAAATAGTTTGTTATTTACGTGCTAACATGAATGTACTTCAGTGCACTTAGATACAAGATAATAAAATTTAGTATCACTGTACCAATTAGCAAAATTTACAACGACAAATGTATACACAAAAGTAGGCAGTTTTGGCGTATATTGGTGAAAGACGCATGAATTTCTTTGCTATTTTTCGGGGTGTTAATAATTAAATGGTTCAAATACGTGTCTGGATCCACGAAACAAGGGTCGGATATACACAGATGAGTTCCGGAAAAGCCCAGAAACAACTTTAAATAAATGGTGATGGAGAAAATTTTAAAAGCGTTGAGAATTAGAAGCCGTAAATATAATCCTGTTGGAATGGTGTGATTAACTAAAGGGACGATGTACATTGAAGCTACGAGGACAGTAACCTTCAGGTAAATTATACTATTTTGTTTGACATTTTGTGTGTGTTGAATAACTTTATAATTGATTTACTTTAAATGGACATTAGTGAAATTGTACTAACCATAAAATTTTAATTTTAAGATGAAATTTGCTTGTTTAAGTAGAAAGGGTATTTAGTATTGATGTTCTGGATTATGATGAAATTTTAGGTATGTCTTTGAGCTCAATTAGACGAACCTGGTTAATTAACGTAAAGGGTGGTAGATGCTCCTTTGTACTCAGACTCCGGTCTGCTTATATTGTTATATTAATTAGTAGGCATCCAACAAGGACTTTAATTCTGGATGCACGTTAAAGTGATAATAAAATTAATCTTGAAATTCTTTTAAAACTGAATTTTATGCTGAAATTTAATTTGAAAATTTAATGTATTCTGAATATTGATGTAAATAGAGTTAACGTTGATGTTTGTGGTAGGAATGTGTTGTTTAATTTTATGAATGAGGAGGTTTATAAAATTAGGTGAGCAGCTGAAGCGAAACCAGGATCACAGCAGTTTATGACGCCCAATCGGTGGGACTAGAATTTTTTTGTTGAAAGGACCCAGTTCCCGCATTCAAAGGAGTATATCACAGCAATATATATATATATATATATAAAACGTATACCGAGCTTGAGGTATTATTATGAAGCCACGCATGAGACAATTATACCCTAATTGTTTAAAAAACACATCATTTATTACAATTTTGTACCAATTTTTTTCTAACAAAAACGTTAATTCAACTGGTTTGCTAAACTAAGTTTAAAAAAACCAGGAGATTAATTTCCGTAAATTTTTACAATAGATGCTCAGAGAGAGATCAAAGCTCTCACTGCAATCACCCTTTCTATACCTTGATTAAAAATAGCAAAGCTACTTGATCATTGTCCGCCAGAGAGTAGTTTTAAACTCGTGGCGGTATGCGTATGTGTAAAAGTTAATTGTTGCATAAAGTACGACTGCAACTAAAAGAGAAAGAGTTAGGTATACATTTCAATATTTTCACAGAAAATTTGAACATTTCTTGTAGGAATGAAGACAAAAGAAATATTTAGAAAACTTTATCGCACAGAAGTGAAAACAATTTAGTTGCAAACAAATGGAAGTAAAAAGTAGCAGTTTTGTCACCTGAATTGCTAGAGGAAAAGATGATATGCTTTCCTGCTCTCTCATATCTATTTCGAAAACTTGTAAAATTCCTTTGAAATATTTATAATTATATTCCGTTTTAATAGGGCATGTATTAGTAAATCCTACCAATAGGGTCACGGTTATTTTCTTTAAGAAAGATAACTTTTAGGTTATGTACATTCTTGATCTAAGGAAGAATTAATTTTGTATCTTATATTGTTCACATTCAAAAGTTGTTAAATTCATTATGGCGGTTTTTAAGGTTAAGAATGATGACATGGTAATCTTGTATTCTAAAGTAGTGCAGTTATATGATTCATTTGTTTTGATTAATAATGTATAAGGTTGGCGCCTATAACCTCATCATCTGAGCACAAAGAAGTTAACACACTAAATTTATGCTGTTTTAGGAAAATTAATATCTCTTCTTGTGGGTCTGATTAACCTATTACAGATAAATATTATTTATGTTGGATAGAGAAAAACAACAAAGTAATTTCAATTTGCAGTTTTAATTTACCTGTCCGAATTCTGCCAAAGAAACCTTGAATCCTTTGATGGAGAATAAGCTTTTGGTTACGCACTTCGTCCATCCAAACACATAACATGTAACTTGAGTAGGTCGGTCAACCTTCAAGAAAATGTATCGAACTGATTAGTAAAGTTCGAATAATATCCTACCAAGTTGGTTACATGCAGGCATCTTTCGCTGCTCATGCACGACCGACTGATCTTCTAATACAGTCTCAGTGACTGACAGATCATGTGGCTCTTAAATGTTTATCAATTTGTTGCCCTTAAAGCAGAATACTAACTTTTCTTTATACATGTGTCTTCTTCCGCTGAAGTTTGGTACGCCTTTGTAAATTTCGATAGCTTCGGTGTTTATTCTGATATAGTAATGTGTAGCTGTAGAGAGAACTTCTGTTTCGTCAAAGTGAATCTTATAATCAACTGACAATTGTTTAGCAATCACAGACACGTCAGACTTCAGTTTCACGTGTCTTCTTCAGAAGACGGCAGAGTCTTTTGTGTTGATGCCGCGCTTCTGTATGCCTACGTATATCCATCTACATCAGCAGTGAATCCTGTAAACTGCAGCAGTGGAAAGAGGCATTCGTTTATTTTTGTTTATCCTAGTACCTGCTATAGCTAATATGTAGGCTCGAAGTTCAGGTTTGACGTGTTGCTGAAGGATCCTTGCGATGCGGACGTTGAAATTCTTGAATATGGTAAGTATATCGTTCCTAACTTGATAGTTGTTTGTTTATAATGAGTACCTTTGTTTTGTCTTGTAGGCATCTTTATTTCATGCTTGGTGAATGCGTTAGCTAGTAGTGCAAAACCTAGATGTATTAGCTTACTTTCTAGTGCTTCCTATTCACAAATGGTGTGTGCGTGTGTCACCAATGTCTTCAATACAACACTCTTCTGGCTTGATTGATGACCTGATCGAGGGACCTGTCATCCCTTCTTGTTACCAATACGTCCAAGAAAGGTAACTATTAATTGTCTCCTACTCCAGGTGGAACTCTATTCGAAGAAGAATGTTGGCCAAGTGCTACAGAAGTCATTTAAAGCTGGCCCTAGATCACAAATGTGTCATCTACACATCTGAACCAACATGTAGATTTAATACCGATGCTGTAATTACTTTTTTCTCGAAGAATTCTACGCAAACGTTGGCGACAATCAAGCTTAATAGTCTTCCCATGGCTACTCAGTTCTGCTTGTAGAATCTTTTTACCCATTGGAAATACAAGGTGGTAATCAATGGACATCGGTAAAGGTCTACTATGTCATCTGGGAAGAAACTATGAAGGTATCATCATCATATTGTTTTCGACCTTACTTAAGGTCGGTTTGATGCAGCTCTAACTTCTTTTCTAATCTGTGCTAATCTAAAAAGTTCTACATACCCTTCACAACCTAAATTTCTAATAATTTGACTAATATAGTTTGGTCTAGGTCTTCCTATATCCTCTTATCTTTTTCCTATCCACCTGACTTTACATAGATATTAGCAACATGATGGTTGTTAAAGAACTCTAACATGTTTACATGTTTACCATTTATAAGGAAATGAAATATAACCTTCAAAAAGGAAAAGTGTTAAAATATATGTTATGGTAAGGCTTAAGCAACGAAACGCTACCCACATGCCAGACCGCTACCTAATTGTGAGTTATGTTATGGTGACGTTTATTAAATTATATGTTATGGTAAGGCTTAAGCAACGAATCGCTACCAACATGCCAGACCGCTAACTAATTGTGAGTTATGTCCTGGTGACATTTAGTTAACTGATTTTTATTTTTTTTTCGTTTTGTTTTCGAACTTACTTAAAGTCGGTTTGACGCAGCTCTAAATTCTATTCTATTCTGAGCTAGTCTAAAAAGGTCTACATACCCTTCACAACCTAAATCTCTAATAATTTGACTAATATAGCTTTGTCTAGGCCTTCCTACTATATTTTTATTTGGTAGTCTATAATCTAAGACTTTACTAAATAGTCCCTCATGTCTTAACTGGTGCCCTATCATTCTATCTCTCCTGACCTTCAATTGTTTCCACATACAGGGATCCTCACCTATCCTTCTATAAACTTCCTCGTTTGTTACTCTATCTGTCCAACTAATCTTTAACATTCTCCTATAACACCAAGTTTCAAAAGCTTCTATCTTTTCTTATCTACTTCTTTAATTGTCCAAGCCTCACTACCGTATAGTAGAACGCTCCATACGTACGACTTTAAGAAACTTTTCTATTATCTAAACTAATACTATTAGCTATTAGTAAGTTTTTCTTTTTAAAACATTTTTCTAGCTTGAGCTATTCTAGCTACTATATCCCTTCTGCTACGTCCATCCTTTGTAATTATACTACCTAAATAGCAAAATTCATCTACCTCCTCTAACTCGGTATTACCTATTTTTAATTTTGGTTTAGAACTAGGTTGTAACTCACTTGTCATTATCTTTGTCTTTACTGAGTTAATTCTCATACTATAGTTACTCCGTAGTATCTCATCTAAAATATTTAAAAACTCTCCTACCTCTTTTCTAGACTCTGCTCTAATGGCTATATCATCTGCAAAACGGAACATGTCTATTTTCTGTCCCTGTACACTAATACCTATCTCTTTCTCTCTCTGGCTAAGTTTAAAGCTTCCTCAATATAAACATTAAAAATCAAGGAGACAGTATACAACCCTGTCTAACACCATTTCTAATCTTAGCTTCCTTTTCTATTTCATCAAATCTAATTACTACGCTTTGGTTTTTATATAGACTGTAAATAATTTTTCTATCCCTATGAGAGATTCCTATTTTTTGCAAAACCCTGAACATAACACTCCAATTAACCCTATCAAATGCTTTTTCTAAATCTACAAACGCGAAATGAGTCTTTTATTTTTTGTAACCTTTTTCGATAATTACCCTAATCATTAGTATCGGTTCTCTAGTCCCTCTGTCTTTACGAAAACCATATTGGTCTTCGCCTAAATAATTCTCAGTCAAAGCTTCTACTCTATTTTTAATTATTATTGCTAGTATTTTGGAAGCATGAGAAGTTAAACTAACTGTTCTAAAATTCTCACACCTATCAGCTCCTGACTTTTTGGGATTGGGATAATAATATTTTTTCGAAATCTATTGGAACCTCACCTGTGTCATATATTACATTTATTAGTTCATATAATCTGTCTAAAGTTTTCTGACTTGCATATTTTATTAATTCTGCGGGAATATCGTCTAACCCTGGCGCTTTATTTAATTTAAGATTCCGAACAGCTCTATCAAATTCCTCTCTTAATATTGAGAACCCTATTTCTACATCCTCTTCTTGGTCGTTCTCTAACTCATCCATATCGTCTCCCTTATATAAATCTTCTAAATATCTTTTCCATCTATCAGCTACCTCAACTTTATTTATTAGAAGCTCATTATTCTCGTCTCTAATACCATTATATTTTTTCCTATCTTCCCCAAAAAACTTTTTAACTGCTCTGTAAGCCCTGTCTGTCTTACCTACTCTCAAATCATCTTGTATTCCCTTACAATTCTCCTCCATCCATTTATTTCTAGCTTTTCTACACTCATGTACTATCTTATTTCTAACTGTATTATATTTTGCTTATTTTCACTATCCACTTCTCTGAAAGGTTTAAGCTTTCTTATTCTCTATTAAATCTAATATCTCCTTTGTTACCCAGGGTTTTCTCGCTTCTATTTTTTCTTACCTATAGTCTGTGTTGCTGTATCATGTACAGTCAGTTTTATTTCTTTCCATCTATTTTCTACGCTCCTCCTACAGCTATGTCTTTGCTCTTATTATCTAATACTTGTTTATATTCCTCTTTACCCTACTATCATTAAGCTTACCTAGATCCCATCCTCTCTTTTAACCTTTCTCAATTTTTAAATTTTAGTTTACACTTCATTTTAACTAAGTTATGATCGCTATCTATGTCAGCCCCTGGATAACTACGACAGTTTTAACTTGGTTTCTAAATCCTTGTTTAACTAAAATATAATCTATTTGGTACCTAGCCCTATCACCTGGGGCTTTCCAGGTATATCTTCTTCTAACATGTTGTTCGAATAGGGTGTTTACAGTTAGTAATCTATGTTCCTGGCAAAACTCAACTAATCTTTCACTTCTATCATTTCGTCTGCCATACCCAAATTTTTCTACCATTTTTCCCTCACTACCTTCTCCCACTGACACATTACAATCGCCCATAACTATTAAATTCTTATCTCCCTTTACTTTTCTCACTATACTATTTATATCCTCGTATACCTTTTCTACTTCCTCATCCTCGTACTGCGTTGTTGGCATGTAAACCTGTACTAAAACAGTGGTCGTGGGTTTCGTACTCAATCTAACCATAATTATCTTATCACTAAATTGTAAGTACTCTTTAACTTTATGCCCTAATCTTTTACCTAGCACTATTCCTACCCCTGCCTGTCCATTAGTTGAAGAAGTTGTAATTATTCTATAATTATCTTTCCAAAAGTCATTACTATCTGGCCATCTCACCTCACTAATACCTAAAATGTCCAGCTTTTCCTTTCTCATTTCGACTAATGAAGGTATACTAGAGCTAAATTAACAGGTATCATCGTAAGTAGTGACATTGTGTCTCTTGCTTGTAAAGTCTTCTAGTTTTCAATTAAATATCCCGAGCGTCTGATATACGAGTTCGATATTCCAACGCCTGGTAGAAGTATTGTCAAGTATTATGCCAGGTTGTACACTGGCGATGCTATGACACTGACAATGAGCTTAAATGGCACTTTCAACGTGTCTATCTTTGGCAGTCCATACAGCCGCGGTGGCAGCGCTTTAGACTTTCTTAGTACATGATGCTTCTCGATTGGACTAGAACACGCGATGATAAGTTGGTTTATTTTCCTTAATATTTTTGTCGTTGGGTCTTGTTGTAGTATACTGTATATGGATGGATCCAACCCTTTTTTTCGTTATAACGGTTGTACTTCCCTTGCCTGTTGGTATAAAGGCGATTGTATAGGTTCTTGATAATACAATCTCCTCGGGTTATGTTACTTTGAGGTACTCCCTGTATGTTTGTTGTGGTTTGTTAACTATTCTTTTTAATCTTTCTTGGGAATAAAACCACTTATATTTGTTAAAATGATCTTTATTTACGTTTCGATCCATGAATTAGACTCGTTGTCAAATCATAAAAAATTTTAAGTTTGACATGTGTGTCATAAATGTCAAACTTAAATTTTTTTATTATTTTGACAACGATCCTAGGCGATGGATCCAAACGTAAATAAAGATCATTTTAACAAATATAAGTAGTTTTATTCCCAAAAGATTAAAAAGATTACTTTGAGCCGTATTATTTTGAAGGCTTCGATTCGTGCTTTTCTGAATCAACTGCTGGCTGGCTTCGAATGCTGGATTCCACGATGGTGACTATGTTCTCAAGTACCGTCGTTTCAGCAAGCAAAAAAAGTTCAACCGCTATCATGAAAAGAAGGGTTACTAATAGAAGGTAAATGGGATGTTGGATACATCCATGTTCAGTACACTACAGTTGGCTCTAACGACAAAAATGTTAAAAAAAATAAACCAGCTTCTCTCAGAGCTGTCTATCTCAATTGGGGAGTAATGTATACTAAAACAATCTGAAGTGTTGATACGCATCTGGTTGGACCACCTAAAACACACAAATTGAATGTACCAGTTAGACTCACTGTTAGCGTCACAGGATCGCCAACGTACAACCTGGCCAAATACTCGACAAAACTTTTTAACCACTCGGTAAAATATTGAACTCACACACCAACGGCTCGGAACATATAATTCTAAAACTGGAAGATTTAAGCTGCAACCAGGAGACTTACAGGTCAGTTTCAATACAATATCACTGTTTACGATGGTCGCTGATAATGAAGCTCTAGTACAAGTTCGTAATTTCTTCCCAGATGACATAGCAGACCTTTACCAACGTGTTTTGACTGCCACGTTAGAAAATAAGTCGTATGTGTGAATTAGTCTCTTGGTTTTTGGAAATACCTCGGCAATTACTCTTTTTTATTATGTATTTTTCGGTTAAGACGCTTCTCACGGTTTGTAATAGACATGTATTGCTTTTCCGATCAGTCAAAACGAGCTACGTACAAGTGCAGCCACGCACGCACGCACGTACACACGCACACACGCACGTACGTACGTAAGCAATCACGCACGCACGCACGCGGGTACGCGCACGCACAAACGCACGAACGTACGTACGCACACACACACACTCACGTACGCATGCACGCACGCACGAACATGCGCATGGGTGCGCTCACGCGTGTACGGGTGCATATGCGCACGCACGCACACGCTCAAAAAATAGATAAACTTTGGACTGGGATAATAAAAATTATGCAAAGTACGACTTATAATCCTGTAGCTGACTATATTACTGTTCTTTTTATCGGAGTTTTTAAAAATCGTCAAAAGCGCGAGTAATATATGTTCGCTAAGATAACAACAGTAAGTCTAACGAAAAGCAAACTAAAAAAATAGATAAATTTTGAACTTGGAATAGGAAAATTATGCAAAGTTCGACTTATAATCTTGTAAATGACCATATTATTGTTCCTCTTATCAGACCTTTGTAAAAATCATCAATAGCGTGAGGAATATGTGTTCGTGAAAATAACAACAGTAACCTTAACGAGATACAAGCTCAAAAATATTTGGATTTTAGACTTGGGATAGTAAAAATGGTGCAAAGTACGACTTATAATTCTGTAGATTAGGTACTATATTATTGGTTGTTATCGGAGTTTTTAAAAACTGTCAAAAACTTGTAGAACACTGGCGATGCTAAGGAACCAACAGTAAGTTCAACAAGAAACAAACTCAAAAAATAGATGGATTTTGGACTTGGGATGGTAAAAATTATGCAAAATACGACTTATAATCTTGTAGCTGACTAAATTATTGTTCACCTTATCGAATTTTCCAAAATTCGTCAAAAGCGCGAGGAATATATATTCCCCAAGATAACAACAGTAAGCTTAACGAGATGCAAGCTCAAAAAATATTTGGATTTTGGACTTGAGATAGTAAAATTGACGCAAAGTGCGACTTATAGTTCTGTAGATTAGGTACTATGTTATTGTTTGTTTACGGAGTTTTCAAAAATTGTCAAAACTTCTAGAACAAGGCGATGCTAAGGAACCAACAGTAAGTTCAACGAGAAACAAGCTCAAAAAATAAATAGATTTTGAACTTGCGATGGTAGAAATTATGCAAAATACGATATAATTCTGTAGCTGACTGAATTATTGTTCCTCTTATCGGACTTACTAGTCTTCTTTTCCTTCCTTCTTTTTTCTCTGTCTCTTTTTTTCTCTCTCTTTTATTATTGGTACTTCGAGCCGGAGGAGAGTTCTTTTTTTTTTTTTTTGGGATTTCCTTTTTTTCTGGTATCTCTTTGGTTGTTGCCGTAACGAATGTTCTTTTAGTTTTAAGCGAATTTTCTTTTTGTTTGTTTGGGTTTTTTTTTGTTTGGTCCTGCCCACTCCCGGATACTGGCTTTCCTACCCCGAGCTGTTATTTTTGTGGGGAAGGGGGGAATTTGTTACGTTTATTTTCAACATACATTAAATACCCCGTTTTCCTTTGTTAATTCAATACCCGTTCAAATAAATTCCGGTTCTACTTTTAAATCCTTCAACATAATTAATAAAAAATACGCTTTCTAATAATTCCTCAACTTAAATCTACTTGCTTGGAAACGACAAGTTTATGCTATAATTGAATAGTTTATATCCTGTTTTAGGTACTCGTTAACTTGTTATACATTACGACCGCGTATATTTGCTTTCCCTGGGGTTTCCAATCTTAAGACGCGTCGAACCAAGGTCGCGTACTATTATTTGATAGCGTGTTTTCCAGTTTGAATCGCATTTGATAACGCGAGGATTGTAGTAAATCCTTGCTAGAAAACGATTCCTTTACTCGATTCTTTCTGTGCTATGTATGACAACTTTTACATTTCCTGTAGTTTTCTCCACAATTTCGTGCACACTCTGTGTGGTGAGTCGTTTATTTTAAAAAAAAAGGATGTGCTTTTCGGCGTAAATAAATTAATCTTTACCCGTAATTATTGTAGTTTCATCCGTCGATCTACCTAACTACCTGTGGGAGTGCTGCTTCTTTTTGTTATGGGAGGACACCACTGTGTTTTCGTCGTTGAACAAGATGGTCTGATGAGTTGCCGCCCCCTTTTTGGTGTAGAAGGGTGCACAGGTGGCATGGTCCCAGGCAGCTACCATATTGGTTCGTATCTATTTATATCAAAACATTACTGGACTATGTTAGAATGTATGACCGTAATAATTAAGGCATTGCTTTTTGTTCCGAATGACCCAGATTGGTGGTGACAACATGATTATTTTCGGTGCGGGGGGTATGGGTTGGTAATATTCACGTAGTTAAAAAATGGGTTTTCCTGTGTTGGGATTTCAAACTGTTGGTTTCTTGTTAAATTTCTAAATTGGGGTTAATTAAGAGATATGTGTTGGTAATATTCAATTAATTAAGAATTGGGTTTTTCTTTGATGGGATTTCAAACTGTTGTTTTCTTGTTAAATTTGTAACTTTACTTTTTAATTAAGGGATATGGATTCATACGCTATCATTACATAAGAATTTTAGGTATGTAGCTTTAAGTTTACTGTGGGAATTACAAGCGGCTGTTTTTAGTGTTGACTTTAGGTTTTTTTGCTGTTGTTATTTAAAAGGGGTAGCGACCTAAAAACTGCAGCTCGCCATTTTTGACGTACTTTTGTTGTTCTGACGATCAGAGGTATATTGGGGTTATTAAATTTTTTTGTTGGGGGTTGGGGAATACTGTGCTTTGTATATATTTGGTTTGTATGATTATGTTTATGAGTGTGTAATTTTCTTTTACTTCAAACTTTCTTTAGTTTTTGTAGGTATTCTACCCGCCCACTCGCCGATTGAGCCCGGTCAGTTTCTTTCTTTCTCGTTCTTTCTTTCTTTTTTTTGGCTACGCCCTGGCGTGGGGCCGCGAGTTTGTTTTAGTTAATTTTTTTGCTCAGATTTTTTTGTTGTTGTTAGTGCCTAAGTTCCTACATTACTCGCATTTCTCGGCCTGATACTACTTATGTTTCCGTCCCTTACGTTCGAACTTGTATTTATTTCTTTTCTTTACTTCTTGTTGAGTTCAATCTTCTTAAATTTTAGTTGTGGTTCCTTTCTTGATCGCTTAATATTTTTGATTGGTTAATTTCAGATTATTGGACTTGTGTTTTCTCTAATATTCCTAGTCCATTAAAAACGCTGGCGCCCAAGATTTTTCTTCCTTCCTTTCTGAATACAATTTATGTTCCCTATAATTGAATAGTTTAGAGTCCTGGTCTTTAGGTACTCGTTAATCTTGTTATACATTACGACCGCCCGTATATTTCGACGTTTCCTGGGTTTCCAATCTGTAAGACTGCGGCCCAACCAAGATCGCGTACTATTATTGGACTAGCGTGTTTTCCAGTTTGAATCGCATTAGATAACGCGAGGATTGTAGTAAATCGCTGGCTGCAAAACGATTCTTTACTCGATTCTTTCTGTGCTATGTATGACAACTTGTTACATTTCCTTAGTTTTCTCCACAATATTCGTGCACACTCTGTGTGGTAGAGTATGGTTTATTTCTAAACAAAGGATGTCTTTTCGGCGTAAATAAATTAATCTTTACCGCCCGTAATTATTGTAGCTTCTTCCGTCGGATCTACCTAACTACCTGTGAGAATGCTGGCCATTTTGTTATGGGAGGACACCACATGTGTTTTCGTCGTTGCAAGATGGTCTGATGAGTTGCCGCCCTATTTATGTAGAAGGGTGCACGGTGGTGTGTCCAGCTACCATATTGGTTCGTATTTGGTATATCAAACATTACTGGACTATGTTAGAATATATGGCCGTAATCCATTGTAGGCATTGCTTGTTGTTCTGCATGACCCAGATTAGTGGTGAAACAATTCGAACTAGCATCTCGAGGCTTTGGTCCCGAGAATAATGTCGACGAGTTACGCAGATCCGCACAGAGTGCGTACCGCCTGGAACGTGAACCAGGATATTAGTCCTGTTCTCGTGGAGCCGGATTTAGCTTCCGAACTGGTAGCGGTCACGTCCGCTTGCCAAAAGCTAAAACAAGCTCTGGCTACATTTTGTGGGGACAAATCTTCACCTGCGTTTAAACGCATTAGCTCCCTATGGTTGCATACCGAACGACGCTGTTTGAGAATGTAGCCAACGCAAGGAGAAACGCCAAGCCCATTACCAATAACTGCTGACCTTATGTTAATCTCCGCGGCTCCTTTGACACAAAAATAAAAAATTTTGTCATACTGTTACGTTATCCGAAACTCCGATAGCTCTTTCCAGCCCGGCACACACTACTAGTGTCGATTCCGATAAAGCTCCCTTGCTCACTTCCGACTCGGAATTGGAACCTGAACCAGAATCCGCTTCCGCTACTCCTTTTTCGGTTTCCCACCAAGGTCTTCCTGTGTGGGAGTGGAATTTGAAATTTTCTGGTGACCCAAACACAGTTACCGTACATGATCTTTTGGGAAGCGACGAAGAACGCCGACGAACTCAACATGTGTCAGAATTGCAGTTATTGGAGTCTGCAGTGGATTTGTTTGAGTCGAAAGCGTTACTTTAGTATCGTGGTAATCGGAATAGGTTTTCTGACTGGAAGTCGTCCAATTTATTGATTCAACATTTTGAACACCCGGATTTTGCTTATAAGTTTGCTACTATTGAGGAAAGTACTTTTGTTTCACATGACCGAGTTGCTAAGATTTCCCTACGCCTACGATTAGATCCGATACTTCTTCTGTACGTTCTACTGTTCTTTCTCCTAGTTCCACTTCTACTCGTCAGGTCGTATGCTTTAGTTGCGATAAACTTGGTATGTTTCGACACGTTGTACTCGTCCTCAAGTACTCCATTGCCATGGTTGCGGATATAAAGGAGTTTCCCGCCACAACTGTCCAAACTGTCATCCTACTACTAATAGGTCTTCACATAATACCTCAACTTCTGTTCTCAGCTCTAGGAGCCAAACTTCTTATGCTTCTAATTCTACGTTCTCTTCTGTAACTCATCCAGGTCATTCTGCTAATGCTACCAAAACCTACTCTTTTCGGCAAATATAACTTTGAAAAACTTTCTTGCGTTTATAGTTCTACATCCTATTCTACTCCTCCTTCTGCTCACCCTACTTATTCACTCTCACCCCAAACTGTGCCTCCGACAACCGTGCAACCCCTACTTCGAATTAATGACATGCAGGTAGCTTCTCAAGAGTTTGTTCCCGTTTTCTTAAATGATTCTAGTCGTGTTTGCAAGCACACATGTCGCTGAAGTGACGCTAATTTCTAATTTAGTCAGCGAAGGTCCTGTCGAAGTTCACGAACCTGTATTTTTAATGTCTGTTGCTGTTGCTGTCAAAATTTTACATGTTCCTGCTTTCTTGTTCTACTCAAGAAATTTCTGTCGTGTCTATAATAACAGCTGTAGCAAAAGTGAATATAATTTCTAATATCGATAGAGGAGGTCCTGTTGAAGTTAGAGAACTTGTAGCTATAATGCCTGTTGCTGTTGTCGTCAAAGTTTTACCAAATCCTGTTTCGTTATTATTGTTAAGAAATCAGTTCCTATTGTGGCTGAAGTTTTGTCTGTTCCTACTCCGTTGTCTAACAGTGATGCAGTCTTACTTGATTCTACTCCTTTATTGGACGTTGATGAAACGTTACCTACTCTTACTCATTTTTCTCATGCCGACAAAATGCTACTTGTTTCTGTTCTTTTAACTAAGGTTGGTGAAATTCTAGCTAATGTCCTGTTATCTAATGTTGAGGAAGGTCAACAAGATTCTCCTTTCTCATCTATTGGGGATGAAGTTCTTCCTGATACTGTTTGTTTGTGTAACGTTGATGAACTACCTGATTCTGTTCCTTTATGTAATATGGTTGAAGTGTTATCGTATTCTGCTCCTTTTCCTAGGATTGATGTTCCTACAGTCAATGCTGTTTTCTGTCCTAACTGTGATACTGCTAGTCCTTTATCCAACATCGTTGAACTTTTATCTACTTCTGTCCCTCTAGTTAACGTAACTGAAGTGTGCTCTGCTTGTGTTTCTCTTCGTATGGTTGATTCTCGTACAGACAATACTTTTTCTCTTTTTACCGTGGATATTCTGACAACCCATGATGTCCCCTTTTCTACCGTTGACTTTCTTACCTCCAACCCTAGCAACAAACAACTTTTTCTTTAACTCGTTTCGAGTTTCCTAAACCACCTTCGTCACCTTGTCCCTTTTGTTTACTTGAGGTTTGACCTTGGGTCCTGTTTTTCTTGGCACTGTTGGTTTTTTTCCTCGTTCCCTTTCTTCTTTTGTGGTTGAAAACCATACTGTTTCTTTTGAGAAACATCCGTCCGTGGAGGCAGAAATTTGCCTAAGCTCCTTCCGAACCGGAAGATGTATGTCGGCGAAATCCTAATGTTTTTGATATTGTCTCATTTTCCTTCTGGCGACGTAAACGTCTTAAGCCCCAATAGCTAGTCCTAGTGCCCCATATTCTTATGTCGACTTTGCTCTCTTTCGGACTTGTTTTTTGGAAGTTACGATTTCGTTTTACTTCCCTGTTCTGCTGGGTTTTCTTTTGTTTTCTTTCTTTTTCTTTCACCCGTGTGGGTCCGGGAATAGAATAGTCCCACGGTACGACCTACCTGTCGTAAGAGGCGACTACAGCGGTACAACACATACACACACGCACACTCTATATAAGCATTACACACACACACACACACTCCCCCCCCCACATACACACACGCGCGCACGCACACGCCCACACCTACTCATACATAACTACACTGGGATTCTGTTTTATTTTCTTTTGTACGATTCTTAGTTTTATTTTTGGTTTTGTACTTGGTGTTGGTGTTATTCTTTTTGGTTTTTTCTTCTTTTTTTCTCGTTCCTTTCGTTCCACTTTCCTCTCCTTATTCTTTAAGTGGTCTTCTTTGCTGTCAGTCCCTATACTGATTGTGTTTCGTCCACCTGCTTCTGTGGTAGGCGCTTTCTAGTCCGGTTTCCCTTCTTTAGGATTAATCAGCATTTCTTCTCTTAGGTTCTTCGGTTACGGTTTTTGGTTACCACAGTTTGTAGTACACCGTTTCTTTTTACTAGCGTTCCTCCTCTCTTCCTCTCGTTCTCCCTTGTTGTCCTTTTTGTTTACTTAAGGCTTGACATTGGGTCCTGTTTTAGTTGGCACTGTTGGTTTTCTGCCTCGATCCCTTTCTTCTTTTGTGGTTGAAAACCATACTGTTTCTTTTGAGAAACATGCGTCCGTTGAGGCAGAAATTTGCCTAAGCTCCTCCCGAACCAGAAGATGTATGTCGGCGAAATCCTAATGTCCTTGATCTTGTTTCATTTTCCTTCTGGCGGTGTAAACGCCTTAAACCCCAATAGCTAGTCCTCGTGCCTCAGATTCTTATGCTGATTTTGCTCTCTTTCGAACTTGATTTTTGGACGTTACGATTTCGTTTTACTTCCCTGATTTGCTAGGTTTTCTTTCGTTTTCTTTCACCCGTGTGGGTCCGGGAATAGAATAGTCCCACGGTACGACCTGCCTGTCCTAAGAGGCGACTACAGCGGCACAACACATACACACACGCACACTCTATACACGCATAACACATACACCCCTCCCCCCATACACACACATGCGCGCACGCACACGCCAATACCTACTCATACATAACTATACTGGGATTCTATTTTATTTTCTTTTGTAGGATTCTTAGTTTTCTTTGGGTTTTGTACTTGGTGTTGGTGTTATTCTTTTTAGTTTTTTCTTCTTTTTTTCTCGTTCTTTTCGTTCCACTTTTCTTTCCTTATCCTTTAAGTGGTCTTCTTTGCTGTCAGTCCCTATACTGATTGTGTTTCGTCCACCTGCTTCTGTAGTAGGCGCTTTCTAGTCCGTTTTTCTTTCTTTAGGACTAGTCAGGATTTCTTCTCTTTGGTTCTTCGGGTACGATTTTTAGTTACCACAGTTTGTAGTACACCGTTTCCTTTTACTAAAGTTCCTCCTCTCTTCCTCTCGTTCTCCCTTGTTGTCCCTTTTGTTTACTTGAGGCTTGACCTAGGGTCCTGTTTTGGTTGGCACTGTGTAACAATTTTAGTTTCAATAATAATTCTTTGCATATAATTTCAAGAATAATGCAACAATTTTATTAATATTAATAATAATTTGCATTCAACTTCAAAAGTAATACGCTAAGCCTGCATCGTTCCTTAGTAATCTAGTTATATTCAGATATCTGTGTCGTATAAAGCTATTTACAAGCACATCTCTGTTTGATTGTTTCGTTCCCCTCTTGACGGCGCGACCGCTCGAGCTGGTTATGTGATAGTCGGCCACAGGTGATAGAAATATCAACATGTACCCTTGGCTGGAGGCCGGCAATCTACGAATCCATTTCAAATAGTGAGGATATCTTCGAATAACGGTCGGTAATGTATATATTGTGCAAACTTGTGTAATTTGAGGTAATTTATTTAGCGCGACAAGTAAGATGCAACTTTTAAAAACACACAAGGACACAGAAAAACACATGTAAGATGCAACCTTTAGAAGGTGACGTAATTCAACTTTGAGAGTACGACTGCTGCAGAATGTAAGGCGACATGATATGATTCGACACGTGGAACGAAGGAATTATAGAAGTTGATTTGGATGAATTTGTTTCAAATTGCAAACGCTGTTATCGTTGCTTGAAGAACGGGGATCCCGTCTTCCTTTGATACAATGCGACAATTGCAGTTTTGGTTCGTAGATAGCTATAAGTTTTTTTATGTGTTTCAAAACTTGGAACACGTTAACTTGCTTTGATGCGTAATACATGTAAATTGTAAAAGTTTCAACTAATTGTTGAGCTGGATTTACCAGTAGTAAAACGTAAGTTCATTGATTTAGTGTTCTAAAAAAACATGCTTTGCTCCATATAAATCGTCGGTAATGTCAACAGGTGTTACTGACGTCATATTTTTCTACTTTGTACAGCTGACAGATGTTATTTTAAAAGCAAATGCTTTGAACAGCTGTAGTGCAATATATGTAAACATGTCTATTTTTGTGATCAGCTTTATCTACACTAAAATTAGTATACGTAATTTTGAAAGCTCAAATGCTAATATCGTTAGGAGCTATTAATTTGTTATCTACCTGAAAAGATCTGCCCAGGTTAGAATCCTATTTGTACAACAAGTTCATGTTTAAAGTAAAGTGCTTGATGAATAATAATAAAGACAAACAGGAAAGTTAAAAGTTTAAGATTGATGCAGTTAATGATAAAATTTTTTTGTTACAAGCAATATTATTTTAAAAGAGATCTTTTAGTAAACAATTGGTTCAAGATTAAAGATTTTTTATTTTGATCAAGTGTGATCAAATCTAATTACATAAAGCTAAAACCCTTCCGAGTAATAAATTGATGCCAATTTTATAATGGAAATACTTTTTTATTATTTCTTTATGTATTTTTGCAGGACACAAATGATGTTCCATTTTTTTATTTATTTAACTATCACAATTTCTTACAGGTGCTGCGTCTTATTTTATTAAGACAGGTTTTTGTCAGCGAAGGCGATCATTTTTTTTCTTTGGGTCTCCACGTCCGCCCTATAAACAATGCTATGCAATTATCGTAATTACATCAGGACTTGATGGCGCCTATTTGATTTAGCTTAAGTTTGATCTGCAAACAGAATTCGACTTACCCCCCCATTTCTCATTGCTCTACCCAGGAATAGACCCCTAGTTGTGTCGGAAGATTTTTGGAACAATAAGTATTACTTGCGCCACAACAAATAACAAACAAAAAACGTTTCAACTGTTGGTTTTCTTCCTCGTTCCCTTTCTTCTTTTGAGGTTGATAACCATACTGTTTCTTTTGAGAAACATCTGTCCATTGACGACTCCGCAGTGCTGAGACCGTTCCACCGTAGTCCTCCTTGATTGCGTATTACTCGTCTTCTTTTCCTTCCTTCTTTTTTTTCTCTTTTTCTTTTTTTCTCGCTCTTCTATTATTGGTACTTCGAGCCGGAGGAGAGTTCTTTTTTATATTTTTTTTGGGTTTTCTTTTTTCTTTTTTTTTGTTGGTTCTCTTTGGTTGTTGTTGTAACAAATGTTCTTTTAGTTTTAAGCGATTTTTTTTTGTTTGTTTGGTTTTTTTTGTTTGGTCCTGCCCACTCCTGGATACTGGCTTCCTACCCCGACCTGTTATTTTTGTTGGGGGGATTGTTACGTTTATTTTCAACATACATTAAATACTCCGTTTTCCCTTGTTAATTCAATACCCGTTCGAATAAATTCCGGTTATACTTTTAAATCCTTCAACATAATTAATAAGAAATACGCTTTCTAATAATTCCTTAACTTAAATCTACTTGCTTGGAAACGACAAGTTTAGGCTATAATTAAATAGTTTATATCCTGTTTTAGGTACTCGTTAACTTGTTATACATTACGACCGCGTATATGTGCTTTCTCTGGGGTTTCCAATCTCAAGACACGTCGAACCTAGGTCGCGTACTATTATTTGATAGCGTGAGGAATTTATGTTCGCTAAGATAACAACAGTAAGCTTAACGAGATGCAAGCTCAAAAAATATTTGAATTTCGGACTTGGGATAGTAAAAGTGACGCAAAGTAAGACATAATTATGTAGATTAGGTACTATATTATTGTTTGTTATGTGAGTTTTTAAAAATTGTCAAAGCTTGTAGAACACAGGCGGCGCTAAGAACCCAACGGCAAGTTCAACGAGAAATAAGCTCAAAAAATGGATTTTCAACTTGGGACAGTAAAAGTTATGCTTAGTATGACATAAACCTGAAGATGACTGTATTATTTTTTTCTATCGTAGATTTTTAGAAATCGTCAAAAGCCTGTAGAAAATAAGCAACGCTACGATACCAACAGTAAGTTTAAGGTGAAGCCGTAAAGCCAGCTCAAAGTTTATTTGGACGATGGCTTGTTTAGTAAAATATTTGCAAACGCTTAAGAGCTTAACCAATGAATAAAACTGTTTTCGGTTTTCAGTAAAAATTTTAATAAACAAACCAAGCTAGCAAGTGAAAATAAAATTAAAAGGAAATTCAAGGTAAATTAATTACGTTGATACTCGGAAAATGTTAAGAAATAATGAAGCGCTCTGAAGAACAAACAGTTTATTCTAACAAAATTATAGTCCCTTCAGGAAGGTATTCTCTTGAAATAATACACGCAAACAAACTCGTAACAATCACTTTCCGAGTTGTTGTATAAATGATCAAGCTAAACTCGGCTTTTCTATAAATTTTCGAAACAAAGCGTAGCGTTTCCTTTCTCCAGTTTTGATAAATAATAAACTACGACAGAAACCGAGGAAGTAGAAAAGATGATCTTTAAATTTTTGATATATCCAAGGTACACATAAATCTCTTACAGAATGTTTATTTGTATGGCTTTTAAAAATCTGTAATGTATAAAAGATGGCTGTAATCCATTCTAATAAGAGTGTAATCTATGACGCGGTTATTTGAAAAAGCCTAACTGGAATTGTAAAAAGACGTCACCCTTGATGAGAAAAATACACCGAAAAGTACAACAGGAATCTGTACACATAAGATAATCTTGGAACGTTACATTTTTTAGATAAGATGATTCACATCTCAAGAGCGTGCAAGTAAACACTTTATAATAGGACCTTTCTAGATGTAATTTGAATAATTCTGGCACATTTTTAGAATAATCCAAAACAACTAAGTGTATAAATCGCCCGTTCACGGGTATTAGTTTAGTTCCGATTCAAATTTTAATTATAATAGTAGTTTTATTCGAGTCCGACAAGCTTCTAGTTGATAATTAATCGATAGAGGACCTTTTTTGTATAATTAATTAAGTTATGACGCACTATAAACGCGGTTTTGAGTTCCCAAAACTGTTCGAAGAATTCATTATAATATTATAATGTATTTTATGGTGTAATCGTTTTCCCACGATTTGGAAGACTATGCGTTCATTGTTTCAAACAATGTGCTACGTTCAAAACCTTGCAAATAATTTTTTCTGCATTCATTTTTAAAACACCCTAAAATTTCTCAAAAAGATCGATTTCCTACCATCTGAAATTAGTGTTATTTAATTGAATTCCTCAAGTAATTATTGTATAAAATTTTGCCTTATGAAATCAAACAGCTGCTTAGAAAACGTTACGTTACAAAGTAGTTGCAATATTTCCTACCACCTGCAGTGTCTTCATTTTAATTAAAAGCTGCACATAGATGCACAGCTTCCTTCTAAAACATAAGACCACTTACCACCTGTCTACATCTGCTTACAATGGGTTTGTTATCTATTAGAAACTGTTATTCTGCAGCTGTTAAGATGTTTCAAAGTAACAAGATCGTTTTTGTTTGTCTAAAATTCCTTTGTTATTTGCGTTATCTTTTTTTTTATAGAGGGTTAAAAATCTTCCTTTACCCCTATGGTAACTTGCCCTTCGACCTTACTCTCTAAGCTCCTTACCACAGGGAAGACTACCGCCACGAAGAAGGTGGTCTAGTGTGACAGGTAGTGTTGAGTTTGAATAAAGTCCCGACAGGGTCGAACCAGTTAGCGGAACGTAATCCAACCACTGGTTGCCCCCTCGGGACGATATCCAGGACCAACTAAAACTATTCCTCTCTTCCTGCTAGTAACTAGCAACCCCGGTACCGCGTTCCCGCATTTCATCAGGGTGCTGCAGGGATAATTGTTACTCGATTATCCTTAAATAACACCTCGATTCTGAAGAACTCTCTCTTCTTTTTCTTTCGTTGTCATAATGACTATTAGGTAATTCGAGATAGCTTTCCAGCTATCTTCGCTTTGTAACATTAAATCAATCATGTTGTTTGTTGAAATATTCTCTCCCAGTTCTCTTTGTAGCTGAGATTTCTGGACATGCCATCTATTACACTGGAAGACTGTGTGTTCCACGTCATCCTTTTCATGACACATAATGCACCGATCGGTTCTGTATTTTCCCACAGCGTATAGGTAATTTGCAAAACACCCATGCCCACTCAACACTTGGGTGATATGGTAACTAATTTCTCCGTGTTTCCTGAGCACCCAGGGCTGGATCCTTCTAATGAGTTATTTTGTCCACTTCTGCTTATCGAGCATGTCCCACCTAGCTTGCCATAACGTGAAAGTGTTTTCCCTGGCTTTTTTCTTTTCGATACCGTATCGACTCATGTTGCTCCTCTCTTTAGCTAAGAGGTCTAGGGGTAATATCCCTGCAATTACCAGCGCAGAGTCTGTCGAAATTGTCTTGTAGGCACTGGATATCCGTATTGCGACCCGCCTTTGGACCTTAAGAAGAATAGCCTTTCGACTCTGGATGTTCATAGTAGCTGCCCATACTGGTGCACCATATAGAATTACCGAGCTCACCACAGACGCTAGAACCCTTCTTTTACTAGCCCTGGGACCTCCTATATTGGGCATTAACTTGCTTATCGCATTAAGCGCCGTTTGTGCTTTCTCTGCTGCTCTTAATAGGTGCTCCTTGAAGCTCATAGCACTGTCGAGTGTTACCCCCAGGTATCTTGTGTGTCTACCAGGTACTATATCCATTCCGCCGACTCTGATACTAACCGGCATGACCACCCTCTTTCCCGTAATAAACAGCGCCTTTGTTTTGGCTGGTGTCAGTTGGAGCTCTTGCTCCATCAGCCAGTTCTCTATCGTACCGATTGCCTGATTGGCTCTATCAACTAGATCCCTCTCATCTTTGGCCGCTATTAGTATCGCCAGATCGTCAGCGAACCTCACAGCTATCGAGTTCTCGGGCAGTTTTAGTCGTAACACACACACACACACCATCGTACAAGACATTCCACAGGGTTGGCCCGAGAACCGAGCCCTGCGGAACACCATTTGGCATATCAAACGTCCTCGTTTCCCCCTGTTCTTTCGTTACGACGATCTTTCGGTCGGTCATGTAATTGGCTATGATTTTCTGCAGATATGGGGATATCCCCATGTCCACAAGCGCGTCCATAATGCGCTGCCACTTCCCTGAATTGAATGCGTTTTTAATGTCCAAGATCACTAACAGGCAAAGTTGCCGTATTCGTCGCGTTCCCTCGTTTGCCCATTCTGCAAAGCTCTTTACTTGCTCCACTGCGTCCATAGTCGATCCCCCTTCTCTGAATCCATACTGCATGTCGGAAAGTCCATTGTTTTTCTCTATTTTCAACTTCAGTCGTCGGACGATTAGCTGCTCCGCCAGCTTAGCCGTTGCATCTATTAGGCGGATTGGCCGAAAGGAAGAAGCTCCTGTGTCTGTCTTCTGTGGTTTTCTGATAAGAACCGCCTTGGCAGTTTTCCATTCCGTTGGAAATATTCCGTCTAGAAGCATCTTATTCATAACCGCCATCAGTATCCCTGGAATCATTCTGGCCGCAGTCCTTGACAACTTCGGCTGGAATTCCATCAAGACCAGGGGCTTTACCTGTCTTAAGCTTTTTGGCTGCGTCCACGAGCTCATCATTAGTGAGGAGTGGTATCTCCATCTTCTCATGGTCTATTTCCTTCCAGGTGGGCGGGACGCTTTGCGGGAAAAGGTCTTTAATTATTGCCTCGGTCTCGTCCCAGGAAAGCATATCCTCAGAGCCTTTTTTCAGCTTACGGGTAACGATCTGATAGCCGAGCCCCCATATGTCGTCATCCATTTTAGTACATAGGTCCTCCCAGCACTGCACTTGCCTCTTTTTAATAGCTTTTTGTAACTCTCGTCTTTAGTAACCGCTCGATTTTTTTCTAACTTACAATCATCCGGTGTCTTTTTGCGCTTCCGTTGAAATTGCCTTCTGACGATGTTACCTTCCTTTCTCAGGTGGGCGAGTTGATCGGACCACCAGAACACCTGCTTAGAACCATGTCGCTGTGGTTTTTTCCTAGGTATGGCTCTATCGCACACTCTTTTTAGGATCTCGTGCAGTTCTCTATAGTCACTGCAGGCATTCTGTCCTTCCTCAGATAGGGCGACATCCAATATGTCTAAGTTAAGTTTGGATAGCGCCCATCCCTGGGCTACTGGTCGCTTTTCCTGTAATACTCCTATCCGGTACAATACGTATCGATGATCGGTGAGTGTCTCAGTGTCGGCGTTATCTGCTTGTTGGCAAGCTGTTACGGTTTGCATTTCGGCAGCTGTTGTATGGGAATTTTGTACACTTGATTCTTCGGCGATATCTTTGAAAACCAAATACCTACCCCCATACGTGATTCTGTCCTTATAAAATAGAGACCGTCCTTTAAAGGGAAGATTGAATACAACATCTTACCGAAGAGTCATGTTGTAAAGTCGTGTACTAAAAAAGCTTTCTGTGCTAGTATAAGTTAAGTTGGTGGTTCCAGCATCCAGCCAATGGAAATGTGCAGCCGCATTTTCCCAGTCCCAAGATAATACCAACACGAACCCAATAGCTCAAGGTAGAGTTATCTGTTTTCGTAATTTTAGGATGCTGCTGTGAATGGACTTTCCATTTGCTGTTATTACTTATGATTATCCAATAAATTGGCACCACCATGGTACAAAACTTACATGCACAATGCACGAACGACTATGTAATAATTCTATAAATTAAAAATTAGTTAATCAAAGTTTATGTTAGAGTCCGATTTTAATTGTTGCTTTTATCTTTTTAACGTAAACAACTCAATTATAAATTTAAAAGTAGTTGACACTAAATTAAGTTAAGTTAGGGTGTATAAGTTTAATGTTACAATATTTTGTAAGGAGGTGCATTTCACAATGCAGCATGTATATTTCTTTTCCTAAAAGTACTGTATAGTTTATGTTTTATTTTCTTTTGTAAATATTTAAGGTGAAGCATTAAGTAAGTATCTAGATTTTAAGATGTTATATTTGCTTATCAATTTTATATTCTTATGAAATGACGCTTTGTTTACCATAACGCTATAACAAACGATTACGCAATTTATTGGATTCTTTGTTTTTGTAAATAGCCTTTCTAGATTGTAAGTTGAAAATATAGTTTCACAGAGGTTTCCAATGTGTTCTTTCTACTTCACCCACGCCCTTCTACGACGTTTTTGAGCTAGCCCGAATTCTACGATTCTGTCCCTGTTTTGTTGAGGTATTCAGCGTAAGCGATTTTCTTCTTACTCTTACTGTGTTTTTTCGTGTTTGCGCGGAATACCGTAACAAATAAGAATGCGTAACGAGAAAGTGTGATTGTTTGGACAAGTAAAAAAACCAGCCGACATGAACATTCTACACGTAACAGCCGCATCTGAAAGACCAGTGAGAAGTGATGCTTCATAATGCTTTACCTTCTCTATTTTCTATCTCCATTCCCTTACCGTATCTGTTTGTTTTTGTATATTGAATGTAAACAACGACGAATTTCACTATAAATTTGGTTTACGGAAGCCGCTGAAACCACCACGACTTGTATAACTAAGGAAAGGGAAATAATACGTAGTAACATTCCACTGCGGCAAATGCCGTACCACAAGGATTTAGTCATTGGCTGTACCTTATCTAGATGGACAGAAGACAAGTTTAATCCTATTTTAATTACACGTGCTCATTTTGTAAATGTTTTAAAAAATATTGTCTAAATGTTCACGTGACACCGATAACGCACTTTTTATAGGCAAGTGATATATTACTGTACTGTAATTGTTATTTGTATTAGCTGACGTTTGTAATAATAAAAGTGATATAAGATAAATTAGTATTAACACAGTGCTAAAATAAATAGCTCTACCTGATATAAATTATTGTAGTAATTAATAGTTAGTGTTTCAATAGCAATTAGAAAGATAGCATTGTACTTTAAACAAGTTAGTATAGTACTTGTTCCGTCATAATAGACGATGCAACAATATTATGAACAAGTTCGTGTGTGCGAGAAAATACAACCCCTAGCATCATTTTGTGACAGACTAGTGAATGGTACGGACGTCCGGGTAGTGCGGTCGTAAACAAAACGCGACTTCCAGCGTGGAGTGCAACCACTGTGTGCATCTTAATTTCATCAGATCAACAACGACATAGGTTAGTACTTGTTGCTTACTGATTATTTATTTGATTTATAATGTTCAATTTGTTGATATGTACTAACTTTAACTATATAATTAAACCTTTGTCCAGTCCTTGATTGGTGGTCCTTATAGCCTCCTTAATTAATAACCATTTGGTCCTTTGAGCCGGATCTTACGGAAATACATACATACATTAAGAAACTTGAAATTTCCTTATCAAAACTGCGAATTTCCCGAGTAAACGACAATATTTGATTTTAATAATTTTGTCTATTGTTAAAGCTTCTACATAATTGCATGTGGTCAAGCTTTTGGGTATGTATACAAATTCAAACACACATCGGGTGAAGCCGTTAGACACAATTTGCACGAAGCGCAATATACTTTCTCAAGTTGCCAGAATTTATGATCCTTTAGGGTTCTTAGCTCGCTTAACTCTTTTTGTCAAGCGTTTAATCCAAAACTTGTGGATGCTATGCCTGGA
Source organism: Platerodrilus igneus (assembly GCA_036346225.1). Lineage (NCBI taxonomy): Eukaryota > Metazoa > Arthropoda > Insecta > Coleoptera > Lycidae > Platerodrilus > Platerodrilus igneus. The sequence continues at coordinate 6,723,984 of JARFIW010001115.1, forward strand.
TTGGGATGAGAATCCCTCAGCTGATGTTTCATCTCAATGGCGACAATATCAAGAACTGCCTCTGTTGTCGTCTCTAAAAATACCTCGTTGTTTGCCCCCTTCTAGTCGCTACATTTGTCAAATACATGACTTTGGCGATGTCAGCCAGGTAGGGTATGCTGCAGTTGTTTATTCGTTTTCACTCTCTATCCAGCGAAGAGGTGACTGTTCAATTCATAGCAGCCAAAACTAAGGTTGCCCCTATTAAGCGTATCTCAATTCCACGTTTGGAATTATGTGCCGCCGTTATATTATCTAATTTATTTTCGTTTATTATTGAGTCTAATCACAATTTAATTTATATCTCTGACATTTTTGCGTGGAGTGACTCCACTGTAGCGTTTACGGGGATACGTTCTCTGCCATTTCGTTGGAAGACATTTGTGGTCAATAGGGTCAGTCACATTTAAGAAGTTATTGCACCAAGCCGATGGTTTTATGTTAATTCTTGTAGCAATTCAGCAGACCCTGTCTCTAGAGAATTGCTACCAAGTGCGGTTTTTTCAGGTTGGCTTTGGTGGGCGGGGTCTGACTGGTTCCGACATCTTAATGAATCATGACCGGCCCAACTAGCCGTTTCTGCCTCTGCAGCGGAAATAATTTTTCAAAACGAAAATTTAACCTTTATTGTTCAAACAGAATCCAGCATAGTCGATTCTTTGTTAACTCGTTTTTCTTCTTTGCTTAAAATCCAACACATTTTGACTTATATTTTTTGATTTTTCAAATTTAAAGCACAGCGTACAACCAGACCCTTAACTAAACTTGAACTACACTATATCCTAATAGTTATTGTCAGGCAGGTTCAAGCTGCCACTTTCTCTAAAGAAATAGACCCGCTCAAGACCCATGCTAAATTACCTAAGGTTTTCAGAAAGCTGTCGCCATTTCTTGATTCGCAAACTACTTTGAAGGTGGACGGGCGTTTAAAACATTCATCGCACCCATATCCCAAAAAATTTCCCGCATTACTACCGCGCAAGCATAGGTTAACCGAACTCATTGTTTATTTTAAGTATGAAAAATACTATCATCCCGGCGACAACACAACAGCTTACTTCATTCAACAGAATTTTTGGATTGTATCTATCAAAATCGCCATTCGGAGTAATTTGTCTTCTTGCTACAAATGTTTTCGTACCAAGCCAGCTCCGATAAACCCTCCCATGGGTAACTTACCTGCGACACGAATCAACCAAGTAAAGGCATTCAGCATTGTTGGAATTGATTTTGCTGGCCCCATTTCTATAAGGGCAAGTTGTCTCAGAAAGGCCCCAATTCTTAAGGCCTATATTTGTATTTTTATCTGTTTTGCGACCAAGGCAGCTCATATCGAGCTCGTCTCAGATCTTTTAAAGAACACGTTTCTCGCAGCTTTGTGACGTTTAACAGCTCGCCGAGGAAAATGTTCCCAAATTTTTACGATTGCAGCATTAATTTTGTAGGTGCCAATCGACAACTTGCCAATTATATGCAGGACGCAACCACCGGCGAAAATATAATTTGGTCATTTAACCCTCTTAGTACTCCTCACATTTAGCCCGAGTAATTGGCGACCAAATCCTCACCTTTAAAGAACTATACAATTTTAACTCAAATTGAGTCCCTACTAAATTCCCGACCACTCTGCCCTTTGAATTTAGACCCTAACGATTTTCAGTCTTTAACTCCCGGTCATTTTTTAAGCACGGAGCCTGTTGCTGCAGCTCCAGATGAAGAGTAGGTGGAGATTACTTCAAAAACTCCATCAAGATTTTTTGACTCGATGGAATTACGAGTATTTACACACCCTTCAACAACGGGCAAAATGGCATCACACAAATGATGTTCGGCCCATTGTAAAGGACACCTTAGTCCTCATTAAAGATGACCTACTTCCTCCCTTGCAAAGGAAGCTAGGTCGCATTGTAAAAACCTTTACAGGTTCTGATGGCGTTGTACGAGTTGCAGAAGTTAAAACTTCCAAGGGTACATTTAAGCGTCCCCTGGTAAAGTTGGCACCTTTGCCATTAGTATAACGCACTTTTATTCATTTTTATGTTATTTTTACATTATGTATACATTTAGTTTTCTTTTGTTTGTTTTATTGTCGTTTAATGCAGTCATACTACCGCCTCACTTATATTCTAGGTCAAATCTCTTGCGATTTCTTTATCTCATCCTTTTCCTTTCTTAAATTCATCGAATTTGCTGGGCGGTATGTTCCGTCATGATGCAACAATATTTTGAACAAGTTCGTGTGTGCAAGAAAATACTACCCCTAGCATCACTTTGTGACAGAGCAGTGAATGGTACGGACGTCCGAGTAGTGCGATCGTAAACAAAACGCGACCTCCAGTGAGGAGTGTTACTACCGTGTGCACCGTAATTTCATCACATCAAAAATAACAAAGGTTAGTACTTGTTGTTCACTGATTGTTTATTTGATTTATAATGTTCAATTTGTTGATATGTCCTAACTTTAACTATATAATTAAACTTTTGTTCATTCTTTGACTGGTGGTTCTTTTAGCCTCCTAAAATCAATAACCAGTACTGTTAGCGGTTAATTGTAATAAATTGTACTGACTACTTTAGAATTTCACTACAGCTACGAGTAGTTAAAAAGACTTGTGTAATTGGTGAAAATAAAGAAGTTTTTATTGGAAAAGAGTTTTTGTTTCAGAATTATAAGCATTTTGTTTTTGTTAGAGATTTAAAGGTACAAAGAACAAAAATTTTGGGATTAAGATGATTTGTCCTAAATGTCTTAAAAACACTTAGAGCGCCGTTTGCTTTATTGGCTGGCTACCATTTATTATTCAATGAATATCTGAATTTAAATGAACCAAACCAGTACATGTCGAAAATCGGCTATGTATCATTTTTGATTTTAGTTTTAAATATGTGACTGAAATCGCGCCAATATTTTAAAAAAGAACTTGTGCATTTCCGTAACTTAGGACAGTTACGTCGGCGACAGAGAATGCGCAGACGTGGAGTGGGAAGGAAGTGCGCCTTTTCAGACACGACCGGATTAGGCAACTAGACGTCCAACAGTGAAGTTCACTTGTGTCTTTTTTGTCTTTTCTCTTGTAGGTAATGTAGGTTTCCCTTTATCTATGCCTCTATTGTCTATCGTTACATTCACCCTATTCCTATCGTACCGCTACAAACAAGAAGAGGGACGACAAAACGAATTTGGCTTCAACGAGGGCGAAGCCCGACCCCCGCTCAAAATGAAGTTAGTATGGTTCTGCCGCAAGAATAACCGCAAGGTCGTGAAAAGCTCCACATTTTGCGTGAGCACATTTTATCTTTTCCTATAAGGCGCCTCTGGTATTAAAATGAATATTTTTTGTATGTAATACCATTTGAGACGCAATAATGACGTAATATCTTGTGCAATATTATGTACGTGTTTATTTTGTGTTGCCAACTATCGTAGTGGCCCTTACCGATTACGCCGGTACTTTAACGGTTATTCCTTAGACTATAACAGTCGCGTGATTATAACAGTCGATGATTATAATAGTGACGCCCAACGTTGTGTTGAAATTTGTCTTTACTTCTTGTGTATCTTATAAGGTGTTTTGAATATATTTGTAGCAATTGGATTTTTCACTCAAAAATAAAAATTTAAAATTTTTAATACATTTTAAATAGAAAAGATCTAATCTGGCAGCATTGCAAGTTGGCAACATCTATCTTAAGTTAAAATGACATTGAATATAGTTGATGTGTCAATCTGATTTAGACAGCCATGTTTGAAATAGTGTGTGTTTACTTCATATATGTTATTTCTAAATTTAATTAATTGGCATTTTTCTTTTATAAAAAGTGTGGTTATATTTTAAATTCCCTTAAATAATTATTTCATCTAATTTAGAATAAAACTAAAGTGTATAATTTTCAAAAGTGTCTGTAAACTACATAACCTAACTTTAGCAACTGTTTTTGGATTGCTGATTTTGTATGTAGGTATTCTAATTATAAATAAATAGTCTATATACCATTTATTATGATTAAAAAAAGGAAAAAATCTCTTAAAATGACACTAAGTTTAGTTAAAATAATTATTTAATCTTGAAATTTTTCTTAGTCTATTCTAATTTGTTTTTTGGGCTAACTTTTTAAAAAGCCGTCGTTTAGATAACTCATATATAACCTTACTTTATTATTATTCTAATATGTCCCCTTAACAATCTAAATAATCAACTATAACTTACGAATTCCCTTTTAAAGAAAATTTTGCTTTTAAATACAGCTAACGCAATTGAGTTCTTAGTATACCTTTTACCTTTTAAAACGCTATAGTAGACTTGATTTTGTTATATCTACTCCCCTAAACATTAAAATAATGAGCTTAATGATAATGTTTTCTATTTAACTTCATTTATTATTCCCTCCCCATGATGGTTGTTGATATATTCTCTCGATATCAAAAGAATATTTTAATAATTTGGAATACTGTTTTTTCTATACATCTATCGTAGAATATTGCTTTTGTGTAGCGAATATGATTTTGTTTTGATAGCATATTTTTTAGATATATCGATATTGCAACGCAGCATTTTAAGATCTATTTGGTTTAGGCGAGATTTGCAGTCGAAGTTGGTCGCTCAGCATTACATAAGTCTAGACAAGACTCGGGGTAAGTTTGTCGCTCTAGCAATTTGTGAATCATTTTTTAAGAATGATGTTGAAGTTTTTCTTTATTAGTCTAGGTAAAGCTCAAAGGAGGGCTTGTCATTCCAGTAATTATATGCGTTGTAAGATATCTTTTTGTTCTTCAACAATTTTATCGGTAAATCGACTTTTAATTACTGCCATCTCTTCATATATTGATTCAAACCACACTAAGTGGCAGGAAATTATCTTTAAAATCGCTTAAGCTTTGCGTACATCCAAAATTTTTCACGTTTCATTTCTTTCACGATTTACCTAACGTTACTGTCCCTACTATGAATTAGTTAACTTCATTTACTTATTCCTTTTCTTATACAGCACCTACCTTCTACACGTTTAACTTATTTACCTTAAACTAGTTATCTTTTTGCTACTTGTTGACTTTTCCTTAAATTTATTGTTAGTCATACATCTGTTTATTGTCTAGGTCCTCCAGTATAACTTTGTCGCTTCATTTAATTAATCTTGGCACCTTTCCTACATCATATTATTTTGTTTTCAGTATTTATCTTACATCGTTTAATTTTGTGGTGATTGTCGTAACTTTAGTTGTAATATCTTATTGAATTTTTATGATTGGTTTTGGCTGATGTTTTAAGTGGATGCTTCTTTCTTTGGGCTTACATGGGAAACGCGGCCCATGCCATTGTAAGAAATAGTCCATATTCACAGTTGTAAAAAACTATCAAATAAAAACTATCCTATATCATTACTTGTTTCTTCTTCTACTAAGTCATTAGAACATATAAACATTTTTCCGTTGTTTTTTATTGAACATCGTGGTGAGGTGCTATCGCTTTTTATTGATATATTATCGAATTCTCAGTTGCTTTAGCATATTGGGACAGTGTGTCTGTATTTAACTGCTTATAATTAGGCATTCTTGGGTGTTTATGGCGCTACGTTTTTAAAAATTATCTTGCAACAGTTGGTTTTTGTGCGAAGGTATCTGTAGTAATACTTTAAGTTGTTGTTTCAACTTTTGTCTGATTTTCTTATCGTAGTGGATGCACTCGTTAGTCTAGAATTTTTTTTAACTTATGTCTTTTCTTACCTATATAACGGCTTCAAGGAGCCACTCTATCTTGTATCTTTGGGATGGATGATGAAACGGCTTGGTGAGCTGGGAAATTCTACGCTATATCTTTAATGTATGTAGTCGTAGTGTGCCCTAGCGTGCTGGGACGTTTCGGATCCATCTATTGTTATCTAGCTTTATCTTAATATCTTTATCTTACCTATTATCTTTGATAATAACTTGAGATTTTGCCTTATCTTTTTTTGTTTTCGTAACGTTTGGTATTTATGATCAGACGTAGGAATTATTTTTTGAATATTGAGCAAAGAAGCTAACCGGATGATAGCCATGTAATTTGTTAGGTTAGTAATGTAAGAAATTAGTAAGATGGTACTGTTGGTAAATTTGTTGATTCACAACCATGTCATGAACAAGTTTTGATGTGCATTGTTTATTAAGCCAGAGCACCAGGACATAAAAATTTGCTAAAGTGCATAGTAACTTGCTCTTTTGGACATTTTGAAATTTGGGCATTTTCTTGCCAAAGAAAAACAGTTGAAATGCAATGCTTATGTGCGTGTGCACTCAAAAACTGTAATGTTAGCTTTAGTTATAGTATATATGTTAGGCGACTTGCATTTGTTCTAGTTTTAGTAGTGTCTCGTGCTCCTCGACAAAATTTGTGCTGTCGATTATAACTGCGCCACATTAAAGACTCGTGTGTGCATTTATAGATGTAGTTCATAAACAATGGGGCTACATATTCCGTTTCCTGGTAAATCGTAAGACGTGTTATCGGTTAAAAAAACCAGGTGGCGCCTAAAATAAACATTTTGTAGAATTTAAGTTAGGGTTTATGTAGGTTAGTTAAGATTTAGATTTTAAGCTTTTACCGTGCTAACAGTCATTTTCTTTTTTAAAGATTTTTTTCTTTTATGGTTTTGTAGCGATTGTTACATGCCGAAAATCGGCTATGTATCATTTTTGATTTTAGTTTTAAATATGTGACTGAAATCGCGCCAATATTTTAAAAAAGGACTTGTGCATTTTCGTAACTTGGGACAGTTGCGTCGGCGCCAGAGAATGCGCAGAAGTGGAGTGGGAAGAAAGTGCGCGTTTTCGAACACGACCCGATTAGCCAACTAGACGTCGAACAGTCAAGTTCACTTATGTCGTTTTTATCTTTTCTCTCTTAGTTAATGTAGGTTTCCCTTTATGTTTGCCTCTATCGTCTATCGGTATCTTCACCCTATTCCTATCGTACCGCTACAAACAAGAAGAGGGAAGACAAAACGAATCTGGCTTCAACGAGTGTAAAGCCCGACCCACGCTCAAAATGAAGTGAGTATGGTTCTGTCGCAAGAATAACCGCAAGGTCGTGAAGAGCTCCACATTTTATGTGAGTACATTTTATCTTTTCCTATAAGGCGCCTCTGGTATTAAAATGTATATTTTTTGTATGTATTACCATTTGAGACGCAATAATGACGTAATATCTTGTACAATATTATGTACGTGTTTATTTTGTGTTGCCAACTGTCGTAGTGGCTCTTACTGATTACGCCTGGACTTTAACGGTTATACCTTAGACTAAAACAGTCGCGTGATTATACCAGTCGCATGATTATAATAATCTGAACAGTTAGTGGTGGTTAGGGAACTATTTACCTAATCCAATTATAGAACCTTTTTGCCATGTGTATGAAACAAGTTAAAAACTTTGAGGTATTTCGTGAACAATATGATGTCTACATGGATTTCTGAAACATTAAATTGCTATTTACGACAACAGGTTTCAAAACAGCTAGATTGTTTTCTACATGACTGTTGGTACAAAATGTTGAACTTAACTTTGTAATTCAATCAAACTAGAAAATAACAAATCACATGTTGTTTTCTATATGGCACTAAGGACTTCATAAAAATTCGAAAATCCACTTAAATTTACAAATAATAATTTTTGGCGAATTTTTTCAATTTTTTTCTATTGCCTTAATACTTCTAAGCTGCTTTGAAATGAAATTTTTTTTACAAAGCAAAAAAAATTGTTACAAGCATAACTGAATTGCGTTAACATAGGGGGTCTTTCGCTAATTCGGCCCTACCAGAAAAACGATACAATACTATAGGTTCTATGCCTGCGCTTACTATTTCTTTGGGTGCTCTAGGTTGCACTAGCTTTATGTAATCTGTACTAGCAGTATAACTTAATTTCACCACAATGGGGAAAGGGAGCATTAATTTCTACGCTCGCGTTAGCAATTTCTTGGGGTGCACTAGGTTGCGCTAGCTTTCCGTAATTTCCATTAGCAGTACCACTTAGTTTTTTCACCATGGGGACTAGCGTTAACTTAGTCCGCCTCCCAAGCAGCTACCATTATGTAGTTTCTATGCTTTCGCTAGTTATTTTTAGAGGCGTGTTGGGTTAATATGTATACAAAAATAAATATAATTATTAAGTCTTAAAAAATAGAATGATACATTGTATAATTGAAGGACACATTATAAAAGGTTAATAAAAGTTCATATTAGACGTGAAAACGAAAGCAACTACTTTGTATTTCAGACACAACATGATACTACAAGTGCAGGACACAATGAACTATAAAAAAGCAATTTTTATAATTCAGATTTCTAAGAAGTAAGAATTGTATGTTATCAAGAAGTAGCAGACATGAGATATGCACTTCCCACAAGATGATGCGAGAGCAGGGATAACATAAATAGCCTGAGGAGCCCCTGATGGCTAGTCAGTCTCGAACTCCATAACTTTAGCATTGTTGGTTGTTCAAGCTACTCACCATAATTAGTAATTATTAACTTTGATTATTTTAATAAGAAGACGTTAATGAACATAACCATTTTTTGTAATTACTGTATAAAAATATTTGATAGAAGTGTTTTTGAAAATAAATGTCTTTTTAAAAAGAAGCTCCCAAAGGCAAAAAACTTACTCATGCTCTAAATAAAATTCTCCAACATGGGGAGTCTTAACGTATATATACACAATAATTTTGATGCGCTGGTTTTTGTACGCTGCGGTCTAGATTGCCCTAGATATACTTAAGCCGTACTAGCATTATACATAAGAAATATACACAAAAAAGGAAGCTAAAGAACAATGGATTGATGAAAAGTGGAGTGATACTAACTAAGATCTAAATAGGAAAGACAGACGAAGCATGCAAAATAATTAGAATGAATTTTGGAGATATAAAACTGTATAGCAAAAACATACTGGACGCAGGAGGAAACGTCATTATAGAAAATGTAGATAAAGTAGATAGATGGCAAAAACATATAGGGAATATATATGCAGGAGAGGAACTAACAGCATTATAACAAGAATCAGACATTGAAAAGGATGACTTGGGATATCCTATACTTAGAGATGAGTTTGAATTAGCATTAAAGGGTCTTAAAAATGGTAAGGTATCGGATACAGATAAGGTGCAAGCAGAAACTCTAAAAGCCGCTGGACAAGCAGTAACAGAACGCCTCTTCCAACTTAAAAGCTATATGTATGAGACATGCGAGATACCCAAAGATTTCAAACGTAACATAATAGTCACCATACCAAAAAAGAGAGGCTCAGATAGATGTGAAAATTTTTGAACAATAAGTTTGACAGCACACAGGTCAAAAATATTAACTAGAATTGTACAAGGACGAATAGAAAAACGAGCTGAAGAAGTACTAGGAGAAGATTTATTTGGGTTCAGACGAAACAGGGAAACACGGGAGGTTATTTTAGCCCTAAGGGTGATAATGGAGAAAACAATAGAAAAAGAGGAAAGCGTGTATATAGGGTTTACAAAATCTGAAAAAAGCATTCGACAATGTAAAATGGAAAGAAATGTTCGAAATACTAAAAAGATTGGAATGAGTTTAGGGATAGACGGATAGTACAAACTTATACAAAGAGCAAACAGCGGTAATAGAATTAGAGCAGGAACGCAGAGAAGTAAATATTAGGAAAGGGGCGAGGCACGGATGTGCCCTATCCCCGTTAACTTTTAACTTGTACATCGAAGAGACAATGAAAATTGTCAAATGCAAAAAGACATTTGGAATTATTATGCAGAGACAAAAAATTGATATGCTTAGATTTGCAGATGATATAGCAGTATTAGCATCTAGCAAGGAAGAGTTAGAAGTTGCTCTTAATCAAATGGAAATAGTTCCAACAGAGAGATGCGGTATGAAAGTTAACAAAAATAACACTAAAGTACTTACTAATATGCAAAGGAGGGCAAAATAAATCAAAACCAAGAATACAAATAGGTAACGTGAACTTACAAGAGATTAAGGATTTCTGCTACCTAGGAAGCCAAGATGGGAAAAGTGCAAAGGATATAAAACAAAAATTAGCAGAAGATTGTGCTACATTTAACAAGAAAAAGAAACTACTGTGTTCAAAGACAACAAACATAGAAACAAGGAAAAGATTGCTTAAGAGATGTGTGGAATACAGCACTGTACGACTGTGAAATCTGGACAATAAGAGAAGCGGATAGGAAAAGATAGAAATCTTTGAACTATGGTGCTACAGGCATATGATGAAAATATCATGGATAGACAAAGTTAAGAACAAAGACGTACAAGAAATGGTAGGGAAGAAAGAACTATGTGGAAAACAGTAAAAAATAGGAGATATATGATGATAGGCCACATACTAAGACATGAGAGAATAGTGCGGAATATACTAGAAGCAGAGATAGGAAAAAAGAAAAGTAGAGGTAAACCCAGGTAAGACTATTGCACACAGATAGTGAAAGATGTTGGCTGTGGGAATTTCAGGCTAGCTCAAAATAGAAACAATGGAGGTACGCGTCCAACTAATTCAAAGATGGAAAACTTAATGACGAAAAAATAACGGTACTTAAACCTGATGATTATTATAAGCAACTACAGGTATTGGTTTTGCAATACGCTCAACTAGTGTTAATTGTGCGAAAGGATTTACTGGAAAACTATTAATTCCGCAATGTCTAAGTGTTGGGGGATCCTTGGTAGCCGCAGGCTGCTTAATCCCCTTCACATACCCCTACATGTGATTTTTTTTCCAATACTCCACCCCGAAGGTACCACATTGACCAGAAGGCGAGTTTTTTTTACCTGAAAAATTTTGAATTTTGCCGAACCCTTGCTGCTCCACGCAATGTAGAGATCTTTAACGTGCGTGACAACACTCATACACTGGACCTCCTTTACCTCTCATCCGAACGAGGCGTATTTTTGTGAAAAATGTTTGCCTAACATTTTTCAAGCAGACCGTGGCGGGATTTGAACTCGGTACTTTGGGCGTCCCGTCCCCTTCATATATCACTGAATCTTGGTGAAATGGGACATAATTAGGAAGCAACAGAAAGGGAACCGAGCTGTATCTAGGATGTAAGAATATCTTGGGACTATATGGGACTATATAGCTCAGAAAACAAATAAGTGAAAGTACGCGTCCAGCCAGTTTCAAGACGAAAAATCTAATGACGAAAAAAATATAATTGCACTTAAATCTGATGCTTATTATAAACAACTACAAGTGTTGGTTTTGAAATATTTTCAACTAATGTTGATTGTGCGAAAATATATATTGGAAAACTATTAATTCGACAAATGTTCAAGTGTTGGGATCTTGGTAGCCGCAGGCTTCTTAATCCCTTTCACATACTACCAAATATTGGGAAAATAGGGCATATATTTATAAACAATATAATGGAAACCAAACTGCATCTAACATGAAAGAGCAGCAGCTATGTTGGAAGACAACTAACATAGGAACAAGGAGGAAATTGTTGAAAGCTTATGTGTTGAGCACAGCACAGTACGTCTCTGAAATAGGGGCAGTAGGAGCAGCAGACAGAAAAACGTTAGAAGTTTTTTGGAATGTTGTGCTTCAGATGCATGAGGATAATAGCACGGACAGACAAATTTATTAACAAAGAGGTTATAGAAATAGTAGGGGAATAAAGATGTCGGTGGATAACAAAAAAAATTGGTGAAATAAAAAGGCAGGATACGTTCTAAAGCATTTTTGGAGAATAGTGATTAGTGAGTAGAGATAGGAAAAAAGAGGTAGAGGTACACCTAGATTTAGACCTTTGCACACAGATAGTGAAAAATGCAGACTGTTGAAATTTCACGGAAAACTGTGGGTTGGCACAGAATAGGTGTTAATTTATAATGCAGTCAGGCAACCCTATACGCATCACTATTTTAAATCCTGCCTGCCCAGAGTATATGATCCCTATTGTTAAGCAAATGTAAACATATAAAATTAACAAAAACCAATTTACTAATTGTAACTAATTGCAACACCAAACTTTAAAAGTAGAACGAATTAACATTCTCCCCCTTGGTAAGCCAATACCTTTATAAACGAAGTTTGGCTTAACCATTAACGTCCTTTGGTTCGACATCGGACACTGCTACCTTAGATGCCGGTCGCGCATATGTATCGCTTGAGGTTTTCACCACTACTTGTCGTACTTGATCATTTTTTGTAACGGTTATGGTTTCTAATACAATACCTTTTAACCACGAATTGCGCCGGCTTTCGTCCATTAATACTACTACATCTCCTACTTTAATAGGTTCGGATTTCGCAAACCATTTAGTTCGGCGCGTAAGTGTCGGCAAATATTCCCGTAACCATCTTCGCTAGAATGTTAGACACATTTGTTGGAATAATTGGAAATTTTTTCGCAAGGATAATACAAGTAGAAAATGATTGGGGTGATCGCTTCCTGCTCATCAGCCTTGACAGGTATATAGGTCAAGGGCCTAGAATTTATGATATTTTCGACTTCTAGCAAATAGCATTTGGTCTTTTTGGTAGCATTATATGTTCAAGGCATCTCTTAATAGACCGTACTTGCCTTTCCCAACAGCCACCCATATGTGGGACAGAGGGAGTGTTTAATTTCAAATTAATGCCATGGAAGATGGCTTTAATATCATCAATAGGAATCTTTTGAGTCAATCCTTTCAGTTCATTTTTTGTTCCTATGTAATTAGTGCCATTGTCTGTTCTAATTTCAATTGGCATTCCTCTCCCAGCAATAAAATTACGGATGCACATTAAGCAGGAATCCTTACTTAACGAATGGGCTATTTCGATATGAATTGCTCTCACAGTCAACAGGTAAATATGCATCCCCATCTCTTTTCAACTCGTCGCCCTAACACAACTTCTAGAGGATCAAAACAGTCTTTACCAACATACGAAAATGGTTTGACATATGCTGCTACTCTAGCCGTGGAGTCATTTCTGGAGGTCTTGGTTTGGCACGGGCTATTTTACAAATTTGACAACCTGTGCTAAATTTGTGTAATACTGCACGTAGATGAGGAATAACATAAAGTTGACGTTTTTCATTTATAACTCATACGCTATTACAGTGCAGGTATTGTTCATGATAGCTCATAACCACTAGTCGTGTCACTTTGTAATCTCGGGGCAACAGTATGAGAGTTATTCTCAAACCAACCGCTTTGCCAGTTCTTCCTTTCTTTTCAAGCACCATCAAGTCATCCAGAAAGGGTGACAACGCATGGAGAGCGCTGTTTCTTTTCACAGACCGCTGAGGATGCTTCTCTAAGAAGGCGATTTCTCAGAGTAAAACATTAATTGAGCCTATTTATATAACTTGCCTTTTGCTTGTCAGATTTTATTTACTGTTAGAACTTCTGTTGATTTAAATCGATTCTTATTCAGATTATTTACATACGCACCCAAGCAGTAATTTTAAAGGCACGTCGCCAAATGAAACATTTTTCAATAATCATGCTTATAGGATTGGGCTCTACTTCAATATGCGACAGCAGAACTCGTAATTCTTTAACTTCTGAGTTCATTTTATTTTCTTTCTGTTTTTCCGTTAGCCAATCGCTTTCCGGCAAATACAAAAACTTAGAACCAATATACCATCTGCTCTGTGCTGAAATGCTTGTTAGTTTTGCCCATTTTGTTGCTTCGTCAACTATGTTACATTAGGTAGGTACCCAGCGCAAGTTGGATAAACAGGTTATCTCCAGGATTTCTCCTACTCTAAAGGCTACAAATTGTTTGTATTTTCGATGATCAGATCTTAGCCAACAAAGAATGTCATTAGAGTCTGACCAAAGCACAATTTTGTCTGGTTTTAATGTATGTCCAGATAATAAGGAATTGCAAAGACGAGCACCGAGAACTGCGGCTTGCAATTCCATCCTTGGTACTGCGAGGAGCTGGAGCGGAGACACTTTTGTTTTTGCACACACTAAAGCGCATTTTATTGAATTCGGACCTTTGCATCGAAAATACGCAATGGCGGCAAATGCAGAGTCTTTGCGTCGGCAAATATGTGAAACTGCAAACTGTCGAATTGGTCACTGAAATAGTACCTTGGAATTCGAAGCCTTTGAACAGACAATAATAATTTTATCCATCTCACCCATTTTGTGCATCGTTTATTGGTTGATCCCATTCAATTCTTGTAGAAGTACCTTTATATAGACTAAGAGGAAGGAAATTAAACCGAGCGGATCGAATACCATCTTAAAGTTTGGAGTACTCTGCGTTTAGTTGGTCGACAAATTCCATGCACAATGTCACGTTTAACTCGACTTAAGGTGAGGGGAAAGAAAAAGCAACCGCTGTCGATGCTCCACTGCATATACAATACCTTTAAATTATCAGTCTCACTTTGTAGACTTAAATTTTTTGTTTGATGCTCATTGTCTGTAATACCAAATACTGACAACATGAGTTTAAAGTTTGATACCCAATTACGAATAATGAAGCCGGCCTGCTTGTGAATTCGAGCTACTTCCTAGATCACTGTAATTGCCTCGTCTTCGTTCTGAAAGCTGTTCAACCAGTCATCCACGTAATGGTTATCACAAATAGTGTAGACGGCTCGTGAACTTTCGTTATTAAAGGGTCGCTCATTATTGTACTTGATATAAAGGGCAATACATGGAGAACATGTAACTCCAAACGTCATCACTTGCATGACGAAGATACCAATTTCTTGATGTGGATCCTCACGCCAAAAAAATCTCTGACTTTGTTGGTCGTCACATCGAATACTCACTAGATGGTACATTTCTTTAATGTCATCTGCCATCGCAAATTTATTTTGTCGAAATCTATATAGAATCTCTAAAAGTAAACAAAGCAAATCGGGCCCCTTCAAAAGCATCAAATTTAAGGATACTCCAGCCACCTGTGCTGCAGCGTCCCAAACTAATCGCACTTTCCCGGACTTATTTAGATTCATTACAGAAAACATAAGGTGATACCACGTTTTTGGTGTCTTTTGCTCAACCTCGTCAGAATTCAGCTTGCGTGCGTATCCATTAGCGATATAGTTTTGCATTTGCTGTTTCATATTTGCTGCAAGCTCTGGATTTCTTGCCAATTTATTTTCAAGGCACAATAGTCTGCTGGTGGCCTTGCAAAGACTGTCTGGAAGTACTATTTCATTATACCGCCATAGGAGACCAGCTTCATACCTGTTCTCTAGTTTTTTAGTAGTATTGCGTAATATTTCTTTAGCACGACGATCTGTCTTAGACTCCAATATTTGTTGTGGTGCTTTAACCTCCATACCTTCTATTGCAAAATATTCTTTAACTTGCAAGTGTATATAACTGTCTGTTGTGCAGTCGCAAATGTGGTAATGTTGATTTTGCTCCTCCAAGTATTTAAAGTTATCGACGTTCCCAACTATCGTCCACCTTAGCCTCGTTTTAGTAGCAATAGGCTGCCCCCAGCCGCCTTCTTTCACTTTTAATGGTAACGCTAACCGCCAATGTTCGACTCCAATAAGTAGTTGTGGTTTTGCTTCACTGTATGTTGGTATTGGTAAGTTTCTTAGATGACTATCCCGTGCATGCTTCGGGTCGAAATCGAGGCTTTGTCGGGTTAGGTTTAATCTCTCAACAGTTCGAACGTTCGTGATACGGTACCGTTTATACTTGTATCAGTCAGCGGAAATTTCTAAAAATAGGCGGAGACTTTGTTTCTCCTCCCGTGTAGTTTCACCAGTCCACTTAAGATGTAAAGGTTCTACAGGCCCTTCAGGTTGCAAATATTTAGCAATATCTTAATCAAGAAGTGTTCTAGATGAGCCTTCGTCAAGAAACGCAAATATGCAGACGCTTTTTGTTTGCCCATATACAATTACTGGAAAAATCCGGAAATATACTTGAGCCCTTAATAAAGAATGAATAGCTATCACATTTAGGTTTGGAGAAGTTTGCATAACTTCGGTAGTCTTTCGGTTGCTTTAAAATGTTTACTGAGATCGTTAAGTAAAGCGTTATGTTTGTAGTCACAATCACTTACTCCGCACACCTTTTGTGTCTTGCAGTTTTTTCAAAAGAGTTTTGATAGACTTTTTCTGCAAAGACCAAACCTTTTAATTAGGTCCCAACGCTCATTAATGTTGTTTTTTTAAAAGGGGGACAGTTTTCAATGTGTACCGGTGGAACAAATGTCGCACTTTTGGCTCATTGCCGCGTAGACCTGCTTGTCGTCTCTGGGTTGATCTGAGTTATCTGCATGCGCAGCATGTAAATGTCCCTTTTTGTTGGCGTCGGTGCTGTATGGTGGTTTCATTTCATACTTTCGAGATGATGTAGTATTGCTAGGCACTACTGTACTAGCTTGTAACGAATACGATTATCTGCTTCTTAAAGATACGTTTTTGTTCCATATACCTATTCAATAAATATTAAATTCCAATAGAAACAATATATTACGAATTCATACATAAAGCTCCACCTACATTTAAATATTCAAAGTAAAATTTAAGAAATCTTCTATTTGTATGTATCTTGATACAATATCCCCTTTTCTGCGCGTGCTTGAATAGCAACGTAGCCTCGTGTTCAAGCTTCATTTGATATCGGGATGTAATCAGCGAGGCAAGTGTTAACGTGGGCCAGGAGGTTTTGATAAAACATGCCATCCCAGAAAGAAGTGAAGTGGTGTCAACGAATACCATGGCTTTATTTTTAGTTGTAGTTTCGACCTAAGTATAGTCAAGAAAATATATCTACGGTAGTTGAATAATTCTCAAACTTACCTTTAAAATCATTTTCCCCATTTCTTTTCAGCGCAAGTACGAAATTATGTCGAAGTAAAGTAAAGCAAGTACGAAATTATGTCGAAGTAAAGTAAAGCAAGTATCAAATTATATCGAAGTAAAGTAAAACAAGTACGAAAGTATGAATTTATATTGAAGTAAAGTAAAAACAATATGGATACGCAAACACGTAATAAGCCCTTTTGGATGTTGGTTGTACTGAAAGTGCAGTTTTAAATGTTGCTATGCGAGAGGGTGGAAATTTGGTTAGTATAGAGTTAGTATAGAGGTCAAGCTCGGGCACATTATCAGTCGCGCGCACCTGCCACTTTAAGTACCTAGATGTTTAAAGAATTTGGTTGCCTAGCAGATATTTAGCGGTGAGTCATCCTCATTCTTAGAGCTATATTCATTTCATGGAACCATCATTTACAATGTACAAATAATTTTTGAAAATTCTATATATGTTTACTTAAATTTGATACACGAAATTTTTGTGAAATTTTTATGGTCATTTAAATTGATACACTTAAAATTTTGTTCAAAATTTAATAGTTGAATAGTTCATAAATGTTCTTATTATTTCAAAGGCATTTCTATAAGATAATTTTGAAGTTACAAGGTTATACTAAAATGTTTGCATAACTAAACATGTCATACTTTGATATTTGTTTGTCACGTTATAGTGTATAAATTTTTTTGACAGTACACCTGAAGTACAGCTTAATTCAGACAATAAGTGTTTTTTGACCTTTGATTCCATCAAATATATCAGTTCAAAATATAGTTCTGTAATCTACAAAAAGTCTGAGGAATTAACTTAATTCTTGTAAACTCGAACAGGATCCTATTCAAGTATTATAATTAAACTGTAATATAAAAATGAAAACCATATATTTCTTATAGAGAATTAAGGTAGATTATTCAATTATAAAAGTCCTATGAGTATTCAGAGATTAATACTAGATCTTAATAAAGTAATCGTTTCGAAAGTCTCCGTACAGATAACTTTGTACAAGCGATGTATATATATTTTTTTACAAGTTAATACAAAGAATAATAAGTTGTCGTAAAGCTTTCTTTCATTGATGTCAGCAGTAATTGTCCTATAGAAGCAAACAACCACATTTATGAAGTTTTTTTGGAGTGAAGAGAGAGATGTTATTGGTGTTGGTTAAGATTTTTTTGAAGCGTATTTTTTACTATTTGATCTTTCTTTACTTTAATTTTTTTGTGATAAAAGTGACTAGGCTCTAACGTAGTCCTAGTCTAAAAATATTTAGAAGTGATTAAATTTTCAGGTTATACGAGAACGTCGTTCCCATTCCAGTTTGCAGAGTCAAAAGTAAGTATTATTTTTTTTACATGTTGCTCGTCTTAAGGATTTTTTTTTCGAAGATTTCCATATCTGATCTTCGGATAGATTATCATTATAACATTTATTAAGATACGGTGGCATCCAATAAAACTTCTTTTTTTATCGTATACCATCCTACAACCCTAGCTCATAGCTCTGCCCTAAGTTGAAGAAGCTTAGCTGGCTGGAAGATCTCTTTAGAGGGTCCTTTTCTTCTCAAAGCCATTTAACATCCTCTTTACCCTGGGTTTAAACTTTAAACAGGAACCCCTCATAATCTATCGAGGCTCTGCCGCCTATAACGTAGAGTAGACACACTATATACCTTTTGAGGAATTGTGTGTGTAATATATTTGCTATTTCACTTAACCATTCGTCAAATGTTAAAAGGTTTATGGCTTCATAGTTACGCTAATATGTTGCACATTCAAATTTTTGAGATCCCAGTAGCTTGTCTACTAACTCTTGAAGCAACATTGGATTGTTTAGATGCTCCACCATACTTGACGCTTTCATTGTTACGCATAACTGCTGTACAGCTATAGACAAGTCTAGAATCGTATCTAATTTTTCAGGGTTAATTTTTGGGACCGCCCTAAGTTGATCAATTATTTTATCTAAGATTAGTTCAGGTCTTCCAAAACGCATACGTAAAGCTTCAATCGCTTTTGGCACAGCCTCTTCATACACCAGACAACTTCGTACCAACTTTAAGGCGTCACCTTTCAAGCTTTTCTTAAGCCGGATTAAGTTATCGTAGTTTGTTAAATTAAACACAGTTGAAGATCGCGTGTAACTTGAAATAAACATGGGCCATTCATTTGGATACCCGAAAAAGCTAGGTAGATCAGGCACCTGACGAAGGACGGACGATTACAACATCTTTTCCGAGGTATCTTACTTGTACCGTCAACACTGCTACGTACTTAGACGTAGCCGAAAGAAAAGTAAATACCAGGCTAACTATCTAACGCGAGTTATGTATCCCCCAATTATATATATGTATTGAATATATTGAATCTAATAGGAATTATTAGAAATTGTTAAATAAAGTATAAGTTCATTGCAACATTGTAATACAAGGATAACCCAGAGAGGTTATCGACAGTTCATGAGAACGGACATGCAACTTTGCATCCGTGAGGGCAGTGATACTGCAGGTGGCAGGTCACAGGCGGTTAACATACCGCAATTACTTAGAATTAAGATTGTTACATTGTAATAAAGTGTACAATTAAGAGAAACGCAGACATGAGATCTGCAAGTTCCCACAGCCGTGTGAGGGGCAGGTTATTATAAAAAGCCCGGGAGCTCAAGGCCCGGCAGTCAGTCTTCGAACTCCATACTTCGTTGTTCAAGCTACTCAATTAAGGCAGTCAGTCTGAGTATTACAGCTTTTGCATTGTTGTCTACCTAGACTACTCGCCCAGGACAATTAATTATTTTTTTTATTAAAGTTATTATGAACAAGTTATTCTAAATTTCACTGTTTCTGTTTCAAATCAAAATAAATTTGTTAAGTGTTTCAAGTTGTTTTTTAAAAACACAGCTCCAAAGGCCCGAACCTTAACTTGCGGAGAGTGGGAAGGATAAACTTAAATACTAAGAAAAAAACAAAAAAAAATAAAGTACATCGCCCACGATTATCTATTAACACATAAAAATAAATAAAAGATTCTGTACAAACAAGCGAAAGCAATAGATTAAGTGTTATTA
This sequence comes from Platerodrilus igneus, assembly GCA_036346225.1. NCBI lineage: Eukaryota > Metazoa > Arthropoda > Insecta > Coleoptera > Lycidae > Platerodrilus > Platerodrilus igneus. Next base: position 6,743,857 of record JARFIW010001115.1, read on the forward strand.
TTTCGCAGCAAACAATTATATATTATGGACAATTTAAGAATTTAGATGCGAAGTGAGCATCTGGTATTTCACACAAAATAAAATTAATCAGTAGTTAATCAATATGTGAGAGCTTTTGTCAAGCATTTTAAAATGTCACCTAATACTTTTTGTAAAATAACTAATTAGTAGGAAAGAATTAACGCGTGAGAGCTTTTGTCAGTCATCTTTTAAGTTGTACATAGTACCGCTTATAAAATAAACCAATCAGTATAAAAGAATAAGCGTGTGTCTGTCCAACATTTTTAACAATGGTACATCACACCTGTAGAGCGATAATATCGATTAGCAGTCACAAACAATAGTTCTACAATGTCACGTTTCTTATCGCGTAACTACACCAAACGCTGATACGGAATATGCCATTGACACACAAAAGAAAGCGAGTTGCATACCTGTAGGTATCTGGATACTTAGCTTGCAAACCGTCGGGGAGGGGAAGTTAGCACAGAAACGCCGCGGTATTCAGGATCCATTCACTCTGCCATCGTAACTAAAGCAGCGATCCATAGACAAAAATAGCTGGTCCACGGTAACGAACAGGTGGGACTACACAAAGAAAGAACCCATTTGGCTTATAGCTAAAAAAATCTAAAAAGAGAATCTGATTAGAATGGGTACGTGCGAGGAAACTCACCAATACACGCAAGACACCTAGTTGTCAAACAAAAAAAAAGCAAACGTGCATTGCTTTTGAAATACGGTGACGAATAATGCAGAAAATATTTCCACGCACAAGCTGCAGAAACAAATTCAACATTCGTTCAAATGGCACGAGATCGAATTGCAATCCTCGCGTTGTCAAAGCACGATTAGCAAACTGGAAAACACGCTATCAACTAATAGTAGGATCCATTATTTTGGCAAGTTTTTAGATGGGAAACACAAGAGAAAACAATTATACGTTATTGGAAGGTTTAACAAATCACCGGATACTTAAAACAAGGCATAGACTATTTAATTTTAGCATAAACTTGTCGTTTCAAAGCAACTAGATTTAAGTTGAGGAATTATTAGAGAGCGTATTTATGATTAATTATGTTAAATGATTTAACAGTAGAAACGGAATTTATTCTAGCGGGTATTGAATTAACCAGCGAAATTTTAAAAGCAAAATTAGAACGTATCAACACTTAACCCTTCATTCAAGTTTCTGGCGTTTACCATAGGAGCATGGACTAAACTGCAACATGCTGTGTTAGCTTTTTCTAGTCGATGAGAGGTATCTTTAGAATGAGGTGGCTGTTCAACAACCCTTCTCGATACTGATACTTGCTTAAATGCTTCATTGCTTTCACGTTCTTCTGACTTAGAGCTTGAATAGTCTACTTTGCTGATAAGTTTACATTTTTCTTCAAAATAGCGACAATCTTCTTTATATTGCCTGATTCTCGTTTCTTCAAGTATCCGTCTTTGTTCTGCCAGAGCTTTCAGTAATTCTTTATGTTTTGAACGAAAACCCTTTGTTCTTGTTGTAGAAGCGCGGGATCTAGTCCTAGTAGAGCTGGCACTGCGTTCTTTATTTTGTTTACTCATTCTTTCTACTGGTTGATTGGATTTTGCATTGTTTGCACGTAAATAGCAAATTTTCTATTTCTTTGGTAACATTTACGCAGCCAAAATGGTACCATGTGTGGCACTTATCACATTGTACCATATTTACTGTGTCTACGTTATCACAAAGTCCACAGTTAAACTCCTTAATGTCCTCTTTAAGGACATTTTTACGTACAAATGTGATTATCAATGGTACAATAATAAGCTGGCGTTTACCTAAATGTTCTTGTGTGTATAGGCACAATAATAAATTTGTAAGAAGTTAATTTATAATGCAGTCAGGCAACCCCATACGCAACACTGCTTTAAATCCGTAAATTAACCAATACCATATCTTGTCGACTTTATTAAGGTAGGTAAATTACAAATTTATTATGTCGCAATAGTGGCGTGTTTGGAGTATAGATAGAGTTTCATTCTTCGCCCTAAGCTTTATCTCGTTTGACTTTTCTCTCTTGTCACTCTTCTATTTCTCTCGCAACCTCTCATCCTGCCTGCCCAAAGTATATGATCCATATCTTTAAGCAAATGTAAACATGTAAAATTAACAAATACCAATTTACAAATTGTAACTAATTGTATCATCAAACATTAAAAGCAGAAGGAATTATCAATAGGGAACAATGAGGGTACGCGTCTAATCAGTTTCAGGACTGAAGACCTAATGATGATGACTAGAATTATTAGCACAATTTGAGTTTGTATGTGTTGTGCGTGCGTGCGTGCGTGCGTACGTACGTGCGTTCGTACGTGCGTGCGTGCGTGGGTGTGTGAGAAAGAGAGTGTGTTGGGGAGGGGGAACTAAGCCGATTACTCTACAACTTTAGAATAGCCTACATCTCAACAAATTTAAATTAGCGCGAAACTTTTTCTCGCCATATGTTATATAAGCTGTAGATGGAATTACTACCAATGCGCTTGTTAGCTACATTCTATAAATTCTAGGTTAGAACTTGGTAGTTTGAATTCATATTGAAGTGGTAAACGGTCAGAATTTGTGCCTAACTGAGCAAACAATCAAACTACTGGAAAGTTAGTACAAAGAATGATACTAAAATAACTCTTCGGTATACGAGTTTACTATGTAAATGCAGAGAGAAGCGTAGATACTAAAGGTAAACTCTACGCGAGCATTATAACGAAACATAAAATTCGGGTAGAATACTATATAAATGAAGTAAACTATAAGCCTCGTCGTAAAATGTAAGAGCTGTAAAATTTAATGCCTCATTTGTTTTCAGCCTCGCTGACGATACTTAATGCAAACATAAAATCAAACGTACTACATCTGGGGTTTAGTCTCTACTTAATTGTTAATGATATTAATAATAATGTAACTAATGCACTTAATAAAAGCTCGTTTACTTTTTACTCCAGTTGATATCAGTACGATTTGTTCTTTTATCGAGCACTGGAGCATCTTCAGACTTATAATATGAAACCACAAGTATATTGTCAAGAATCATCAGCACTCTAGAGAATACTTACTGTCAGCTTTTTAAATCTTAGACCTTGCACATTTTTCATCAATTTCTGTTATGATTTCATCAAAATTATTAAAAAAACAAAGCTATCAACCGGACTTTTAGTTTTATCCTTGATAGCTGTCACTTTGTCGCGCATCAAATTCTAGTATTTAGCCTCTATATGTAGTTTCATTATAACTTTCTGAACGTGTATGTGACTTCCTGGTTGGAATTGTGTGGTTGCTCGTCAACTGGCGCTCAATGAAAATCGGCAAATGATGAATAACCCTTTAGTGCAAGTATGGAAGTGGTTCTGTTACCGGCAGTGAACTCGACACAGTCCCTTGAAGTGTGAGGTGGGCAGAAGCGGGTTTCCTTTCGTATTCTTTATTCATCTCTATCTATCTTGGTAAGGGGGCTTTTCTGAACGAGATGGTACAATTTGGATAACCACCGCAAACACCTTCCTGAAGATTGCCATGCAGATATTTGGTTTGATAATCTAAATAGATAAATATTTCTTTTACCTTAGAACGATTTTGTATTTTAAATATTATTCCACACTGAGAAATTTATACCTGTGTAAATAAGTGCCAAATTAACTTAAAAGTATCTAACTTAGGTAAAGCGTTACAAAAAGATTTGAAAGTTACAAATTTCCTTTGTTGCTCTGCGTTTGAGTAATTTTAGCCTTTTTTGCTTTCTAAATTTATCTTAAACTTCTGAGCTGGTTACCATTCAGCAATTAGCATAACATCAAATCTATGTCACTACAAGTTTTCATAACTTTCTTCAAAATTTTTAAATATGTACAACACAGTGAGTAAAATTTAAACTTTGGGTAATTACGAAACTGGTATCTTTTCTTCTTTTGTGACATCTGCCGAATCGTAATAAATAAAATAAGAAACTTATAATATAATTGATTACTTTACTACTTATACCAACTATAGTTGTTATACTTTAAAATACAAGTTAGTTAATCGCTTACATAAACAAAGTGGTATATTACACACAATTTACAAATGAAATAATATAATTTACGATATAAATTAACAATGTAAATTAATTACTAGCCCTGCTTACCTTTTAATTAAATGCAAATTAGCAGGCTGTATTATCAGACACGATTTTTATAAATCAATCAGGGTTCCTCACGGATACGGTTTGTCGCTCTAGCCCAAATTTTATGTGACGAACGGGAAATAAAAGATAGTATACGTAAGGAAATTGGATAAAGAATCAATGGATATACTTTATCACATGTCTATGCACTCCGCACACGTCGTTCAAGATAGATGGTCACGTCGAGAATTCCTTATGGTTGCGCTTCCAACACCTTGACATCCAACCACCGCCTATGTGTTATGCGTCCTGATTGGTAGGAAAATACCATGTCCGTTCCACGACCGTGACAACTATATTAAACACAAACTATACGATAAAAACTACTACTAAGAAACCCAAAAAAATAATTCCCGCAAGTCTATTTTCTTAACTCTGTATTACACAGATGTGTAAGAACATAAATTAATTATACAAAAATTTCCTAAAATTAATTAATGACTAAAATTATTTGCGGAGCGCATGTTTGGCGCGTACAGTCGCAACAGATATAAAAAACGAAAAACTTTCTTTTTACAAAAAGTTCATATATACGGAATTCTTTTGGCGGCACCTGGTTTTTAAACCGTAGCAAACTTTGCAATACCAAGAAACGGAATGAGTAGGAATCTAATTATCAAGCTACGTGCGTGACAACACACACACGCACACACACACACACACACACGACACCTGCAGTTTACCTTTAATCAGAACGAAGGCGTACTTTTGTGAAAAATGCTTACTTAACATTTATCAAGCGGTTCGTGTCGGAAATCGAACCCAGGACTTTGGGATCAGCAGTCATATGCAAACCACTCTAATCCACGAAGTCGCCAGAAGGTATGCTCACATTTGATTTTCCAATGCTCTACCCGAAGGTACTACATTGCATAAGATATGCCTTACATTTGAGTGTCCAATGATTAACCCAAAAGTACTACAAGAGCCAGGAAGCAACTGTTTGATCACCTAGAAATTTTGTATTTTGTCGAACCCTTGCTATTCCAAGCAAGGTACGGACATTTTAACATGCATGACATCCACGCGGTTAGTTACCCATTGGGCGCGTCTCCAGGTGGCGGATAGGATAAATCCCAGGATATATGACCAAGGGATTGACTATCTACTCTGGGAAGGATCGTGATAAGCTTATCTCTTTCAGTGACCCAGTGTCTGAGTGGTATAAGACCCACAACATGGTGAAGAGCAAGAAACTGTGCTAGAGTGGGATAAAATCCTTCCCCTAGCCAAGTGAAAGCGATCACGCGGATCAAACCCCTCAGACCAAGCTGTAGTTTCGTGGCTAATGGGTCTCACTGAGGTAAACAAAGCCGGTGGGGCAATTCTGCAACACCGACACACCGCGCCTTCCCTGCTGTCGTGGTCATGTCTCACGAGCAAGAGGGTGTGGAGGTCTTGGCTTAATCGTCCGGACCAAGAGGAGACAACATCGCTAAAAATCCTAAATCCTGTGGCGAAGGACTGAGCCCAAGGGATACGTGGCTGGATAGTTGACCAGTCTTAATCAGTCCAGAACTCGGGGAACAGAGCGGCACCCCGTTTTATTCACGCCTTTCATGCCAACAGGGGGCACTTGGCATGGTGACCATTTACACCCCCTTTACTCATGGGAACAATTACGAAAAATATTGATACCGTAAGTAAAACAGAACCTGAAGAGGTGGAACCAGCGATGGGGGACTCCTTAGGTGACCAAAACATATTCATGAAGGTGGAGCAGACCCGGGATGCAAGTCCGCTTGCAAGACCGGTGTCTGATACACCAGACACGGAGAAAACAATAAAAAAACTTGCAGGCACTAGACTGCAAGCAAAGAGGCTTTCGAGTGCTCAGCGTAGGAAGCTGAGGCAAGCCAAGAAAGTCGAAGCTGGGACATGGACGGAACTACACTCGTCCACAAAGAAGGTGTCAGTGCAGAAGGAGAGCGGGGACAGTAAAGGACCTCGTTCAGAGACTTCCACATCAACACCATCTAGAGGCGTAAGGTAAAACGAGACAGCGCCTATTCGGGCGACCAAAGTTAGACCCGAAGGAAGTCGATACCCTCTCATCAAGGGACTTGTACCCTGTAATTCAGGGTGTAGGCTTTGCAGATTGGGTATAATACTTAACCAAGGTCAGCACAGTAAGTCTTCTAGGCTGCAGTGCGGCAGAGTCGTTTGGCAGACGCACCCGTCAGGGGGAGTGGTTTTAGTGGGTATGCCGACAGGAAAGTCCCACACTTTGGCTATAAAGCTTTCCACTCCACCGGGTTCGAACAACTATCAAAAAAAACATGCGCGACAACAAGGCAAGGTAGGGATCTTTAACGTGCGTGACAACACTTACACACGGGACCTCCATTTTACCTCTCATCCGAACGAGGGCGTATTTTTGTGAAAAGTGTTTGCCTAATATTTTACAAGCGAACCGTGTCGGGATTCGAACCCGGGACCTTGGCCTTAGTAGTCACACGTGAACCAACTAAGCCAAACTCAAACTCATACAAATTATAAGACACTGGCTTACTAGAAAGATAAAAACAAAATATGTTATGCAATAAAAACTTTGCGTTAACAAATTAACCACTGATGCTGCATTAACGATAAATTCTTTATTTCTACTCTACTAAAATACAAAGCTAACAGGTAGTGTTTCGTTTATATGGTAAATTATTTGCCTCTTAATTTGTTATGGCGTTTGGAATTTGATTATTTAACTCCGCCCGGTATATTCAAATGTTATTGCATGTACCATGTAATTGCTTCAATCACTACACCTATTGTAAGTACCGCGATAGCGATAAACTTTGCTGTCCTTCGCTGTGCAAAAACTTCTTATCACCTGCCAGGGAGAAGACAAGAACACACTCGACTTTTGTATTCCGTATTAGACGGACGCAATCATACAGTCAACTATCGCTTTCCGTTTGAACGGCCGCTATCAATAAATGTGCTTCGTTTCGCTATTGTTAAAAAAGGTAAGTGTTTGAAGCAATAATTATATGTTTTGTTTATTATCATTTATTCAGTATATACATGTTCACTTTTCTCTCCTAGTTAGCTATCGTAAATTTACCGCATTTAACAGGTAGGTTAGGCTTTTTTTGTTTACATATAATTCCTACCTTTCATCATAAAAGCCAAAAATTCAGAACTTCAGTTAGATAAAATACACTCTTAAAGATAATTTTAAAAAGAAAGATAAATAAATAATTTATGCTTTACAGCATCAATTAAATAAGATAGAACGTCAAGGATATTTTCAAGGAAAAAGATAACAGATAACGATTTATGGTTCGGAGCCACATTCTTGGTAAAGCACACCATCCCCTCATATATATATATATATATATATATATATATATATATATAGGTCGACACCCTTATAATTTAAGTACTATATATATATATATATATATATATATATATATATATATATATATATAGATATGATAACGCCGCACGCCGATGTAATAAACGTCCAGTTTCCTGCTGTCCGCCACCGCTCTGTGTTTTTCTAATATTCTAATTTTAATTATGCCACGGCTAGCCCAGTTTAATTCACACAGAGTGCACAACGTTACGATAATCAAATAAATTACCCCTTTTCCCTCAAATCTTACCTGCTAAGAATGATAAAACGAAGTCGATCAATATTTGTATAATGAAAAGAAATAATATCTACACTTCACAGTTTTGTAATCTGACAAATTAACCCTTCAATCAATTAATATTATTTAGATTATTTATCCCAAAAATTGTATCTCCCTTTCTTTAATTTAAAGTCACCAAAAACGACGCTTTCACTGAAAAATCTAGAACGTTCAAGACCTTTTCCCCTTTTTACGCAAATTTCTACGTATTAAAAATATTTTTGTTGACTCCTTACAAACTAGAAAAATATAGTCAGTATTTAAATTAAAATTTAAAATGATTTCTTATACCCTGACCTCTGATTTTCTTGGTGTGTCCTTTTACCCTTTGCTCTGCTGCTACGTGTTGTGGATCAACACTCCTTTATTATCCTCAATCGAGTTGCTTTGTTAAAACAATGCTCTGCTTTGTGCTCCTTCACGTGAGTTTGAACCAATAATTTTATTCAGTAATGTTAATTTTTGTTCCCAAAATTTACCTCGCACGTTACTTGGATTTCTCAACTTAGATTGCTCGGGTGCCACTTAGATCTCTCAACTTAGATTTCTCGGGCGCCACTCAGATATCCCAACTTAGAGCCGTTTACAGCAAACGGCGTAAGCTTTTTCATATATCTTCACTATAATTTGTTCTCGAACATTATATAACACCACTTTTCACAAATTTTAATAATTTAATTTGAAATTTATTTCGACGCGTAAATTTTCGAGTAACAGTAATACAGCTTCGACTTGGTTCCAATTGAGACTCAGCCTCTTATCAAACTCTGGGTGTTATATAGCTTATGTTATCTAAATTTCATTGGTTTATCTGAAAGTCTCGTAGCCAACCATAAGTTGTTTTGAATATTCCTAGGAGTTTACAAGCTTAATTCTGATGAAACTATTCCGTGATTACATATTCTGCTCGTACTTCTATTATTTCACGATCTTTGACCGCTTGTTATGTTATTATTACTAGAAATTTTAAGTTACCTTGGTCTTTAATTTAGTTTATGGCTATAGTTTGTGTAGATAAAGCTTTTGGGGAATTGAATAAATAAACTGATGTAACATGAATGATGTAAATCAACATCTTTTGGTTTATAGCTTGTATTTAAAACTTATTTTGAAATGTGCGTTTCTTATCGCATGCTTAATTGCGCGATGACTTACTAGGTTTTATCTTATTCTATGCGTATCTAATTGTTTATAAACTTATCTCCCAAGGGAGTAGAGTGATCTCATAAGATCCTGAAAAGGGATTTTTGTCGTGTCCTTGACTTTCCAATGCTCCGCCCGAAGGTACTGCATTGGCAAGGAAGCGATTATCTTTATCAGGAAATTTTGAATTTTGCGGAATCAGGGCTATTTCAAGCAAGGTAGGGTTCTTCAACGTGCTTAACAACATTCACACGGGATCTACATTTTACCTTTAATCAGAACGAGAGCGTATTTTTGTGAAAAATACTCGCTTAACATTTTTCAAGCGGTCAGTATCGGGAATCGAACCCAGGACCATTGAGATCAGCAGTTATACGTGAACTACTCTAATCCAGCAAGTCGTCAGAAGATATGCCTTACATTTGATTTTACAATGATTCATCTAAAGGTAATACATTGCAGACGATATGCCCTACATTTGGTTTTCCAATGATCCATCCGAAGGTACTACATTGGCCAGGAAGCAAGTTTTTATTTACCTAGAAATTTTGCATTTTACTGAAGCCTAAATGTACCCTCATAGTAATTTCAAAACGGTGGCTACCACAAACATACAAAAATAATTGAACGATAGCCAGTTATTCAAACATAGAAATAAAAAAATTCTAAATATACCGAAAAACAGACAAGGATTAACAATAAAAACAACAGAAAGCAACAGCCCTTTACCGGACGTTCGGGAAAAAACGGAAAAAAATTGTACAAGCGTTCCTATGATACAGAAAAAACATGATAATTTGAATAAGGTCCGCTATGCTTCCGGCCACGTCCCCAATACTTCGCCCAAAAGTACTACATTGGGTTTAAACGCGAAATTAACGTGCTTCAAATGTAATCGAAGTTCAAAATTAATCGATCCTAATTAAAAAATCTAACAAACTGAAACAAAACTAAAAATAGGGTTTGATACAAAAAAAACAGCTGATAACGGCAATTGTAAGAAACGATTAAGATATTTGCAAAAGAAATCACATTAAATATAAATTTATCGTTGTCGCATCAAATTTTTACTACAGAAGTATAGTTCGCAAACCTATTTGTGTTGAACAGTAAAGCAGCAATCAAACATCAGCAAGTACAAGCCCTAAAAATTCTTTGGCTTATTTAAACGAAAGATATGTGAACCACAACGAAAGAAGACGGTGCATTGTGTGAAAATAAGAACAATAAGAAAATACAAGAAAAAAATTAAAGAAAAAATAAAAATAATTAAGTGTAGTAACTAATAATTTTTTCAAAAACTTGGGATGAGAGAATTATGAAATTTTGAGATGAATGAGATAACTAGCAATCGAGAAGATTTGAAATGATTTAGAACCAATGGGTCAAAATAAAGTCAAAGGAGAGAATTTCAATTTAGATAACGAGAGGGAAGACAATATATTCAGATAACATTTGAAACGAAGGTACTACTTATTACTACTCGTTAGAAATACAAGCAAAAAGTTTTTAGTCCTTAGTAGTATGTCACCCTCTTTGAGGTTTGCCATCAGCACCCTGTAATTTATAAGTCAATGTAGAAACTACTGGATATACTTTAGATAGAATAAATTTAGAAGCTAATTTTACAAAACCTTTTAGTTGTATTAGATAAGAAATGGTTTGATTTCATCTTTAATTTAAAATTTGTAGCTGTACCTGGGGTATAAGCCTTTCCTAGCTGTTCATGCTAAAGAATTTTAAGTATATTATAAGCGTAGAAAAAATTCATATTATATGGTTTATATAAGATTATAGAAGTTTGGTGTGTAGTTCGTCGGTAGGAGTGTTGATGTTGCTACTGCCGTCATCAAGCCATATGGTAAACTGGTAAACCAAATGTGATTTGTGCTACGGGGTACTGGCATATGGATGCTAGGTACATTCGTATGGGCATATGGTACCGTTGCTATTTAGGAACACCTTAAATTCTTGGGGGTAGTCGGATAATAGGAAATTTATGCTGTTGAATTGGGAGAAGAAGTCTAGCTGTTGGACGGTTTTCAAGTTTGATTGACGATGTGTGGTCAGTTAGATGTATGGGAGTTTCGGAGATTGTGTGGTTGGAACATAAGCAGCAAAGGAAGAGATTAGGTTAAAGCGGTACAGATTGTGTCGGAAATTGCCGTTCCCGGTTAGAAATTCTACCTGATTCTAGTCTTTTATCTAATGTTGATAAAGATTTACTTGATTCTGTTCTGTTGGCTAACGTCGATGAAATTTTATCTGCTTCTGTTTCTTTATCCAGCATAGCTGAAGTGTTTTCTGATTATGTTTCTTTCTGTAAGGTTGATTCTCTTAGAACCAATTCTGTTCCTTTTCCTAACGTTGATATTCTCAAAGCACATGACGTTCCTTTTTCGACCGTTAACTTTCTCACAAGTAATCCCACAAACAAATGGCTTTCTTCTATAACGCGTTCTGGGTTTCCTAAACCACAGCAACTACTAGTATCTCCACACTCACCACCACCTTCAGTACCGTTTGCTACAACCACTACATCCTCTGTTAATTCTGTTAGGCGGAAAAATATTCGCTCAATACTACCTCCTGCTCCAGTCACTCGACCCACGAAACCGGTTAACGAGAGAAATAAGAGGCAGAAATTATTTTATGCGGATTCAGAACCTGAAAATGTATGTCGGCGAAATCTTAATGTTCTTGACCTCACTTCGTTTTCCTGCTGGCGGAGCAAACGTCTTAAGTTCAATACCAAGACCTCGCGTCCCAGATACTTATGCCGATTTAGCTCTCCTTAGGATTTGACTTTTGGACTTTACGATTCCTTTATTTACTTTCATGTTTTGCTGGGTTTTCTTTCTTTTCATTCACTCACCGCGTGTGGGTCTGGGAATAGAATAGTCCCACGGTACGACCTGCCTGTCGTAAAATGCGACTAGAGCGGCCCAACACATACACACACACTTCATAAACACACATTTCTGATTGGTTCTATTTTCTTTCGTTTTCTTCTTGTAGCCCAACCCCGGGTGGGTGCGGGAATAGAATAGTCCCACGGTACGACCTGCCTGTTTTAAGAGACGACTGGAGTGGTCCAACACACACACACACACACAAACACACATACACACACACACACACGCACATACATCCACGTACACACATACACACTCTCTCACATACTCATACATAACTACACTGGGATTCTGTTTTATTTTCTTTTATGCTATTCTTAGGGTTTTTTAATGTAGTTCTTGTACTTGTTGCTTCGTATTGTTCTTTTTAGTTTTCTTTTTTTCGTTCTTTTCGTTCCACATTTCTCTCCTTTTTCCTGTGGCTGATCTTACTTTCTATCGGACATCATGCTGACTTGGTTTGGTTTTCGATTCACTTCCTGTGGCAGGTGCTTTCTCGGTGTCGCCGTGGATCAATGTAGTAAGCGTAAGACTACGGATCCCAAGGTCCTGGGTTCGAATCCTGACACGGCCGACTGCTTGAAAAATGGCAGGTGAGCATTTTTCACAAAAATTACGCCCTCGTTCGGATGAGAGGTTAAATGGAGGTCCCGTTTGTGAGTGTTGTCACGCACGTTAAAGATCCATTGCCTTGCCGGCAAAGGTTCGGCAAAATTCTAAATTTCCAGGCAATAAAAAACTCGTCTCCTGGCCAATGTAGTACCTTCGGGTGGAGCATTGGAAATGTAAATGCACGGTAGGTGCTTTCTAGTCCATTTTTCTTTTCTTCGAAAACCACGACTTAGTCAACTGTTAGGTCTAGTTAGCTATTCTTTTCTTCGGTTCGTCGTTTGATGCGATTCCTTGGTACCACAGTTTGAAGTACTTTAATTTTATTTCTATCCGGCATTGTTGTTGTTCCCTGGCTTACTTTGAGGCTTGACAGTTACTGTCTCGTTTTGGCTATTACTGTTGGTTTTCTTGCTTATTTCTTTTCTATACTTTTAGTTTTTCTGCAGGAAACCAATCGCCTTTTAGGTTGAAGACTGTACTATTTCTTTTCGGAAGAAGCATCTGTCCTTTGACGACTTTGGCAGTGTTGATGCCGTTCTACCTTTGCCTTTGCTCATTGCTACTACTTACCTATCGTTCCCTCTGGTTTTCTTCACTTTTGGCTTTGTCCGGTACCTTGGTTCTTTGAGTTTCTTTTGGTTGGTTTTTGCTTTTTCTTAAGTTTTCTCAAACAAATTTTTCTTTTGTTTTTGCTTTTTGTTGGTACTGTACTGCCTGCTTTGTTGCTTTTGTTTTCCTATCCCGACTTTTAATTTTGCGGGGGGATTTGTTATGTTCACCTTCCGACGGTGTACGAAACCTTACGCCTTTTATTTCATTACTCATTCACATATATTCTGCTTCCAATACTCAGACACCATTCTGTATATTAGACATTCCTACAACAAGTACGCTTTACTACAATTTTATTTAAATCTATTTGCTGCAAAACGAAAAGTTCTATAATTTAAATAATATGTACCTTGTTTGAGGTATCCGTTGGCTTGACACATATCACTATAGCATATAATTACTTCTTATAATACCCAATCCTAAAAACTAGTTGAAATAATGGATCGTGCTTATTTGATAAAGCTTGGTTCGAGTTTCTAATCATACCTGTGTGTTGAATAACGCTGGGAATGGATTTTATTCTTGCGAAACACGATTTCAATTTAATTCTGCAAATCGTCCTTATATTTATTTTTACATTACTCGTCCTATTGTTTCAAGAGCGATGCACTTTTTTTTGGACAAGAAGTATAAATCTTGGGTGCATCGGTAAGTTCTCCTGCGCTATTAATACTAGTGAGACTCTCTTTTTAGCTCTTAGCTGGAGGCCAAATTGTTTTATGTAGGCCCGATTATCCTTTTTATGTAGAACCAACTGCGCTGGTATGTGTTTTGCTGTTGCAGTGATTGTCGCAGCGCTCAAAATCTGTCGACCGTAGTGACGCTGCATCTGAACGCAAGCACCATGACTCTTAGCTGATTCACCTCCGTGGATGCAAAGGGCACACGATAGTATCTTGGCACGTGGAGGTATGTAGTGATAGTTTCCCCATATATCGGGAGCATCTCTTTTTTCTACTTTTGTTATTAGTGCGCGGCTGGTGCTCCATAGTACAGTATTGCCCGAAATAAACAGTACTGAAACTAAATTGGCGGTGTTTTTATGCGTGCGCTGTCACACTCAAGTTAGCTAGTATAGACCTGTCAAGTAAACCTCAAACAAGTAATTAGTAGGGCCTAATTGTTAAAAATGGTGTTAAGTACAGAGGAGAAAGTGTTTCTGGTAGAGCATTATTTTCGTTCATACGGAATCGGCCGACGTAATGGTGCAAGTTTGCTATACGTGTCTGATCAATTCACACAAAGGTTTAATAAACGTTCTCCAAGTAATGCTGTAATTTTGAAGGTTATTGAAAAGTTTAGAAATACAGGTAGTGTATTGTGCCAACGAAAAGGAAACTCAGGGGCGTCCCAGGACAGTTAACAACAACAATAACCATGAACGTGTTTTGAGCAAATCTTAGAAAATCCGAAAGTCAGCCAGGCAAGGACAGCGTTACAACTTGATTTAAAAAGAACTTCCTTTCAAAGAATCCTGAAGGAGCTGGGTACATTTTCGTATGTGATTCAGGTACATCAACAACTACATCCTCGGGATTATCGCAGTAGAGTGGAATATTGCGCCAGAATTCTCGCGTTACAGTATGAAAACCTGAATTTTTGAAAAATGTTTGGTTTTCAGACGAAGCACATTTTCACTTGTCAGGCTATGTGAATCGTCGCACAAATCGATTTCTGGCCTTTGCCAGACCCGATGAGGTTCAAGAGGTTCCTTTACATAGTGAAAAGTGAGTGTCTGGTGTGCTGTTTCCGGACACGGAATCATTGGTCCGTACTTTATCGAAGAGAATGGTAGGCAAGTCACACTTAATCAACAGAGGTACAGACAAATTTTAACACGATTTATCCCTGATCTACGTCAATTCTGTCGTGCACGTAACTTGGCATTTCGAAACCAAATTTTTCAGCAGGACGGGGCAACTTGCCATACTGCTGCCGCAATTCGTCAATTTCTTCAAGAACATTTTCCAAGCAAATTCATATCACGATTTACTGACTTCCCTTATCCTTCACATTCTCCAGACCTCACACCTCCAGACGCATACATTTGGGGCATGGCTAAAAATGCCGTTTTCAAACGGGCACCACAAACCATCGATGAATTAAAGGATGCCGTTAGAGTCTTCTTCGCAGCCCTGAGACAACCCTTATTCAATAACATGACCAGAAACTTAGAACATCGTTATGAAGTCTGTCTCGAACGAGGAGGTGCACATTTAGAACATATAATAAAGTGTCAATAATATGTATTTTTTAAATATACAAAACAATTACAATTTCAGTACTGTTTATTTCGGGCAATACTGTACTTTATTAAATGATTACTAGAATTTGTATTACCGTTAATAATTTTACTTTAACATCCTGGTGTTATGAGAAAGTATAAACATTAATTTTTTTTTTTACTAATGCATTCTACATGTTAAACAAAATACGCACTTCGTACGTCAACTCTTGAAATTAGTTCTTTGTAATATAATTATTTGTTTCTTTTTTTGTTGGTTTAAATTTTTTAAATTAATTTTTATTGTAAATAGAAAATTGATGACTATGTAATTTTTTTGTTTTGCTAAAAATCCCCCGCACCGCATCGGCCTGATGCTGCTTATTTTTTCTCTTTACGATCGAAATGGTATTTATTTTTTTTCTTTCGGCCCTTTGGTGTCCCTCATATGGGAAAAATTTTGATTTTGTTTTCTTTCTTGATCGCTTAATATCCTTGGTTGGCTCATTTCAGATAATTGGACTTGTGTTTTCGCCAATAATTCTAGTCCGTTAAAAACGCTGGTGCCATATTCCTATTCCTAGTTTCTATTTAGTTACTTTTTACCATTGCTTTTTATTCGTATTCAAAATGACTGATTATAAGATAAGAGTGTTTAATAATATCTGCAATAGACAGCAGAAGTCATCAGAAAGCATTACTAACTACTTCACGTGTATGACGGTCCTGTTTCAGTGATATGGATCTTTCAAGGAGGATGATCAATGGTCCATTGTCCTTCGTAACCTTGCTCCATTCTAGCGCGTCCATTTGCCTACCGTCCGCTCTTACAAGAATTAAAGAACGAATGTCAGAAGTTAGAACCGGAAAAGATTCTGGCCGATAAGTTCGCATCACATGGTCAAGAACAACATACTTTTACTGCTTAACCGAGTTTTTCTGATCAGTCTGCCGCAATTGAGAAAAATACTTTTACCTCACATGACCGAATTATTAAGATTTCTTCTACGCCTACGGATAGATCAAATACTTCTTCTGTGCTTTATGCTGTTCGTAGTCCTAGTTCTACTTCTACTAGTCAGGTGGTATGCTTTAATTGCGACAAACCTGGTCATGTTTCGACACGTTGTACTCGTCCTCAAACACTCCATTGCAATGGTTACGGATATAGGAGAGTTTCTCGCCGTAGTGTCCGAACGAATAAGTCTTCGCATAATACTCCAAGTTCTGTTCTCAGCTCTAGGAGCCAAATTTCTTCTGCTTCTAATTCTACGTTCTCTTCTGTACCTCATCCAGGTCATACTGCTACTACTATCAAAACATACCCTTCTTCAGCAAATATAGCTTTGAACAAAATTTCTTCCGTCTCTAGTTCTACATGCTTTTCTGCACCTACTCCTCCTGCTCGTTGTACTACCATCACATCATATGCTTTTCAGCCATATGAATTTGCGAAGTATAATATTGATTTTACGGCTATCTTGCCCCTACTTTTCGAACACCTTCTAATGAATATCAAATTTCTTCTATCCTGAGCTGCTCGTACGATGATCAAAAAGATCCTAAGTTTTCACTTCCACCCCAGACTGTGCCTGCACCACCATGGTAACTCATACTTCAAATTAGTGACTTACAGCTAGCTTCTCAAGAGTTTATTCCGGCTTTCTTAAGCGATCCTACTCAAGAAATCCTTGTGGAGTCTGCAATGGCAGATGTAGCTGAAGTGGCGATAACTTTTAATAGTCTTCGAGAAGGTCCTCTTGAAATCAGTAAACCGGTATCGTTAATGCTTGTTGCTACTGTTGTCGAGGAAGTCGTTCCTATTGTGGCTAAAGTTTTGCCCGTTCCTACTCCATTGTCTAACTTGGAGGAAGTCTAACTTTATCGAATTTGATGAAACGTTACCTGCTCTTACTAATTTTTTTAATATTGACGAAATTCTTCCTGATTGTGCTTCTTTATCTAATGCTGACAAAATTCTGCTTGCTTCTGTTCTTTTATCTAAGGTTAATAAATTTCTAGCTGATGTTCCTTTACCTACTGTTGATGAAGTTCTACCAGGCTCTGTTTCTCCATTTACTCTTGATGAAGATATACTTGCTTTTACTTCTTTTTCCAGTTTTGATGAAGTTCTTTTACTTTATGTTGAAAAGTTCTACCTGATTCTAGTCTTTTATCTAATGTTGATAAAGATTTACTTGATTCTATTCCGTTGTCTAAAGTCGATGAAATTTTACCTGCTTCTGTTCCTTTATCTAGCGGAGCTGAAGTGTTTTCTGATTATGTTTCTTTCTGTAAGGTCGATTCTCCTACAGCCAATTCTGTTCCTTTTCCTAACGTTAATATTCTCACAGCCCATAATGTTCATTTTTCGACTGCTAACTTTCTTACAACCAATCCTACAAACAAATGGCGTTCTTTAATAACGCGTTCTGGGTTTCTAAACCACAGCAACCACTAGTATCTCCACACTCACCACCACCTTCAGAATCGCGTGCTACAACTACCATATCCTCTATTAATCCTGTTTGGCAAAAAATTATTCGCTCAATACTACCTCCTGCTCCAGTCACTCAACCCACGAAACAGCCTAACGAGAGGAATAAGAGGCAGAAATAATTCTATGCTGATTCAGAACCTGAAGATGTATGTCGACGAAATTCTAGCGTTCTTCACCTCACTTCGTTTTCCTGCTGGCGGCGCAAACATCTTAAGTGCAATACTTAGACCTCGCGCCCCAGATTCTTATGCCGATTTTTGCTCTCCTTAGGATTTGACTTTTGGACTTTACGATTCCTTTATTTACTTTCATGCTTTCCTGGGTTTTCTTTCTTTTTCTTTCACTCATCCCCTGTGGGTCTGGGAATAGAATAGTCCCACAGTCCCCGTGTGGATCCGGGAATAGAAAAGTCTCAGGGTACGACCTACCTGTCGTAAGAGGCGACTAAAGCGGTCCAACACATACACACCCACACACACAACACACTTCATAAACACACATTTCTGCTTGGTTCTATTTTCTTTCGTTTCCTTCTTGTACCCCAACCCCGTGTGGGTCCGGGAATAGAATAGTCCCACGGTACTACCTGCCTGTCGTAAGAGGCGACTAAAGTGGCCCAACACACATACACACACACGCGCGCACACGCACATACACACACATACACACACATACATCCACGCACACACATACACTCTCTCACATACTCATACATAACTACACTGGGATTCTGTTTTATTTTCTTTTGTGCTATTCTTAGGGTTTTTTAATGTGGTTTTTGCACTTGTTGCTTGGTGTTGTTTTTGGTTTTTTCTTTTTCCTCGTTCCTTTCGTTCCACATTCCTCTCTTTTTCCTGTGGCAGGTCTTACTCTCTGTCGGTCTTTGGCCTGACGTGGTTTGATTTCTGATCCTCTTACTGTGGTAGATGCTTTTAGTTCATTTTTTCTTTTCTTCGGAAACCAAGACTCAGTCAACTTTTGGGTCTAGTTAGCTATTCTTTTCTTCGGTATGCGGTTTAATGGGATTTTTTGGTACCACAGCCTGAAGTACTTTAATTTTATTTCTATCCAGCATTCTTGTTGTTTCCTAGCTTACTTTGAAGCTTGAAAGTTATTGTCTTGTTTTGGCTATTACTGTTGGTTTGCTTCCCGATTTCTTTTCTTTACTTTTGTTTTTTTTTGCAGGAAACCAATCGTCTTTTGACTTTGAAGACTACTGTTTTTTTTCGAAAGCAGCATCCGTCCTTTGACGACTTTGGCAGTGTTATTACCGTTCTACCTTTGCCCTCGCTCATTGCCACTAATTACCTAACTTTCCCTGCTGTTCTCTTCACTTTTGGCTTTGTCCGCTACCTTAGTTCTTCCAGCCGGATGAAGATCCTTTTTGTTGTTTTTTACGTGTTTCTTGTAGTTTTCTTAAGCGATATTTCTTTTGGTTCATCATGTTAGTGTGTATTGGTCTTTCGAGCCGGATGTGGGTTAATTTTGGTTGGTTTTTGCTTTTTCTCAAGTTTTCTCAAACGAATTTTTTTTTTGCTTTTGCTTTTTGTTGATACTGTACTGCCTACTTCGTTGCTTTTGCTTTCCTATCACGACCTTTTAATTTTGCTGGGGGGGATTTATTACGTTCACCTTCCGACGGTATACGAATCCTTACGCCTTTTATTTTATTACTCATTCACACAGATTCTGCTTCCAATACTCAGACATCATCCTGTATACTAGACATTCCTACAACAAGTACGCTTTACCACAATTTTATTTAAATCTATTTACGGCAAAATATAAAGTTCTTCTATAATTTAAACAGTCGGTACCTTGTTTGAGGTATCCGTTGGCTTGATATATATCACTCTAGCGCATAATTATTTCTTATAATACCCAATCCTAAAGATTCGTTGAAATAATGAATCGTACTTATTTGATAAAGCTTGTTTCGAGTTTCTAATCACACCTGTGCGTTGGATAACGCTGGAATTTGATTTTAGTCTTGCGAAACACGAGTTCAATTTGATTCTGCAGTTCGTCCTTATATTTATTTTCTATATTATTCGTCCTATTACTTCAAGAGTGATGCGCGTTTTTTTTTGACTAGAACTGTAGATCTTGGGTGTATCAATAAGTTCTCCTGCGCTATTAATGCTAGTATGACTATCTTTCTAGCTCTTAGCTAAACATTAATTTTTTCTCTTTTTTAACTAATGAATTCTACATGTTAAACAAAATGCGCACTTCGTACGTCAACTCTTGAAATTTGTTCTTTGTAATATAACTATTTGTTCATTTGTTTGTTGGTTTAAACCGAATTTTTTCTTTAATTAAGTTTTATTATAAATAGAAAATTAAGGACGATGTAATTTTTTTTGTTTTGCTGGGAATTCCCCTCTCCGCATTGGTAGTTAGCCTGGTATTTCTACGTTTTATGTGTTCTGTTTTGTAATCGTGGTTCGTGTGGGTCCTCACTTTAAGTATCCTTTTTCTATTTCTGTCTGACCCGTGCGCTTCATAACGTAGCAACAGGCATGGCAGGATCGCCATGTAATGTTGTTTGGCAGGGTCGCCATATAATGTGTTTCTTCCTATCTTACTAGATCGCTATCTGACTTTTGATCTAAGATAGTCAAATCAAACAAACAACAAGTGTTATTCATTTATTGATAATAATAAACACTAAGACGCTTAGCGCCTCACATCTTTAATTCAATTTATTATTATGCCATTATTCTATTCTCTTTTTCAGTTCTACAAATCGCGTATTATATAAACTAAAAGTAGGTAAGTATCATAATTATAAGACGCTAACCAATATTAGCTATTGCATAAGTAGCGTCGTGGTTCATGGTGTTACAAATGGAATGTGCAACACAATCTTTTAGTGTTACAGGGTTAAATTGTTAATTTACCATACAAATGATTCTTTTAACTCTTCCGGTATCATTGGCATCCTATAAACGTTCATTATCCACACTTAAATCGATAAAAGGCTGTTTAATGTCAACCATGTTGCAGTAAAGATTACTCGAATTGGCCATTTTGTTCATAGAATCTAAACTTTTAAATACTATTAATATAGAGCTTATTTTAAAAATTTGCGGCAATAAAAAGAATAAAAATCCAATTTTTGTAATTTTCATGTATACGCATAGTGTTACAATTTTAATATTAAAATTTAATGTAATGATTTTCATGGGTAAAATATAAAGCTGTTAACGGTTCGTAACAAAAACAAAATTGTACATTTATAGTGTAGAGTTACGTGAACACCTATTTATCCCACTCAATTTTTAATTTAGTAACACACGTCCATTTTTAAGTTCTTTTTGCTTTTGTAATTGTTTCTTTTGGTTACTATAAAGATTATATGCTTAAATAAAATAGCTTTTGATGTAATTTATTTTAATTATTGTTTAACTGTTTAAACAATCTTACATTTTTAGTGTCGTTAGAGGGTGTCAAATTATAAAGTGACACGCGGGTGGCTTTGTACCCCATGGCGTCATGTTGATAATAGACAACAAATATTCTTTGTTTCAAACGTTTAAACTTCAATTCTCATACTTATAAATTTTTAGGTTAGGATTTTATAGAAAGTGTTTAAATCTACTAACGGGTTAATTTAAGCATCTCGCAACGCACCTATCCTATAATTCAAAAATGTTCTTCCTTAATCAAAGGTGGAAACACAAAAGACAAGAGATATTTTACCCGATGCTGTAGCTCTGATTTGCGAGATCGATTTTGTCGCGGAAATTGGGTTGGTAGATTCACCTGATAGGCGACAAACTCTAGTCTAGATGTTCCTGAAGTGTAAGTTCTTCAAACCTGAGTGAAAAATAATGAAATGAAGTCATATAATTTCAGTTCCTAAACACGACACGCTCGTATCCAAAAATACTTTCATGTTGCGTTACTGAAAATAAAATTTTGAATTATTACAGCAGTTGTTATATTGTCCATTAAGTCATAAAAAGCAGCTCAATTAGTAGTCTATCTTGTTTCGTGACTCGTGTTCCACTTTATAATTTTATGATGATTTTCAGTTCGGATGAATGTCGTAAATGCACCTTCAGGAGCTGTAAAGGACACAATTACATTAGGTGTAATAAACTCCTCACGTGTAAAACAAGTTATAAAGTTCACGCTTTAAGTTTGTATGACGAAATTACCGCCAAACGCACAGTTTGTGTTTGATGGTTAAACGAAAAGTTCTTGTTAATTATAATTTGTCCAAAATGGTCATTTAGAATCGTTGCGACAAATAATATTTTATTATGCGTTCTAAAGCGCGTTACGTACTGAATTAACTTTACGTTACCTACTTATTTTAAATTTATAGGGAATGGGTGAGGTAACGTTAATTGGTGCACCTCCTACCTCACAACGGCGTGGGGTGTTTTATGAAAAACTAATTTACTACATTTAAGGGTAGACAAGTTCCAACACTGCCATTAAATACCTGTTCGCTTACTTTGAAAGCTCTGTAAACCGATATCTAGTATCGAATAACTGATGAATTTCCTTTCTTTTTACTATCCGTCGGTTTTTATAAGTTTTACGGCCCAGGGTCATTGCATGCTATGTTTATTCTCGCGGACTATGTCTTTAAACTGGACTAATTTTGAAGTCAATGTGGTTCTGCGCGTATAAACCGTCATTTTGTTCCGATATTTATTAATTTTATGGCTGGTTTTATGGCCCTGTTGTTTTTGGAATGTATGTTTTCAGGGTTGATGTTCTTTCTTGAACTCGTGTGAATTTGTACAAATGACTTTATTATGACGAATATTTTCCCGGTTGCTATGTGTATTTTTTTAAACTAATACCAAAAAGTGTAAAGTACCGATATTTGTTAGTTTGTATTTAATGTATTAGGTACATTCCTATTTTAATTGTACATCCTAATTAATACTACATAGAAATAGCAACGTAATTAAATTTCAACTACCAAAGCTTTTAAATTTTACTGGAAGCTTTCTTGCTAAATGTTTATTTAACTAACTAAAATTAATAAAAAAATTTCTACTACTTAATGTTTCCTTACGTAGCGCGCCAACGTTACAAAAGGCTCTGTATTATAAATCTTCTAATGATTTAAACGCTTTACACTTTTGCAAATTCGGTGTTGGAAGTCCCATATACAATTTCCAACAGCCACAATTGCCAAACAAAACGTAAGTTAAATTTTAGTATTAGGATATTGTGGGAACGATTAGAATGCCTACCAATGATCCAAAAGTTCTGTCAGCTGGATTTTATACATAGCGTGGCGTAAAGCAATTTATACATGCGTATATATATATATATATATATATATATATATATATATATATTGCTGTGATACTTCACCTGCCCCTACGATGGACAGCATAAAATGTCGTGTTATCTTCCTGTAGAAAAAATAAAAACCTTTGTTATTCTCGCCCTACGATTTGGGCGGCATAAAATGCTGTGTTAATCGCGTCCCTCAATTGGGTCGTGCACAAAATGCTGTGATATTCCCTTATATTAGGCCCCACGACTTGGGCAGACCATAAAATGCTGTGATACTTCACCAGCCCCTACGATGAGCGTCCTAAAATGCTGTGTTATTTTTTTTATATTAATCAAGCACTTGTAAAAATGTTAATTTATAAATCTCTTTGCCTCAACTAGCTGATTCAATTAAATAAAGCAAGTCTACAATACACAGTATAATGATTAAATATTTACAACTCTTTTATTATATCTTCCCCTTTTTAAATTATTTACATCTGTCAGATTTTGAGAAAACGAAGCCAGAAAACGAGATTTTTATTGTATTAAAGACCTTTTGAAACGTTTCAAGATGCCTATTGCCTTTCATAAATTTATTGTCGACTCTCACATTTTTAAATTATTGAATTAAACAGTTTACAAAATAAATTATATAAAAATCTCTAACCTGGAATGGTTCAGTAGCTTCTCTGCATCCCCAAGAGTTTTAGTGTCCAGTCTGAGTGTTTTGAGTCGAATTTGAAAGTCGACATCCAACCAAAATACTATCCAAATCGTTGTTAATAAGTTTATTCCAATAAAAGGTTTTCCATCTCCGTAATTAACGAAACAGTTATAAAATATTTACCATGTCAGTGATTAATTTAACAGGCAGTAATCTCCAGAGTCTTTCTGACTCGTATACAAAACCGTATTCAAAATCGTATCTAGACTCGTATCCAAGAGTCGTACCCAAGAGCCCTGTTTTATTTATTTTTAGAAATTGTATAATTTCACTAAATCTGGTTTACTTACGTCTGTAGTAGAACGGCTCGCTTACACAATTTTTACACTCTTATAAAAATGATTTTCACTTTACTTTTAATTAACTGCTTGCTTGAATAATTTAGCACTTTTGAGTATAGTGACTGCGCAGTTTCAAATGTATAACTCGTTACTCGATTGTTATCATATTTATAGGCCTTGTCCCTTTTGTTTTCTATTCGTTGATTTCACGTGTTGGGCGACACCCCTTGTTTTATCTCTTATTTACTTCGGAAATTTGATCAATTGTGTAGTTCAATTACTTGGAATCACGCTCAAGTTGCCACGTAATTCATTCACATAACATCACATTTAATACAGAAATTCCAGGAACCTTCGTTCATCAAATCACGTATTATTGTTGTTTGCTTATTCTAATCTAAATAGAAATAAATTTGGTGTTTGTTTATTTCCTAGTTAAATTGGATTTTTGAACAAATGTAATACTTTTCTATCACGTACGCTTTTCAAATAATACATAATTTCTGCCTGCGTATATGATGATATATTAACGCACTTGTTGAATATTTATCTAGCCAATTCATACAGGTTTTCTCTTGATTTAATTTCGATGCATTTTGTTACATTTGTAAATTCTTATCTTTGCTCGTAGCTACTTTTGGATACGCGTTTAATCCCTTGTACTGTTATATACAGTGTGCTCTCAACTAACAATATGTATAGTGACCTATTTACTCTTCTAATATCTGTAATTATGTGCTTTTGTTACTTGGGAGTTTCTTTTGTTTATTCTGCGACCCCTATGACTTAACCTACCCCTAAATTAACCCTATTATTACAGCTATATATATATATATATATGTATATATATATATATATGTATATTGAGGTGATAAAGAGGTCACAAGAGATCATAGAAACCCAAGTTCTTTCACTAAAACCCACGCAAATAGAAGAAAACCAGAAAAATTGAAATTTCCGAACATTCACTTTCCCACCTTGTATAATACAAGCGTACTTCTTTGCCATTAAAAGACAAAGCTTTTATTAATTATGTGATTAAATTTTCTGTGTATAGATATAAAAGCTAAACGAAATATATTTCCGTGTAGACTGAAAAGAAGTCGCATGTACTTTTAAAACATACTTCTCTTGTATGTAAATAATCATTCTAAGAGATAAATACAAAGCCAGTTAGTTATTTTAGGAAACAAATCTTATCGCATATACTTGTAAAGTACTAGATATTTTTCCGTGTGTGTGTGTAAATAAAAGTCTATTTAATAAAAACAAGTTTTCATTTTAAGAGATAACTACAAAAGCCATTTAATTCGCGTAAAAACAATATCAATTTATTGTTTTTATTAATTAAAATACTAAATGGAATATCTGTGAGTAACGCGTTTTATATACCGTAAATCAATTTTTTATTACAATTATTAAAACACAATGTTTTTGCATTTGCAAGCAATTGAAGCTTTAATTACAGACATCTAGAACTATATTAGTTTATCAATCAACCATAAATAAAGCAAACGCTTACTTTAACAATTATACCGTAAGTGTATATTATAATAATTAAATAAACAGTCTTTTTTCGAATTTTCGTGATTAGTAAAGGAAAAATACGTGATATTTACTAGAAATGTTTTTGAAGTCATTAAATAGTTGAATTATCGATTCTAAGAGCGCGACCATTAAACAAGCAATAAAATCGATAAGAATTATTTTAGTTTTCGGGGTTACTATAAACAAAGATAAAACGGCACGTTTCACGATAAACATAATTCAGTTTGATGCTAATTAGACCATAAAGCCGTAGAATTTGCGGAAATATAGCATCACCTAGGTGACTAACAATCGGATTACATTCCGAAGATTCTGGAGCATGAGAGGTAGAGAGATAATTTAATATAAAAACAGAACCTGATTAGCAGTTTCATTCATATATATATATATATATATATATATATATATATCTATATATATATATATTGTTGTGGATTTAGAGGTTAAATAGGTGTAGACAATAAAATTTTATTAACCGTGTATATAGAAATAGGAGCAAATTATTTACGCGCCAAATTAATTAATTTATATGGTGAAAACGGACGGGTATTAAGGTACTTTTCTATATTTAAATTGGAATGTTAAAATTACTTAACGAAAAAAAGCTTTAGAGTACATAAAAGCACAAGGATACGCATAAGAAATTATAATAATTTAATCAAACGCATGGAAGCAAAAAGGGAGCTTGTATGCATAAGAAAATCAATAATTTCAAACGCAAATGTTTTCATTTTAAAAGCCAACGTTTGTTTATACAAACACTAAGAAGGGAAGAAACCGAGAATTGTTATTTTAAAACGGTCGGTAGTTTCAAGAAACACCTGCTCATTAAATGTCAGGTTCAGAAAACTTAAATAAACGTTAAAATAGAATTCCTGTGAAATTGTTTGCAACGGTCGATTTGACCAACTGCTTTAAATATCAAATGCCTTGAAAAGTGAATGGAATAAACGATCGATAATATAAAATAGACAGAGAAACGTATAAATAAAGCGTTGGATAGAAGTCACCTAAGATATACACGGGTATTTGTGAAAGCCAGATACAATATCGATTTTCTGTAACTTAAGAGGGGTTGTAAAGAAGACAACAAATATGCGTAGAACGGAAATGGATAGCTGATAGGTGGAGCGTTGTGACAAGGGAAAATTATATCATTGGTTGATGGCCACCAGTTATCAAGAAGAGCGCGTACGTTACGGTATTAAAGAAAATTCTATGTAACAGTACGAAGGAAGTGGTATTTTTGAAGAA
Source organism: Platerodrilus igneus (assembly GCA_036346225.1). Taxonomy (NCBI): domain Eukaryota; kingdom Metazoa; phylum Arthropoda; class Insecta; order Coleoptera; family Lycidae; genus Platerodrilus; species Platerodrilus igneus. The sequence continues at coordinate 6,770,748 of JARFIW010001115.1, forward strand.
GTTAGTGTTCGTTACGTTCAAAATTTTAAAAAGCAGCTTCGAAAATAAACTTTTCTACTGAAACAGGTTCCACTGGGGGGGTTTGAAAATAATATAAATAAACGAACAAAGATATTAAAGATTTCTTTCTTTCCATTTAGATCTGAATACGGGTTTAGATCTACAACATAATAGTAGTAAATGCTCTTACGGTTATCAATTATTGTGTGTTCAGTAAAGTTGCATAAAACATCCTGTTTAGAAATTATGAAAGCTGTAGTAGCGTACCGCACGAGTTGGTGCTTGTTTAGATAGAATGTACCGTTACTACAACAAAGCTATTAAATGAAGGGATGATATTTGGGGTAAGCAAAGCTAAAAACGTAATTTGTATGCATGAAATATTTGGTATGGAATGTTACTTTGGAGATGAAGCTAATATCTGGGGAGAAGAACAGTAGTGGTAACGGAAATTTGGATGGTGGGGATCTGTGGATTCAGGCATCATCGTAGTAGATGCACGCAACGACGAGGGTTTCTGGTAACCATCTTAAGCGGTGACGAAGAACGAAGGTGACTCCAGGTAACGAACTTTAAATTTTTGTTTTTGTATAAACATTTGTGCTGATATTTCTGTGTTTGTGTGGTTGACTTATTGGTGGCGTATTTAGTACCATAAAACTTGTTTAAAAAAAATAAAAAGGTACATGTGCACGACAATTAATTTTGATTATTAGAAAAGGGTTTATTGACGATATATAAAGGTTTATTCATGCTATAAATTGTGGTAGTAAGGAGTAAACGGGTCTTTAAATTTTGTTTTCAATAAAATGCAAGGTTAAAAAGCATTTACAAAAACTGGGTTATAATGAGCTGACAATAGACCGGTATGAAGACAAATTAGGGTTACATGTGGGGCCCATCTACTTATATCTACTGAAGTTTGTTTAAAATCATTTGAAAATCAAGGACTTTAAAGCATTCAATAAATTGAGCTGGTAATAATTGCACCAAATAGTTTGTACTCATGTGTAAATATTTTATCTGTCAATATGTGTAAATAAAGGGTTGTATGGTTGTTGTATTATTTTGGTAATTTCATTTGATGGTGTGTGTGTGAAAGAGAGGTATGTACTTAAAATGATAGGTATTCAAGAAGAGGCCGATTGCTGAGCTAGCCAGGGTGAGCAGAGAAATACGAAGGCGTCCAAAATAAAAGGTAAGAATTATTTTAATTTTTTTTTGAAAATTTTATGTTGGCCCAGGAGTGGGCACGAAATTTAAAAGAGTATATATATATATATATATATATATTGCTGTGTTATTCATCCCACTGTTGGGCCGTCATAAAATTGCTGTAAAATCCCCCTTGATTGGATGTACCATAAAACTTACTATAAAATTAGCTTTTATTATTTTATGATTAACGAGCCCCTACGATGGGCGACATAAAATTTCTGTGGTATTAGCTTTATTATTTTAAGCCCTTATGTTATGAAATGTTAAATTAGGGTTTTATCCTGAATGGATCTTATTGAATCAATTAAAGCAATTCTATAATACACAATATAATGATTGATAATATTTACAACTTCCAAAATTTTTCTTTTCTACAGAATATCTACATATAACAGATTTTTGTTGACTCTTACAAATACACAGTGTGACAAATATTAAATTAAAACAGTTTTCAAGAATAAAGCGTATTAAGATTGCTAACCTGGAATGGGTTTTGTAGTTCCATCCTAGTCCATGATCTGCATCCCCTTTCTGTGTCCTCTTTCCTTATTAATGTGCCTGCCCCATAAATTGTTTGCCAGTCAGAATATATCCAAATCAGAATACTTTTATTTTTAAACTATCTCCAAAATTTGAGTATGTTCAAATTTCGGAGTCCCAAATTAAAATCGTTTTAAATATTCCTAATTAGAGCCATCTCAATCAAAATATGTCTCCAATTGAAAGGCGAAATAAGGGCCAAAATTAAAGTCCAGATTGAAATCCAATTAAAAGTCGTCTATTTATCCAGATTGAAATTCGAATTAAAAGCCGTCTTATTTGAAATTAGAATTAAAAGTCGTCTATTTATCCAGATTGAAATTAAAATTAAAAACCCTGTTTTATTACTATTAGAAATGAATTTTAATTAAGTCGTTTTACTTACGTCTTATTTAAAGATCGGTTTCTTTTTGTTACATAAATTCACGCATTTTTTAACTCTTATTTTTAATTCACTGGTTACGTAAATTCTTAATACTTTTGAACATATTCATAGCTCAGTTTCAATATAGACCAACCTGTCGCTTCGTCATAATCGTATATATAAGCCGTACCTCCACCTGATTTCATTGGCTTATTTACGTTCTGGGACGATACTTCTGCTTTATCTCGCACACCTTGAGATTTCCACCAATTATTTAATTCAAATCTTTCAATGTATGCCTCGGCTGTCACGTACGCTTCTCGCATATCGTGGTATAATTTGAGAAATTCCAACTTTTGCCTTTTATTAAGTCACGTATTCGAATGTTTGTTACATTTTATCATCTAAATTGAATCGCCTGGCGTTGTTTATTGCTATAGAGTATTGGATTTTTGAACAAATGCGATTTCTTCCCGTCACGTACGAATAATGAATTATTTAGAATGTGTGTACGATGATATTTTAATGCAATTGTTACATCTTTGCAATGCCAATTTATCTAGGTTTCTCGTTGATCTAATTTTTATGCAATTTGTTGCGTTTTAAAATCTTATCTTTACTTGTAAACTACTCTTAGACCTATGTTTTTATGCATTTAATCTTGTGTATTTTATATACAGTATGCATCTCAATTAACAATATGTAGGGTGACCGATTTACTCTTATAATTGCTGAAATTGTGTGCCTTTCTTAATGTGGAAGTTGTATTTCTTTATTCTACGACCCCTGTGACTTAATCTACCCCTAAACTACCCTATTATCATAGCATTATATATAGCTGCGAGGTTTAATTGGGCTGTTATCACTAACTAATTCGAGCCACGACATTTTGCTGCGAGCCCCGTAATGGCAATCAGCTACACAAATCTCTCGACTACCAAGTGACGGTACGTCCAACTCCCCCATTTCCGCTACTGGTCCATTTACCATAGGTAAAACACCAAATTGATCCATCAATACTCTCTACTCCATTAGTGTGCACAACTTGCACCAACCAGCAAAATATAAAACTGTCTTTACTTACAGTATTCAAACATGCTTCGCATTTGTCAGAATGTATTTGATCACCTTTCTGGACTGCTAGTAAAACACTACACCAATTTATGTATGATATTCTCAATTTTAATTTAAATATTAAATTCACTTAAAATAACCAACAGTAATTTTTTCACCAATATTAGCGGAGGCGACGATGACCAGCAAAAGAGAGCTCTATCGTCACATCCTTGTGGTTATATAGCCAAATCTACCTCCCTTAACCGGAAATTTTTTGTAAATTCATCAATACAAACAAACTAGCCTTCTTGGTAATTTTCAAAATGGTTAAGACCCTTCCAGAAACAAAATTTTCAACTGCCACTAAATTCCAACAACACACAAGCTAACCTTCAACAATTCTCCGTAAATTTTGTATCCGAGCATCAACCGCTATCAAAATCCTAGAACTTTTAACAATACGAACAACAATTTACCACAAAAACCACTTTAGCTTTGCAACGGATTTTTATTTCGCCGAATCCTAGCCTCTACTAAAATAAGTTCCTTGGTTACCACACGCCCATCATAATACACGTATTAAAATCGTCTCACTCTAACCTACTTACAACAATTTTCTCTTTCTTACTTCGTGCCCACTCCATATTTCATATTCCTACCACGAGTCTATCTATCCCAATCTACCATGTATTCTACATCCTCTATCTTTTTTAAACCATTTAGAAAGTTCGGTTATACCCAAAATAGCATTTACCCTCTCTAAATAATCTTAAAACTGTCGCCTGTCTCCCTTCTATATTTGAAATCCAATGATCCTTCTGTGTTCCTCATATGCAAGTTTCATCTGTCCTTGATGAAATCAACTACTCTAACTGATATACAAAATACGTTTATCCTACTCCTATAAATACACAATGTTTTCTTATTCTATGTCGTTCCTTGCCCGTTTAACCGTCAAATACCTTTCGTAGAATCGAAATGTTATTTTGTGCACATTTTCTGCTGGATGCGTAGAAACCTAGCGACGGTTATACTTGTTGACAACAATATTAACACAACGCTATCCAAAAATCCTTGATAAACAACTTTCCAACTCGTAAACTAATACTAAGAACGTGTTATTTATCTACATCTCTTTTATTCGAATTCACTAAAACCCGTAACCGTTAAGCTTGTTTCCTTTTTGCTATAATAAAGCTTTTGAAAGTTATACAATTGCTAACGTTTTACCAATTATATTTACACTTTATAGACTATGATTAAATATGTACGCTAACAATATTTACATTTATTACATCTGTTATTTGCAACTGGTATTTATGATTAAAGGATCATGCTCCCTATCATTTAAACATTGTGAAAGTTCTTTGAGAATATTTACACACGCTAAAAATAATGCAAATTAACTCTTGCACTTAATGAAATTTTTCATTAGAACCTTTAATTACTACGCTAGAGATTAGGAAAGCGTTTTAAAGTTTGATTAATTGGTATTTACATGCAGAAACTTGCAATAACTTATTAAATGGCTTATCTAATCAAAATTAACATGCCAACTACACAGAATTATATATATATGTGTTGCTGTGATAAGGGGTTGTTTAGGGGTGTATTAAGTAGTAAGGGTCGTGTAGTAACTGTAAATAGCAATAAGAGTCAGAAAACTGCATTTATTTAGCAGGAAAATAAATAATTCGCACATTATGTAAATAGCAAGCATTTAACACCCTGTATATGGACTGTAATTAACTTTAATCAATGCCAGTAAGCATATATTTCAATAATAGAACGCGTATTCAACTGAGAAATAATTGTACATATAATTAAAATACGTCAAGAAGCGTTCAATAAGTAATAAAATAGATACGCAAAAGATAAGATAAAATCTGGTAAATCTTCATGCAATTACGCTTGTAATAAAGAAGGAATAATAAAGCGCTTTAATAAGAAAACGCACTTTCAAAGATAAGTTTTAAATAGATACATAAACAAAAACATCACTCATGTTACATCAGTTATTTTGATCAATTCTCCAAAAGCTTTATCTACACAAAACAATAGACATAAGCTAAAGTAAAGTCCAACAACAATTACAAAACAGACGGTCAAAGATCGTAAAACAATAGCAAAGACCAGTATGATATGTAACTTTCGTCTGAAATCAGCTTGAAAAGCCTAGGAATGTCCAAAACAAACATGGTTAGTTGCAACACTTTGTAAGGCTGTTTAGAAAACCAATTCAAATGTAGATATCAAAAGCTGTATAACGCCCAGAGTTGATAAGAAAGGGCAGTCTCAATTTGAAGCACGTCGAACTTGCAACACTCTGAATCAAATATTTACGCGTCAAATAAATAAGTTTTAAATTATATTATTGTGAAAAGTAGTGTTGTGTAACAACAGTTGATGACAAATTACGTTGAAGATATATGAAAAAGCTTTTGCCATCTTGCCGAAAACGGCTTCTAATTCACGATCCTAAAAAACCTACGAATTCTAAGTGGGATAATTCTAAGAAATCCTAAGGCTGGTATTCAAAACTTTTAAGGTGTATATAAAAAATCTAAGTTTTAATTAAGTGAAGAGGTCTAAGGCGTATCCAGAAAAATACAAAATAAAGCACGAGGTGAATTTTGGAAATAAGGAGTAGCAAAACTATTGGTTCAAAGCACGTGAAGGAGTACAAAGCAGAGCATTGGTTTTCGATTGGAGATAATAAGGGGGTGTTGATCCACAACACGCAACAACTCGTCAGAATATCACAGGTCAAGACTAACTAGTATAAGGAATCTTTTCAAATTTAAATTTAAACACTGAATATATTAATTTTCTCTCAAGTTTTTAAGGAGTCAACAAAAATATTGAATACGTTGAAATTTACGTGATAAGCATAAAAGGTCTTGCACGTTCCAGATTTTTATTGGAAAGGTGTCGTTTTTGATAACTTTAGAATTAAATTAAAAAAGATATAATTTTTGGAAAAATGATCCAAATAATATTAATTGATTGAAGGGTTTATTTAAAGGATTACAAAAATTGTGAAGTGTAGATATTATTTCCTTTTATTATACGAATATTGATTGACTTCGTTTTATCAATTCAAACAGGTAAGAGTGAAAGGGGTAAATTAATTTGATCGTCGTAACGTAGTGCACTCTGTGTAAATTAAACTGGGCTAGCCGTGGCATAATTAAATTAGAAGATTAGATAAAAACGCAGAGCGGTGGCGTTCAGCAGGAAACTGGACGTTTATTACATCGGCGTGCGGCGTTATCATATCAATTAAAATCTGACGCAACAACGTGGGGCGAAAACTTCATAGAAATATTTATATATAATGCTTTGATAATAGGGTAGTTTAAGGGTAGGTTAAGTCATGGGGGGTCGTAGAATAATAAAAACAACTTCTACATTAAGAAAGGCACACAATTTCAGAAATTATAAGAGTAAATCGGTCACTTTACATATTGTTAATTGAGAGCACACTGTATATAAATACATGGGATTAAATGCATGAGAACATAAAGAGGTCTAAAAATAGTTTACAAGTAAAGATAAGATTTTAAAACGCAACAAATTGCATCAAAATCAAATCACCGGAAAACCTAGATAAATTGGCATTGCAAAGATGTCACAATTGCATTAAAAATACAATCGTACAGGCTTTCTAAATAATTCATTATTAGAAAATCGTTACATGACTGGAAGAAATCACATGTTCAAAAATCCAATATTCTGTAGAAATAAACAAGCACCAGGCGATTCAATTTAGACAATAAAATTTAACAAACATCAGAATACGTGAGTTAATAAAAGCCAAAACTTGGAAATCCTCAAATAATACCACGATATGCGGGAGGCGTACGTGACAGTCAATGCATACATTAAAAGATTTAAACTAAACAATTGGTAAAAATCCCAAGGTATGCGAGATAAGCAGAAGTATCGTCCCAGAATGTAAATAAGCCAATGAAATCAGGTGGAGGTAGGCCTTATATATACGATAGTGACGGAGCGACAGTTTAGTCTATATTCAAACTGAGCCACGACTATATTCAAAAGTGTTAAGAACTTACATAACCAGTGAAGCAAAAATCAAAGTAAATCAGAGTTAAAAAGTGCGAGAATTTATGCAACGAAAATAAGCCGATCTATAAATAGACGTAAGTAAAACGACTTAATTAAAATCCATTTCTAATACCAATAAAACAGGGCTTTCAATCTGGACTTTAATTTTGGCTTTTAATATCGACTTGTAATTTCGACTTTTAATTGGAGACATATTTCGATCGAGATGGCTCTAATTTGGGATATTTAAGACGACTTTAATTTGGGACTCCGAACTTTGAACATACTCAAACTTTAAAAATGAGAGTATTCTAATTTGGACATATTCTGACTTGGTCCGATTTTAATTGGACACAATTTATGGGGCAGGCACATTAATAAGAAAAAAGGACACATAAAGTGGATGCAGATCATGGACTAGGATGGAACTACAGAACCCATTCCAGGTTAGCAATCTTAATACACTCTATTATTGAAAACTGTTTTTAATTCAATATATATCACATTGTGTATTTGTAAGAGTCATCAAAAAGGGTCATTTAACAATTTATGACAAGGGAATAGGTATCTTGGAACGTTCGAAGGTCCATGAATAAGTAAAATATGTTTTAGCTAACTTTCAAAAAATCATAAATCTGGTATATGTAGATATTCTGTAAAAAGAGAAATTTTGAGAGTTGTAAATATTATCAATGATTATATTGTGTATTATAGAATTGCTTTATTCGATTCAATAAGGTCTCTTCAGGGTAAAAGCCTAATTTAACATTTCATAACATAAGGACTTAAATTAATAAAGGAATCAGACAGCTAATATCACAGCAAATTTAATGACACACAATCATAGGGCAAAACATAGCAAATTTTATGACAGCCCAACTGTGGGCGAATAACCAGCTATATATATAATAAATATATATAATATATCATGATATTAAATACTCATCATGCACCTACGTTGGGTTGTTATATTTATTGCTACGTACGTTAAATTGTTGGACCACCATTTTAATATTCAACGATTAAGTGTAATTATCTCCTCCTCCAGCTGTTTTCTTAATATTGCTATCAACTGGACTTTATCTTTAAACAACTCTATCTACCAATGGCAAAATTCGAATACGTTACCGCAACTGCGGGTTATCTCTTTCCTTATCAACTTGTGGCTCCGCTTATTCTAACTATTCTAAACCTTAACCGTTACGTGTTCTGCATTCTATTTGCAATTTAAAATTCAGTAAATTTAGATTTTATATAATGAAACCAATATGTTATGTACAGCTTTTGAAATTATTTGTAATACACTTCTTATAAATTTCATTTATTAACAACCATCTAGTATGTACTCAAAACCCAAAGTCACCAAAGAAAATTTATTATCTTTACCAACAAAGCGTAGAATATTCTAAACCTGTTTTCATATTACTCATTCAATACGTATGCAACTTCTTTTGTTGACTTCTTCACAAGCATATCATATTTAGCAAACTCAATATTAAAATAAAATAAAAATTCATATAGAGAAACAAATGTCTTATAACTAAAAATCTGACCTGGTTTTATCTTTTTCACATCGACGCTTCCAATAAAAATGATCTTACCCAATTCTGGATTCCATTCAAATTATTACACTATGGACCACCACCATTAAATTATATAACCCAATTTATTTCAATTCTTCAAACTTAGACTTTCATCATTCTTGCCCCAGACTTAAAATTGTATTTTGTTTCACCCTGTATTTCAAGATTGTATTATTCTTCTTTTCCCCTTGACATTTAAATTGTATTACTGTATTTTTTTCTTAACATCAGAATCCTAGTCTAATTCCCTCAGACCTCGAAACCCTATTGTTTTTATGTCTTAGTTTACAATAAATTCATTAAAAACGTACTTACGTTTAAACGGCAATTGTAATCTTCATATTCGCACTCATTTTATTTTCACTTTTATACTTATTACGTACTACTTTGTTTAATGGCAATGCACTTCGGCCTTCATTGAGTTCAAAACTGACTTTCTTATCAAGGTGCTTGCTAATATAATCTCGAATTCCCACTTCCTATAAATACACAATGTTTCCTTATTCTATGTCGTTCCTTGATCGTTTAATTGTCAAATACCTATCGTAGAATCGAAATGTTATTTTGTGCACGTTTTCTGCTTGGATGCGTAGAAACCTAGCGACGGTTATACTTGTTGACAACAATATTAACACGACGCTATCCAGAAATCCTTAATAAACAACTTTCCAACTCGTAAACTAATACTAAGAACGTGTTATTTATCTACACCTCTTTTATTCAAATTTACTAGAACCCGTAACCGTTAAGCTTGTTCCTTTTTTTGCTATAATTAAGCTTTTGAAAGTTATACAAATGCTAATGTTTCACCAATTATATCTACACTTTATAGACTAGATTAAATATGCACGCTAATAATATTTACATTTATTACATCACGTTATTTACAACTGGTATTTATAATTAAAGGATTATGCTCCTATCATTTAAACATTGTGAAAGTTCTTTGAGAATATTTACACACGCTAAAAATGATGCAAATTAACTCTTTCACTTAATGAAATTTTTTATTACAATCTTTAATTACTACGCTAGGGATTAGGAAAGCGTTTTAAAGTTTAAAGTTGGATAAATTGGTACTTACATGCAGAAACTTGCAATAACTTATTAAATGGCTTATCTAATCAAAATTAACATACCAACTACACAGAATTATATATATATATATATATATATATATATATATATATATATATATGTATTGCTGTGTTAATCGTGCCCCTACGATTGGGTCGTGCATAAAATGCTGTGTTATACCCCTTATATTAAGCCTCACAACTTGGGCAGACCATAAGATGCTGTGATATTTTCTTTTATCATCAAGCACTTGTAAAAATGTTAATTTATAAATCTCTTTGCCTCGACTAGCTGATTCAATAAAATAAAGCAGTTCTACAATGTACTGTAACATGTTACATTTGTGCTTGGCACTATTAGCATATAAATGTTTATACCTACATTTATATAAAATTACTCTCTTTATTATATAATAAATTTTCTATAAGAATTTATCTCGCATAATCCTGGATTATTAGTTTTAATCCACAAGTTACTAATTTGTTACATAGTACAAATAATTATATCTATATGAAATTTTCCTATTGGTTATTTCTGAAGTGTTTATTCCAAAAGCACAACTGGTGTGGTTCTAAATTCTGTATTATTGAGAATAATCTCTAGAGATCGTCCATCCCGAAGATGGCCGAAAATAATTTATTTGAAGTGTCAAATTTTAATTTCTCGTTTGATATCTGATTGCTTATCTGGCACTGTTGGCCATTTATAATTTGAACTTCTACCTTGCCTCATGTGCTTACCTGGTATGTAAATTTTCTAATCATAAATCCTAAATTAACATTTAAATATAATTTTAGATGTTTAGTATGAAGGATAAAGAAGTTTTTTCGTTTAACCCATCAAATAATTATACAGATGTCAAGTTATTAATGGATTAATTTTCCTTTGCACCTCGTGTTAAATTTTCACTTTTGTAACACAACTGAATTTTCTAGGGTGCTCCGGTTACCTATGTTCCGATTACGTGTGTTTTGGTTACCGATGTTACGGCGACTGTTTTTCTCATTTAGATTTCTACATGGAAAAGTTGCTCGTGCATTTGCACAAACAGACGATGTAAAATAAATACTCTCATCACAAGAATTTTATATTTCGTTTCCTTCTACGTTACATGTTGCCGCTCAGTTATTATCTTATTGAAAAATATCTACAAGTTTAATTTATGGAACAGAAGTCTGTTAAAGACAACATTTGAAGTCGACCACATGCTGTTTTGTACCTTATCGTTTTTCTGTTAAAATAAAGAGGCCTAACCTCTATTTAATTTTGTCTTTGTCACTACAAATATTTTGTTTTGATTATTAATTACATTTTACTTATGTTAAATAATTTCAAATATAATTCTCTAATACATAACCTAAAAATATGTAAACATTCGGAACTTCATGAAACTTCTTATGGTAAAAAGGTTTATTACTTGAACTTTCATTTCATGTGCATTTGTTACATGACATTATTACAATTATGATCACTTTTTGATTTACTCTCGCATTAAGTTAAATTTTGAGTTTTTAAACAGAGATTATTTATTTTGATTTCTCTATAGAAATTTTCTCGTGTACATTTATTAAATGTATGAATTATATCATGTTAAAATATATAGCGATGTCTACAATGTTAATGACACAAGCGTATATCTTATACATGCCTTTGGAATTGTAATAACTGAGTATTAATATACATATTTAGTCAAATTTCTCTTATCGTGTTTTAATTTTTGTTTCTCTAAGTTATTTTACAGTTGTGTAAACAAGTGTCTTGATATTTAAATTTTAAAATTCAGATATTCTCTATACATTCCTCTTACCCTGTGATTTCAAGTCTCATGCAGCCTCCGCAACTTTAAAGGTCCATGCATGCTGTACCGAAGTATTTCTTATACTTCGTCGAGCTTTACTTTTTTTATAACATCGAGAAAAAAGTAAGCAGCAACGCAGTATAATGATTAAATATTTACAACCTTTTTAAATATCTTCCCCTTTTTAAATTATTTACATCTGTCAGATTTTGAGAAAATAAAGCCAGCAAAACGAGCTTTTTATTGTTACATTTAGAGACCTTTTGAAACGTTTCAAGATTCCTATTGCCTTTCATAAATTTATCTAAGAAACCCCTGTTTTGTCGACTCTTACATTTTTGAATTATTATTGAAATAAAACAGTTTATAGAAATAAATCATATCAAAATATCTAATCTGGAGTGGTTCAGTAGCTTCTCTGCATCCCCAAGAGTTTTCGTGTCCAGCTTGAATGTTTTGAGTCGAATTTGTAAGTTGACATCCAACCAAAATACTATCCAATCGTTATTAGTGAGTTTATTCCCATAAAAGGTTTTTCATCTCCGTAGTTAATGAAACAGTAATAGAATATTTACCATTGTCAGAGATTACCAAATTAAATTAAGAGGCAGTAATCTCCAGAGTCTTCCTGACTCGTATCCAAGAGTCGTACCCAAGACCGCATCTAAGAGCCCTATTTTATTTATTTCTAAAAATTGTATAATTTCACTAAATCTGGTTTACTTACGTCTGTAGTAGAGCGGCTCGCTTACACAATTTTTACACTCTTATAAAAATAATTTCACTTTATTTTTAATTAACTATTTGCGTGAATATCTTAGCACTTTCGAGTATAGTAACTGCCCAGTTTCAAATGTATACTAATTCGTTGTTCAATTGTTATCATATTTATAGCCTGGCTCCTTTTGTTTGCGATTCGTTGATTCCACGTGCTGGGCGACACCAATTGTGTTATCTCTTGTGTTATTTTGGAAACTTTACCAATTGTGTAGTTTAATTGCATGGAAAAACGCTAAATTTGTCACGTAATTCATTCACATACATCACATTTAATTCAGAAATCCCAGGAATCTTTGTTCATCAAATCACGTCTTATTGTTGTTTGCTTTATTGTAATCTAAATAAAATTAAATTTGGTGTTTGTTTATTACCTAGTTAAATTGGATTTTTGAACAAATGTAATACTTTTCTATCACGTACGCTTTTCAAATAATGCATAATTTCTGCCTGCGTATATGATGATATATTAACGCACTTGTTGAATATTTATCTAGCCAATTCATACAGGTTTTCCATTGATTTAATTTCGATGCATTTCGTTACATTTTTAAATTCTTATCTTTGCTCGCAGCTACTCTTGGATATGCGTTTAATTGCTTGTACTGTAATATACAGTGTGCTCTCTACTAACAATATTCAGAATGACCTATTTACTCTTCTAATATCTGTAATTATGTGCTTTGGTTATTTGGGAGTTTCTTTTGTTTATTCTACGACCCCTATGACTTAATCTACCCCTAAATTAACCCTATAATTACAGCAATATAAATATATATATATATATATATATATATATATATATATTGTATGTCTTAATGTAAGCAAATAGCATGTGTTACTGTGGTGACCAAAAGTGATCAGCTCTTAATTCTTTTACAACACCATCTGCGTTAATAAAGAAATGTTTAACAAAGGCCTAAAAAATTTATTATTTTAATGAGAAAATTTATATACAACAAATTTGTTTTCAGATAGGTACCCGTTTATTATTGAGAACGTCCGTTCGCCCGTCTTTAAATTTTCTGGACCTTCCGCATATACGTTACACCAAATACTCTGTCCATTCTTTGGTGAATTTCTGCTGCACCTAAACCCTTCTGCTTGAAGAAAGCGACTCACATTTGGCGGGAATATCAATGATACCAGACATGTTTACATGTGAAGAGCTTAGTTGGTGGTAGCAGAAGTTATGGTTACAGAGATGCGCAGTTGCCCACCACGCATCTCCGACTATTCTTATTTGTCCGGCTTTTTAGCGGCTTCATTGGAGGTCGAAAAGAAAACAGTCCTTGTACTACAGATAAAATTTATTCGTAAAAGTTATTTTGCAGAGTTTTGTGAAGTTAAAAGAGCTTTCAAAAAGCTCCGTCCTGTAAATGATAACTTGCAAGACTAGATATGTAAATAACCATTACCTACCAGAGAAAAAATGAGCGCTCTATGTAAATTACATGCAAAGTATGAAAAACGAAAGCTATGTTTTGCATGTGAAAAGTTTATTACAACTCATGTAATTGTGTCTTTACAGCTCCTCAAGGTACATTTACGACTTTTACCCGAACTAAATATCACCATAAATTAAAATGAGTAACACGAGTCACGAAACTACTAAACTAATATTTGAACGAATTTTTTATGACAGTACAGGAAATAATCATTTGCAATAATTAAAAATTTTACTTTCGGCAACGTAACATAAACACGCTTTGAAAGAGACCGCGCTTTACGTATAACCTGAAATTAAATGATTTATATTTCATCATTTTTCAGTGAGGTTTTGGCAAACGATATTTGGTCGTATATACACTTGAGGCGACATCTAAACTAGAGTTGTCGCTTATCGGGTCAATCTATAAACCCAATTTCCGCGACAAAATCGATCTCGCAAATCAAACCTACTACATCAACTAAAGTATCTCTTGTCTTTCGCATTTCTACCCTTCTATATCGGAGGGGCAAAATTTCTGAATTGCAGTTTCTTCGATGAATTTTGCTGAGGCGTCTGTTGCGTGACGCCTAACGCAATCAGATTTTAATTTTCATTTTTGTTTCATATAGATTTACCGCACCGAATTAGGTTTTATATTGAAGATGGAAGCGATTTCGGAGAATGTAGGGATGCTGCTTAAGAGTGTTGATACACATTTTTGGAATACTTTCCATAATTATTTTAACGTGTTCACATTCAACAGAGTGTATATTTGAGTTATTTGTAATGATTTATACAGGATGCTCCTGAAATAGGTCCACAAGTTTCCACAGTATACAGTACTTGTCAAAATAAGTAAAAAAGTGTGTATAAACACCTGCCTAAAATGACTATGGAGTGAACCTTTTAAAGGGGGTCATACGAAACTGCTTTTTTTTAATTCCTTGTATTACCAAGTGGGTGAAATTTTGGTTACTTGCTCATCAGTTTGTAACAACTTTATTTTCTAGCAATATCTTCACAAATACCTACGTTAATAAATTTATAAAAAGTCAATTCAAATATAATACCTCTACACAATCTACGTGATAATTATTACATGTTGTTGAATCTATTATAAGCTTTCGAACTGCGAGCATAAATTATAAATTAAGCGGTGACAGAAAATGCCATTTGCGAGCGTCACTATAAGGGCTTCCTCCTTTGATTATTATAAGAATCGTAACTATTGTCAGGCGGCAGTATACGTCAATAGGACACTTCCACCTGAGCTGTTCTTAGAGAAGGTCAATTGTTCTTTGTATAAAAGAGCATGGCGTTGCACACCTGGTGTTGGAAGCACAGAAAGATAAAAGTCGATTTCAAGATGAAATCGTCTCGGCTAGACTCATTATATGTCCACGCTTGGCATTTATATAGTCCGTACAAGACGGGGCGTTAATTGTAATGGATGGCTCTAGGATAGCAGTAAGTATTACCGAGCTTTAAGGCCTTTATTAATTTAATATTTGCAGTGCAACTTACGAAAACTTATAAAAATTTATTGGTAACTTATGAAAATTTATTGGAAACTTATTGAAATCTTATAGGAATTGTAAAGCATATTTGAAATTTTACTTGATGTGGTAATCAATCCAACGTGGTTCATTTGTTCGATGTGGACGCACGTGATGTTTGTTAGAAATTCAGTATCAAGTTAATTAGATTGTGTGGTGTTGGAGATTTCTAACCTGTTATTGCTGAAATAAGAAGAGTCCAATTCATTAATTATTATTCCGGGTATGGTCCAAATACATTGCAAGTATTTTTCTGATGGATTAACATCTGGTGTGTAATTAGAGTTTTTTAATACGTCACCTGTAACTTTTGGCATGACAAACAAATAAGTTTTTATTTGTTCACGTGGAAATTTTCTAGTTCATTATGTCAATGACAAACAAGTTATTTTTAAACATTGGTAAAAGGAATCTATAAAACTTCACTTTTAGTCTTTGTATGAGTATTAACAAAAAATTTTAGATGGCGATATAAAGATAAAAAAATTAACTTTCAGGATTAACAAAAATTAAAGCTATTATTTGAATACCAAATTATGTTAATTTAGAGAACTAAATTGTTTTATTTTGCTTTTCATTAATTATCAATTGGAATATTTTACCATTTAATGTGAAGTCTATGTAGTACTACCATTCGCCTTATACAAAAGACTCAAGTTGGGTCTTCTTAGTATACAAAAATTCGGTGGCGTCATATTCACTATATTTTGGTCGCAGTCCAACCCCGACCCAAAGCTCATGTTCTACCCAGAGCACCGAAACTAACCTTGGGCTCTTTACATCTTCAAGAAATCCTCGTCATCTATCCTTGTGCTTTTCAGCTGGCAATATAGGAGTAAAGAAAATAACCCTTAGTAAGGCAAAACGTTATAAGTTTATGTCGAATAAGATACGCTTACTTATTTGTTTTAAGAATTCGGCCTTTATTTACTTTGCGTGCACGCAGTTTGGATTACAACCAATCTCTGTGTTTTTCGCGCATGCAGCTTAGGTTGAAACCGGTCCTACCGCGCTACTACTGATGTTGAAATAGCGCTAAACTTTGTCAAGTATTTGATAACTGAAGAAGAATTATTGAATGTTATTAGTACTGATAAGACCGGAAAAATTAAAAACTACTTGGAGTATTGTTCGAAGACGACAATGTGGACAGTTGCGGCGAGAAACTCCCTTATGTCCGCAACCATGGCAAAGGAGTACTTGAGGACGAGTACAAGGTGTCGAAACATGACCAGGTTTGTTGCAATTAAAGCATATGACCTGACGGGTAGGAGTAGAAGTAGGAGAAACCTTAAAAACTTGGTCATGTAAAGTAAAAGTATTTTTCCCAATGGTAGCAGACTTATAAGCAAGACGGTTTAGCAGTAACATGATACGACATGGTCGACCAGAATCTTTTCCGGTTCTAACTTCAGACATTCGTCCTTTAATTCTTGTATGGAGCGGACGGTAGGCAAATGGGCACGATAGAATGGAGCGATGTTACGAAACACAATGGACAATTGTTCATCCTCTTTGAAAAATCCATACCACTGGAACAGGGCCGTCATACACATGAAATAGTCATTAATACTTTCTGATGACTCTTGCTGTCTATTGCAGATACTATCAAACAGTCTTGTCCCCATATCAGTCATTTTGAATACGAATAAAAAAAAGAAAATTGGGAGAAAGTAATTAAATAAAGGCTAACTGTAACTCAATAATAGCTAAAAAAAAATTATTGCGAATACAGGACAATTGAAAACATATTGGGTGGATAAACTTCAGGAACACCAATAGGAGTGGAGCAACAAAATAGAAACCTGGAACAAGAATAGGGCGCCAGCGTCTTCAACGAACTAGAAATATCAGCGAAAACACAAGTCCAATAATCTAAAATGAGCCAACCAACTGATATTAGGCGCTCAAGAAAGAAAACAAAATCAAAATTTAAGAAGATCGAAACCACACAAGAAATAAACAAAAGAAATAAATACCATTCCGAATGTAAGGGAAGAACACATAAGTAGCATCAGGCAGAATGCCGGTAATGTCGGAAATCAGGCTGTAACAACAAACAAAAATTGGGCCAGAAATTAAGCGAAACCAAATCGGAGCCAAAGTTACACGAAACAAAATCGGAGCACAAATTATCGACAACCAAAGCGAAGCAAATATTATCCAAGACAAAATCGGGGCCAAAAATTAACTAGAACAAACTCGGAGTTAACGTTACCCAAAACAAAATCGGAGCCCTACGCCAGGGCGTCAAAATTTATGCTACATACATTAACGTAACCTACAAAAAAACTAAAAGTAAGTATGACCGGGCTCAATTGGTGAGTAGGCGGGGAATTTCACTTACAAAAATAAAGGAGGGATTGAAATAAAAAAAACATGCTTGCACTCATTCAATAAATCCCCACAAAACATAAAAAAACTATAATTAAAACAAATAAACCTGTTGTACCAGCACAGTAGTGTCAAAACAAATGTAAACAAGAATAACGCATACACGTAATAAACATTTACCAGGAAGAACAAAAAAAAATTCTTCTCAAAATGGCGAGCTGTAGTTTTTTAGGTTTCGTCTCTCTAAGTTAATTACCAAAAGAAAGAAAAGAAAAGAACAAAATTTCCCCTCTAAAAACCAGAGCTCTAAATCCTTATAGTAAATACAGAAGTAAGTAACTATCTATAAATTATCACATGAAACAATCAATAGACATTCTACTCTAGACCACACATAATTCCTCACAGGAACAAAGTCATTTTCAATCCCCTATAAAACCAATGGGCATATGCAGTATCAACAACTACTTAACCCCATATAATAAAATGGTGGCTAAACACTCACCTTCGAGTTTACAATGTAGGACTGGCTCCTACCGTCTCTAATGACGGGGCGAAAGAAAAGAGCGCGTGATCCCGCCTTGGGGGTGTCGTCCCATCACATTTAGGGGCGGCAATCCAACGAGCAAAGCACACAATATTGTGTGCTTGAAATCCCATAAAAAAAACCAGAAACAAAAAATACAACGAGAACGACGAGTACTTTCGTTGTGTTCAGAAAAGAAAATGCACATTGATTCGTTTTGAAATAACCAGAGTTCAAAGTAATACTAGTGTTATCATACCACACCAATAAACGATTAGAAAACTCGAAACACGGTTTATGATATAGTTCAATACATTATGTCCACGAATCTTTAGATTGAAGTAATCTAGAAAGTAATTATACGCTATCGTAGTGAGTAACATGTTCACGGATACCTAAAACAAGGTATTGACTATTTAATTTAAAAAATAAGCTTTTCAAATTCGCAGCAAATTGGTTTAAATGAAAATTGTTAGGAAGCGTACTTATTGTAAAACGGAAAGATATACAGGATGTTGTTGGAGTAGTAATAGAATCTACGTAAATAAATAGCGAATCAAAAAGGGCGTGGATTTACCGTCGTAAACTGAACGTAACAAATTCCTCCCCAGCAAAATTTAAAAGTCGGGGTAGAAAAGCAAAAGTAGGCAGCGGACAGGGCAGTACTCAGGAAAAAAACAAAAAAAAATCGCTTAACGAAAAAGAAGAAAGAAAGAAACAAAAGAAAAAACTCCAAAAGCAAAAGAAAGAATTCCCAACGGCTCGAAATACCAGTATGCCGGACTAAATCAAGAAGTTTAGAGCACATACGAAAAGGAAAAGTAGAAGGTAGCAATCATCGAATACAAAGATGGAATGGCGTCGACACTGTCAAAGTCGTCAAAGAACGGATGTTTCTTCAGAAAAGAAACAGTAAAGTCTTCAACCTCAAGCTAAGATTGGTGCTCTGCAAAAAACCAACAGTAAAGCAAAAAAGCGAGGAAGGAAATCAACAGTAACAGCCAAAAAGTCCAAAGTGTCAAGCCTCACAGTAAGCTAGGGAACAACACGAATACTGATTAGACAAAAAAAGTAATTACTTCAAGCTGTGGTTCCCAAAGAATCGCAACAAAAGAAGAACCAAAGAAAAGAATAGCTAACTAGACATAAAGTCGACTAATTCGTGGTTTCCGAAGAAAAGAAAAAAAATGGACTAGAAAGCACCTACTACAAGAAGTGGATCATAAAGTAGACCAAGTGGGCACGAAGACCGACAGAAAGTAACACCAGCCACAGGAAAAAAGAAAGGAATGTGGAACGAAAGGGACGAAAAAAAAAATTGAAGAAAGAGAAAAAACCAAAAAGAATAACACCAAGGAACAAGTTCAAGAACAAACAAGAACAAACTAAGAATCGCCAAAAGAAAATAAAACAAAATCCCAGTGTAGTTATGTATGAGTGTCGGTGTGTGTGTGTGTGTGTGTGTGTGTGTGTGTGTGTGTGTGTGTGTGTGTGTGTGAACTGTGTGTGTATGTAGTGTGCGTGTATAAAGTGTGAGTGTGTGTATGTGTTGGACGGCTGTAGTCGCCTCTTACGATAGGCAGTTCGTACCATGCGACTATTCTATTCCTGGACCCACACGGGTTGGGGTACAAGAAGAGAACGGAAGAAAGGAGAACCAAACAGTAATCTGTGTGTGTATGTATGTGTGTGTGCGTGTGTGTGTATGTGCGTGTGTGTATGTGTGTATAAAGTGTGTGTGTATGTGTGGGACCGCTTTAGTCGCCTCTTGCGACAGGCAGGTCGTATCATGGGGCTATTCTATTCCCGGACTCACACGGGGTGAAAGAAAAAGAAAGAAAACCCAGCCAAACAGGGAAGTAAATCAAGTCCAGAAATCAAGTCCTAAGCAAAATCGGCATGAGAAATTGGGGGCGCGAAGACTAAATATTGAGCAGAAGATGTTTGCGCCGCCAGCAAGAAAACGAAACGAGATCAAAGACATTAGGATTTTGTCGACATATATCTTCAGGTTTGGAATCCGCACAGACTAATTTATGTCTCTCTTGGGCAGTTTTCTGCAAAACAGTAACAGCAGGGGGTGTAGCAGTTGTTGCGTGCTGTTTAGAAGGTGGCGAGGGTGGAAATAGTAGTGGTTGTCGTAGTTTACGAAACTCGGCTCGCGTTATGGAGGAAAGTTGTTTGTTGTTAGGATAAGTGGTAAGAAAGTCAACGGTAGAAAGGGAAACATCATGGGTTGTCAGAATATCGACGATAGAAAAAGAAAAGTATTGGCTGTAAGAGAATCAACCTTACGAAAAGAAGCACAAGCAGAGCACACTTCAGTTACGTTAGAGAAAGGGACAGAAGCAGATAAAATTTTGTCGATGTTAGATAAAGGAATAACAGTATCGCAGTTAGGAAAAAAACAACATTGGCTGTAAGAATTTCAACCTTAGAAAAAGGAGAAAAATTCGATAACACTTCAGCAGCAGTACCCAAAGGAACAGTATCAAGTAGAACTTCGTCAATGTTAGATAAAGGAGTAGAATGCAGTTTATCGACATTAAAGAAAGGAGCAGAACCAGACAGAACTTCATCAACCTTACAAAAACAAACAGCATCAAGAAGAACTTCATCAACATTAGAAAAAGAGACACCAGCTACAATTTCACCAACCTTAGCTAAAAGAACGGCAGCAAGTAGACTTTTGTCAGCATTAGATAAAGAAACAGGATCAGGTAAAACTTTGACGACAACACCAACAGGTAGCATAGCTATGAGTTCACTAACTTTAACAGGACCTTCTCTATTCGTATTAGGAGTTATCGTCACTTCAGCTACATTTGTGCATGCAGACACGACAGAAATTTCTTTAGTAGAATTACTTGCGAAAGTAGGAATCAACTCTAGTTGTAAATCACTAATTCGAAGTCGGAGTCGAGGCACAACCTGTGGTGATAGTGAATACGTGGGATCCATTTGATCATAATTTGAATAGCAAAGGCCAGAGAAAATTCGGTTCTTGTTAGTAGAGGTCCGTTGAGTAGGAGCGTGATAGCCGTAGAAGTCAATATTATAGTTCAAAGGCTCATATCGCTGAAAAGGGTATGAGGTGATGGTAGTAGGGCGAGCAGAAGAAAGTGTGGAATAGGATGTAGAACTAGAGACGGAAGAAATTTTGTTCGAAGCTATATTTGCCGAAGAAGGGTATGTTTTGGTAGCAGTAGCAGGATGACCTGGATGAGGTACAGAAGAGAACGCAAAGTTAGAAGCAGAACAAATTTGGCTCCTAGAGCTGAGAACAGAACTTGGAGTATTGTTCGAAGACCTATTAGTAGTAGGGCAGTTGCGGCGAGAAACTCCCTTATGTTGGCAACCATGGCAATGGAGTACTTGAAGACGAGTACAACGTGTCGAAACATGACCGGGTTTGTCGCAATTAAAGCATATGACCTGACGAGTAGAAGCAGAACTAGGTAGAAGAACAGTAGAACGTCCGGAAGAAGTATCGGAACTACCTGTAGGTGTAGGAAAAACCTTAACAACTCGTCATGTGAAGTAAAAGTATTTTCCCAATGGTAGCAGACTTATAAGCAAGACCCGGTTCAGCAGTAACATGATACGACTTGGTCGGCCAGAATCTTTTCCGGTTCTATCTGCAGACATTCGTCCTTTACTTCGAGTAAGGAGCGGACGGTATGCCAATAGGATCGATAGAATGGAGGGATGTTACGAAGCACAATGAACAATTGATCACCCTCCTTGAATGATCCATACCACTGGAACAGGGCCGTCATACACTTGATATAGTCATTAATACTTTCTGATGACTCCTGCTGTCTATTGCAGATACCATCAAACAGTCTTGTCCTCATATCAGTCATGCGAATAAAAAACAAAAAATTGGGCGAAAGTAATTAAATAAAGGATAACCGAAACTCTATAAGAGCTCAAAAAAAATTATTGCGAATACATGACAATTAAAAACATATCGGACGGATAAACTTTAGGAACACCAATAGGAGTGGAGCAACAAAATAGAAACCTGGAACAAGAATATGGTGCCAGCGTTTTCAACGGACTAGAGATATCAGCGAAAACACAAGTCCAATAATCTGAAATGAGCCAACCAACTGATATTTAGCGATCAAGAAAGAAAACAAAATCAACATTTAAGAAGATCGAAACCACACAAGTAATAAACAAAAGAAATAAATACCATTCCGAATGTAAGGGAAGAACACATAAGTAGCATCAGGCCGAGAAATGCCGGTAGTGTCGGAAATCAGGCAGTAACAACAAACAAAAATTGGGCCAGAAATTAAGCGAAACCAAATCGGAGGCAAAGTTACACGAAACAAAATCGGAGCACAAATTACCGACAACCAAAATCGAAGGAAATATTATCCAAGACAAAATCGGGGCCAAAAACTAACTAAAACAAACTTGGAGTCAACGTTACCCAAAACCAAATCGGAGCCCCACGCCAGGGCGTCAAAAGTTATGCTACATACATTGACGTAACCTACAAAAAAACTAAAAGTAAGTGTGACCGGGCTCAATCGGTGAGTAGGCGAGGAATTTCACTTACAAAAATAAAGGAGGGCCTGAAATAAAAAAAAAACATGCTAGCACTCATTCATCAATAAATCACCACAAAACATAAAAAAAAACTATAATTAAACAAAAAAATATGTAATACCAGCACAGTAGTGCCAAACGAATGTAAACAAGAATAACGCATAAACGTACATTTATCGGGAAGAACAAAAAAAAATTCTTCTCAAAAAAGGCGAGCTGTAGTTTTTAGGTTCCGACCCTAAGTTAATTACCCAAAAAAAAAAAGAAAAGAACGAAATTTCGTCTCTAAAAACCTTATAGTAAATACAGAAGTAAGTAACTATCTAAAATTATCACAGGAAATAATCAGTAGAAATTCTACTCTGAACCACACATAACTCCTCACAGTAACACAGTCATTTACGCGGAACAAGGTTAATCCTCTATAGAACGATGGGCATATGTAGCATTAACAACTACTTAATCCCATATAATAAAATACTCGCCCTCGAGTTTACAACGTAGGACTAGCTCCTACCGTCTCTAACGACGGGGCGAAAGAGAGGGGCGCGTGCTCCCGCCTTGGGGGTGTCGTCCCATCACAAAAAGGGGCGGCAATCCAACGGGCAAAGCACACAATATTGTGTACGCGAAATCCCATAAAAAAAAACAGAAACAAAAAATACAACGAGAACGACGAGTACTTTCGTCGTGTTCAGAAAAGAAAATGCACAGTGATTCGTTTTGAAATAACCAGAGTTCAAAGTAATACTAGTGTTATCATACCACACCAATAGGCGATTAGAAAACTCGAAACACGGTTTATCAGATAGTTCAATACATTATGTCCACGAGTCTTTAGATTGATGTAATCTAGAAAGTTATTATACGCTAACGTAGTGTGTAGCAAATTCACGGATACCTAAAACAAGATATTGACTATTTAATTTAAAAAATAAGCTTTTAAATTCGCAGGGAATTGGTTTAAATGAAAATTGTTAGGAAGCGTACTTATTGTAAAACGGAAAGATATACAGGATGTTGTTGGAGTAGTAACAGAATCTACGTAAATGAATAGCGAATCAAAAAGGGTGTGGATATACCGTCGTAAACTGAACGTAACAAATTCCTCCCCAGCAAAATTTAAAAGTCGGTAAGAAAGCAAAAGTAATGCAGCGGACAGGGCAGTACTCAGGAAAAAAACAAAAAAAATTCGCTTAACGAAAAAGAAGAAAGAAAGAAACAAAAGAAAAAACTCCAAAAGCAAAAGAAAGAATTCCCCACGGCTCGAAATACCAGTATGCCGGACTAAATCAAGAAGTTTAGAGCACATACGAAAAGGAAAAGTAGAAGGTAGCAATCATCGAATACAAAGATGGAATGGCGTCGACACTGTCAAAGTCGTCAAAGAACGGATGTTTCTTCAGAAAAGAAACAGTAAAGTCTTCAATCTCAAGCTAAGATTGGTGCCCTGCAGAAAACCAACAGTAAAGGAAAGAAGCGAGAAAGGAAACCAACAGTAACAGCCAAAATGTCCAAAGTGTCAAGCCTCACAGTAAGCTAGAGAACAACAAGAATGCTGATTAGACAAAAAAAGTAATTACTTCAAGCTGTGGTTCCCAAAGAATTGCAACAAAAGAAGAACCAAAGAAAAGAATAGCTAACTAGACCTAAAGTCGATTACGTCGTGGTTTCCAAAAAAAAGAAAAAATGGACTAGAAAGCACCTACCACAAGAAGTCAATCAAAAAATAGAGCAAGTGGGCACGAAGACCGACAGAAAGTAACACCAGTCACAGGAAAGAAGAAAGAAATGTGGAACGAAAAGGACGAAAGAAAAAAATTGAAGAAAGAAAAACAAAAAGAATAACACCAAGGAACAAGTTCAAGAACAAACAAAAAACCTAAGAATCGCCAAAAGAAAATAAAACAGAATTCCAGTGTAGTTATGTATGAGTGTCGGTGTGTGTGTGTGTGTGTGTGTGTGTGTGTGTGTGTGTGTGTGTGTGTGTATGTGTGTAGCGTGTGAGTGTGTGTGTGTGTGTGAACTGCGTGTATGTGTGTGTGTGTATGAACTGTGTGTGTATGTAGTGTGCGTGTATAAAGTGTGCGTGTGTCTATGTGTTGGACCGCTGTAGTCGCCTCTTACGACAGGCAGGGCGCCAGCGTTTTCAACGGACTAGAAATATCAGTGAAAACACAAGTCCAATAATCTGAAATGAGCCAACCAACTGATATTAGGCGATCAAGAAAGAAAACAAAATCAAAATTTAAGAAGATCGAAACCACACAAGAAATAAACAAAAGAAATAAATACCATTCTGAATGTAAGGGAAGAACACATAAGTAGCATCAGGCCGAGAAATACGGGTAATGTCGGAAATCAGGCAGTAACAACAAACAAAAATTGGGCCAGAAATTAAGCGAAACCAAATCGGAGCCAAAGTTACACGAAACAAAATCGGAGCACAAATTACCGACAACCAAAATCAAAGCAAATATTACCCAAGGCAAAATCGGGGCCAAAAATTAACTAAAACAAACTCGGAGCCAACGTTACCCAAAACAAAATCGGAGCCCCACGCCAGGGCGTCAAAATTTATGCTACGTACCATAACGTAGCCTACAAAAAAACCCAAAAGAAGTATGACCGGGCTCAATCGGTGAGTAGGCGGGGTATTTCACTTACAAAAATAAAGGTAGGCCTGAAATAAAAAAAACATACTCGCACTCATTCAATAAATCCCCACAAAACATAAGAAAAACTATAATTAAACAAAAAACATGTTATACCAGCCCAGTAGTGCCAAAAAAAATGTAAACAAGAATAACGCATACACGTAATATACATTTACCGGGAAGAACCAAAAAAAAATTTTTTCTCATAATGGCGAGCTGTAGTTTGTAGGTTCCGACCCTCTAAGTTAATTACCAAAAGAAAGAAAAGAAAAGAACAAAATTTTCCCTCTAAAAACCACAGCTCTAAATCCTTATAGTAAATACAGAAGTAAGTAACTATCTAAAATTATCAAAGGAAATAATCAGTAGAAATTCTACTCTGGACCACACATATCTCCTTACAGAAACACAGTCATTTACGAGGAACAAGGTTAGTCCTCTATAGAACCATGGGTATATGTAGCATCAACAACTACTTTATCCCATATAACAAAACACTCGACCTCGAGTTTACAACGTAGGACTGGCTCCTAACGTCTCTAATGACGGGGCGAAAGAGAGGGGCGCGTGATCCCGCCTTGGGGGTGTCGTCCCATCACAAAAAGGGGCGCCAATCCAACGGGCAAAGCACGCAATATTGTGTGCTCGAAATCCCATACAAAAAAACAAAAACAAAAAATACAACGAGAACGATGAGTACTTTCGTCGTGTTCAGAAAAGAAAATGCACATTGATTCGTTTTGAAATAACCAGAGTTCAAAGTAATACTAGTGTTATCATACCACACCAATAGGCGATTAGAAAACTCGAAACACGGTTTATCAGATAGTTCAATACATTACGTCCACGAGTCTTTAGATTGATGTAATCTAGAAAGTAATTATACGCTATGCTAGTGTGTAGCAAATTCACGGATACCTAAAACAAGGTATTGACTACTTAATTAAAAAAATAAGCCTTTCAAATTCGCAGCAAATTAGTTTAAATGAAAATCGTTAGGAAGCGTACTTATTGTAGAACGGTAAGATATGCAGGATGTTGTTGGAGTAGTAACAGAATCAACGTAAATAAATAGCGAATCAAAAAGGGTGTGGATTTGCCGTGGTAAACTGAACGTATCAAATTCCTCTCCAGCAAAATATAAAAGTCAGGGTAGGAAAGCAAAAGTAATGCAGCGGACAGGGCAGTACTCAGGAAAAATTTAAAGAAAATCGCTTAACGAAAAAAAAGAAAAAATAAATATAAGAAAACACTCCAAAAGCAAAAGAAAGAATTCCCAACGGCTCAAAATACCAGTATGCCGGATTAAATCAAGAAGTTTAGAGGACATAGGAAAAGGAAAAGTCGAAGGTAGCAATTATCGAATACAAAAATGGAATGGCGTTAACACTGCCAAAGTCGCCAAAGAACGGATGTTTCTTTAGAAAAGAAACAGTAAAGTCTTCAATCTCAAACGGAGATTGGTGCCCTGCAGAAAACCAACAGTAAAGCAAAGAAGCGAGGAAGGAAACCAACAGTAACAGCCAAAATTTCTAAAGTGTCAAGCCTCACAGTAAGCTAGCGAACAACAAGAATGCTGATTAGACAAAAAAATTATTTACTTCAAGCTATGGTTCCCATAGAATCGCAACAAAAGAAGAACTAAAGAAAAGAATAGCTAACTAGACCTAAAGTCGATTACGTCGTGGTTTCCGAAGAAAAGAAAAAAAATGGACTAGAAAGCACCTACCACAAGAAGTCAATCAAAAAATAGACCAAGTGGGCACGAAGACCGACAGAAAATAACACCAGCCACAGGAAAAAAGAAAGAAATGTGGAACGAAAAGAACGAAAGAAAAAAAAATCGAAGAAAGAGAAAAAAACCAAAAAGAATAACACCAAGGAACAAGTTCAAGAACAAACAAAAAACCTAAGAATTGCCAAAAGAAAATAAAACAGAATCCCAGTGTAGTTATGTATGAGTGTCGGTGTGTGTGTGTGTATGTGTGTGTGTGTGTGTGTGTGTGTGTGTTTGTGTGTGTGTATGTGATGTGTGTGTGCGTATGAGTGTGTATAAAGTGTGCGTGTGTCTATGTGTTGGACCGATGTAGTCGCCTCTTACGACAGGCAGAACGCTAGCGTTTCCAACGGACTAGAAATATCAGCGAAAACACAAGTCCAATAATCTGAAATGAGCCAACCAACTGATTTAGGCGATCAAGAAAGAAAACAAAATTAAAATTTAAGAAGATCGAAACCTCACAAGAAAAAAACAAATGAAATAAATACCATTCAGAATGTAAGGGAAGAACACATAAGTAGCATCAGTCAGAGAAATGCGGGTAATGTTGGAAATCAAGCAGTAACAACAAACAAAAATTTTGCCAGAAATTAAGCGAAACCAAATCGGAGCCAAAGTTACACGAAACAAAATCGGAGCACAAATTACCGACAACCAAAATTAAAGCAAATATTGCCCAAGACAAAATCGGGGTCAAAAATTAACTAAAACAAACTCGGAGTCAACGTTTCCTAAAACATAATCGGAGCCCCACGCCAGGGCGTCAAAATTTATGCTACGTACATTGACGTAACCTGCAAAAAAACTAAAAGCAAGTATGACCGGTCTCAATCGGTGAGTAGGCGGGGAATTTCACTTACAAAAATCAAGGAGGGTCTTAAATAAAGAACCCATGCTTGCACTCATTCAATAAATTCCCACAAAACAAAAAAAACTATAATTAAATAAAAAAACCTGTTATACCAACACAGTAGTGCCAAGACAAATGTAAACAAAAATAACGCATACACATACATTTACCGGGAAGAACAAAAAAAATTTATCTCAAAATGGCGAGCTGTAGTTTTTAGGTTCCGAACCTCTAAATTACTTACCCAAAAGAAAGAAAAGAAAAGAACAACATTTTCCTTCTAAAACCACAGCTCTAAATCCTGATAGTAAATACAGAAGTAAGTACCTATCTAAAATTATCACAGGAAATAATCAGTAGACATTCTACTCTGGACCACACATGACTCCTCACAGAAACACAGTCATTTACGCTAAACAAGGTCAATCCCCTACAGAACTATGGGCATATGTAGTATCAGCAACTAATTAACCCCATATAATAAAACACTTGCCCTCGAGTTTACAACGTAGGACTGGCTCCTACCGTCTTTAATGACGGGGCGCGTGATCCCGCCTTGGGAGTGTGCTCCCATCACAAAAAGGGGCAGCAATCCAACGGGTGAAGTACACAATAAAATGTGCACGAAATCCCATAAAAAAACAGAAACGAAAAATACACCAATAACGACGAGTACTTTTGTCGTGTACAGAAAAAAAATTCATATTGATTCGTTTTGAAATAACCAGAGTTCAAAGTAATACTAGTGTTATCATACCACACCAATAGATGATTAGAAAACTCGAAACACGGTTTATCAGATAGTTCAATACATTATGTCCACGAATCTTTAGATTGAAGTAATCTAGAAAGTAATTATACGCTATCGTAGTGTGTAGCAAGTTCACGGATACCTAAAACAAGGTATTGACTATTTAATTTAAAAAATAAGCTTTTCAAATTCCCAGCAAAACTGGTTTAAATGAAAATCGTTAGGAAGCGTAATTATTGTACAACGGTAAGATATACAAGATGTTGTTTGATTAGTAACAGAGGCTACGTAAATGAATAGCGAATCAAAAAGAGTGTGGTTGTACCGTCGAAACTGAACGTAACAAGGTAAACACTCTACTACATAGTCTATTATACACTACACCGCACAAGCAGTTAATCATGGCCGCTGGTTTTCAACTTATAAACCACGAGCTGTCTTTGTTCAATATAAGTATTTGGGTAGGAACCAACTGGTAGACACTCCACTACGTAGTATATAATGTACTACTCCTGCACAAGAAGTTAAAAATAGTCAAGACAATATTCCATCATAGCCACTGCTTTCCAAATGGCGAATCACGACCTTTCTTGTTCACTATCCTGATTAATCGGAGAAGCGACATCTGTCTATTACAAACCGTGGAAAATTATATTTAACATTTCTTCTCACGGTGTTACAGTTTAATAAAGCTATTTCTAAAAAACCCCGAAGATAATTCACACGACTTAGTTTCTAAGACTGGATTACACAAATATGTGTAATAGACCTAAATTAATTATATAAAAATCCCCTACAATTAATTATTCCATCAAATCTATTATGTTGCGCTCTTTGGCGCGTAACGCGGGATTCTCGTCCCATCTGGACAAATCAAAATTATCAATTCGTAACATATCATCAAACAGTCATAAATTTGGTTATTTCTTAAAACCGTAACTAGCATAATTTATACAGCAATAGATATCGTTCGCGTAAAATATTTATGCTGAACACAGACAGCTCGATACCTGTACAACGTGTACGAATAATATACAGAATTTTATATTGCAACAAGTACAAAAAGCTGCAATTTATGAAAACTGATCACATCTTCTCACATTGAAACAAATTGGAAAACACGTTTCTTATACCACAATTTTTAAAACCCATTTCGTCTCTGCTCTAAAAATCCTAAATCATAACCTCACGATAAATTGATCTACCTGCTTTTCTTTGCTTTGCAGATGTGTCTGGATTACAGCGAAATGTAGCTAGACAAACATAAAAGTTTCTGATCGTAAAATTTAATCCTTCAGACGTGTTTCTAATATCGTTTTTGAAGTGACTTGCTAGCGTTCAAGGGGATAATTATAAATTACGGTCTCGGAGTCAAACGTTTTACATCAGTTACAACTTGCGCTGTTGCTCTCATTGATTTATGTTTAAAATTAAGAAGCAAAAAATAATTTCGTATTTTAAGCTGTTACAAGTTGAAATCACACAGCTAATTTAATCCCTTTACTTTGATCATAACTCAAAACTTCAGTAATAAGAGACTGCATATATCAAAATTTTAGTCTCAAATACTTCTGGTAATTTATCATCTAAAGAGGGATGTTAAAATCGGACTTTGTTCTTCTAGATTCAGTTAATTACTCAAACACTAAACGAATCGTTTGGGAAAGGAAGTTTTAACTATGATTCAAATCCAGTTAGCTTTCGATAAATGTCGTTTTCGGTAGGGGTACGTCAAACGCACAATGGCGAACATAAATGGCATAGGTATCTGAACAATAGTAGTAATCTTTCCACAAAGAACGCGGAAACTGCCATCACAATCGAATCACGAGCAGAAATTGCTCTGCGCTTTTAAAAAACTAACACCCTTATATATGTAGGCTTGCGTTTGTTCGTCCTGTGTTTGAAATCGTTTACACGCATTAAGTTTGCAAGGGTTAAGTTTAGGCAGGTTTGTGAAAGTAAAACAATGCTACATTCTCATGAGACCGCCCTAAACTGACGGACTAACGACTAATTAGTTTGGAAGCTGCGGTTGTCATCTGTGCGTAGATACAAAACTTGCCTCTCTGTTTCACTTTGTTTACCTTTAATGCAAGTTGAAACGTTTGGGATTTAAATGAACAAAGTGTGTAGCTCAAGCTCGCCCTTGCCTTTGTAAAATTTTTACAAAATTTTGTAACGCTGCCGCGTGACTTACGGAAACAGTAGGTATTAGAAAACAATATATTAAATTTAGTTAGTTAGATGAACTTTTAGCAAGAAAGCACCCTGACATGTTTATAAATTTTAATAGTTAACATTCAATAACATTAATACAATATAATATTGAATTCGGAAAGCACCAGTACATTAAACGTAAACGACAATAAATATCGATACTTGGCATCCCTTCGTATCAAATTCAAAAAATTACAGACAGAAATCCGGAAATAACCGTTCATATTAAAGTTATATGTACAAATTTACATGAGTTCAAAGAACATTTAACCATGGAACCAATCCCCCCAAAACCAAAATACTCATAAAAATACCCATAAAAATGTGTTGCGAACGAAACGAATCGTGGGAACGAGAAAAGGTTCACACGGACAAAATGACAATAAGCTCGACAATAAAGTAGTTAAGACGCACAATCCGTGAGAACTAGACTATGCATCCAATGAACCCTTGGACGTGAAACTTATAAAAACCTACGGATGGTAAAAGAGGAGATCAGGAACAGAGACTTGCGAATTCAACCGCGACGCAACCATTGCGCTGCGGAATAACATTGGAAACAGGTACAATGATTAATATAAATGTATTCACACCCAAAGGTGTTAGTAAAACAACAGGTTTTTGGACGCAGAACAAAAATCGCGGATGCGATATACCTGCCTCGCAAAAGATGCCAGTGTTGGAGGGCTCTTGTCTACAACAAGTTGAATTTTTTATCTAAAACGGTTCCTGCCCTGGATGTGGATGGAGCTTTTAGACAACAAAAACCGGTAAATCAATTAAATGTTGTTATATAGCTTGAAAACACCATATCCTGTTTTTGGGGTATTGTATAACTGTGAGCGATGGTGATAATAATGTATGAAACTTATTAATAAGAATGACTACTAATGTTGATACACGCTTATTTAAAGCGTATTGTGTATACAGACTTCTCATAAAGAGAAGTTCACTATTGTGTCTGCAAATTAACACATAAAATTCAAATCAGTTAAATTTCTATGAAGTCGAATCATTGATAATATTAAGTTCTTTTAGCTAAACCCGTATTTGGTCAATTATGTATGTATTTTGGATTCTGGATTATAGAAGCCCATTGTGCTACCTCCCTTACAGCACTACGGTAATCATTCAAGTCATCGTAGACTTGAGATAAACTTGAGAATATCCCTCATAGATTTGTTGCGAATTCTAGCCATGTCGGACCAGAGGTCCCCCATGGTATGCATGTGCGCAATTTCTGACACGGCAGTTGTACACAGAATTTAGCCAATTGTGTGGATTGCACTCCAATGGCATCCTTGTCCTGACGCCATTTTTATACGTTAGCCCATATTTCACAATGTCTGATGTGGGTTTCTTTTTAATCAGACTGCTAATCAAACTAGGCCATAAGGCAATGGCAGGCTACGATCCCCAAGAGTTTTGGCCGAGCCTTGCTTTGCTAATAAATCTGCCTGAACATTTTCCTAATTTCCTGTGCGCGTTAGTCCAGGTTAGTTCAAAGGTATTTGTGTTTTTAGAAGCTACCTCCAGGGCCTTAATGCACTCATATACGACTCTGGAAGTAATGTTCTGATTAGAGGTTGCAAGTAGTGCTGCTCTGCTATCACCATTTATTTTATTGGGTTTATTTCGGACATTTTTTTCCTTAATGATGTTTGCGCTTTCGGTTATTGCAATTACTTCTGCTTGAAAAACAGTTGCTAGCGTGCCGAGTGCTAAGTATTGATTTCGGTCCAGGTCAGGGAAAATATTCCAGCACCCGTACCTTCCTTCGTTTTGGAGCCATCTGTAAAGATGGATATCTCTGCTACAGCTTCATTATTAGGCTTTATACAAATGCTAAAGTGCCTTTCTATTAACAGTATTGGTGGCATAGAGTCCAACACTGCTTGCACAATGGGTATTTTTCTAGACTCTAACATTAGCTTGATATCTCCACCCATCCTTTTTTATTCTATACCTCCTTTAGTTGTAGTCTTAGAGCTGCCCTGAGTACTACTTCCTCTACATAGAGATCTAGTGAGGTAAGCACCAGAATTACTTCTAGTGCTGCAGTAGAGGGTGGAACCCATGGCTTTGGTAATATTCAAACACGTTAGCATCTGCACATGTGCGAGTTCCTTTACTGTTTGGATTTGCTTGGTTTTGAGCCATCGAACTACTGCCCAATAGCATACTATCAGTTTGATCACCTCTGTATAAAGCCAAAAGACAGCCTTCAGTGGCGTCCTCATAGTCTGTCCACTGCTCGTCTGCATTGCCAGAACATTATGCTTGCTTTCGCTATTTTTGTTTGCATGTGTGTAGACCAGTTCAGTTTTCTGTCAAGTATTACTCCCAGATACTTGGTCGTAGCAGAAAGATGTAAGAATATCTTAAAAGGTGTTGGCCACTTATATACCTCAAGTTATTATTATTTTTTGTGAACAAATCACTCCGTTATGGCAGGGTTAGCAGTCAAGGAATGTTATGTACACCATGTTTCAACAAGTCGAAGTGTAGTCTGCATAAGGTTGCATAGCACTTGTTCATGTTTACCTACCAATAGGATTGTAATATCATCCGCATACCCAATCGCGTAGAAGCCAGCCCGCTCCAGATGATGCAGGAGGCTGTCCACTAATATGTTCCATAGTAGGGGTGAGAGCACACCACCTTGCAGACGACAGCCCCCCTTCACCGTCTCCCTTCCCACGCTGATCTGAACTGTTCGGTTACTTAGTAAATTAATTATCCATTGCGCTAGGCCTCTGTCGGCATTTCGTTCTTGTAATGCTTCGTGGATGCTACCAAAGGTCGATCTGCCAAACACCCCTTCGATGTCTAAAAATGCTCCCGGAGTGAACTCCTTCTTGTTGAGGGAGTTCTTGATGCGTCCTACAGCAAAATATAGGGCAAATTCGGTCGATCTCACAGTGATAATTGCGGGTAGGCTGGAACGAAGAGATCTGGTAATAAGAAGTTCTCCCTTTATGTGTAGAACACATAGTCTCTCTTAGGCTTTTAACAGGAAAGACATTAGACTGACTGGTCGGTATGATTTGGCTAGTGTGTAATTACCTTTGCCTGGTTTTGGTAAAAAGACTACCTTGGTTTCCCACCAAGTCTTAGCAATACCGCCTCTAAAGACTTGTATTAGGTGTGGGAGCAGGATGTCAAGGCCCCATTGTTAGAGGGCTGGAAAGATTCAATTTAGCCCAGTGGATTTGAATGTCTGAAAACTGTTAACAGAACATTTTACTTTGTTTGCATTTACTATTCTTCCAGATACTGCCCAATCATCGTTCACTGGTGTATGAGAAGGTGCGTCTGACCAAAATGGTACTGCTTGTATTTGGTTTCCCGGGAAGTACTTTTCTAACAACAGCGCAGCTATTTCCCCGTACGCGATGGTATATGCGCCCTCCTGACCCTAGAGGGAGCTGAGCTGCTGTCTGTCCTTTGAGAGTATTTTGGTTAAGCGAAAAGTCTATTTGGTAGTTTCTATAGAATTACAGAAACACTTCCATAAATTCCTTTGCTTTTTTCAGACATTACCTTTATACAGCTGCTGGTGACTTTCATAGGCCTCCCAGTCATCTGCAGATCTTGCTTTCTTTGCCTTGTTAAACAGTTTGCCTAAGACGGTTTTTTGCTTCGGTAATTTAGAACTCCACCATGACGTGCGTGTCTGTGAAGAAGCTGTTCTTATTGGGCAAGTCTGATAATATGCTTGTATAATGGAGTCTTGCACGGTTTCTGTAGAAGCCTGCAGACCTTTTACTTTCGTTATTCTGTGTAAATGTAAAAAAAGGAATTCCCAATACTTTCTTTCAAGTCATCCACGAAGGAAATCTTGTTCATGGGGTTCCTAAATTCTTTGTGGCCTATAAGTGCTGTTTTCAGTTTGAAGCTAATCATCCTGTGACTTGACAAGTTTGCCTCTGCCATCACTTGTCAGCAGGTTGTTGTTCTGAAATACTAGATGTTGCCAAGGTAAGGTCGCTTACCGTTTGACACCTGGACATAACAAAGGTTGGTTCATTACACCAGTTTGGTATTTCCAACTTTCTACTTGAAAGAAATTCGAGTAGAGCTTTGCCTCGTGGGTTTATGTCACAACTTCCCCTGTGTGGTGAGCGTTAGAGTCACGTCTTGATGCTTGTTATTTGTTTCACCTGTTGGAAGGTATGCTGAAACTATAGCCAATTCATACTTGGCCTGAAGATTGCAATTTATCCGAACGGCTAAAAAGTGTTTTGTATATGACTTGGTACAAAAATACATGCCTTAGACTGGTCGTGTTTGTTATAAACGTATATATTTCCTTTTAGGCTGCTTAATCCCGCAACCTTTAATTTTAACACCCATGGTTCGTGTATTAGAGCAGTGTTTGATTTACTGGCAAGACGTCTGCATGCAGTAGCTACAGCCGCCTTACAGCTTGATAGTTATAACCGTTTGGGTGTTAAGGAGGTGTATTTAGGCATCATCTGGGTTCGTCCAGATATGCCTTCCTACACACCGCAGCCAACCACTCGTCAAGTGACAGTTGAGACTACTCCGAACCAACCGTCTCTAAAGTGTAAGGTGCAGTTGATGATAGCTCTGGTATAGAATTCGTCGGCTGGCGTGCCTCCATCAGGTCTACTAGTTTCTGTTGCCCACATGGACTAATTTCAGGTTGCTGCGTTCCCTGATCAGGGATTGCAGTAAGCTTTTGACCATGGATCCTAAGGTTTAAGGAAGAGCAATTATAAAACACCTTCCCTACTTACTATCTATACTTTTCTTAACAACTTTCTCACGTTCCTTGAGGTTGATCCCTACTGGCTGTGTGAAAGATGAACATTGGGCGACATTTGCCTAAGGGTTTTGCGTCCTCAGATATCGCTGGACGACCTCTGCCTTCCGGTACATCCGCAATCCACAGTACCGCCTTTAGGAGTCTCGGGAACTTGTCCATCTGCACGAACTGTAAGCATGTAGTCTCTCACAGTGGTGTGAGGTTGCCAAGTGTCTCCAATAACAACGTTAGGGAGTAGTCATGCGCTGGAGTTTTTCGTTCCTGCTGCTGCAGTGGAGTGTTTTGTCGGGGTGGAGCCTGTAAGATAGTTTGAGGGGTATCAATTGACATACCCTTTATATGGTCCACATTAATATTTACCTCCATGTCGGTTAAAGTAAATTTTCATTTTCCTGCCACAGAGGCTAAGAGGGACATCATTAATGCCAAGGCTATCAGGAATATATAGTATCCAAAGACGGGATAAAGACAAACCTAGCACCGCTCGTATTAATACAGATGTAGCCCACACCAACCCTTTGCAGTACCGGTTGCTTGCCCCTTCGTCACAATAGCTCGTCCTACCGGTGATCTGACCCGACGGCAAAGCCAAAATGATCAAACATGGATTAGGCCATGACCTATTGTCTAGGTAAAATCTGGGCCAAAGTGGAATGTGGCTCTTCCAAGAACTGTCCTGTCTCGAGTCTAGCTTAGCTATCAGGATCCCTTCATCCTCCGACACGAGTAGTCTCATTTGGCACAAACACGAGGGCAGCTCTTAAAACCATAGAATAACACAATCTACTATTTTAAGCCTTGTAGGATAGATAGATGATTCTTAGAGAGACTGGAAAACGATGGGATCGTGTAGGAGGGATGCAAAAAGGGTGGACAATTGGTCCCGGAAAACGCCTTCTAAGACCAGCAGGAGGGTTCCCTGCCACTATTCTAAACCCGGTTCCAGACGCTAGTTTGGGAGGTTGTCTCCTTTGGTAACGGATGTTAAGCCAGGATCCCTCACACCTCCCTACCCGCGAGACTTAATCACTATTAGCAGAGATACCTGGTCTAGCAAAGTTCTGAGAATTTCAGCGCCGTTTATATCTGTGCAACACCTTTGGTCACGACACGACAGCTGGGTGAGTGTGGTCTGATTCGCGTCGTGTGGTTCGACTTCATCTTCACTCACATGGCCATGTTGCAGATTTTATCTCACTCAGGCAGCTCTAGCTCGTTGTGTAGATTAAGTCTTTCCGGTCACGCAATCCACATGCACCATCTGAATTCCTCGGTTGAGAGAAGTGGGGCCACTATCCACAACCTGGGGGACGCGCCCGGTAGGCAACCAAACCCCCCGGTAGTTGATACCCACAATCCGTGAAAACAGGGTCATGCATACAATAAACCCTGAGACGTGAAACTTATTACAACCCGCGGATGGTAAAAGAAGATCAGATTATTATATACCAGACATTCAACAGAGACTTGCGTATTCGATCGACACGCAACCATTGCGATGCGGAACGACGTTAGAAACAGGTACAATAATAAACATGAATGTATTCAGGCCCGAGTTGTAGGTAAAAACAGATCAGATTTTTTGAACGCTGCACAAAAAACGCGGATGCGATATGCCGGCATTATCCGGTATTATAAAGTTGCCAGTGTTGGAGAGCCATTTCCAACAACAACAAATTGGATTTTATCTGCAATAATTCCTGACCTGTCGATGGAGCTTCTATATACTTTATACTTAGATTGTAAAAAATGCTGTTCATAGCTTTCCTTTTAGAAACTTACACGCATCTAGTGCACTACATTTCTAACCTTATTCAACAAACGTGCCTATAATCACAATCTAGTTCTTGCTCTTGATATTTACGTAGATACCTGATATGACGACCTGACTTTATTGCTATCGTACAGGTGCGAGGAATTTTAGGTAATTAGTTTTAAATATTATTAATATGTTTGTTGTATTCCGACACGGAACTTAACACTTAGGAAGTGCTTTAGTAGTCAGTTTTCTATTAGTTAGAAGTCGTCCTTATTGGTACTATTTATATTATTATTATTATTATTATTATTTCGTCTTTATTTCAACTAAGCAAAACATAATATATAAAAGAAATTAAATAT
This sequence comes from Platerodrilus igneus, assembly GCA_036346225.1. NCBI lineage: Eukaryota > Metazoa > Arthropoda > Insecta > Coleoptera > Lycidae > Platerodrilus > Platerodrilus igneus. The sequence continues at coordinate 6,808,811 of JARFIW010001115.1, forward strand.
ATATATATATATATATATATATATATATTACTCATATTTAGACCAGGGTAGAAAATTAAATAATCACATCAAATAATTTTAATCACCGTGTAGAAGCTTTGGGAAAAGGTACGCGTTATTAAAAAACCGTGAAGCATAAAAATTCATTCGTTTCATTAAACATAAGAGATTTAAATCATCTACAAGACGCTTGCTATAAAAAGGAAGCAGTATTAAAAGCTCTACGTGTAATTTAATTATTCCTAGTAAAGAAACAAAGAGAAATTACGTGCAAAATTTATAAATTAAAGGGTATTATTTTAATTGGAGTTAATTGAACCGTTAGTAACATATAATATCTATAAAAACTTGTAAAAACCCAATAAAATGCAAATCGTAGAAGTGTTATTTAGAAGTATTATGTTTGAACACCTGCGTATTTTTAAAAGGCTCATTCGGCGTAAATTTGGCAGATAACAAATGGTTACAGAGAATCTTGGAGAAACCGTAGCTTAATAGTTACGGGAAATGCTAAAGGTGGGTTATTTCACAGTCCACATGGACTGAAATAATCGATAATAAAGAATGTCAATTTGCACCAATAAGAACAGGGTAGATAGAGACAGATAATATGCGCAAGACCGAGACACATATAGTAAAAGGCGTGAGTGGAGCAACGTCACTGGGTTGCGATTGGGTGAAAATAAAGGCAAAATTGAGAGGTAAAATAACATTTCTGTATAAAATTTAATTAGTTATTTCCAGACGTTGCGAGCCGTGTCGAAATTTCTGAGATTTAACTGGTGCGAGTGCAAATTTCGTAAAATCGCATGCCGGGCTGCGGAATGGGAACCTAGCATGCGAAATTCTGAAGAATTGTCCGTTTTGGGGACTAGACCGACAGACAGGCTAACCTCTATATATACCCAGGTTAATATGAACAAGCTCTCTTAGATCTTCGACTTGATTCAATGCGTTAAACAGTGCTTTTAGTTTTCCGGTTTTGATTAAATAATTTAAACAGTTTGCTCGAATATTTTGTGATTTAAAACAGCTTGTTCTTTACGTGCTACAATGAATGTAATTTAGTGCACTTAGAAAAGAAGATACAAGGTAATAAAATCTAGTATCACTGTACCAATTAGTCAAATTTGCAACGACAAATGAATACACAAAAGTAGGCAGTTTTGGCGTATATTTGTGAAAGAAGTATGAATTTCTTTGTTATTTTCGGGGTGTTAATAATTAAATGGTTCGTAAACATGACTGGATCCACAAAACAAGGTTCAGATATACACAGATGAGTTCCGGAAAAGCCCTGAAAAAACTTTAGATGAATGGTGATAGAGAAAATTTTAAAAGCGTTGAGAATCAGAAGCCGTAAATATAACCCAGTTGGAATGGTGTGATTAACAAAGGGACGATGTACATTGAAGCTACGTGTGCAGTAACCTTCAGGTAAATTATACTATTTTGTTCGAACTTTGATGTTTTGGTGTGTGTTGAATAACTTTATAATTGATTTACTTAAAATGGACAGTAGTGAAATTGTACTAACAATAAAATTTTAATTTTAAGGTGAAATTTGCTTGTTTAAGTAGAAAGGGGTATTTAGTATTGATGTTTTGGATTATGATGAAAATTTGGGTATGTCTTTGAGCTCAATTAGACGAACCTGGTTAATTAACGTAAAGGGTGGTAGATGCTCCTTTGTACTCAGACTCAGGTCTGCATATATTGTTATAGTAATTAGTAGGCATCCTACAAGGACTTTAATTCTGGATGCACATTAAAATGATAACAAATTTAATCTTGAAATTTTCTGATACTGAAATTTATGCTGAATTTTAATTTTGAAATTTTAATGTATTGTGAATATTGATGTAAATAGAGTTAACGTTGATGTTTGTGGTAGGAATGTGTTTGTTTTTTTATGAAAGAGGATGAAGGTTTAACTAGGTGAGCAGCCAAGGCGGAAAAGAGTAAAGAGGCGAGTAACAGAAGAAAGTCGACGGACCAGTTAATTTAGGAGGTTTCACAGCATTCTGGTCTACCAATTCGTGAGGCTCGAATCTGATACCGGGAATCACAGCAATATATATATATATATATATATATATATATATATATATATCCCAAAAGAACACATATGCATAGTTCAAAGGGCGAAGTTCAGATGTAAATATAACATATTATATCTAGATCTGCTCTTACACTTAACCCAATATATAAAAATACAATTACATGAATTGGCTAGTACGCATCAATATAACTATGAAAAACTGAGACAAATAATGAAAATTGACTGAGAAAAAAAAATAATTAGAATATAGGAAACTATTGAAGGAAAAGAAAAAAGAAAAAAAGAAAGAAAGGATAAGAGATTATTATTATTTGGCAGAAAACAAACGCTTCGATATTTCAATCTTAAAACGGAGTAAGTTGAGGTTTTTAACGTCCGAAGGGATGGAATTATAAAGATTATTACCTTTCATTCACTGTTCGTGTGCCACTTTTCGAATCTGGAAGACATAACTATACTACTTTCTATTGATACCTTCAACTCGAAATAAGTGATCAACATCCGGCCGCAAAATTCCTTTGACATCTGTAACTACTTCTCGGTAGCCGTTGGTAATGTTTGGAGGAGGTGGCCTTGCTAACCTCCGAACAAAACATCGTAAGCGAGTAAGAACCTACGTCGGCTATTTATTTATCGGTTAAGACAAACACGTTAGAACGAGAAAAAGGTGGATTTAAAAGGAATGAAGTTATAACACGCAGCAATGAATATCGGATTAAAGCAACAATATACATATTTAACTGAAAACAAATGCACAGTCGCAGAATTTAAGTAAAGACTGATAAATCGTGCTTAACCTACTGGAAAATTTTAGATACACCTATTGTATATAATGCTTCTGCACTTACAGTTAATAACCGTGAAAATTAATCCTGTGTTGATGTTCTTGCAGAAAAGAATGTAATAGGTTTCATTTAGTTTATTAAGATGCACACTGCAAGATAAGATCTTACAAAAGGAAGATACAAGAAGGCATTTTGCAACGGTTACAACACTTTCGAAAGTAGAACATATAAATTGTTCATGAAATCTGCCAATGGATGATATGCTCCTTATACAGGAAGAAGTAAGGCAAATGTATGAAATTCTCATGCAAGGAGTAATGAAGCATATACACATTACTGCGTGCCGTAGAATAGAGCTGATGGATGAAAGAGAACACTATTTAAAAAAGTAAAACACAGAAATACAGTCCGTTATACTTTACAGTTTGAAAATTGAGACATACTAACATCCAATTACTGGTTAGAAAGAGCACTGCAGAAATACAGTGTGCATTTAAATATTAAAATAAGAATGAAATTGAACAACACCGAATAAAAATAAAGAAATAGAAGTTTCTTGTATGTATATATAAATGTATTTTATATAAACAAGGGTTAAAAATATATGTTACTTCTTAATTACTTTCTAATTCCTGTGTTTAAAACCATCAAGCTCCAAACTGAAACCTGAAAATATTTCTGAAATGTTTAAAATTGATCCGTGAGTCTTAATTAACTCGTGATGTTGTGAGAAAAGCATGTAAAAGCATTAATTGTAATTTCCTAAATAAATATTTTCCTTAGAAGCGCTAACACATTTCATTATACGGAACAAAAACATTGTTTTAACCTGTCCTTTTACTGATTGCGCGTTTTCATGTAGTTAACCACTGAGCTTTTCTAGCGCGGGGTAACAGCATCCATCAAGGTATAACGAAAGCTTGTGGCAAACTGCTTGACATTGAAAGCGCTTTATATTGTTGACCATTGTTTTGTGGTCCAGACCTGGATTATGTCCAACGTATTTGTGGTACGTTTAGATACACGGGTAAGCATGTATGTTATTTCAATGGTAATAATAATAATGAATTTAGTCTAAACTGGAAGTTTGGATCGCTTTTCGTTTCGGTATTTTACCCAACTGAGACTGGCATTCCCCAATCAAGTCTATTTACATATTTACAGCAGTGTTTCATATCCATCAATATACATGGTTTCCGTCGCAGGTATTTTCATAAATCCAATATCCCAAACGAAATTGCATTTGCATAATCTTCCGATTAGATCCTTTCTCCCCTTTTATTACGTCCGGAATAGAATAAGGGTGTCCTCCTTTCGTTTCCGATTACAAGTGCATCCTAATGGAAAGACAATGCGCACGGACAGGTTTTAATGGTGCACTAAACTTGTAGAGTGCGTGGTTGTCTTTCATTTGCAAAAAGTATTAAGACCTAAATGAATAAAGCTACATTTTGATTTAATATTCAGTTTAATCTACACATTCGTATGGCGGAATTAAAATTAAATGTAGTGCTCGCTAAAATAAACAGCGAATAATGTAAATTGTGCTCTCTCGGGTTTATGAATTCGTTGAAAATGACTGAAAATGGGCTAGCTGGCGAGGGATGATGTCTTCATCATGATTGACACGTATGCAGTGAATATGAATATTTATTTTTCGTTTTTGGCTAGTGCTTCCGTGCCAAGTTAATTTGAATACGTTTTTGTACTGCTGTTAGTGCCAGGCATTTAATAAACGAAACTATACTAAACGTCCTTTAATTTGGACTTGGTTTTTCGAGGCAATATAATTTTAATTTTCACAAATATTTACAAAGCATCCATAGGTTACTGAAATGCCGCTACAGAGATCACTGATGATAATTACTTACAAGGGCAGAACAAGTATACTATACTTATTACCTTTCCAACTGCCTCCGTTATATTTGGATTGGTGCACTATTAATTTATATACACAAATACTAATCGACCAACTGCTATATCGTAATTTATATAGACAAAGCGTGTAGGAGCTTGCCAATGTAATTTTAGTTGTTAACTTATACGGTGTGTCCAAATTTCGAGTCTCTACATTGTGATTTCAGTTATTATAAGAGATAGAAATTGGGTTAAATGGGGAAAGATTTGGAGGAATCCAGGCCAGTTTTGTATCCGTTTACAAAATTGGTGTAAGTTGTCTGGTTTTGGAGATATTTGAAGAAAACTAAAAATGGCGGATTTTGTTTTTTTGATAATAAAACATGAATCATAAGTCGCACCATCACAAGACTTGCACATTATTAAGACACTTTTCTAAAAGGAGTATTTTAGCATGAACAGAATCATTCCACTGTCTTTTGTTTTCGAGGTGAAACAGGTGAAACAGCACGAAGGCACAAATTGTGGACTGGGTGATGCCGTACTTCCCATAATGTGTTTGTGTTAAATATTACATCTTTGCTACTCCTGTCCTGATGTGCCTCAATAAGGGCGAAACGCGTCGACAGGATGCCCTTGTGGCTAATATTGAGTCACTCGCCATTAAATTTCATTATTTGGTATTATTTTAGGACTCATTAAATTTACTTATTCTTTATATATATATATATATATATATATATATATATATATATATATATATATAAATCAAATTTAGCCCGGGGTAGAAAATTAATTAACGACATCAAATAATTTTAATCACCGTGTATAAGGAAGCTTTGGGAAAAAGTACGCGTAATTAAAGGCCTACTGTGAAGATTTAAATCATTCATTAGAATGTAAGGTTAGTATAGAATTTTATTAGATAATACGCGTTATTAAAACCGTGGAGCATAAAAATTTATTCGTTTCATTATCAATAAGGGATTTAAATTATTCACTAGACGCTTTCTATAAAAAGAAGCAGAATTAAAATGCTCAACTTGTATGTAATTTAATTGTTCCAAGTACTAAAACTAGAGAGAAATTACGTGCGAAATTTATAATAATTAATTCAATTTTTAAGTAACGGGTATTAAACAAAGTGTACAGATAATAATTAATATTTAATTAGTATTCGCTAAAAAATTAAAGGGTAGAAGTCAATGCCATTCATTATTATTTTAATTGGAGTTAATTGAACCTTTAGTAATATATAATAGCATAAAAGCCTGTGAAATCCAAGGTTAAAATACCATGAAAACAAAGCTCGGAGAATTATATTTAAAACATTCATTAGGAGCGCACACCTGCAAACTTTTAAATGTCAAATTCTAATAAATTCGAGCTGATAAACATGCAGATTCTACGTAGATTAGAACGGGCGAATGCTTTAGCACGAAATACAAAACAGCGTTTATTTAAAAGTGACGTCGCGAGTCCACGTGGATTTAAATAACAGATAGTAAAGAATATCGATTTGTACCACTCAGACCAAGGTAGAAAAGGACGGATAAAAAACGTAAAGCAGAGACACTGATAATAAAGGCGTGATTTGGAAAGCTTCACTAGAGCTACGATTGGTTGAAATAAGATGCAAACATGAGAGGGGAAAGCATAGCAGTTGGTGTGTAAAATTAATTAGTTGTTCTCGGACGTGTTTGCGAGGCGTGTGGAAAATTCTTAGATTTTTAACTTGGACGTGTGCAAATTTTAGTAGAATCGCTGTGCCGGACCGTCGAAAGGGAAAAAAGAATGCGAAATTCTAAAAATTGTCCGTTGCGAGACAAATTCGACGTGCAAGCGGGCCATTATATAAACCCGTGTTTATAGAAGTTTAGCTCTCTTAGATTTTTGATTTTATTCGATACCTTAAACAGTTCTCTCTTATATTTTTGATTTTATTCGATACTTTAAACAGTTTTGCTCTTTATTTTTTTGACTATTTAATACTTTAAGTAGAATACGTGGTAATTACGTGCTACAATAAAAGTTATTAGTACACTTAGAGAAGATAGATAAGGTAATAAAGTCTAGTAATATTTGCGGGTATTACTGTACCAATTATCCAAATTAGTAACGATAAATAAATACATTGAAGTATGCAGTTTTGTATAGCGTGAACGAATTATGAATTTCTTTGCTATTTTTCGGGAGTGAGTAATCAAATGTTATTCGTAAACGTGATTAGATCCACAAAACAAGATTTAAATATACATAGATGAGTTCCTGAGAAGCCCTGAAACAATTTAAACGAATGGTGGTGTAGAAAAATTTTAAAAGGCGACTAGGAATCCTAGGACGTAATCATAACCCAGCTGCAATGGTGGGATGAGCAAGTCCGATGTACATTGAAGCCACGAGTGCAGTAACCTTCAGGCAACTTATGCATTGTTGTTCAATCTTTGATGTTTTGGTGTGTGTTGAATATCTTTATAATTTGTTTGATAAAAAAAAATGGACAGTAGTAAATTTGCATAAACAACACATTTTTAATTTTAAGGTAAAATTTTCTTGTATAAGTAGAAAGGAGTATTTACCAGGTTTATGTTTTTGATTATGATGAGAATTTGGGTCTGTCTTTGAGCTCAATTAGACTAACCTGTTAAATTAACGTAAAGGGGTGGGAGATGCTCCCTTTTATTCATACTCAGGTCTGCACACATTGTTAACTTAATTCGTATGCATCCTACAAGGACTCTAATTCTGGATGCAAATTAAAATGATGACAAATTTTAACTTGAAATTTTATGATACTGAAATTGATGCTACAATTTAATTTTGAAATTTTAATGTATTATGAATATTGATGTAAATAGAGTTAACGTTGATGTTTGTGATAGGAATGTGTTTGTTTTTTTTTTATGAATGAGGATGAAAGTTTTAACTAGGTGAGCAGCTGAGGCGGAAAGAGTAAAGAGGCGATTATCAGTAGAAAGTCAACGGACCAGTGAATTTTGAGAGGATCACAGCAAATCTTGCCAATTCAAGAGGCTCGAATATTTTTTTTTACTCTGGTGAGGCTTTTTGTAGGTTTCACAGCAATATATATATATATATATATATATATATGTATATATTGTAACGAATATATATTCTGTAGCACTATTTTTGCAAGAATCACATCTGTACAATTTTAGTCTGTGGTATTTGATTCTCGTATTTGATACTGTTATATCTGAAAGAAACAATTCCACTATGGAACAGGAAATCATGACCGTTTTATTAACTTATATGCTTTACCCAGAAATATTTAATAATAATATACGCTCAAAAAACATATTTAAAAGGGAACTAGTCGTTTGTGTTGCCTAACCTACAGGCGGATTATACCCGTGCAGTCGTTAAAATTGCGTGAATACGGTCACGAGGTGACGCGCTACGCAGATAAGCGGTTCCGTACTTGCTCGAAATGAATAACCAAGCAGCCATTTGTATTTGAGAATGTAGTTCAGACTGCATCATATACAGATGGGCTCCCAAATTTTACATAAGTGGGGCCTCAGAATAGGCGTGCCGAAGTAGAGACAGGAGGGCTGGTCGTCTTGGGACACGGAAGATTCATTCCTGTGACTCCGGCAAGGCGCTTGATCACGCTTCTTCTTGAAATGGTTCGAGTCGGTATTTGTTAACGGTGAGTTCGCATTATTCAAATAATTTATAAAATATCTTTATTTCCTTAGCGCATGAAGTAACATACATATGAGGTACACATGAAATAATTAGAGATACAGATAAAGAGATTGGGTCGATGTTCGTTTGTTAAGAAATTACAGCTGTCGTTCGATGTTTTGTTGCAACAAAGTAGTAAGCAGATTCCAGAAAACGTGCATCGCTGTTTGATAACTAGGGGACACAGCTTTATTAAAAACATGTATCAAACCTTTCTTTTGTTATGTTTGTGAGACCTTGAGTGTGCTCACATAAATTGTAGTCGAAAATTGCTTAGTTATACTAAATTTTGTGCACAAAGAACAGCGTGGAAGATTATTGTTAAAAAATGCTATTAAAATAATTTTGCAAGATACGCGGAACATTCACATGTTAAAATGTTGAGATTCTAAAGTCCATTTCCTGCCTTTTAAAAAAAAGTTCATTACAGATGTCAAATTTTAATAAGCTCATTATACTTGGATAAGTTGAAATGTTATTTATCCAAGTTAGCTGCACGTGATTCAAATTTTTTCTAAGAAATAAATTAAACTTAATGTGAAAAACAGATGTATACCAATAAACAGATCTGAGTATTTGGTATCAGAAATTTTGTTATAAAATATTATTAAAATTAAGGTCTTGTTATGTCAAGACAGATTTATAAAGAATTCAATTATAAAATTTCATTTTTGTAATCATATTCGGAAAAAAACGAAAAGAGAGAAACTATATTAAATTTCATTTTTGGACTCAAGTTTTTTATTCCATGCACTATTAATTTTACTAAAATTTTTTTAAAGAAAATAGATCTTTGAATAATGAAAGTAGACGAATGCTGAAGTAATCTAAAAGACACAGATATGCTACAACTGATTTGTTCTAGGTATTCATTTTTGATTCAAATATCTTTGGTGTGGTAATTTCAAGATTATCCACCCGTAATTATTAACATGCTTTTTTATTAAAAAGAACAAACAGTGTCTTTTTAATTGAGAATTTGTTGTGTACTTTTTCTTTCAGGATCATCAAGATCGAAGAGGTTGTAAGTATGCTCCAGAGGTTTCCAGATGTGTTAGTTCATTAAGTTGTAAGTTTTTTTATGGGGCTTATATCCCATGAGTTTCTGTATCTTCTCATAGGAGTATAGAGTTTCTAGTATTGCCCATATAGATACAGTGGCGCTCAATTCCCCTTTTTTTATGTTAGCTTATTGTAGAGTTTATACCATCCCCACGCCCTTTCTCACTGCTCACCCTTGGGGTAGTTCTTAGACTTAGGCGCGAACAAATAAAGCTTCACTTGTATCCAACGAGTGGAAGAAAAAAAAAGGTGACAATATATATATATATATATATATATATATATATATATCTGTGGATTTATATGTTATAATGGGTGTTAGATAAGACAGATAATTATTTATGGCAGGGTACCCCATGAATATACAAGTCAACTAAAATTTAAGACGTTTTTCTAAACGATAGTATAGGATTTACAATTTACAATAAACTTGAGGGTTCATTTTGCGTCGTGGTATCATAACTGGAATTATTAATTAATATTTATTAGGTAGGAAATGTAGTTCCATAAAGGGTAGTGTAAAGACTTGCATCTTAAAGGAGTAGCGCGTAGGTTTATTAATCAGAAAGTTTTCAGATTCAGTATATAGTAAAAATCAATAATTTAGGAGGGCGAATTCTTTAATTGCATAAAGTAACTGATATTCAAAGCGTACAGATTATTTGTGTACATAATTTAGCATAGTGTAGTATAAAACGTTAAAGTTGTAGCATAAGATACGAAAAGTGTTGTCGATGAACAAGTTAAACGGCTAAGGGTTCGAAGAAAAGACCGTGCAAGCAAACAAAATATTTCTAGTAAAAATTGAACGTTGAAAATACGTTTGCGGAGTTAATTTGAAAGAGGGAAGATAATTGTCAAGGTTTTTTACATAAAGGATCGTTATAAACGAAAGGTATATTTGAGGTAGGGTGTTGAAGGTTGAATACGAATACGGATGGATATTAGATAGAGAAGTCGTGTTCTAGCAAGTATTAAAATGAGACAAAATGTAAGTGTTCGGTGACTTTAAAACGACTAGGGAAGACAAGGAAAATAGAAGGGAGATGCAGCGTGTTAGGTTTAAAGTGTAGAGTGGTTGACTTCTACAAAGACTAATAACAATGGGCATATGAGAAACGGAGATAGTTGGTTGGTCTCCAAATATAGAAACGGATAGACGATACTCAAACGAGGGTAGATGTTGTTAAGATATTACTGTACTGGTAAACAGGGAATATAAAGGAAAAGAGATATAAAATACGGGTTAGACAAAAATACAATAAACTGTTAACAGACATAGAAAATAAAGATGGGTACAAAATGAAAGACAGAACATTTTCGTATGTAAGTTAGAGTGTATTCGAGAGGAGTGTTTTAGATGCTTGTGTTGGTGTCAGTTGACGGGTGACTTCAACGAATTCGATAGCCCTTGTATATTTTAATTAGATTTGCGAAGTAAAGTGTATATTTTGTGTTCAAAATTCTGAGATTTTCTAGACGATTGGCATACGACTGCCAATTTTCCAATGAATTGTTGAAGGTTAACGGTGGGATTTTTAGAATCGACGACAGTTGAGTGTTGTTTGTGCATATTGTTTTTTGGAATTGTGTTGGTCGTTATACAAATTTACAGAGAAAGCTTGTGTGTGGTGATAGTGTTTTAGGAAGTGAAACTAGTCGGGGGGCATTTTTTGGTCTATATAAACCAACGGAAAAGGGTGAGGAGCTCTCTTATAATTTTCATTCAAGCTTCGAACAACATTAGTAAATGAGCTAAGCGACAAGTGAGTTTGATATTGTAATTGAAATCAATTAAACATGCACAAGTTGATGTAATGTTGAAATAGCAGTTTTAAATTTTATAAAATATATTTTGAAAAAGCGAAGCATGTTGAACAGTAAGTAGAAACTACTTTTTTATTTTGCTTGTTTGTGCTTGTTGAACACTTAAATGGAGTGTGGATGTTGACGGAACTTAGCAGATGTACGGAGAATTGGAGTTACCGTAGATTGGGTAAATAGAAATTTGGGTAGATGATTGCTGTCCCACATGGCGTGAGTCAACTTAGGATAATTCTTGTACGTGCAGTCATTAATGACAGATACCTGTTTGTGCTACATTCCAGGTACTTGAATTTTGTAAAGACATTTGTTTTTTGTGATTATTTAGTGTTATGGCATTCTGTGCTTTTTTGGGTGTATTTTGTTGAATTATTTGAAAATATGTTTATGTAGAAATTTGTATTATAAAATAATTGAGTAATACCTGCTTATGTAAAAAGTAAAAGGTTTATAGGTGTTTTTAGTGCGAAAATTAGCACACATGTACAAAAAGGTTTACTATGAGCTTTTATTAGACCAAAGATTTAAAGTAAGGTTTATGGATAAGTCCAGTTACTTTATTGAATTTATGGATGAGTAGAGCTGTAGTGCAAATATTAGATTGAAAAAGAATTATTATAAAATGAGGATGATTGTGATGCAATCTATGTGTGAAATAATTATTAGATAAAGTTTTTTTTTATTGTATAGAATTTTCGGTTGGAATATATTGTGTTGAATGTTTGGTATAGTAAGAACCACGAAAGAAGTCCTCCACGTCATAGGTTTCTAACTCAATTCAAAACACACGTTTAAGATTATTTAAAAGCTTAACTAATAAATATGATAAAGATAGTAATACGATTTGTACGTGTTTTAATTAAAGATATACGTGAACACGTTCATCTGAGAAAACGACAGAGAGCAGTATATGTCTGTATGTTGTGAACTTTATATACTAAACAGGATATCCCTTGGTAATATGAACTAGATGCTACATTGACTTAAAATTTTCAACTTAATTCGTACGAATACAAGTGATGACGCAGACGACTTCTTTCATGCTTTCGACTATAGTCGAGTTTCCTTTGGTAGAAAATAGGGTGATAATTTTAGGTATAAGTAGCAGAGCAGCAGTGGCGAACTTTACAGAAGAAAAGTTAGGCGACCAGGAAGGTAGGTGATCCAGCACTTGTTTACAGGATAACTCCGTAGCATTTATAGCAGCCCAAGCGAGGGGCTTCAATCCAGCTTAACTTCAGATAATTTTATCGTGTCCACTCAGGGGGTTAATGCAGAGAATATATATATATATATATATATATATATATATATTGTTGTGGATTAAAGGTTAAATTTAGGGTAAACAAAATTTCAACCACCCTGTGTAGAGAAAAAAACAAATTATTTACGCGCAAAATTTATTTAATTCATTTAGGGAGAACGGACAAGTATTGACGTATTTTAATTAATAATTGAAAGGTTAAAAAGTACATAAAGAAAAACAGTTTCAAAGTAAATAGTATACGCATAATTAATTAATTTATTTTAATTCAACACGTAAAAGCATAAAGAAAACCCACTAGGGTAAAAAAATCAATAATTCCAAAGCAAAAGTTCGTTGTAACAAACAAACGTCAGTGGTATCTGATACGACGAAATATAAAATCTAAGAATTGTTGTGCTAAACAGTCGATAATTAACAAACACCTGCGTTTTTAAAAGGGGTTACACTCGTCGAAATTATGAGCATATTAAGACAGGACTTCATAGAAAATATTTTCAACCGTCAGTTTGGTTTGAACAACAAGCTAACAAAGTTCTTAAAGAGCAAGGGAAATGCACAATCGGTTATATACTACAGATAGAGACAGGAATAAAAGCGTTGATATTGAAAACACACGTACTATATCCACGTGGAGTAAAGATGGGCTGTCAGCAATATCGATTTTCTATAACTCAAGTGGGGTTTTGAACCCGACAGCAGTCATGCATCAGACAGAGATAAAGATAGTACAAGCGGGGTTTTATGATGACAGCGAATATTATTATTAGTTAAGAACCGATAGTTTTACAAACGTAGACAAACGCGACAGGTGGGAGCGATTTCGGATACGTTCGGCACGTAGACGGAGTAAATTTCAGGAATTTTCAACACGGTTGTATCAAAATTTGTAGAATCTAAATTTGAAAATAAGCTTTTCACGTGAAGTGTGTCCGGGGGTAGCATTTTGAACTAATATAAATACTGAATAGAAAGTATTAACGCTCTCTTGTCTCTTTGTCTTCACGTCGCTTCTATACTACTTTACTACGATAGACCAACATTATAGTAGAGTTTTGGTTATGTGAGTACTAAATATGTTCATAATACAGTAAATATAGTGCTAGCACGTGTAAATTATTAGTAGTGGCCTTCTATTTATTAACGCGAAATACGTGTAGTGTATATTAAATTAATAGAGGTCTGGCTACTACTATACTAAGCTACAAAATCAATAAATGGAAGTATAATATATGTGGGGTAAGCATCACAAACAACCAGGGATGTAGGCTGATATGGAATGGTACTTTGAAACGAGGCGCTTGGCTCGTAAATTGGGGTTATCGTCTATGAATCCGCTGAGTATCACAGCGCATGGTCACGAAGCCAAGGGGTTCTGGTAATCGTCGTCAAAGAAATGGAAGCCTGAAGCATTCTCCAGGTAATTTATTTCAAATTTCTGTTGTCTGATAAACTTTTGTGAAATTTTGGTGCTGTATGAGTGAATTTTGGGGTTTATTTATGGTTATATAAACTTATTGAAAAAGATACATATACTGGACAATTTATTGGGGTTTAAATATTGAAAAGGGGTGTATTTAAAACTTACTAAATTTTATTCTGAATATAAATTGGATTGTAAAAGGTAAACGGGTCTATAACTTTTGTATTAATTTATGCAAGGTAAAAGGCATATACAAAATAAACTGGGTTATTATGAGCTTACCATACTCCAGTGTACAGTCAATGTAGGGTAATATGCAGGGCCCATCTACTCATATTTTACTGAATTTGTTTGCAAATAATTAGAAAAACGAGGACTTTAAAACTTATTACATTTTGAGTTTGTAATTAATGTACCAAACTGTTTTTATACATGTGAATAATTTGTCTGTAAATAGCGGTGAATAAAAGATTGTATGATTGTTGTATTATTAGGTGATTTTATTGATTGGTGTGCGAGTGTGAAGGAAGAATGGTTGTATATTTAGGTATCCGAGAAGAGGCACAGCTGAGCTAGCCAGGGAAGCTGCTGATGATTTTTGAAGCAGAAATAATAAGGGTAAAAATTTTTTTTGAAAATAATTTGATGACACTGGCTCGATGTTAAAAGTTTAATCCACGATTACACAGCAATCTTATGACGCCCAATTCGTGGGGCTTGAATGGTTGTTAGGAAAAGGTTCGAGTGTTCCCGAGACTATCCCAGATACCACGTCAATATATATATATATATATATATATATATATATATATACAGGAGAAGTAAGTATAATGAGTCGTAAATTAATACAAAGTAAAACAGAATTATTGGCAAGTGACTCAAATTTAGCCACGAGGGAATCCTGTCGACGCGTTTCGCCCTAATTAAGGCTCAACAAGACAGAAGTAGCAAATTTGTAATATTTAATACAAACACATTATGGGAAGTACAGCATCACCTAGCTTACAGCATCAAGTTTTATAGACCTTTAACTGTTTAGATGTAAATTTACAAATTAGTTTTGAGGACCTAGTGCTTCCGTTTATGAATTCATTTACTGGTGAATCTATAGATAATTAGGCTTAATTGCAGAAGCTGTCTTGTCTGTCATATCTTATTGTGGTGCATATGGGTCCAATCTACACCAATTGGAGCCCACACGATATTTATTTTTTGTGTGGTATCAACATCTACGACTCATTCTGCTGCTAGTTCGGAAGCAGTACTGTATTCGGTACCGTTCCTGGTTAGGGTTCAATTTTATCAGAATACCCACCCAACCAAAAGGTATTAAGAATATCCAACCAGTAGGTTTTCCGACGTTATTCCTATCCACCACAAATCTGGCTATAAATTCTTTAATATTAATTACTATTTAAACGTTTACATATTATCCAATTAGGAGTCAAGCATTATTTAAAATGGATAATGAAGGCTCGCGCTTTATCGTATGGTTGTTTGAACTTTGCTCAATATGACAGCAACATAAGATCGTTTCGTTAGTTTGTCAAATCGGAGGGCACTCGCTCTCAGTTCTTGAACAAATAACATATCAGCCTTAGGCACATTTATTGATATTGAAGATGTGTTTGGTGAAACCACCTTCACAAGCATTGGCATAGTCCTACGAGCACATGGAGCTGAGGACACCTCTGACAGCTATGCAGTTTATAGTTTACCGCCATGTACATATTATTATTGAAAACACTTCAGTAGTTATGACGGTAAGTAAAAGCTGTCCTCAGGAGGCGTGTTATCATAACTACTATGGAATCTAATAGTAGACAGCCTTCTCCAACGTCATAATGAAACAGGTTTCTACCGATAAGTTATGCGGGCGACATAGCTATTGTGGTAGTTGGCAAATTCGAGCAAGTGCTGCGTATTTAGATGCAAGCAGCATTAAAGATTATGGAGCACTCGTGCTCCAATAACTCTCTGGCCATCAACCCCATAAAACGGAGCTGGTGCTGATCTCTAATAAAAGGAAGTTAATGGTAACTAGACCGCCATTTTTTCTAACCCAGCCTTTTTCGGAAGAGATCTACTATCTGGGCGTTATTATTAACAAGAAGTTGAATTGGCCCACACATCCACAAACCAAAACTATGAAGGCCAACTTAGTGTTTCGGCAATGTAAATATGCCATAGACAAATTTTGGAGTCTCACATCAAAGGCTGTTCTGTGGCTATATACCACGGTAGTTAGACCAATGCTTTGCTATGCAGCTTTAGTCTGGTGACTCAGGACCAGGCTAGCCTATGCAGCTGAACAGGTAACTTATATCCAACGATTGGTCTGTCTAAGCATTACGGGCAGAATGCGATCCACGCCCATGTAAGCTCTAGAACCCTTTCTAGGTCTCACCCCGATAGACGTGCATGCGGAGAAGATGGTACTGGGACGGCACTTAGACTGCGGTTCAACGGACTATAAATAAATAGACACCACAGCATAGTAGCGGAGGCGGTGCGCAACATGCTTCTCCTGGGAAGAGTGGTGGACTCGATCGTACCCACAACGATTTTCAGGCAGCGCTTAAAGACTTGTCTTAACTCTGATAATGCGTCCCCAACCGAGATTTCCATCTACACAGGTGATTCCAAAACAAATAAAGGTACAGGGGCAAGCATCTTTTCATATGATATAGACCATCATAAAAGTGTCGCATGGTACAAGCTGACAAATGTTTTCCAAGCAGAAGTCATACTCATCATGTCCTATGCTGACGCTATTCTGGAACGTAGAATGGCTCTTATGAGCCTAAATAAGCAGTAGCTGCTCTCAGGGGCGGTGCTACAATGCTATCGTATTCCTGAGATTTCTTTCTAAAATAACGACCTTAAGTTAGTTTGGATCAACGTGCATTCAAGACTATATGGCAACGAACTGGTAGACGTTGACACGAAACAAATTTTTTTTTACCCTGAGTCATCGATTCCTATATCGCCAACTGCAATGTTTCCATAATAAAGCAAACAACCCACCACCGTCATAAGAACAGGTGCCCTTGTACGGCAGGTTGCTGACAAACAAAAATGTTTATTAAATTTTCCATCACTGAAATCGAAAATTAGGTCATATGTTTGCCGTGAGAAAAACTACGGGTGTTGGTCGATATTCTGATTACGCATTGCAAACTAAAGAAGCATCTGCATAAAGTAGGTTTGCCAGACGACCCCACCTGTCGCGGCTGGGAGGAGGAGAACAAGACGCCGGTGCACATTCTGTGAGCATGACCGACACTCACCCTCTCAGTTCTTGCATTTAATCACGCCTAAAATGAGTGTCCTCCTTGTTCACCCATACTATTAGCACGTGTATATTCTGTTATCTGATGTTTCTCGCAGTTGATGCATTCAGCAATTTATTACATTAAAAAATTAACATTGTTGTAGTATTTAGTTAGAGCACTTGTAAAGTTGTCTTTATAAATTACACATAGCGTCGACATATTTTAAATTCTTTGTATAAAATTAATTTTATCAAATCCGGTTACAATTTAAACAATAACTACAATTCTTTGTTTCAATATAATTCTAAAATTAATCATCTTTAATGGAATGCATGGGAATATTTTACTAAGTACGCTATAACTAGATAAAATCATCGTTATATTAACACAATAATGAGTAGTTCCATTTCTATCTGACCACTAATTATTCTAAACGACTTTGATCAACTAGGTTTATAACAGGGAGCATTAGAAACCATCAACCCTACACTTAACAAATACATGTGTACATCCATTGTTCGCTTCAAAATAACGCAATAGTGCTACAATTTAATAAGATAAAATTATAACTTGGGTTTTTACGCAGTAATCATTTGTTCATTTCAAATCGACCTAGTAATTAAAAGATGAAGATTCAAATCCTGTCCGAGACTTTATATTTTCCTTATTTCAATTATTAAATTAATTTGAAATGATCATTTAGGTCTTACCTGAGAGTCTAGGTTATAATTTCATATTATTAATAACTGTTGTTTAAACTGTAACCGGACGGGATGAAATGAATTTTTATACAAAAAATTTAAAACCATTTAGAAGTCATGGAAATTTATAAAAATAAGATAACGTTAACAAGCGTAACTATATAGTACAACAACGTAAATTTTACAATGCAACAAATTGCCCAATGCGACAAACGGTTAAAATATCAGGTAACTAAAAAAAATACACGTGCTGATGTTGTGGACAGACAGAAAAGACAAAAAAGGCGTGATCAAATGTAAAGCTGACATAAATAATCGTAACAATGAAAATGGAGAGGCCACGGAGTTAGTACATTATAATTTAAATAAGGGTCGCTATGCCTGCGGCTACGTCTCCAATGCTCCACCCGAAGGTACTATATTGAGTCACGGAGTTAGTACAGTAAGGCTTATCAGTCGACTAAGGGGGGGAGGGTGTTATTACACATCGAACGGGTAAAAAGCAGACATATTGCGGTAATCCGTTCAAGGAGGTTAGTCGAAGTGAAACAGTTCAACTATAGAATTGGCCCGAGTAGTTTCAACGAAATTTAAAGTAATCGACACCGGCCTCTACGACCGAGTATCAAAATTGGGCGGTTACTATTTCACTCAACGTTGACTGGTTAGGCCGATGGAGGTCGTTTTAGACTACAAAAACTGTTACGCTTGCCCGCCCCTTCATAGAAAATTAAAATAATCGATTTTACGTCGATTGAACCCGTAACAAGCTAATGTCGTAGTTTCAAATATTAACTTGCTTTGTGCAACTGCCTGAAAACCTGACATCAAAATTGATCTCTTGTTCACCTCAAGAAATAAGATCATGAAACTTCAAAAATCTAGAAGCGTTGTGAGTATATTATGAAACATAAATTATTATGAAACATAAATGAAACGTCCCCCAAATCGCGATAATTATATACAAAACAAAAGAGTGATTCTATACAAAATCAAAAAGCGTTACAAAATCAAAACCATAACTTAACAAAATAAAAATTATACCCTTCTCATACTCTTAATCAAATTCATAACATAAAACAAATAACGCAAGGTCACCAATTCTTAAACCCCGCAGTTTCTTTTATGATTGAATAATTATTAGAATAAGACAGGTATAATAAAAAATCAAATTTGCAGCTTTTAATAAAAGTTCATCATAAATAAAACCCCAAAATGAAATTATCCTTGTCACATGAGAAAATAAAAATATCTTATTTGACAAAAATATTTAATTTAATTAAAACAATAAAAGTTTAGGCTTCACAACCATATGTTAAAGAACAGGTAAGTCCCATAAAAATGTTCTCAAATTTTAAATACGTGGATATAACTCCCAACCCTTTGTACATCATCTATTTTTAATTTTCGTTCAATTATAGCATAATAAATATTTTCCAACACAGTCCTATTTAAAATTTCCTCTGTTACTTGTTTAATTTGCTTAACTTTAGCATTTAAAATGTATAGCATTTGCAAACAGTGTTATAAATTTTAATATGTATTATTACATGCCAACCAGCATGTATCACGTTAGATTTAATTTGTAAATAAATTGCCGCATATTTTTAAATGAATACGTTAATTTCCGTCGTCCCTGACAGCCGCGTCTGCGCAAAAAGATGCGGAATGCGCGCGTGGTGTTATAAGACGCCATTAAGTTACGAGTCATCGACGACGCAACAACTATCTTGGTGTGGTGTGTCTTTTCTTTTTAGGATGTAGGTTCCTTCTACCTTTTATCTTTTGTAGTACCTGTTACCTAATCCTGTCATTCCCTTACGAGTGCAGTAAAAGGAAGAACGGGTCGTAATTTGATTCAACAAGGCGTGAACTAAACCCATCCTGCAAAATCATCGTGGGACCCTGAGACTAATATCCAAATGCCACCATGTAAGTAATTTGTTTTGATTTAAATTGTGCTTGCAAATTGACTTAAAAAGTGGTTGCATCACTTTTAAAACGTGGCCGGTATCAGTTAGAAATATGGCGGGAATCATACCGCGAGTATAACAATTGCGTAGTATAACAATTGCCCAAGTGGCACAATGGCGCTCTTACACGTGTTTGTTGAAAATTAAAATCCGTTGTGTGTAACTTTTATTGTAACTTGTAACATATTAGCTTTGAAATTTTCATGTTTTTTTAGAAAAAGTGGTTTGTTCACTCAAAATCGATAATTAAATAAGTTTTATTTCTAGTGACTTTTGATATTTAATATGGCAACCTTTAAATTTTAGTTCCCTGCTACATTAGATGGAGCATTAAATGTCAATTTAACTGGTTGAAATTGTTACCTTGGTTACTGGTTGTTTATTTTCACTAACCTTAAAAATGCAGTTTCAAGTTTAGTATAATTTACTTTTCTTTACAAAAACAGTTGTTTAAATGTTCCTTACAAAAACAGTGTATTTATATGTGATATGTGCTGGACAATTATTATCTAACCTAATTTGGATTAAACTAAAATGTGTTACCTTTGGATGTAAATAATTCCTCCAGTAAGTAATGTTATTCCTATATAACTTATTACTGTAGAACCTTTATTTGCCACTCATTATGCAAAATTCTTAAAACTCAGTGGTTAAATACTTGTCTTGATGTGATTTTTTTAGATGACTAAAACTTGCTTTTCTGTTTTAAATCTTAGTATAACTATTACATATGTAACTGGTGTTTATTAAAGTAAACTCAACTTAAATAATTAACTACTTTTTTGCGGATTTCTTTTAGAAAAAATTTATTTCCTTAAAAAACTATTGTCGTTTAATTGACTTAATCGTATCTTAGTAATATCTATTTCCTATACAGTAATATGATGAATCCCTCACATCTTAAGTCTATTGAAACGATCTTCGAATTGGAATCACGCAGTATCCAACCTGCGTTAAATCAAAACGACAGGCGTTTGCAATTAAAGGCCGTATTGGCGCAGGAAGCTGACGGACAATTAATTTCTCGTACACTAACTTCCGATTTATCACAAAATACCTTTGAGATTAAACAATCTCTAGACAATATTAACAATATAGTTTATAAAACCAATCCAGGACTTACAGATTTAGAATTAAAACGTATTAGATCTCGTATAATACATTTAAAGCAATGTGTAGACTTGTTACCATTATTTAAGGATAAACAGGCTAATGAAACAAAGCAAACTCTCTTATCTGACGTTTTCTTAACTGAAGGAATAATTCTCGAAAAACTTAACTTAGATTCAGATGAAAATGTGCTATCTGCCTCCCCTAATCTTACAATTTCGCAACCGAGTACCTTGCCTTTGAAATCTATACCCGTGAATAGATGGGGGTATATCTTTCTCGGGCTTTCACTACCAAATTTCCTTAATGTCATTCCTAGAGCGCGTCAATGATTTTAAAATTTCTCGTAACTGTACAGACCAAGATTTATTTCTCTCAGCAGGAGAATTATTTTCTGGCTCTGCTTTGATTTGGTATAGAAATATACAAAACCAGATCTCTGGAATGAAATACAAAATCGTACCCAGGGACTTAACGAAAACGCAATCTCCTTTATTACCTCAATTGAAGCTTTATATAGCAGATTAGATAAAAAAACCACCCGAAACCGAAATTATTGACAAACTTTTAAGAAATCTAAATCCATATTTTTCTGAACGTTTAGATTTAAAACAAATAAATCTCTTTTTTACCTCAATTTAAAGATTTATGCCGCTCTCTTCAAGAAGTGAAGTTACGTATAGATAAATATCGTCCTCCCCCAGCAAAACCATCCGGCCTATTATAACCAGTAGGGTAGCTAAGCCGGTTTGGCAACAGAGATCCACAGCAAGATATGTATACGCCGGTTCGAGAACAATATGAACAGCTAAGCCGCTTTGGGAAACAAAACGTGCAGCAAGATATGTATACGCCGTTTTGAGAACAAAATTGTCTTTGTGTGTAAATTTGTTGCGTCGGGGGGTCGTTAGGTCTTTGGGGTGTGCGTTCGGCGGGGTCGTTAGATTTTGTCGTGGGGTGGTGCGCGTGCGCTGGGGTGGAGATATTTTCTTAAGAAATTTTTAGCAGCGTTCCCGACGTTAAATATTAAATATTAAATTTTAAAAATGTTGTGTGTAGAAAATGGAGTTCACGTGTTGGTTCGTATTTTCTGGGGTAGGTTAAGCTAAAAATTAAAACACCGCTGTGAAGAATTTTTAATATTAGGCAAACGCGTGCAAGTGGTAAAGAGTGTTTTAGCTCTCCTCATAAGCTGCGTTTTGTACGAAGTAGCAAATAAAATTGAGAAAATATACGAAATGTTATATGATGGAGGTCAAATTTTAAACGTTTGCAGGTAAAATCTTGTAAAAAAGAAGTCGTTCACATCTCGCAATTTCAATGTCGCGATAAAATACTAAGAATTTGCATGCAGTCGAATATAACAACGTGTTTTTATCTGGCAATATATATGTAAATCACGTCGACATTCGACTTTTAATATAATGTATTTAATTAACATAAGGTGTGTTTGCAAAAACATTTCAAGACAAGTATGTCGTATATTGCCTTTTGGTTACATCATCCCAAAATAATTTATACAAGTACACTGAACTTGCAGTCGGATCTAACATATAATCTTTTAATTATACCCGTATGAATTTAAAATATATGCAAATTATACCAATTTCAATGTCACGATAAAATAACAAGAATTCGCAGTCGAATATAACCTCGTGTTTTTTTATTGAAATTATAGCTCTCTGGTAATATATATGCAAATCATTCAACTTTTAATATAATGGATTTAATTAACATAAGGTGTGTTTGCAAAACATGTTAAGACTATTTCCGTCTTGGTATGCAAATTATACCACCTTTCATAACGATTTATTTGACTCTCAAATAAAAAATTAATTTGATCTTATATCAAGAGGTGTTCTTGCTTACATTTTAGGAATTTGAATATATTTAAATATTTAAATGTAATTATACATTTAATTTATGTGGCAATAAAAATTCTTTTACTTTTAGCGGTTTGGTGATTGTATGTAGATGACGTATTAGACATTGTATATATATAACTCGTTTAATTGCACAAACGTGATAAAAAATTTATAGGTTATGCAAAAACGTGCATGTAGTGAAAAATTTAGCGGTGATCTTTAGAGCTTCGTCATTGTTTTTATTCTCGTTGCTTTAGTTAATTAAAGAGAGATTTTTAGGTTAAGCAAAAATAGGAAATGTGGTGGATGACATAATCACTTTCAAAATGATGAATGGTGGGGGAAGGGAGCTTCTAAACGTGCCTAAACGGGGCTCTGCCCCATTATTTTTGTATTAAATTTCAAAAGAATAGGAGAAATTATTCGACTCGTATTTTATAATGGTTTAATTTAAAATATTGGCGTGTGTGCAAAAAAACATGTTAAGACAGGTCACTCGTTCTGAACTCGTACCCGGATCTATATAACCTTTAAATGTATGCAAATAATGTCGTTATTTAAAACGTGGTGAAGAATTTGGATGGAGATGTACTAATTCTCAAATGCGGAATGGTACTCCATAAGGCGTTCTGAACGGAGGTTTTGCACGTATTAGGTGATTGAATACTTCGGAGATTTTTAGGTTAAGCAAAAACGTGCACGTGCTGAAGAATCCCCCGAGATTTTTAAAAAAATATTTTTGTATTAAATATATAATTTTAAAAAGAAACACACAAAATTTGAATGTTTTATTTATATTAGTTTCACTTACCAGCTTATTTTAATTACATGCTAATGAGTTCATATATTTTCATACAGTTTGATTGATTCACTGCCGAAACAAAACATTTTTTACACAGCTGACAATACTGGGTGTCGTTTTTTCAATACAATATCAATAACTATTTACAATACAGCTGAATACTGAAATGTAAAGTAACTTTCACACATTTACCTACGTGTACTTAAATTTAATTGAATTCTAAAAAATATATGCATATCTATGGCAGGCAACCCAGCATACACCAATTATATATTCTTAGTGTAAAATTTTATTGTTAGGTGAATAACCAGCAATTTATTATGTAATATTTATTGCTACAAGCATGGTAATAATAATTTGCAATGTGCAAAATACCTCTTTTTGTTGTTAAAAGACCGATTTAATTAAACACTATAAAAAGATTGTGAATTATTTATTCTAGTTAAATTTTACAGTGCTAGAGACACTAATTATTATTAGTACTAGATATAGGTATAACAAAATTTGTATTCCAGATGATAGTATGTTCAAAGGATATTATTATTTAAAAGACTCTGTAAACATGATTAGTGAAATTATTAAAGTTAAGGAATGTAAAGCAAAAATTTGTCCATAAAAGCAAATATGTTTTCTAAAAGATATGCATAACTTGCGGATCTAAACGTTTCAACATTTCGCAAACTGAGATAAATATTACTTATTTCTTTGCAAAAAACGTTCATATAACGCCCTTTAACAACCGCGTTCAGTAAAGTGCATGGTAGTTAATGACCTCGGCGATTGTGCTATTTATAGTATAATTATAACAACATATCCCCATATGTAAAATTATATGGTTCTGGTTTATACCTAAAACAACTATTTTGCATTATATTTTGTTGATCCTGGCAGAATAAATTACAAGTATAGCTACGTTGTCAATACATTTTTATTTTCAAACTCGTTTTAATTATTGTAGAATTTAGTACTTATAAATAACCTACTTTAATTCAATAAGTTATTCTTAAATTAATAATTATTGTCAAGAGAAATATATACACATATGGTAAATAATTGCAAGAATGTCTATAATATATCTGAGTTTTAATTCTGTTAAATGGAACATATGACAACAAGGTAACTTCAAAACATTTTAGCATAATTGTCAATTACCAAAATTCACAATTTTCATCTTATATCAACAAATGTTATTAAATTGATGCTAAACAATAAAAATAATACCGTTATATTTCAAATCATTTTAATAGAATTACGCAATGTTAAGTCGTTATTAAAAATTAATTTAAACAGAGTTTTATTGTTATCGCCGTCTGTTGAAGAATCGTAGCAGAATCTGAACTATATCGCTTTTACAAAGCATGTATTCAAGATCACATTTAGTTAGTTTCAAAAACTTTTCATCATTGTATACGACTTGTTTTAACTTGCAGTAGGTATCAATGACCGAATCAACATTACCACCCGAACATGGTTGACAACTTTAAATTTTATTTTCCTATTACTTTCAAGGTATTAAACATTGGTATATATATAGATTTAGCGACATCAGGCAACCTTTTCTTAATCTTCGTTGGGAATTAAACCACTCATAGTTTTTAAAATCATCTTTCTTTACGTTTCGATCCATGACCTAGGATCGTTGTCAAAATTGTCAAAACCACAACAATCATAAAGGGAGTATTTATCAGGCAACATATTTCTCGCATGGCTATGACAGCTTTTTGTGCTGTATGTAGAGTAATGATTAACGTTATGCTCTTTTGATTAATTTGCAATTTACCGGGCATGCATCCTTCGTTAAAAGTGAAGGATATTCCCATAGATAATTTGAATAACAATCTATCACCACCAACACACCTCTAATTGGATTTTCCTTAAATATATTGCTCAAATTCAACAGAGTCGCCTTGCCAGAGATCATCTCGAGGTTGTTGATTTGTTAATGCTGTTACAAAAACTAGTGGGGGTATTTTGATGAATGTGCCATAAAAGCTAGGTACTTGGATAGATCTCGCAGTGAGTGGAACAACAACGATAGTGGTGCGAAGTTTTCAAGTTAACATGGACAATGTACTGTACGATTTGTTCGAGAGTGAACAACGCATTTTACACCAACATCTGAAACATGCCATAGTATTGAATGATGTAGACAAAATCAAACGTATACTGTTCAGAGTAGGTGTTCATGTTCCCTTTAAAGCCTTCAAATGGCTAACGCTGACCAATGATACATCCATTGATGTAATGGACATGCTGTTTAATCAACAGAGTAGGTGCGATCAATTTGTATCAAACTTCATTGATGCTTGCAACGGCAAAACAGAGTTAAAATGTCATCAGGTGCGCGGTGTACTAGACGCAATAGAGAGTAATTATAGTTTGAGCGATGTATATTTCCTTGAAGAATTACTAACCAACCGAGCTGTATTGAGTACGAAGGCATTTCCTATCATGAATATAAAATGCAACTATAAATCACTGGTCACAGCGATTGACGATATGATTGTAGATGTTGTATATTTCGCACAACCTATGGTATTAGAAAAGTATTGAAGTTAATTTTAAAGTATAAGGTAAATTATAAGTACCAACCTAATGTAGTTGGCCCTCATAGAACAACATATAACTGGCTCCTCAAGAATTTGGCAATGGAGGGCTCAAAACAGCAACCAGGATGGACGTGTGGTCCGGATTCGGGAAAATGGCCATCAAATAGTATAGATGATTATAAAAAAGTGTATATGCTATTAAAGTTATTGTTTTAGTTTAATACTATTTTTTGTATGTAAATCATGCCATCTTGGTAGTCTTAGCTGATGCGCTATAGATAGCACTTATTAGATATAATGGAGGATGCTATTGTACGTGTCGCATACCTTTTACAATGAATATATATACCTCGAGTGTTGGTCAAGTACGGGGAGAAATTGTTAGCTGAGAAGGTAATGTGTTTTTACCTGCTTGTTATTTACACATATTCACGGACATCGAAATACTCAAGTTCAACCAAAACAGCGAAAATCAACCTACATCAACGTTTTGCGCTTCGGGCATGAGGAATTATAAACAACTTTCTTGACGTAGAACTAGTGTAGTAATTAGTAGTACATAGATGTAATTTGTGTGCGTGTGTGTGTGTGTGTGTCGCTATAATAAATCATATAACAGTAAAAAAATTTTTATTGATGAATGACATATGATGGTAAACAAACACGTAACAGCAAATCTACAAAATATGATTTTTGGATATCCAACTATTATGGCTAGAATCTAAATTTAACCATTTCACATATACTTGATTTTTAACTCTCTTCAATACTTTTTCCACTAAATATACATCCGGATAGTGTGTTCGTTGAAGTTCTTCTGCATAGAAGCCGCCTAATATTGGTTGTCCTCGACTATCGCGCAATAGGTACGTTAAAGGATTAGTCAAATGCACTTTGTACACCGTAAAAATTTCGTTAGACCAATTTGGTGTGTATCCCTTGGTAAATTGGCCTCTATGTTTACTAATGCGAACATGATCCCCAACAGAAAATTTTTTACTCTTTAAGTTAACTGTTTTGATCGTACTGTACACTGTATTAAAAAGTTTGCGTTCATTGCGTTTTGTCACATCTACAGGTCGCATGCCGATTGTTCGATGTTTGGTGTTGTTATATGCAGTCACGAGTGAGGATAGTATATTCAGCCATAGATACGAACCATTCAAACTAAATTGTTTCCACATTTTTGACTTTAAGGTACGATTAACGCGTTCTACTACGCAAGCTTTTTATTGCTGTACACACTATAATGTGTAATCTCATATTTTTCCATTAAAGCCTTAAATGTTGAATTATAAAATTCTTTTCCCAAATCCGTTTGAATGTACCGTGGAATACGATGGTCTTTGTTGAAAATTGATTGAAAAGCGTTTGAAACAGCCTTACCCGTCTTGCGCTTAACCGGTACGGCCCATAAGTATTTAGAAAATACATCGATAACAACTAGAATGTATCTAAATCCTTTATTTATCTTTGCATATGGGATCATTTCCACCAAATCGGCTTGAAACAGCTCGTTTAATCCTTTTGTGATTACATGTCTTCTTGGAAAGTTAATGCGAGCAGGCTTATGTAACTCGTGGACGATTTGCTCCTTTACAGACATATTGCTAATATGTGTGTGTGTGTGTGTATGGTTGACGGCTATATGCGTGCGTTTTAAGTTTCTCTTGCAACTGTTGAATATCTGCTTGAATTCGTGCAATGTCTATTCTAAATTGTGCTTTCACTTGTTGAATAGCAGCGTCTAATGTCTTATATATGCTATTCATAGAATCATCTATCCGTTTGCTTACGATTTGTGCAACATTAGCGTTCACAGTGGCTGGAACAAGGTTACGCATCATCTCTTCAAAATGGTTAAAGTCTGATCTTGTAACATACTCGCTCGAGAATTGTGTTATCATACTGTTTGTTGTCTCCTTCACAAGCGTGCCTATATACTGCTGAATAGTGGAACCACTTCCAAGCGTTGGTTCGCCCTCTTGCTGGTGTAGCGTTGCTAACCGCGATTCTAAGTACGCTTTCGTGACTGCATCATCATCTTCTTGTGGTGTAGCGACGCGCGCTAATCTCATGTTGTCAAAATCGTAGTAATCATCATAAGAAATATATGAAGCACAGTCAGACGCATGTCCAAACTTGTCGATAACCATCGTGATAATGAATAACAAGTCGCACAATCTACGCTATTATACGCAATTCGCGTAATTCTTCCATAATCGATGTAATTTCGTTGGTGTGACCGGTGTTACCTGCATCTTGCGAGGCGACCAGAAGCTTGAGCCGTTCGCACAGTTCGTTGGGATCATCAAAGTATACATACTCTAGTGGCTTCTCGTTATAATCCATGAGTAGACCACGACCACTCGGGTTTATAGTTTGCTGTCGTAAGCTATACATTGCATTACTTCTTTTTAATGTCCGCATAATCGTTAATTTCTTTAAGTGAGAATTTACCCAAAGGATTGAGAAGGAACAGTTGCTCGTACAACCCTTTGCTACCGTTGTAGCA
Organism: Platerodrilus igneus; assembly: GCA_036346225.1. NCBI lineage: Eukaryota > Metazoa > Arthropoda > Insecta > Coleoptera > Lycidae > Platerodrilus > Platerodrilus igneus. The sequence continues at coordinate 6,837,589 of JARFIW010001115.1, forward strand.
AAATCGTTCTACACACCTTTTCACCAATCCCGAAGATAATGTCCGAATCACCAATCATTAATTTTCCTGTCTCCGGATTATAACGTACTTTATCCCTGCGCAAGTGCTCCGTGTCATTGTTATAAATACCAGTAAAGTTGGAAAACAGATTATCGACATAGTATCTTACCGATGGTAAGAATCGTTGTAAGTAGGTCTGATGTTCTTCGCTGTTTAGGTACCGTTCGTACTCTGTATGGGTCTCTGGAGTGTTGCCGCTACTCTCCGATTCTTCGAATGTGGACTCCACAGACTGGACTGGGCTATGAGGATTGTGTTCCCATGCCTCCTCTATTGGTGGTGCGGCGATTGGTGTGGAACTGCGCACCTGATCGAGAAATTTAGGGCGTCTTTTAGGAGTAGATTGTACGTCATGTTGTTGTGGTAACCAGTGCTGGCTTTCGATCTTGGACTCCTGTTTAATATCTTTCAGCAGACCGGTCTGAAGTGTTTGTAAACGTTTTGTAATAGGTGCATAGACTTTACTTAATGCAAGCTCCTTTTCAACCACACCTGCTTTTAGCGCTTGTAATTTCCTCTTGACTGCCTTTCGTACTTTTATGAGTTCTCGTTTGGTTTTCACGTCGTCTGCCATCGTCTAGAAACGGGTAGGAAGTGATGTGCTATTTATGTGCTTTATAAGTATATATAGGTGTCAAAACCTTTTCGGTAGCGACCGTTCTGCAAATCGCCATCTTTATTGATCACCAGGAACCCATACCGATCTCGCCAGCATACGCCGCACAATTCTTTAAACCGGTTAAACGACATATCCGTGTTTACATGGTCAGCGTATACGTGTTTTAAATTGAGTTCGTCTTGTTTGAATAGCACTAGGACATTAGCATTGTCTCTAATCAATTGTTTAGGTATTTTGGAATAGGTCTGACATAGGTAAAACAATCAATGGCCTTATGTCGACCTAAAGAAAAATATTCTCGCATTACATTTTGTTTATCGCACGACACGTCATCGAAAATAAATATCGAATTAGGTTTTGCTTCCGCTGGAGTAACAATTGCATCCCATTTGTTAAACGCAAAATATCCTATTTCTTTTATTGGTTGTAATAACCTCTCTAGGTACTGATACTTTGGTTGATACAAGGATTTTGAGTAGAGATAAACGTTTTCAAAACGTACACCATTCGGATGTTTCAAGAGACCGATGACTACATTAGTTTTACCACAATTCGATGGACCTGTAATGATACACCGTATTGTTGATGGTAATAGTAGTCCATGCTTTTGCACGTTAGTGTTGTTGCTGCAGTTGTGGTCCGTAATTGGCAACGCCAATTGTTGCTTTACCAGACGCATTCTATCCATATACTAAAACGTAATTGCAGTATGGTAAGCATTTAAGCGAGTAATTCTACACGCATGACCAGTCTCCTTTAAACCTTTCGACTGACAAGATTAATGAAATCCTATCGTGGCTACGGGTTACTCAATAGTGCTATCAATCGTTTACCGGTAGAATTACATTTACCAGGCTATCGCTTCTGTGGACCGGGTACTAAGCTTCAGAAACGCCTCGAGCGTGGTGATATAGGTCGTAATCCCTTGGACGAAGCCTGCAAACTACACGACATCGTCTACGATCTTTCTACAGACTTAACAACCCGACACCAAGCTGATCGACGTCTTGCCGAAACAGCACAAAACGTCGTACTGCACCCGACGCTTCGTTAGGTGAAAAACTTGCTGCGTTTGCTGTTGGTTCTGCAATGAATGCCAAAGTTAAATTTGGTATGGGTTGTCGCAAGAAAACGATAAGGTGTAAAGGAAAACGACGTGGTCAGCGTCTACGTACAGGAAGTGGTATACCATTCAAGCGTTTAATTCGCACCATTTGGGAACGCATTAAAACGTTCGTCCGACCGATCTTATTAAAACTGCTAAACTTGCAGTGGCACCGATTAAAGATATAACAGATGAAATTCGTGGCATCCCACGTGTAATCCCTGTACCCAAAACTGGTGGTTTCCTACCTTTGATACCTATTTTGCAGCCCTTTCCGCAATTGGAGCGTTGTCGGGTGGAGCAGCTGGGATTGCAAAAGCTGTCAACGATGCTAAACTTGGACAACAACAATTAGATGAAGCAAAACGACATAATATGGCACAAGAGGCAGTGACACTTGGAAAGGGTCTCTATTTGAAACCTTATCGCCGTGGACATGGACTGTACCTAAAGCCTTTTCTTACACACGGGCAAGGTTTGCGTAAACAAAGACAACGAAAAAAAACTCAACGCATTCGTTAAACCTACCTATGCGAGCGTTGACCAATGTTGACTTGAACAAATACATAAAACGTTTACCAATATCCCACTTTCGTGGAATATTCATGCGCAATTCACTTCCAAACACAATTCGTTGGCGAGAATGTGGTATTCTTAATCATGATACTACACGTGGTGTGGGAACTCATTGGACCGCGTACAAAAAGATGGTTCAAGGGCAGTCTATTATGATAGCATTGGTAATCTACGACCTCCGAGGAACTTGTCAAATACTTAACCTCATCAGGACCATGCACTCTCTATTATAATTATGAACAATTTCAACCGCTTAACACTGTTACCTGTGGACACTTCGTATTGAAATTTTTACTGCAAAATAGTCCTCCGTTAAGTTTCTAACAACGTTATATATTATTTGATTTTAGTGTATTTTTAACTGTTTTGTATAAAAGTGTTTAATTAAAACCATATATTGCAAGTGTTTCAGGAATTTGCTTTTTATTACCCATCCCAACTACGAATACGACTAGTTGTTGTTTATCGTCAACCACCGAACATGTACACATTTACTTTAACTGGAACTGAATCTACGCTCACCGCAATCATCAACCCACCAATTGTTCTCGATGATGACCATGAATACGTTATTGGTCTTACAAACTTTGATACATATTTTCAATTCCCAATGTAACGGAAGCGAACAATAAATTTTACATTGATGACATCGTGCTTACTTTACCAGAAGGAACTTATGAAGTGGCAGATATTAATAAGTTCGTACGACGTAATCTGAACGATCCCCGTGAACGCACTTCATCCAAACGTTATCTTATTGATATTCGAGCCAATAATAACAGTTTACATACAGAAATTAAAGCATCAGGTATAGTGGATTTTACACAACCAAATTCACTTGCTTCGTTGCTGGGTTTTGAGAAACGTAAACTACCAGCTCTCACTACTGCTATTTCGGACCATCCGGCACAAGTCTTTCCAATCAATTCAATATGTATTGAATGTAATCTTGTGGTCGGATCGTATCGGAATAGCAAACCTGTACACATTTTGCATCAATTCTTTCCTGCAGTTGCTGCAGGGTACAAGATTATTGAAAACCCCGTAAACGTCACCTATATGCCACTTAATACAAGAATCATCGATCGCATCATTGTTAAAATAGTTGATCAAAACGGTAATCTCATCACTTTTCGTCGGGAAACCATCACGATTAGACTTTATCTAAAGCGTCTTTAAACAATGGTTTTGCGCTATGAGCATAAACCACCAAAACCTATTAATAGACGCATTGTCAGCACCTTTACCAGTTACAAGACACCAGTGCACCGATTAACACCGGAAAACGTTAAATTTCTGCAAACATTAGGACTCAAAGTGCTACATAGCTAAAATGGATAGTAATATTTTAAATGTTACGCAACGTGCTATATTTGATACAACCATCGTCAATGCCGACAAACATATGCATACTCCGTACTCCAATACCACGTATGAGAAGAACGATGTTATACGGATTCCAATAGAAAACGAAGATGTCTATACACTACCATGGGACAGCGTAATTTATATTGAGGGTACAATGAATAAGTCAGATGGTGGCGTTTCGCCTACAGCCGATTTTGTCAACAACGGAGTTTTATTTTTATTTGATGAAATTCGTTATGAACTTGGTGGAAAGACTATTGACCGCGTTCGTAATCCAGGTATAACTACGACTATTAAAAATTTCCTATCCTACGATTATAGCGAAAGTCGTCGCTTTAGAACGCCGGTTGGTCCCCATCGATAAGCTTGATCTCGTTGATGCTAATGGTCATTTCAACGTATGCATTCCCTTGCGCATGGTTTTAGGATTTGCGGAGGATTACCGAAAAATTCTTTTGAATATCAAACAGGAGCTTATTCTTATTAGAAGTAGTGCTGACGATGCAGCTATATCGAATTCTGATACCAAAGAGTCAATCAAAATTACTATTACACATATATCATGGCGGATTCCACATATAACCGTTGCAGATGCAGAGCGCTTAAAACTACTCAAACATATTCAACGCAATGCCACCATGGACATAAGCTTTCGCAGTTGGGAACTACACGAATATCCAGAATTACATACAACACACACGCATACGTGGGCCGTGAAGACGGCTTCTCAAGTGGAGAAACCGCGTTTTGTTATTGTCTGCTTTCAAACCGATACATCGCGCAAAAGGGCGCAGTCAGTTCGACCACTGTAAGTTGACCAATATGAAATTACATCTGGGTTCATCTATGTATCCTTACGATAATCTTAACATTGATTTCGATACCAATCGCTATTCTATACTATATGAGATGTATGCACAGTTTCAACAATCGTACTACGGGGTATCAGCGAGCCGATATTAACACCCAATGAATTTCAAACGCACGCTCCACTTGTAGTCATCGATTGTTCCCATCAAAACGAAATAGTGAAAGTGGGAGCGGTTGACGTACGATTAGAATTTCAAATGAAAGAAGCGCTTAAAGCTCACACTACAGCGTACTGCCTCATTCTACACGATCGTTTGGTCCGCTACAATCCTGCAACCAGTATTGTGAGTGAAGTCTAAAATTAATATCCATTAGTTGTCGACGTTCAAAGGTTTAAAATTGCACATAATAACTTTGTGTTTAAAGAAATGGCTGTTTTACAACTATCCCTATCGAATGGAGTTGCAATAACATATGTGCTGAAACCACCATATTCTTGGAACTGTCTATCAGCTCGCTTCAAATACCAAAAGGTATGGTTAAGCAGAAACTTTCACGGTATATCTTGAGATGATGGCAATTTACAATGAATTTCCACACCTAAATGTTATTAACCTAGAAGATTTAGGGTGTACTCCTCTACATAAATTAAAGTATTACACCAATTCACACAAGTGTTTCTACCATACCACACGACATTCGTCATTCAATTGCGCAACCACAGATGTAATTGTACTCAAAAACTGGTTTGTACATATAACCAATTATTCATTTTAATAAAGAATAATGTTTACATTAAGTAGTGTTTTTATTTGTATATTTTATACCTACATACATACATATTCCTTGAGACTAGTAAGATGTGTTTCAAAAATGTCTTGAAATAAGTTTAATTGTAAAACTTACTAACGAATCTGTAAGTATCATATTGAAAATTCCTCTTAACGGATATGTATTTTGCATTTTTATGCAAACTTTATGTTACAATAATACAATTAAAAAATTATATTCTACTACCGAGGTATTAAATTTTAAAGTATGTTATAGTTGTGTAAACATAAAATGCATTGCATAGGTTTTTATCATCAAAGTAGTACATTTTATTTAATCCCACCTGTAAAATGATTAATTTCTTAAACCTAAGTTTCATAAAATTTATTCTCCAAAGATCAACCAACTATAAACCAGAACTACTAAATTTACATAAATTTCGGTGTTATTTTAATTTAAACTATGCTCATAAAAAGTCGTTTATATATATAGCACCAACATTGTTACTACCTATAAATATCAAATCTTTAAAGGAATTTACAGTCATGATTAATTAATAAGTGGTCTTTTCATTTGTACACATTTTGTATATGTTGTTTTAGTTCCATTGACGACCTATTATTAGTAATCTGTTTATTATTTTATTGACGATATAAATTTTAAGATTGGAAGGAACGATAAGAAATCTTCCTCTGACATTTATATGCACTCGCATAGTTGTTTAAGGTAGCAAATATAAATAAGCTGTTTAATGTGTTGTAGAAGAATTTTTCCATTGTATTATCGGATATGTATATACTTACTTACTTAATGTGTTTTTAACGGAAGTAGAAATTATGAATTTTGGTAATTAACAATTATGCTAAAATGATTTGAAGTTATGCAGTTTCCATATATAATTTACATATATCGGTATGTTGTTATAAATATCACAACCTCAAGGTCATTAACTACCATGCACTTTACTAAACTATAATTAATAAAATCCCCGTACATTTAACTAAGATACATTTTTCTTAATGTGGAAGTCTTATCTATATTTTATTCAAATAAGAATCTGCTACCGCCACCTACAAAAAGATAGGGACAATTAAAGAATGTAAGTTTTTGTAAATAAAACATTAAAATATTGTGTGTTTCTTTTTAATATTATATATTTAATACAAAATAATTTTTGAAATTCTCGGGAGATTCTTCAACACGTGCCATGTTTTTGCTTAACCTAAAAATCTCCGAAGTATTCAATCACCTAATGCGTGCAAAGCCTCCGTTCAGAACGCCTTATGGAGTACCATTCCGCATTTGAGAATGAGTACATCCCCATCCAAATTCTTCACCACGTTTTAAATAACGACATTATTTGCATACATTTAAAGGTTATATAGATCCGGGTACGAGTTTAGTGTGGTTGTATAAATTATTTTGGTGATGCAATCATGAATAAAATAACGAGTGACCTGTCTTAACATGTTTTTTACATATACACACACATATTAAATATATATTGAAATTGCTAAATGTAAACAAGAACACCTCTTGATATAAGATCAAATTAATTTTTCTTTGAGAGTCAAATAAATCGTTATGAAAGGTGGTATAATTTGCATACCAAGAAGGAAATAGTCTTAACATGTTTTTGCAAACACACCATATGTTAATTAAATCCATTATATTAAAAGTTGAATGATTTGCATATATATGACCAGAGAGCTATAATTTCAATAAAAACACGAGGTTATATTCGACTGCGAATTCTTGTTATTTTATCTTGGTAATGAAATCGTGAACAACATGTTTTACAAGATTTTACATGCAGACTTTATAATTAGATCCATTATATCACATTTCGTATATTTTTAAATGTTATTCGCTACTTCATACAAAATACAGCTTTTGAGGAAAGCTAAAAAATTCTTTACCACTTGCACGTTTTTACTTAACATAACAAAATTCTTCATATAGGTAAAATCACCACTTCGCTATGCTCTCGGCTACCTAGTTTCGGCTACTTTTCCAAGGTCGTTGTGACGTCATAGCCTTTTATAAATAAAGAACAATGTAATACTATTCTAAAATTTTTATTCTGGCATTATACATAACAAAATTTAAAAATATTTAATGCCAAGCATGGAGCCATTTAAACTTAATTTTAATATAAATTCGATTGTTTAACATGGCTAACAACCAATGCAAGACTTAAGATATACAACAAATTTGTGTGTCAGATAACAAATCCTGGTGTTAATAAACAACTTGGAAATTATATACTAGATTTTTACGTTGTCCAGATGCACGTTTAAGAGCAACATTCGCGTCTACTTTGACCAAAGAACACGGTATTACGCAATTGGAAGCGACAATATAAAACTGTACAATTGGAAGCTATGTCAGTGCGGAACGGGTGTATAATCCCTTAAAAGACTGTTTAACCTTATTGGAAGATAGTAAGTTATACTTCCTAAAGGTGCCAATGTACTCGGTATCGCTAAAATGTGGAGTAAGTTATCGGACAAGCTTCAAAATAGCTGCTGTTTAGTGTATAATAACCTGCTACAGTACATGTATTGGGGGAACGGCAATACAAAGAAATTGACGGGCTTGCAAATTAAGTTGCCAGAAAAACCAGAGAAAAGGGAAAAATTGAAAAGTATGTGCTTTCAGCTTTTAGTTTTAACTATTTACCTGTAAATTATTTGGAGATAGTAGAGTAGGAAGACAGCCAAGATAAAATAAAAATCTTACACAAGTGCTACATTAAAGCAGGTAACATATTTTACACAATCTGTAACACCATATTCTACAATTCCAAAAGAAATAATCATTTCGGTATCGGGGTTGATAAGTACGCCTAACATTCGCCCAGAGGTTGTACGACAACGCGTAAATATTGACAGTAAACTCTTTCCGTTGACGCTGCAGGAAATTGCCCAATTATGCACGCCATACGCTGTAAGTGGAAGAAAAGACAGCTGGAATTAGAGGAAATGCATGCAAAAGGCAAAAGTTGGACTAAATAGAAGACACTGCGACAATACGCGAACAATACAAAGATGTGTTAGACAAAGAACATCTTATTAGAGAAAGAGGAAAGGATTAAAAGATTATTTTATGTGCCGATGGACTGACTTGGATACATCCGCGTTCTACAAGCTGTATGTATTTGTGGTTAGTAAGAAAGACTCTTTTTAGAATTTTAGAATAGTATTACATTGCTCTATATTTATAAAAGGCTATGACGTCACAACGACCTTGGAAAAGTAGCCGGAACTAGGTAGCCGAGAGCATAGCAAAGTGGTGATTTTACCTATATGAAAATGAAAATAAAGAACTTTTAAATTTTTTAAATAAATTTTGGTAGGAAATATTTAATAAATAAGTATATTTTAATGAAACACATATTTTCTAAATGATATTGGTGCTAAGGAAAGCTATTTTTATTAAGTTCTATAGTTTGAGAGTGATGCTACACCTTGAGTTGTAAAAGTTAATACATAAGCCTTGATATAAGATCAAATCAAATAATTTGAGAGTCAAATAAATCGTGATGAAAGGTGGTATAATTTGCATATATTTTAAATTCATACGGGTATAATTAAAAGATTATATGTTAGATCCGACTGCAAGTTCAGTGTACTTGTATAAATTATTTTGGGATGATGTAACCAAAAGGAATTATACGAAATACCTGTCTTGAAATGTTTTTGCAAACACACCTTATGTTAATTAAATACATTATATTAAAAGTCGAATGTCGGCGTGATTTACATATATATTGCCAGATAAAAACACGTTGTTATATTCGACTGCATGCAAATTCTTAGTATTTTATCGCGACATTGAAATTGCGAGATGTGAACGACTTCTTTTTACAAGATTTTACCTGCAAACGTTTAAAATTTGACCTCCATCATACAAACATTTCGTATATTTTCTCAATTTTATTTGCTACTTCGTACAAAACGCAGCTTATGAGGAGAGCTAAAACACTCTTTACCACTTGCACGCGTTTGCCTAATATTAAAAATTCTTCACAGCGGCGTTTTAATTTTAGCTTAACCTACCCCAGAAAATACGAACCAACACGTGAACTCCATTTTCTACACACACAACATTTTTAAAATTTAATATTTAATATTTAACGTCGGGAACGCTGCTAAAAAATTTCCTAAGAAAATATCTCCACCCCAGCGCACGCGCACCACCCCACAACAAAAATCTAACGACCCCGCCGAACGCACACCCCAAAGACCTAACGACCCCACGACGCAACAAATTTACACACAAAGACAATTTTGTTCTCAAAGCGGCGTATACATATCTTGCTGCACGTTTTGTTTCCCAAAGCGGCTTAGCTGTTCATATTGTTCTCGAACCGGCGTATACATATCTTGCTGTGGATCTCTGTTGCCAAACCGGCTTAGCTACCCTACTATAACCTGATTTAGCATGTCAGTCAGAACCCTTTCGTAAAGTATCTACATTAATTTTCGTTTCTTCATAGACAAACTCAGTTACCTGCTGGAATTGTAAGAAAAACGGACATACTTATAATGTTTGCACATACCCAAAAACCTCTTCTGTTTTGGCTGTGGTCGTAAAATACCTATAAATCAAAATGAATAAAATGTAACCTTAAGTTATCGGAAAACTTTGTCAGGGACGAGACGTGAATATCTCAAGGAGCCAAAATCGTCCTCAATAAGAGCAATTTAACGCACCCAAACGTCAACAGAATTAAAGCATAAAAATCACCCGATTGTTAAATCTTTACTTAACGTACCTACCTAGTCATAATAACATTACCGCTATCTTAAATTCAAAGAACAATTCACCTCCCCTATCTGAAATATGTAGTTCCACCCTTGGCGAATGGTCAAATTGGCTGAAAACAGTTCATTCCTTTTACCATAAAAAATCTGTTGCCTTACAACTTGTTAAAAACCTCTAGATAATCGCCCGGCCAGCTCAGTCGGTAGAGCATGAGACTCTTAATCTCAAGGTCGTGGGTTCGAGCCGCACGTTGGGCGCCATTGTTACACTTGGGCAATATTATACTGCGCAATTGTTATACTCACGGTATGATTCCCGCCATATTTCTAACTGATACCGGCCGCATTTTAAAAGTGATGCAACCGCTTTTTAAGTCTGTTTGCAAGCACAATTTAAATCAAAACAAATTACTTACATGGTGGCATCTGGATATTTGTCTCAGGGTCCCACGATGATTTTGCAGGATGGGTTCAGTTCACGCCTTGTTGCATCAAATTACGATCCGTTCTTCCTTTTACTGCACTCGTAGGGGAAATGGCAGAATTAGGTAACAGGTACTACAAAAGATAAAAGGTAGAAGGAACCTACATCCTAAAAAGAAAAGACACACCACACCAAGATAGTTGTTGCGTTGGATAGGGCTCGTAACTTAATGGCGTCTTATAACACCACGCGTGCACCCGCATCCTTTTGGGCAGACGCGGCTGTCAAGGACGACGGAAATTGACGTATTTATTTAAAAATACGCGGCAATTTATTTAAAAATTAAATTTAACGTAATACATGTCGGTTGGCATGTAACAGTTTTCCAAACTGTAACAATAATTAACTTTTAAAATTTTTTGGGCGTCATAACCCTTCAAAATACTTGTAAATAGCACATTTAAGTCATAGAGCAAACTCACCAAAAAGAAGATGACGTCCCCTAAATCCCTTTTAGTTTATATTTTAAAAGGCCTTAACGTCACGAAATAAACAACGTCGTTCTTCATTCAAACTATCAGCCTTTGTTATAAAAGCAGAATAACCCCAACCTGCATATCTGGCTCCGCGCTTATTGAGTGGCTTACCACGTTTTGAGTTCCAACGTAATAGGTATGCAAAGATCCCACCTAAAGAGGGAATTCTGAGTGTTAAACTAATTCAATATAAAAATGGTAGCGCAACACACGCGTGAAGTTAGCCCCCAACTTTTGAAAAAAATAACTTTCTATAGCTCATTCGTTTGCACATGTATGCACATCCGGTATTTTTGTTTGTACACTTTTCGTTTAAAAATTATTCAAGAAACAATTTAGGGGGCCAACTTCACACTGGCCCCCCGTCTTTCAGCAAATTTATTTTAAACCGGCGGAATTAATACATCATCGTTTGCACATGTATGCACATCCACTATTTTTGTTTGCACACTTTTCGTTTAAAAGTTATTAAAGAAACCAACTTCGCACTAGCCCCCCCGACATTCAGCAAATTCAGTTTAAACCGAAGAAATTGATAGATCTTCGTTTGCATATGTATGCACATCTATTATTTTCGTTTGCACACTTTCAGTGTAAAAGTAATTTAACATTCAGCTTCATAGTTCTCGCTATACGATAGCTACTGTTAAAAACGTGAAAACATTGTTACAGTGAACCCAATTGAAACCTTTTTGTTTGCACATTACGAAACACATCAACTTTTTGTTTGCGCACTACTGTAAGTCAAAAAAATTTTAAATTTAATCACGGATGCTAACTTCACACATGTCCAATATTGCATTTTTGTGCAATTCTAACATGTGATGGCGGAAATGAAAGTATCTTCGTTTGCACATCATGAATCAAGTCGTTTTTTAGTTTGTACACCTATAGTTCAAAACTTATTTAACATTTACTTTTGTAGTCCCCGCTATACGATAGCTACCGATGCTGTTTTAAAAAACCGGTACGAATGCCGTTATTTATAAAATGCTGTAAAAACCTCTATTACTATTTAATTATCTAACTACCACTAGTATCAACTCAAGCAAATGTATCTGACTGCAAATTAATAGTCAAAAATACAACAGAAATTTAAAGTTTTGCTTAAGGAGAAGTACATACCTCCTGTTGTCTAGTATTCATACGAGACGGTTGAAAACGAATTCTCGAACTAGCGACATCTTGTAGCGCTATATAATAATGTAAATACATAGAACTATATACATTTGAAAACAATATTTTAGTAAATGTGTTGATTAAAATACTTTCAATCAACGGTATAGGTTCACGTGTATATCTGGTAATGTGCAAACGAAAAAGTATCAATTAGGCTCACTGTAATCCATTTTTGCACATTTTGAACAGTAGCTCTCGTATAACGGGTACTACGAAAGTAAATGTTAAATAAGTTTTGAACCAATGGTGTGCAGACGAAAAAGCGACTTGATTCATGATGTGCCAACGAAGATACTTTGATTTCCGTCATAACATGTTAGAATTGCACAAAAATGCGATATTGGACATGTGTGAAGTTAGCCCCCCTGATTAAATTAATTTTTTTTAATTTACAGTGGTGTGCAAACAAAATGTTGATGTGTTTCATAATGTGCAAAGGAAAATGTATCGATTAGGCATCAGGAGGGATAACTTCACATATGTCAAATATCGCATTTTTTGCAATTGTAACATGTGATGACGGAAATCAAAGTATCTTCGTTTTCACATCATAAATCAAGTCGCTTTTTCGTTTGCACACCATTGGTTCAAAACTTATTTAACATTCACTTTCGTAGTACCCGCTATACGATAGCTATTGTTCAAAATATGCAAAAATGGATTACAATGCCTAATCGATACATTTTCGTTTGCACATTATGAAACACATCAACTTTTTGTTTGCACACCACCGTAAATAAAAAAAAATTTTAATTTAATTAGGGGGGGCTAACTTCACACATGTCCAATATCGCATTTTTGTGTAATTCTAACATCTGATGACGGAAATCATAGTATCTTCGTTTGCACATCATGAATCAAGTCGCTTTTTCGTTTGCACACTTTTAGTTCAAAACTTATTTAACATTTACTTTCGTAGTACACGCTATACGATAGCTACTGTTCAAAATGTACAAAAATGGGTTACAGTGAGCCTAATTGATACCTTTTCGTTTGCACATTACCAGACATACACATGAACCTATACCGTTGATTGAGAGTATTTTAATCAACACATTTACTAAAATATTATTTTCAAATGCATATAGTCCTATGTATTTACATTATTACATAGCGCTACAAAATGTCGCTACTTCGAGAATTCGTTTTCAACCGTCTCGTATGAATACTAGACAACAGGAGGTATGTACTTCCCCTTAAGCAAAACTTGAAATTTCTGTTGTTTTTTTGACTATTAATTTGCAGTTAGATGCACCCACTTGAGTTGATGCTAGTGGTAGTTAGATAATTAAACAGTAATAGAGGTTTTTACAGCATTTTATAAATAACGGCATTCGTACCGGTTTTTTAAAACAGCATCGGTAGCTATCGTATAGCGGGAACTACGAAAGTAAATGTTAAATAAGTTTTGAACTATAGGTGTGCAAACGAAAAAGCGACTTGATTTATGATGTGCAAACGAAGATACTTTGATTTCCGCCATCACATGTAAGAATTGCACAAAAATGCAATATTGGACATGTGCGAAGTTAGCATCCGTGATTGAATTAAAAATTTTTTTTACTTACAGTGGTGTGCAAACAAAAAGTTGATGTGTTTCGTAATGTGCAAACGAAAAGGTATCAATTGGGTTCATTGTAACAATTTTTTCACATTTTCAACAGTAGCTATTGTATATCTAGGACTATAAAGCTGAATATTAAATTACTTTTAAACTGGAAGTGTGCAAACAAAAATAATAGATGTGCATACATGTGTAAACGAAGATCTATCAATTTCGTCGGTTTAAAATGAATTTGCTGAATGTCGAGGGGCTAGTGCGAAGTTGGCCCGCCACAAAGGTATCTTTAATAACTTTTAAACGAAAGGTGTGCAAACAAAAATAGTGGATGTGCATACATGTGCAAACGATGATGTATTAATTCCGCCGGTTTAAAATAAATTTGCTGAAAGGCGGTGGGCCAGTGTGAAGTTGGCCCCCCTAAATTGTTTCTTGAATAATTTTTAAACGAAAAGTGTGCAAACAAAAATATCGGATGTGCATACATGTGCAAACAATGTGCAAACGAATGAGCTATAGAAAGTTATTTTTTTCAAAAGTTGGGGGGCTAACTTCACGCGTGTTAGCGCAACCACATCCAACACTAAGGAACAACTATAAACAAGGATTTGTGAGAGGATACGTTTCGGATAACCAGCAGTTGCAGAAAATTTTAATTATCGCTTTGAATTCATCAACCAGTTCTTATTATATAAAAATCAAAATTTTAAAAGTAAAGCTTTTTAAAGGAGAGGGATAATAGCCTGCTTCACCACTAATTCCGCACAGTGTACTATCGGAGGCTTTTGGCACGGATCCGGCACACGTATCGTTAAAGATCTACTATTTGTAGACGATTTTTTCTAGAAACGTTTCCACTAAGCGTATTTCTATATCTAACGTTTGTAACTTTGAAAACTAAATAATCGTAAAGCTTTAATCTCCTTTAATTTGTCTGGGATTTATTAATTAATTTGAGAAGTTGGCAGTTTATGATCTTTGAGACGACTAATTCTCCCAACTTATAATCCATAATCATAAAACGAATAAGCACATTTCCGCAAATGCTATTCAAAATATTAGTTTGATTCTGAACGTCCTCGTTACAATTAACTTTAATTAACACTGAAACAACGTCGAGTGAATTCCACCCCTCAACTATAGCTGACGCCTTTATAATTACATTAGATATGGCGGTTGGTAATAATGATAGTACTTCTCGCTCTTAAAGGTAGGATATGTATATCACCTTCTTTTTCTTTGGTTATTTAGGTATGAGGTAGGATATTTTAACATTATACACGTCAGTGAGTCAATTTCCCTAAGCCTCAGGCTGTCGTCTGTCAAATTCCAACAGTTCAGTGATGAGTGCGTTGGGGGTTAACTTTAATCACACTTTCTTGATTTTAACTGTGAGGGTTTCGCGTATATAATCATATTATGGGAATTTATTACTTATCGTTTTGGAAGAAAACGTCTCAAGTTTCTATAATTGATATATGCAGTGGAAAATATACTTGCAATTTTAAAATGATTTTCTGAACTATTAAATAAACACTAAGGTTAAGAGTGTTGGGGGATTTGGTAATACAGACGAAACCAAAAAGTATACGTAAAGTTTGTTTACAAAGAATAAATGTGTTACACTTTAAACGTCCTTATTAGACTTTAAAAGTGCAATACGCCATTTTGGGCACCCTTTATTATAAAATCAGATAAACATAAAGTGACTAATTAACATCAGATCTACAGACGTCATATCTTAGGTTTATGTTACTGCCATAAAACACAAAGGTTTTCTTTAAGAAAATCTCTGGATGAAATTTGTGTCTATCGGCAGCTTATAACTTCAAAGCGCCACGAGATAGATTTTGGGCCTTTGGGAGCTTCTTTTTAAAAACATTTATTTTCCAAAAACACTTCTATCAAATTTATTTAAAACAGTAATTACAAAAATAGTTTACTTCTTCTTATAACAACTTGTACGTTATGTTCATTAACGTGACTTAAATTAGTTGACAAAAATAATCAAAGTTAATATTTTAATAATTGAACTACCAACAATGCTAAAGTTATGAATTTTTCAGACTGACTGGCCATCAAGGGCTCCTCA
Source organism: Platerodrilus igneus (assembly GCA_036346225.1). NCBI lineage: Eukaryota > Metazoa > Arthropoda > Insecta > Coleoptera > Lycidae > Platerodrilus > Platerodrilus igneus. The sequence continues at coordinate 6,853,459 of JARFIW010001115.1, forward strand.
GAGTATTTATGTAATCCCTGCTCTCACACATCTTCTGGGAAAGTGCAGATCTCACCGTCTGCTATTTCTAGTTAAACATACAATGTCTTATTCTAAGTAATATTTTAATTGAGACTTTTTTATTGCAGTTTATTGTATCCGCACCTGCAGTATCAGGTTGCGTCTGGAATACAAAGTAGTTGCTTCTGTTCTCATGTCTGATACGAACTGTGATTAACCTTTAATATTATAATTTCAATTAATACATTGTAACGTACTATTCATCATCATTAGGTCTTCAGTCCTGGAACTAGTTAGACGCGTACCATCATTGTTTCCTATTTTGAACTAACCTACACATTTCCCTGAAATATGCACAGTCTGCATCTATCACTATCTGATCTAGGTCTATATCTACCTCCTTTTTCCTATCTCTGTTTGTATGTAATATATCCCATACTATTCCCCAAAAATGCCTTAGAACGTATTCAGCCCTTCTATTTCTCCTAGTTTTTTCCACAGATATCATTGTTCCCATACTATTTCTATAACCTATTTGTTATTAACTTTGACTGTCCATGCTATCATCCTCATACATCTGAAGCACAGCATTCCAAAAGGCTGCTACTGTTTTTCTGTCTGCTTTTCCTACTGCCCGTATTTCATAGGCACACTGAGCTGTGCTCCACACATATGCTTTTAACAATTTTCTTCAGGTTTTTATGTTTGATGTTTTTGATCATAGGCGCTGTTCTTTCTTGTTAGATGCAGGTAGGTCCCCATCTATTTTTACCGTTTTCCACATATTTTTTCTTTCCCTATCATTTTTAGTATCTCTTCGTTCTTAACTTTGTCTGTCTATGATATCTTTATCATACGTCTATAGCACTACATTTCTTGTCCGCTTCTCATACTGTCCAGGCTTCACAGTCGTACAGTGCTGTGCTCTTTACATATGTTCTAAGCAATCTTTTCCTTGTTTCTACGTTTGTTGTCTTTGAACACAGTAGTTGCTTTTTCTTGTTAAATGTAGCACGACCTTGTGCTAATCTTTGTTTCATATTTTTGTGCTTTTCCTATCTTGCGTTATTTGGCTTCCTAGGTAGCAGATATCTTTAACCTCTTGTAAGTTCGTGTTATATACTTGTATTCTTGTTTTTGATTTATTTTCCCCACCTTTGCATACTAGTTTTAGTTTTGTTAATTTTCATACCGTATCTCTCTGTTAGAACCGTTTCCATTTCATTAAGAGCAGCTTTTAACTCCTCCTTGCTAGATGCTAATACCGCTATATCATCTGCAAATCTAAGCATATCCATTTTTATCCTTGCATAGTAATTCCAAATGTCTTCCTGCATTTGACAGTATTCATTGCCTCTTCAATGTACAAGTTAAAAATTAATGGGGATGGGACACATCCCTGTCTCACCCCTTTCCTAATGTTTACTTCTCTACGTTCCTGCTCTAGTTCTATTACCACTGTTTGCTCTTTGTATACGCTATGTACATTCGTCTATCCCTATAACTCATTCCAATTTTTTTGAGTATTTCGAACATTTTTTTCCATTTTACATTGTCGAATGCTTTTTTCAAATCTACAAACCCTATATACACGTTTTCCCCTTTTTCTATTGTTTTCTCCATTATCGCTCTCAGAGCTAAAATAGCCTCCCGTGTTCCCCTGTTTCGCTTAAACCCAAATTGGTCTTCTCCTAGTATTTCTTCAGCTCGTTTTTCCATTCGTCTTTGTATAATTCTAGTGAATATTTTTGATACGTGTGCTGTCAAACTTATTGTTCGAAAATTTTTACATCTATCCGCGCCTTTCTTTTTTGATATAGTTACTATGATGTTACATTTGACATCTTTGGGTATCTTGCCTGATTTATACATATAGCTTACAAGTTGGAAGAGACGTTCTGTTACTGGTTGTCCAGCGGCTTTTAGAGTTTCTGCTTGCACCTTATCTGTACCCGGCATCTTACCATTCTTCAGACCCTTTAATGGTAATTCAAACTCATCTCTAAGTATAGGATATCTCAAGTCATTGTTTTCAATGTCGGATTCCTCTACTAACGCTGTTAGTTCCTCTACTACATATAAATTTCCTACATATTCTTGCCATCTACCCACTTTCTCTACATTTTCTATAATGGTGTTTCCTCCCGCGTCTTTTATATTTTTGCTATACAGTTTTATATCCCTAAAATTAATTCTAATTAGTTTGTATTTCATCTGTCTTTCCTACTTACATCTTAGTTTGTACCTCTTTGCACTTTTCATCAATCATTGATCTTTAGCTTTCTTGCATATGCGAATAATTTCCCATTTTATGGCTTTGCATCTTTGTTTTCCTGTTTCGTCTGATTTACCTTTGTATCTTCGTCGTTCTTCTATTGAATTTAGGATATCCTTTCTTATTCATGGTTTCTTATTTTCTTTTTGTGTATACTTTTTGTATGGTACACGTTGGAGCGTATAAAAAAATCGGGACAGCTCCAGAACGTTTCCCAAAGCGTAAAGCTTAGCAAATGGACTGTAATTGTATGCAATTGAAGGCAAGGCGCGAAAAACATTAACATAGGTCAAACCGTAATTAATGCTTGCCTACCTTGCAATGTTGTTCACCAATTTACTCCCGCTAAGATAGGTGTTGTTTACCGGTCGACGCTACTTGGTCGGGCAGCACCACTTATGCACTTGCGGTTGTAGTTATTAGGTGTTGAGTCGGTGAAGAACGATACGAGATTCTCATGTTGGTGAAGCGAAAAGGATTTATCGCTCCGCCATATGTGTAGCACAACAACAATATACGATAAGGCCATCTATACTGTCAATCGCTGATCTCCAACTGTATGAAGTTTTAACATACCCCCCACCCAAAATGGTAAATTTTGTTGTATACCGTGAAATGAATGGGAGAAAAAATGAAAATAGAAATTAAAAAAAAATGTTTAAGTATGTATAGATTAATCGAGTACTCTGCATTTTGCTTCCTGCATTAAAATATAAAATAAAACATAATTTGTAGAGAAAGAAGAAAAAAATTAAAATTGCATGTTAGAATGCTGAATTAGTTATGGAGGTGGAAGTGGTACCACCTTGTTAATTGGGCGGACCGCTTAGCCTGTGGGTGTTTTTAGTTTTACAACTCTTGTTACACCATCTATACCTCTAGAGGATAAGTAGTGCGCAATGACGGGGCTAACCTGATCAAAATGTTTATTAGTTATGGAAAGGCTGGAATGGCGCAAACGGCCCCCCACCATGACTAATCCCGTGGGAGAGAGAAAAGGTGACAACGGACGGTACATTTTTGTGCTAAGTTGCCCTTTTTCTAGTAAGACGATATCGTCGTAGATGTGCTCGTACTGAGTAATTCTAATGGCAAATGTGAGAGCGCTACGATACTCAGAGGCATTTAACGGACCAGTAGTCCTTGCAAGATTACGTTTGCGTGCAAGGCAGTTAAACGTGAACCTTTTAACGTACGCAAAAATTCGTTGAACTTTTAGCAAGTTCGAGGACCTTTGTAGTACTACCAAGTATTGTTTCACATCAACAGTAGAGACGAGTGCGTATTGTACGGTTTTAAACCCGCCTGCAATATTGTGTGTATATTTATCACTTGGCCAATCACAATAATCGCGGTATAAAAAATCAGGACCCTGCCACCAGAGTGTACAATTCAGTAGTTCGGATGGCCTCAATCCTCGGCTTGCAGGATCGGAAGCATTCGCAGAACTGGGAACGTATCTCCATATGGCTGTGGGTTGATTTTCATAAATTTGCACCACTCGGTTCGCAAAAAATAATTTTAACTGATAAGGTGGCGTACAAATCCACGTCAGTGTGTTTGTAGAGTCACTAAAGCATATTGGATCTAGTAAATTGATGGTGTCAAATGCTAATGCTGAATGTTTATTAGTTTTGCCAAAAGACATGCCGCTCCTAATTCAAGACGAGGAATGGTCTACGTTTTCAAAGGGGCTACACAGGTTTTGGAAGCTATCAAATGTACATATATTTTTTCATCAACTTCTAATCGCAGATACACAACAGCGGCCATCGCTACGGAACTGGCGTCGGAGAATCCGATTAAACGGGCTTGACTGTTGCCGATTTTCCAAATAGATCGTGGTATTGTTATGTATTCGAGAAGTGGCAGTTCAATTTGAATTTGCTGCCATTCTTGAAGAATTTCTGCGGGCAATTGTTCATCCCAATCCACCTTTGTAGCCATAGGCGTTGCATAAGGCATTTGAGAAGAACCGTAAATGGACTTAAATAACCATTAATATCAAATATGCGTGCTATGCGTGACAAAATTCCTCGCTTAGTAGGGATGTCTGCAATATTTGGAATATTCGGAACCCATATCCCAACAGAGACCCAGAACATCACGTGTTGTCAAAGTTGGATTAGAGTTCGGTAGATTTAGAACGTCCGTCTCCGACTTATCAATAACTGAAGTGTGTGAACTTCCCCATTTTCCTAAGTCGAAGTTACATAGTTTTGGTAAATTGATCAATTCATTTTTTAGAAGGAAAGTTTCTTCTACAGAATCGGATCCAGTCAAAATATCATCAATGTAAGTTGATGATCTAAGAGCTCGGGATGCCCGGAGGTACGAGTGACCCTCGTCTTCTACCAACTGCTGTAGAACACGAAGGGCAAGGAAAGGGCTACAGGTAGCGCCAAAAATAACGCGGGTATGTTCATATTCCGTTAAAGGTTCACAAGGGGGAAACCTCCAAAAAATATGTAAAAGTTTTCTATCTTCTGGGTGAACGACTATAGATCTAAACATGTCGAATATCGCAAGTGAGTGCGACTTGAGGTATTCGAAATCTTGTTATTACAAGACCAATATCAGATTGTAATTTGGGGCCCGGTAAAAGAATATCATTGAGACTTGTACCATTAATATCCCTATCGGCCGGACTAAACACGAATCGGACTTGAGTACTAGAGGGCTTATTTTTAACCACGCCGTGGTGGGTCATGATATATAGGGACTGTTTCACAGCGGGAGTGAGTTGTCCCTGCGATATATAATTAACAATATTTTCTGAATATAATTTCTAAAAGTTTTTGTCGCGTGCAAATCGAGCTTCTAGTTTTAGAAAGCGATTGGTAGCTAATTCTCGTGTTGAACCTAATGTTCGGGAAATGTTTTCTATGAACGGTAGTCGAACCACATACTGGCCTAACTCGTTTCGTATAGTAGTGGACTTGAAATAATTTTCACAAGCCACGTTTTCAGGCGAAATTGGCGGCGTAAATGGTATTTCTTCAGCTTCCCAGAAGGCACGAATGGTGCCGCTAAGGGACGGTTCTTCCGAGATGCTAGTGTACAACGCAACACCTGAATACGGTTGACTTAAAGCTGGTACATCACCCATAATAACCCAACCAAACGAGGTAAGAAGCGCCGATGGCTTGCCTGTTAAACGCAACGAATCGTTGGGTGTAGCATATAAGAGAGCTTGAACACCTAACAGCATATCGACCGAAGCGGATATGTGAAATTCAGGATCCGCCAATTGTAGGGACGAAAATTTGTCTATTAAATGCTTAGATAAATTTGCTATCAGAAGATCTGCGGTAATACGAGATAAAACAACAGCCTGTAATTTTAAAGAAACGTTTTGATGTAACGTTACAGGTAGCAATTCCATGAACCTTTTCTAGCGGAGATTGGCCTACTCCACGTATTTCAAAAGAACATTTCTTGCGTTTAAGACCTAACTTGTTAGCTAAAGATAATGTGATGAAATTAGAATGCGACCCTTGATCTAAAACCAAGCGACAGCGATGCCAACTACCGTCACAGGCTAAAATTCGTACCTGCGCCGTGGCTAAAAGCGCAACGGTTTCCTGTTCATGTGCACAGGAATGAACAAGAGAGACTGGTGCAGGAAAATGTTCAGCCGAATTAGCGGCACCTGAAGAGTGTCCTACCGCGCTTTGTGGCGGAGTCGGAGTACTGCATGAAATTGGTGCCTCGATACACAGTAGCGTATGGTGCATTTTACTACCGCACCGTTTACACTGATTTTTTGACTCACAAGTCGAAAGGGGATGTGGTGATAAACACGCAAAACATCTATGATATTGCTTTACCATGTATTGCCTTTCTAGAGTTGATAAAGCTAATAATTTTAGACATCTGTAAAATTTGTGGAACTGATCGTCGCAGGCAGGACAGGACTTAGAAACGGCCTGCTTTGCATTAAATCGTCGTGAAGTAATTTCCTGTGCGGACATTGTTACACGTTTATTGTTTACAGAATTTGTGTAATATGGTTGAGGGTTAGCCCTTTGTGGTGGACTAGACACATTTTTTGAAGGTGGTGTATTATTATTACCGCTTACCAGTGCTAAGATAGAACATTTGTTGCGTAAATATTTTATAAAATCGTTAAACATCGGAAATGTTTGATTTAAATGTACCTTTTCGAATTCTTGTCTCGACTTCGGGTCTAATAAACCGAGGGAAAAAAATAAAAATATGTAATCGGCCAACTCAGGTAGCTGCATGTCGATAAGAGCTGTGACGTTGGCTTGCAGGGTTTCACATAAATCACTAAGAACTTTTGGGGAATCTGTCTTTAGTTGAGTTAGTGAAACTATTTTGGATAAATAATGATTAGCAATTAGCCGTTTATTAGTGTAGCGTTGAACTAAGAGATTATAAACAACCATCTAATTTTCTGGAGCAAATCGAACAGATTGTGCTAATTTCAATGCCGTCGCATCCAAATAAGAAAGCAAATATGTAAATTTTCCGCAATCATTAAGTGCGTTATTGTTGTGAATAATGTTGTCATATAGAGATTTAAACGCACCGAATTTCTCGGGGTCACCTCAAAATATATCTATTTTTATTTCTGGTAAATGAACATTAGATCTGGTATTTCCAGAAATATCAATAGTATTTACATTGGGCGTTGTGTCGGGAGCGACATAGCGCGCCGCATTAGCTAAAATATCATAGTACATAGTATTGAACGTAGATTCTAGATTAACGGTATCCGTAAATAAGGTTTATAAACGTCAGAGAGTGACGATAATTCATCTAAGACATCTAAAAATTGTGTTCTTACGTCATCTAGCTGACTAACACCAGCTTTAAATTGATCAAGATTAGTTGGTAACGTTGAAATTAAATCGTAACAATCTTGCAGTCGCCAGTACCTTTCTTTGCGATTTGTTAATCGTTGAAATTCAACAATAACTTCACGTTCTGGTTCCATATTCTACCAGGTATACTCGTAACAAATTGAAATCACAAATAACTAATAGAAAATGTAACGCAGTTGCAAAGCCTTAAAGGTAAACACAGTACTCGTGGAGAAGCAATGTTAATGTTGGTACAGACTTAAACTAATATAAGTGAATTCAGAACTCTAAACTCTAAACAATTACGTTAAAGTCTTTTGACTTATTTTGTTATCTACACAGCTGATTGATAACCGTAGTAACAACTTGTTGGCAAGACAAATACGGTTTCTTAGTTGTAGACAAAGATAGTGATCCAGGTCAAGGAAGGTACCGAATAAGTTTTGATCACTTCATACATATTTAAACCTTGAGAGACGCAAGTATCGTTAGTATCGAAGAATTTTTTTATTACAATAAACTTTTTACGCAATGAACAAGGAGGCGATAAAACTTAAAAGAATTTTAATTAAGAAAAGAAACATTGTAAAAAACAAATTGCGCCAGTTAAAAGATAATGAAGTCGTCCAAGTGGAATCAATCTTACCCATAACATCGCGATTAGAAACTATTGCTAATAAACTGGATGGGGAAAGTGTGGTAAAGAAAGAAAAATTTAAAGAAGAAGAAGAAAGAACTGCCTCATAGCAGTGTAAAAAAAATTATACCTAAATTGCTAGAAAGGAACGTTGACTATATTGATTCGCCGGTTATTGCTCAGTATATACCGAATATAAAAAATGATGCCATATAGGAAGATGATGATGATGATGTTGAGAATGAATACGAAGCAGAAGTTAATCGAAATGCACAAGAAGCCCAGGAATATATACAAAGCTTTGCCGATTCACCTGGTATGACACATTATCTCGAACAGCTACATCCGCTACCTCGAGAATATATTTACAATATGTTTAAAGATGTTAAGAACGAATTTGATCATAAATATGGTATTAGGTTTAACCCTGATTCAAATGGTCTTATGATAGGCAATTCGAATTTCGCGTTGGATGATGAAAATGTTCTAATAAATGATTTGAAATATAAAGGTACTCCTGGATTATACGAACTACTGTTTAAAAAATATCCTGTCGGGTACAATCCGCAAGATCTAAAGTCGTACCTTGATATTGTGAAAAGAACCAATGCTAATAGAAGATATTATTCTGAAACAGAACAAATTCAGGGTAATACTTCATATAAGTACAAAAATATAATATCTACATTAAACATACTTCCCCAAACACCCCGTAGACCTAGAACATTACCCTATAGAAAGCGTCTTGGAGACGGTATGACAATGGAAGTATCAAATAACGCTCTAGATTATTTATATTGGAATGATCCCAATGACTTGTTGATAGATTACAGCTTTTAGTTTCATCTCAGACTGCTGGACACACAGGTCACGGCAACGAAATAAATTCGATCATTGAAGAATTGCGTGAGGCGAAAGTGATTAAATGATATGACAATTGACAAATTTGGAAGGCACTTACATAACCGTAAAATATATATAAGTGAACAGGAATATGAAAACAAAAGTGAAGGTTTTGAAACCTTGATTGAGTACAAGTTACATATGCTACATTACACGGTAGTAGCAACGTTTTACTCTAGTATATTCCTCGACGGTGACAAGACATTCCTTATTTTCAACATTAAACATAATTATGAATTTCCTTATGAGGAAGCAGTCATTGAGAATATTAAAGGATATCCGCAAGACATTGAAATTCTTATAAACGAAAAAAGTTATGTAATTGCACAGTTACGAGGATTTTTGCTTAAACGTATGGATGTAATCAGCTTTCGTGACAGCGGTGCTATCATAAACAATACCACAATGTTTCTTGATTTTATATTAAAAGTTCCTTTCAAAGCAAGTGGGGCCCACGACATTCAAACATAGAAGTATTTATTATTATTTGTTGTTTTGAAACGACAACTTTATGCTACAATTAATTAATGAAGATCCTGTTAGGTATCCGTGAGTGCGTGATATCTTCCAATAACGTATAATTGCGTTCTAGTGGGTTTCTTATCTAAAGATTCGTCAAAATAATGTATCCCACTATTCTCCGGTAAAACTGTGTTTTCTAGTTTCAATTGTGTTTTGATAACGCGGACGTTTGCTTTTTGAGTTCGTGTTATTTTGAACTCCTTATAGAACTTTGATTCTGCAGCTGGTGCGTTGATGCACTTGTAAAAACTACTCGTTCTGTTACTCTAAGAGCAATGCACGTTTCTCCTCTATCAAATGTGTAGATTTGGTGTGTATCGGTAAGCGTTCCTGAGTTGTTAATCTTAGTAATATTTCCTGTTTTTTAGCTCTTAGCTGGAGACTAAATTGCTTGTTGCGTAGCCCGATTATTCCTTGATGTAGATCAATTGTTCTTGTATGTAGACCGCCGTTGCAATTACGGTAGTAGCATGGTTGTTGCTGACTACCGCGACATGCTGTGTGAATTCGCTTCCGAGGGCTGACCAGTAAGTATCCCGACACATGTATGTGACTTGTTTTCCTTTGCTATCATACTAAGGGATATACCCAATTTAAAATTAGATACGCTAATGTTTGTTCTGGTAAAATCCTTACTAGAAAAGTTTCAAACTTTAATGCTTTTGCTTTTTGTACTTAACCCATCTGCTTATACGAACGCATCAGCAGTATTCTTTTTTTACTGATTAGAGTTATAACAAATGCTTCGTGTGGTAAAATCCTTACTAGAAAAGTTTCTAAATTTAATGTTTTTTTAATTAACCCATCCGCTTATACGAAAGTATCAGCGTTATTCTTTTTGGTACTGATTAGATTTATTGCATGTTAGCTACGAATTGCGCACTTCGTGGAACAATTAGTGAATTTGTCCATAGAATAAAATTGTTTTATTAAATAGCAACCTTAGTTAATTTTCTTTTGCTGTTTCGATAGAAATTTCTATATTTGTGTTTTTTATTGTAAATAGAAAAATGTTGGCGATGTATTATTTTTGTGTTGCTAGGAACCCATCCTCTCTCCGCATTAATAGTTAGCCTGGTATATTTACGTTTTCTTCCGGCTATGTTATTGTACGTAGCAATTTGATATTGCACTCCATACCATTTTATATTGTAATTTCAACTATTTTAAATAGTAATCCTTACAACTTTAAATTGTAATTTTTACTATTCTAAATTGCAATCTTTACCATTTTATATTGTAGCTGTTAGAAATTGAAGCTGTTGCGCTTTTTTTAAAAGACTTTATCTATTATTGTATTAGTTAGGTTCGGGGGATTTTTATACCCTGTACGTTTTGCGAAAACCACACAAAGATGTGATTATCACGTAAGTGCAGACATTGATTTATGATTTGTGGTTTGGGAAACCGCAAGCATTGAATTTCTCTTGCTTAACATGCAGCTGTGCATAGTAATTTGCGTCAGAACATTAACCTATCTTCGAGAGGGAACGATGGATCGAGAGGGCCAATGCGTCGAAACAAGCAGACGTCATTACTGATCTTCCTCGAGTGCAGACGTGTTTCGTGGAGTTCGGACGAAGTGGTCCCTTTCCTATCGTTACCTTATTCCTATTTATACAACATACCGGCGTTTCGTCGATAGGAAAGCTACCTCCAACCAAACAAAGGGGCATTTAGACACCACTCTGAGATGGAAGTCGCACCGGGATTAGTAGAACCATGGGGTTAAGTGTTAGCTTTAAAATTTTAGACGCATTTAACGTTCTAGGGAAATTTAATCCGGTGTAAATTTGAATGTTTTATATTTACATTAGCATTGATGTAGTAAAAATTATCGTCACAGAGCATGCACAAAAAAAATTTTAATTCAACAGAATTGCATTTCAGTAAAACATATAAATGTCACATAGCCACAAAGAAATATTATTACAAGAGGGCATTTTGTTCACGAAAAGTCATCCACTCTTTAAAAGGAAAAGACTACTAATTCGGAAGATTTAAAAAACAAAATTACTGCAACTATCAGAGGCGTTCGGTGGGTGCCGAGGGAAGTATTAAACTGAATTCAAATATGTGTACATCAAAATGGTGGGCGTTGTGAAGCTTTGTTGTAAACTTTAGTACTTTTATTTTCCGCGTCGTTGTTAATTCATCTAAATAAAAATATTCTTTATAATTGGTATCTATTTTATATTCATTTCCGAGAGTAGACAAATTAATTAGTGTGACAGTTGTTTCTGTTACTTTATGATTCCATAGCACCATCAAAAGGATATTATTTTGAATAATGGTTATTTGATTTTTGCATAAAAATCAAATACATGCAAATATCTTCACAATCTTTTAGTCAAACCTATCAATATTTTTACATCACTGGAAAGGGGAGATTATTTGGAATTATTTGATGTCATGTATAACTATAGTTTCCATTTACAAAATGCAAGGTTATGTCATATCTCGTAAACTATACAAAAAAAGAATTATACATCTACAACACCCTAAAGAATCATATCTGCAAATTTCATTACAATCATTTTTCTGTATCTACGATAACACAGTAGCTAGATTAATATAAAAATCGAGTTTTTCTGTTTTTTGAAAATATCTGGAGAGCTATGAATTTTTTTGAAAAAAAACAAGTTTGTATGTACATAATTTTTAAGCGTCAACCAAAATACAATTTAAAAATAGCTTAGAATAGTACTCCCAATTTTTTAATTTAAGGTTTTACAGATTTACTCCACTAATAGTCTAATTGTTTCTTTGGCACATTAGGGAACCCCATTCATGCAATATATCCAACATAAGTTGATGAGTGAGACTTCACTGTTCACCCTTTTACTTCATCAGCTATGCAACTTAAATCCACGCAAAACAGGAGTGTTTCAACTTCCTGGCCAATTCATCCAACGTAGCTCAACATAATTCGCGATCGGCCTGAGGGCCATTGGCCTCTACCTACACATATCCGTTACCCTTAAACCATATTTTTGTTCTTGTCCACTTACTTCGTAACAATCGTTATATTTTTAGTCTCCCTATCTTAGTCAAAATTCCGCATTCCGTTCATACACATTATACGTTTAAAGCTTTCTTAGCGTTAAGTTCAATGTCTTCAGTTCATATAAACAGTCATTAATTTTATGGCATTTTATGACTTTGTGGTTTTTTGTACTCCATGTGAAGTAGCCCTTTTATAGAATGTAGATTATCTGAGCTTCTATTACGAGTATAATCTTACTAAAGTTCCTAAACTAGTTGAAATATGATAAATACTTGTCGATTGACGAATATATGCTTAAATAACGCGAGAGCGTTACAAGTATAACGAAAGATTTGAGGTTGTTTTCAAGAGCAAGCTACGTCTGGGGTACCGCAGACTGTAGCCACATTTCTAGATACTTTAAGACCGAATGAAAATCTTTCTTAATGGATGCTATACCCATCCGATAGAACAAATTTCTGTAGTCCCTGATTTGAAAACGCACATGAAAGCGATCGCAATCTCTTGCAGAGCGGATTACGAATACATTTCAGCGAAATCCATGTTTTAAACCAACATAAGTTATCCCGAATCGATGCTGCCTGTTAATCCCGGGTTTGCTTGATATAATGTGAAACAACAATACACAGTAGCTCAGATAAACTTTAACAAAAATTTGTAAAGAAAGTCTTAGTTACAGCAGAAATGAACTGAGCTGCATCCTTGTGACATAGTACTTGTATTTACTTTCCATTAGTAAAACAATGAGGAGTGAGGAGTGAAAGGTGTATCAGATACTTTCCATTGTAAGTAACCGCTCTACGCGCATAGTACAATTATTTACAATACGGGTGGAAGTTGCGGTCGCGTGATTATGAATTGTTGTTTGCTTTGTAAAATTTGCTGTGCTTTTGTATACATAAAATACTAAAAACCCTAGACGGTTGCTTTTAATAAGGACTGAAAACTGAAATCGACTGGAATTACCTCCATACGTTCTTCCACACAAACTGGATTTTCATACTTAACTCATACTTAAAAGTTGCTGCTGTCTTGAAGTTTGGCCGGAGATCGTCCATTTTTTGATCCGCGTCTAATTATATAAAGTGTATTACGAATTATTCGTCCCCGTTTGACGTCAATTATTACGAATTAAATATCCCCGTTTAGTGACAATTATTACGTTAACCCAGGGCGTAATTTATTACGCCCCAAATTTGATTGCAAATTATTTCTTTCAAACTGTTATAGATAGCAATTAAAAATATGCTCAAGGTGTACCTGACTTAATAGCTGGAACCAAGCATTGTACCCTCGTCTTTACGTAGATCAAGGTTCCGTAAAGTCGGTTTTTTATGTTTAGTCTAGATTCTTACCGCAAAGTGCACTGAACATACACTTTTAGGAAACAGCAGGACTTCTTCAGATAATTGGACAGGTACGAAGAAATGCAAGAGACACACTTTACACTTAACGCGCACTCGTGTTTTTATACTTCGATATCGTCCGGTAGTAGGAGGTCAAGTATTCCTTTAAAACGCGTCTTTCTCATGAACTCGCTAGTGTCCCCACCATAAAACGTCTCTTATCGACTAAGCGCGATGGCCCCATAGTCCTTTTGGCCTGGAAAATGCGTGATTAACAGAAAATATCAATAAATTATGAATTCTTCACCTCTGATTCGTGTGAAGTTATTACCACAAAATTTACACGTAATAATCTAATTAAGGATGGTAAAAAAGCTTTTCCTTTCCGATTATTAAATCTTTTATTTCTAATATTAAAACGTAAAATTGATTCAGAAAGTAACGTCAATTCAACGCGAAAATGTGTTTGAGTAACTTTGTTATTTTCGCCATAAAATTTTATTTGATTATTTATACCAATACGTTTTTAACTTTTTCCGTCCGTGCTTCACATCAATAATGAATAATTTAATACTATCTTTTCCTGAAAAATTTATAAGCCTTGGTAGTTTACTTTTAATGATGCGGAATTTCAATGTAACATAATAAACGGTAATAAATATTGGTACTTTAAATTTCTTCGTATTAAATTCAAAAAATTACAGATAGAAACCGGAAAATAACTGTTCATAATAAAGTTATTTGTACACATTCACACGAGTTCAATAAACAATAATCCTGGCAAGATACACCCCAAAAACCACACTCGTAAAAACAACTACAAAAAATGTTGAAAATGCAAAGAGCGACGCAGACTATCGGTATTACAATGTAAAATCGCGGGAATAAATGAGGATTCACACGGACAGAGTGGATATGACCTCGAAGATAGGACAGTTTATACGTAAAATCTGCGAGAACAAAAGCAGCATGTAATGAACTCTGTGACGTGAAACTTATAAAAACCCATGGATAGTAAAAGAAGGGGCACAACAAATCAGATTAGTAAATACCAGACATTCTATAGAGATGTGCAAATTCGATCGATACGCAACTATCGGACATTGGAAACAATAGTTAAGATGATGGTATTCATATTCGAAGTTGTTAGTAAAACACTAGTTTTCGGGCGCGAAAGATGTAAATATGTCGATTTCGTGACAGGTGCCAGTGCTAGGGAGCTTTTGTCAACAAATCGAATTTTTTACCTGCAACGATCCCTGTTTTGGATGTCAATGGAGTTTTAAGCGAACAATAAACTGTTAGTTGTTTAAATTTTGTTATACAGCTTATAAATATCGTATGTTTTTTTGGTGATTGATAGTACTAATAATGCGTGGAATTTATTATTAAGAAGGACTATTAACGTTAATGCACGCTTATTCAAAGCGAATTTTACATGCCAAATTTTCGTAAAGAAAAGCTCACAATTGTTTCCGCAAATTAGAACGTAAAATTCCTGCTAGATAAGTATCTATGAAATCAAAAGTATTTTTTTTAGCTACACACGTGTTTGGTTAATTACGAGTAGATCATAGTTGACCATCTTTTGTTGTTATTTACTGTTAAAATCATGTTTTACAATATTTGTTAGGTAAACAGCACGAGGAGTTTCCTTGTGTTTGTTTTAAACTACTGAAAAGAGTTGAGAAGCGTGCAAGCGATGCCCTATCAACCTCCAGCAGCAGTAAGAACCGCCAAACCGTTACTCGGTACGCCCACCTTTAGAGTAGGCTTCATTTGGGTTGGTTTTCTTCAGGGAGCGGGGTTGGCACTCAAAAGCTTACATAGATAAGGGAGTTTAAAGACCTTTCAAGATACGCGAATAGGTATATAGTAGAAGTGTTAGAACTTGTATACCCCTACGGTTAGATTATTTGCTTTCATTGAAATCACCCAGCTCCACAGACAGCACCAATTAACTGTTACGCCACTCGGGTCCCTGAATAGTACAAGTAAGTATGTAAAGTAACATCAATTCAGAACGTAATACAGAACCAGGATACGAACTAGTGCCACACGATAATTCTTCACCCAACTAGAAAAATGGCTCATCACTACCAGTAAGAGCCATCTGTTGCTCCGAATCGTTTGGCTTTTTAGCGTTAACCTAGAAATTGATTTTAATCAACTATGTTTATATTGAGTGAGTTTTATTAAAATACGTGATATGATTTATAGAGTAGTAAAATTTCCTAACACACGATCCCGCGGTTTTTTTAGAACTGCCGTTACGTGTGACCTTTCGGGGACCAGTTACTTGTTTACTAGAGTTGACGCCCCCACTCCCTCCATTACATAGTGGGTGTTTATTGGTTTAAACTGTATGTAACAATATCTTTTCTGTTAATATTATTATCAACGTCTCTGTCTCTCTGTTTTAAAAAGCATAACAATAGCGTTTAAATATCCATACTATTAAAATTAGTCTATAACAATTAATCTGCATTTTACTGTAGTCTATTCGATTTGGAGGCAAAAGTAATCGGCCATTCACTCGAACAGAAAGTAGCATTAGAATTTGAGAAAAAAGCAACCTGTAAAATTTAAAAGCTTTGGTAGTTTACATTTAATAACGTTGCTATTGCGATGTAATATTAAATTAGGATAACAGAATTGAAATAGAAAAACACCTAATTTATTAAACACAAACGGCAATAAATAACATTCTTCACAGCTCTTGGTATTAAATTTCAAAAATTACAGATAGATACCGGGAGGTAATCGTCATAATAAAATTATTTGTACAAATTCACACGTGTTCAAGAAACAGTAACCATATAAACATACACCCTATTAATCATATACTCATACCAGCCATAAAATAATTGAATACCATCCTTTCCTGGAAAATTTATAAGCTTTGGTAGTTTACTTTTAATGATGCGCTATTTCAATGTAACATTAAATTAGGATGAAAAATTAAAATAGGAAAGCACATAGTACATCAAATACAAACGGTAATAAACATTAGTACTTTAAATCCCTTCGTAATAAATTGAAAAAGTTACATATAAAAATCGGAAATTAACTGTTCATAATAAAGTTATTTGTACAAATTTACACGAATTCAAGAAACAATAATCATGGCAGGATACACCCCAAAAACCACACACTTATAAAAACAACCTTAAAAAGTGTTGAAAACGCAACGAGCGACGCAGACTATCGGTATTACAATGTAAAATTGCGGGAATAAATGAGGATTCACACGGACAGAGTGGCTATGACCTCGAAGATAGGACAGTTTAGACGTATAATCTGTGAGAACAAAAGCAGCATGCAATGAACTTTGTAACGTGAAACTTATGAAAACCCACGGATAGTAAAAGAAGGAGCAGGACGAATCGGATTAGTAAATACCACACATTCCATAGAGACCTGCAAATTTGATCGATACGCAACTATTGGACAGTGGAAACAATAGTTAACATGATGGTATTCATATTCGAAGTTGTTAGTAAAACACTAGTTTTCGGGCGCGAAAGATGTAAATATATCGATTTCGTGACAGCTGCCAGTGCTAGGGAGCTTTTTTTTTTACTTGCAACGATTCCTGTTTTGGATGTCAATGGAGTTTAAAGCGAACAAAAACTGTTTTAGTTGTTTAAATTTCGTTATACAGCTTATAAATATCGTATGATTTTGTTGTGTGATTTAATACTAATCATGTTTGGAGTTTATTATTAAGAAGAACTATTAACGTCGATGCACGCTTATTCAAAGCGAATTTAGCATGCCAAATTCTCATCAAGAGACGTTCACAATTGTTTCTGCAATTTAGAACGTAAAATTCCAATTGGATAAGTTTCTATGAAATCAAAACCCTGATAATATTAAGTATTTTTTAGCTAAACACGTATTTGGCTAATTACGAGTAGATCATAGTTGACTTTGCTTAGTTGTTATTTACTGCTAAGATCGTGTCTTATAATATATGTTAGGTATACAACACAAGGAGTTTCCTTATGTGTTTATTTCAAACTAGTAGAAAGAGTTGAGAAGCATGCAAGCCAGGCCCTATCAACCTCCAGCAGCAGTAACAACCGCCAAACCGTTACTCGATACGGCCACCTTTCGAGTAGGCTTTATTTGTGTTGGTCTTCTTCAGGGACGGGGGGGGGGTTGAAACTCAAAAACTTAGATAAGGGAATTTAAAGACCTTTCAAGATAAGTGAACAGGTATATAGTAGAAGTTCAGAACTAGTATACCCCTACGAACAGTTTATTTGCTTTCATTAAAATCGCCCGGCTCTACCGAAAGCACCAATTAACTGCTGCGTCACTTTGGCCCCAGAATATTAAAAATAAGTAAGGAGACTAACATCAATGCAGAACGTAATACAGAGCCAAGATACGAACCCGTGCCACACGATAATTATTCACCTACCTAGAAACATAGCTCATCACTACTAGTAAGGGCCAGCTGTAGTTCCGAATCGTTTGGCTTCTTAGTGTTAACCTAGAAATTGATTTTAATCAACTATGTTTATATTGAGTAAGTTTTATTAAAATACGTGATATGATTTATAGAGTAGTAAAATATGAAATCGGCAAATGTTCAAGTGCTAGGGAAACTTGGCAGCCACAAGTTGCTAACCCCCTTTCACGGCCACTGAATTTCGGAGAAGTAGGGTATATAACTGTAAATCAATAGAAAGAGACCGAACAGCATCTAACAAGAAAGAACAGCGCCTATGATGAAAGACAACAAACATAGAAACAAGAAGAAAATTATTGAAAGCGTAAGTGTGGAGCACAGCACAGTATTCCTATGAAATACGGGCAGTAAGAAAAGCAGACAGAAAAACGGTAGCAGCCTTTTGGAATGCTGTGCTTCAGATGTATGAGGATGATGGCATGGACAGACAAAGTTAATAACAAATAGGTTATAGAAATAGTAGGGGTACAAGGATATATGTGGAAAAAAGTAGGAGAAATAGAAGGGCAAATTACGTTCTAAAGCATTTTTGGGGAATAGTATGGAATATATTACAAGCAAACATAGGAAAAAGGCGATAGAAGTAGACCTAGATCAGAAAGTGATGGATGCAGGCTGTGCAAATTTCAGGGAAATCTGTAGGTTACTTCAGAAGAGGAAACAATGAGGGTACGCGTCTAACCTGTTCCAGGACTGAAAACCTAGTAATGATGCAAATTTACTAACACACGATCGCGCAATTTCTCAAGAACTGCCGTTATGTGTGGCCTTTCGCGGACCAGTTAGTTGTTTATTAGAGTTAACGCCCCTGCTCTCCTCCATCACATAGGGGTTGTTTATCGGTTTAAACTATATGTAACAATACCATTTCTGTTAATATTATTATCAACGCCTACGTTTTAAAGAGCATAACAATAGCGTTTAAAAATCCATACTATTAAAATTAGCATTTAACAATTAATCCGCATTTTACTATTGTCCATTCAATTGGGAGGCAAAAGTAATCGGCCATTCACTTGAACAGAAAGTAGCATTAGAATTTGAGAAGAACTTTTGTACATCACCTCAGAAACATAAATTAAAAGGAAAAGCTTCTAAAACAAGCTTAATTTTTGCAATCAAGGATATATTCCTACTACGGCAATAAATAACGTTTTTCAAGAGCTCTTGGTATTAATTTCCAAAAATTACAAATAGATTCCAAGAGACAATCGTCATAATAAAATTATTTGTTCAAATTCACACGTGTTCAAAAAACGGTAACAATACAAACATACTCCCTAATAATCATATACTCATACCATCCATAAAATAAATGTGTTACGAACGCTTGAATGACGCAGATTTGGGTATTAAAGGTTAAAATTGTGGGAACAATGTAAGTGTTCACACGAATAGAATGACATTGACATCGAAAATAAAAAGTTTAGATGGCACAATCTCTGAGAACGAAAATAGCATGCAATAACCATGGGAAGTTAAAACTTCTAGAAACCGACGGATTATAAAATAGAAGGGGCAAATCAGATACGATTAGTAACAAATAGACATCCAACCAAAACTTGCGAATTTGATCGATATGCATTCATTGGACGTTGGTAACAGGTACGATAGTTAACGTGGCGATATCTGTACTCGAAGTTGTTAGTAACAGACAGGTTTTCAAATGCGAAAATAAAGACGCGGATATGATATACCACTAGTTAACGTAAAAGTTACCAGTGTTAGGAAGCTTTTTATCAACATCAACAAGTTGGATTTTATACCTGCACCGTTCCTGTGTGGTAAAATTAATTCAGATAGTAACGTCAATTCAACGCGGAAAATGTGTTTGAGTAATTTTTTTATTTTCGCCAAAAATAATTTGATTATTTATTCCAATACGTTTTAAACTTTTTCTGTCTATGGTTCACATCAATGATGAATAATTGAATACTATCTTTTCCTGAAAAATGTATAAGCTTTGGTAGTTTACTTTTAATGATGCGGTATTTCAATGTAACATTAAATTAGCATGAAGAATTAAAATAGGAAAATACAGTACATTAAATACAAACGGTAATAAATATCGATACTTTAAATCCCTTTGTGTTAAATTCAAAAAATTATAGATAGAAACCGGAAAATAACTGTTCATAATAAAGGTATTTGTACACATTCACACGAGTTCAAAAAACAATGATCCTGGCAGGATACACCCCAACAACTACACTCGTAAAAACAACCATACAAAATGTTGAAAACGCAACGAGCGACGTAGACTATCAGTATTACAATGTAAAATCGCGGGAATAAATGAGGATTCGCACGGACAGACTGGCTATGATCTTGAAGATAGGACAGTTTAAACGTAAAATCTGTGTGAACAAAAGCAGCATGCAATGAACTCTGCGACGTGAAACTTATAAAAACCCATGGATAGTAAAAGAAGAAGCAGAACAAATCAGATTAGTAAATACCAGACATCCCATAGAAACGTGCAAATTCGTCCATACGCAGCTATCGGACAATGGAAACAGATACAATAGTTAACATGATGGTATTCATATTCGAAGTTGTTAGTAAAACATTAGTTTTCGGGTGCAAAAGATGTAAATATATCGGTCTCGTGAAAGCTGCCAGTGTTAGGGAGCTTTTTGTCAACAAATCGAATTTTTTACCTGCAACGATTCCTGTTTTGGATGTCAATGGAGTTTTAAGCGAGCAAAAAACTGTTAGTTGTTTAAATATATCGGTCTCGTGAAAGCTGCCAGTGTTAGGGAGCTTTTTGTCAACAAATCGAATTTTTTACCTGCAAAAACTGTTAGTTGTTTAAATTTTGTTATACAGCTTATAATTATCGTATGATTTTTTTGGTGATTGATAAAACTAATAATGCGTGGAGTTTATTATTAAGAAGGACTATTAAAGTTGATGCACGCTTATTCAAAGCGCATTTTACATGCCAAATTCTCGTGAAAAAAAGCTCACAATTGCTTCCGCAAATTAAAACGTTAAATTCCAATTGGATAAGTTTCTATGAAATCAAAAGCCTAACAATATTAAGTATTTTTTTAGCTAAACACGTAGTTGGCTAATTACAAGTAGATCATGGTTGACTTCCTTTGTTTTTATTTATTGTTAAAATCGTGTTTTACAATATATGTTAGGTATACAGCACGAGGAGTTTCCTTATGTGTTTATTTCAAATAAGTGGAAAGCGTTGATAAGCGTGTAAACGAGGTCCAGCAACCTCCAGTAACAGAAAGAACCGGCAAACCGTTACACGGTACGCCCATCTTTCGAGTAGGCTCTATTTGTATTGGTTTTCTACAGGGAGGGGGGTTGGCACTCAAAAACTTACATAAACAAGGGAGTTTAGAGACTTTTCACGATAAGCAAACAGGTATATAGTATAAGTGCTAGAACTGGTATACCTTTACAAGCAGTTTATTTGCTTTCATTAAAATCACCCGGCTCCACCGAAAGATTAACTGTTACGTCACTCCGGCCCCTGAATATTAAAAATAAGTGGTAAAGTAACATCAATTCAGAGCGTAATACAGAACCAAGATACAAACCCGTGCCACACGATAATTCCTCACCTACCTAGAAACGTAGCTCATCACTACCAGTAAGGGCCAGCTGCAGTTCCGAATCGTTTGGCTTCTTAGTGTTAACCTAGAAATTGATTTTAATCAACTATGTTTATATTGAGTGAATTTTATTAAAATACGTGATGTGATTTATAGAGTAGTAAAATTTTCTAACATACGATCCCGCGGTTTCTTTAGAACTGCCGTTACGTGTGGCCTTTCGCGAACCAGCTAGTTCTTTATTAGGGTTAACGCCTCTGCTCCCCTTCATCACATATGGATGTTTGTTGGTTTAAACTGTATGTAACAATATCTTTTCTGTTAATATTATTATCAACGTCTCTGTTTTAAAAAGCATAACAATAGCGTTTAAATATCCATACTATTAAAATTAGCCTATAACAATTAATCTGCATTTTACTGTTGTCTCTTCGATTTGGAGGCAAAAGTAATCGGTCATTCACTCAAACAGAAAGTAGCATTCGAATTTGAGAAGAACTTTTGTACACCATCTCAGAAATATAAATTAAACGTAAAAGCTTCTAAAAGAAGCTTAATTTTTGCAATCAAGGATATATTCCTACTACTTTCGCTGAGGCGATTGTCATACATAAGCTGATTATTTCTAATTATTTCATGTTTTCGTGGTTCGTCCTATATTCGAAAATTCTCCTCAGGCCAAATACCCCAAATAGCTAAAACAATCTCAAGTAAATACCGCATGCCGGATAATATAGGAAGATGCCTTCGACCAAATTCTGATACATCTATATTATCCAGGACGTTTTAAATTGCATTTCCCAACGTATAAATCTAGCCCTTTTTATTTATCGTAAATAGCTGCAGTCTGTGAACTGAGAAAACAGTATGACAGCATCTGGAAAGGTTTTTGTATTTGTATGAGCGTCCGCTTTACTTTGGCTATAAAACAACCCCTATACGTTTGAGAGTGAATCAATGCACATAAAGTATGGTGAGCATATGCAATGCTATCGTTCTGTTTTCTGTTACGCGTACGCCCCTTACTTGTAAGTGGTTTGCAGAATGGTCTATCAATAATTCATCTTGTATTATTATTCGTTTTCGTTTACTTTTTATTGTTGTCGGGTAGCTTGGAGAGCATTTTCTTGTGCTGTACCTACGATTATTGCGTTCAGAAAAGCAAGGAATATTTATTTGAACTGTCAGCTCAGAAAAATTTGCTCTGCTGGGTTTTCATATCAAACAGAAATGGCATGTGCAACATTTACAAAAGAAAATATTGTGAAATTATCAACAATATATCAGTAACGGTTTTACAAAACCTCTATAAATATAGTTAAGAAATGCCTTCATAACGAATTCTACATTTAAAGTGGACTTCCGTTCAATTGTGAATGGCGATAACTTGTATCGTAACGGTTATTAATCTGATAGATAAGGAATTGTTCAGAAATGTATATTAGTACGACCCAGCTGTGACTACCAAACCCAGCAAGGCGAAAATAAACAAAGGCTGAAACAGAAAAAGAATAAGCTTGCAGATAAGGTTTTGGCTTCCGTTGCCTATTTTGGAACGCTTCAGCATAGCTTTAGAACTTTTTAAAGAAATTTCTAAGGAATGCTTTATTGTTGGTATGTCATATTGGTTTGTTTTAAAATTTAAGCAGGCGGCTGTCCTTCGAGCTAGAATTACAATTACAAAACATGCGCATAGTCTGTGTGTGCTTTGGCTTAGTGGCCATGGTCTATATCCCATAGGTTAGAACAATGCTCTGTCAAGCAAAAAGCCAACCAGCATAGCAGATGATCCTGATATACCAGAATTCTCTCCTCTAGCTTGTGAAGTTCAACCATTACTACATAGAGCAGTTCTCAGACTTTGCGTGCGAAGAGAATATCAATAAATTCAAAGTACGATAGCCCTATATAAAAATCTAATTAAAACCAAACACTTAGATGTTGTGATAAAACCGTTCATTACTCTTGTTGGCAATTGCATGGGTGTTTCCAAGTAGAACAAATATAACGCAAAATAATGGTCCACAGAAACTATACATATCGATTATTTTTAAATTTTTCGCAAGAAACCAGTTACTCGACTCTAGCTACTACGAAATATAACCCCTGCTTTGTTTTCATGCAGCCATCCAATATCACCTGTAACGCTAATGCAAGTATCTTCTAAATAAAAGGGCATTTATTAGTTTTTGTTAGTTAAAATGAGCTTTACTGTTAAAATTCCTTAAAATTTTATAAAAACTGGGTGGTTTACAATTTACTAACATAACTATTTCATCATAATATTTAAACAGGACCTAGATAGTAAAGTACCTAGTACATTCTTTTACAACAAGTAATTAAAACCGAGACTTCGCGGTAGAAATATTATTAGATAAAAAAACCGACATATTTCCGTAAACTACCCAACTTAGGAAAGTGTATTTGTACATCTTTTCACGCATTAAAAGATACCGAAATAATTGTAAATCACTCAAACAGACAGAAACATATAAATAATATAAAATCTAATGCGAGTTAAGGTTCGTGGCTTCGAGCGGTCTTTTTAAAAAGACTTCTTTGGTCCTTAACACATTTATTTGTTTATACAGATTTGAACAATTACAATCTTGAATTAATTTATTCTAAGTCGAATAGTTAATACTTAATTGTACAAGTGAGTTACCGACGGACTGCAATGCAAAAGCTGAACGTTTGATGAACTGACTGGAAACGGAGCTCCCGGTCTTTTTATAATCTCCCTGCCTCTCTACAATTCTGTGGGAACCTGCGGTCCTATGTCCGCTTACACTTCATAATACATAGTTGCTATCTTAAAAGCTATTCATAATTACAATGTTGCAGGCTTATTCCGCGTAATCTCGGTACGTGACATCTTACGACCGTCTGTGACCTGACATTTGCAGTGTCACTTATCCTTGTGCCACTTTGTAGCGTTTCCACTCGTGGGAACTAAAATCATCATAATAAATTGTAATAAAATGTTGCAACGACATTGTTGCACTGTCCTAACATTTCCTAATGTTTCCTAATATTTCCTAATAAAGATATTAGTTTTATATGTATAATAGATGGGGGATCCTATAACTCCTCCCAACGTACATTAAAAATTAAGGGTTTTTTACCTTGTCTTGATTTCTAATTAAATTCGTTTTCGTTTAATCTCAGTTAAAATTCATATTTTCTAGGGGTACATTTGTTTGTTTGGGTTTCCTAAATCTAAAACTGTTTTCTTTATTATTCTTAAATCTAATACATATTTTGTACGTTACATAAATGATCAATAAAATAGTCAATAAAATCAATATAATTGTCCATACACTAATATTATCGTAGTGCACTTTGGGTGTCTTGATCTCGTTCAGTTTTTCTTTATAATCTTCCATGAGTTTCATGGCGTGGTTTAAGTTGTCTAATTCCAGGTGTTCCAATTGCATTGGTTTTTAAAGGGTTTCTTCATCTTCTTCTTGGGTAATCTTGATTTGCAGATCGGGTAGATTTGCTAATTTCTTGCTTTGTACTGGATCTTGGTAAACTCTAATTATTTCGTTTTTTTATTTTAAATAACAATTTTCTTTAAGGGTGATTAATTTACTTCCGGTTAATGCTAAATTACTTTCGTCTTGATTGCAATACATTGTTGCGATTACTTCGGTGGGAAAAATGGCTATCCATTTATTTTCCGTTACTTTCTGAATTTTCATATTGTTGATTAATACAGGTTTGACTTCACAATTTTCATGGTGGTTGGTAAATTTTAGTAGTTGTACTTCGCAAGGGCTGTCTTCTTGAATTGTTGTGGTTGTCAATGATTGGCATAAGTATTGACTGGGTGTGACTTCATTACATTTGTCGTTCGTATAACCATATCTTTGTTCATTTAAGGATAGGAATTTGGTTTTTGGAATAATAACTTGGTATGTGCTAGTCATTTTCATTGGAAAAGCAAATAAGTGATAATAATTGTAACTGTTAATCTCTACTATTGGTATTTCTATTAAAAATGTTATATCGTTATTTTTTACATAGCCTTTAACTATGGCTATTTTTTCAAATATTAAAATGTTTGATTCTAATACATCGAAAGGTAATTCACTATTAGTTATAAAAGATTTTATTCTCAATAATTCTTTTAATAAATCTATTGGTTCTATGATACTTGAATGTAGGGTATTTAATTTTGCAAAGGTTACTGCGTTTTCTAATGTTGTTAGGATTTGTTGAATTAAAGTTAGGGTTGATATTATCTGGTTATATATCGTACTGAATCGGATTAAATCTCGCATGCCTAACATGGTAATTCGCATGTTATTTTCTAAGGTTTCTATTCGATTGGCTATACTATCTTGATTTCTAACTAATTTTCTTAGGGTTTCATTAAATTTGATGATCGTTGATTGTGTTAACGATATTTGATTACTAATTATGGTTTTAATGTCGTTTTGATTTTCTATCAATTGTTGTGTCCATTGACTGTTTTAGTCGAAAATAATTATTTTTGATTATTTGAAATTCTTGTTTTAGCTCGGTTAAATCGAATTTTTGTGCAAAGGTCCAATAATCTATAGTGTTCTGCATACTGCCTAATTTAATTGGTAGTATACCGGGGTTATTCTTTATGTCTTCAATTATAATTTCTGTGTCCGTTCTACCTGGGTGGAGGTTGACGGTAAGGGTGACGATTGTCCATCTGAAAGTACAGGGTGTCTTACATTTTTGAGGTGAACATACTTTGTTATCTTGCCGTCGTCTATCGCGGCTACGTTTTTGTCGGATATTCGTTTGATTTTAAAGGGTCCTAAATTTCTCGGTGCCGTTTTGTGTCTTTTGCTTTGGTAATTTTTCTCGAATACGGTTTGTCCTATGGAAAATTTGTTTATGTCTGAGTTTTTATTACGGGTCGCGGTAATGCGTTCTTTATCGTTATCTAATTTGTCCTTTACTTTGTTGTAGGTTATTTTTAGCTTCTCTTTGTGATCTTTAGCATATTGCTGGTAGATTTCTTTATTATAATGTATATCGTAGGGGTTGCGTGAATCTGAATGTTCTAAGGTTAGTTCTAAGGGTGTAAAATTTGTAGTTGAATGAATCGTGTTATTATACGCGATTAATGCGTATGACATTAAGTTAGTTATGTGTTCTTTCTTGTAATTTATTCCTAATAGTCTGATCTGTTCTAATAGGGTTGAATGTAGTCTCTCAATTAGTCCGTTTGATTCAGGGTGGTTTTCCGTTATAAAGTGAATTTTTATTTTGTGTAACTCTAAAGTGTTTTGAATTGTTTCGTTTTTAAATTCGCTTCCGTTATCTAATGTTATTGTTTCGTAAAATGTAAAATAGTGTAGAAATCCTTGGATTACGTCTATACTATTTTTAGAAGTGATTGGTATTGCTTGTCCTATTTTCGTAAATGCGTCCACGATTGTTAGGTAACTTTGTGCTTCTACTACTAGAGTATCTGCATGTAATTTTTGAAAAGGTTTGTCTGGTGTTTTAGTTAACATTAAGGGTATCTTTGGGGGTTTTCTGTCATATTTGGCTTTATCACATAATTCGCACTGATTGATAAAGTCTGTAGTTAATTCTTTTATGTCCTTGAAATAGTAACGTCTCATAATTTGTTTTAGGGTCTCGTTTATTCCTCGATGGTTGGTCTTTCCTTCGTGTTGGTTTCTTATTACGTCATTTATTTCGTCAGGGTCGTCTAATGTTATTAATTTTCTTGTGCATCTTATAAGTTCGGGGCCAGAATTGTTAAATAGTTTTACATATATTTCTGAAAATCGTTTATATAAGTTTTCCGTGTTGAAGTAAAAGTAAAATCGTTTTTTCTCGGGGGTGTATTCCTTTAGAATTTTAATTATCTGTGATTCATTGTCGTCTTTAGTTATTTGAATTTGGTAAATTTTCTTATTATCCACTTTCGTGTATTTTACCGGGTTGGGGTTGTTTAAAACTTCCGTGATTATAAATTGATTGGGTTTCATGTCTATAGCTTCGTTTAAAATTTTTATTGCGGTTTCCGGTTCGTCGTTTTGTGTCAAATGTATGGTTTCCATTTCTTCTGGGTCTTCTCTGACTTCGGTTTCGTCTACGTATCCTACTAATGATTCTGTCTCAAGTGCGTTAAGTTGGATTCTACTTAAAGCGTCTGCATTATTGTTGTAAATTCCCTTTTTGTATAAGATCTCATAGTCATATTCTTCTAGTCTAATTCTCCATCTTTGTAATTTCGAGTTAGGTTCTTTGAGTTTGCATAGCCAAACTAATGGTCTATGATCGGTATATATATAGAATTTCCGTCCGTATAGGTACGGTCTGAAATACTTTGTTGCCCAAATTATGGCTAACAATTCTTTCTCTATCGTACTGTATCGTTGCTCTGTTTCGTAAAGGGTTCTTGATGCGTAACTGATGGGTTTATCGTTACCTACTGTTCCTTGACTTAATACTGCGCCTAAGGCTACATTTGATGCGTCTGTTGTTAAAATGAATGGTTTCGAAAAGTCTGGGTATTCTAATACGGGGTGATTTGTTAAAATGCTTTTGATTTTGTCTACTGCTTTTATGAATTCTGGGGTATGTACAATTGTGTTTCCCTTTTTTAAACAATTGGTTAGGGGCTTTGTTATTTGAGCATAACCTTTTATAAATTTTCGGTAATATCCGCTAAGGCCTAAAAATCCTTTAATCTCTTTATTTGTTTTGGGTATAGGGTAATTTAATACAGCGTTCGTTTTGTCGGGGTTTGGCATCACTCCTTGGGGGGTTATTATGTGTCCTAAAAAGGCTACTTCTTTCTGTAGAAATTTGCTTTTATCTAGTTGTACTTTAAATTTTGCGGTTCTTAATCTTTCGAACACTTCTCTTAATCTTTCAATGTGCTCCACTAATGATGTTGAATACACTATTATATCGTCTAGGTACACAAGGCATTTTTCGTTGTGTATCCCTCGTAGTATGTTATCTATTACTCGTTGAAAAGTTGCGGGTGCGTTATTCAGTCCAAATGGCATCCGTTTATACTCGTAGTGTCCTCTAGGTGTGCTAAAGGCTGTTTTCTGTGTATCTCCTTCTTCCATTTCTACTTGATGGTATCCTGATGCTAAGTCTAGCGTCGAAAAATATTGGCACTTGCCTAACTTATCTAATATTTCTGTGATTAACGGTAACGGGTATTTATCGTCTACCGTTTTTTCATTTAGTTTGCGTTAATCTATTACCATTCGGTATTTCCGTTTTCCTGATGCGTCTAGTTTCATTGGTACTATAAGTACGGGGATGCTCCACGGTGAATTGGAGTGTTGTATAATATCTTGATCTAATAGATCGGTTACTTGTCTGTCAGCTTCTTCCTGACTTGCCTGGAGTAATCTGTATGCTTTGGTGAATAGGCGTTTGTTATCCGTTAGCTCAATGTTGTGTTTAACTGTATTTGTAAACGTTAGGGGTATTCCTTCGCAATGGAATATATCGCGGTATTCATAACATAATTTTTGTATTGCTTTTTGTTCTTCGTGATTTATGTCGCGGTTAAATCGGATATTATTTAAATTTTGTTTTAGCATTTCGTCTTTTTCTACGGGGTTATAATTTTCGTTCGGGGTTTCATCTATTTCCATCTCGTTAAAGTTTAATTCTTCTACGTTTATCGGGTTTGTTAAAGATAGTTCTACGGGGTAATCATTTGAGTTTAATATGGTCGTTGTGGCGTAATTATTTTTGATTTTTACTAATGCGGTTGGAGTTTCTACTCCTTGTTGAAAGGTTATATGGTTTATTATTCCTAAGTTTTTATTTGAATTTACGGGGATTCTTATCTTTTTTTCCGTTCGGGGTTCTAATGTATATTTTTCGTCGATTTGGGTATTTTGAAATTTGATGGGGATTCGTCCATACTTGGTTTTTAATAATCGGTTTTTGATATCTATGTTGGCTCCTAATTTTCTTAGAAGGTCCATTCCTAATAGTCCGTCATATTTGTCATTGAATTCAAATATGCAGAATTTGTGTTTCATCTTTACGTTAAAGGTTTTTGGTAAAGGTATGTTTGCTACGAATTGGTGTATGGTTGTTTGATGGGCGGTTTTAATTTTGAAGGGTTCTCTTTCTACATAGTTTAGATAATGTTTTTTTGCTGTTCGCGGGCTTATTAATGTTTTCGAAGATCCGGTATCGATTAGTAATTTAAAGTCAGCGTGGGGTATTTCGATATAGGGTAATACAAGGTGATTCATATTATTTAGATTTATTTATTACGTTAGGTCGTTTATAAAATGGTCCATTTGAAAATTTGAACATGTGTTCTCTTCGTCGTCCTCCTTGTAATTTTCGTGTGGTTCTTCGCGTTCATAATGGTTTGATTGAGTTTGTTCGTTATTCGTACACGGTTGATTGTTATTATTCTGGTCATCTTCATACTCTTCTACTTTCTGATGAAATAGCTCTTCTGAAGTGAAAGTGCGTTTTTGATTGGGGTTTGGTCTTATATGCGTTATTTTTGTGTTAGGTCTGGTGTTACCAGATGAGGTATCCATTGGTGTAGGTTTGTAAAAATTATTGGGATTATTAGTGTTTATCAGCGGTGAGTTTCTGTTAGGATTCGCGTTGAATGTTGGTCTTTGTTGATTTATATTTTGGTTAAATCTCGGTTGAAATGCGGGTTTTGAAAAGTTCGAGTTAAATGTTGGTTGATATGCGAGTTTTGAAAAGTTCGGGTAAAACGTTGGTTTTAAGAATTGTTTGTATTGGTTGTTAAAGTTTGAGTTGTTAAAGTGTGGATTATTTGTTCGCGTTTGGTTTGTTTGTGCATTGAATGGGTTAAATTTTTGTTGTGGATTTATTTGTCTTGCGGGTTGTATAGTTTTCATTGGCGTGTAGCTTTTATTCGCGTTGGGGTTATATAGTCGGTTTCTATAGTACATTACGTTTTCTTCTTCAATTATCATATTCATTGCTTCTTCTAAGTTTTGGGGATGTTGAAATCTAATTTTATCTGAAAGTCTTTCGGGTAGTGCATTTAGATAGGTATCTAATGCCATCTCGTCATACATTTTAGTTTTTAAAAGTCTCACGTTTGGGTCGGTTTCTTCGATTTTGAGTTTTGTCAAGATTAAACTTCTTACATCTTGGCATCTCATTCCAAATTGATAGGGTGACTGGTTGTGTTCCATTCTCAGGCTGGTTAAATCCCTTACTAAACATTTTAAGTTCCGTTGGTCGCCGAAATATGCAATTAATATTCGTTTATACTGTTCCCATTCGTCTACGTCTTTGCGACTGGCTATTAACGTTAGTGCCCTTCCGGTTAGTTTACTGGTAATGAGGCGGATAAGCAAAATGTTTCTGTCGTTATCGCCTGGCTTATAAAAGGTTTTTAGAAGTATTTCGGAAGTCGAAATATACGTACTTAACATACATTGATCTCCGTTAAATTGGGGTATCATTTCGAGGTACAGCTTCATTTCATTAGTCATCTTGGCTGGGGTAATATTTGGGTAATTTTAAAAAAGTAAAAAATTTTTTTTTTTTTTTGAAGAAAAATTGGATTTATTTTATGATTTTTCGGTGGTATTTAATGAGTTTTACGCTTGGTATTAGTTTGGTTGAGTTTACTTTTGATTTGCCGATTTTTAATTTTAATTTTTGAAGTTTCAATAGGCTGGGTTATTTTTTGTGGTAATTTATTGGGTGTGAATGTTTTGCGTTATTTGCGTCAGTTATAACTTCTCTAATTTTTATTATGTCGATTTTATTTAAGTGCGTAATAATTATCTCGTTGGTTTATGCGATTGTAAGGTGTCTGCAATGCTTACAATGTTATCTGCTACAGGATGTTGTTAGTTAATTAGTTGCGTTTGCGTCTCTATTATAAGTTATTTTTAATTATACCGTGGGTGTCATTTATTACTCGCAGTGATTTTATACAATAAAATTTGTGCGTCTTTAATTTATTGAAATATTGCAGTAAAATTTTCACGTTTGAATAAAGTTGTAATTTGCGTTTTTAGTACCGTAATTATTTATTCTTCCTGAGTAGTTTTAATTAATACTTTAATAAAGTTTCCGATCGTAATTTTATGCTGTGTTTAATTTAACAATGCTGAAAGGTTTTGCGATGTATTTAAATATCTTTTGTAGGTGATTTATTATTAGATTTTTATGCGTATTTATTCAAGGTTAGTTTTTATTTACTTTTGTAAGGACGAGATATTGGTTTTGCGTTCAATTTGCGCTTTGTTATTTCTTGTATTAAGATGTGGTTTTTAATAATAGAATACGATTTGTCTATTTATGGATGGTATTTGAGTTGAATCGTGGTGTTGTTAGGTTTTGGTTTTTTTATTGCTCGTGGTTTTGCTCTCGCGTTTTTTTCTTGGTGTATTTAAATTATTTTTGTGCGTCAGATAATTCTCGTATTGTGGGGTTAGAGATTTGTTTCTTGCGTTAGTTGAGTTTGTAGAATTAGAAATTCTAAAAATTTCTTGCGTTAGTTAAGTTTTAATTCAAAAATTCTAAAAATTTGTTGCGCCAGTTAAGGTTTAATTCAAAATTTCTAAAAATTGCCTGCGTCAGTTATGGTTGTTGAATTAGAGATTTTAAAAAATTTTTTCGCGCCAGTTAAGATTAAATTCAGAATCTTAAGAGGTTTGGTTTTGTTTCTAAGAATTTTTCTTACGTTAATTAAAACGTGATCTAGTCTCTTGCGCTTTGCGACTTTTTTAATAATTGTCTCTAGTTTTTGTTTCAGAATAATTTTTCTCAGTTCTTAGTCTCAGAATTTTTTTGTTGTCTCAAGTTTTTGTAAATTTTTCATATATACAAGTAAAATAATAATAAAATTTCAATAAAGGCTTGAAGATAATTTCTAGCAATTGCTAAGTCGTTTATTTTCAAAAAATGGCATAAAATATTTGTAACAATAGTCAACATATACATAAATAAATCATAAAACTAGCAAATATCAAATGTCTTTGTTAATAATAAAATAAATTTCAATTGGTTTAGGAAAATGAACTTACACGAGTTGCTTGGTTGCTTTCATTGATTTGTTTTCTTTGTTTCTATTTTTCTTTTGGCTTCTTGGATTTGATCTATGCTTGTATCGCCTCCAATTTTTCTTTTGTTGAATTCGAACTATGCTTGTTTCTCCTTCAACTGCTGGATTTGAACGATGCGTGTTTCTTCTCCAGTTTTGGTTTTGTTCTGCCAAAATCGGAATTGAAATTCCCGGACCACCAGTTCCTTGAAGTTGGATTCGCTAGTGCCCTTTTGACATCCGTTACGCTGCGCCAGTTAAGGTTCGTGGCTTCGAGCGGTCCTTTTTAAAAAGACTTCTTTGGTCCTTAACACATTTATTTGTTTATACAGATTTGAACAATTACAATCTTGAATTAATTTATTCTAAGTCGAATAGTTAATACTTAATTGTACAGTGAGTTATCTACGAACTGCAATGCAAAAGCTGAACGTTTGATGAACTGACTGGAAGCGGAGCTCCCGGTTTTTTTATAATCTCCCTACCTCTCTACAATTCTGTGGGAACCTGCGGACCTATGTCCGCTTACACTTCATAATACATAGTTGCTATCTTAAAAGCTATTCATAATTACAATGCTGCAGGCTTATTCTGCGTAATCTAGGTACGTGACATCCTACGACCGTCTGTGACCTGACATCTGCAGTGTCACTTATCCTTGTGCTACTTTGTAGCGTTTCCACTCGTGGGAACTGAAATCATCATAATAAATTGTAATAAAATGTTGCAACGACATTGTTGTACTGTCCTAACATTTCCTAATGTTTCCTAATATTTCTTAATAAAGATATTAGTTTTATATGTATAATAGATGGGGGATCCTATAACTTGCGTAGTGACTAAGCAATGCCGCAGCGAAACACGGACAGTGTGAAAATACCAATAATTTTTCTCACGCATCACCGTTGGCCTCGATCTTAAGAAGTTCAAGTCATACAAACCCCGTAAGCCAGAAAAATTCCCCCCCGCCCAGGAACATACTATCGAATCATAGTAGAGGGTATCAAATCAGTTATTCATTCTTGCATTTTAAGCTGTTGTAATTCAACTGACAAGGAATTAGCGCCGAGCAGATCCAAGTTTATGTAACTCGAAGTAACAGTAGTTTTAAACATTCGGGCTTGCTAATGCAACAAGCTGCCAAACGCGAACGTGACTCCTGCATTTGATTTTTTTCAATGCTCCACTCGAAGGTACCAAGAAATGAGCTTTTACATCGGTAAATTATGAATTTTGCTGACCCTTGCTATTCTAAGCAAGGTAGGGATCTTTAACGTGCGTGACAATATTCACACGTGAAACCTATATTTTACCTCTCGTCCAAATAAGGGTGTGTTTTTATGAAAAATGTTCGCCTAACATTTCTCAAGCGGTTCGTGTTGTGAATCAAGCCCGGGACCTTGGGATCAGCAGTCATACGTAAACCTATCTGATCCGCAAAGCGACTCGCGTGTACGTGACCGTGAAATTAAATAGAATTCCGTTACTAGCGAAAGTTGTCCGGTAGTGGATGCTTTGTTCAACACCTGTTGGCTCAGACGATTACTGTCAACTCTATTTTATGTTAGATGACAAGGTGGCTCGAGCTTTGCAGAAAGAACTGTACGTTGTTTAATTTTTCGATCTGCTATATATTTTAAACTGTTGTTTAATATTCGATTGCATACAACTATTTTTTTTATTAAGAGGACTTGTACGTTAGTGCACGCTAAACTACAAGCATTTTGTAACCAGGAAAAGCACCACAATTGTAATTACATAAATTTATAGCTACCTATGAGTTTGTTTGAATATCTTAATAAATTCACTCTTTTAGATAATGTAATTTGGCCAAGTAGTGTATTCTGTTGTCAAATATTCTGATACTCATGTTTTAATATAGGTTACGTGAATAGCTTGGGGTTATATTATTATTTGTGTATATTTTAAGTTAGTAGGTGAGAAAAAGAAAGTGTACATAAGGCTCCATCAACCTGTATTGCAAGAACTTAATAACTATTTAAAATCGTCCCTTAGATAACCCATTGTTTAGCGAGACTGAAAAATTCAGGTGGGATGGCGCTCAACATTTTGTATTAGAAAGAAAGTTCAAAGTCCTTTCCAGCTGGGTAAAAATTGTAACGTTGGTGTACACCTACATTTGTTTTTATAAAACTTACCCCTCGTCACTGCAAGTTGGCTGGTGCAGTGTTACGTCAATTTAACACATAACAAACCTTAATTAGTTTTAAATGTAAAAGTACTGAATATCAAATTAATTTTGAGTTGTATTGTAAGAAATATGCAAAATACAATGTACACAATCCACAGGCAGTAGGAATAATTTTTAATGAAAAACGAAATGTTTGTAGCATTATACATGTGAGCGAGAAAATAGATTAAGGATCCATATAGAGCTGCTTCCTTTGGAAGTTGGTGATAGAAGGATTGCTAAAGATTCTGGTGAAACAAGGGAGATGCTGTCGGTTGATGATATACCTGTCACTGTCGAGAATGACTTCACAAAGTAGCCTCAGAAGGAATAAGGATCCGGGAAGGTTGCTTCAGAGCAAATAAATTACAGATATCAAAAAAAGTACATACGCTTTATTAAAAAAAAACTAATATTAAACCTTTTCTAGATAGGCGACGAGGCGAAACCGAAGCACAAAATTTCTGGATACATACTGAAAAGACAACAGATTAAAAAAAAATCGTTGGAAATAATCATGGCTAAGAGAGAGACTAAAAATACCATTAAGGAGCACCGAAAACTGCTCGTTGGAATAATATATTCGACCAGTGCGTAGTAACTCGCCCTGGTTTAACCCCACATAAATATGTATTAAGTTCAGCGGTTCATATTGATACGAATGACTGGGGCGTACAGGACAACGTTCCATGATGCACAGCGGTTGTGATACATATCTTGCATATCAGAGAGAGTAGCTTTCTTCGATATGCAAGATATGTACTGGAAAAAAATATAGATGTGATGTGAACCAAAAAAATACTAAGAGCTAAAAGTAGGTGGATACCAAAAACAAATATCAACATAACACAAATGGCAAAGCAGATAGAATTAAACAACAGTGGGAAGAAGAATGTACAATCTTCTGCTCAACATACGAAAAAACTAGAACTAATATAATCGGATTTTCCAGTTTTTGGCGTGGAATGCAAACACAAAAATCGTTTTCGGAAAAACGCTCATACACCTTTTGGGAAATTGGCGTCGAGAACATCAGACACTACAATGAGTAGAGGATGAGAAAAATGGCAATATACCGTGCCAAACTTCAAAATGAAACGAACTTAAATCTACACCTCTTTATTCGGTCCAATACAAGTTTAATTTTTCATAAATTTCTACAGAGAATACTTACGCTATTGCAATTCCACTACAGAGATCACACATAATAACTATAACTTTATTTACTGACAGCATAAACTATTTCTAGAGCACACTAATTTAACTTCGTACGCGTATGCACCATTAGTTTATTACAACACAAGCACAAATCTATGATAAACGTATTTATTTCAAATCGGACAACAATTTATTTCATATCACTTGTGAACTAATAATCGGACTTGAAGTGTCTGTCGGATTGTAAGGCTTATGTATCGATCTATATACTTTCCATATTGAACTAGAGGCCAGCAGAACTTCTAGCAGTTTCCCATTATATACAACCCTTGTAGCTGTCAGACATTTCATTCTTTGTTTAATGGTTTTATCAATTTTATTTTTAGACGATTGGGCGATAATGTTACAGTAACGTGACAATTTATAATATAATCAAAAACTAAAGTCACTATAAACATTTAAACATTCAAGCTCAAATACATAGCAAGAAGAAGAAATATAAATATCCTGCAAACTTAAGAAGATACATTTACAAAGTATACTGCGAAGCTCCAAGTCCAAGATAAACGGAATGTATGCGACCATATCGAGTAGCAACTTGAATGACGGTAGTTAGAAAATATTTACAGTTTGAAGAGATCCAGACGTCTTCGGCGGAATTTGAAACCCTTCGGAAGGCTTCGTGTTTTACTTGTGGGACAACGTTGTTACAAAGAATTATAATATGTAATTAAAAACTACTAATTAATAATATATACAAGTATAAAGGGATCAGAAGTCTTCGGTCTTCTTTGGAACTCTTCGGAAGGCTTAGGAGTTTATTTGTGAGGTCCAGTAAGAACTTGAACAGCAATGGTTAGAAAATATTTACAGTTTTAAGAGGACCAGTCGCCTTCGGTGATCTTCGGTACTTTTGGAAGGCGTTGTGGTAGTGGTGGCTTAGGTTTCGTCGAGTGCGTCGCCGTGGAACTCTACGAGGTGTCTTCCCGGTGGTAGACTTGACAGACGCAATCACAATAACGACTTGTCGGTGATGTATGGAACGGAGTTTGTTCACGATTGATTGATGAATTATAGTGACGTGCCCTAGGTACGGCGGCGGACGACGTCACCGCCGGAGAATACGCAGGCTATGGGGAGCACTGCGCGCTGAAGTATAGCAGACTATGGAGAGCGCTGCTCGAAGAAGGTATTGCAGGCTATGGGGAGCACTGCAAGGTGATTCCTTAGGCTATGGTGAGCACTAACGAACGTCTTTCGGAGAATTTGAAATTATATTTATACACTTCGATTTCCTATGCTTCCTGTGTGGAAAAACGTTAATGATGTTTATAACCAATGGAATTGTGTATTTTGATTTTCAAGTGTAAAAGAATCTCCAAATTTAGTTTGACCAATGAGCGTGCTGATTTTTGGGTACCACAAAAAATGAGTTGGAAATTCTCGCGATTCTTTGTTTGGCCTGTGTTCA
This sequence comes from Platerodrilus igneus, assembly GCA_036346225.1. Lineage (NCBI taxonomy): Eukaryota > Metazoa > Arthropoda > Insecta > Coleoptera > Lycidae > Platerodrilus > Platerodrilus igneus. Next base: position 6,890,891 of record JARFIW010001115.1, read on the forward strand.
GCACGTGTACTTTGATATAGTCCAGAGCGATTCCTTAAGTTGGTCTGTGTTCAGCTCGGGCGCGGTAATATAGTCAACATCCCCCCGCTAAAGAGTGTAGCGTAGCTGGGTTGTTGTGAGGATCCGGCGGGGTGCTTGTTGTCAAAATATTTGAGTCTGTGGCGGCGTTTACGTTTTCGCTTTGTGCGACGGCGTCGGGCTTCACCATGATCACCTGTTGCTGTATGGAATGATTGTCGTAGAAAGGATACCTGTTCTTGGGATATCCATTCACAGGTATGCCTTTCTGGTTGTGTTCCTTACACATAATTGGGCAAAACGACACGGGCTGTGTGGTTAGCTCGTGGTCAGCATGTCTTGGTGTTCAGTGATAATAGGCTGATGCTGGCTGTGGTAGTTGGTAGTGCTGACCTATTGATCACTGGTTGAAATCTTTCCGAAGGCTGCTGGGTATGAATTTGTCTGCGAACTGGTTAGTTGCAGTTGGCGTGGGTGGCCTGTTGGCGGTGACGGGCGTCACCGTTGTGTGGCGGCGTCGGATCCTTCCATGGTCGTTTGCTGCTGAGTGGGATAGTTGTCATTGAAAGGGTACTTCTTCGTGGAACATCCGTCCCCAGGTATACCTTTTTGGTTGTGCGCCTTGCACATAATTGGGCAGATCGACGAGGGCTGCGTGGTTAGCTCGTAGTTTGCATGTTTCGGTGTCTAGTTGTAATAGGCTGGTGCTGCCAGTGGTAGTTGGTTGTGTTGGCCTATTGACTGCAGGTTGGAATCCTTCCGGAAGGTTGCTGGGCAAGAATTCAACTGACAGCTGGTGAGTGGAGGTTAGCGTGTGTGGCTTGTTGGCGGTAACGGACGTCACCTTTTGTTCCAGTGAAGTGTCTTACGGATATGTGCTCCGAAATGTATTGAGTCTTGTTCGTAATCCATCACCACTTTCTGGAGTTGTAGCCAAGATTCGCCCAGAATGATATCCTCTGCGAAGTTTGCTACTACCAAGAAAGTTTCGTGGCCCGTCACTTCTCCCAGTGTGAATGGCGTGCGGAACTTGCCTTTGATTTCCATTTGTATCCATGCTTCGGCTAGATAAGCGGAGGCATGATAGGGTTCTACCCGTGAACCTGCGGGTATTCTATCTTCCTTAATCATGCACGCCGATGGTCCTGTATCTAGTAGTGCGTCAAAGGTTATCTTCTGTATGGTGACAGGGATCCTTGGTAGTGGGTAATCGTGGTTGATGGTTGGACAGTCTCGATGCCAGTGTTTTTGAGGGCAGAAGCGGCATCTTGGTAGTTCTTCTGCTGTGGGTGGACGTCTGGCAGCTGGTGCGGTGTTGGTTGTCGTAATCGTTGCCTCTTTCGCGTTTTCTTCGATTTTTGTGATGCTGGAGATCATTTCCCAAACGGTTGTTGGCATGTGGCATTGAATTGAATTCCTCAGTGTTGGTAGGAGGAGATCCGTGAACAGCTCCATGTCCCGGTTGATGTCTAGCTTGAGGCGGTGGGCTTGCTTCGCCTTAGTGCCGAGAAAGGCGGCTACTGATTGAGACGCCATCTGCTTCTGTCCACAGTACTCGGAAGTTATTTTGGCTCTGATGGTTGGACTCTCGTACTTGTTCAAAAAAAACCTTTTGAATTCGCTGTAGAGGGCTGGAACATGGCGTATGCTTTCCACCATGTGGCCGCTTGACCTCGGAATTGAACGGTCGTTATAGGTACATCCGTGTCCATCGCTTCCATCTGTTGAAGAATTCTGCGGATCCTCCAGAAGGGTGCCAGAGAATGTAGGTTTTTCTGTTCCGGAGGTGGCTGTGGCGACGTGGTGCAGGTCTTCCACGAGCGCCTTGATTGTGACCATTTTGTTGATTGATTGTGTTTGTTGAGCGCCACCTGGGTTGTTGCAGTCCCAGAACTGTTGGTGGTTGTGTGACCTCTTGAGTTGGAGGCTGCTTGGTGTCCGGCTGGATGTGTGATGTCGTTTGACTCCTCCTCTCGGACATGCTGATGGTTCTTGCAAGCGCGCTGTTTGCAAAATCTTCTGTTAAGACGGCCAATCATGTTGGACACCACTTGTTATCGTTCGGGTGGGCGGAGTCTGAAAGCATGTTGGCTTGGTTTCATTATTTGTTATATTTGTTATAAGGAAAAAACAATTATAAGTTTCATAAATACGTGAAAATAAACGATATAGTTACGATTGAATGATTTTAACAGTTTGAAGCAGTTTGGAAGTCTTCGGAACTCTTCAAAAGGCTTCATGGCTGCTTGTGGAACCAAAATAAACTTAGACACTTATTAAATAAATGTATATACAGTTTAAAGGCGGTGTGAAAGGCTTCGGTGGTCTTCGGATCCCTTCGGAAGGCTTCGGAATTTGCTTCAAACTGTTAAAATCACTCAATCTTAATTATTTCATTTTTATTTTCCTGTATTTATGAAACTTCTAATTGTTTTTTGCTTATACTTATAAAACAAATAATCAAGCCAAGCCTATATGCTTTCAGACACCGCCCACCAGCACGATAACACAACTCAACCAACTAAGAATAAAACAATTTTAGAAAACGTAGCATAAAGAACCCACTGGAAATCTTCTTTAATAACTTTTAAACTGGCATTTCATGAAAAATATTCGTTTTTCGGTATTAAGAATCCATGACAAAAATGTTCAAAAAAGTCCGACTTAAATCAAGTACTCAACAATGTGGAATTAAACGTTGGTTAAGCAATTACAAGTACAATTCTTTCGTGTCCTGTTTATGAAAAATGCTTTTCCTAAAGAAAGGTAATTCAAAAGAATATGGAATAATTAATTTAGATATAAAAGGTACGTATTAGGCTGCTTATAAAATGTACGATGGTAAAGCTATTAAGACAACTATGGTACCTGCGATCTCCTTCACAGTAGATAAATTCTTTGAATAGAGTAAGAGAATGTAAAATTCCTTACAATATTAATAGAGAACAACGGCAAAATACTGTGTATGAGAGACATTCATGGTTACAATTTCTAAGCCTTACATAAAGCCGCGTACCAAGGTACCACGCCGTACACTTTTACTTTAACGGGAAACGCTTCAGTTTTAGCAAACAGTTTGTAATTTTTTTAAATTGTGGTTATCGGTTATCAATTAGACCAACAGAGGGCGCGATATGTACACAGAATTTACAAATGTTACCAAATATAATTTACGTTTCAAATTAAACCAGGCAAACCTGCAATCCCCTTCACAGTAGATAAATTATTTAAATAGTGTAAAAGAATATAATATTTCTTACAATATTAATCGAGAATAACGGTACAATACTGTGTATGGGAGACATTCATGGTTACAATTTCTAAGTCTTACATAAAGCTGCATATCAAGGTACCACGCCGTACTATTACTTTAAGGGGAAACGCTTCAGTTTTAGCAAGTAGCTTTGTAATTTTTTTAAATTGTGGTTTTTGGTTAACAATTAGACCAACAGAGGGCGCGATATGTACACAGAATTTACAAATGTTACCAAATATAACTTACGTTTCAAATTAAACCAGGTAAAATAATTAAATAACACTGCTTACCTTCTTTAATTTATTTGCATATTAGCTACTGTGTATCAAACAATTATCTTTTATCTCACGTGTTCGCCATGGGTTAAATATGGCCGCTTTAGTTTAAATTTTTGTGATGGAGTTGCTGGTTTCCATTCCTAAAACCGTAAACAGGAAATACAAAACAGAAGGTACGATATTAAGGAATTGGTAGAGAATTGATGGTTTCGCTTCATCACAGGTATTGTAATGCACTTGGCAGTAGCAGTTAAAGAATGAATGTCACGTCAAGAATGAATGAATCATGGTGGTTGGCTTCTCGACGATCATCCTTTGTGTCCACCGTCCTGATTGGTCGGAAAACGATGTGTCTATTAGGAACGGTGGGTATTATATGAAAATTCCTTTCCTACGGAATAAACTATGTTACTAAGGAAACACAAAGGTAATTCACCCAACCTTACTTTCCACTTTATATTACTCAAATATGTGTAATACAAAACTCCCCTAAAATTAATTATTGACTAAAATTATTTTTGGAGCGAGTTTTAAAATATAAAAAGCTTTGATCCGCCCATAAGTCCGTATAATGGAATCGGAGTACGTATTAAGATTAACCAATTTTAAGTCTATAATATAACTTCAAAGGTTGAAAACAAAATAAATAACAAATTTTATTTTGCGCTTGATGGAGAGTTTATAAAAGTTGCCGAAGGTACTTATAAGATTAACAAAATTTTAGTAAATATGTTTATAAAACTTTACGTGATGATAGATGGTGTAAAAGTGTGGAAGCTCTACAAAGCGCACAAAAGACTCGCGTATGTATAAAAATATAAACTCCAAAACCTCAGATTAAGTATAGCAAAGAGGTAGATTTTACCAAAAAATAGATCTTCTTCATGAATTGGTTTTACAAGTACAGCCAGATTTAAAAATTTTGGAATGCCCACCAACGATTGAATATCTACCAATCAAAGCACGCATAATAATGCAATAATAGTTAAGGTATTGGATCGAGGTTGATATTTAATTAATTTGAGAGAAGAATTGTTATCTGTAAACTTGTACTTTGTTATCTGTTACGTGGATTAACCCGTAATATGCCTTTGATTTTAAATATCCAAGTCCCCGTCTTTTATATTTATTAAATCTATGATATTTTGTATAAAAGCAAAGGAATTCCTCTGTTTCCTGAATCCGGTCCTGGTTATTTTATAAATTATTATTTACATTGTAATAATAAAACGGTTTGAATATGCATAAATATGTTAAGATACTACCTCGGGGATTTTTATCGATCTGGGAAAAATTATATGAACACACGCTATTGAAGTGACGAAGTTCTCTATTCCATTTGGATGGAAGATATCAGTCAGTTTGAAAGAGTCGGTCACGGGAGAGACAAATGTGTTGGGACGATGAACTTTAATGGAACATCTCCGCACTGGATTTCACGGAAATGGTTGTTTTCTGTGCGTCTTACTGCGTGTTGCGATATGGTACTCGAGTTTCTCATTCCTATCTTACTACCTGTTCCCATTATGGCACAACAAAGTTATTAGAGGCAACAATGCAACAGAAATTTGAGAAAACCGAACCACCAAAACCCTGAGAGGAGTTCGTCGTCGAAGGCCCTGAACTGTAAGTGTTATTAATTTATAATATCATATATAGAAATTTTCACAATTGAACTTAGAGAATTAGGCTTAATATGCGCAACATGCCAAGGATTGTTATAAATACTAGAAATTTCAAACGGTTAACAGTAAGAAACCGTCAATTTCTTCAATCGTCAGACCAACAGTTATTTAAAAGTAAAAATGCAATTAATCAAAATAAACAGTGAAATACTTAACGTGCGCAAAAAGGTTAACTTTAATAATGTAATTGTTGAATAGGAAGACACTAGTGACCTATAGGGGTAATGTTTCACCTTTTATTTTGAAACGCTGAATTTTATTTTCTTCGATCGAACATACCCTCTCATTAGAGATTTTTTCTAACTCTCAAGATTTACCTAAATTTTCAATAAGATCGACCTGCCACACGCAACAATAACGACTATTCATTGAAGAATGAACGACCAACAGGGCCAGATAAGACCGACCCAAACAACTTTTTTTGAGGTTAGGCACAGATCTACCCAGGCTATCTTGTTCTACACACAGAAGCTTGTAGAACAAAGAATCACCAATTAATAAATCAATTTTGGAAATATTGAAGCATGTATCGGCCAGTTTGGTATAGGGCGCAATATTCCACGAGGATATGTCTATTTTGAATGTGACAGAAAATTGCATACTTCCTCTACCTTACATGTGATTTACCCAATGCTCTACCCGAAGGTACTACATTGGTCAGAAAGCGAGTTTTTTTACCTGAAAAATGTTGAATTTTGCCGAACCCTTGCTGTTCCAAGCAAGGTGGGGATCTTTAACGGGCGTGACAACACTCACACACGGGACCTCCATTGTACCTCTCATCCGGACGAGGGCGTATTTCTGTGAAAAATACTCGCCTAACATTTTTCAAGCGGACCGTGTTGGGATTTGAACCCGGGACCTTGGGCGTAGTAGTTACACGCAAACCAACTACGCCACGTACGCGCCGATATTTCCTCTACCCTACATGTGATTTTTTTTTCCAATGCTCCACCCGAACGTACTACATTGACCAGAAAACGAGTTTTTTTATCTGGAATATTTGGAATTTTGCCGAACCCTTGCTGTTTCAAACAAGGTAGGGATCTTTAGTGTGCGTGACAACACTCACACACACGACCTCCATTTTACCTCTCATCCGAACGAGGGTGTATTTTTGTGAAAAATGCTCGCCTAACATTTTTCAAGCGGCCCGTGTCAGGATTCGAACCCGGGACCTTGGGCGATATTTCTTATACCTTACATGTGATTTTTCAATGCTCCACCCGAAGGTACTACTTTGGCCAGGAAGCAAGTTTTTTTACCTGGAAAATTTGAATTCTGTCGAACCCTTGCTGTTTCAAACAAGGTAGGGATCTTTAACGTGCGTGACACCACTCACACACGGGACCTCCACTTTAACTCTCATCCGAACGAGGGTGTATTTTTGTGAAAAATGCTCGCCTAACATTTTTCAAGCGGCCCGTGTCGGGATTTGAACCCGGGTCCTTGGGCGACATTTCCTATTCCTTACATGTGATTTTTCAATGCTCCACCCGAAGGTACTACATTGGCCAGGAAGCAAGTTTTTTACCTGGAAAATTTTGAATTTTGCCGAACCCTTGCTGTTCCAAGCAAGGTAGGATCTTTTACGTGCGTGACAACACCCACACACGGTACCTCCATTTTACCTTTCATCCGAACGAGGGTGTATTTTTGTGAAAAATGCTCGCCTAACATTTTTCAAGCGGCCCATGTCGGGATTCGAACTCGGGACCTTGGGCGATATTTCCTATACCTTACATGTGATTTTTCAATGCTCCACCCGAAGGTACTACATTGGCCAGGAAGCGAGTTTTTTTACTTGGAAAATTTGGAATTTTGCCGAACCCTTGCTGTTCCAAGCAAGGTAGGGATCTTTTACGTGCGTGACAACACCCACACACGTTACCTCCATTTTACCTCTCATCCGAACGGGGGTGTATTTTTGTGAAAAATGCTCGCCTAACATTTTTCAAGCGGTCCGTATCGGGATTCGAACCCGGGACCGTGGGCGATATTTCCTATACCTTACATGTGATTTTTCAATGTTCCACCCGAAGGTACTACATTGGCCAGTAAGCGGGTTTTTTTTACCTGGAAAATTTTAGAATTTTGCCGAACCCTTGCTGTTCCAAGCAAGGTAGGCATCTTTTACGTGCGTGACAACACCCACAAACGGTACCTCCATTTTACCTCTCATCCGGACGAGGGTGTATTTTTGTGAAAAATGTTCGCCTAACATTTTTCCAGCGGACCATGTCGGGATGATATTTCCTATACCTTGCATGTGATTTTCCAATGCCAGGAAGCAAGTTTTTTTTACCTGGAAAATTTGAAATTTTGCCGAACCCTTGCTGTTCCAAGCAAGGTAGAGATCTTTAACGTGCGTGACAACACTCACACACGGGACCTCCATTTTACCCCTCATCCGAACGAGGGCGTATTTTTATGAAAAATACTCGCCTAACATTTTTCAAGCGGACTGTGTCGGGATTCGAACCCGGGACCTTGGGCGTAGTAGTCACACGCAAACCAACTACGCCACGTAGGCGCCGATATTTCCTCTACCCGACATGTGATTTTTTTTCCAATGCTCCACCCGAACGTACTACTTTGACCAGAAAGCGGGTTTTTTTACCTGGAATATTTGGAATTTTGCCGAATTGCTGTTCCAAGCAAGGTAGGGATCTTTTGCGTGCGTGACAACACCCACACACGGTACCTCCATTATACCTCTCATCCGAACGAGGGTGTATTTTTGTGAAAAATGCTCGCCTAACATTTTTCAAGCGGACCGTGTCGGGATATTTCCTATACCTTACATGTGAGTTTCCAATGCTCCACCCGAAGGTACTACATTGGCCAGGAAGCGAGTTCTTTTACCTGGAAAATTTGGAATTTTGCCGAACCTTTGTTGTTCCAAGCAAGGTAGGGATTTTTAACGCGCGTGACACCACTCACACACGGGACCTCCATTTTACCTCTCATCCGAACGAAGGTGTATTTTTGTGAAAAATGTTTGCCTAACATTTTTCCAGCGGACCGTGTCGAGATGATATTTCCTATACCACTAGACACGAAAGAGACACAGTGTACTTTGAATGACTAGATTGAATGATCACTTAAGAACTAAATTTCACCTGTGAACTAACTTGACCAATACCAGACACAGAAAAGCAAATACTTTTCTGGTCTATTCCCAGTGAACGAACAAGTTGTGATGACATGAAATTAGATTGGTTACCACAATCTAGCATAGTTCTGCACCTTTGAAATCTTTCCTGCTTGTTCTTTATACGTAAGGTTACTGTAGACAGAAGTACAGAGCATTGATTTAGATGAACAGATAGACCAACTAAAGGGTAGTTCTCGTTATTTTTCTGCGATTGAGAGCAATTTGAATTAAAAGCTTTGTATTTTGAAGTACCAAGTACGTTTAGATTGGATATAGATGGGGTAGACAGCACAATACTAATTTGAAGAGATTTATTTACACATCAGTTTCATGACTTTGAGAGTGCGGTTTGAGAATTAGTACTATCCTGAACCATATCTCTTTCTTCAATGTGTTACAGTGTATGATGCTTCATGCCACACTTATTACACCTTCCGAAGGAACAAGATACACTCCCATGCCTAGCATAAAGGCAATTAAAGCACAATTTAGTGGACTTTACATACGCTATTTTTTGAGAGACGTCTAACTCTACAAAGGATTTATATCTAAACAATTTATGACTGTATTTGCAATAAAGACACTGTTTTTAATAAAGAATGATTTAGAAGTTGACTTGTAGTGACCAATAGGCTTAACACCACTACCGACATGCCTTGAGTTTATTGTTCCCATCACATAAAGCTTGATTTAACAGCTTATTAAGTTTCGTATTCTTTAAAATATTGGCATGCCTTTTAATAAATTCAGTAAGATCATTAAACTTAGGTTTAGAGTCGGCTTTTTCTTCATACCACTCCTTAGATGAATTGATGTCTAGTTTTTCTTCACAACTCTACTGGCTCTACTGGCTCTTATAGTAACTTTAAGGCATTTAAATGACTTGACATATTATCAATTATTTGCCTTAAATAGGAACGGCAACACATGGAACATCGAACAAAGTCTTAAAATGATTTTTGATTAATATTTGTTCGTTTGAATAACGATCAATCAATCACCTTCTTCCATACAACTTCAAAATTATTTGAACTCTATTGGCAATGATTCCATTAGTTTGCTCGCCTCGCCTATGAAGCTCGATTTCAAATACTGATACTTAGCAATATGGCCTGATTAAGATTGTGGATTGTCAATGATGACTGAAGTAAAGGTGTTCTTAAAATCTAGAAATTCCTGGATTACCGTACGGGTTTCGGTCTGCATCAGCGTTCTTCCCATAAAAGCAACCTTTTTTCGTCTAAATTCGTGGAAATATGTTCAAATACTTTGGCTAAAGTCTGTTCGGAAATAGCCCTAAATATCTTCCAGTACCGGCACGATTGTTGCCGAGCATCAGTTCGGAGCATGTCTCCTAGTTTATTCTTAGGTAATTAATTATGTCGCAAGATTTTTCAACAGAAACAAACTTAATACAGCGCATTTTAAACATTAGTCTTATAACGAATGACATCTCGTAAAATTTATAGGAAGAAATCAGTTTGCCTTGAAGTTTAATATCTTCAGTTGTTCCATTGCCCATTAGTTATGCGAGCCTCTGTAGCCGGGAAAAAGAGTATGGGAAACATTAAAACATAAACATTTAGTGTCCGGTTGCGTATGGTCGGAGGACATGCCCATTAGGATAGGTTACAAACTGAGGAAGGACATTGCCGCCATCACTAGCCACATACCACTGGGCTCATTGATAGAAAGACAGCCCAAAGATCCCATCAAAATTGATGCGACACATCATATCATGCATTAAAAACGGATAGTCTTCTATGAATTTACTATTTAATCGGAAAAAATTACTCTTAAGTCGAAAGCACAAAGCATATTCAAAATTTTCGGCCAACTTCAGGTCGTAAATCCCCAAAACTAAATCAAAATATGAATGTTGTTACGTGCCAAATTGGCACTAAACATTTTTTAGTTTAGTCTTGATGTGTTCCTGTTCCTTATCGTTCCCGCTACATATAGGAATTTGATACGACCCTGGGAGCAGTCCCACGACCCTAGAACGAGCCGGAGTCCATGCTCCGCTAACAGCTAACCGGAGCAGTCACCATCTTTAAATACTTCAGAAGGGGGCCATCAGCAGCCCTGATGGACGTCAGCAGACGCCAACTTTAATTTAACCTCGCAGGAAACCGTGCCTCTTATGTAAGTACCTTATTGTCATAACTGTTTGCGAATTTAATATATATTTTCCGTCAATTGTGCATTTAATTTGTATATTGGTGACGTCATTGACAGATGGGCGCGCTAAAATCTGTATAAAGATTAGCGCTACCAACTGCCGTGGTGTCTAGTAAACCGCGCTTGCGGTGTTGTAATTATGAACTTTAAAGTGTAAGAATGTCACGTCATTTTGAGTTTCAAAATTTACAACTCGGTAACGGTAGGTCCGACTTGAAAGAGTCCAGTTGCCCAAACAATTTTAGATTGAGTACATATTTTCAGTCTTAAGACATGTACTTCAATAAGGATTGTTCGATTTTAAAAACCTTTCTATCAGAAATTCAATCTATGCTTTTGATTTTAACAATGGACCTACCTATTCTTCATTTGAACAACAGCTGTAAGTTTGGTTTATTTTTAAGAAATGTCACAAAAAAGTTCGAATGTGGGTTTTTTTGATGTTTAAAGAGTGAACGACTAACCCCAAGGAAAAGTTTCTGTTTAGCTTGCTTGCTGTTTGTCTAGGTTGGAGTCATGACCACGCACGTTGAGCACGCTGTGCGAGACGGCGAGGGTTTTAATAATAAACAATTTGGATTTGCGGAGGTTAAGACGACTATCAATGCGTTAGAGTTGGTAGTCGGAAAAATCAAGCAGGCGAAGGAAACAAAGGAGGATTGTGTCGTAGTGGCTTTTGAAATTTCAGGGGCATTTGATGCAGACTCGTGACCATCTATCGTTCGGGAGTTAAAGTGTAGGAATTATCCCCAGAACCTGATGTCACTAGTCGAGGGTTATTTCTCTGAACGACTGACACGGGTCGAAATTACGGCGGAAGTTGTTATATGACAATATCTTTAGGGTTAGATTGCTCAAAGGATGCTCTATTGGGTTTGCAAACGATACCCCAGGTCGAGATTGCTATTGGAAATACGAACAAAACTGAACGAAGCTTTAAACAGGTTGTATGAATGGTTGAGAAAAGTCAAGTTGAAATTCAACACAACAAAGTCAGAGGCGCTTTATCTCGGAACAAAACCGGGACAATGTTCCCCTCGGCTAGAACTAGGAGGAGGAAAGATCACGTTCAAAGAAGCTAATAAATACTTCGGGGCTATATTAGACTAGAAATTAAATTAGGAGGCGCCCGTGCAATATGTCAAAAATTAGGGTAGCGAAATATCCAATAAAATGATGGCAGTAGCAAAGATAAACTAGGGATTCAGAAGCAAATCGTTGAAGACAGTCGACACCGGAGCAATAAAACCGGCGATGCTGTATACAGCATCTATTTGGGCGGAAGGTTGTAAAGTCAAGGAAGTTGGACAATTGACAAGCGTTTAGCGCATAACTGCGATCAAGACAGCAAGGGCGTACAGCACCACTTCCACGAAGGCAGTCTTGGTGATTAGTAAGATTTTCCCAATTGAATTTGTCGTCGGAGACTCGTAAACATGGAAAAATGGCGGGAAGTTGTAGAGGCGGCTCCGTGGTGTAGTAGTATGTGTGTGACTACTACGTCCAAGGTCCCGGCTTCGCATCCCGACACGATCCGCTTGAAATATGTTAGGCGAGCATTTTCACCAAAATACATTTTTGTTTGGATGAGAGGTAAAATGGAAGTCCTGTATGTGAGTGTTGTCACGCACGTTAAAGATCCTTACCTTGCTTGGAACAGCAAGGGTTGGCAAAATTCCAAATTTTTCAGGTAAAAAAACTCGCTTCCTGGCCAATGTAACCTTCGGGTGGAGCATTTGAAAATCACATGTAAGGGACGTTGTAGAAAGTGTTGATCTTGGCAGTAGGGAGGTTGAAAGATTCTTATTTTTATAAAAAGTAGTACAAACAATAATCCAACGTAAGTTGTCGAAAGGTTCTATTACGGGTGATGAATTCGGTAAACTGTTAAATTTTGAAGTTCCCGGAAAGGGCGAGAATCCTGTAACAAACTATGGAAGCACAGGCTAACTACAGTGGTTAAGGAGTGAATCACTATATAAACAAATTGATAATTTGCAAATTGTAATGGGGAAGTTAAAATTATAAAGCTGCGTTACCGTAAACACACCCTGAAAGGCTATTTCTTTGGTACTTAATGGGCGCCAACTTGTCTTGTCTATCTTATGATCCTCTAGAGGACTAGCTCTCTAATAGGATCTTGACTATGTCGACATCCTGGTGGAATGGAGTTCTTATTACAACCAATCTATATCCTGAACAAAAAAACAAACACCTTCGTTTCACTGCGTCACCCAATTCTATTTCACCACAATAGTCATAACATTTTCCTGTAAAAAGGTATAAACAATTTTTGCATTACATACATTAACACAACTACGACAGTTGTATAAAGTGCGGGTTCTGTCGCCTCCGGACAAGGTCATTGACCCTAGTGATGTCACATTGCAGGTTCATTAATTTTTTTAGGTGTCAGCGGCAGCACCTGAGCCGGGGTCATTGACCTTAGCATTTTGACGTTTGAAGGGGTGGGGTTATTGATATACGATGACGTTATTGGTGGGATTTACTGACCTTTATGTGCGATTTAAGTGGTCGCGTTAGAAGAGGGATCAATCACCTTGCGCTACCGCTTTTTTAGGATTGTTTCTTGGAATAGGCCGTTGACCTTTGTTTTCCTGCGGTTTTTCGCGTGAATCAAGCTGCTGCAAGTAGGAGATAATGACCTGTCGGTGCTGGGTTTGCTTATCTTTAGATTTCCACTCCAATGACGGATGGGTCGTCGTCACGGTGTACACCGCTTAGTTAGGGTCGTTGACTTTGATTTAGGGCGCTTCCGTCGGGTGATGTAACCTGACACTCCTAGGTTGGGGAACTGCGGTAATAGAATACGTGCTACTCTTGTTTGAGTCGTCGCCGCTTACTTTCACTCATTCGTTGTGACTATATAAACGGCTGGCTAAAACTTTGGTGTTAGTGTTGAATCTGCAACAAAATGTTTACGTATAATCAATGCGGTGCTTTTTTTACTCGGTTTGACAATTTACTACGTCGCGAGCGTAAGCGTTGTCATATCTAGTAAGTATTCATGTAGAGTGTGGCTATAGAATATTAATGTAAGAATGTTATATTCGGTACCAGGATCGTCCAAGAATGTTAATGAACTACCCTTTCCAAAAAAGAGATGCAGGGTGCGTGTAAATAAAGTGAAGAAGAAAGTGGCAACGAAAGCAACCTCAACACCGCTCAATTGCAACACAGTTAAAGTGAACAACAGATTTAATAACAGCTTTTATTTGTGTGACAACTCACAGGTTATGTGAGCCGTGTAGTATGTACATTTTACGTGAAGCTTTCTTAGGTAATCTGAAGAGTTTGGTGTATAAAGCGAAAACGGTGTCGAAATTGGAAGATGGGGTGGAATTGATACGCAACGCTTTCGATAACCGAATTGTAGGATATAAGTTAACAGTGCACAACATCATATAGAATGCAAGGAATTTTTTGATGAAATAGCTGACAAAAACAAACTATTAATAGCACTTGAAATGCAAAAACATAAAATGATTAAGTTAATTTAGAGTTGTATGGACACTTGATCCAACAAACAAAAGAAGTTGGAAAGATCAAGTCGTTTAAACAGCGTTCAACATTTATGCTGCCACCACCACCAACCAACATCATCTCGTGCCAACCCCACCTACCCGTCATAAGGTCGTACTGGCAACAATAAACATACGACTCCAGGTCGCTCAGAAACCGCTTAAACTGGAATATGGTCAACTGAACCGGCCAACCAGTTGTCGACAATGCCGTTTCAATCAAAACATATACAAACTTGCTGTTCACCTTTACAAAAAGAACTTCCACAACGCCGGTCCACCTCGAGCGTAGCCTGTGGCGATTCCTACTGCTAACATAAGTGAGAAGCCCGTCGTAAGTCTCTGTTGGTCACCAATGCGCCAACTCGTCGACATGCTAATTAAAGAATAACACCATGTCATCCTCATTCTGCAGCCGGATTAACGCCTCATTATCCCTTGTTCGACCAGATTCCAGACTTAATAAACTGCAGGGAAACACAGCACTAAATTGCAATGAGTATGCCATCAGTTTGTTGACTAATTTTTATTTATTTTATGATGTGTGCCCCAAACAAGTATTAAGTAAATTAACAGAACTCCACTTTGAGGAGACAATGTAGTAGTTTTCATATATAAAACGCGTTCCAGAATTTTGCCTCAAGAGAGGTGATAGAGCAACAATTCGAGCCCCACACGTTAAGCGTCAATGTAGCAGTTTTAGAAATCTATCCATTTATTATCCGTGCTAGTTATTACAATTACCCTACTAAAATTAAAAATAATTAAAGCGAATCTAATCACCATTTTTGCACATAAAACGCGGTGGTACTGTACTTTAAGAAAATTAAAGTTTTTACGCTTACTAGTTGGAAAGGTTAAAAACTATTTTGCCAACGGCTAACTTGGCTATTACTCCAAGAGATGGATGGAGATGGACTGTGTTGAAATGTACTTAGTTAAATTGAAAACAATTTAATTTTGAGTTCGACGCCACTGTATCTAGAAAGTATCAATCAAAAAAATTATAATTTTAGAGTAGATACAGAAACCCTTTTCAAGTGAATAATTCCAAAATTTTCTATTAAAGTTTTACATCTAGAGAGAACTATTAGAATAAGAATACTTCTAGTCCATCATACATAATTTGCATAAAATAATAACAATATTTAACAAATAAACAATATTACAGTTATTTTTAAAAATAGTTGAACAAAATTTTGTTGTCTTTGAATGAGTGTCAGATCTGGCAGTCTTAGACAAATTCAATAAAAATTGTAATTTCAAGCAATCGTAATATAAATATAATTTCAACATTAGTTTAAACTCTTATAAGCTTCTCGTAAGTGAAAGCTTCAAATATAACAAAATTTAAAAAAATTTATTATACAAACAAAATATACGGTCATAAAAAATTACCAATATTAAGTGCAATTGCTACAATTGAATGACGGATCTTACAAACAGAAACGATTGGGGTTCTTGCGGCTATAAACTTAATTATTTGTGGGAAAGGGAGTTATTAAACAACTCCGATTAAAAATTCAGCCAAAACAGACTCACGCTTAACCTCTGGCCTCCGATTGATACCTTTTGGTGGTTGTGTCCAGGTTCCAGTTTGTCTCCAGCCGTTTGCCTGTCGGTGTAAAATACAACGGACCCAGATTGATTTTGAATTAGAGGATACATTGGCTTTTTTGGTTTGTGAGTGTTTTCATTGTTCTGCAGATGTCTTCATTGATCTGTGGGTATTTTCTAATTAGGGAGTATTTGTAGATTTGCGAGTATTTTTTGCCCTGTGCATGCTTTCTAGCTCAAAGATGTTTTCTAACTCGAGGGTGATTGCTAACTCGAGGGTGTTTGCTAACTCGAGGGTGTTTTTTAACTCGAGGGTGTTTTTTAACTCGAGGGTGTTTGCGCTGAAGCGAATATAAATTAAGGCACTTAATATTTCATTAATAATTTTCACTATCAACGACTCCCATCCTAATTGACTCATAGATTACGTGAAAGTGAGAGGATTGAGAAAGCAATTTATAAAAATCCGATAGGGGGAATTCTTATCAGAACAAATGTTTGATAATCACGCGCCGTGCTTATGAAACAAGTTGACAACTTTGAGATATATTGTGAATAATAAGTTATTTACCCGGACTTTGAAAGATTAGAATGCTATTTACGACTTTTTAAGAAAGGTTTCATAACATCTGAATTGTTTTGAATATTATGTGAGTACAAATTGTAGAACTAGGAGACCATAGATCGTATGTTGTTTTTCATATGTGACGAAGGGCTTATTAAGAATTTGAACATCTATTTAGGTTTGCAAATAAACATATTTTACGAATTTTTTTCATTTATTCTATTGCCTTAATACAACTTAGTTTTTTCATAAAAAATCTTATACACTAAGAAAAAAAATTGTTACAAGGTACCGTTCAAAACGAGCGTCAGCGAGATACTGCTGGAGATATCGATGGCAGCACAATCACCCTCACTAGACTCATTTGCACAGTGAGTGACTATTTGATTGTAAAAATACACTATATTTTTTTACAACACACCTAATGCTTTTATACATACAAGTTGCTAGAAAGTAGTGGAAGTAACTAGAGAAGGAAATGTACGGTGAAAGGAGCAGCACCGATTAGATTCACGACCAGGAGAAGATCTGTACGCTTACGATTTTCCGAAGGTAGGTTAGTACGTTTACAATCTTCTGGAAGTGGGTCAGTAAATCAATGAGTATTGGAACAGGCCAGTATGTCACTAGATCAACACTCATTGGAAGTAGGTCAACTATTTCGGTTAGTCACTGCTCGGAGGTATGTCACAAACTCAGTCATCGATCCTCACCCAGGTGCAATGAATTATCCGATAGAAGCCCGCGAAATCAAATGTCAACCATCCTAATGAAGCAGTATACGCTGCGAAGACGACTCCGCAATAAGTGCGGGAATCCAGTAGCTTACATCACGCGAAAAAAAAGCTAGAAACAAAGGTAAATGACAACCAAGAAATAATCGCAAAAAGCGGGAACATAAAGGTCAATAACCCCTCTTCAAGTGCGACCGCTCAACTCGCACATAAAAGCCAATGGACCCGATCGATAACGTCATCATAGGCGTATAACTTTTTCTCATAAACGCTAAAACGCAAAGATCAATGACCTGACAGGTGTGACCGCTGGTGTCGCCCGAAAAGGTCAATCGACCAACAATGTGAAATCTCTAAGGATCAAAGAGCGCCTTCGGATGCGTTAGAACCCGCATTGTATGCTACTTACTATCTAAAATAAACTATCTTCCATTAATCATAGTATGAGAATACACGACGGCATCTATTTCGTTAAATCATCAAACGTTCTATTCAAATTTTAATTCGTGTTCATGCTAACATAAATCTTACTCCATCTACACAACCCGGACGGACGTTTCCTAATTTCACCAATGTCTATGTTAACAAGTTTAATTTATGAATGTTACCAACAGAAATAAATAGTTAATAAAGCTTACAGTTTAATGTTATTCTATATAGATTTCCATAAAGCCAAGCTTGAGTTCACTTTGCGACGGGTAATTATTTTCCAACTTATGTTGGTTTGGAATCAATCTGTCCAAGTTTCTACATTTGTTGTCGTATTGTAGTCAATTTGATCCGCGTATATCACCGTGTTTAACTTTCGTTGGCTAGAAATGGGTTTCCTTGACTAACCTATCAACGATTACCCTTATATGTCACCGGCTCGCTAATAATTCATTCTTTGTTTTCTCCCACTGTCTAGCTCTCGTTTCCTTCTTCACTTGCTATGCTTTCGAGGAGTATGTCATTGTTTTATAGTCATTTATATCCTGCTTACATTATATTACGTGAAAAATGCGTGTTTATTGTTGTCTTCTGTTATCAGCAGTTTAAGTTGTTACATTAAAAAGATATGACATTGTATGTTATTATTATGTCTGGTAACAGTCGCTCACACGATATTTGTGAATTTTATTTGGTCATTGGCTGTATCTAGGTGTATGAATTATATTTAGCAATATTAATTTTATCTTACTTAGTTACAATGCAACTGTAGCTACATTTGTTTTCATGATCTTAAATTTAATCATTGCTACTGTAAAGTGTGGAAAACTTTTCCGTCTATGGGATAATTACATAAAAATATTGACAACTCCACTGTTATTTAATCATTAATTATCCTAAAAACTTTCTTAGTATAAAGCGATTGCGTTATAAAAATTTACTGTTGCACTTGGTCTGTTATTCCAAACTATCTATGGTAATTACCCCAACTTGCATTTTGTATTCGGATTTTTGATGTGAAACATCGAAATCCGTTCCTTTTGTGGTTTTTAAATAAGTCATTGCCCTGAGTTACGTTCAACTATTTTTCTCCCATTTCGTGGATTGAGTTAGTTGCCCGAATTCCCTTTAAAGAAACTAAAAACTATTCAAATGTCATGCTCAATTAGCACTATCCTTCGTAAAATTATAATCTACTACAATGCATTTATTCTGCTCATTCGAAATTAATTTCTTTCCTTTCGTATGTAGTTCTTTTCTGAAGTAACGCGAACGCGTTACGTTCCATGGGATTATAAAAGTTGATCTTTTACATATATCGAAAAGTCGTTTTGGTTTTGTACATTCCCGCTATCAAGCTAGAATCTATTTTTATACACAAGGGTTTTAACGAAATTCAAAACTGTCTAATAAAAAGTTATGCTAATTCCTATGGTATGTGTAAGGGTTAAGGGTTAGTTAATATATAACCGCTGCGGACAGAAGTTCCATACTAAAACCGGAATGCACAGTGTCCAAACTATTTCCCAAAGGATTTGCCTTCATCTTAATCTTCCAAATGCAATACTTATTTTATTAGCAACAAGTAGTTAATATAATACACTTAAGCTCAGATGGTTTCTCCTTGAGATAAGTGACCGTATCAAGCGTTCCAAGTTTTTAAGTGTTAGCGGAGTGTAAGAGTAGGACTCTTTTACGACCTGACACATAAGAACATTAAATTTCGCATTCCCATTAGGAAAGCGGGTTTTCCAAACTTAACTAAATATACTAAATTAGCACATATATTGGATGTAGAGCGGGAAATTACTCGATAAGTGTTACTTCTCCATCGGCGTTTATCGCTTTAACGCTATACAACCCTTTGAGAAATGTCTAATAAATCCATCAAAGTTGTAACCGTGTGTTAACGCTATATCTCGACCCGTTACCAGTGGATGTTAGAGTTAGTTACAATTGCTACAAATCACTGCGATACGTCACTAACGAGGAAACAAAGGTGTCGTTAATCAAACCTAACCCTGGCAATTTACTTTTTAGGAAAATGCCTTCTCCTAACTTGTTTATCTGTAATACTCTGGAAATTGATGTGACTTAACTTGGAAATTAAACGTAGTACTACTTGCTTACATCTATACAGATTATTACGCACATACAAAAGAAAGAAGTCTGTATTTTCAGTATATTTTTGTGTATGGCCTGTTATAGTTTTGCGCGGTATAATTCCGGCCATTTTATAACATATACCGACTACGCTTTCGATGATGCAACCGCTTTTCAAATCAAATTTGCAAGCACAATTTAAATAAAATCAAATTACTCACGTGGTGGCATTTCGGAACTTCATCTCAGGGTGCAACGGTGATATGTGGTTTGAGTTACGCCATGTTAATTACCAGATTTCCATTCGTCCTTCCTTTTACTGCACTCGTAGGGGAATGAAAGGATTAGGTACCAGGAACAATAAAAGGTAAAGGTACAAGGAACCTACATACCTATTCTTAAAAGAAAAGACATACACCGCACAGATAGATGTTGTTTGATTGAGGGTTCATGGCTTAGTTCCTGCTTTTGACACTCACGCACCTCCGCATTCACTTTGCGCAGACGCGACTGTCGGTGACTATGGAAGTTAACATTTTTTTATTTAAAAAATACGCGGGAATTAATTTATAAATTATAACTAAATCTAAAAATGGTACATTGCCAATTTTGGCATGTAACAGGCCAAAGCAGTTATACTTACGACAAGAAATCACATACACAAGTTAGTAGAGTATACCAAGTTCAAATCTAATAGGAATATACATAAACATGAGCAACTAACACAAATAAGGTAAATTCAATAAAATACACTAACCTCAATTACCTTAACAGTAAGAAATGAAAAAGTGTACAATAATGTTAGCAAATCATAATAGAACCGCACAGACGACTAGAGTTCGTGAAATATGAAATCTATCGTAGAACGTGCCGTGGGGACTGTCGAAGACGGTATCCTAGAGTGTGTACGACAGCACTACCAATCTAACGGTGTTTCAAGGATCACCTGGAACTGGTGAGACGTGAAGTTTGGTGAAGAAGTTGCCGTTTAGGCACCGCAGAGAATGGTGCGGTGTGCTGCATGGCACGTCTGATTTAGAGGTGACCCACGAATCACTTGGAGCTTGCAGACTGTAACCAGCAAACGTAGAGGTTGATGGGGCAATGTGTTTGTGAGAAGACAAGCTGTCGAAGAAACTACCGTCGATGAGTACTATAGAACTGTTGCAGATGCGGATAGGCGGCACAAGTAGTGGTGTGTTTGATAACACGAGCGGAAAAGGCGCTGAGATTACTCTGGACTTGGTGCTGCAAGGTATCGATCTGCCTACTTTCGTGTTGATTTCTTCGATCTGACGAAACTAACCATGCCTTATACATTTGAGTACCCATAAGCTTGATATAAATAACTTTAACCAATAACCATTAAGTATTTGTTTCTAGGTGTATTGGAATACGGTGTAACGCGATTGCGTCACTTTAAATATAAATCACATACGAATATATAAATACTTAATTCAAATGATCAAAATGAAGATGGACGCAACCGGTATATTAAGATTTTACAAACAATAAACGTTAATTAAGAATAACGTTTTAAAATTTTGTTTCTATAAAGGTAATTCAGATAACAAAGCATAGTATCATACCTTTTAAACACACTGTAAACGTAATAATCCAGAACAATAGCTTATTTTAGAACCGCAAATGAAAACAAATCTAAATGTGACAAGAAGTTACGTATGCGCTTCCCATAGAAAATTAATTATCAATAGGCAATTGTCGTACAATAACCTTGTACTTAGCATAAATAAAATAAGTTACATTGTGGAAGTGAAATTTGTAGAAGGGAAAATGAGATAACCACTAAGCACCACACGCTAGAAGTTAAGTTCAGAAAGTTATTTATAAAGGTCAAAATGTAGTAATACGAGCACATAATATGTAGAAGAAAGGTCGCGTTGCATTGTTGGAACATTTGCTGCCGTCAAGGGCAAAAGGATTTTAACAAGCGTGCGGGTCGAAATGCAGATAAGTTGGAAATTGAAAGTAATACACCTTGAAGATGTGAATATCGATTTTATCGAAGGGGGAAAAACGCGGCGTTTACTTTTTAACTACGTCTGCAAGTGTAGGATCCATTTCAATCACATGTTCGTGAAATTAACGTCGCGACAACCGGAATAGAGGGTTAGAAACTTAAGAATTTACCCTATAAATAATTTGGATTTAATTGTGTGTTAAGGTAGATGTTGGACATGAAAGAGAGCAACCAAAGTAACGTAATTAGTCCGCGCCGATTACCACAACAAAAGAGATTGAAAGAATACCGTGCTAACTAACTAGTCGTAGAGGGAGGAAGGGGGGGGGTGTAGAAAATAAGCAAAATGAGAAAAACCTCAAGACCAATTCACCCGGAAAATTTTGCACAGTGGTTCAAGTTAATGTTTGTGATATAGTTCATCACCAAAGTGCTCAACCATCTTAAGTATAGTATTTTGTGGTGGATTCAGTCTTCAATGCAGTCAGTCTCCCATTAAAAAAATTATATAAAAAGAATCACCTTTTTTCGTTGTTATAAAATAATTGTCATGTATATAAACGTAAACAAAACAAAGTAGTTCAAGTTAATGTTTGTCATATAGTTCATCGCTGAAGTGCTCAACCATTTTAATTATAGTATTTTGTGGTGGATTCAGTCTTCAATGCAGTCAGTCTCCCATTAAAAAAAATTTATACAAAAAGAATCACTTTCCTTCGTTGTTATAAAATAATTGTCATGTATATAAACGTGAACAAAACAATCACTTTCTTGCCATAGTAATCCACCATTTTAAACGCTGTCCTTCACTTCATGTTCCGTCTAGTAATGTGGGATTAAAACTGGTTGATAGCACTAGCCATCATGTCACACTTCACTTAAAGTCGTTTTTATGTTTAAAACAGCAACCAGATACTTGTTTACAGAAAGATCACTAAAGTTGTCAATGTCGCAAACGATAAACAAAACGATGACAAAAAATATATAACTGTTTTCCAAAGTGTACGATAAATTTAACTAAAATGGACGCACCTATATGGCCCAACAAACTTGTAGCAACAACCTTCAATGATATTTTTAAATTCTATTTAAAACAGAATTACACTTTACCCCATGAACTGTTTTTAAAATGTTTTTGGAATCCATATAGTGATATAAATGCCAGGAAAAACCATTTCACACTCAAAGTACGCGTAATCAAATTTTCGTGTCCGATATGGCACTAAAGTACTACAGGTGGACTTGTATACGTAAGACGAAAATATAGGCAACCGAACTCTTGGATTTATTGAAGGACACTTATAGTTGGTTTCTAATCTACGCGACTTGAAATCTCAATGTAGCAAAGTAAATCTAAATAAGTGGGACTGAACGTGTTTTTGATGTGATGAGGCAGTAAATTGTTTTAATATAAAATAGAACGTAACATAGTGTTTGAGGTTTTTTTTTTGTTTTTTTTGTGTATTAATTTAAACACACGCTTTAATTGTGGGATGTATTTCCTGGTAAATTTCTTTGCGTAAATTTAGTATTTTCAATGTACATTGGAATAGCAAAAGTAGTAGTTGGTATTGCTATGTCTTTTTAGGAATTATTATTAAAGGCGTTTCCAGATAAATGGGATTTAAAAAGTCATATGAATTAATCAAGAAAACTAGAAAAATGGTATGGTAGTATTATTTACGTATAAATATTTTTTTAAAAAGTTCTGTTAATAATACCTGGCCAGTTGGATTCATTAGAATTTTTTTTAGGCTAATGTATGTATATTTCCGAAAATTACTGTTAATAGTTTATTTAAACTTAGATGAGATTTTTATTGAAATTATTTATAGAATTGGTAATAAGATATCCACCTACCCCTGCGATGAAGTCGTATTTTGGGAGAGGCCGTTATTTTGAAAATTTGCTTTAATTTAACACAAAGGTAAAGAGTATTTTTAAGGTATAGTAGATAAAGATAGAGAAAAGCACCAGGAATAGATGGTACACCGGTCGAGGCTGTAGGGGTCGCGATAGATACTATGTCTGAAGTAACATTAAAAGTAATGAATGAGATCTTGGTGTTTGGTTGCTTTCCACGGAAGGATTAAAATGCAAAGCCAGGGAAACCACAAGGGATTCCAACTTCATACCGGCCTATTTCTTTAATAGATCGGTAGCGAAGATGTCGGAGCATATGATTAATGTGAAGCTCGAAAAAGAATTGCATCTCCAATATGCAGTTTGGATTTAGAGAGGACCGTTCGACCCTAGATGCATTGGAAGAGGTGGTAAGATACGTCAGGCATGCCATGACGGGTACCTGGCGCACCCGACAATTGTGTCTGACTGTGGCGTTAGACATACAAAATGCGTTCAACACCGCAAAGTGGGGAGTGATACTGAATGCCATCAAGTATCTGGGGATACTACACCTCCGGAGGGTTATAGGTAGCTATCTTCATGATAAGTCGACAACGTTCTACCAAAATAGTGGAGATTTGCTGATGTTGCCGCTGACATCCGGAGTGCCGCAGGGCTCAGTGCTGGGTTCCACTCTTTGGAATGTCGTGTATGACAGTTTCCTGGGCCTGGAGCCCCAGCCAATGCTGAACTTGTTGCTTTTGCGAATGACCTGGCGTTGGTGGCTGTTGCCAAAAATAAAGAATATCTAGGGGACATAACTAAATAGCTGATAGACATTGCCAAGAGTTGGGTGACGGAAAATGGGCTAACTCTAGCACTCCAAAAGACAAAGTTTGTTTTGATGGCAGGAAGAAGGAAAATTAAACCCAATCAAATAGAAATGGGTGGAATAGAATTGAGGCCGCGAGAATCGGTCAGGTATTTAGGCCTCTCGTTAGATAAAAGTTTGTCCTTTAAGATCCATCTAGAGGAGCAGGCTAGAAAGGCGCAAATTGCTGCAAATGGAATCTGTACGATAATGGGGAATATAGGGAGGTCAAACGCCAGTAAAAGGCGTGTTTTGGTTGCGGTAATGGTCTCCACCATGCTATACGGCACCCCAATCTGGGCCAAAAACATTGCATTTTGCCAACAAAAGAAACTTAATTCGAAAGGTTCAAGGACGCATGACGCTGAGGATTGCGAGTGCATACAAAACTATCTGCGGAAGTCAAAGTCAAAGTTGAGGTCGGAGCCGAGATATTAGACGAGTGGCGGACCAGATGGAATGCATCGGACAAAGTCAGGTGGATAAAGCACCTGATACCGCAGATTTAACCGTGGATCTGTCGTTCGCATGGAGAGATTGGATACCACCTAGTCCAGTCTCTCAGTGAACATGGTTGTTATTCCAACTATCTATACAAGTTCAGCAAGTATGGGGATGACGGATGTATTGTGTGCGGAGAGCAAGACGACATGACGCACACGCTTCCTTATTGTCCATAATGGCTACAGAAAAGATCCAGGGTCAAGATTTCTCTAGAAGAGCAGTTATCATCGATAAACATGGTCAAACTAATGCTTAGGTCACCGCAGAATTGGGCGAAAATTGAAAGATTTAATAACTACTAAGGAGTAGATCGAGAGAAATCTGCAAAATAGGATTTAGTTAGTAATATAATCATGGAGATATTGTTTCATCATCCATGCCCCTCAAACACCCTAAAGTAATACCTTACGGCGGTCCCAGGGTGCTTTATCACTACAGGGAGGAAAAGGTGTTTAGTGGGTATCCCAGATAATTAGGTGAGTCCCACACTCCTTCGGCAATATATGCCTTTGAGCTAGCTGGAGGGTAGGCTAAAAAAAGTTTTTCCTATGCCAGGAAAGAAAGATAAAGGTAGAGTATGAAGTGCGAGATTTAGGAAAATCGGAAGCACGGAGTCCTATGCGGAATAACCGTTTTGTGAATACCAAAAATATGAACGGGATTTCTGGGACAAAACGGTTTGGCGCCCTCATTTCTAGTAAAGCCTTTCAAGGTAGTGGCATTTGTGAAGTGTTTTTGTACTTTGTCCATTTGTTTTGATTCAATTGTTTTTAACATTTTTTACGTAGGAAGTCACTCCCACACCACTGTAGTTAACTTTTGCACCTATAAAATTATTATGGGGTTCCCGCCCTTTCTGGGTAAATCAAAATCCGTAACGTAATGTCATTTTTAGCCATAATAAAATATGCAGTTCCAAAAGCGACCAATTTGCCAAGTTTTCGCGATTAGTAAAAAAAGGCATCCAAAGGCACCTCAAAAAGAGGTCTATTGTATACTAAACAAATTCCTTAGAAAGAATATTCATGATTAAAATGGCTTCTAAAATAAGATCAACGTGCTTCGATACTGATTGGAATGTTTGTTTCAGTTATGAGACCAAACAGCTTTGCACAAGCTACTAGTTTAATTTATTGTCGAGTTTTAGCCTGATCTAAGCTATTTGTGCGGTTCATATCAACCAAACGTTTGGGCTAAACTAATTTGTCGAACAGAATTACATGGTTGAGGCATTCTAAAGGGCTTCACGTTCCTCACATCAAACTTCGATATATTTTTGACACAAAAGCTTTCATAAACGATTTTCTCGTATATAATGGTACGTTTTTACGACCTGCACAATGTGGTTCTAAAATTTTTTATGTCGTTCCAGTTTTATTGCTAATATATTTTCAGTTTGCGTTTTATCGCTGCGGTATTGATTTGCTGACTGTAAATTACTTTTAGGAGTGTTGAAAAAGCTAAATATAGTTGTATATTAAAAACACTATATAACCCAGAAAAGCGTACTGACTGAAATCTATAAATAGCTACAAGAAAAAATAGAGGTATGCCTTTGCCGCTTGACGTAGTAAGTTGTTTTAAAGGTAATTCGTCTTAAATTTAAAAAATATAACAAAATTCAATTTTCACTTCTTTATTCGGTCACATACAAGTCTAATTATTTACGATTATTTATAGAAAACCCCATGATCATAAGAAGTCGTTACAATAATTACTAACAATATTCACTACCGCCTTTAAACACGATGGTTACATTATGTTTGATCTTTATACAAAAGCACTAACGGACTTACATCCTAATGCATTCAGACATTAGTTTATTCATTTTAACAACTCGAACAAATTACTTCATATCACTTCTAGAATAAGACACAGACCGAATGAATTAACTGTCGAGTCGTACGGTTTATATATCAAACTATACAGTTTTCATAGATACCAAAGGTTTACAGAACTTTCTCATATCTTCCCATTATATTCGATCCTTGTAGCTGCCACTCATTCCACTATTCGTTTAATGGTTTCATTACTAAACCATTCGCTGACAGTATTGCACTATGTTGAGATTCCTCAGGTACAGTAAACTTTATCCAGAATAGTATATCCCGCAAAATAGATGTCATAAAGTGGAGGAATTGTGTAAACTTGTTTGTCGCACATTGGCCAGCGAAAGCGTTAAAAGAGTGGGAGGATATGAACGATTTTCTGCACTCGATGATATTGTGCACGCCATATCTTAGTTAGCTTGTTCGCAATGACACGGATTCCTTGTAAAATAAGAAGCCTGCAAGATACGAAAAGCTGAAATCTCCATAGACCAGAACCCAAAAATAAAAT
This sequence comes from Platerodrilus igneus, assembly GCA_036346225.1. NCBI lineage: Eukaryota > Metazoa > Arthropoda > Insecta > Coleoptera > Lycidae > Platerodrilus > Platerodrilus igneus. The sequence goes on from JARFIW010001115.1 coordinate 6,917,937, forward strand.
ATAGATATACAAGAGCCTGAATTGAGTGAAGTTGGTGTTGCTTCAGGCAATCAACTTAATCACAAAATTATAGTTATATTTTTGTGTAATGCGTAGTTGAACGTAATTCAGTTGAATAAATTATTTCAAAACCGCAAAAAAAACAACAGTGTATAATATTACGTGTTACAAATTTGAATAGAAAGATGTAAGCATAGGTAATTGCCGTAGTTAGGTTGTGTAAGCAATATAACTGCAATAGTAACATTTCCATAACGTCGTTATGTTATTTTAAGAAAGCTTTTAGAAGAATTGAAAAAGTCAATAACAGTGGGATTATCAATAGCATGATTCGTACAATAATAAATATCCCAAAAATAGGGGAACTGTTTACTTTTTGAATAGAATTGAGCATAATTAACGTTACCGAGAAACAAGTGTAGCTATCATACAAAGCAACCTCCAGACAAGATAATAGTAATATCATTTCAATGTAGTTTAGCCACTTAAACACAGACGCTGATTTAGCAAAACTCATAGATTTCAGGTTAGAGTTTGTAACAATTTTTTAAAAAAATTAAAATTACCAAACATTCGCAAAATTATTTATTTTCAATCCTAAATAGACTTTTATATTCATAGCAAATTTTAGTTCCAGATGGGAAATACTAAACAATCAGTTATTTCCTATTAATTTTATTGCAAGATTAAGTTCCATACTCTACTGTAATAATAGATTATATGTTTTAGGTGCATAGCACTAGTCCAAAATCTTGTGAAAGTCGTTAAAACTACAAGGTTGTTGCTTAAAAAATAGTCGTTTAATATTAGCTATTGTATATAAATACGTTATTATTTTCAAATATTTCAAGGTTTCGACGAGCTACACATCCCCCATATTAAAATGTATATAAAATTAAACACATTTATTATGTCCTAGTAAACGCATTTTACATTTTATTAAATGAAGGTTATAATTAAAGATTAACCAGAGTTCATATCAGAAATAATAAGGGAAGCAACTACTTTGTATTCCAGACGCAACTTGATACTGCAGGTGCAGAAACAATAAACTGCAATAAAGCAGTCTTAATTAAAATTACTTAGAATAAGACATTGTATGATTATCGAGAAACTGCAGACAGCAAGATCTGCACTTTTCCACAAGACGAAGTGAGGTCAGAGACTTCATAAACACTGTAAGGCGCCCCTGATCGTCAGTCAGTCTTCGAACTTCATAACTTTAACATTGTTGGCCGTTCAACCTACTCACCGTTATTTTTAACTATTAATTATTGATTTATTAATTTTAAGTATTTTTGTCAATTTCAATTACTTAATGTTTAACGAATATAAACTTCTAAGTTGTTGTAACAGAAATAAGTCATTTTTTGTAATTATACAATTAAAAATAAATCTGATAAAAGTGTTTTTGGCGACAAAACTTTTTAAAAAGAAGCTCCCAAAAGCCCAAAACCTATCTGGCGCAGTCGGAATGGATTATAGAAGGGCACTAGCGATTCCAAAATCGAAGAACTGGTGACCGTAGGTTTTGTTTTATGATGGTCAATTATTGGGATGGAGTTGTTTCAGAAGACGTGGGTTTAAAGATAATAGTTTTAAGAGGAGCTTTTGTAGGTGTAGCATGTTGAAAAACTGGGGTTGCGGAAACATGTGCGTATTTAGGTTGAATGAGTGGTTCTGTATGTTTCGTATCTATGCGTGTTATCTGTTGTTTTATAATGGTCTTAAAATGCTTTTCTGCCTGGTGAAGTTGGCTTCGGTGTCCTATGATGCTGCAGACGCTATTAACGCGATGTCTTCGACCCTTTGGAAAATATATTGGACACTGTTTTGGTTTATTTTGTTTTCATCTCTAAATAAATAGTAAGGCTTTTCTTAATAGCTCGTTTTGAGTTTTGTAAGTTTTGTAAGTCAGAAAAAACTAAGCTTGCAAAAGACGCTCTTGATCTAGTCGGTGGTGAAAGTGAGTGGAACATACAGGTGAATTTTTAGAAGGGCATTGGCAAGTTTTCCGATGCAGGTAATGGTGGATAAGTTGTTGATGATGAAGAAGTACTAATGTTTGTAGCAGCTGTTGCCTTTTGATCACTTTTAGCTCTAGCTGTCATTGCATGTGCTATTGTTAGTTCGTGCTGCCCCTATCACGAATACTTGCTTTTATTTGTAGATCAGGTTGTTTGTCATAATAAATTTTAATGGTTTCTCCGCAATGTGGTGTACAACTAAGTTTGATTTTTTGCGACCAGCGTTGCTGGTCACGTATAACTAAAAATTTTTACCCTCTTTCTTCGTTGAGTAACGCGTATAACACCTTATGTTCGCGCACGTTATGGTATTTGGTTAATGTGAATTCATATTTAACTAAATATTTCACTAATTTTAACATTAGAGAATTTTAAATTCAAATAAATTAATTTAGCGGAGATCCCGAAAGCACGTCTTGCTTGTGCGAGAGTCTTCCAGGTATAGATGTTCAAAGGCAAAGGCGAATTCGTTGGTCTGTACTGCCTTTTCGTTCTTTAGACCCCCTTCTCCAACTGTGTTTCGCGCGGCATTCGTTTTTTTTTTGCTCTTTCTCTCCCATTTCTTTATTACCCCGTAATGCGGGCAAGCATTCCGTTACTGATTTCATTCTGTTCTCACCCAGTCCATTGTGGGTAACAAATTGTTTTTATCTAAGAGTTATACGAGGGCGATCCGATAAGTACTTAGCCTACAAAAGAAAAACTAAAATTTTGGAAAAGTGGCGATACACTTGACCCAGCGATGCTCCAACTTCTTTAACCCGTCAGAAAAATACGTTCTCTCGAGGTTTGTAAAGTAGGCTTCTGAGGCGGCGATAAACTTCTCATTCGACTCAAATTTCTGCCCGGCGAGTGACTTTTTCAAGTTGCAAACAAAAGGACGTCGCACGGCCAAATTCTAAGAATACGGTTGATGGGGCTGCAGTTTGTAGCCCAATTCGACCAATTTGGCAGTGGCGAGGGCGGTTGCGCTTCTTGTTCGGGTGAGCAAACGGGGCACCCATCACGTCGATGCCCAAAATTTCATGCAGGATATGACTCACGCGGTCTTTTGAGATGTCTCAGCTATCTCGCGCACCTTCAATCGGCGGTCTGCCGATATGCCGACACGGTCTGCTTGAAAAATGTTAGGCGAGCATTTTTCACAAAGATACACCCTCGTTCGGATGAGAGGTAAAATGGAGGTCCCGTGTGTGAGTGTTGTCACGCACGTCAAATATTCTTACCTCGCCTGGAACAGCGAGGGTTCGGCAAAATTCAAAATTTGTCTGATAAAACAAACTCGCTTCCTGGCCAATGTAGTACCTTCGGGTGGAGCATTGGAAAATCACATGTAGGGGTCTGCCAATACAAAATCGTGGATTTTTGTCATGTTATATTTCGTGGTACCGTTCATTTACATTTCCAATGCTCCACCCGAAGGTACTACATTGGCCAGGAGGCGAGTTTTTTGTTGCCTGGAAATTTAGAATTTTTGCCGAACCCTTGCCGTTCTAGGCAAGGTAGGGATCTTTAACGTGCGTGACAACACTCACACACGGGACCTCATTTAACCTCTCATCCGAACGAGGGCGTATTTGTGAAAATGCTTACCTCATTTTAAAGCAGTCGGCCGTGTCGGGATTTGAACCCGGGACCTTGGGATCCGTAGTCTTACGCTTACAACATTGATCCACGGCGACGCCTTATATTTCGTGGTAGCAGTTTTCGGGGCATCTGGGCGTGGCTCATCAAAAACCGACGTGGAACCAAGCTGAAACTTGTTAAACTAATTTTTGACGAAGGAGAAGAGTCACCGTACACAGCATCCAAGTATTCTTTAATTTCGTGCGCGATTTCCCTTCCAAAACAAGAATCGAATCATCGACCGATATTGCTCTTTTTCCATTTTTCTAAAATCCGCGAATACGCCCACTTCCACACGCGGTCAAAACAAAACTACGAGCCTGATTCGGTTGAAATTTCGACAGTAGCTGTCTACGAGAATGTACTACACAATAGTAAATTTCTCTTGCGATAGTGGCGCCATTGGGTGGTGAGGCTAAGTACTTATCAGGCCGCTTTCGTACTTCTTAAGTATATATTTATTAGTGAAAAACAGGTCGCGTCAGGTAAGTTTTTAGATGATGTTTTAACATCTGGCGACTTTAGACTTATTGTATATTATACTTTTAAACCACCACCCTTTGAAGATTATGAGCATACAAAACCAAAACATATTATTTGAGGTGCGGAGAGAGCACACAAATAGTTATATAAAAACTGGACCACAAATGCTTAACAAAAGAATTTTACAAGCGCAATATCAAACGCCTCAAAATTGCTTTTTTATTTGCACATAAATGAAATGATTTACGAAAGACTTTCCAAATATATAAAACGGTATTCTTTTATTACCACAGTGTGGAAGGGACAATGTAATTAAAATATTCAAATCATCCCCGCGTTCAGTTAACGACAATTTAAGAACGATCCGTTATATGAAGAAGTTATAAATATTTTATTGGACTGTTATTACCACGATCTGGAAATTATGAACGACATTTTGTACTATTCTGAAAAAACACTGCTCCGAAAACTTATTTTGCCGGTTAGGATTTTAATTTACGAGATCCGTGCTATTTCTAGTTTTCCTCCTTTATTTCCCTCTAAAGATATAATACTCTGAGTAAGTACAGTCAAGTCTTCGAGAATTTACATCCGTGGTGGTTTAATTACGGAGCCTTGCACTTGCAGAGTGTTGACAATTCCAAAAGTTTCGGTCTTTGTAAACCACATTCTCTTCGGTTTCCAGTTGCATGCATAATATTTGGACGTAAATCCCTAATCCGCTTGGGGCGTTCTTGTCTTCTTTATTTTATTCACGCTCTTTTACTGCTGCTCTAAATCTAATCCAATTTCTATTCAAACTGCAGTTGAAATTGTTTTCCGCTTTCCGCAATCCTGTCAACTTTAGATCGGTCTGTAACAAGGGATTTTCTGAGTAACTGGTAATTGTATGAAGGTTGCTGTTATTGGCGGTTGCTTCTATTGTGTGGTTTGCGTCACAGGCATGCTCAAATATTCAATAATTTGGAAAAATTGTTTATGTGAATGGGGGTAATCAAAAAGCTAGCTCGAAATCCCAGAAATGGTTGAGAGAAATATTTGATACAACATTGTATGAGTATTATTTTTGTATTTTAGTATAAATGTCTTACTAGCAGACACAGACCTTCGGTAGTTTGTCTTCGGAACATACATATAATATATATATATAATATATATATATATATATATATATATATATATATGCTGTGATATCCTCCTTTGAATGCGGAACTGGGTCCTTTCAACAAAAAATTCTAGTCCCACAGATTGGGCGTCATAAACGGCTGTGATCCTCTTTTCGCCTCGGCTGCTCACCTAATGTTATAAACCTCCTCATTCATAAAAAAAAACAACACATTCCTACCAAAAACATCAACGTTAACTCTATTTACATCAATATTCAGAATACATTAAAATTTCAAATTTAAAACTCAGCATAAATTTCAGTTTTAAAAAGAATTTCAAGATTAATTTTATTATCATTTTACTGTGCATCCACAATTAAAGTCCTTGTTGGATGCCTACTAATTAATATAACAATATAAGCAGACCGGAGTCTGAGTATAAAGGAGCATCTACCACCCTTTACGTTAATTAACCAGGTTCGTCTAATTGAGCTCAAAGACATACCCAAATTTTCATCATATTACCGAACATCAAAACTAAATACCCCTTTCTACTTCAACAAGCAAATTTCATCTTAAAATTAAAATTTTATGGTTAGTACAATTTCACTAATGTCCATTTAAAGTAAATCAATTATAAAGTTATTCAACACACACAAAAATGTCAAACAAAATAGTATAATTTACCTGAAGGTTACTGTCCTCGTAGCTTCAAAGTACATCGTCCCTTAGTTAATCACACCATTCCAACAGGATTATATTTACGGCTTCTAATTCTCAACGCTTTTAAAATTTTCTCCATCACCAGTTGTTTCTGGGCTTTTCCGGAACTCATCTATGTATATCTGACCCTTGTTTCGTGGATCCAGACACGTATTTGAACCATTTAATTATTAACACCCCGAAAAATAGCAAATAACTTCATACTTCTTTCACCAATATACGCCAAAACTGCCTACTTTTGTGTATACATTTGTCGTTGTAAATTTTGCTAATTGGTACAGTGAAACTAAATTTTATTACCTTGTATCTAAGTGCACTGAAGTACATTCATGTTAGCACGTAAATAACCAACTATTTTGAATCACTAAAATATACGAGCAAAATTTTAAATTATTTTATCAAACTAAAATGCACTGTTTAACATCTTCAATCAAGTCGCGGATGTAAGAGCTTTTAACGCATCGAATAGTCAAAAGTCTCAGAGGGCTTGTTTATATTCATCTCGGTATATATAGCAAAAGCCGGCACGTCGCTTTTGTCCTCAAAACAGGTAATTCTAAAGAATTCCTCATTCTATGTTCCCAGTCTGTCGCTCGCGCGTCGATTTTTACGAATTTTCACTCGTCCCATTTAAATCTCAGAAATTTCAACATACGGCACGCAAGCATGTCCGAGAAAAACTAATTAATTTTGTACAGAAATTGTTGTTTCTACCTCTGATATTTGCATCCTATTTTCAACCAATTGTGACCCTCGTGACGTTGCTTAAATCCCGCCTTTTACTATATGTGTCTTTGCTTGACGCATTTTCTCTTTCCTTTTCTAACCTGTTCGTATTGGTGCAAATTGATATTCTTTATTATCGATTATATTTTAGTCCATGTGGACTGTTATCTGGGTTTAATAACCCCGTATCGCACATTCTCGTGAATATTAAGCCCCGGTTTCTCCAAGATTCTTTGAAACTATTAATTATCTACAAAATTTACGCCGTATGTGATATTTAAACTACGCAGGTGTTCAAAATAATATTAATTCTCAGAGCTTTATTTTCTGGTATTATAATCTTGGGTTTTTACAAGTTTCTATAGATATTATCTGTTACTAACGGTTCAATTAACTTCAATTAAAATTAATACCCTTTAAATTTTAGTGCATCCTAATTAAATATTCAATTATTATCTGTACGTTTCGTTTAATACTCGTTGCCCAAACTTGAATCAATTAATATAAATCTTGCACGTAATTTCCATTTGATTCTTTACTTTGGAATAATTAAATTACACGTTGAGCATTTTAAAACTGCTTATTTTTATATAAAGCGTCTTGTAAATAATTTTAATCTCTTATTTTTAATAAAACGAATGAATTTTTATTCTCCACGGGTTTTTAATAAAGCGTATTATCTAATAAACTTCCTTATACACGGTGATTAAAATTATTTGATGTAATCCATTAATTTTCTACCCTGGTCTAAATATGAGTAATATATATATATATATATATATATATATATATATATATTGTAGTAGTTTTAAAGGGCTAAATCTACGTATAAACAAAGTAATTTCAAAACACCCTGTATAAAGAAAACAACCAGAATTTGCGTGCAAAATTTATTCCATTTAGTTCATTTTTAAGTAACAGGTATTAACAAAATTTTACAAATAATGAATAAAATTTAGTTAGGTTCGTAAAGAAAAATGTTAGAAGCCAATGCAATTAATTTATTAATTTAATTGAGTTTAATTGAACTGTTATTTACGCATAATATGCATAAAAGCGTCTAAAAATAAATAATGCCAAGGTGAAACGCAGTGCTAGCAAACAAATATATCGGTGGGGTTGAAATACGCTGAAAATCCAACTCGTAGAAATGTTATTTAAAATTAAAAATTAAACACCTGCAGATTTTTAAATGTCAAGTTCCATTTATTTTTGTAGATAATAAACAAGTTTCAAAGAATATCGGGGAAACGGTTGAATGTTTTCCCATTAAACGCTAATGAGCGGTTATTTAAAGCACGTATTTTGGTGTCCACATGGAGTGGTACAACGCGGTCCGGAATATCGATTTCTACCACTCAAACAAGGTGAGAAAGAGACGTAGAATATGCATAAGCAAGGGACAGCGTTAGTATAAGCGGGATTTGTGAAACGTCAATGCAGAGACTATTGGTCGATATCGTTAGTCGCACATCAGACAAGACACGGGAATATTGAATATTAATTTTCAGAAAAGATCGTAACGACGCGCTGAATTCGAGGATTTACAAATCGGTTAAACCAAAATTTTAAGAACGTGTTGTTGTAAATGAAGGACTTCGCATAAAATGCGGCCAGAGGTGGCATTATCTTTTCAAAAGATAATAAAGCCCTTAGTATTTTGAACGCTTGAGACTACGTACGAAAGTTATCACGAGCTTGTAAGTATAAAAAGTTATTTTAAATTATATAGCATGGTGTTAGCCTCATAATTTGTACGCGGTGTGTGCCGAGTTTACATTTTTTTTTATTATTGAGGTATCACATACATTTTTTTGTTAACAAGCTCGTGTAGTGACGTTAAGTAACGTGGATCAAATTAAATAATTATGAAAGAAGTATAATTAATTTAGATTTGGAAATTGGATACACTGTGGAAGCAGTGCAAGCAGCTCAACGTAAATGGGGTCCTTCTACTAATAGCTAGAAACGGCCTGCAGAGCAGAAAGAAGCAAATACACGGCATCGTCAACGGAGCAGAGATCTTCTAGAAATTCCAGGTAACGCTTTGAAATTGTGTTGTTATAAACTATGAAACTATGAAAATTGGGTGACGTATGAGAGTGAATTTTGAAGATATTGTGCATTATTTTGCGTATTGAAAATAATACGTATAACTAACTTTATTATGCTATTTAAATTGAAATTTGAAGGTGTATATAAAGCTTATTAACGTTCCATCGGGAAGTTAAATTTTGTAAAGAGTACATGGGTTTGTTTTTTTTACTTATTGTAAGAGTATGCGAAGTATAAGGGCATACATTATTTATAATTAACTGGGTTATCATGAGCTCACCATACTCCAGAGTTTACGTAGATTTAAAATAAATTGAAAGAAAGAATGAGAAATAAGATATTATTCAGGGCCCATTTACTCCTGGTATATTCTATGTGTTTGATAATTTAAATTAAAATACAGGACATTACAAAATAGAATTTATGGAGGTGTAACTTGATTACTGAAAAGTGGATAATATTGAATTTTATTTGTAAATAGTGATAAATAAAAGATTGTATGATTGTTGTATCTTGTGGTTTTATTGAGAGTGTGTGTGAACGATGCAAAGCAAAATAGTGAATCTAGGTACCCAAGAGGAGGTCCAACTGAGCTAGCCGGAAGCAGTTGAAGAAAGCAATTCAACCGAGGAAGAGAGGAATCTGGGTAAGAAATTAATTTTTGAAAAATTTTCTATTATGTGCAATTTTCGAGTTTTGAGAATTTAATAAAATTTTCGAATATATTTTGTTGGTGAGGCTTTTACCCAAAAACCACGGCAATATATATATATATATATATATATATATATATATATTGCTATGATAACACTACACTCCGATGTAACTAACGTTCAGTTTCCTGCAGCCCGCCACCGCACTGTCTCTAAATAACCTAAAATTTAAATATGCCTTGACAAGCTCAGTCTAATCCACACAGAGTATACGACGTTACGATAACAAAGAATTTACCCCGCTTTTATCTTGATAATATGATTCACTATTTAACAAAATAAACCCCTGAATCAAAGTAATAATGATATCAATTTGTTTATCCCCCAAAATTATAGCTCCTTTTCGTCAGTTCTGACCCGTAGTTTTCGTTGCGTGTCTTTTTGTTATTCTTGAATATGCTGCTGCGTGCTGTAGACCAGTACCCCTAGATTGTTTTCAGTTGAGTTCAAGTGTTGATTTTATAGTACCGCTTTGCCATACACTCATTCAATGCTTAAAACAATTCTCCTATTTAGTGCTCGTATGCGTAGATGCAAACCAATGTTTTCATGCAAATTTAGATGGATGTATATTTAAATTCAGATTTATTTACAAATTTAGATTTATGTACCAATTTAGATGTGCTAATTTAGATTTTTACTTAGAGTTTTGCCCAGATTTGTACTTAGATTTTCCCAGAGCTCCAAATTAAAAATGTTAAAATTATGTTTAATTAATAAGCTTTCACTTACGTTTTTCAGTTAACGGCAAAACTTTTCTCGTATATTTTCACTATTAATTTCAAACTTTTCTATCACGACTTTCACGAAATATAATTAAAATATTTTTCTATGTGCACTTTATGTAATTTTCTAATATAAACCGCTATGAAGAGTGCTCTTGTTGAAGAAAGACTGATTGTTTATCAAATTTGTGTGGTAAACGCCTTCATCTGACATCATTAGTTATCTGCGTCTTTCGGTCAAAGTTTGAGGCGTGCTATAGGATACTGTCCAAACCTTGGGCTTTTCTCTGATATGAATTTGATAATAGCTTGATGAACGATGTCGTCGATAACGTAGCATCAAGTTATATATAGTGGTTTCCTATAGCCCGTGTACTTTTATCCGTCTTGTTTTGTTTTGTCGTAGGAAATTTTATCTCGAACTCTCACGTAGACAAACCTATGGCTTTTATTTTTGTCAAGATAATCTTTTGGGTTTAGAATTTACTCCATGTTAAAAAACACGTAGGCGAAATGACGTAAACTGAAATGCGTTTATTTATATTTTGCGTTTCTGAAAAGTGTTTGTTTTGAGAGGTGTATTTATTGCAAAACTGCTTTGTTATTTCCTTGAACTATTGCGTGTTTATTTTAACAGGTTTCGTATCATGATTTTCTAGATTCGGATGATCTTAATGCGTATTTATGAATGCTTTGCTGGTTTAAAGTGAATTTAATTGCGTACAGAGTTATTTATCTTACTAAATGTGGTTGTTTTATTGAAGGATGAGCTTCTCTTCATTAATTAAAGTTAACTGTGATTCTTTTACAGTGTTTTAGATGTTTGATTTTTGCATAATTTACAAATGATGTACCTTTCATGACAAAATTGTTTAGTTTTCTAGCTTTTAGTACTATATACATGAAGTGTGCGGCCCTTCTGACCCTATATACCCCCAAATTAATTATTTGCCCCTTAATCTTGTCATCTATCTCCCATATCTGATGCTCATCTATAATCTTTTCAAAAATATTATACAATCTAATCTCCTCGGTTCCCTCATGCTTGCTTTACTTACTCAATCTTATTTCCTTGTCATCTATATCACCCTTAATATCCGTCTGTCCATTACCCATTCCTAATCTTATACTGTCTTTAATAACCACTCCTAATCTGATACTGTTCCTAATCTCATTCCGAATATCAAGCTGTCTATTCTTAATCTCCATTCCTAATCCCGCACTATTCCCAATATTCTCACCTATGCCATAATTATTATCATTTTCCTCATATTCTTCAATAAAACTTCCCTTATGCACCACCAGTCTCTTTTATATTCAAAATCTGTACTGTTCTGTCCATTACATCTATTTTCAGCCCAAATCCCTCTATAATATCCACTCTTGCGATGAAATCTAAGTATAATCTCCTTGCTATTAAAAATTCTTCTTCTCCTAGCCTATTTTTTCCAACTATTTCTTATTCATAGCAGACCACAAATTAATTTTTTTTACATTACAAATTCCTCCTTTTAATGCTTTAACATGCTTTAAAACTATTTTCTCATTTACCAGCGACAACTATGAACCACTATCAACTAATGCAACATATAAACAGTTTCCTAATCTAACATGAATAGAAAGCAAATTTTTTTATTAACACACTTATTATCTAATAACGAGTCAATTAAACTATTATCTAGCCTTGAACCTAAATCTAGCACTTCTAAACCTAATAAATTGGGTTTTTTTCTTGTGTGGGCTCGTTATGAATATTAATTTTCTGTACTGAAACACGAAAGCAAATATTTGCTATAAAATCAACCACTTGTGCATTAAAAAGCAATTAAAGTTTAGATTAATTACCCAGTGAATTACATAAATTTATTTTAAATAGAGAATTTTCTGCAATAGACGAGGTTAATGAAGAAGTTTCGAGAGGAATTGAGAAAAATACGTCAATTTGTATGAACGCATTAATAAATAAACGTTTACTCTAAGAAGAGGCTCAAACATTGAAAAAACCCATAAAATCCATTAAATAACCGATAAAAATTGACTATCTTTCGCAATAGTATGCAACGCCACAATAATCCTATATGTGTTAGAGTAGGACGAGGCAGTGCGCGTCAGTAATAAGTGAAAGAGAATACTACATTCTGGCAATAGACAATTTGTATATATAAAAAGCGTTTATTAAAAAATTTATTTGATTCCAAAATTCGATCGAGAAATGTTATTTTTATTTAAGTTGCGAGCTGTTGCTTTACGAAGATGATGTTTGAAGTATGCAGTAAGCATACTGTAATTTAATAATTACACTGTCGCAATGAATATAGAAGTGATATTTTACACGTAACTTACTTAAAAATGGAAATTATTAAATTACAATCAAGTGCAAAATTTTTTTAATATAACGCTATTTTAAAAATTTTATTAAATAATCAAAAGGAAGGTTTAAACAAAAATGTACTTTGTAACTGCTGTTTGAAACGAGGATTTTAAATATGGAAAATCCTGTAAGCTGATTTGGACAGCGATTTAACATAAGAAGATATTTAATTACGAGTTGGATAAAGAAACGCTTCGTGGATTTTTGCGAGTACAAATTTTGTAATTGATATTTGAATTTTGTTATGTAGTTTAAGATAGTTTAAGATAGTCATAATGATTTTTTTGTAAAGGATTTTTACCAAGAAAGTTTGTGTTCAGTGTTCGAAACACTCTGACTTTTTAATAGATTATCTGAATTTTTTGGCAAACAAACCTTACAAGCGTGGGAATAAACAAAGTCAGAATCCTGAAATAATTACTAACTTGAATACAAATGCTGTTTTAAACCCCAAATTTTACATATATATATATATATATATATATATATATATATATATTACTCATATTTAGACCAGGGTAGAAAATTAAATAATCACATCAAATAATTTTAATCACCGTGTATAATGAATATTATTAGATAATACGCGTTATTAAAACCGTGAAGCATAAAAATTTATTAGTTTCAGTAAAAATAAGAGATTTAAATCATGTACAAGACGCTTTATATCAAAAGAAACAGTATTAAAAAGCTCTGCGTGTAATTTAATTATTCCTAATAAAGAAACAAATGGAAATTACGTGCAAAATTTATATTAATTAACCCTATTTTAAGTAACCGGTATTAAACAAAGTGTACAAATAATAATTAATATTTAATTTGTATTCGCTAAAAATGAAAGGATAGAAGTCAATTTTAATTGGAGTTAATTAAACCATTATTAATAATAAGCATAAAAGCCTGTGAAAATCCAAGATTAAAATACCAGAAAATAAAGCTCTGAGAATTAATATTATGTTTGAACACCTGCGTAGTTTAAATGTCACGTACGGCGAAAATTTTGTAGATAACAAATGGTTTCAAAGAATCTTGGAGAAACCATCGCATAATAGTTACGAGAAATGCTAAAGGTGGGATATTTCACACTCCACATGGACTAAAATAATCGATAATAAAGAATATCAATTTGCATCAATAAGAACGGGTTAGATAGAGACAGATAATATGCACAAGACCGAGACACATATAGTAAAAGGCGTGAGTAGAGCAACGTCATGGGGTTGCGATTGGTTGAAAGTAAAAGGCAAAATTTGAGAGGTAAAAATAACATTTCTGTATAAAAGTCAATTAGTTATTTCCAGGCGTTGCGTGCCGTGTTGAAATTTCTGAGATGTAACTGGGGTGAGTACAAAATTCGTAAAAACCGACGCGCGGGCTACGGAATGGGAACCGAGAATGCTTAATTCTTTAGAATTGCTCGTTTTGAGGACTCGACCGACAAACAGGCTAACTTCTATATATACCCAGGGGAATATGAACAAGCTCTCTTACATCCGCGACTTGATTCAATACGTTAAACAGTGCATTTTAGTTTGATAGAATAATTTAAAGTTTGCTCGTATATTTTGGTGATTTAAAACAGTTTGTTATTTACGTGCTAACATGAATGTACTTGAGTGCACTTAGATACAAGGTAATAAAATTTAGTATCACTGTACCAATTAGTAAAATTTACAACGACAAATGAATACACCAAAAGTAGGCAGTTTTGGCGTATATTGGTGAAAGAAGTATGAATTTCTTTGCTATTTTTTGGGGGTGTTAATGATTAAATGGTTCATAAATGTGTCTGGATCCACAAAACAAGGGTCAGATATACACAGATGAGTTCTGGAAAAGCCCAGAAACAACTTTAAATAAATGGTGATGGAGAAAATTTTTAAAGCGTTGAGAATCAGAAGCTGTAAATATAACCCAGTTGGAATGGTGTGATTAACAAAAGGGACGATGTACATTGAAGCTACGAGTGCAGTGACCTTCAGGTAATTTATACTATTTTGTTTGAACTTTGATATTTTTGTGTGTGTTGCATAACTTTATAATTTGTTTATTTAAAATGGACAGTAGTGAAATTGTACTAACAATAATATTTTAATTTTAAGGTGAAATTTGTTTGTTTAAGTAGAAAGGGGTATTTAGTATTGATGTTCTGGATTATGATAAAAATATGGGTATGTCTTTGAGCTCAATTAGACGAACCTGGTTAATTAACGTAAAGGGGTGGTAGATGCTCCCTTTGTACTCAGACTCCGGTCTGCATATATTGTTATATTAATTAGTAGGCATCCTACAAGGACTTTAATTCAGGATGCACATTTAAATGATAATAAATGTAATCTTGAAAATTTCTGATACTGAAATTTATGCCAAAATCTAATTTTGAAATTTTAATGTATTGTAAATATTGATGTAAATAGAGTTAACGTTCGTGTTTGTGGTAGGAATGTGTTTGTTTTTTTTTTATGAATGAGGATGAAAGTTATCTAGGGGAGCAGCCGAGGCGATTAACAGAAGAAAGTCAATGGACCAACACAATTAAGGTAATGAATAGCTTTTTGGTGGTATCACAGCATTCTTTGACGCCCAATTCGAGAGGCTCGACAATAATACAGGGAAACACAGCAATATATATATATATATATATATATATATATATATATATATATAATATACATGGTGTCTTAGTTTTGTCATTAAATTTAGAAGGTGATCGAGATTGATTAGCTAAACAAAAACCTGAATCACGTAACACACATGAAATGATTTCACAAGAAGTGTACAAAGTTTCCACCGCATCTGCAAGTTCGTGGTTGGTATAATTCTCAAGTTTTCATATTTTCAAAAAATTATTTATTCAGCTACTATGCAACAATAAACTCCAATTACATAGATCCAATTACAATTAAGTCACTACACCGCGTTTAAGTGTATTACCTAAGCACGTAGTGCAACACAACAGAATTAACAGTGAAACACACTTACAACATCTAACCATGGTTACGAGCTATTTAATAAAAAAGCACATTCAACTTAAAGCAGGGTATTATATCCTGAATAAACGCTAAATTGTAACAAACGCAAGATACGGGGTCAAAAAATCAATACAGTCGACCACATCAGCATTATGGAGTATAATTTTTTTGTTGTGATTATTATCTAAAAAAACTAAAAAAACAGACGGATTTTAGAAAAAAATTTTAATTTATTTCTGTAGTAGCTAAAGTGCATTTAGTTATTTCGTTTGGCAGCAAAAATGCACTGTATTTCACTAATTTAAGTTTGCTGAAGATCACAATTTAATTGACCGACTATAAAGCATGAATTGTATATTTTGTTTGTGACCTAGTTAACATTACAATGGTTTTAAAACAATTTTGATACTTTTTTGTATGTCCGTTTGTAGCTAAATCGTTTGCTTTAGATCCCAGGTTTATTCACAATTTTTGTTTGTCCTATCGGTTTCTACACCATGTTTAAATTAATGACATAAAACTAATGCCAGCTGTATATATCGGGATATATTGCGCGTGCTTATTATCTGGCACTTCGTAAAGATTTTGGTTAAGATTTTCTCATTAATCGACTTTTCTATACATGTATTTGTCATGTTTGTACTTATTAACACAAATACGTGTTAATCTTGTCGGTATTGTAAATTTATGTTCTTTTGCTTGTGTATATGCGTATTGACTTTAATGTTGCAGTAGTGTTTCCTGCTAAATACCACCATCCGACCTGGTATCAAATGTAGCCACAAGCAATGCTTAAAAATAAATAAAGGAATTAAGCAAATTCTAAGACAGTCTAGCTTCTGATATTTAAAGCTGCAGGTTCTCACAAACCCCTTTTGACACAATGCCAAAATTTACAAACACCAAAGTAATTCTGTAAAACCGTTTTTCATCTCATAAAACACTTTTAAAAGAAAATACACAATTGAATGGCTGAAATTTAATCTCTTAATGGAAAATGCACAACTGCAATTTTGATCTGGGATGTGGTCATGTTATTTATACAGCAATTGAGCTTGTAAATTTTATCGCGTGCAACTGCAAAAAAATTTTATGGTTAGTTCTTAATGAAATTACATCTCTTACTGCCATTAAAACCCGCTTACTTTTGTACATTTTTACAACCCAAAAGCTTAATAAAATTAAAGCTGTAATTCTATTAAGTCGTCTACTTTGTGGCCGTTGATAAATTGGCTGTATTACAGGAGCTTGTCACAACTGAAATTCAATTTGTCCATGATTTGTCGACGAACGAGCGATATTTTCTCTCTTTTTAACAGCGAACAGGTTATGACATAATAGATGTTTTAGCCGAGTGAAACCTCCCATATTGAAAAAGTGACGGTTTTTCTTTACGAGTCAATTCCACGCACTTTTCAAATGGTTTAGATGCTCGTCTCACGCAAGACTGGAGATTTACGTGGCTAAACAACGCACCAAAGTCATCATACCGATACAGGAATGGAATCCTACCCTTATTTACACATAAAAGGCATGATATTCACGCATTATCGTAATTTTTCGAGAAAAATGATAATACCGTTATCTGTTTTTTAATCACATGTAAATTGTTGGTGCTTTAGAATGAGTACATGGGTGAATGCGTTAGTTAACTGGAGAGCGCCATTTGCCAACTCGTTACTAAGAAATTACAAGAGAAGGTAAATCGAACGATAAAGTTCTTAGTTAAGTGGGTTTGCGTTCCCGACCTCCACTCAGGGTCGGGTTTACATTATACCTAACCCTCACAATAACAATAATATATTTTAAGAAGAATGCGATATTGAAAATTTTAACTAATCCTAAGGAAATACAAAATGCAACTTAAACAAAACGTAATCAATTCCAACTCCTGTTTTCCATTTTCTTCAGTGACGATTTAAAAATTCAGAAATGATGATTTCTGTTGTCATTGTTAATTCAATTACCCTCAATTGACAATAAGGCGAGATCTGTTAGATGATCGTCTTTCAATGAGTTTCATAAGTAGATCTTAATTAATTTCAGGGTAGAGAAGACTTTTCGGTAACCCAAGTGCGCTGCCTTTAGGGATGGACTCGGGCTCGGGCTTTCGGCCCGGCCCGGCCCGGGCCCGGCCCGATTTCGGGCTCGAATCAGGGCCGGGCCGTTGACTACTTTATTCGGGCCGGGCCCGGGCCGGGCCTATCTTTTTTCGGGCCGGGCCGGGCCAAACGACTCGGGCCGGTCCGAACTTTTCGGGCCGAAAAAACGCACGAGTAGATACTCTATCGTCCCTTCACTTCTATCTCACATTGAGGAAGTAAACGTTCTTAATTATATTTTCACGTAGTGTCTTCATGAACCCATTAATAATCAGTTTTTCGTCTTGTTTAGTGTAAAGGAGACGTGATATTATAACTCACTTCTTATACCAAATATTTTTTTCTAGTCCTATTTAATGTTCCTCATGTTGTACTTTAGGCAAGTTAAAAATGCCCAGGAACATCAAACTAGGTGATTTATTCATAATTCAAAAGTTTGCACGATTTATATTATGTATGTGTACATACTTCAAATTTCAATCATGCGGCGAACGTCGATATTATCAATCGCGTGTATAATTTATGTCTACCGCCTAAAACACTAGAGAGTTATTGCAACGTTCATTTTACCAATTTTTGAATAAAGTTTTCTCTTATTTGACATTTACACATGCGCAATTACACCTTTAATGTTTGTACTTTATTAGAAAACAAGACACCTTTATTTAATTTAAATACAAGCAAGGAATGCTTTTATTTAAGGCGCCTTAATTTTGACATATGCCAAATGCCTAACGTACAAACTTACATTTAATTGTCTCCTTTTTGTATAAATATAGCGAAATAAATGGTTTTTTGTAGTGTTGTTTCTGTAATTAAATTTAGAAATACAATGTCCAAGTTTATAACACGAAAAAGATATAAAACGTCACCGCTCTAAATACGAGGATGCTGTTTTGTAATGCTTTTCCTAGAAGTAAGCTGTAAAAATCCTTTTGAAAACAGATATGCTATATGCTTGGGAAGAAGTAAAAACATTGTTTTGAAGTAAACTCGAAAAGTATACCGTGAAAACACTTTGACAACACATACAAATGTTATCGTATCAGTGGGAAATGAAAGACTCAAATAATAAAAACAGATTCATCTTTGTGTGAATACAATTTCTTTGATTTTCTCCAATATAGTTAAACGTGTATTATAGGTCACCTTATCACAAAAGAGATTAATTCTTTATTCATTTTTAAAACATAACCTATAAATATAAAACACTAAAAATATAGGTCAGAATAAAAAGTAAAGGAGAAAACACTTGCATTAACACTCCTTTAGATTGGATGCAAACTTTTAAAAAAAGATACTTTATTTGAAGATTCTTTTAATAAAGTCTGCTTGGAATGAGTTTGCAATAACTCTCTAATTTCAAGTAGGTAATTTTAGTAAAAAATTTTGAAGTAGGAACGACAAAATAAAGCGAACGCAAATTTATTTTAAAGGTTATAAGGTACGTTTAGCGTACAATTTCATAAACATTGAAAATTGCTAAACATTTTGTACCTTTGTTACCTATTTATAGGATTATTTAAAGAATTGTTACGTTTATTTTCAGCATAAATTAATTACCCTATTTTTCTCCCTTACTAATTCAATATCCGCTCGAATAAATTCTGTTTCTACTGTTAAATCCTTCAACATAATTAATAATAAACACGCTCTCGAATAAATTCCTCAACTTAAATCTAGTTGCTTTGAAACGACAAGTTTATGCAACAACTAAATAGTTATATCGTGTTTCAGGTACCCGTTATCTTGGTATACATTACGACCGCCTATAATAGGTTTTTTTATTGTTTCAATGTAAAGACTTGTTGAAATAAGGTCGCTCACTATCCGATAAAACACGGGTTTTCCAGTTTTAATCGCGCTTCGATAAGCGAGAATTTGCAGTTTGAATTCGTGTTATTTGAACCATTGTTAAATTTGCTTCTACAGCTTGTGCGTCGATATATTTTCTACATTATTCGTCACCTTATTTCAAAAGCAATGCACGTCTGTTTATTTTCTGTTCGACAACTAGGTGTCTTGCGTGGATTGCTTTTTTTAGCTGGAGGTCAAATGGTTTCTTCTTTTCTATAGACCAACTGCTTTTGTCCGTAAATCGTTGCTGTAGTTACGATGGTAAGGTGAATGGATCCTGAATACAGCAACGTTTCTGTGTTGACTCACCCCCGACGGTTTTCAAGCTAAGTATCCGGACACCTACAGGTATGCAACTCTTTTTCGTTTGTGTGTGTCAATGGGATATTCCGTATTAACGTTTGGTGTAGTTATGTGACAAGAAACGTCACATTGTAGAACTATTGTTCGTTGCTGCTAATCGATATTATCGCTCTACATGTGTAATGTACATGTGTTAAAAATATTGGACAGACACACGTTTATTCCTTTGTACTGATTGGTTTATTTTACAAACGGTACTATGTACGATTTAAAAGATGTCTGACAAAAGCTCCCACACGTTATTTCTTTCTTACTAATTAGTTATTTTACAAAAAGTATTAGGTGAAACTTTAAAAACGCTTGACAAAAGCTCTCACAGGTTTATTTTCTACTGATTAATTTTGTGTAAATACGAGTTGCGCACTTCGTATCTAATGTATTAAATTGCTCATATCACCTAACTGTTTGCTTTGAAATAGTAACGCTTAATTTATTGCTCTTGCTTGTTTGTACAGAATACGTTATTTATTCTTATTTGTTAATAGATAATCGTGGGCGAAGTGTTTTTTGTTTCTTTTTGGGATGTAGGCGAATCCCCCCAACTCTGCGCGTTTAATAGTTAGCCTGGTATTTACTTTTCTTCCAGCTACGTTTAGGTACGTAGCAGAATCAAAAATCGAATGTTTTACTACGGTATGTTCTACAAGTATCTTGATTGTAATTCAAAATCATTAAAAAAATATCTTCTCATTTGCTGAATGAAAGTCGGGCCGGCCCGAAATTTCGGGCTGGCCCGGCCCGGCCCGCCGGGCCGGGCCGTCAATTTTCATTTCGGATCGGGCCTCGGGCCGGGCCGGTTACCTTTCTGCATCGGGCCGGGCCGGGCTTATTAAAAGCCCGGCCCGGCCCGGCCCGAGTCCATCCCTAGCTAGTAAATTCGTTCGTATTACCTAGTATTTACTAGGTAATACGAACGAATTTACTAATTTCAGTTAGTCAAATGAGCTTTTAGCACGAAAGCAGTGAAATATTTATAGAAGTTTTATTAGTGGCCATTTCAATAAGATATTAAATTAGGCTAAAGAATTAAAACAATATTTTTAAACAAACAGAAATATAGATCGGGACTTTATACCCTTCGTATTCAATTTAGAAAAATACAGTTACATCTCGGTACATAACTGACCTAAGAAAGCATATTTGTACACATTCACATGAATTCAAAAAACGCGCAACCATGGTAGATTGCCCCAATATTTACAAACTCACGTTGCCAACGTAAATAAATGATGCCACTTTCGGTATGAAATGTAAAAGTGCGAGAACAAGATGACCAGTCACATTAATATTACGACATTGACCTCGGAAATCGAGCAGTTAGACGCACTATCCAATTAGAACAAAAAACAGCATGCATAACCCTGGGGTATTAAAACCATAAATAATAAACAGAGAGGATCAATTTATCAATTTTTCAGCTTCAGTTATAGAGCTTCGAATTTAATTAACACGCAACAATCGCCATACGGATAAAGTTGATTATCGGGTAATTCGATGACGGTATATAAATCCCGAGATTGTTGATAAACGAGTTCTTAAACGCGAGTGAAAACGTGGAATTAAAATACCGTTACAGGAGAAGTTGCCCTATGTTGGAAGCTTTAAGTCAACGCTAAGTTGAAGTATATAATTACCCGCAAATCCTGCACTACAAGATCTTTTAGAGCTTTGTAAAGGGCTAACAAAACCTGTAAGTTATTGAATTTTTGCTTTCCTATTGTTAAACATTTAGTAATTGTGATTGGTTGTATTAATAAAAATGAGTAAAACGATTACTAATAGAACTTCTTACGTTGTTTCATGCTTCGTTAAAGCGTATTGTAAACACCAAAATTCCCATATGGAAGAACACCACAATGAGATCTGCCTAATCCATATATAGAAATTAATTTGGTTGGATGCCTGTAATTGATAAATTTGAATTATTATTTTTAGGTACACGCATATTTGATCAATTAGGAGTAGATGGATAATGAAAATAAATAAATGACCGATTACCTACTTAAGCCCTCGCGGACCTTCTAAGAAGGTACTATACCCAATGCCAAACGAGGAGGTTGGTCAACGGAAACCAAAACGTTTCCAGTTAAATAATAATGAATAATTTTGACTGGTTTTGAAAATGTTATTCGAGCTTAGGAGAATGAAAATTAATGTAAAAATTATTGGTTATTTTGCAAAAAGAAAAGCCCGTGACCGGTTTCGCTGTTTTTGCAACTCGTTAGACGGACGTATCTATTTCTGCTTTTCTTTTAGCAAAATAACTAACAATTTTTACATTTAGTTTTGTTCTCCTGTGCTCTCCAATGCCAGAAAAAAATTGCTTTTCCTTGTTTGTTATTTACTGTTAATATTCATGTTTGATAATACAGGTTAGGTGAACAAAATTTAGAGTTTTTTATTATCTGTGTTTATTTTAAATTAGTAGAAGGTGAGAAACATGTATAAAATGCTCCATCAACTTGTATTGCGGTAAAAACAGATAAAACAGCATCTTGGAGCACTCATCTTTAGAGTAGGCATTATCCAGGTGAACTGCCGCTCAAAAACTTTTTTCAACAAAGAAAGTTTAAAAACCTTTAAAGTAAGGGTAACAGCATTTAGTAAAAGTGATATAATCTGTATAATTCTTTTCTCGTGTCGCACAGGACGGACAGACTTTTGCAAGCTCTGATAAAGTCCAAATCTTTCAGTAATTCAATGCCTTTCAGTGAAACCATTGTGTTGATAAATTACAGTTAATCTAGTACTACAACTGGGTACAACTTCAAAGTCCCTGAGGTAAGTTTTCCGTTAAAAAATATATATATATATATATATATATATATATATATATATTACTGTGAGGTTATACCTGTACACTCGTGCCCCACAAATTGAGTGCCATAATTCTGTGTGGTTAGCTCGCTAAAACGTGCCCCACTGTTAGGCTGTCTCAATTCTGTGAAGTTATACCTGTACACTCGTGCCTGGAATCATGCCCCACTGTTGGGCTGACATAATTACTGTATGGTTTTAGCTCGAATCTTGCCCTCGGCTGCTCCTAATAATTCCTCGGTTGCTCTTAATAATTCCTCTTACCTATTTCCTAAATGAATATTGACACCTACCTGTTACATCCAAAACCTCCTGTCCTGTCCTGTTCGAGTACGGCGTTATCATATAAAAATATATATATATATATATATATATATATACATATATATTAAAATGTCTAAGGCAGCTACTAAGAGTTATAAGGGTTGGTTGGTACAAGGTAGTATATGCCAAACAAAAATAATCCACATATTTGATCACATAAACCTAAAAATATATGTTTGCCGTATTTTATGTACACTAAAATACCATTCAAATATAGTAGTTGAAATTAAGTGCCAAAAGGCAATTTTAAAATGACTAAGTGGCGTAGTAAGATGTGAAATGCTCAAGGGTTTATACCGAGTTGAATTTTTAAAAGCCTTTGAAAGTACATTTGCCGTCCAAAAGCCGGATGCGTCTATGAATGTTCACTATCAACATGCATCCAGGGTCAAGTATAATTTATTTTGGTTTCATTTTCTATAGCATCAACTTTTGGACAATATTTGTAAACTCAAAATTATTAGTTATAACAACGTAAAATGTGATTGGTGGAATGTAAAGATTTAGGACATATTTTAGAATTTAATGTGATTATGAAATTGTACAAAAGACATGGACTATGGTATGTGCGACACGAACTTAGTTATTTGTTATGGACTTTAAGATGTAGTAGGCTAGTAGGGTATTAACATGGTCGCCTTAGAGAGTAAACAAGAAGATTATTTTTCGAAACGATTTTGTAAAAGACGTGTTTTCAGAGATTATTTTTGAAAAAATTTGGTAATAGACGTGTTTTCAGAACGGTGCTAATTTGTATTTAAATATTTAAAAAAAGAAAATAAAAGTAATTGTTTTAAATGAGTTTAATTGAAAAGGGTAAAGAAACAAACATCGAGAGTATAAAGGGAATAGTAGTGATTGTGCGACGGAAAATTATTTGATTTGGATAGTGTTTTAAAGTTAGAAGGTCATCGGGAGTGGTTATACAGATTTGAACTGGATATTGGAGTGTGGTTTAAAGTTAGAAGGTTATCGAGTGGTTATACAGAGATTTGAAGGGATATTGGAGAGCGGTTTAAAGGCAACAGGAGCAGCGAACAAAATATACAGGAACAGTGGATTAGGGATTTAGATACGGAGAAGCGGACGGAATTATAGAAGAAACAAGGACTTGAAGTGGAGATTAGTACAAGGAAGTTATAGCACTAATTTTTCTAAATTCTAAATTTGGGTTAATCATTTCAGATATTGGGGAACAGTTAAACTTCGAAGACACCTGGAAACAGCACGAAAAGTTGAGAACATCATTGTAAGGACGCATACAGGGATTAGGATTTTGTGCCAGGATTCACCGAGGCATCAACGGAGTATACCAGGTGAGTTTTAACATCATATTTCTGTAATACGTCAAAATTGGTCATATAAAATTTGGTTGTAATTTAATTTGGCACGTAGTAACTTTGATCTAATTAGAAATTTTGGCATATACTAAAGTAGAGTAGCAATTTTAATAGTAAGACAAAAGGGTGCACGTTGGTTGGACTTAACACAACTACTTATAACGGAAACCCACTATAAGCAGTTGAATAACCTGAGATTAAGAGTTTTATAGAGTCGAGGCATTACATTAAATATTTTATAAAGAACCAACCAAACGGTGCAAGTACAAGGGGCGTGCATTAGGTGTGCACATTTTACAAAAGTATAAAATAAAGGGTATAATATAGGTGAAACACACAAAAAGTAGAGGGGTGGGGCTAGCTCAGTCGGTAGAGCATGAGACTCTTAATCTCAGGGTCGTGGGTTCGAGCCCCACGTTGGGCGCCACGTATTATATACCCCACCCCTCTACTTTTTGTGTGTTTCACCTATATTATACCCTTTATTTTATACTTTTGTAAAATGTGCACACCTAATGCACGCCCTTGTACTTGCACCGTTTGGTTGGTTCTTTATAAAATATTTAATGTAATGCCTCGACTCTATAAAACTCTTAATCTCAGGTTATTCAACTGCTTATAGTGGGTTTCCGTTATAAGTAGTTGTGTTAAGTCCAACCAACGTGCACCCTTTTGTCTTACTATTAAAATTGCTACTCTACTAGTATATGCCAAAATTTCTAATTAGATCAAAGTTACTATGTGCCAAATTAAATTACAACCAAATTTTATATGACCAATTTTGACGTATTACAGAAATATGATGTTAAAACTCACCTGGTCTATACTCCGTTGATGCCTCGGTGAATCCTGGCACAAAATCCTAATCCCGTATGCGTCCTTACAATGATGTTCTCAACTTTTCGTGCTGTTTCAGGTGTCTTCAAAGTTTAACTGTTCCCAATATCTGAAATGATTAACCCAAATTTAGAATTTAGAAAAATTAGTGCTATAACTTCCTTGTACTAATCTCCACTTCAAGTCCTTGTTTCTTCTATAATTCCGTCCGCTTCTCCGTATCTAAATCCCAATCCACTCGTTCCTGTATATTTTGTTCGCTCTCCTGTTGCCTTTAAACCGTTCTCAATATCCCTTCAAATCTCTGTATAACCACTCGATAACCTTCTAACTTTAAACACACTCAATATCCAGTTCAAATCTGTATAACCACCGATGACCTTCTAACTTTAAAACACTACCAAATCAAATAATTTTCCGTCGCACAATCACTACTATTCCCTTTATACTTCGATGTTTGTTTCTTTACCCTTTTCAATTAAACTCATTTAAAACAATTACTTTTATTTTCTTTTTAAATATTTAAATACATAATTTAGCACCGTTCTGAAAACACGTCTATTACAAATTGTTTGCATAAATAACTTGAAACAACAACTCTTTACTAACATATCGTTTGAATAAATAACTTGCTCTGTTTACTCTCTAAGGCGACCATGTTAATACCCTACTAGCCTACTACATCTTAAAGTCCATAACAAATAACTAAGTTCGTGTCGCACATACCATAGTCCATGTCTTTTGTACAATTTCATAATCACATTAAATTCTAAAATATGTCCTAAATCTTTACATTCCACCAATCACATTTTACGTTGTTATAACTAATAATTTTGAGTTTACAAATATTGTCCAAAAGTTGATGCTATAGAAAATGAAACCAAAATAAATTATACTTGACCCTGGATGCATGTTGATAGTGAACATTCATAGACGCATCCGGCTTTTGGACGGCAAATGTACTTTCAAAGGCTTTTAAAATTCAACTCGGTATAAACCCTTGAGCATTTCACATCTTACTACGCCACTTAGTCATTTTAAAATTGCCTTTGGCACTTAATTTCAACTACTATATTTGAATGGTATTTTAGTGTACATAAAATACGGCAAACATATATTTTTAGGTTTATGTGATCAAATATGTGGATTATTTTTGTTTGGCATATACTACCTTGTACCAACCAACCCTTATAACTCTTAGTAGCTGCCTTAGACATTTTATTGGCCCCACTGATTTTGAATGAAATTGGAAATTGCGTCGGCTTTACTCTTTCCTGGTGTGCATAATTTCTAGTTTTATTTAAAATCAAACACCCTTTCACCTTTCTACACAAACCCCTTTTCGGATTCCTATATATTTTAATTGTTCAACCCCTATTTTTAATTCTCAATATGTCTGTCTAACTATGCTACATACTAACCTAACTTATAAACTAAAACAAAACTAAACTTTCCGTTGCATGAACTATATAACAACTATTCTACTAAACCCTCTTCCTGTACAACCTTATATGGGTATAGATTTTCCAAATGAAAACGCCCACGATATTCCCCTGTCATAGTAACTAATTCAAATGTATTTCCTTCCGCAAAAATACGCGTAATCTTGTACGGCCCTTCATAAGGAAACAACAACTTCGCGCAAATGTTCCTGTCGCGGTTCAAAACTCTTAACCTTTTCACCACCACCATATCTCCAATTTCAAAAGTCGTCCTTTTTTTGATCCTGCTACACCTTCGCTCGATATCCCTACGCTGCATCCTTTCGATCCTACGTCTAACACTGCCCAACAACTCTGTGATGTCTTGTACCTCGACTTCTTCCCTCCATGGCCTAGCTGGTATAATCCTCCGAATCAATGTTATCGGACACGTTTTGTCACTGAACTCGGTACACAATTCATGAAGTTTTCAATCTGCGGCAGATATCTAACCCATCTATTATGGTGCTCCTGCGTTGCTAACCGTAGATATTTGATTACCTCCCGTATATATCGTTCGCATGGATTTGCTTTCGGATGCCGTATACTGCTAAATGACACCTTAATGTGCGCTCGATTTAACCCGTTCCTAAATCTTTGGTTGTTAAAATAAGTTGCGTTGTCTACCAATATCCTTTCCATTCTCCTACCTGGCTTCCAAATTCTTTGATCGATTGTAAAGCATGCACCGTGTTGCTTCGCCTCGCCGGAAATAATTTAACAAATTTTGAAAAACGTCCACCATTACTAATATGTGTCGATACCCTGTTCACTCGTAATCAGGTTGCTTAAGTAATCAACAGCTACCAATTCCAATGGTCCGCTCACGCTCACACTCATCGGTACGTTCTGCAACACCACGTTCTTGTCCTTCCCTAAGATACAAATTTTGCAACGATTGATCCTTTCTTTGACCACCGTGATATCGTTCCGTGCATAAAACGCCTCCCTGAATACCAACAATGTTTTTCTTATACCTATATGTCCAAAATTTAAATGAATTTCATCTATGATTTCCACAGCCGCGTCTCTGGATACCACTACTAGCTCTGCCTCACCTATCCTTTTGACTACGAACTGCCCTACGATGGTAAATCCACGGTACTCCTCCACATTTTCGCTTGTTAATCTCTTGCGGATCGTGCTCACCTCACTGTGCCTTTGCGTTTCCATTAGCTTGGCATTAGTCCACCGACCAACATCCCTGAACTCCTGCATAGCGACTAAACAATCCCTCACATCCTTATTTTTTTCCACTTGCGGTCTGCTTAGAAAATCCGCCGTCACATTCTCCTTGCCTGGTTTGTGCTTGATTTCGAAATCGTATTCCTGTAATACTAACGCCCATCTGTACAACCTGCTGTTTAGAAACTCCTTTTTCTTCATAAATGTTACCACCGTGTTGTCGGATTCTATTAAAATTTGTTACCTAGCAGATAAAACGCAACTTTTTCACTGCATATACTATAGCCAACATTTCCTTCTCTGCCGTTGCATATCTGGTTTCGCAGTCTTTTAATACCCTCGAAATAAATACAATTGGTACCTCAGCTCCATCCTGGATCTGCACCAACTCAGCCCCTATCGCATATTTCAACGCATCCGTTCTTAAAATAAATTCGTCTTTGAAATTTGGATATTTTAATGACAACTCTTTATAAAATGCACTTTTAAATCCTGGAACGCCTTCTCTCGATCAGCAGTCCATTTCCATCTTTCATTTTCTTCAATAAACTCACCAACGGCACACACAACTCGGAATATCGCGGTATAAATCGTTTATAGTAATTTAGAACCCCTAAAAACCCTCGTAATCCTCTCACGTTCTTTGGTTGAGCAATCTTTTTCAACTCGTCCAACCTTTTATTACAAATTTTCATCCCATTCTCACTGATTTCAAACCCTAAATATGTAACTTTGTTCTTGAACAACTCGCATTTCTCCACGTTCAACTTCAAACCCCCTTCGTCCAGCCTCTGGATCACCTTTTCTATATGCTCCAAGTGTTCTTGCTCAGTCCTTGAAAAGATCAACAAATCATCCACATAGTGCGAACAGAAACATTCATACTCGTTAAACAGCTTCTGCATGGCCCTTACCAGTGCTGCGGAAGAACTACTTAACCCAAACGGAACCACAGAAAACATGTAAATCTCCCCTTCAATGCTAAACCCTGTAAACTTCTTACTGTCTTCATGCAACGGAATTAACCAAAATGAATTTTTTAAATCTAGCTTACTGAAAACTTTCATCTCGTAAACTTTGTACAACAAATTATCCAACCCCTGCGGTTGTTCATACTGCGGTTTCGTAATCGAATTCAACTTTCTCGCATCCAAACAAATCCTTATATCCCTTTTATTGGGTTTAGGAACAATAACTACCGGGTTCACATATTGAGTTTTCGCTGGTTCTATTATTCCATCTCGTAACATCTTGTTAATCTCGGCTTTAACCCTATTTCTAATAGCAAACGGAATTGGATACACCTTTGTATTAAACCCGTTGTCTTCCGTGACCTCTAACTTATGCATGTATCTCCTCGCCAATCTTGGCTCTTCATTAAATAACCCTACATATTTATCAAACAATTCTTCTAGCTTCGCCTTTATCTCAATACTCACTCTTCCAATCTGTTCATCCTTAATTAATCTCACAAACATATTACATAACCGTACTTTAACCTGTCTATCATCACTTGTCCTATTCATTCCTAATCCTGACTTATCTATATTATCTCCATTCCTATATTCCTCACTAACCGTAGACACCATCCATAACTTATCTTTATCAAAAATTCGAATCGACCTATCCTTACCATCTATATTCACTCCAAAATCCTCTATAAAATCCATTCCTAATATGAAATCTATATGCAACCCTTTGTAATTAAAAATTCTGCCTCTCCTGCATTTTTTCCCTACAAATATCGGTACACGGATGATCCTATAAATCGTAGTTAACTTTTTATTCATAGCCGACCATAAATTAACCCCCTCAATCGCTTCTATTCTTTCTTTTAAAAATTCCGCATGTTTTATCACTACCCTCTCATCTACCAGCGACAACTGTGAACCACTATCAACTAAAGCAACATATAAACACTCATTTAAACTAATATTAATGAACAAAAGATTCTTTTTTTTCAAATTAT
The DNA here is from genome assembly GCA_036346225.1 of Platerodrilus igneus. Classification (NCBI taxonomy): domain Eukaryota; kingdom Metazoa; phylum Arthropoda; class Insecta; order Coleoptera; family Lycidae; genus Platerodrilus; species Platerodrilus igneus. The sequence continues at coordinate 6,947,739 of JARFIW010001115.1, forward strand.
AATTATTTACTAACAAAAACTATAAACAACGTCGACATTTAATCCTTTACATTTGTTCTCCCAAAAATTTGCGTTTTTTTTTTTCTAAGGGTGCCTCGTGTATCTGCACCACTTCAATTTGATCCGTGTCCTGAGTCCTTGCGTTTGTCGTTATATGGTGGACATTCGCGTCCCTGTCCGTCCGGCTATATCCGTGCTGTATACCGCCCCCTGTATTTCGACCGTCATCCGCGTTGTCGTCGCGCTGGTACCTGTTTTGTCTTTGTATGTCGTTCTCCCGGTGTTCCCTATTGTAGTATGGTCTCCTGTTTCCGTCGTGTCCCCAGTGGTTTCGGTGTCCGTGGTTAAAATAGTCCTGTCGGTAGCTGGGTCGATGTTCGTGATGGAAATTGTCCTGTCTATGGTTGGGTCGCTGTTCGTGGTACATATGTCGTCTGTTGTCATCCCTATAACCCCGGTTTTGATCCCAATGACTAGTCCGTGTTTTTGTCTCCAGTGCCGTTGCAAAATCGAAATTCCTCATAACGCCTAAAAATCCCGCAGTGTTTTAACATTGTGGACCACAACCATTTTAGTCACTTCCGGCTCCATGTGTCCCGCAAGTAGTAGTATGATGTCGTCCTCTCCCAACTTTGGTGTCAAGTGCTGTGCCTGGTTGTATTTGTCTATTGCATATTCTTCGCGAGTCCCGTGTGTCCGACTGTAGTGTCCCGTAATCAAATTTGTACGTATGTCGGTCTGGTGCGTGTTGCTCCAGAACTGTTCCATAAATAGTCGTCGAAATTCTGCGTAGGTGTCGTACTGTCGGCGTATGATATTGTGCCACTTTTCCGCGTTCCCTGTCAATGTCGCCCCTATTATCTGTAACTTTGTTCTTTCATTTTCCGATTCGACGATCTCGTCCAGTCTGTCTAGAAATCCCATCGGCTGTTCTGTCCTCCGTCCTTCAAATTTAGGTAGCGCGTCCCGGTTCAATTTGATGTGCTGTCCGTAGTCCAGTCCAATGCGCCGTCGTTCTAGGTCGTCCAATTTTTCATGTATTTGTCTTTCGTCGTGTCCTACCCGGTTTTCTACTACCGTGACTTTGTCGTCCAGTTGTGTCTTAGTGTTCAAATTTTCGGTCTGTATCGTCTCTAAGGTTTGTCCTAAATTTCTGTAGTTTGTCAAATGTCTTTTGTCGCACGTTTGAATTTCGGAATGTAACGTCGTAAAACCACTGACCATTGTCTCCTCAACTGTCTCTACGCGTGTCTTGATTTCAGTCCTTAGGTCCGTTTTTGTTGCGTTCAAGTCTCCCTGAATCTGTACCCGCGTGTTTTCTAATTTGTCCTCTATTCTGTCGATCTTTTCGTGTACTTCAGTCCTTATGTCGTCCTGTACGTTTTGTATTTGCGTGAGTAGATAGTCCTGTGTATTATTCAATTTGGCCGTCAGTTCCGCGTGTGTCGTCCTAAACTCGTTTCTCAGTTCGATGTGTGAATCTTCAATTTGGTTTGTTAAAGTCGTTTGTAATGTCGTTATTTTATTATTCAAAAGCGTATTTGCCTCTTTTTGTTCAATCTGTGACGTTTCAAATTTGTTCGTCAAATTTGCCTGTGAAGTTTCAAATTTGTTCGTTAATTCCGTCCGTAACTCTTTCTGTTCCGTACGTAAAATCTGCCATTTGGTTCGTTAAATTTGTTTGTGAAGTTTCAATTTTGTCTGTCAGTTCTGTATGCAAACTCATCAGAAATCTCCTAAGGTCCTGGTTTCCGTCGGCTTCTGCTGCTCTCACCTGCGATGCCGTCGCCTGGTCCGTGTCCTTGTCTAACACCCCCGGCTCTGTCTGCCTCACCTCCATCTCCTGGATGTCTCCGCCTGCGTCCAGCTCTATGTCTAGTGTCCTACTTTCATCGTTTTGTGTCGTGATTTCTTCTCCAATTCCGTATATCAGTCCCGATCTCGTAATCCGTTTCATTGCTGGGTCTGTCATCTCTGCGGCCTGTCTTTGAACTTGTATGCCTGAAAAATAAAGAAAAAAAAACTGCGGGCCCCACCTAATCTCTGGATCCTGTATCCTACTGCTATTCCTGTCTAATTTCAACTCAATCTAGCCTTTTTTTCGAGCCCCACGTTGGGTTTGCCACGTATTATAATATATATATATATATATATATATATATATATATATATATATATTACTATGTATTTTTCGCCCCACATTGTTGGATCATTTAAATATTGATATGTGATAACGCCGTACGCCGATGTGCTAAACGTCCAGCTAAACGCCACCGCTCTGTGTTTTTCTCTAATCTTCTAATTTTATTACGCCACGGCTAGCCCTTTTTAATTTGCACAGAGTGCACAACGTTACGATGATCAATTTTCATTTACCCCTTTATGGTTACCTGTTTGAATTGATAAAACGAAGTCAATCAACATTCATATAATGAAATGAAATAATATTTACACTTCACAATTCTTGAAATTCTTTAAATACACCTTTCAATCAATTAATATTATCTGGATTATTTATCTCAAAATTTATATCCTTTTTAGCTAAAACATAGTCACCAAAAACGACACCTTTACAAAAAAATCTGAAACGTTCAAGACATTTTTATGATTTTTACATAAGTTTCAACGAATTCAATGTTCCTGTTGACTCCTTGCAAACCTTAGAGAAAATTAATATATTCAGTGTTAAAATTTAAATTAGAAAAGGTTCCTTAAAACTAGGCATCTCTGACCTGTGATATTTTGATGAGTTGTTGCGTGTTGTGGATCAACACTCCCTTATTGCCTTCAATCGAAAACCAATGCTCTGCTTTATACTCCTTATGTTTGAACCAATAATTCAGTACGGTTACCCCTTGTTTCCAAAATTCACCTCGTGCTCTCTGACCTGTGATATTTTGATGAGTTGTTGCGTGTTGTGGATCAACACTCCCTTATTGCCTTCAATCGAAAACCAATGCTCTGCTTTATACTCCTTATGTTTGAACCAATAATTCAGTACGGTTACCCCTTGTTTCCAAAATTCACCTCGTGCTTTATTATATATTTCTCTAGATACGCGTTGGACCTCTTCCCTTAAATATCACTTGGAATTCGTAGGGTTCTTAGTATGAATTTAGAATTGTATTATAAATGGACAAGAATTGTATTGGACGCGGATTAGAATTACAGCCTTAGGACCATAGATTAGAATTGTACTAGCAGCTGATTAAAAGCCGTTTTCTGCAAAAACGGCAAAAGCTCTGTACGTATTCTTAACGCAATTCTTAACGGCACTAGTTTGCACTATAATATAAATTTTATTTTCTGACGCGCAAATATTTGATTCAGAGTATTGTGGATTCGACGTGCTTCAAATTAAAACTGGCTGTTTCTTATCATCTCTGGGTGTTATATAGCTTTTTTCCACTACATTTGGATTGGTTTTCCAAGCAGTCTTACAGATTGTTGCGACCAACCATATTTGTCCTGGATATTCTAATATATTTTCAAGCTGATTTCTGATGAAACTATTTTGGATTTTTGTATCATGCTGTTATTTACTATTGATATCGTAGTTGGACTTTTAGCTTACGTCTGTTGCTTTGTGTAGATAAAGGTTTTGGTGAATTGTCAAAATAAATGATGTAACACGATTGCTGTTTTCGTTTATGTATTTATTTAAACTGATCTTTGAAAGTACGTTTTCTTATCAAAGCACTTATTGTTCCCTCTTTATTACAAGCGTAATTGCATGAAGATTTATTAGGTTTTATCTTATCTTCTGCGTATTTATTTTATAAACTTGTAGAACACTTCTCAACGTAGTTTAATTGCATGTGTGATTATTTCTCTGCTGAATACGCGTTCTATTATTGGAAGATGTGCTTACTGGCATTGATTAAAGTTAATTACGGTCTATATACAGGGTGTTAAATGCTTGCTATTTACATAATATGCGAATTATTTATTTTTCTGCTAAATAAATGCAATTTTCTGATTACCATTGCTATTTACAGTTACTACGCGACCCTTACTATTCAATACTCCCCTAAACAACCCCTTATCACAGCATTATATATATATATATAAATTTAAAAGCGGTATTTTAAATTGACTATTCCAAAGTTGGAGCTCCCGTACTAAAAATAATTCTTTTGTATCTGAACTTCTTTTCGTATAAAAATATTTTTTGTTTTGCTAAGACAATGGGTAGCGTAAATGTGAAATATCGACCATTAAACATTAGAAAATCAAATATCTTAAACAAGAAATCCCTTTACAGAAGAACATTAGTTATAGAAATGAATCGTTCAGCTCATTAAAAAAAATCAACATTTTCTTTGATTTTATACAAAAAAATTCAACAAGCAGGTTTACCTTATGATTAACCTTCTAAAAAGCAGAGGCGTATGTTTGCGTTATGGATTAGTTACCTGTTATTCCAATGATATACCACATGGTAGTAGCTGAAGATCAACAAGGTATTCTATGCCTGCTTTGTAATTTCAAGCTTAATTTCTCCTAAGAGCTAATTAAACAGAATACACAAACGTGATGAAACAGTTATTGCATACTGTAATTTCAAGGGGCTACACTGCATTTACCTAATGTTTCTTGTACAGAATCTTCCTCTAGATAATTTCCTAACAATTATTTTTCATTAAAGAGGAGTGTAATGCGAATATTAGCTTTAAAAGCACAAGCAGAAGAAAGACCGTTTGAGGTACTTTTGCTGCTTCATTCCTGGTCGAGTGTAATTCATGTACATGTCTCATTAAAAATAACAGTCTACACAACTCAAGTTGCCAAAACTTATGTCGCGTAAGTATTACAGATGCTATATACTTAGCATCCTTCAGATGAAAAGCGTGACAGCTACTGCTTCGAGTGTTCCCCTCTAGATGTTAACGTCAAAGTTTCTGTCTTATATTCAGAGTAGACCCTTCAACTAGTCTGCGCAAGACTTTGAATAATAATTAGTATCGTGTCAGTCTCAAAAGTTCTTAAGAATGAGATTCCGTTGAGGTTGAGGTTATTTGAGCAATTTTTTTAAAGGCATACGTATTTACTCTTATCTAAAATCGAAATCAAGGCAACCACAATCTTTCAGCAAATGTAAATCGGAACAAGAAATCCCTTTCAGCGGTTTAGAGGGTTGCTTATTCAAATCGGCATAACCCTGAGGTAAGTTTATTTCCACTAAGCTTAAGAACATCACCCAACTCTCTTGGTTTTAGTAACGTCTCCTGAGAAACGCAGTAAGTTGTTCTTAATCGAAGTTGTTTGTATATCTTTTTTGTGTTAAGTTTACTTAAGATTTAAGGATGAGAAGCCTCCTTTGTAAAGAAATAAATAAAGGTCGGAATTTCTGTATAAAATTGGATTTGTGAAGACACATAAAACGGAAATTTTGATTGCACAAATAAGCCCGTGCCTAAAAAATTGGAAACGCTGTAGCAAAAATATGTAAACTCTAAATAATTTATATCCGCCTATATTTTTCCTACAATTTGGACACCGTTAGGAAGTAGGGTGGTATACTCGTAGAATCCCTTTGTCTGCTGTAAAGTACAACTAATTGAGGAAACTACTTCCATTAAAAGATATTTTTACTGTTTTCAGTAGAAAGTTACGGAAAACCACCGCCGATGTATCCTACCACGAAACACATCTCTAAAAACAACAACAAATTAAAAATGTAGATAAATAATACTATGATAAGAGAGTAGAGTAAGTCATAGTGGTCATGGGATAGATATAAATAACATTAACTTTAAGAAAAACAAATAACTCCATCAATTATAGAAGTAAATCGACTATTTTACAAAAAGTCAATTGCGAGGACACTGTATTTAAAGGATATTTTATCTAATTTGATTTTCCAAACTTCTTCCGTAACTTTATCCACATCGTCCATAATTCTAATAACTTTATTTTAAAATTGTACCAGCATTTCCGCTATCGTTTGATTCGTTTCTTTTAATCCGTCATTCAAAATTTTTATTTCGGCACCTAACTTTTCTCCATTTTCATTAATCTGCATCGTAATGTTTTTCATGGTCTCTTCGCTTTTGTCCATTTTTCTATTTAACGTTAATAAAAGAGACACCATTTCGGATTGTTGTGATATCTGCTGTTCTTCACTGACTTCGTGTCAATTGTTGCCTTTGCATTTCCGTTGATACATCCTGTAAAATTACGCTTTCTTGAGACCCTATTTCTACCCCTTGATTCTTTAATGCTTCTCTAGTTTCCTTTATTCGTTTATCCATTTTTATTTAATTTCGAAAAAAAATTTTAATATTTCAAAAATTTCTTGCAGATTTTAAATTTCCTAACCCTTATGTTTTTTTTAAATTGTTAACTTTATTTCGTGCCTCTACAATTTTTAAATTTCTAAATTTCTCGCTCCTACGATTTTTAAATTCCCTTTGTAGTGTTCTCACTGCTACGATTTTTTTTTCTTTTAAATTTTTAAATTCCTTTTGTGGTGTTCTCGCCCATACGATTGGGTCGCCATTAAATTGCTGTGATATCTCTTATTAAGCCCCTCGTTTGGCGCGATTTTAATTGCTGTAAAATTCTTTTACTGTGGGTGTCTTTATAATTGATATGAAATCGCTTTACGTTGGGTGTTACTTTTATTTAATATGATATTCCTATTGTACGACGATAAAGATTGTTTAACCCTTACTTTTTCTACTGTTTAAATAAATTTAAATGAATTTAAATGAAGCAATCCAAAGATCACACAATATAATGATTGATAATACGTACAATGTTGTGTAACCTCAAAATTTTCCCCTGGATAGAATATTTACATTTACCAAATTTATGCTTTCCTGAAAGCCAGCAAAAATATCTTTTAATTACTCTCAAGTAACTTCGAATGTTCTAAGATGCTTTCCCTGTTTTCATAATTTTAAATGACCCTTTTGATGACTCTTACAAATATTTAATGTATAGCAAATATTAAATTTAAATAATAAATGTTCAGAAATCGCTAACCTGGAACGGTCACTGGAGTTGCCTCATAGTGTCTGTGGTCTGCATCCCTTGCTATGTCCGCTCTACTTATTGACCAGAATTATCCATTTTGATTTCTGGCATTTTTCCTTGAATTAACTTTGAGTACCCTTTTGATCGCACTTTCAGACGTATTTTTAGATTTGTGTTAAGGTTTAGATCTCGACATAAACATCGACTTGCATATAAGCTTAAATATCAACTTAGTGCATATGACGTCAACGAAACTTGACATCAACAAAAGTGGCATCCACAAAAGCCGTCTCAACACAAGCCCTGTTTTGTTAAATATTAAAATAAATTTAATAAATTGTTTAACTTACGTCTATTTGTAGATCGGCTTATTTTTTGTCGCACAATTTTTTGCACTTTCAAATTTTACTTATTCTTAATTTTAACATTTCACTAATTAATTTCATCACGTAAATTTCTACTGTATATTAACGTGATTCTTGCCTTGTTATAGATGAACTAAATGTTTATTCATTCCCCAATGTATTTATAAGCCCTCCTATCAATGCTTTAATTGGTGCGCGTCGCCTGTTTATTGATAATTTTTGCCTATCTCTGTAGTTCTTGGGATTTCCCAATTTCCGTGGTTTTAATTGTTGTACTTTCGTTCTATTTCTCACGTCTACATTCAATACATCATAGCATCTTCTTAGAATTTCCAAATATCCATTGAAATTCTGTCACGTACTTCTATTTATCGTTTAAAAGTCCACAACTTATCGTACAATTGACCGTCTGGTGTTTATTTGTTATTAAAATATGTTGGTTTTCTAAACAAATGTACTATTTCTAGTCACGTATTTAATGTCGTATTAGAATGCGTTTTCTTCTACATGCGTTGATATTTTTGACGTAATTATTAAATATTTGAAATGTCGGTTTATCTATCTTTCCCGATAATGTATTTATATTGATACAATTAGTTGCGTTTAAAACCTTATCTTTAATCATAAATTATAATTAAAACATATTACACGAAGTACATATTATTATTTTAGCTAAATGGTATCGGATTATTGCAAAATGAGCTTTTTTCTTATGCATTAGATCAAATATTCTTTATATACAGTGTCCTTGCAATTGACTTTTTGTAGAATAGTCGATTTACTCATATAATTGATGGAATTATTTGGTTTTCTTAAAGTTAAAGTTATTTATATCTATCCTGCGACCCCTATGACTTAATCTACCCTTAAATTACTCTCTTATCATAGAAACATATAAATTATTATATCATAATATAAACCTATAACGCTATTATAATGACATAATTTCGAAACAATCACTATACTATGGCAAAAGTAAATAGAACCGCCATCAGGTGATAAAACCAACACTACTAAAGTGTGGAAGTACAGAATTGAACCGAAACTACATAATAAATTTTATAAATGACTATGAAAGTACGTCTGGCCTTTGAGATTTGCGGAATACAGCAAAATTTATTGCATAACAAACCTTCTCGTGGCGACACCGGGTTCATGCCCCAAAGGCAATTCAAATGAACAAAGACAAGTTATTTGCAGTCCGCAATAAGAATTTGAATTGCCTTTGGGGCATGAACCCGGGTGTCGCCACGAGAAGGTTTGTTACGTATGCAAATAAATTTTGCTGTAACATTCCGCAAATCTCAAAGGCCAGACGTACTTTTATAGTCATTTATAAAATTTATTATGTAGTTTCGGTTCAATTCTGTACTTCCACACTTTAGTAGTGTTGGTTTTTATCACCTGATGGCGGTTTTATTTACTTTTGCCATAGTACAGTGATTGTTTCAAAATTATATCATTATAATAGCTTCGATTACTTCATAGGGTTCTTGGGAACTATTTCACTCTGATGAGGCTAACTAGCCGAAACCATTAGTCAGTGGATGTTTCCTCCCCTATGAAGTAATAAAGCTAATGATTTGTTAATGGCTATATAACTACCAGCCCGATTTGTATTTGTCAATGGCTCTTATTATTTTCATAAGAGTTTGTTTACAGATACATCTTATTTTTTATACAATTTTCTTATTGCGGACTGCAAATAACTTGTCTTTGTTATATATATATATATATATATATATATATATATTACTGTAACAAGGCCGCGTGTTGGGGTGCCTCTAAAAAGGTATTGTGGTAATGCCTCACTGAGAGCCTCTAAAAGGAGTGATTTGAAAATGGTCTCGCGTTGAGAGCGTCGCTGAAAGAGTGCTGTGAAAAGATACTTGTAGTTTATATACTTAAAATTGTTCACTTACCTGCGTTTTTCACTTTGTCTAGCTAGCTCAACGAAATCTACGGAGTTATCAAAAAGAACTAAAACGCAGCACTATCACAAAGCATTTATACAATATTAAATATCTTCTTTCATACAAAATCTTTTACAACATAATTTTTTCCAAACAAAATAATTTCCAAAAAGTCTTTGTTACAAACAAGAATATTGTGGCTTACCTCATTTTACATTTACAGAATTAAGCTTATTCTTTTGAGGATCTTTCATCTGGCTATAAATTATTTCCACGTTGGTAAGATTTGTTTTGGCCAGAAAAATCCTTGACATATAATTTATTAAAGGTCAGGGTATATCGAACTCTGAACACACACTTCTGGTAAAAAAAATCCCTCACACAAAAAAAACTATTAGAATTAACTTAAACTAGATCTACATACTACAATATCAGTTAAAAATAAATCTAACAGTGATACTTGCAGAATCTACAAAATGCTACTCGTAATTAAAAATCTTCTTATTTTAAAGTGATCTCCAAATCGGCTTACAAGTTTTTCCAAATTAAAGTTCCCGATTTTCAACAGCAATTATCAAAGTACCTTTTTGGGTAAAATCTTCTTTTCAATTATTTAATACATCTTTAAAAATAGCTTTATATTGATGAATTTTTGCGTTTCCTTTGTAATTAATAATTCCATTTGTGTATGTAATTTGGGTTTAAAAACATCACTTCAATATCCATTGCAACCTCGCAACTATATTTTACTACATACTTCTATATAACGCAAGGGCTAGTGTTTATAAAATAACATTTCTTGATCTACTTTACGCGTCGACTGCAGCGGATCAAAATTAATGAATGAATTCCTCTCGAAACGATAAGCGTTCCTTTATATATAAATTGTCTTTTTCTAGAATTATACTACAATAATTTCGAATATTATGATGTAAGGGTTCCCGAAATACCCAATTAGTGTATAAATTTTGACATTTAATTACCTTCGTATCTGTTCTAGGTATCCGTGAAACGTTCTCAGTCCTTGTTTCTCATATACTATTATTGCGGCATCGCATACTAATGTACAAAGATAATCCATTATTCCAGGGATTTTGCAGGTTCAAGCTGCTTGTTGGAATGAAAATGTTTATTTAATGAGTGTATACGTAGTTCTAAATACCGATATTCTAGAAAGTCCTTTATTTAGAATTAATTGCTACCATACACAGGTTAATTAATATAAACTTTGATTGCTTTTTAATGCAAAAAGATTTGCGCTTTATAGTAATTACACGAAATTATTTATATTTATGCAAAATGCATAAAGCTCTTTTTACAGCAAATTTTAGCAAAAAAGTATAGATTTGTATTTGCATCGAAATGCGTCTTACGTCTTACATATCCAATTTACTTGCTATTTATTAACAATATGCTTATATCATACAGGGTGATTATTTATACACGCGCAATTTCCGTTTTTGCATTGTACATCAATGAATAAAGGTACGCTTGTATTATACAGGGCGTAACCATGAACTTACGGAAAATTCTATTTTTTCCGGATTCTATTATACTTTAGTGGGATTTATTTTTAGAAATAGGGTTTCAATGACCTCTCGTAAGCCCTTATCACGTTAATATATATATATATATATATATATATATATATATATACTGCTGTGATATACTCCTGTGAATGCGGGAACTGGGTCCTTTCAACAAAAAAATTCTAGTCCCACCGATTGGGCGTCATAAACTGCTGTGATCCTCTTTTCGCCTCGGCTGCTCACCTAATTTTGTAAACCTCCTCATTCATAAAATTAAACAACACATACCTACCACAAACATCAACGTTAACTCTATTTACATCAATATTCAGAATACATTAAATTTTCAAATTAAATTTCAGCATAAAATTCAGTTTTAAAAAGAATTTCAAGATTAATTTTATTATCATTTTAATGTGCATCCATGATTAAAGTCCTTGTTGGATGCCTACTAATTAATATAACAATATAAGCAGACCGGAGTCTGAGTATAAAGGGAGCATCTACCACCCCTTTACGTTAATTAACCAGGTTTGTCTAATTGAGCTCAAAGACATACCCATATTTTCATCATAATTCAGAACATCAATACTAAATACCCCTTTCTACTTAAACAAGCAAATTTCATCTTAAAATTAAAATTTTATGGTTAGTACAATTTCACTAATGTCCATTTAAAGTAAATCAATTATAAAGTTATTCAACACACACAAAATGTCAAACAAAATAGTATAATTTACCTGAAGGTTACTGTCCTCGTAGCTTCAATGTACATCGTCCCTTTAGTTAATCACACCATTCCAACAGGATTATATTTACGGCTTCTAATTCTCAACGCTTTTAAAATTTTCTCCATCACCATTTATTTAAAGTTGTTTCTGGGCTTTTCCGGAACTCATCTGTGTATATCTGACCCTTGTTTCGTGGATCCAGACACGTATTTGAACCATTTAATTATTAACACCACCGAAAAATAGCCAAGAAATTCATGCGTCTTTCACCAATATACGCCAAAACTGCCTACTTTTGTGTATACATTTGTCGTTGTAAATTTTGCTAATTGGTACAGTGATACTAAATTTTATTACCTTGTATCTAAGTGCACTGAAGTACATTCATGTTAGCACGTAAATAACAAACTATTTTGAATCACTAAAATATACGAGCAAAATTTTAAATTATTTTATCAAACTAAAATGCACTGTTTAACATCTTCAATCAAGTCGCGGATGTAAGAGCTTTTAACGCATCGAATAGTCAAAAGTCTAAGAGGCCTAAATTCATATTACCACCGGTATATATAGCAAAAAGCCTGTCTGTCGGTCTGTTCCCCAAAACGGGTAATTCTAAAGAATTTCTCATTCTCTGTTCCCAGTCCGTCGCTCGCGCGTCGGTTTTACGAATTTTCACTCGCCCCATTTAAATCTCACAAATTCACACGGCACGCAAACATGTCCGAGAAAAACTAATTAATTTTGTACAGAAATTGTTGTTTCTACCTCTGATATTTGCATCCTATTTTCAACCAATTGTGACCCTCGTGACGTTGCTTAAATCACGCCTTTTACTATATGTGTTTTGCTTGACGCATTTCTCTTTCCTTTTCTAACCTGTTCGTATTGGTGCAAATTGATATTCTTTATTATCGATTATATTTTAGTCCATGTGGACTATCTGGGTTAAATAACCCCGTATCGCACATTCTCGTGAATATTAAGCCCCGGTTTCTCCAAGATTCTTTGAAACCATTTGTTATCTACACAATTTTCGCCGTACGTGATATTTAAACTACGCAGGTGTTCAAAATAATATTAATTCTCAGAGCTTTTAAATAAACCCTGTTTTGTATTTCGTGCTAAAGCATCTGACCGTTTCCAATATCCTTAGAATCGACATGTTTATCTAAACAAATTAAACTGAAATTGCCTTTTAAAATACGCAGGTGTGTTCAAACATCCTACTTCTAACTAACACTTCTAGGATTTGCTTTTTATTGGGTTTTTACAAGTTTCTATAAATATTATCTGTTACTAACGATTCAATTAACTTCAATTAAAATTGACTTCTATTCTTTCATTTTTAGCGAATACAAGTTAAATATTAATTATTATGTGTACACTTTGTTTTACTACCGGTTACTTAAAATTGGGTTAATTAATATAAATTTTGCAAGTAATTTCCATTTGTTTCTTTCCTCGGAATAATTAAATTACACGCAGAGTTTTTTAATACTGTTTCTTTTGATATAAAGCGTCTTATAAATAATTTGAATTTCTTATTTTTACTGAAACGACCGAATTTATTTATGCTTCAAGGTTTTAATAAAGCGTATTATTTAATAAAATTCCTTATACACGGTGATTAAAATTATTTGATGTGATTATTTAATTTTCTACCCTGGTATAAATATGAGTAATATATATATTAACAAAAACTCTATTTGCACAAACAACAGTTCTTTACTAGAAAACTGATTATATGCCTTTAAAACAACTTGCAATTGCAATAAAATTTTAAAAGCTTTCACAGCAATTTCTTTGTAGCTAATCGCTAACAGTACAAATACTAACTTCTAAACACTACTATGATATCTTCTTAATCATGTAGTAGGGCAGCACTATAATTAACTATCCCAGCACTAATTATTAATTTATATCGATCACTGCAGTAATTTGTACTACATAGGGCAATTTATAATAAGAGTTAATTACCACTAATTTATTTCATATCCCGGCATTCAAAGCTTTAAATTAGACTTCATATCGTAATCAAAACTTTCAGTCAGAACTCCCCTGCAGAACATATTAACGGCTATTTATACCTTATCCAAATACACTAGTTATTTTAAAAACGTGCCAGAAATTATGCAAATAATAACTCGAATGTACCTGTAATCTAAGTAACTCTTAAATGCAAATCTTTTGTACATGTCTATCAAGTCTATCTATAAGATGTGCCGCAGGAACCCATCAATCTTCTTTTGTGCACAGACGCTTGGTTCACGTTCTAATGTAATTATTCTAGTCAGAGCTAGACTAAACGACGCTACACTGCCGCCCTCTTAAAGTTGCTATGTAGCAGAACACTCTGTGACCCGGATGTTGGAAGTACCTTCACAGTAGGGACGGTCGAAACCGTTTCTTCAGTTTCACGTTGATAGGAGTAGTAATCAACACGCTTCGTAGCAGGCACCGTACCATTGGGATTATAACCACACACTAAAATTTGGACCCCTATTTTCTGAAAGAGTACCTCTAGAATATTCATCTACCATCCTCCAGTCCAACCCATTGAGTCGACAATCGATCTTGGGTATGGCCAACTGCTTGTCTCCAAATTTGATCACCAGTGCTTTAAGGTCCAATAACACCTTCCACGGATCCTGGTAATTCGGTTTACCACAAGCCTGTTGCCTAGTTGCCAGGTAGTACATGCCACGATATCGGCCCTTTATGCATATGGTATTTCCAACCTTTGGCTGTTGTCGGCGAAGTTCACCTGAGTGAAAAAATTTGTTTATAAACACCTAAATGAGCCCCCAGGACATATGTAGGTTCACTGCTACGCAACATGTAAAGGAGTATTGCGATGGCACATCGAACAGATCACCGTCAATCTCTTCCGCGACCCCAAATCTACTTCTGCCTGTGCCGCTGTAGAGAGACATGAATCAATCATATCTCGGTCTAGACGTTAGTTCTTCATCTCGAGCGTAACTGTTTATTTCACTGCGTGTCGCTCATTGGCATTACCGGCGACATTACTATCCTAGAGCGCCAATCAGGTAACGTGCACCACTAGCCTTCTCACCTTTGGTAGCTTACGAATCCGATATACCACGTCGTTGATTCTTTTCGTAACTTTGTACCGACTGCCCCCCCTCCAATATCTTTGTAATTTTGGCAACAGTCCGCGCCTCTGTTTGGGATTATATAGCCACACCCAGTCGTCCTCTTGCAAACTTGACTTCTGCGTCTTGATTTCATATCTGGTCTTACTCCGATCGCTTGCGATTTAAATATTTTTCCTAACGTCACAATGGATGTCATGCATTTTGCGTTTGAGCTTCTCCACGTAGCTCTCGCCTTTGATGTCATCTTCGGTCTTACACCCAAACTCAAGATCACATGATAGACATATGTCGCATCCCAGTGTAGTACATGCAGGTGTCTGTCCAGTGTTCTCATAAACCGAAGACTAAGAGGCCAATAAAAATAAATATAATTATTGGCCCCAGTCTCTTCGATATTGGGAGGCCACCGTGGAAAAGTACTTGCTCAAGGTGCAGTTCATGCACACTACCATACCATACAATTCCGCGTGCAATGGTGCTGTCCGGCTCTTTCTCATCCCCCGTAATTGGCAAACTTCTTGAATAATTCTGACCCAAAATTTCTGCCCTGATAGGTGTGCAGCTCCATAGTTGCTTTGACAGTACGTCAGCGACAGTTGCAACGTCTTAGTTTGGCATAGTTTATGTATCGGCCCACATCGTAAAATAGTCCAAGGCTATCAAGATGTAGTTATTAGCTGTAACGGTCTCAGAAGATGGACCTGCAATATTAATTCACTGTCGGGTCGTACATATTTATCGCCACAAACCAGAGAAGAAATCGCGTACAATTCCACGTAAGTTACGTCTCATCAAAATGATAGAGCCGCAATACAACGCGAAGCAAAAGTTTTCATGCGGCTGATCAGATTTTTCGTCGCAAGCTGACAAATTGCGCATGAGATGCAATGCTGGCTTCATTGCAGAACCGCGTTACTTATGACTACTTATTTGGTGTGCAAATTTAGGAAATTATAGATTTACGTTTTGATCCTTAATAACTGAGGTGCTTGCTTGGATACCCAACTTTTATTATAATTAATTAATTTTATAAATAATCTTAGAAGTATGCATTAAATTTAACCAACGGGCAAAAATTTAGGTTAATTAAATATTTAAAATATGCTTTGCACACTGTACAACCATAATTATATTATAATAAAAACTACTTTCCGTTCAGTTTCAAAATAAGTATAAATTTTCTTTCTAAACAGTAAGCACTACTAATCTTTGGTAATATAATAAAAATTATTTAGCGCCGCCTTCTCTCTTACGCTCCAAGCCCACTTAATTGTTTCTTTGGTTATCAGTGGCGTTTTAATTATCCCACTTGCGAATTAATACGGTAGTTTATCATTTTTCTTTATTAACTAGTTAGCTAAAAAGCGTTTAATGACATGCAGTCGTAACAAATTTTATTCATTGGTTTTATCCCACTTTCATGATTGGCAAAGGGTATTTGTAACGGTCACAAACTATTTAGAGCAACTATTTAAAATGATTAAACAACGACACCGCAATGAGACCTTAACTTTGGATCACCTAGTTGGTTCTTAGTTTGTTGCGGCAGGAGTTATCAAAAGGTAAGAACCTTAATAATACCTTAAAAATTAATATAGCATCTCGTTAAGTGAAGATTGTTAAATAAAAAAGTTGAGTGACTACCAGGTATGGAATAGCAGGTATTTACAGTCAGTAGGTAATAAGGCACTTCCTTAAAAATAAAGTAATAATAATAAGTAACTTGACAACCAAAAGTTAAGATTTCACTTACCTACACCTTGAGCTCAAAGTATGGCTATTGGCATTCCAGTCAATAACAATGCTATAAATTAAAAAAAATTGCTTGTTAGATATCTTAAGCGAATGCATAAATTATCCATTAAAGCAATATAAATGCACTCAAGGCAAAACAGTTATATTAAAGTAATGGTGATTGATAAATACGTTGTTGGCGTAAGTAGTCTTGACAGCTGTTGGCCCCAGAGTCAAATTTTCCAGTACTCAAATATTTCTAGAGTAAAACTTTTAAAATAACAAATTAAAAAAAAACATCTACTTATAAAGCAATATTTCTAGATAGCATTTCGTACTAAACGAATCATTCCAGTTCAAAGCATAATTACTAATGCCAACCCAAATTTATCAGGACGTTCCAACCATTTAGGGCCTGGAATCCCTGTGACAAAATGGCGCCTTCAATAAAGTGGAAAGCTTTGAAAATATATTCCTTCCTGGTCATTACAAAATTTACATCCTTACAAGTGCAATTCAATCAGTAGCACAAAATTTTTTACCACGTACAGGACTTGAATTATTGCATTGCCAGTTGAACAAACTAGTCACAACCATGTGAAATTATCAAAAAGAACCAGACATGGTGATGACAATTCATCGTCCACCACAACACTAAGAAAGAGAAGCAGGACGAAGCGTGGAACTGCGCTAGCTGAAAACAAGTTGAATTGCACATCGATTCTCAATTTCACATGATATAATGACAAAATGCAGCTGCTTATCACTCCTTTACACCTCCCAATCTTGTACCAGGGAATCATACTGATACAAATTAATAAAACATAATCAAAGATTAAAACATCAAAATGCTTTCAATAAACGCTCTCGAAAAAAACACTCCAAATTCTGTTTCCTTGTATATAGTTTTGCGGGTTTTCAAAGTAAATTGTGTAAAGAGGTACACTCCTACCTGCTTTTATGACCTCACCGACATAAAATTTTCCCTGAACTTTCGGACAATTTACTACAAAGCCCCATTTGCACATATTAAACATATTTTACGAATTCTCATCATCATTAGGTCTTCAGTCTTGGAACTGGTTAGACGCGTACCCTCATTGTTTCCTATTCTGAACTAACCAATAGATTTCCCTGAAATTTGCACAGTCTGCATTTATCACTATCTGATCTAGGTCTACATCTATCACCTTTATCCTATATCTGCTTGTAATATACCCTATACTATTCCCCAAAAATGACTTAGAACGTATTCTGCTCTTCTATTTCTCCTATTTTTTTCTCAGATATCTTTATTCCCTGACTATTTCTATAACCTATTTGTTATTAACTTTGTCTGTCCATGCGATCAACCTCATACATTTAAAGCACAATATTCCAAAAGGCTGCTACCGTTATTCTGTCTGCTTTTTGCCCGTATATCATAGGCATACTGTACTGTGCTCCACACATATGCTTTCAATAATTTTCTTCTTGTTTCTATGTTTGTTGCATTTCATCATAGGCGCTGTTCTTTCTTGTTAGATGCAGTTCGGTCCCTTTCTATTGTTTTACAATTATTTCTCCGACATTCAGTGGATGTGACGGGAGGTAAGCAGTCTGTAACTGCCAAGTTCCCCCAGCACATGAACATTTGCCGATTTAATATTTTTTCCAATATTAGTTGCAGATATTTGACAACCACCACCTGTACTTGTTTATAATAATCATCAGATTTATCTGCGCTTATTTTTTTGTTGGACACGTACTTCCACTTATTTATATTCTGAGTTAGCCTACACAGTTCCCTGAAATTCCCACACAGCCTATATACAGCTCGGTTCACCTTCTATTGTTTTCTAATTATATGCACTATTTCCCCGAGACTCAATGGTATGTGAAGGGGGTTAAGCAGCCTGGGGCTGCCAAGATCCCCCAACACTTAGACATTTGCCGGATTAATAGTTTTCCAATATATCCTTTCACACAATTAAGGCTATTCGAGAATATTGCACAACCAATACCTGTAGTTGCTTATAATAATCACCATGTTCAAGTACAGTTATTTTTTTCGTTATTAGTGTATCCATCTTGGGACTGGTTGGATACGTAACTCCATTGATTTCTATTCTGAGCTAGCCTACACATTTCCCTGAAATTCCTTCAGCTTACACATTTCATTATCTGTGCGCAGTAGCCTAACCTAGGTCTACCTCCACCTCTCTTTTTTCCTTTCTCTGCTTCTAATGCACTATTCCCGCATGCCGTAGTATGTGACCTATCATCCTATCTCTCCTATTTTTACAGTTTTCCACATATTTCTTTCTTCCCCTACCATTTTTAGTACCTCTTTGTTCTTAACTTGGTCTGTCCATGATATCTTCATCATACGTCTGTAGCACCACATTTCAAAGGCTCTACCTTTTTCTTGTCCGCTTCTCCTACTGTCCAGGCTTCACAGTCCTACAGTACTGTGCTACATACATATGTTTTAAGCAATCTGTTCCTTGTTTCTATGTTTGTTGTCTTTGAGCACAGTAGTTGCTTTTTCTCGTTAAATGAAGCACAACCTTGTGGTAATCTTTGTTTTATATCTATTGCACTTTTCCCATCTTGCGGTATTTGACTTCCTAGGTAACAGAAATTCTTAACCTCTTGTAAGTTCTTGTTATTTATTTGTATTCTTGTTTTTGATTTATTCTCCCTTCCTTTGCATACTAGTACCTTAGTTTTATTTTTGTTAATTGTCATACCGTATCTCTCTGTTAGAACCGTTTCGATTTCATTAAGAACAGCTTCTAACTCTTCTTTGCTAGATGCTGATACCGCTATATCATTTGCAAATCTAGGCATAACAATTTTTTGTCCCTGTATAGTAATTCCAAATGTCTTTGTGCATTTGACAGTATTCATTGCCTCTTCAATGTACAAGTTAAAAATTAATGGGGATAAGACGCACCCCTGTCTCACCCCTTTCCTAATATTTACTTATCTACATTCCTACTCTAATTCTATTACCGCTGTTTGCTCTTTGTATAAGCTATGTACTCTCCGTCTATCCGCAAAACTCATTCCAATCTTTTTGAGTATTTCGAACATTTTTTCCAGATCTACAAACCGTATATACACGTTTTCTCTTTTTATTGTTTTCTCCATTATCATCCTCAGTGCTAAAATAGCTTCCGTGTTCCCCTGTTTTGCCTAAACTCAAATTGATCTTTTCCTAGTATTTTTTCAGCTTGTTTTTCCATTCGTCTTTGTACAATTCTAGTTAATATTTGCACGTGTGTTGTCAGACTTATTGTTCGAAAATTTTCACGTCTATCTGTGCCCTTCTTTTTTTGGTGTAGTGACTATGATGTTACGTTTGAAATCTTTGGGTATCTCTCCTGTCTCATACATAGAGCTTACAAGTTGGAAGAGACGTTCTGCTACTGCTTGTCCAGCGACTTTTAGAATTTCTGCTTGCACCTTATCTGTACCAGGTTCCTTACCATTTTTCAGACACTTTAATGCTAATTCAAACTCATCTTTAAGAATAGGATAACCCAAGTCATTATTTTCAATGTCTGATTCCTGATCTAATGCTGTTAATTTCTCTCCTGCATATAGACTCCCTATATAATCCTGCCATCTAACCACTTTCTCTACATTTTCTAAAATGACGTCTCCTCTCGCGTTCCGTATATTTTTGTTATACGGTTTAACATCCTTAAAATTCATTCTAATTAGTTTGTATGCTTCGTCTGTCTTTCCTATTTCCATCCTAGTTTGTACCTGTTTGCACTTTTCATCAGTCCATTGTTTTTTTAGCTTTTTTGCATTTGCGAATAATTTACCATTTGATGGCTTTGTATCTCTGTTTTCCTGTTTCGACCGATCTATTTTTGTATTTTCGTCTTTCATCTATTAAATTCAGGATATCTTTTCTTATCCATTGTTTCCTATTTTCTTTTTGTGCATACCCTAGAATATCTCTAACCACATTGTCTAAGCTGGATTTAATGTTATTCCATTCTGTTTCTACTTCCTTATTCCCTGTATTTTTCAGCAATTCATTTGCTTTTTTACAAATCTTTCATGGGTATCTTTATCTTTTAGTTTCTCAATGTCAAAGTGACTTTTTCCATTCCTTTTCTTCAAATTTTTAAATATATGAGTGGCCTTAGTAATTACGATGTTGTGCTCAGTGTCTATATCTGGTTCTGGATAGCTTCTACAGTCTATTACGTGATTCCTAAACCGTTGTCTAATAAGAATGTAATCTATTTGATATCTTCCTATATTCCTTGGCATCTTCCACGTGTATCGTCTTCTAGCATGATGTTGAAATAACGTGTTTGTGGTGGTTAAATGGTTTTTGTCGCAAAATTCGACCAGCCTATTTTCCCTGTCATTTCTCGTGCCTAAACCAACTAAACCTACTACCGCTCCTTTCCTACCCTCACCTACCACTGCATTAAAATCCCCCGTAATTAATAAATGTTTCATGTCCTTCTACGTATCTTAGCGTGTCTTCAATATTTTTGTAGATCATTTCCATCTCTTTCTCACTGTGGCTGGAGGTGGGTGTGTATACTTGTATTATTACTGTATTTACCGGTTCAGATTCTAATCTAACCATGAGTACGCTATCGTTCTTTTGCAAGTAGTTTTCTACACAGTGCCCTATCTTTTTTCGCATAACTATCCCCACACCAGATTTTCTTTCCTCTCATCCTGTATGAATTACCTTAAAGTCTCCACTCCAAAAGCCCCCCGCCTCTAACCTCCGAATTTCGCTGATCCCTACTATGTCTAGTGCTAACCTATCCATTTCAATTTTTACGTTCTCTAGCTTACCCACTTGCTTCATACTTCTGACATTCCATCCTCCGACTCGCAGAATGTTCTCGATTCTTTTTCTAAATTTTCCGATCACATCCTCCAAAATAGTACCCTCCCGGAGATCTAAATGGAGGACTGTTTTATCTCAGGAATCTTTTACCTTAGAGGATGCCATCATCTTTAATAACAATTTAAGTACACTGTGTACTTGGAAGATAATGTGGTGGTTTCCCATTGCCTTCCACATCGCAGTAGTGTGTCTTAGAAACCATACCGACCCGTATAGTCTCGGCCAATCTAAGTACCAAAAGGGCTGCTGCCCTCTTTTTGGGACCTGTCTTAGTCTGGTTTCTCACTAAAGACCCTACTAATTTGGTTGAACCTGTAGTTTGGCTCTCTAGATCACCGGAACGCGGAAGTCATTCTACCTAGAACTTCTTCAGGGTGGGGGTCCATTGGGAATGGAATAATAAATCGTCATCAAAGATTAAAACACCAAAATACTTTTAATTAGGGATGGATTCGGGCCGGGCCGGGTCGGGCTTTTAGATGCGGCCCGGCCCGGTCCGAAATAATTTGCTCCGGCCCGGCCCTGTGGCCCGGCCCGAACCAAAACGCATCGGCCCGGCTTGAGGCCCGGCTTGAATTTCGGACCGAGCTTCGGGCCGGGCCGGGCCGATTCGGGCCAGAATGTAACTAAAACCTTAAGTGATATATAGATTGTTTAACATCCAAATGGAAAGTATCATTTGTTAATATATGTATTTTCAGTTGTATAAAAATACTTCTTTACTATTATTATGCTTTTCTACAAAAGTTGAATATGTCAACTTTAATAAATTATAGTTTATAGTATCATTTTAACCTCGAAAAATCCCAAAGGTATTTGGAAATGAAGCCCACTTGCACAGGCAATCCGAAATAGAAGGTGGTTTGCGTCAAACTTCAACCTTAAGTAACAAAATGCATTTTAGAACTCGTGTACTACTAGTATATAGTAACACATTTAAAGAAAGTCTTCAAAATTTGACTGAATATTGTTACCCCATGTATGTTTGTTGTGGTTTGTTTAGCATTCTTCTTAATCTTCTTTGGGAATTAAACCACTCATAGTTTTTAAAATCATCTTTATTTACGTTTCGATCCATCACGAGGATCGTTGTCAAAATAATAAAAACTTAAGAAGAATTGTTTCCCCATATTCTAAACAAAGAACGTTGCCAATTTCCATTTTACAGATTGCTTGTGTATAGGTCTACATTTCGAGAATGTGCTAGCATCCGTTCAGAGAACTGACTATTCTAGTCTCTCGTATCAGGTAGACATTACTTTGTTGTCTATGCATATTTTCTTGTCGCATGCTTTACTGGAAATTTTAATTATTATGAAAGAAAGGCCGACAATCTATCCACACCGAGCTTCCATTAAAAGTATTTTAAAAACTACAATTTTCCTGGCAAATTCAAACTTTGTGTAGGAGTTACCGAACAAATCAAAATAACCATCTGTTAAAACATCATTCATATATGGAATAAAATACAGGATGTGCTATTTAAAATAATTAATATGACAGATATTTGCAAGACTTCAAAACTATTTTAGCTATAGTTTCGCCTTGTTCGCGTAACTCCGCTAGCCACAAAGTTTCGACATGCGGCCTTGGCCAGAGAAAAATTAGTAGTTTTAAATACTTTATCAAATGGAAGTCATTTGTGGGATATCCATGTATTTACAGTTGTATAAATACTTTTACTATTATTATGCTTTTCTACAAAAGCTTGAAGATGTCAACTTTAATAAATTATAGTGTTATAGTATCATTTTAACCTCGAAATCCCAAACGGTATTTGGAAATGAGCCCACTTGCACAGGCAATCCGAAATAGAAGGTGGTTTGCGTCAAACTTCAACCTTAAGTAACAAAATGCATTTTAGAACTCGTGTACTACTAGTATATAGTAACACATTTAAAGAAAGTCTTCAAAATTTGACTGAATATTGTTACCCCATGTATGTTTGTTGTGGTTTGTTTAGCATTCTTCATTAATCTTCTTTGGGAATTAAACCACTCATAGTTTTCAGTAATCAGCTTTATTTACGTTTCGATCCATCACGAGAATCGTTGTCAAAATAAAACAACTTAAGAAGTAATTGTTTCATATTCTGATACAAAGAGACGTAGCCAATTTCCATTTTACAGATTGCTTCTGTATACGGATGCTAGCACATTCTCGAGAATGTAGCATCCGTATCACACAACTGACTATTCTAGTCTCTCGTATCAGGTAGGACATTACTTTGTTGTCTATGCATATTTTCTTGTCGCATGCTTTACTGGAAATTTTAATTATTATGAAAGAAAGGCCGACAATCTTATCTACAAAAATGTTCAATATTAATATATGCAGGGTTCTTCAAAAGTATGGAAACGCTGCTTTTGCCGTATAGAGAGAATCTGCTACGTATTGAGTAAAACAATAACATATAATATGATGATTTTAAAAACTATGAGTGGTTTTATTCCCAAAGAAGATTAAGAAGAATTACCGATTCACTTCGTCGAGGTTGATAATTTGGATCCCCCCACGTTATCCTCATTATTGAAATCCGACATTGTGATTGAAAACGGATAGCTCAAAATTTAGAATCTTGGTTATAATATTTTTAAAACAGTGTACTAAATAAAAAAATCTTAATGATTTAAATCAGAGTGCAGAAACAAAATTCAGCTTATTTATATTTATCAGGAAAGAATCCGAAATAGTCGCATCTGCAATAAATTTCTGTCTCATGGGTCAAGCAACTCTAAGTGCAAAGGAAGTAAAAAAATTGCAAAGACCTACCAAAATAAGAATAAAATCTAGCATGAAACACAGGCGCATGCCGCCTATTGTGTAAAAGGGATAATAAAACCGTTTGAAATGATAAATCCAAATTTACACGGCTTTTGTTGAAGCACACTGGAATCAGGTACATTCCTTGCTAGTTCGCAAAATTTGATAAAAATAAATCGTAATAGGATTAACTTCGATGGAAAAAAAAACTCAAAAATTGAACTATTACCGCATATACCAACTACTACAGCTGTTTAAACTATGCGACCTAAAATGCAAATTATAAATTTTATAGGTATCCATTATTGGCCTTAAGCTCTGCAGATAGCAGCAGCTAGAGACGCCTCTATTAAAATAATATTTACTCTATTCCGTTATTTTTGTATACACCCTTTATAATATCACGATTTTTCTTTATACCTTTTTAGGAGCCGCAACATAGAATATTATTTAGTATTTACATTTTAATTTTCTATATCCATGTTATTTAAAGCTAATAAAACCTAATCGCATTGTATTCGGTATATTTTTCAACAAAAGATACATTCAAATAATTAAATATAATTGAGCTGGTTTTTTGTAATCGTGAGTTTTTAATATTTTTCTTAGAGAGTGGTTTCGATTTATTCATAAATAATCTTCAGTGCGGGGCCACAATATTAAGTTAATTAATAACTATAATAAAATAAATCAGCTCAATTAACATACGCTGCAATACTCCTTCAAATTAATTAAATATAGCACGGACAATTTCTATTTCAAATTTCTTGAAAAATGGAAAGAAGTTAATATTACTTATTCAAAAAAATCGAAATTCACAAATCGGTTTAAATCAAATCATTTTCGTTTTCGATTTACTTCCAATATCACACACCTACCAATATGTGTGTAACTGTACCTGGGTAATATATTAAGAGGAGCGTTAATTATAATTTTGCTTAAGAGGTAACTAAAGAAATCATTAAATGGAATCTTTTACTAAATCAATAAATTTTATATTTCGTTACATAAATTTCGGGCCGGCCCGAAATAGCCCGAAAAGCCCGAAAAGCTTGAGGAGTCTGGCCCGGCCCGGCCCGGGCCCGACACGTACTTGGCCCGGCTTGGGCCCGAAAAAAATTTTGTCGGCCCGGCCCGAAGCCCGGCTTGATATTCGGGCCGGGCTTCGGGCCGGGCCGGGCCAAAGCCCGGGCCCGTGGCCATCCCTAC
This sequence comes from Platerodrilus igneus, assembly GCA_036346225.1. Lineage (NCBI taxonomy): Eukaryota > Metazoa > Arthropoda > Insecta > Coleoptera > Lycidae > Platerodrilus > Platerodrilus igneus. The sequence goes on from JARFIW010001115.1 coordinate 6,972,962, forward strand.
TTTTAATATACGCTCTCGAAAGAAGACGCTCTAAATTCTGTTTCCTTACTTGTATATAGTTTTCTCGAGTTTACAATTGTTTAAGTAAATTACGTGTAGAGGATTTTTACCTGCTTTTATAAACGTTTACCTCACCGACATAAAATTTTCCCTGAACTTTCGGGACAATTTACTAGAAAACCCTATTTGCAGATTTTAAACATATTTCACGAATTCTCAGTACATTATATTTTACAAACTTAAATCTTTCAATTATAATATTCCATAAACTACGAAAAACTTTTAATAAGAAAACACATTTGCTACCTTTTTATGTTTCATCGAACTTCGTACCGCATCAAATAAGTTCTCTGTGATTTATAATTAAAAGTTTAGTCTTATAAACAAAAATACTAGAAATTTCTATTTACGCAAATTACGATGTAGAAATCTCTTAATACATTACTACGTTTACTTTACGATGGTCCGTTAAAACCACACCCTTTTTGATTCATTATTTATTTACTGAGATTCTGCTCAAATCCTCCAAAACACCCGGTATATTAGACTTTCTTACAATAAGTACGTTTCCTAATAATTTTCATTTTAAACCAATCTACTTCGAAACGAAAAGATTTTCTCTAATCTCAATCGTCCGTACCTTGTTTGAGGTGTCCGTTGACTTGATACACAATACGGTAGCGCATAATTACTTCTTATTATACCCAATCATAAAGACTCGTTGAAATAATGGATCGTACTTATTTGTTAAGTTTTCTTTCAAGTTTCTAATCATATTTGATAACGCGAGGATTGAAGTTCGAATGGACATGCTTAAAAGAATTGATTATGATTGGATTAAAATGTAAAATGATTCAATCACTTTGAAAGCCAATCATTGATTGTTTCAGCTTTAAAAGTGATCGATTGTCACAGCACTACTGAACATAATTTGATATAAAAACTGCTTCCCTCTTTAGGCAAGTTTTATTTCAACACCTCAGTAATAAACAATAATGTACAAACAAATGTATTTATAACACATATTTTCTACAACGCTAAATAAAGACCATCATTCAACTATTTTACATAAATTATATTTTAAATGGGTTCACATCCTAAACTTTCATCCCCATCATCAGACTCATCGCCTGAGGATAAGTATCCATCTGAATTATCGCTATTATCATCAATCCGTATAATTAGGTCTTAAACCTCGTCTATTAAAGTTTCTCGTTCCATATAATCCTTTTCAATTTTCTCTACGTGCAGACATACTTTAGTCCACTCGTTGATTCCAATATTTTTTATACGTTCTTCTGCCAACTTCCATACATCATCTATTTTGAAGGTTACATTACATGCGGTTTTTAAGTAACGCCAAATCATCTCGATAGGATTTAGTTCTGGGTGATATGGAGGTAAACGCAATACTACATGACCATGTTCTGTCAGTAGCTGGTCAATTACAAACAGCTGATAAACAGGTTTATGTGCCTTAATTTTGGAATATAATTCAGGCTTGGTTTCCTTACATTCAAAGAGGATATTTCGTTCCTTCAACCATTTCTGCATATCTGTTTTCTTCCAACTTGAAGTAGGATTAGGATGCACAAGAACATTATGATATGACGCATTGTCTATCACAAACACTGAATTTGGTTCCAAATTTGGTATTAACTTTTCTTGCAGCCACTTTTTATAATTGCGATGATTCATGTCATCGTGATAATCCCCAGTTTTCAAACCAGACTTAAATATCAATTCTGCATTTGGAACGAACCCATTTTTTCCACCTGCATGAACAATTATCAAACGCTTCTTTTTTGAAACTGGCGATTTCAAACCCTTGGTGGTGCCGTCATCCCAACACTTTGTTACACTGTGAGAACTGTGCAGATATGTTTCATCGTTATACACAATGCTTCTGCCCTCTTCTTTATACTTACTAAGATTTTTCAAAAATATGGTGCGCTTTGCCCTTATATTGCTTTGTTCAACAAGAATTTTCCTGTTATCTACAGTTCTCTTCCAACGAAACCCTGCTCTTACAACAATTTTTCTGAACAAACCTAATTTTCCCGTGTAATGAGGGCAATCATTTTTAAATTCGTCAAACACTAACTTCAAAGTCGGTCTACGTTTATGTATTGCTGCAAACCGATGCATAACGGTTCTTAGAATCTCTTCGTCAAATCCATTCACTGTTGACTTAGGGCTTGGTTTATTTACGGTTTTCCTTGGTGAACTGAACTTGCTGCAGGTGGTTTGTTTGTACCTTCCTTTACAATTCTTTGCACCGTCCGCAATGACACACCTGTTGCTTCAGCCACGCACTCTTGCAAATTGTTCAGGTTGGAGGCGCCTGAATCTTTTATGCGTTTCAAATATTGAAACACATTAAAACAATCTGTCGTCCTTGACTATGAATCACCTCCTTCTTATTCATAATATTACTCTAAAAAATATCATAATTAATCATTGAACGAACATTCTTTTTAAATACTTACATTGCTGAAGAAATTAACTATCAGTTAGTTTTGAAAAAAACTGTTTTGATGACTATTACTTGATACAAATATTAAAACGGACCACTGGAAACAATAAGACCTTGATAAGAGCGAGAATGACAATGACAGTTACGGTTCACATTCGGTATATACAGTATTGGGATCCGCTAAGTATGTGCACTGTTGCCACAGCAAATATTTACGGATAAAGAAAATACGAACCTAGAATTGTTTATAAGTAAAAACAAGTAAAAGCTCCGATATTATATGGAGGTCTGGATTTATTTCATATATTTATGAATTTCTAGATACCGCCAGCATGAACGGGGTCCTTACAAACAATATTTTACTTAACGTAATAAATGGGATATTCATGACGACGTATTAAAGCCACATTGCTAGCAAGATGTTTGTGGGTTGTACTGTAGTGTTGTGAATCTTGAGGTTTAAGTTTAAATTGAACCTATTGCGCATGCGACGTCACCCGCCATGAGATAATAATACTACTCTACTTTTTGTGTTGCTGGGAATCCCCCCCTTTCCGCATTGGTAGCTAGCCTGGTTTTTCTACGCTTCTTGTGTCTGCTTTGTAATCGTGATTCGTGCGGGTCCTCACTTTAAGTATCCTTTTTATTTCTGTCTGACCCGTGCGCTTCATAACGTAGCAACATGAACTTTGTTTTACTCAATCATATAATGAGTAATAAGTTGATCGAAATGGTGGAGATGAGACGCATTTACCTTAAATAATAAAACGCAAACCGATCCGATTCTCTTCACTGCTGGAGGTCCTATTCCAATAGGATTTCTTTTGTATACGTTTTAATACTAATCCCTAGCGCAAGACAGTGTTTTTTGTATAAAATAGAAACTGTGGGCGTTAGATTAGGCTTATGTTTTAGGGTATTCGTGCTTTGTTTTGACAGGAATAAAAAGTTTGGATGAACAGCTTCATTCAAGACTTTATCCGCTTATTACAGTCTACCAAATTAATCCCTAGTAGTTGGAGATACATCTCCCCACACAACAGAAAACATTAATATAATCAGGAATATATCTATAGAGTGAGTTTTTCCTGTGATAAAGTTTTATTTTTGCTCAAAACCAGAAAGTATTATTACACAGATACTTCTATATTTATGGCACCCTATTTTTGCAACATAAATTGAACAACACTGTTGGATATATATTTTATTGCGGTATGATTGCGAGTGTCGCGATGCATTGCAGGTTCAGCAATCAGCACGCTACAGGGAAGCAGTTAATTCTCTGCCGGAGGCTCGGGGGCTGGTAGATATTCGATGGGGGGTAAAGCACTTTAGCAGAAGCGTGTCTCGGGTCCGATATCACAGAGCCTAAGGCTACTCAACGTTGTCCACAGAGTACGAAGTTTACAGCTTTCAAATGTTCGACTCTAAAACGAGAATACATTTTACATTTACAACTTTATTCCTGAATTTTCCATTTCGTGTTATTTGAAACTTTATAGAACGTGCTTTTTATCGTATAGTTTGAAGCAGTTTTTACCTTTTAAAGTACTTTTGTTCTTGCTAGTACTTAAATGCTTGGATGTACTTCAGGTCGTTTAGTTTTGTCACAGAGTGGCAGTTGTGAGTTCAGAAAATTACCTTCGTTGCGTAGCTCAGTGGAAAATCTTCAAGACAATGTTGAGTAGAGGTTTATAAAGTTTTACCAGATTATAAAGCACAGAAAACCGGATAAAGTGGTGTTTTCTGTGAAAAAGTTTGGTTTGAGTAAAGCTTGCGGTGTTTATTCCAGAAGACATATTTAGAATACTATCAAACCGGTAGATACCTTTACGGTTATATATTTTTCACATTAAAAATAGCACTAAATCAAAGTAATCTATCTACTACATCACTCAATAAGTCCGTAGGATGATACATAGATGGCGTTGCTATGTAATAATCCATATGATTTGTAGGAAGTACTAACCTTAAAAAGATATCTGTCAAAATTTCATGATAATCCGACGATTAGTTTACAAGTTACAGAGGTTCAAGTGACGATACTTTTGAGTTTTTCAAAAAAATGAATTCCAAGCAATTTCGCGTGTTGATTTATCATTGCTTTTTGATGGGTAAAAATACCATCGCAGCCAAAGCATGGCTTGATAAGTGTTATCCGGGCTCTGCTCCATCGAGGCAAACGGTGGAGAAGTGGTTTGCTGATTTTAAACGTGGCCGTACAGACACTGACGATGCTGAACGCTCTGGAAGGCCAATTGAGGTGGTTACACCGGAAAACATCAAAAGTCCACCGAATCGTTTTGGGAAACAGAAAAGTGAAATTGCGTGAGATAGCTGACACCTTGAAGATATCAGAAGACAGTGTGCACACTATTTTGCATGAACATTTGTCCATGAGAAAGCTGTTCTCAAAGTGGGTGCCGCGTTTGCTCACAGTGGACCAAAACAACAACGTGTCGATGATTCTGAGAGCTGTTTGGAGCTGTTCAACCGGAATAAAAGAACTTTTGCGTCGGTATGTGACAATGGATGAAACATGGATCCACCACCACACTCCAGAGTCTAATCGGCAGTCAGCTGAGTGGACTGCAGCCGTTGAACCACGTCCAAAGCGACCAAAACCGCAAAAGTCGGCTGGTAAGGTTTTGGCGTCTGTATTTTGGGATGCGCACGGAATTTTGTACATCGACTATCTTGAGAAAGGAAGAAGAATCAACAGCGAATACTACATGGCATTATTAGTGCGTTTGAAGGAAGAAATTGCCAAAAACGGCCACACATGAAGAAGAAAAATTCTCTTTCACCAAGACAATGCACCGTGTCACAAGTCGATCGCAACGATGGCCAAATTGCACCAATTGGGCTTCGAATTGCTTCCGCACCCACCGTATTCTCCAGATTTGGCCCCCAGCGACTACTACCTGTTCGCAGACCTGAAAAAATGCTCGCCGGAAAAAAATTTGGCTCGGATGAAGAGGTGATCGCTGAAACTGAAGCTTATTTTGAGGCCAAAGACGAATTGTTTTACAAAAAAGGTATCGAAATGCTAGAACGGCGTTGGACTGATTGTATCACTCTTGAAGGAATGTATGTTGATGAATAAAATCGAATTTCGCCAAAAAAATGTGTTTTTCTTAGTTATCCTACGGACTTATTGAGTGATGTGTTACCTTGTAAAATACTATAAGCATTATCGTTGTAAATGCATAATTTCAACCTATTCTTAGCACAATTCTTCTAATCATAAAAACAAATCATAATTAATCAATTTCAGTACTAACCTGCAAGCTCTAATAATTTAAATATTGTATAAAATGTATTTTAGTTATAAGAACCAAGAAACAAATGTAAACAAAGAAATGATAAATAAACCCTTAGGGACAATGAGTTTTAAAAATTAAATACAATCCTTAATTTTCATGTAAGTCGGAAGGAGTTGCAAATCCCCCCCTTATATATATTGCTGTGTTCTCTAAGACAATCTCTGAAACACTCAAGCCTCTTCCTAAGTATCATTCGAGCCCCAGCGTTGGGCCGCTATAAAATTGCCGTGGAAGCTTCTACTTAAATCTCAAGCCTTACGAATTTTCCAATATAAAATTTTCTTAAAAAACAAATTAAAAAAAATTCCTCACCCTTGTTTTTTATTAGGACGCCCTCGAATTCCTCTACTTCCCTGGCTAGCTCAGCAATCGGCATCTTCTTGAATACCTAATTTGACATATATACCTCTTTCACACTCACACACCATCAAATAAAATTACCAAATTAATACGACAACCATACAATCTTTTATTTACACATATTAACAGATAAAATATATTTACACATGAGTCCAAACAATTGGTACAATAAATACCAGCTCAAATTATGTAATGTTTTAAAGTCTTTGATTTTAAAATGATTTTAAACAAATTCAATTAGATATGAGTAGATGAGCCCCTTATGTAACACTAATTTGACTTCACACTGGTGTATTGTGAGCTTATTATAACCCAGTTTTGTTTGTATATGCTTTAAACCTAGCATTAATGAACACAAAATTTACAGACCCGTTTACCCTTTACAACACAATTTATAGCCTGAATAAATTTTTATATATTCTAAATAAACCCTTTTTCAATACCAAAAATTATTAAATTGTCCTGTACATATCTCTTTTTCAACAAGTTTATAAAACAATAAATATACCACGCAAAAATTCAACCACACAACACAGAAATATCCACAAATGCTTACATAACAACAGAAATTTCAAATTAATTACCTGGAGGCACCTTCATTCTTCATTACCTCAGGAGATGGCTACAAAGAACCTCTCGGCGTTGTTTCCATCTACTGCTCTGATGTCAGGAACCACAGATCTCTACTATCTGATATCTCCGCTACCATGCAAGATTTTCTCTTCGTCTCACAGTACCAATCCATACTATATATGGCACGCATACAAAATTAATTTTCAGGTCTGCTTACCCCATAAAACCTGCATCCATTTAATAATTTTATCGTAGTAGCCGGACCTTTTATTTACATACGCAATAACTCGTGCATCACGTTAATAACTTGAGGTCCGCTACTACAGTTTTATACTTTCAAATGCGATGTTAAATATAACTTTACACACACAAATTCTAACCAAAAGCTTTACTATAATCTCGCTCTAAGCCCGTATTCAGAACGCAATAGAAGTAAAAGAGAAGAGAGCTTTAATATCTTCGCTCCGGTATTTATATTATCTTTCAAACCCCTAAACGGACCCGTTTCATTAGAAAAGTTTATTTTCCAAAGCGGCTTCTCAAAATTTTGAATCTAACCGTCACTAAATTCTGCAAAATTTCCCCCGTTCTACGTGCTATATTCAGAGAATTTGATATCTACATTACCGTGCGCGTTCCTTATGAAAACTGTTGGCTTTCAACCAATGACAAAATTTTCTGTTGCCAGAAGGCTCCGCCTAACCGCTATTTATCTCTGTTCTATTCATGTGCGTTGTCTCCTTTCAAACCTCACTTGCGTTACAGAAAATCGATATTGTCGACGTCCTGCATCAACTCCACGTGTATACCTTACGTGACTTTCAACTCAACGCTTGCTCTATATTTGTTTCTATCTGTTGTATATTCCCGATTGTTTATTTCACTCGCTCCTTAAGATGTTTGCTATTATAGCTGCTTACACAAATTGACAGGTATTTTTTGTAATTATCGACCGTTTGAAAACAATTCTTAGATTCTCTATCTGTGTAAATGAACGTTGGCTTTTAACGAATATATTTGCGTTAGAAATTATTGATTTTCTTATGCAAGCACGCTCCCCTATTTGCTTTGGTGCGTTTGATTAAAAGAAAATGTGATTAATTATGCGTATCCTTGAACTTCTATATGCCTTAAAGCTTTCTTCCCTTATGTAATTCTAACCTTCCAATTATTTAAATATAAAATTACCTTAATATTCATCCGTTTTTACTATATGAATTAAATTAATTTAGCGCGTAAACAATTTGCTATTTTCTATATACATGGTTCCTAAAATTTTATCGTGTACACCTATTTACCCCTTTAAATCCACAACAATATGTATATTTAAATGCGATTATTATGTTTTAAGAAATAGAATGTTACATTGTATAATTGAAGGACACATTATAAAAGGTTAATGAAGGTTCATAATCAGACATGAGAACGGAAGCAACTACTTTGTATTCCAGACGCAACATGATACTGCAGATGTAGGTCCAATGAACTATAAGAAAGCAATTTTTATAATTAAGATTACTAGAAAGTAATACATTGGATGTTAATCACGAAGTAGCAACATGGGATCTGCACTTCCCAAAAGAAGATGTGAGAGCAGGGATTGCATGAATACCAAGAAGAGTCCATGATGGCCAGTCAGTCTCGAACTTCACAACTTCAACATTGTTGGTTGTTCAAGCTACTCACCACAATTAGTAATTATTAACTTTGATTATTTTAGTAAGAAGACGTTACTGAACATAACGTACAAGTTGTCAAATCATTTATGTAATTACTGTATAAAAATAAATTTGATAGAAGTGTTTTTAGAAAGAAAACTTTTTAAAAAGAAGCTCCCAAAGACCCAAAACCTGTCTCGGGCCAACGCCAAAAGATATCCTTGACTTGATTTTAAAATCCGGCTTGCAAGAAAGTTTGCTTAATTTGTTTGTAGCTTTACGCGTTCTACTGACCCTACCGGTATCAGTGGCTGCAGGAGACAGATGCTGTTCATAGCTTAAGCTCATTAAAACTTGTATGATAAAAGCGTTATTGACAGCACTGTCAACCATTTCAATCGATTAGAGTTAGCACAAATTATCGAACTAAATGAGTTGGTTTCTACATTTAGTAAGCTCAAGGCCGATACAAGATGTAAATTACAAGTTTAAGATAATCTTTTATTTTGCAATCTTGGATACTGCAATCAGCTCGTTAATGAGCGATTCAATCAGATGGAGGAAATGAAATCAACATTTGGATTATTGTAGCATATCAAAACATTAGAAGAAAAATCCACCCAGCTTGTTTTCGAATAGTGCATGAATTGGGAAAAAGCTTTAACTCATAACGAATATAAGAATATTGATGCTATGGAATTGTGTGGTGAGCTGTAAGTTATTTCACGACAGGTCACTAAGCAGTCAACGTCAAAAGACGTCCTTGACTTCATTTCAAAATCCGACTTGCAAAAAAATGTGCCTAATTTGTTTATCGCTCTACGGGTTCTACAGGCGCTACCAGTATAAGTGGGCTTGGGAGACAGGGCCTTATCGAGGCTTAGGGTCGTTAAAACTTGTATGACACACGATAGATTGGGAGCACTGGTAACCATTTCAATCGAACGGGAGTTAGCAAAATACGATCTAAATGAGTTGATTTCAACATTTGCTAAGCTCAAGGTCACAAAACAAAAAATTTAAACTTTGTTGGAGGGGGGCGTTAATTCATTCAGAATATAAGGATACTGATACTATGGAATTGTGTGGAGAGCTACAAGTTATTTCACGACAGGTCACTAAGCAGTCAACGCTAAAAGACGTCCGTGACTATATTCTAAAATCCTGACTTGAAAGAAATAGTGCTAATTTGTTTATCGTTCTACGGATTCTACTGGCCGGTATCAATGGTCTTAGGAGACAACACCTTGTCGAGGTTTGAGCTTGTTAAAACTTGTACGACACACGATAAATTGGTAGCACTGGTAACCATTTCAATTGAACAGGAGTTAGCACAAAATATCCATCTAGATGAGTTGGTTTCAACATTTGCTAAGCGAAGGCACAAAACATAAAATTTAAACTTTGTTGGGGAGGGGTGGAAAAAGCGTTAACTCATAACGAATATAAGGATATTGATACTATGGAATTGTGTGGGGAGCTGCAAGTTATTTCACGACGGGTCACTAAAGGATTATACTGGCGCTACCGGCATCAGGGGCCTCTGGGGACAGTAGCTTCTCGGAACTTAAGCTCATTAAAACTTGTATGACGTGAGATTGATAGCACTGGTAACCATCTTAATTCAACAGGAGTTAGCACAAAATCTCGATCTAAATAAGTTGGTTTCAACAGTTGCTAAGCTCACAATCAACGCCGATTGTAAAAAAGTGTGCTTAATTTGTTTATAGCTGTATGGGTTCTACTGACGTTAGCGGTATCAGTGGTCTCGGGAAACAGTAGCTTTTTGAAGCTTAAACTCATTAAAACTTGTGAAGCGTATGCGAATTAATTAAGGAAGCGTCTGTGGATTGATATTAGTGGATATTTGATAATATACAAAATGAATGTTTGATAGGAAAGGACCACCCTATATGACTTGTGATGCATATAATTGTAACAATATTGCACGCACACAATTATGTACTTACCGAGAGCGTGTTCTGTGACGAAGCACACAGTGGCCGAACGAAAACTTGCGGTTTATTCAAGAGCGCACAGGTGTGTTCACTCTGAGACGACTGACGAGAAGTCCCACATGTTTTATGAAGAATGATGCACGTAAACGAGTTACAATACCGCACTCAATCTAGTACTCTATTGTTTGAGAAATAAAGTAAAGGTGTAAGGGTTTAGGGACGTAACATACCGCCCACCAAAACTATCTAAAATGGGTGATTTTCTAACTACAATATACTTGATCGACACAAGAGAGATTGGTAGCACTTGCAACCATTTCAATCGAACAGGAGCCGATCTAAATGAGTTGATTTCAACATTTGTTAAGCTCAAGGCCACAAAACCAAAAATATGAACTGGGGGTGGGTTGTAGAAAAAGTGTTATCTCATAACGAATATAAGAATATTGATGCTATGGAATTGTGTGGCGAGCTGCAGGTTATCTTACGTCGCGAGTTACATATCCCCCATATTAGGATCAAATGGAATTATTGAATCTTAAGTTAGATTGTTACAATGTATAAATTGAAGGACATTTACAAAAAAATGGTTGCTGAGGATTAGGGTTCGCAGCACAAAAACATCAATCCGGCCACACTCCTGCAGAAACGTAGCACAAACGATAGGCGTAATCAAAATAAAAAAATTTTGAGGTGGGGGTGTTCGTTTACATAGCACCCCCACCTAAGAATGGTTATTGCAGATCAGGATTTGCTGCACAAAAATTCTCATTCGGGCACAAACAAGCACAAGCGTAGAATAAACAATTGGCATAATGAAAAATGGTGTGGGGGGGTATCAGGGAAAGGTACCTAGAATTGTGTGGTGAATAGGGATGGACTCGAGCCGAGCACGGCCGAGCCGGGCCGGGCTCTTAAAAGCTCGGCCCGGCGCAGAAAAGTGACTGGCCCGGCCCGAGGCCCGACCCGAAATGAAAATTTTGAGCCGGCCTGACTTTCATTCAGTAAATGAGAAGATATTTTTTCAGTTGTGTTCAACAAGTAACTATTTTGCAATGAATTTAGTGGCAGCTAACATAAAAACTGTAACTCTAATGATGTTTGTTTAATCTAATATAAACCAACGGCGATATAGCAGATATATTTAAACCATTGTTGCTATCGGTGATGAATCTGTACAAATTCGCATTTTGAATCAGTTTTAAGTAGAAGTTTTTTAGGTTTTAGATTTAATGGTATTCAAATTCATTTTAATCATCTTGTATAATTCTGCAAAAAGTTTTGAAAAATTACCAGATATAATTTTGAGAGGTCTGAAATTTTATTTGAGGATTGACAAGGAAAACCATAACAAAACTTAATCAAAATTAATATAAAAGTTTTTAGTTTTTTTAATAAGAGTTCTCTAAAACAAACTGGAAACTGCTCAAGCAAGAACAGTTGGGCCTACATAAAGAAAGAACCAATTTGGCATCCAGCTAAGAGCTATACACGCAAAATACCTCCTCCTTGTCGAACAAAAAAAAACGTGCATCGCTTAAAAAATATTGCAATGCACAAGCTGCAGAATCAAATTAAAAATTGGTTCAAATAACACGAGTTCAAACCGCAATTCCTTCGCGTTGTCAAAGCGCGATTAGCAAACTGGAAAACACGCTATCAACTAATAGTAGGATCCATTATTTTGGCAAGTCTTTAGATGGGAAACACAAGAGAAAGCAATTATACGTTATCGAAATGTTTAACAAATTAATGGATACCTAAAACAAGGTATTGACTATTTAATTTATCGAATAAATTTTCGTTTTGAATAGATTTGAAAGAAATGTTATGATTGTGCGTACTATTGTAACGTGGTAAAATACAGGATAAGGTTTTGGATAGAAACAGAAGCTAGGTGAATGAAAAACGAATTATTACAAAAAACGACGTATTTGAATCTATTGTCGAACATAAACGTAACAATATGCCGGCGGTTAATTTGCTAAGAATAAAATATGTAATTAACCCCAATAAGCTGATTATGATAATGCCATTTGAAGATATGTTAACTTTTGTAGGTAATTTATATCTATAGTTCGTCTAAACACAAACACCTTATTTTGAAATTTTAAATTCTTAATTATAAGAATCAGTAAATATTATGCCTACCTTTAACTGGTACATCTCCTTTAGAGTCTTCTGCGTATAAAATAGGTCCTTGATGGGTCCGGTCTAGTCAGCATATGCAAATAAAACTTTATATTCACTTTCATGAACTGATTTTAAATGACGTTTTAAATTGGTGGTGCGTAAATATTTAATTTTAAATTCCACCCTGCCTTTTTTTTACACAACAAACAAGATGAAGTTATTTTATCATTTGAAATAACACCAAACTCAAACAAATGTTTAAATTTGCTGCGGGATGTCGATCCGGTTGTCATATCAAAACGTAGGCTTTGTTTGACTATCAGCAGCATTATTACCACTTTCATTGGGACTATAATTAGGGTCTTTCACGCTATCGTCGCTATCGAAGTCTGACATGATAGTTATTATATCAAACGACACTATCATATATGAAGTAGATAAATATTATTTTATTTGTTATATATTTGTTATACTCGGTAGTATATATACTATACTACAAATAAATGTTATTAAATTCAAATAAAGGCGGTCTTGAGTATAAAGTTGTCATCGACGAACTGAGACTGGAAGACCTGAGCAAAATTCTTAGAAATCTAAGGAACTACAATTAACAATTTCTAGGAAGTACAATTACCATAAAAACCAACTGTTTTATACACGGACTGAAAATAATATGTACAAAATGTACGAGGGATTATAAGGAATGGGTACATTCAGCTTTTAGGCAAACTACCAATTTGGTGAAGATACGCAATGTTTTTAAACAACTTTACCACATCTTTAACTTGTAGTTATAAAACTATAAATTCGAAACTACGAAAGCTATTACAGACAACATGTGGCTGCAAAATTTGCGCATATAAAACAGGCGAATGCTTTTATGGGGTGAGTAAATCAACAGGCAATTTTTAAAAGGGTCGACAGTAAATCCTACATCATCATCATCATTGGGTCTTCAGTCCTGAAACTGGTTAAACGCGTACCATCATTGTTTCTACTCTGAACTAACCTACAGATTTCCCGAAATTTGAACGGTCTGCATCTATCACTATCTGATCTAGGTCTACATCCACCTATATTTTCCTATCTCTGCTTGTCATATATCCAATACTATTCCCCAAAAAAGCCTTAGAACATATTCTGCCCTTCTATTTCTCATATTATAAATTGAAAATAGAAATTTGTTGCAAGAATGCATTGACATCGGTTGGACTTTTATGTAAATTGAGTGTACGATTAATGTACCTTATCACGTTATCATAAATTTGCGTCCGCTTTATCCTCTCCTTCCTACTTCAAAGAATTTCACTAAAATTACTTACTTGATATTAAAAAGTTATTGCAAACTCATTCCAAGTAGACTTTATTAAAAGAATCTTCAAAGAAGTTATCCTTTATTAAAAGTTTGCATCCAATTTAAAGGAGTGTTATTGCACGTGTGTTTTCCTTTAATCTTTATTTTGACATATATGTTTAGTATTCTATATCTGTAGGTTATGTTTTAAAAATAAATAAAGAATTAATCTCTTTTGTGATAAGGTGACCTATACATGTTTAACTACATTGGAAAAGATCAAAATAATTGTATTCACACAAAGATGAACCTTTCTTTATTATTTGAGTCTTTAATTTCCCACTGATTCGATAACATTTGTATGTGTTGTCAAAATGTTTTCACGAAATACTCTTCGATTTTACTTCAAGACACTGTTTTTTACTTCTTCCCAAGCATATAGCGTATCTGTTTTTAAAAGGATTTTTACACCTTACTTCGAGGAAACCCATTACAGAACAGCATCCTCGTATTTAGAGCGTTGAAGTTTTATATCCTTTTCGTGTTATAAACTTGGACATTGTGTATCTCTAAATTTAAATATGGAAACAACACTACAAAAATCCATTTAATTTCACAATATTTATACAGGAAGAATACAATTAAATGCAAGTTTGTACGTTAGGCATTTGGTATATGTCAAAATTAAGGTGCCTTAAATAAAAGCATTCCTTGCCTGTATTTAAATAAAACAAAGGTGTCCTGCATTTTAATAAAGTGCAAACATTAAAGGTGTGTTAATTGCGCATGTGTAAATGTCAAATAAGGGAAAACCTTATTAAAAAATTGGTAAAATGTACATTGCAATAATTCTCTAGTGTTTTTGCGGTAGACATAAACAATACACGCGATTGATAATATCGACGTTCGCCGCATGATTGAAATTTGAAGTATATTCATCATGTACATAATGTAAATCGTGCAAACTTTTGAATTATGAATAAATCACCTAGTTTGATGTTCCTGAGCATTTTTAACTTGCCTAAAATACAACATGCTGAACATTAAATAGAACTAGAAAAAAATATTCGGTATAAGAAGTGAGTTATAATATCACGTCTCCTTTACACTAAACAAGACGAAAAACTGATTATTAATGGGTTCATGAAGACACTTCGTAAAAATATAATTAAGAACGTTTACTTAGTCAATGTGAAACAAAAGTGAAACGACGGTGGAATATCTACTCGTGCGTTTTTCGGCCCGAAAAGCTCGGGTCGGCCCGAATAGTTTGACCCGGCCCGGTCCGAAAAAAAATAGGCCCGGCCCAGGCCCGGCCCGAATAAAGTAGTCAACGGCCCGGCCCGGATTCGAGCCTGAAATCGGGCCGGGCCCGGGCCGGGCCGGCTCGAAAGTCCGAGCCCGAGTCCATCCCTAGTGGTGAACTGAAAGCTATTTCACGATGGGTCAAAGCCAAAGGATGTTTTTGACTTCATTTTAAAATCCGACTTAGAAGAAAATTTACCTAATTTGTGTGTCGCTTTACGGGTTCTACTGACGCTACCGGTATCAGCAGTTTCAGGAGACAGGTGCTTTTCATAGCTTAACCTCATTAAAACTTGTATTATACAAGCGAGATTGATAGCACTGGCAACCATTTCAATCGATCAGGAGTTAGCACAAAATGAGTTGGTTTCAACATTTGCTAAGCTCAAGGCCCCAAAACAAAAATGTACACTTTGTGGGGGGAGGGGGGTGGCTCACAACAGTTTTGACTACGACATCAAAGCCTCTTGCGACGTCCCTGCACCTATCATGTGTTCGCAACATTTTTGTGTTATACGGTTTTTTTAGTATGCACTGCTTCTCTGGAGTTACCTTTATGCCACTGTAAATAACCCAGCTCAATTTGTAACAATTACAGACGGTTCAGACTTATAAGATCGCAATGTAATTTATTCGGTCTCTATAAATGCCCGATAACAGCTTGCATAATGAGCTCACATCCTCAATAAGAAAACACCAAATAAATATCAAACTCAACCTCGAACTAAGTCAATTACAAGTATCTTTAGGAAGTATCAGATCCATATGTTTACGAAACAAGAATAGTAACTAATTAACAGTTACAGACTCCTCGAGAAACCGTGAGATTTTATCATACAAAGCCCCAGGAACTTCTTTATGGTTTATGCTACATCTCATTAAAACCAGATTTCTTACTCTTGCTAGAGATTATATCGTGATTTAAATTCGAAAATCTGCAATTTATGAGACGATAATGTATGATTATAAAATGCATACAAAGGATTTATTGTCATATAAAACGTGTTTTACGAGGTGCATTATCAAATACTCCTAAGTACTTATATGGAACCAGATGGATAAGGTAGTTAAGACACTTTAGAGAGAATTCGTTATAAATAATAAGACTCAATTATACCAAAAGTTTGTAGTAACTCTAATTTGATATATGAAGCCTTAAATGCAATTACTGCAGCTCTTTAATGGGATTAATGACCATACTAGGACTAACACTAATAGCTTAAACCCTGATAAATGTCGAAATGCAATCAGACTAATCAACTAATTTAGTTATTCGGTAAACTTTTATGATCCTACCTTAATTAACCGCTGCGGATGTTGCAAATTCTTTTCGGCTTCCTTACCTGAAAAAAGAAACACAAATTCATTAAAATTATAAAATATTTCTTATATTATAATGAAGATGCACTATTAATATTAATGCCGTTTGTAAAGCTTAGAGTAGTTGTACTAGGTTAATTCTCGCTCACCCATTAGGCGGCTAGCTTTGACCAATTTTTGAAAGAAACGTACGATTTCATTAAAAGGTACAAAATGATCAATTTGATTCAAAGAAATTTGTATCAAACTTCTGTTGACTTCCATCACAGCGCATAATTTTAATAAAGCAAAGTGTTGCTCGTGTACGACCATAAAATTTAAACGATACAAAAATTCAGAAGTGTAAGTTTAGGACGCGAGTTATGGTATCGCCACATTAGGCTCTGGGGCACCGACAGCGAGGAACAGCCAGGGCAAATGCCCCGGGACCCAGACGGAGTCACGCACGGCTCCCTTTAGGACCCGAGTTAATTGCTATATCTCATTGGAAAATTTAATAAAAGAACTAAAAAAGTTAGTCAATAAGTGTTCCGTTTATAGTGTAAATAATTTATAACTACATTTTATTTTCTATTGAGTTTGTTAATTATTTACGTCCGCCTCAGGATATTTAAATTTGTTAGTAAAATTTCCATGGTTTACTGGAAGCACGCGCAAACATGTGCCGCGAGTGATAAACGACTATTCCGCATGTGCAAGAACCCAGTGTCTTACCTAGAAAATCCACGAAGCTCAGCAGTAGAGAATAGAATCGTCGTTCGAACGGGCCGCATCGCTTTTACACACACGCTCTACATAGAGCAATTTATTTACATGAACCGCTTGTCTTTTAGAACACCGCTATCGTTATAAATGTGCTTCGCTACACCCGCCAAAGAGAAGAGTAGTATTTGTTACATCGTTTTTTTCGTCGGCACGGATGCATAATTAACAAGGTGAGTGCTTTAAAGTAAACGCTTTGATTTGTTGAAAAAACATTAATTATTTGTTGTTTGTTTAACTATCACTTTTAAATTTTATACAGTCTACATATCTCTATCAATTAGCTATTTGAAAATTAACGTAATATTTTACATTTGGTAAGCTTTTCACCGGATTTGAGTAAACAACAAACTCAGATAATTAATTATTCCGCTCGTTAAAGCATTGATTAATTAGCATAATTTGTATCGTTGAGTTGTTTACGAGCATTTCTTATCTGCTGTGCAATAGGCATTCGTGTTTGTTATCGCCGCTATGCTATTAAAAATTGTCAAGATTTCGTTCTTATCTCATCCGCGTTTGTATTCAATTTATATTTAACTATGGCTGAAAAGTTAAAACGTAATTGTTTTCTACGGAACATCGCCATCAATTCGCTAGAAGAAATGTTTGAAATTGCTCAAGAATGTACAGTTGAAACCGCTTTTTTAGATTTATTTCGCGCTCAGTATGAATCTTTGGAAACCGTTAAAGAAAATTTCATCACACATAATTGGATAGTAGGGGCAATTTCTTCCGCCAGTGACGCTGATGAAAAATTTGAATTGGAAGACGTTGTACGTAAACGTTTTGATAATAACTACTTTCAAATAAAAGCGCTCTATTTCAAGCTGTTTACTAGCCAATCTTTGCCTCGGGCCGATGTGTCATCGCCGATAAATACTTTAAAGTCAAAAGTATCCCCCCCCCGCTGTCGCTGCCTACGTTTGATAAGGAAAGTTGTCTGTTTGAAAGTTTTATCGATCGTTTTGATAGTTTAGTTCATCTTAATAACGATTTGTTGGACGTAGATAAATTTTCGTATCTACAATCAGAACTAAGAGTTCCGCACTCCTAACCATTAAAAACTTTGACCTCACAGAAGCCAATTACGCTCTTGCATACACAAAACTTTGTGAAAAATATCGTATTATCCGTCACATTACCTCAGCTCTATGGAACAATAGTGATAAATTTCCCAAATTAAACTCCGATAACCCCATCAGTTTGCAAAAATTAGTTGATAATTTACAAGCGCTTAAAAAATTTGATTTACCCATAGAGCAGCAGGATTTTATTCTTGTACAAATGATCATAAATCGCTTGGATGAACACACTACTCGTAGTTTTGAATTGCATCAAGATCCGACCGCTATCCCATCTTATAAAAAGTTAATTGTTTATCTGGAAAATACGTGTAAATCCTTATCGAATTTGTCGTTAAATCTTAAAACTGATTTAATCAAAGTTATTCATTCCAGCAACCCGTCTAAAGCTCGATCCGCCGTTTCCATGTTAGTGCAGACAAAATCTAGTGTTAATAAATGTCCGCTTTGCAACCAAGATCACAATCTTTATCGCTGTAACGATTTCGTTAAACTTTCGTCGCAAGATCGCTACAACTTTGCAAAAAACCAACATCTTTGTACTTAATTGCCTTAGTAATTCTCACATTTTAAATAAATGCCAGTCTATTTTTTCATGCCGCCAATGCAATCAACGTCATCATTCGTTATTGCACTTCGATCGCGTTTTGTCTAAACCCGCTTTCGCTGCTAGTAACCAGGCTCGCTTGAGTCCGGACACTGCCGCCTCTAGGTAATCACCTCGCACTATTCCCGCTATTCAAGACCGCTACAAGTCTTCCGTTCCTCGTGCCTCTGAGGAATCATCGACTTCGTTTAGCTGTAGTGGTCCATCGACTTCGAATGTCGTTTTATTTAATTCTTTAGCTAAACCTTCAGTTGTTTTACTTTCCACCGTTCAAGTAGAAATTGCTGATATATCTGGTTCTTTCCCAAAATTTTGCGGTTTACTCGATTCGGGCAGCATGATTTCGTTTATTTCGCAAAGTAGTGTGAAACGTTTAAGTTTTCGTACTATTCGTACTACTCCACATTCTCTTACCCTTAGTGGTTTAGGCTCCATACGCACTGCTGCTCAGCATAAAACTATCGCCGTTTCGCTCAAACCAATAGGTGTTTCTTCACCGATTATTAATTTTCAAGCTGCAGTACTCCCCCTCCCCCCCCCGGCGGCTCCGTGGCGTAGTGGTATGTGTGTGACTACTTCGCCCAAGGTCCCGGGTTCGAATCCCGACACGGCCCGCTTGAAAAATGTTAGGCGAGCATTTTTCACAAAAATACACCCTCGTTCGGATGAGAGGTAAAATGGAGGTCCCGTGTGTGAGTGTTGTCACGCACGTTAAAGATCCCTACCTTGCTTGGAACAGCAAGGATTCGGCAAAATTTTAAATTTTCCAGGTAAAAAAAAACTCGCTTCCTGGCCAATGTAGTACCTTCGGGTGGAGCATTGGAAAATCAAATGTAATGTAGTACTTCCCAAAATTTGTGAAAATTTACCTACTTCTAATATTTCTTTACAACATTTCAATCATCTGGCTAACCTCAAGCTAGCTGATCCGCGTTTTGCTCAATCTGGACCCATTGATTAGACGGTAGCATCCAGGGTGATAGCGATCAACCTGTTGCTATTAATACCATTTTCGGATATGTTTTAATGGGAAACATACCTTCCTCGCCCGTTTCTGAAATAACTAGCTTGTTTTGTATGACAGATTCTACTTCCCCCCCTGGAAGATATTTTCGCTAAATTCTGGGATGTCGAAGCTGTCCCCGCCGCTCAACCTTTCACGCCTGAAGAAACTCTTGTTGAAAAACATTTTGTCGATACGTTTCGCCGCAATGAACAAGGTCGCTATGTCGTTTCATTCCCGTTTAGAGATCAAGAACCATTTTTTCCAGGTAGTCGTGATCTTGCCTTACAACGATTTGTTGTTTTAGAAAATCGTCTACTCAAGCAACCTCGTGTTTACGAACAATACGTTTCGTTCATGCGTGAATATATTGATTCTCAACATATGCAATCTGTTGTTATTGGGTCTCATTCGGATTTTTCTTATTACATCCCGCATCATTGCGTTGTGAAACCCGAAAGCGTAAGTACGAAACTACGAATTGTTTTCAACGCTTCCGCTAAAACTCTGTCTCAATCGTCCTTAAACGATCACTTGTATGTTGAGCCGAAGTTGCAACCCGATATTACAGCAATTTTGTTATAATTTCGTTTCCATCCTTATGTTGTCACTGCCGATATTCGTCAGATGTACAGACAAATTTTTGTAAATCCCGCTCAGTGTGACTATCAACGAATTGTTTGGCGCTTCTCCCCTGAGGAGCCCATTCAGGATATTAAATTAAATACCGTTACGTATGGAATCAATTGTGATCCCTTTCTTGCCATACGAACGCTTCAGCAGTTGGCCGTGGACGAAGGGAATTCTTATCCGTTAGCCGCTTTCGTACTTCGCCACCATACTTATATTGATGACATCGCTACTGGTGGACATTCTATTGCATCAAAACTCGCTCTACGTAATCAACTAATTGCTCTTTTAAAACTTGGTGGTTTCGAACTTCAAAAATTGTCAAGTAATGATTCCAAATTGTTGAAAGATCTTTCCGCTACGCAGAAATTCGCGCAATCCCGCTCCTTTGAGGATCCTGACACTCAACCCCTAAAGGTTCTAGGTCTTCAATGGAATCCCACTACAGATAACTTTTGTTTTCTAGTTCAGCCAGTAAGTACCTGCTGTACCAAGCGCAACCTACTTTCTAACTTAGCCCGTATTTTCGAACCCATGGGACTTTTATCCCCTCTCACTTTTCTGGTAAAACACTTAATTCAACGTTTATAGTCGTTAAAATTAGATTGGGATGCTCCCCCACCCCCTGACCTCCATGCGTTTGTGGGAGAGATACTTGCATGAGTTACCGCTTCTTTCGGATTCCGCCTTACTCCGCTTGCTTATCCCGCCGCAGTTTACTACGTGCGAAGTTCACTGCTTTGCTGACGCTTCCAAACGTGGTTACTGTGTTGTTGTTTATTTTTGCTTTGTTAGACCTTCCGCCATTGAGGTTCGCTTAGTGTGCGCTAAGTCTAAGGTCGCACCCCTTCGTACAATCTCTTTACCCCATCTCGAATTGTTGGCCGCCACACTGTCATCCAAATTATTAATCTTTGTCCTCAAAACTTTTGATTCGAACCTTACTTTTCATAAAATTTACTGTTGGTCTGACTCTGACCGTAAAATTTTCCGCTTTGTTACCTAGCAAAAGTCGATTCACTGATCTGTATGTTACTTACGTTCATTTAAAACACTTCCACGCGGGTGTTCAAATGGTCAATTTTCTCGTTAGTCAGCACTTCTGGATTATTTCTGGAAGGCAATCTATCCGTCGTATTTTGAGTCACTGTCTAACGTGCTGTAAGACCAATCCTGTCGCATTGCAACCTCCCATGGGCAACCTGCCTTCATGTCGAACTCATGTCAAACCCTTTTTATGTTCGGACGTCGACTTCGCTGGTTCCTTTTCTATTATTGGGTCAAAACTCTGCCATTTGCCCTCAATGTAGAAAAATGAATTCTACTTTTTTTTTCTTTTGTTTTTGTAGATACCTTTTTTTTTGCTTTTTTCGCTTGGTCATTCCGCCCACGGCCTTAAAATTATTTTTTTTCTTTCTTTAAAATGCCTTGCATTTTGGTGGGCGGTATGTTTTGTTTATAGTGTAAATAATTTATAGCTACATTTTATATTCTATTGAGTTTGTTAATTATTTACGTCCGCCACGGGATATTTAAATTTGTTAGTAAAATTTCCATGGTTTACTGGAAGTACGCGCAAACATGTACCGCGAGTGCAAGAACCCAGTGTATTGAGTGGAAAATCCACGAAGCTCAGCAGTAGAAAATCGATTCGTCGTTCGAACGTGCCGCATCGCTTTTACACACACGCTCTACAGAGAGCAATTTATTTACATGAACCGCTTGTCTTTTAGAACACTGCTATCGTTATAAATGTGCTTCGCTACACCCGCCAAAGAGAAGAGTAATATTTGTTTCATCTTTTTTTCGTCGGCACGGATGCATAATTAACAAGGTGAGTGCTTTAAAGTAAACGCTTTGATTTGTTGAAAAAACATTAATTTTTTGTTGTTTGTTTAACTATCACTTTTAAATTTTATTCAGACCACATCTCTCTACCAATTACCTATTCGAAATTTACCGTAATATTTTACAATAAGTTCTTTAAGTTGCGATAACTTATGTTTGAATGTAGTTGTTAATTTTGTTATAAAACCAATATCAATATTCTTTAACAACTATATAACAAGTAAACTCTTTTCAAAGTTTTGTAAATTTAGGTGGCTATACCATCAGCGCCGGATAAACGGACGGGCAAGCCGGGCAACTGCCCTGGACGCCAAATTTTGAGGCGATATAAAAATAAAATATTTTTTCATTCATAATTTTTTTAGATTTTATAAATTAAAATTGATCATTTTTCATGAGACATCGATTTTTTTAGCAAGCAATAAATTGTTTTTTCTTTAATAATATTAAATAAAGGCCACAACGCTAATTATTTTATTATTGTCTACAGATAATCGATAACCTATATTTAACATGTGGTTATAAAATAGTTAAAGACGTGTTCGCAATGCCAAAAAGATGACGCAATATGTTCCACAACAGACAAAATAACAAATTACTCCACCTGACCCTACATACAAATAAAAACAAAATTATGAATAGTCAAAGTGATACTGGCGCCTGTCATACGCCTTAATGTCTAAATAATTTTGTCTTTCTGTAAACTTTGCATTAACAATACTTGCCGTGCTTTAAAGTAAAATATAAAAAAAGTTTTGTTACGTATTCATTGTGGAATTAATTAATTGTTATTATTTTTATATTACATAAAAATCGGTAAGTAGGTATCCACATAATAAATAATATAAATTAATAATTAAATTTATGGTAAGAAATCATAATATTAATATAATTTCAGACTAAAAGGGCTATTATAATGCATCCAAAAAATTATCAGGGTATCAAAATCGTAAAAGAAAACAACAACGAGAAGAAGAGTCAAAAAAAGCAAAACAAAATACTGGATTCTATAAACCAGAAGAAACCCAGACACAATTAATTAAAACAAATTCTCAATTACAACTGAGTCTGGATTCCGGCGCGACTTCTGCATCTAGTTTCGAAGAAATACCTCAAATCTAAACAACCAGCAACCGAAAACAAATCTGGAACTGACTACCGTTAGCGAACAAAATTTTAACGAAAATTTTAAATATAATGATCCGGGTACTTGGCCACTTGAACTAAATTCTACATATAGAGATTATATCCTTGCATTTGATTTTTCGATAACAAAAGAAATTGATTCTAAATTCACGTATCCGCGAGATTCGGATAATCATAATTTTAATATAACAATGTATTATAGGAGGATTTCAAATAGCCACTCATTATATGAGATAATAAAACAATTAATGAATGATTTTTAATTGAACTTAGATGATTGTAGAGACCAAGGATATGACAACGACTCTAACATGAAGGAACAAACTAAAAGTGTTCAAGCTCGTATTTGTAAAGAATATCTTCGTGCTGTTTTTATGCCATGTGGATGCCACTCCCTCGATAATCATTGGGGATGCAGCTATATCTTGCACACAATCAACATACATTTTTGGTATTGTACAACGTTTATACACACTTTTTTTTGCATCCGTAGGGCGATGGAAAATTTTAACCCACAATGTGCCTTTATCTTTAAAACGTTTATGCGAAACTCGCTAGGAAAGTCGAATCGATTGTATCAAACCTTCGAAATTCCAAATAGCTGAAATACAGAATGCACTTTTATAAGTACACGAAAATTCTAAAGATGTTGGTGCACAACACGAAGCATTTACGTTATCAAAACAAATATGTAAATATTCATTTCTAGTATTAATAGTTATTTAGCATGATCTGTTGTCCCACGTATACATTGTTAGTAAAGTCTTACAGGCCAATTCAATAAATTTAAATAATGCTGTTAATTATTACAATCTTGTTCTATATATCTTGAAAATCATCGTTCTAATAGTTTTGAAAAAATTTCTGTTAGACGCGAGTAGGTACTGAACCGATCTTTATACAAAAACGCATCCGCCGTATAAAGAGACAGCATGATTATGAAGCTATTAATGATGTTGTTGATGCGAAAGGACATTTTAAAATAAATGTATTTAACATATTAGTAGATAAAATTAAGTCTTCTTTGGTAGAACGTTTTGAACAAACCAATGATTTTTTGAATAATTGGGGATTTTAGTGCCATTTAAAAAAGCATCTAAATAATGATGAATTACGCAACTGTTGCATGAATTTACATTTGCTTTTAAAAGATCAACAAAAATCTGATGTTGATGGTACTGATTTGATGAATGAAATGATATCTTTCAAAAACCTAATTCCTGAAAATGTTAACAGTCCTTTATAAAAATTAACGACCTATATACAATTATGCCAAATTTGTGGACAACTTTAAGAATATTGCTAACAATTTCCGTAACCGTTGCAGCTTACGAACGTAGTTTCAGTAAATTGAAACTTATTAAAACATATTTAAGATCAACGATGACACATGAAAGATTAAATAGCTTGGCAATTTTGTTAATAGAAAATGAAGTTGCAAAAAATATAAATATGACCAAAAACATAAAAACGTTTGCAGATTTAAAACTAGAAAAAAATATTATTGAACTATTATTATGAAACATATTTACTCTATTTGTCAATTGTCAGTTTCCCGTTTCTTGTCGCGCAACTACACCACGCTGATAGGGAATACTCCATTGATAGACACAAAAAGAAAACAAGATATATACCTGCACATGTCGGGATACTTAGCTTGTACGCCATCGGAAGTGAATCAGCACAGCATCGCCACGGTAGTTGAGATCCATCTACCCTGCACCATAACGGCACCAGCGATCTACAGCTAAAAGCAGTTGGTCTGTGTCAAAGAACAGTCGGGGCTACATAAAAACCAATTTGGCCCAAGCTAAGAGCTACAAAGAGAATTTTATTAGGATGGGTAAGCGCGGAAGCACTTACCGATGCACCCAAGATACCCCCTGCTTGTCGAACAAAAAAACGTGCATCGGTCTTGAAGTACTAGGACGAGTAATGTTGAAAAATACCTCAACGCACAAGCTGCAGAATTAAAATTAAAATTCGTTTTATAACAAGAATTCGAGCTTTAATACTCGCGTTATCAAATGTGATTAGAAACTCGAAACACGCTTATAAAATAATAGTATGATCTATTATTTCGACGGATCTTTCGGTCGTAACAGTATAAGAATTTAATTGTACGCTAAAGTAATATCTACCCAGCCAGCCAGCGGACAACGAAAACAAGGTACCGACTATTTAAATTATAGAGTAAACTTCCCATTTTAAAAGCTAGTTTATTATAACATTAACAATTTGTTTGACAATTATAATATCAAGTTATGAGTAAATACAAACAAGATGTATACATGTATACATTAACTTTACTATTTAAAGGAAAGCAGTATTTATTTTTGTAGTAGTTCTTTTTGACACTTTTATTTCAAATTTAAGCGACACTGTATTCAGTACTTATACTTATTATGACGACAGAATAAAATATTCCTTTCCAGACCTCTAAGGCAAAATCACAGAAAAAGCTAGCTGCACTCTTCATTTCTTTTAACATAATTATTAATAATTCATAGTATTTGAAAAACTTAAAAGCTTGGCGGCCTAATTAATGTCTGGCAGAAAAGTGACCTAACTTGATATATGTTGTTTTTGTTATGATATAGAAAAATGGAGCCTCACAAAGATTTCATTTGAATTTTTTTTTCATTTAATAATTTGACGGTACAACGAAAAATTTCGCATGCACCTCGGTTTATACAGTGCAGTTTTGATTTCAAATATTTGCAAACAAGGAGTTTTCGGTCTCAGTTTACAAACTGTATTCTCGTCGATAAAAGTACAATAACAAACCTTGGAAAGAGATACATAAATAACTATTGTTATAACGCGTTCTGAAAAATTTATATTGCAAGATCTTAAAAGAAAATATATACGTCCAAATTATAAAAATTTATATTCCGACTAGCTACTAAACTAGAGTAAACGATACAAATGTAGCTTGAGCCTAAAACATGCTAAATTTATAATTTTGCTTATGCTTTTTCATAGTTCAGACTGCAACTGTCATTTGACAGTGGAGTAAAATATAGATGTTTGGGCAACACAACGACAAGTAGCATTGTCTACCTCGCTGATCATTGTTGTATATTTTCCTGTATACTGCACCATAGATCCGATCTAGCTGTTACGGTAAAAGTACCCTCTCTTCTAGTAATTAAAACCAAGAACAATTTTTTCAAGTAATATTTTAACCTCATAAGTTTTTTAAAAACTATTTACAATGCTTGCAGCAATTATGGACATTGGGACTAAATATATTAAAGTTACTTTAATTTATTCTAATGTATCACTCTAAAAATATTTTAAACATAAAAGCATATAAAAAGTGGCTAAACTTTTTGAATTTACTTAATAGGTAGCCATATTTTATATTTGTAGTAATCTGTAAGTACACGATTGAAAGATCTATAAGTTTATAGGTTAAGTTTTAAATAATATTGTTCTCAGTCTGTCTCTAATTCTGATGTAAATGTAAATGAAAATTGAATTGTCATCGATGGAACTATTATGTACATATTTGTAAGCTTGCTTTTTCAAACTTTACACATTTGTCGCTGCTTTCCTTTAAATAGTAAAGTTAATGTATACATGTATACATCTTGTTTGTATTTACTCATAACTTTCCATTTTAAAGTAAATAGATTTAAGTTGAAAATTATTAGAAAGCGTACTTATTGTAGGAAGGTCTAATATACCGGGTGTTGTTGGAGGATTTGAGCAGAATCTACATAAATGAATAATGAAATACCAAAAAGGGGTAAGTTTTAACTGACCATCGTAAAGTAAACGTAACAAGTTTCTCCGGTTAAATTTACAGTTCTCGAAATATAACCTTTGATTACTTCGTACTATTTCAATCTTGTTCATTAATTTTCTTTCTTTTATTTTTACAGTTCCAATAGCAATCTTGAAATGAATTACAAACATAAAAGTGGATTTCAAAAACGAGTAGATAGTGCCAAAAAGGGTAAACACGTCTTTTAGGCCTTATTAAATTCGGAGGCAAACAATCAGAAAATGATGTTAGTATAGAAAATGACACGCCATCACAATCATTATTCATGATGTGTTCACAGAATCCCGACCAATCTGTGGTCCAATATGATACCCTGAATTTTGACCAAACCAATGAAACTGAGAAAGGTGATGAATAGATTACATTAGATGAAAACAATAAGATCAATGACAAATCTTTCAATGACCTTTACCTACACCATGTTACGTACACTTCAAATAGTACGATAGAAAAGCAGCCAGGAATTACAAAGACAAACAACATTGATCTTGGTGAGCTCAGCTCACTTCATCTCACCTCGGGACAAATAGAGCACATTATACGTTAGCGTCGCGATTCATTTCCGTCGAATTTCTCAAATGATTCTGCAGCCCACAATTTTCCAACGATGATTTTATGTACTAATCTAAAAAATGGAGAGAGAGTCGAGCCTTACCTACACAATGTTACGCACACTCCAGATAGTACGATAGAAAAGCAGCCAGGAATTACGAAGACAAACATTGATCTTGGTGAGCTCAGCTCACTTCATCTCACCTCGGGACAAAACATAGAGCACATTATACGTCAGGGTCACGATTCATATCAGTCGAATTTCCCAAATGATTCTGCAAGCCACAACTTTCCAACGATAATTTTATGTACTAATCTAAAAAATGGAGAGAGTCGAGCGTTACCTACACAATGTTACGCATACTATAGATAGTACGATAGAAAAGCAGCCTGGAATTATGAAGACATACAACATCGATCTTGGTGAGCTCAGCTCACTTCATCTCACCTCGTGACAAATAGAGCACATTACACGTCAGCGTCGCGATTCATTTCCGTCGAATTTCCCAAATGATTCTGCAGGCCACGATTTTCCAACGATGATTTTATGTAGGTACTAATCTAAAAAATGGATAGAGAATCGAAAGAAACTGGCTTATTTAGAGTAAATCCTTTAAAATGTTTTATTTTGCTTTCGATACCGAGTTTTTAGTGATAGTACCGAGACTAAGAGATCGGCTATATTTTGAATTTCCGGCTACAGCGTAAATAAAAAATTGGAGAAAATTATATGATAAGGTTTCTGAACATGAAAATAGTGCACACCACAAATCGTGTTACGATGAGTGGCGTTAATATGAACTTAGACTGTGTGAAAATACCAAGTGTAGATTTTCTTCTACTTAATCGTATCGAAACTGAAGCTAATCGATGGAAACAAATTATTCCTAGAATTTTGGATGTTGAATTGTTTCTTGGAGAACTGAGACTTCTATTTAGAGGTTCTAGCGTACCCATTAGAGATGCAAGAAGCGGAAATTTCCTAGCAATTTTGGAGCTAATTAGTCGATATGACCCAATTTTAGAACGCCACCTTCAGAGAATCAAAGAATCTCAGGACCTACATAAAAAGCTTCATTCACTACTTGTCTCCAGAACCACAAAATGAATTTATTGAATGCCGTGCAAGCCTAGTTATCAAAATGATTCTTAAGAAGAGAGAAACTGTAAAATACTACGCTCATCGTCAATGCTACTCCAGATACAGCGCACATGAAGCAAACAGTTTTAGTTTTGCGTTACGTGCTATTTAATAGTACATCCAAAGTTTTGGAAGCAAATAACGCTTTTTGGAGTTCGGCGACTGTAATAGTAAAACGGGCAAAGCTATTGTAGAGATTATAAAAAATGTCTTGAACAAGTACGGCATCCCTCTTGCGAAATGTCGTGGCCAAGGTTACGACAACGGCAATTCGTTGATCTGCTAGACTTGACCGTGTAAAGCCATTTGCCCCACATATTCCAGGCCTACGATCAGTTATCCAAGAAGTGTATTTATTAAATTTGTAAGCAAAAACTTGTGTCGAGCCGTCTTGTTAACCGCTCTAAGTTGATATTTAATTTCCCTTATTATTTATATCTTAGTCACCTACGCCAGTTACATATCCCCCAAATTAGGATATATATGTAATCAAACAGAATTATTAAAGAATTATTGAAGGATATAATAAATGGTTAATGAGAGTTCAACCAGCCAGACATGCGAACGGATGTGAATACATTGTATTCCAGACGTAACTTTGACACTGCAGGTGCAGGTCACAATAGACTGTAAGAAACTTATTGTTAGAATTAAGATGGTTACTTTGTATTGTATAAATAAATAAAGAAAATAGCAGGCATGAGCTCTGCAGTTCCCACAAGCAATATGAGAGACAGGGATAGCATAAATACCCTTGAGAGCCCAAGATGGCCAGTCGGTCTAGAGCTTTACAACTTTAACATTGTTGGTTGTTCAAGCTACTCAATTTAGTTTAATTAATTTAATTAGTAAAAAATAACTTTGATTGTTAAACGTTATTGAACTAACGCAACCACTTGTCAAATTCCATATTAATTTCTGTTTGATAAAAATTTGTTAGAAGAGTTTTGGGAAGAAACCTTTTTAAAACGCCGCTCCAAGAAATCCGAAATCTAACTGGCGCAGTCGATAGTATTCCAGAAGGGCACTAGCGAATCCAAAATCAAGGAAACTGGTGGTCTTGAATCTTTATTCTTCATCTGGAAGAACATACAAAAATTTGGACAAGGTACAAAATCGACCCAGCCCGAGGAAGGAAAACGGATGGAACTGGCAAAGAAAATTCATTCATTCTAACCATTTTCAATTATTGATATTAGCTAGTAAAGCAACGAAAGGATTTATATATGCATTTTTGCATAATTATTATTACATTTCAGCGCAACTTATTAACGAAAGAAATCTACTCAGCAAACTCATTTTTAACAAAGGAATTTATATTGACGCATTTATGCACGAGTATTACAATTTATTACCATTTAGATAATTTAAATTATTTAAATCCTCACTTCAGTTTTAGTTTATAACTTATATGTAACGATTAATTAATTTCGAAGTCAGATTTGTATGAAACGCGTAATTATTCGCGTTTAAACCCAATATAGTGCCTTCGGGTGGCGCACTGGGGACGCGGCCGCAAGTGTAGTGGTCCTTACTCAAATTATACGGCAATACTATTAAAGGCCCTGGACATCTTGGCACCAGCTCCAGAGCGGTAGTGCTATTCAACATATACCATTCCTGTGACCTGCCTAGGTCCGCAGCATCATTCCTTACGTCACTTTCGACGCCACCTTCTTTAACAACCTCCACGAATCACCGGGTTCAGGTGGTTCCTCAATTACCTTCGGGTCATTCGAGCTGTCAGCACACTGCACGATTCTCTATGCCATTATCAACGGAAGCTTCTTCGGCAACCTCTACGAATCGACGAATCCAGGTGATTCTTGGATCACTACCAGTTCGGCAGTGCTGTCCGGCAAACCGCTAGTAATTGTATGACACCGTCCGCGACACTCTTCACGGCACCATCCACAGCAGTTTCCACATTCCGCGGTAATATTGTGTTCCGCTAACACTGTACGTTTATTGCTTTTCCTAGTTTTACGTTTATTGAACCATATACGTTGTATGTATTGTATTTTTACGTATGTTTATCTGTGTTTCATATGTTTTATAACTTGTATATAACTGTATATATTTTCTGTTCTTTGCTCAAAATCTCATTGTAAATACAAACATGATACCGTCAGAAAATGTTTGTTTATCAGATTCCATATAACAAACTATAGGTCCTTCACCTACCAGTGCATGCGGGAATTTACCTGCGTACTTACACAAATTAATGATGAGAAATAATGCTTTTAATTTCGGATTAAAATTCAGATTCTTAATTATTAGAGTAAAGCTTCTAACGTCAAAAAAATGGAAGCAATTGGTTTATATTTACAAGTAGCGTCAATCGTTCTACAGTGTGGTGTGGGTTTGACGGCTTTAAAAACCTCAGCCGTCTAGATAAATGTCTAAAAGGAACCGCGCGTAAAAAGGTCAAGGAATTTTTTCATGAGCCACGTTGCGTGGTAGAAATTATCGCCAACTTAAAGTTGTTGTTTTTTAGGCCAGAACAAGTTTTAGACAGACTCGCCTATTAAAGCAAATAAACTCTAAACGTTGATCAACTTTGCAGTAGCTGTGCATAATTTATGTGCAAACGATATGAGTCATTACGCTAAAATCTTATAGTCATGCTGGAATTAGTAAAAAGCTTCTTGCTCAATACCCATTCTTACAATTAGTGATTTCAGAATAAAAACGAAACTGGAACTCTCCATCTCGCATGACATTTGTAACGTTTTTATGTTACGTTAAATAGAAGCAGGATCCAAAAAGGAAAATGAATTCCAACGAGCAAAGTAATATTGATTAATCCTATATAATTCTGATTCCATGAATAGTTGAGTTCATAAAACATGACATTTCAATAAATGTTTAGTTCTATTAAAGGAAATTCAGGTCATTTACTTAAAAACCATAAAAGCTAAGTGATATTTTTGTATAATACATATTGGATAGTAATTCTGGTATAGATCTAAGTTCTATTCCAAAATGTATCGTATAGAATCAAAATGGCATGACCCGCTATGGAAATTTACTGCCAGAATATTTTGTTTACCCTTTTATAGTATTGAAATAATTTATAGAATTATTTTAACATCACAAAAGGGTAAACATTATAATTAACGGCAAATTTTCATAGCGGGGACAAAACACACAAACACCCAAAGCAAAACACACAACACATCTTGGACCAAGCGTGAGTTCTATAGTTGCCGGCTGCCAATGGCCAGAGCACGTGCAGTAGTGCTCAACTTTCGGTACCGGATTTCCGGCTGCTAATGGTCTAGGACTAAGAGGAGGGCATACTCAATATCAACACAAATACACATACACACACACACACACACACACACACACACACACTAAGACACAATGTCCAAACACCAAAAACGAAATACACAACACACAAACACACACGCACGCACGCACTCACACACATGTTAGGTATAACGGATGAAACGAGTCAACTTAAATGTTAGATAACAAATTAACCAGGCTGTTAAAAAAATAAATAAGTAACTAAATTTTTTGAATTTTTTTCCATTTTCTTATATTATTTCTACAGGAACCCACGCTTGCGCCACCTTAGTTAGCCGGTGCTCCCTCAATTTGTTATAGGACTCCGATTCCTTTCGGACAAATTCAAATTTAGTAATCTAACGCTTCATTCACTCGAAACAAATTCCTACAGTGGCTACATCTGTCAATTCCAGAGCATGCACAGAAACGTAAGTCCTTGCAAGCTTGTGGCAGCTTCAAGAGTTTTGACGTCATAAACGTTGGACACTAGTGAAAGAGCGAAGATTGTGTTGAATTCGCCGACGGAAACATAGATCTCCGTGTAAAACAAATTGAAGTGCACAAAACGCTTTGCAAGGATCAAAACCCGTTACTGCTAGTATGGCCAGCTCAGAAATCACACCAAGACAATCTTCTAAGTTGAGTATAGACGTAAATGACATCAGCCATTCTGTGGGTATTCGGTTCCATTTTTTCCGAGATGTTACGTGCTAAATCCCTCCTCAACTTGTTTTTATAAATAATTAATAAGATAAGGTATTACACAATAGATTTTTGTAAAATGGATTTCGGTAGTTCACTTTGGTATTTTAGTGGCAACTTTTTTAATCTCATGAGAACTTTCGTATGCGTACTTTCCACAGCATTCGTGAGGTCGTGCGACGTTTTTCAAACCAAAAGTAACGGATGTGAAAAAAGGAGACTACCGTTTGTACGTAATCGCAATGCATTATTTGGGTGGCAGTGCCTTGGGACAATATCTGCAGCTGGTGTATCTGGTGTATCTGGGGTATCTGGTGTATCTGGTGTATCTGGTGTATCTGGTGTATCTGGTTATCTGATGTATGTGGTGTATCTGGTGTATCTGGTGTATCTATGCATTTTCTGATTAACTTATAACGCCATGGTGTCATTTAAGCAAACGTTAAGTAATAAAGATCAGATTAATAATTTCAGTTTGTTAAATGAGCTTTTAGCATGAAAGCAGTCTATAAATTTATAAAAGCTTTGGTAGTGTACAATTAATAACCTGGCTATTTCGATATGATATTAAATTAGGGTAAAAAATTGAAATATTAAAGCACGTAGTGCATTTTTGTACAAACAGTAATAAAGATCGGGACTTTACACTTTTCGTATTAAATTTAGAGAAATACAGATAGACACTGTGTAAATAATCGGCATAGGAAAGTGTATTTGTATACATTCACGCGGGTTAAAAACAAATTATTATATCATGAAATTGGACCAGCACACCCTACAACCTCAATAGTCATAAAACATTAATGCGTTACACATAAAATAAATCAAGAGCTCAAACAAATTTATCGAAACTGAAACCATGCTAGATTATCTCAATTTTCATAAATTACAGTTATAAAAGTTGTGTTGCGAATGTAAACAAATGACCGGTCACACAAAGAGAACAACATTTACCACGATCTTAGGACAGCTTTAGACGCACCATCTGTGAGAACGAAAACATGGGGTAATAACCCCGTCAAATGGTAATTTATAAAAACCCCTGATATTAAAAGAGGAAAGCTTTTATTCAATCAATCCATCTATCATATTCAGTTATTCTGCATCAGAGCAGAACTTCCAAGTCGACACCCAGCCATCGCCGTGCGGATTAGGTATTAAAGTTACGGTATTAAAAATTACGAAGTTGTTAGTAAACAACTGTCCAAACGCGAGTAAGATCACAGAGCTTAAAAACACCGTTAATTGTGAAAGTGGCTTATGTTGGGAGCTTTCATTCAACCTGGAGTAAGAATACTTAATCTATCTGCAACCATTTCTTATTAGAAGGTCGTCAGAGCTTTTTAGGAAATGAACAAACAAAATTGTAAGTTTATTGAATTTTTGCTTTCCATTTTATAAACACTAAAAGCTGTATTTAATCGAATAATTGTTATTAGAATGTGTAAAACCTATTATTATGAAGAGCGATTACGTTGGTGCACGTTTATTTTAAAGCGGATGGCAAAAACATAATATTTCACACATAAAAAGTCATAGTTGTAAAGACAATATAGTAATTAGAAATTCAACTGTTTGACTGTTTTTCATTGATAGATTAAGTTGTTCTCTTTTTTTGTTTACACGCACATTTGACCAAACTAGGAGTAAATCGTAGTAATATTTTCTATTGTCTGTGATTTCATGTTTGATAATATAGGCCAAAAAGCGGCATTCTTATTTGTGTTCATAGTAGATTAGTAGAAGATGGAGAGGTTGTAAGTAAGGCTCTATCGACCTCCAGCTGCAGTAGAAACAACTAAAATTTCTTTCAGAGCACACATCTTCCGGGCAAGCACTATTCAGATGAGTTAACGTTCAAATACGTTATTAGTATATTTTTATACAAACAACAATTAAAATTGGGACTATACACTCTTGGTATTATATTTAGAAAAATTCATATAGACGCTAGGTAAATAACCGGCTTAGGAAAGTGTATTTGTATACATTCATACGGGTTCAAAGACAAACCATTGAATTATGGAATTGGACCTGAACGCCCTACAAGCTCAGTAGTCATAAAACCAACGATAAAACGTTAATGTGTTACATATAAGCTGTGGAAGGAATTATTAGCTCACACGAATTTGTATAAATCGCAACCATGCTAAATTACTCCTGATATTCATAAACTCATAAATTACATCCATACAGTAGGTGTTGCAAACGTAAACAAATAACCGGTCACACGAAGAGAACAATATAGACCTCGACCTTAGGACAACTTTAGACGCACCATCTGTGAGAACGGGAACACGGTATAATAATCCTGACACACGATAACTTATAAAAAAAAGGTGAACCTGATAATTTAAGAGATGCTTCTCTGTTATTCTATGCACTGTTACATACTTAATGCTTTATTTAGATGTTTATATATTACATTTTATACCTGTATTGTACATTATATATTTCATTTTTCTGTCGCTTGATTTGTTTTGTTTTGGCATTTTGCTTGTGTTTGGTCGTAATATCTATAAAAGGAAGATTGAAATTAGAATAAGCCAGTTACGGAACGATGCGAATGTTAGGGAAGGATTTAGGCTGAAGTTAGAATAAATTATCCAGACTAGAACGGACGATATTCTAAATTTATAGAGTAGGAACAAATGATTGGATTCGCTATTAATAAATTTTGCGTGTGCTCAGAAGTTCGTATACATTAGTAAATGCTAATTTAGCCAGATTTGGATAGTTTTAAGTCGACCCTCCAGATCGCACCGGTAGTGATGGATTCGAACTAAACCGAATCGAACCTTGCCCTAGGTTCGGTTCGGTTCGAAAACTTTTTAGTCCGGTTCGGTTCGAGGTTCGGTTTGAAAAAATATATACTGGTTCGGTTCAGTTCGGTTCGAAAAAAACGAACCGAACCTCGAATCGAACCGGTTCGACATTTTGATATTTTAAACAATTAGTGCGTTCAACTACAACAATTTAAATGTTTCATGTAGTTTTTGTATTTAGTAGTTGCTACTTTCAAATAAACCCAACATTAATTTGCTTTAGATTTTAGTAGCATAAATCATATTAATACTATTTGTCCATGTTTGATTTTTCACTACGTACTATCATTAATAAAGCGTAATTACAATTAGGTTAATAGTGAAAGTCACTTCTAAAATTTAGAATGTGTTAATAATTGATGATTTTTACTAATGTCATTTTACCGTGCAAGAATGATATCACACGATCTTTGCGATTACTTTTATTTTAGTTTTAGTTAGTATAAAAAGAGTATCAAGACAATAAGGAGTTGCTAATTTTTTATACAATACAAATAAAAAGCTGTTTGTCAGTTTATCTTTATAATTATTATTATTTCTTTTAAAAAACCATATGCGATGGTTCTCTGATAGAATCGTAAATCTACCTCAAATAGCGTTTACGTTTATCATATAATGTAACCGTATTTATGGCACGGGCATTATGTCTGCTTATTATTTGCATTATACTGTGTTATTTTATGTCGGCATTGATTGAAAAGTTGCTACGTATCTAGACGTAGCCGGAAGAAAAGTAAATACCAGGCTGACCATCAAACGCGGAGAGAGGGAGGATTCACCTAAATACCAAAAAAACAAAAAAAAATAAAGCACATCGCCCATGATTATCTATTAACAAATAAAAAAAAATAAATAAAGAATTCTGTACAAACAAGCAGAAGCAATAAATTCAGAGTTACTATTTTACAGCAAACGATTATATTATATGGACCATTTAAGAATCCAGATACGAAGTACGCATCCCGTATTTCACACAAAATAAAATTAATCAGTAGTAAATCAAAATGTGAGAGCTTTTGTCAAGCGTTTTTAAAATTTCACCTAACAATTTTTTTAAAATAAACTAGTCAGCAAAGCGAATAAACGTGTGCGTTCTTTTGACACGCATGTTTTAAAAAATAGTACATCGCACCTGTAGAGCGATAATATCGAATCGCAGCAACAAACAATAGTCCTACAGTGTCACGTTTCTTATCACGTAACTGCACCAAACGTTGATACGGAATATGCCATTGGCACACACAAAAGAAAACGAGTTGCATACCTGTAGGTGTCCGGATATTTAGATCGCAAGCCGTCGGGGTGAGTCTGAACAGAAACGCCATGGTCGTCAGGATACATTTACCCTGCTACCATAACTACAGCAGAGGTCTACGGACAAAAGCAGTTGGTCTACAGACAAAAGCACTTAGTCTACATAAAGAAAGAATCCATTTGGCCTCAAGCTAAAAGAAATCAATACACGCAAAACACCTCCTAGTTGTCGAACAGAAAGAAAAACAAACGTGCATTGCTTTTGAAATACGGTGACGAATCCTGTAAAAATTATTTCGACGTACAAGCTGTAGAATCAAATTCAACAATGGTTTAATTAACACGAATTCGAACTGCAAACCCTCGCTTATCGAAAGGCGATTGAAACTGGAAAACCCGGGTTTTATCGGATAATGCGCGACCTTATTTCAACTAGTCTTTGCATCGGAACAATAACGAAAACCATTATACGTGGTTGTAATGTATACCAAGTTAACAGGTACCTAAAACAGGATATAAACTATTTAATTGTAGCATAAACTTGTCGTTTCGAAATAAATAAGTTCAAAATAAAAATTTGTAGCAAGCGTACTTATAGTAAAGAAGATGTTGTCGAAGAATTTAAGAGATTACGGTATACCTAAAACAAAGCATAAACTATTTAATTTATCGAATAAATTTTCGTTTTAGAAGCAAAAGGGATTTGAGTTGAGGAATTTATTCGAAAGCGTGTTTATTATTAATTATGTTAAGCGGGCTTATACTGAACAGGTATACTATATAGGGGGTTGTTGAAAAATTTAAGGATTGAAATGGAGTTTCTTCGAACGAGTAATGAATTAACAAGAGAGAAAAGTAGGGTAATTAATTTATGCGGAAAATAAACGTAACAAAGTTTATGCCGCCATCAGTCATAAACTTCAACCCTTGGTTTTGAGAGGAAGTTCGGGGTCATTCTTCTGGAGTATCGGCTACTTCTAAAGACGTTGGTGGCAATGGCCACACTAAATAAACACTAAATATTATGGTACCATGCGTTTTGTTACACTATTTGATGATCGATTACGTACAAAAAAAGGAGATTAGTTTTTGCTACAAGGTCACATTTTTAATATTAATAGAGAGCTCGTTTTCATCATCCTTATTAAGTCTTCAGTCCTAGAACTGGTTGGACGCGTACCCTCATGGTTTCCTAGTCTGAACTAACTTACACATTTCGCAGAAATTTGCTGTCTTCATCTATCCCTATCTGTGTGCGAAAGTCTGATCTCGATCTATCCCTACCTATCTTTTCCTATCTCTGCTTGTAATATACCGCGTACTATTCCCCAGAAATGCCTTAGCACGTATCCTGTCCTTCTATTTCTCATATTTTTTCGTTTTCCACAGATATCTTTATTCCTCTACTATTTCTACAACCAATTTGTTATTAACTTTGTCTGTCCATGCTACCATCCTCATACATCTGAAGCACAACATTCCAGAAGGCTTCTTTCTTTTTCTGTCTGCTTTTTCTACTGCCCCTATATCATAGATATCCTGTGCTGTGCTCCACACTACTTTGAACAGTTTTCTTCTTGTATCTACGTTCATTGTCTTTGAACACAGCTGCTGTGCTTTCTTGTTTGATGCGGTTCGGTCGCCTTTTATTGTTTTATAGTTTATACCCAAATTCCCTGATATTCAGTGGTTTGTGAAAGGGGGGGGGGAGCAGTCTTTGGCTGCCAAGTTCCTCCAGCACCTAAACTTTTGTTGAATTAATAGTTTTCCCAATTTATCCTTTCGCACAATCAACATTAGTTGAAAATATTTCACAACCAACACCTGTGGTTGTTTATAATAATCATCAGATTTAAGAGCACTTATTTTTTCGTCACTGGGTTTTACGTCTTGAAACTGGTTGGACTTGTACATCAGCTTATTTATGTTCTGAACTAGCCTACCCAGTTCCCTGCAATTCTCACAACATCCTATATACAGCTCGATTCCCTTCTGTTGTTTTCTAATTATATGCCCTATTTCACCGAGATTCAGTAGTATGTGAGGGGGTTAAGCAGCCTGTGGCTGCCAAGGGTCGCCGAACACTTAGACATTTGCCGTATTAATAGTTTTCCAGTAAATCCTTTCGCACAATTAACATTAGTTGAGAGTATTGCAACACCAATATCTGTAGTTGTTTATAGTAATCACCATGTATAAGTACAGTTATAATTTTTGCCGTTAGTTTTTCCATCCTGTGACTGGTTGGAAACGTACCTCCATTGATTTCTATTCTGAGCTAGTCTACACATTTCCCTGAAATTTCTACAGTCTACATCTTTCACTATCTGTTTGCAGTAGTCTAACCTAGGTCTACCTCTACTTCTCTTTTTTCTTATCTCTGCTTCTAATATATTCCGCACTATTCCCTCATGTCTTAGTATGTAGTCTATCATCCTCCTATTGTTTACTGTTTTCCACATACTCATTTTTTCCACTACCTTTCTAATACCTCTTTGTTCTTAACTTTGTCTGTCCATGATATCTTCATCATACGTCTGTAGCACCACATTTCAAAGGCTTCTACCTTTTTCTTATCTGCTTCTCCTAGCGTTCAGGCTTCACAGCCACACAGTGCTGTGCTCCACACATATGTTTTAAGCAATCCTTTCCTTGTTTCTATGTTCGTGGTCTTTGAGCACAGTAGTTGTTTTTTCTTGTTAAATGTAGCACGTTCTTGTGCTAATCTTTGTTTTATATCTTTTGTGCTTTTCCAATCTTGTGTTATTTGACTACCTAGATAGTAGAAATCCTTAACCTCTTGTAAGTGGTCGTTACCTATTTGTATTCTTGTTTTCGATTTATTTCCCCCTCTTTTACATACTAGAGCTTTAGTTTTATTTTTTGTTAATTTTCATACCATATCTCTGTTAGAACTGTTTCCATTTCATTAAGAGCAGCTTCTAACTCTTCCTTGCCAGACGCTAATACCGCTATATCATTTGCAAATATAGGCATATCAATCTTTTGTCTCTGCATATTAATTCCAAAAGTATTTATTGCCTTTTCTATGTACAAGTTAAAAATTAATGGGGATATGGCACATCCCAGTCTCACCCCTTTCTTAATATTTACTTCTTACTTTCTTGCTCTAATTCTATTACCGCCGTTTGCTCTTTGTATAAGGTATGTACTATCCGTCAGTCCTTAAAACTCATTCTAATTTTATTGAGTATTTCAAACATTTTTTTCCATTTTACATTGTCGAATGCTTTTTCCAGGTCTACAAACCCTATATACACGTTTTCTCCTTTTACTATTGCTTTCTCCATTATCACCCTCAGAGCTAAAATAGCCTCCCGTGTTCCACTGTTGCGCCTAAACCCAAATTGATCTTCTCCTAGAATTTATTCAGTTCGTTTTTCTATTCGTCTCTGTACAATTATAGTTAATATTTTTTAAACTTATTGTTCGAAAATTTTCACATCCATCCGCGTCTCTTTTTTTTGGTATAGTTACTATGATGTTACGTTTGAAATCTTTGGGTATCTCGCCTGTCTCATACATATAGCTTACAAGTCGGAAGAGACGTTCCGTTACTGCTGGTCCAGCGGCTTTTAGAGTTTCTGCTTGCTCCTTATCTGTACCTGGCGCCTTACCATTTTTCAGACCCTCTAATGCTAATTCAAACTCATCTCTAAGTATAGGATATCCCAGGTCATCATTTTCAATGTCTGATTCCTGTTTTAATGCTGTTAGTTCTTCTCCTGAATATAAATTCCTTATATATTCCTGCTATCTAGCTACTTTATCTACATTTTCTATAATGACGTTTCCTTCCGCGTCTCTTATATTTTAGCTATATGGTTTTATATCCCTAAAATATATTTTAATTAATTTGTATGCTTCGTCTGTCTTTCCTATTTCCATCTTTGCACTTTTCATCAATCTATTGTTCTTTAGCTTTCCTGCATTTGTGAATAATTTCCCATTTTATGGCTTTGTATCTTTGTTTTCCTGTTTCGTCTGATCTCTTTTTGTATTTTAGTCTTTCTTCTATTAAATTCAGGATATCCTTTGTTATCTATGGTTTCTTATTTTCTTTTTGTGTATACCCCAGAATATCTTTGGCCGCCATGCCTAGGCTGCGTTTAATGTTATTCCATTCTGTTTCTACTTCCTTAGTATCAGATATTTTCCCAATATCTTTCAGCAATTCATTTGCCTTTTTTTCAAATCTTTCATGGATATCTTTATATTTTAGCTTCTCAAAGTCAAAGTGCCTTTTTCCGTTCCTCTTTTTCAGATTTTTAAATTTAAGTGCGGTCTTCATAATTACAATGTTATGGTCAGTGTATATATCTACTTCCGGATAGCTTCTACAGTCTTTTACTTGATTTCTAAATTGTTATCTAACAATAATATAATCTATTTGATATCTATATCTCCTGGCATCTTCCACGTGTATCGTCTTCTAGCATGATGTTGAAATAATGTATTGGTGATGGTTAAGTTGTTCTTGTCGCAAAATTCTACCAGCCTATTTCCCCTGTCATTTCTCGTGCCTAAACCAAATAAACCTACTATCGCTCCTTCCCTACCCTCA
Organism: Platerodrilus igneus; assembly: GCA_036346225.1. Lineage (NCBI taxonomy): Eukaryota > Metazoa > Arthropoda > Insecta > Coleoptera > Lycidae > Platerodrilus > Platerodrilus igneus. The sequence goes on from JARFIW010001115.1 coordinate 7,014,595, forward strand.
CCTACCACTGCATTAAAATCCCCGTAATTATTAAATTTTCATGTCCTTTTACGTATCTTATTATGTCTTCGATATCTTTGTATATCGCTTTTACCTCTTCCTCACTGTAGCTAGAGGTGGGCATGTATACTTGTATTATTACTGTATTTACTGGTTTAGAATCAAATCTAACCATGAGTACTATTTCGTTCGTTTGTAAGTAGTTTTCTACACGTCGTACCATCTTTTTTCGCATAAATATCCTCACACCCGAATTTCCTTCCTCTGATCCTGTATAAATTACCCTAGTCTCCACTCCACAAATCCCCTGCCTCTGGCCAGCGTACTTCTCTGATCCCTACTATATCTAGTGCTAACCTATACATTTCGAACTTAAGGTTCTCTAGCTTACCTACTTGTTTTATACTTCTGACATTCCACGCTCCGACTCGCAGAATGTTCACGGATCTCTATCTATACTTTTGTATCACATCCTCCGAAGTAGTCCCTCCCGGAGATCCGAATGGGGGACTATTTTACCTCCGGAATCTTTTATCCCAGAGGATGCCATCATGTTTAACAATTTCTGTATGCAGTGTACTTGGGAGGTAATGTGGTGGTTTCCTGTTGCCTTCCACATGGCAGTAGTATGTCTTAGAATGTCATACCGACCCCTATGGTCTCTGCCACTCTAAGTACCGAAAAAGCTGCTGCCCTCTTTCGGGGACCTGTCTTAGTCTGGCTCCTCACTAAAGACCCCACTAATTTGGTTAAACCTATAGTTCGGCTCTTTAGGTCATTAAAACGCGCAAGCCATTCTACTTGTTCTAGTATTTTAGAACGTCGTCAAGGTGCAGGTCCGTTCAAAATGGCGTTTCCATACAAAAGTAAAAAATTCAAAATGATGGATTAGTAATACATATTTAATTAAGAATTAAATTGTTTTGTTTATTTTGAAAACTTCTGTAGTCTCTAGAGCGTGACCTCGGCTTGTATATGTCTAGGATGGTTTTCAACACGACTTCTGTTCATTAAATAAAATAAGCTTGTTTTTAAAACCAAATTTTCAAAATTATTTCGAATTTCTTTAATATCTAATACTAGTTATAAACAAACAACATTTTGAAATAAGAAGCATTAAACAATTCGAACTAATCTAGAATTTTTGATCTACAAACGTGCTTCGATGACAAAATTTATTAGATATATAACACTAATACCTATTACATTTTCTACCTATTGGCTTAAAACTTGATGACCATGTACATTAGAAAGTCGTTCTGTTTCTTATATGCTTGCGATTAGAGATTTTTTAAATGTGTATTTGGTAGAAATTAAGATTGGCATGTTTTTAGTGAAAATTAAATTTTTAAACTAAATTTTTATTTAAAAAATCGAACTTTTCGAACCGAACCGGACCGAACCTTGAGCTAGGTTCGGTTCGGTTCGAAAAATTTATCGGTCCGGTTCGAGGTTCGGTTCGAAAATAAAATGTCCGGTTCGGTTCGGTTCGAAAAATAGAACCGAAACTCGAACCTGTTCGGTTCGCACCGGTGAGCCGGCGGCTAATATCCGGCATTACGGATCCCCCACCCCCTTTACGTTCTACTATTGTCTCGTTGATCAAACTCGCTCTAAAGCCAACGCTAGGAGTATCATTATTTAAATCCTAACTTCAGTTTTAGTTTAAAACTTATATTTAACGATTAATTAATTCTGAGGTCAGATTTGTATGAAACGCGTAATTATTCGCGTTTAAACCTAATATAGTGCCTTCGGGTGGAGCACTAGGGACGTGGCCGCAAGTGTAGCTGTCCTTACTCAAATTATACGGCAACACCATTAAAGGCCCTGGACAACTCGGTACCATCTCCGGAGCGCTAGTGCTATCCGGCATATCACCATTCCTGTGGCCTGTCTAGGTTCGCAACATCATTCTTTACGTCGCCTTCGACGGCACTTTCTTTAACAGCCTCCACGAATCACCGGGTTCAGGTGATACCTCAATTACCTTCGGGTCATTCGAACTGTCCGCACACTGCACGATTCTATATGTCGTTTTCAACGAAATCTTCTTCGGTAACCTCTACGAATCGCCGAATCCAGGTGATTTTTGGACCACCACTAGTTCGGCAGTGCTGTCCGGCAAACCGCTACTAATTGTATGACACCGTCCGCGACACTCTCCACGGCACCATCCACAGCAGTTTCCACATTCCGCGGTAATATTGTGTTCCGCTAACACTGTACGTTTATTATAATTATAATTAACAGCAAATTTTCATAGCGGGGACAAAACACACAAACACCCAAAGCAAAACACACAACACATCTTGAACCAAGCGTGAGTTCTATAGTTGCCGGCTGCCTATGGCCAGAGCACGTGCAGTAGTGCTCAACTTTCGGTACCGGATTTCCGGCTGCTAATGGTCTAGGACTAAGAGGAGGGCACACTCAATATCAACACAAATACACATACACACACACACACACACACACTAAGACACAATGTCCAAACACCAAAAACGAAATACACAACACACAAACACATACGCACGCACGCACTTACACACATGTTAGGTATAACGGATGAAACGAGTCAACTTAAATGTTAGATAACAAATTAACCAGGCTGTTAAAAAAATAAATAAGTAACTAAATTTTTTGATTTTTTTCCATTTATATTATTTCTACAGGAACCCACGCTTGCGCCACCCTAGTTAGCCGGTGCTCCCTCAATTTGTTATAGGACTCCGATTCCTTTCGGGCAAATTCAAATTTAGTAATCTAACGCTTCATTCACTCGAAACAAATTCCTACAGTGGTTACATCTGTCAATTCCAGAGCATGCACAGAAACGTAAGTCCTTGCAAGCTTGTGGCAGCTTCAAGAGTTTTGCCGTCATAAACGTTGGACACTAGTGAAGGAGCGAAGATTGTGTTGAATTCGCCGACGGAAACATAGATCTCCGTGTAAAACAAATTGGAAGTGCACAAAACGCTTTGCAAGGATGAAAAACCCGTTACTGCTAGTATGGCCAGCTCAGAAATCACACCAAGACAATCTTCTAAGTTGAGTATAGACGTAAATGACATCAGCCATTCTGTGGGTATTCGGTTCCATTTTTTCCGAGATGTTACGCGATAAATCCCTCCTCAACTTGTTTTTATAAATAATTAATAAGATAAGCTATTACACAATAGATTTTTTGTAAAATGGATTTCGGTAATTCACTTTGGTATTTTAGTGGCAACTCCTTTAATCTAATGGGAACTGTCGTATGCGTACTTTCTACAGCATTCGTGAGATTGTGCGACGTTTTTCAAACCAAAAGTAACGGATGTGAAAAAAGGAGATTACCTTTTGTACGTATTCGCAATGCATTATTTGGGTGGCAGTGCCTTGGGACAATACCTGCAGCTGGTGTATTAAAGTCATGTTCTATTTATCTATCTATGCATTTCCTGATTAACTTATAATGCTATGGTGTCATTTAAGTAAACATTACGTAATTAAGATGAGGTTAATAATTTCAGTTTGTTAAATGAGCTTTTAGCATGAAAGCAGTCTATAAATTTATAAAAGCTTTGGTAGTGTACAATTAATAACCTGGCTATTTCGACATGATATTAAATTAGGGTAAAAGATTGAAATATTAAAGCACGTAGTGCATTTTTGTACAAACAGTAATAAAGATCGGGACTTTACACTTTTTGTATTAAATTTAGAGAAATACAGATAGACACTGTAAAAATAATCGGCATAGAAAAGTGTATTTGTATACATTCACGCGGGTTAAAAACAAATCAATATATCATGAAATTGGACCAGCACACCCTATAACCTCAATAGTCATAAAACATTAATGCGTTACACATAAAATAAATCAAGAGCTCAAGCAAATTTATAGAAACTGAAACCATGCTAGATTATCTCAATTTTCATAAATTACAGTTATAAAAGTTGTGTTGCGAATGTAAACAAATGACCGGTCACACAAAGAGAACAACATTTACCACAATCTTAGGACAGCTTTAGACGCACCATCTGTGAGAACGAAAACATGGGGTAATAACCCCGTCAAATGGTAATTTATAAAAACCACTGATATTAAAAAAGAAAAGTTTTTATTCAATCAATCCATCTATCATCTTCAGTTATTCTGCATCAGAGCAGAATTTTGAAGTCGACACACAGCCATCGCCGTGCGGATAAGGTATTAAAGTTACGGTATTAAAAATCACGAAGTTGTTAGTAAACAACTGTCCAAACGCGAGTAAGATCACAGAGCTTAAAAACACCGTTAATTGTGAAAGTGGCTTATGTTGGGAACATTAAATGCTGTATTTAATCCAATAATTGTTATTAAAATGCGCAAAACCTATTATTATGAAGAGCGATTACGTTGATGCACGTTTATTTTAAAGCGGATGGCAAAAACATAATATTTCACACATAAAAGGTTATAGTTGTAAAGACAATATAGTAATTAGAAATTCAACTGTTTGACTGTTTTTCATTGGTAAATTAAGTTGTTCTCTTTTTTTGTTTACACGCACATTTGACCAAACTAGGAGTAAATCGTAGTAATATTTTCTATTGTCTGTGATTTCATGTTTGATAATATAGGCCAAGAAGCGGCATTTTTATTTGTGTTCATAGTAGATTAGTAGAAGATGGAGAGGTTGTAAGTAAGGCTCTATCGACCTCTAGCTGCAGTAGAAACAACTAAAATTTCTTTCAGAGCACACATCTTCCGGGCAAGCATTATTCAGATGAGTTGGCGTTCAAATACGTTATTAGTATATTTTTATACAAACAACAATTAAAATTGGGACTATACACTCTTGGTATTATATTTAGAAAAATTCATATAGACGCTAGGTAAATAACCGGCTTAGGAAAGTGTATTTGTATACATTCATACGGGTTCAAAGACAAACCATTGAATTGTGGAATTGGACCTGAACGCCCTACAAGCTCAGTAGTCATAAAACCAACGATAAAACGTTAATGTGTTACATATAAGCTGTGGAAGGAATTAAGAACTCACACGAATTTGTATAAATCGTAACCATGCTAAACTATTCCTGATATTCATAAACTCATAAATTACATCCATACAGTAGGTGTTGCAAACGTAAACAAATGACCGGTCACACGAAGAGAACAATATAGACCTCAACCTTAGGACAACTTTAGACGCACCATCTGTGAGAACGGGAACACGGTATAATAATCCTGACACACAATAACTTATAAAAAAAAGTGAACCTGATAATTTAAGAGATGCTTCTTTGTTATTCTATGCACTGTTACATACTTAATGCTTTATTTAGATGTTTATATATTACATTTTATACCTGTATTGTACATTATATATTTCATTTTTCTGTCGCTTGATTTGTTTTGTTTTGGCATTTTGCTTGTGTTTGGTCGTAATATCTATAAAAGGAAGATTGAAATTAGAATAGGTCAGTTACGGAACGATGTGAATGTTAGGGAAGGATTTAGGCTGAAGTTATAATAAATTATCCAGACTAGAACGGACGATATTCTAAATTTATAGAGTAGGAACAAATGACTGGATTCGCTATTAATAAATGTGGCGTGTGCTCAGAAGTTCGTATACATTAGTAAATACTAATTTAGCCAGATTTTGATAGTTTTAAGTCGATTCTTCAGGTCGCACCGGTGAGCCGGCGGCTGCTGTCCGGTATTACGGATCCCCAACCGCTTTTACGTTTTACTATTGCCTCGTTGACCAGACTCGTTCTAAAGCTAACGCTATGAGTATCATTATTTAAATCCTAGCTTCAGTGTTAGTTTATAACTTATATTTAACGATTAATTAATTCTGAGGTCAGATTTGTATGAAACGCGTAATTATTCGCGTTTAAACCTAATATAGTGCCTTCGGGTGGAGCACTGAGGACGTGGCCGCAAATGTAGTGGTTCTTACTCAAATTATACGGCAATACCATTAAAGGCCCTGGAGATCTCGGCACCATCTCCGGAGCGGTAGTGCTATCCGGCATATCACCATTCCTGTGGCCTGTCTAGGTTCGCAATATCATTCCTTAGGTCGCCTTCGATGGCACTTTCTTTAACAGCCTCCACGAATTACCGGGTTCAGGTGATACCTCAATTACCTCGGGTCATTCGAACTGTCCGCACACTGCACGATTCTATATGTCGTTTTCAACGGAATCTTCTTCGGTAACCTCTACGAATCGCCGAATCCAGGTGATTTTGGACCACCACCAGTTCGGCAGTGCTGTCCAGCAAACCGTCCGCGACACTCACCACGGCACCATCTACAGCAGTTTCCACAGTCCGCGGTAATATTGTGTCCCGCTAACACTGTACATTTATTGTGTTTCCTAGTTTTACGTTTATTGAGCCATATACGTTGTATTTATTGTATTTTTACGTATGTTAATCTGTGTTTCATATGTTTTATAACTTGTATATAACTGCATACATTTTCTGTTCTCTGCTCAAAAGCTCCATGTACATACAGGCATGATATTGGTGCTCAAACATTTTAATATCCGAAGCGCAGCACCCTTGAGGAGAGCAACGTGTAACGTACAAAGAATTTCTGGAAACGACCGTAGAAACCATTTCGGCGACGTTCTTGTGTACTGCTAATAACGATAATGAGTAGGATCCACTCACCTTTAGAGCTGTCAACTTAGCAGTTTCCTTTTGAACACTTCTAAAAGCCCACAGGAGATCAGTTGCTTACAAAATAGAGGGATAATTTAAGACCCTGGATAGCAATAAACCTATCTGCTTATCGAGAACTTATTCTATCCCAAAACGCTACAAAGTGTAGAAAAATCATCATCGCTGAATAAAAACGTTTAACTAAACCATTCAACGACCGTTAAACTTTTAGTTAAATTACAGGAAATTTGTATGTGCAGATTTTATAGTAAACGATGAAGCTTTGACCCAGAGGCCCTAGAGTGCCCTAGGAACTCTGTATATACCCTCGTTCCTGTACGTGTCCGCCCGCCCTTCGTGTTATAATAATTATCAATGAGACCCCTGAGGTTAGACGTTATTATCCCTACCATAATCTACAGATGGCTTGAAGCAAGTCGTATTGTATTTTGAATAAAACATTTAGCAAGCCGTATTAATTGCTTACATAGGTTATGATGATGGGAATTATGTATTGTGGGTGTACCCATTCGGTTAAATAAGAGGCAGCTTGTGTAAATGTCGGTTCATGTTCACTTTTAAAAAGCAAGTCAAATAGAAGTTTTTGTGTGGAGCTGTAGAAAAGAGTGACAGAACACTGCAATATATACAATAGCACACGTCAGTAGTTATAATAGACGCTTAAGCCCTTTTGGCATGTGGACTAACTCTGTAGTTTGGATTATGAGCTTAGTGAGATCAAATGCCTTTAATCTATCATTAATATTTCATCCCTTAGTCTATAAGCACTTTAACTAATAATTCTCGTTTGCAGAATAGCTATATTTAATAAACCTGTCAAAATTATTTTACTGTATTTCAAATAAACGTTCGCTACTTTAAGGGTACGAACGCTGACAGGAAATGTTATTGATCACATCAGTTTAACAATATATTTATTATTTTCAATAACGCTCTTTAGGTGCTGTATGAAATATCCTACTTCGAACTATGAAAGTATAGTTCGAAGTAGAATATTTACATTTTCAAACTCAAAATCATTTTTCAAATCACGAAGAATTCTGTTCAGTACTACATGCATCTTAAGTACAATAAAATATGTGAATGTTGATGTGTAATTACCGGTTTTGACGGTTTCGAAACCCTTGTAAAGAATTAAATCGTTCTAATTAGCCATAAAAAAGGCAATCGTTTGTTGATGGTTTGCACGCGTGTGGTGTTTGTGAGAATGTGGACGCTTGTTATTTTAACTCTATAAAGTAAACGTTCGGTTATTACAACAAGAGATAATTCTCCGAATTGCTGGACCGTTCAGCTATGCACTGTACGTTAGAATTCTCCATTGCTCGTTTTAAACTGTATAGAGAAAAGAACAAATTATTTACGCGCAAAATTTATTTAATTAATTTAGGGAGAACGGACAAGTATTGACGTATTTTTATAAATAATAATTGAAATGTTAAAATTACATAAAAAACAGTTTTAAAGCAAATAGAAGTTCAAGGATACGTATAATTAATTTTAATTAATTTTAATCCAACACGCATAAGTATAAGGGAACGTACTTGGGTAAGAAAATCAATAATTCCAAGGCAAAAGTATTCGTTGTAACAACCAACCTCAGTTTTATTAGATACAGAGAAATATAAAGTCTAGGAATTGTTATGTTAAACGTTCGATAATTAACAACGTTCGACGAAATTATGAGCATATTACAATAAGCTTTCGTAGAAATTATTTTCAACCGTCAGTTTGGATAAACAACAAGGCTAACAAACATCTTAAAGAGCGAGAGAAATGCGCGATCGGTTATATACAACAGATAGAGACATATATAAAAGCGTTAGGATTGAAAATGCACGTAGGCATCCACGCGGAGTTGAGATTGGATGTCATCAATATCGATTTTTGTAACGCAAGTGGGGTTTTGAACGAAACAGCAGACATGCATAAGACAGAGCTAAATAGAGTTTAGGCGGGATTTGTGACGACAGAGAATTTTATCATTGGTTAAAAACAGACAGCTTTCCAAACGTACGTACACGCGACGGTTGAAAGCGCATTCAGATATACGGCACGTAGACCGGAGCGAATTTGACAAATTCCGAGACGGTTATATTCAAAATTTTGGGAATTATATTTGAAAATAAGCTTTTCGCTTGAAGAGCGTCTGCTAAGGGGGTTTTGAAAGCATATAAATACTCAACCTAATTTATAGAGGCTCTCTTGTCTTCTCTTCGTTTCTATGTTACTTTACTTCGATAAAATACTGAATGCCGACCACCATAACAGTAAAGCTTTCTGTGAGTATTTTATGTGATTATATTACCGTAAATAGAGTGGTTGAAAGTGTAACACCGTAGTAGCGGACATCTAATTATTGACGTGAAATACGAGTAGTGCATTTTAGGTTAATAGAGGTCCGGCTATTACAATACAAAGCTCGAAAATCAATAAATGGAAGCAAGATATATGTGGGGTAAGCATCACAAATAATCAAGTTTGTATGCATGATATATGGAATGGTACTGTGAGACGAGGCACTTGGCTCGCAGAGGTGGGAGATGGTGGATGCCTGTAGATCCGCTGAGTAATACGGTAAATAGAACCGAAGCCGAGGTGTTCTGGCAATCATCTTTGAAGGAAAGAAGACCTGAAGAATTCTCCAGGTAATTTATTTGAAATTTCTGTTGTTTGATAAACATTTGTGGAATTGTGTGCTGTGTTGTTGACTTTTTGGGGTATATTTATGGTTGTAGAAACTTATTGAAAAAGATACATGTACTGGACAATTTATTGAGGTTAATTATTGAAAAGGGTAAGGAATTTTTTTTTGGAAATTTTTACTTTTTTTGAAAATTATATGTTGACCCTGGTGGGGCACGAGTTTTTCTGAGGTTCCACGGCAATATATATGTAAAAAAATGGAAGTATAAAATCTTAAGTTAGATTGTTACAATTGTAACAAAAACTTTTGTTGCATTAAAATATCTAAAGAAAAACATTTCTAGCCGTTGTTATTTTACAGCATACGAAATTGCCAGTTAGCATGAAATCGTTAAATAGTTTAATTTACTATAAGGAAGAACACCTCTTTCCTTTTTACATTATCTTCACCTATACAAAGTATTTAATAGTGACTCCTAAGCTTTTGATATCTGCAAATACCCTGAACGTAACTTGAGTTGCATAAGCTACAGGCATTCTGAAACCCACTTGTACAATTGCTAGACACAACGCTTGCGCGTAAGGTGACGCTATAGGTAGGGCGTTGGCTGGAGGACAAGAAGGCGAGCGAGAGCGCGGCCATCTTGCAAGCAACAACGAGCAGGTACGCTTCGTTCTAAGATGCGAAGTTTTTGCTCCAAGTGGGGCATTAGGATTGCCCTACTAACGAAGAGGGTGTAAAGGTTGTCGTGGCGGGAGCTTTGCAAAAGAGCTCTTGCAATGCCGCCCCGGACAATGAAGAGTAGACAGTAACAACACGTGCTGGTGGAAGTCCGTTAGTGGTGAGATTGTGTAATAAAACTGCCTTATATAAAACTAATAGATGCTTTAATTTCCTTAGCACATTTAGGTAGGCACATCTAAGTATGTTCGTCTGAAGAATAAAATTTTAAGAAAGCACATTTGAGGATGGTAGAATTGAGAATTTAAATCGTTTTTATGTCAGGCAGAATTCCATGTATTGTTATTGGAAAGTAATTATGTATTGTAGAATCACTCGTTTTGAAGCTGTCTGAGCGGCTGTTCAAGTAAGAATGCTGTATCTAGTAAATGCCAACTTCGTACCTTTTTTAAAACTTCAATAAGATGGAGTATAATGTTGTTTTGGTTGGTCTAGAGCGTCTTGCAGCATCACCATCGAGCAGTTAAAACAAAACCATTCAGATACTTATAAAACTATTTATTGAGTGAATTAATTTTACGTATTAATTACGTAAATAAAATTAAATAAAAACCCTTAACCACAAAAAATATTTAAATTACTAAATACGTATTTCGACCACTATGTGGCCATCATCAGTAGAAAACCTGTAATTAAAAAAAAAAAAAAAAAAACAACTTGTTTGTTGTTGAGAACACCAGCCTGCGGGTGAGGAGAATATCCTCGATAGTGTTTAAAGCAACAATATAGTAAATCATAGGTTGGGAAGGTTCACTTCAGCCTAATTGGTGAGGAGAATATCCTCTGAAGTGTTCCAGAACAACACCTTTTTTTTTTTTTTAATTACAGGTTTTCTACTCATGATGGCCACATAGTGGTCGAAATACGTATTTAGTAATTTAAATATTTTTTGTGGTTAAGGGTTTTTATTTAATTTTATTTAAATCGTGCCACAGTGTTCCTATAGATTATTATTATTAATTACGGTCAAAGTTTGATTTAACGTTTTCCAAATTATAAGAAACTTTTGTTAAACGAATGTTAATGTTAAATTTTTTTTGCAAGATATGTTTATGCTTAAATCCCAAATAAAAACCAGTTAGAGAATTATATCCTAGTAACCTAATAGGTCAAATACCTTTTTGTTCAGAACTAAATTTTTTTTGACATAAGAAGAATTTTTCAACTTTTAGATTAATTAATTTAAAGTTGTTATTCAAAGCACGTAAGTAATGCGCATGTTAATTGATAAAAATAAGTATAAAGTTCACTTTTGATTGAAAGATGTTTAACTACAATATGCCATATGATTAGTAGAATATCAATGCTGCTTCTAACATATGACGAACTAACTTTCTTTAATTTCATATAATGTTTGAGCCATATGAACTTCTTGTGTAATAAGTTGTTAGAGAAATTTTGTAAGCCAGAACAGATCTGTTTTATGGATGTTTAAGAACCGACTGTATTAAAGAATTTATAAATGTTAAGATCTCTCTATGTAGAGAAACAAATTCAGAGATTTTTGAAACTTATTTTATATTGATTATCAGATTTTTTATAAATAATTTTTGCAACAAAGAGAATTACATTTAGATTATACTTTGATTTAAAACTTTCGTCTTTTTATTTCACTAATTGAAATTAATAATATCCAAATTAGATAAATAAAATTTTGAATGAGGAACCTAGAAAAAGGTTGATACAGTAATAGGTAATAGAAACAGAGTAAGTAATTTTCAGTAGAGTACATTTTCATAGGTAAGGTGTTGTTAAGATTTTGAATTCGGGACAGTCGATCTATAAAGACCGAAATATTTTGTTGTCGTAAGACACAAACAGTGTCTTATATTTTATTTTTTTTGTGTGACATTTTCTTGCAGGTCTGACATCGCAGAAGCTGGAGCAGAGGTCCAAGAGGTTTCCAGAGGTATTGCTTATTTTAATTTGTATGCTTTTTGATAATCATTATATCCTATAGGTTTCTGCGTCTTCCTGTAGGATACTTTAGTTTTATTTATTGTCTATATAGATGCAGTGGCGCTCATTTCCTTTTTTTTGTTCCCGTTTGTAGTCGAGCCCACCCTATATCCACGCCCAATCTCATTGCTCACCCTTGGGGTAATTCCCAGACTAAGCCGCGAATATAGTAAAGCTCGTGGGTCCACCGAGGTTTTGTTCACTAATTGACTCACTCCCCATTTAAAGAAATTTAATATGTCTCACTGATACCTAACGTCAGGACATAATTAAATTAAGAAAAGAAAAATTTTTAGTTTCACAATGTATTATTGAAGGACACATTACAAAAAGTTAATGGAAGTTCATAAACCAGACATGAGAACGAATGTGAATACTTTGTATTCCAGACGTAGCATGACACTGCAGGTACAGGTCACAATAGATTGCTAGAAACTTATTGTTAGAATTAAGATTACTAAGAACTAATACTTTGTATTGTATAAAGAAAACAGCAGACATGAGCTCTGCAGTTCCCACAAGCAATGTGAGGGGCAGGGATAGCATAAATACCCTCAGGAGCCCAAGATGGCTAGTCAGTCTCGAACTTCACAACTTAAACATTGTTGGTTGTTCAAGCTACTCAATTTAGTTTACTTAATTTAATTAGTGGAAAGTAACTTTGATTGTTAAACGTTAATGAATATAACGTAACCACTTGTTAAATTCAATTGTAATTTCTGTTTTAATAAACATCGATAAAAGAGTTTTTTGGAAGAAGCCTTTTTAAAAAGCCACTCCAAGAGGCCCAAAACCTATCTAACGCAGTCGGTGGGATTCCAGAAGGGTACTAGCAAATCCAAAATCGACTAAACTGGTGATCTTCAATCTTTATTCTTCATCTGGAAAAACAAACAAAAATTTAGACAAGGTACAAAATCGACCAAGCCCAAGGAAAGAAAACTGGTGGAACTGTCAATGAAAATTATGTAAGTTCATTTATCCTTACCATATTTCAATTATTGATATTAGCTAGTAAAGCAACGAAAAAATTTATAAACGCATTTTTGAACAATTTATTACTACATTTTATCGCAATTTATTAACGAAAGAATTTACTCAGCAAACTCATTTTTAACAAAGGAATTTATATGTACGCATTATACACTAGTATTACAATGTATTACGATTTATAAATGAATCAATTTCAGCAAAACCTGAGCTTTAGAGTATAATTAGAATACAAGTCTATGTACAGTTTATTACAGCAACTATTACGAAAAAAGATTTTTCCAAAACTTAATTATTATCACATTTTATAATTAAACACCTTCAGTGCAACAAATTAACGAAGGTATATAACTATAGAAGCATTTTATGTACTATATTATTGAAACGATTTACTCAGCAAAAGTCTGAAACAAAAGCGTGTAATTATAACGCAGTTTTTATACAATTTGTTGCAGGAAACTATTACTGAAATAAAATTATTGTGCATCAATTTGCAAACTTTACAAAAAGTTATAATTATACACTTAAAGCAACAGTAACTGCTGAGAAAAAGTTTTTACTTTTATTTCACTATCGAACATCTATACAAGAGATTTTCAGAATTATATATTAGATTGTTTAATAATTCAGGACCCAAGATTATCAGATGTACACGGAAATTAATAACTAAAGATGACCCTGACGATATAAATGACGTGATTCGAAATCAACACGAAGGAAAAAACAACCATCGTGGAATCAACAAAACATTAAAACAACTCATAAGAACATACTACTTTAAAGACAGAAGGAATTGACCACGGATTTTATCAATAAAGGTAAACTGTGTGATAATGGAAAATACGACAGATTACCTCCAAAAGTACCCTTAGTGCTAACTAAAACACCCGACAAACCTCTTCAAAAATTACAAGCAGACACTCTGGTAGTATAAGCTCAAAACTTTTTAACAATCGTAGACGCATTCACGATAGTAGGCCAAGCGATACCCATTATTTAAAAAAATGGTATCGATGTAACTCAAGGATTCTTACAATATTTTACATTTTATGGCACACCCGCATCAATACAGAATACCCTCGAAGTTCACAAAATAAAAATTCATTTTATAACAGAAAATCACCCGGAGTCAAATGGACTAATTGAAAGATTACACATAATTTAATTAGAACAAATCAGACTATTAAGATTAACATATAAGAAAGAGCATATCACTAATTTAATGTCATACGCACTAATTGCTTACAACAACACAATCCACTCATCAACTAACTTTACACCCCTCAAATTAACATTAGGACACTCAGATTCTCGCAACCCTTACGATATACGCTACAACAAAGAAGTATATCAACAGAATGCAAAAGATCACAAAGAAAAATTAAAAATAACTTAGAATACTGTAAAAAATAAATTAAATAACGATAAAGAACACATTATAACAATCCGCAATAAGAATGCCGATATAAATAAATTTTCAATAGGACAAACCGTGTATTAAAAGAATTTTAAAAGTAAGAGACACAAAACGGTTCCCAGAAATTTAGGTCCGTTTAAAATCAAAAAGATCTCAGATAAAAATGTAGCGGTAGTAGATAACGAAAAAATTATAAAATACATTCACAATTTAAGACACCTTGTAACTTCAGATAGACAGCCATCACCCTTGCTGTCAACCTGTAGCCAGGTAGAACGGATGACGACATAATAGTGGAAGACATTAGAAACAATCCCGGTATACTACCAGTATACTACGACGGAACTGGAACAATCACCTTTTGAGTGGAAAGTGTAGGGGGCCTGAGGTCTCCGAAAAGAGGGCATTTTAGGAGGACTGGGCAGTAGCGAAGAAGGTGACTACCTTCCAAAAACTTAAATGGGCGATAAATACTTTCAAGCCATATAAATCTTCCGGCACTGACAGCATTATCCCAGCTATGCTACAAAACTAATCAAACCTTCTGCTGAGCTGGATCTGCAGAGTTTTGAGAGCTAGCTTAGCATTCCAATATATTCCGTGCAGTTGGAGGTTAACTAGGGTAGCCTTTATTCCTAAACCTGGTCGTACGGACCACTCATAGGCAAAATCTTACTGGCCCATCAGTCTTATGTCTTTTTTTCTTAAGAAAATGGAAAAACTGCTTGACAGGCATATCAGGGGAGTGTTTTGGCAACTAGCCCATTACACCCGAACCAGTTTGCTTTTAGAGCAGGACTTTCAACAGAATCAGCTATTCATCACCCGGTTTCTAGGGTCGAAAAGACTCTACCTAACAAAGAGATCCTTCTATGTGCCTTTTTGGAAATCGAGGGAGCCTTTGATAATACACCCTTCAGCTCCATCTCGACGGTCACCAGATCAGTTGGGATGGAGGAAACTTGCTGCAGGTGGATAGACTGCATGTTAAATGAAGGGTGGTAGTCACGGAACTGCTTGGAGATACCATGGCGGTCCGGATGGTAAGGGGATGTCCGCAAGGGAAGTCTTGTCTCTCCTGTTGTGGAACCTAGTCATAGACAGACTGTTGTGGAAGCTAAGCAAAGAAAGATTTACCCAGCTAGGATATGCTGATGATTTGGCTGTCTTAGTGGAGGGTAAATACAATAATATTATCAGGAACTGAATGCAAAAAGCCCTGAAAATAACAGAGAGGTGGGAAACAGGGGAAAGCCTTATAGTTAACTCCCAAAAGTCCACTTTAGTACCTTTTACCTGGAGAAGGAAGATTGCGGGCATAACACCCCTCTTACTTAGCGGTAACGAAATCGGTCTGTCAGACGAAGTGGTGTACTTGGGAGTGACTCTGGACTCCAAACTCACATGGAACCTGCTTTGGTATGGTGGTCCGAGGCTGAACAATAAACACCAAAATAAAGTTGGACAGGATCCAGAGACCGGCCTGTCTAATATTACAGGAGCGATGTGTTCCACGCCCACTGCTAATATGGAGACTTTCCTTGGCCTTCCCCCGCTACACTTGGTGGTGGTGGAGAGGCAAGGTTTGGACTATACAGACTTAAGAACCTTCAGTCTAGGATTATCGAAAAGACGGAGCATACGAGATTGCTTGGGAGAAATTGGGGGCATCTGTTTAAGAAGCGTTCGGACCAAATGACTCCCCAGCATCCGCCGGATACACTCTTCAAGAGTGTTATCCAGGATGTGGAATGGAAAAAAATGAAGGGTAGATTACCTCCGGGCAGCATGGTCTGGACCAATGGTCCTGGTCCTAAAGGGGGAACGTAACACGGACCAACATCACACACAACCACTCCCCCCCCACACACACATACACACATAACACATGATGGTTACTTTCTGTGGGGAAGCCAGATCTGCTTTAATTTCAGGTAGCAGACTATTGAAACGTTAGAACAAATAAATAAAATTTTAAAAAAACACGTATGACTAAGGGCGAGACCGGGCCCGGATCTTGACTCTTTAGGGAGAGACCGCAAGTACGCTTAAGCGTTTTCCTAGGGGCAAACGCTACCGTTTTTCAAACGCAAATATACGCCATACTGCAAAGTGTGCGGAAAAGTATGAGGTGCTTTTATTAAAAGACATATCTATAGTGTCTGACAGCCGGGCGGCACTTAAGGCTCTAATAAGTCACAAAGTGCCATCAAGAGTGGTATGGGAATGTATTGAGGCACTTAATGGAATGGGCACATCAGAACTCTGTTACATTACAGTGGGTGTCAGGCCATCAAGGACTCAAAGGAAATGAAATTGCAAACGAACTTGCAAGACAGGGAGCGCAAGGGCCACTTATCGGTCCCGAACCTGCCTTGGGAGTCACAAAAGCTGCCATCCGTAGCTATATTAGCGAATGGATGTGCAACCAACACCTAAGAGACTGGCATAACAGACCAGGGCTAACACACTGCAAGGCGCTGGTAAGGGGGCCTAGCAAAAACAGAACCCAGGAATTGCTTTGTTTAAGCAGAGAACAGCTCAGAATCACTGTGGGGTTCCTGACAGAACATACTTCTGTCAAGGTTCACCTCCAGATGATGCACAAATATAACGGGGACCTCGAATACAGACTTTGCTTAGAGCAACCGGAGACTGCAATGCATGTACTATGCAGATGTAAGGCGTTGGGTAGAACGAGACAGCGCATATTCGGGCGACCAAAGCTAGACCCGAAAGAAGTAGATATCCTTTCATCGAGGGACTTGCACGCTATAATTCGGGGTGCAGGTTTTGCAGACTGGGTATGATACATAACCAGCGTTAGCACAATAAACCTTTTAGGCCGTAGTGCGGCGAAGCCGTTTGGCAGACCCACCCGCCAGGGGGAGTGGTTTTTGTGAGTATGCCGCTAGAAGTCCCACACTTTGGCTACTCCACCGAGTTCGGATAACTATTAAAAAAAAACAGCAGTCGACTGTAATGTGAACGAAATCCAAGTCCGAGCTCGAAGCACTTCGAAGAAAATGATTGCCTGTTTTTTCGCAATAAATAGACGTCACGACCGTTGCTTTATAGGATCGTAAAACAGTCAATTCTGCTTGGTATACAACCATTTGTTTACCACAAGTTTTCGGAGAAATAAGAAAAATAAACCGACAACGCCGAATCATTCTCCATCATGACAATGCCAGCTCTCACACATCGGCTCAAATAAGTGACTATTTGAACACTCAAAACATCGAATTGATGGGTCATCCGCCGTATAGTCCTGATTTGGCACCTAATAATTTCTTTTTGTTTCCACACATGACGAACGAACTGCGTGGACAACGATTTTCGACACCAGAAGAGGCGTTTGGAACGTTCAAAGCCTATGTTTTGGAGATATTTCATTCGGAACGGAAAAATGCTATAGAAATTGGTTCCAACGTATTCAAAAATGTACTAATCATCGTAGAGATTATTTTGAAAAACGGCAAAGAAGTTTTCACACCTTAAGTTTTGTTTTGTTACTTATTCCCGATACATATCGAACACTCCTCGTATCTGTTAAACAACGTCCATTATTATTGTACGTATTTTCACCAACAAATGAATACTCTTATTCATTTTTACAAACGTAACATTCCAGTCTTTAGTGCGAATCTTATATCTGAACTATAACCTGAATGAATGTTCTAACAAGTAAACGCTAAAATAGATAATGGAAAAACCCACTAACCTCTTGGTTGAAACGCTCCTGACCACGTGTATAAAGACCTAAGCCTGTCTGTAACTAGCTTTGCAGATTCATCGAGTTAGGTGTAACATTTGTGTAATATTTTTGAAGTATGTGCGTAATCGACCTTGCAGAAAGCATGTTACAACGTTGTAACTTCTCGCTTTGATAATCATACCTATTGAAGAAACGCACATATTTAACCTTTTCGGAAACACCTTACAATCTTCGAGAACGAATGTTTTGACATGAAATACCAGATTTTAAATGCTATTATAATAGTTTTGAAAATAAAATAAATTTCTGTACTTTGTTGCAATAAAATCCTAGGGTTTCCACATTATTGGAATAGAATAGATTTAAAATATTTAACTTTTTAATTGCTCGAAATAAATTGAAAGTACCTTAAATTTGATAACTGAATATTTAATAAGATTCTACAGGATGATGAATAAGCGACCGTTTCGATTGACCAAAGGCTGCCGGATTTGTTGATACATGCAAATAAGCTTAAATATTATACGGAATATAAAATTTTAAATTATATGTAAGCCAAATTAGTTAAGTACAGGGACGGAAGGTAACACAGTAGCGCTCACCGTATAGTAAACGTAAAAATGCATTCCGTACACAATTTTTGCACTCAAAGTCAGATTGGTTTAAAATTCGAATCTGACCAATAGCATTGCGCTAAGTGCCAGATACGTATACAGAATGTTTAAATGCACACGATACCGTAACAACTTTCAAACAATTTTATTCAGGTTTTGATTAATGTGTGTAACATTTATTTACATATCGGATTAAATTGTGATCGCCCTCAAGAATATAGTAAAGCTAGCTTTAAGTTAATTTTGTGCTTGATGACTAACGACAGAGAGAGAGAGAGAGAGAGAGAGAGAGAGACTAGTTAGTACTTAACGGCAGCTAATGCGCCCTTTCCCACCGCAAGTATTTCTCAAATCAGGACATAATTGGCTTGCTTATTATAAAATTCCCATAACCCGAAGCACTTTTCCTATAGACACCAAGTTTAATAAGTTTATTTTGAAATTCTTTGGTAGAATTGGTTAATCTCTCCCCTAGCAGTAGTTAAACCGGAACCGTATAATGCACGGGTAAAAAGTTAGAAAAATATAATTTGAGTAACAAGTTCGCGGATATTTAACCCGCGGGAGTTTACCCTTTGATAGTATTTCAACCTTTCCACATTTCTCAAAGGCATAAATATTAATTACAAAACTTCCGTGTTCTTGGGATCGATTTCTAACGCGTTACCTGTTTATACTGTTTATTATTTATTTGCTAAATTGTATGCTTATTAAGAGCTAGAGAATTTCCTTCGGAAATTTACATTTAAATTAATAAAATTATATGAAGAGCGCCCAGTGTTAATATTAAACTCAATTTGCATATTTCTATAAGCATCCCTGAAACAAAAGAGGTATTTCTTTGACGCCCGACGTTCCAATTAAACTTTACCTAGTTGTTTGTTCTTTTTCATTGAAATACGGAATAAGTTGAGTGGTAACTCAGGAATCTGCAAATTCAATTATTACCTTTTATTTTTAAAAGTAAGTCTTTGGTTTACTAAACTAAAGAAAAACTTTCCAAACGATTTTCAGGACTTACACTCTGCGCCCAATTATAAGTTTCAGAAGGAATCTCTTACGTACTAGGAAGTTTATAGCTAAAACAAAGTAAAATTCAAAGGAAAAACAAAACGAATTTGAAAAGAAATAATTACAAATATGCGTGGAATGGATGCTGAACTCACAGGCTCTGTAAAAGGTTGAAGATTCGATTCCTGATTACTGCAGACTTTTAATGAAAAGTCAGTCTTTCCCTGCGCGTTTTTATCGTGTTGTATGTTGGTATTTGTTACAAAGGTACGGTTAAACGTAGCGTGACAGAACAGAGCGCTCGGTATATTACATAGAATTTACAAATGAAATAGCATAATTTACGTTTCAAATTAACAATATAAATTAATTAATAACTCGTTTACATTCTAAATCATTGTATATTAGCAAATTGGGTAACGAATTGTTACGTTATTTCGTGGCAGCACGTTGGGCGCCAAAGTTATGTTACGTTGGCTTGTAGCCGTGCGTAACACAAAGAAAATCCAAGAAATGACCGGGCTCAATCGGAGAGTATGGGGGGTTGTAGAAAGCAGACTGACATATAATGTACGCGGCGGTAAGGAGTTAGTGACAATACCTGCAAGAAAAATAGTTAAGCAAACCTGAAAAAAAAAAGAATAAGCATAGCAGCAATGAAAAGTCTAAATTATTCAGTACTTTGTAGAATGTAAAAAAAGAAACTGTTTGGATAATCTATATAATATAACAACGGTAAAAGCAATACAGAAAAATGTTTAGTACACAGTGAGGTAATATTGGGGAGTAGCAGAAACGTTTCCTCACACACCAATTAAACATAAATCAGATAAAATGTTGACAAAAGATAAATAGATAAGACACAATTGGTATGAGTAATTCAGTAGTATTGATTTTTCTTTCTTTCTTTTTTTTCTCTATGTTTTAAAATAGCATGCAAGTCTATTGTAAAAGGTATCAGAACGACAAAGATATGGTAAAGCAACGGATAGATATTTAAAGTAATAACCAGTAGAAAATAGTTCAACTTACAAAAGTCCTTCAGCAACGCTTCCTTGCAACTGAAGTGTGGGATTCCACGATGTCCTGCACTAACGAGGCACTTCACCCTTGACTGTGAGGGTGTTGATGGAACTTATCACACGTTACACTAATCACACCTACGTATTTCACTGGTGTTAGCAGCAGACATTATCACGCGTCGGAACTATGTAGCCTTGATAAATTTCTTGGTAATTCTATTTCCTAAGACAATAATTTCAAAATATGTTGTAGCACTAGTTTAATTTCAACTGGGACCAAAGGTATATTATTTTCATAAACATCCCAAAAAAAGCAGTGAGAAACTTCAACCAATACCTTTGTAAGCCGGTAATCTGTTATATTTCACAAATAACGAAATTTGCGCAAGCAATGATCTATTTTAGATTCTTTGTTGTTAGAAAATTCAGAAACTATAGTATCACTGTATTTAAATAATCCAAAGTATGCGCTACTCTGAACAGAAAAGGACCGCGAAACTAGATCGCACACACAGTAAAGCACGTGTATCACTCAAGCAAGTCCGTCAAATGTTCCTTAAAACATTTATCTCACAAGAAAAACAACTAAAAACAATTAGTAAGACATGCGTAAGCAATAAAAACGTCCGTCAAATGTTCCGTAAAGCACACGTCCTCGAGTTTAACAAGCTCTACTCCTTTTATTTTCAACAGAAAATCTTCTCCAAGCAGAAAGAAACAGTATTTTCAACGTACTTAATATATCGGAACACAGAACAGAACTCCCAAAACACAATTAGTAAAGCAACAAGGAAACAGTATTTTTAACGTAATATCGGAACAAAACACAAACTACAACTCTAATCTGTTTATATAAACTGGTTGTTACCATAAACTCTTGTCGACTATTATCTCTTTCGCTAATAACATAAGGAACATCCAAAACGTGAATGCCGCAATCATATCATAATAATTAATTACAGCGGTTTATCATTTCCGATAAGTTGGAAAGTAATTTATTAATGAAAATCAATCTTCAAATTATCTACTTTTAAAGTAATACCCACGAGTTAAATTGCATACAAATCTGAATTATTCTGAAGTATTTCCTTTATACAAACAGCGATCCCAAAGAAACGATGTATTTTTAAGTACGTTAACAGAAAGAGAGCGTAAAATGTTAAACTACAAAAATGCCCGTTACAGAATATAATATTGTTTAACTTAGTTTGCCGCATGGCGGGGTTGTTGCCGCTTTAACTCAAACTTCCTGTGACAAATTAGTTGCCTCCTTTAATTAAACCTTTGTTACGTGCCGTTCCTGCACGTAAATGTTTTCGCTCTTATGTAGTTAAATTTCATACTACTTACTGTATTCACGGTCATTTGTAAATTTTCATTAAAAATTTCGACTGCTTATTCATCATCCTGTAGGTTTTATTAGTACATGTTTTGCAATCTATTTTATTTTTCACAAAGGTTTAAATGAGGTACTTGGGTTGTCAGAAATACTACATGTGGTGATTCGATTATCAATTTGTAGTTCGCCCTGAGTTTTCTAATATTGAAAATTCGGGTTTTTGTAGTCTAACGGTTACTTTGGGTGATGCAAATAATGAACTGTATACCATTTAAAATTTCAAAAAGAAAACATCCATCTTAAGACTTTCCATGGTCCGAATTATGAAATATTTCTTTTAAAATGTGCATATAATGGAATCTACTGTTCGAAGCCACACGCTCGGGTAGTTAAAAATGCTGCAAACTTCCCTTGGAACAAATGGGTTAATTCCTGCTCCACACTTTGGGCGTCATAAATGCTCTGGAACTCCACGAAAGGGCCGCCATAAATTCTCTGAAACTACCTGATACAAGTAGGACGCCAAACCTCCAGCCTTTTATGCTCTGCTTCCTCAGGTATATTCGCCACGGCTGCTCAGTTTGCTCTCTGAAAATACTACCCTACTATTCAAAGAAAGAAAATTCGACTACCAAAATTACATCACACGTTATTGTAACACCAAATCACTACCCAAAAACCTTTGTCTTAACATCCCTAATTCACACCTCAGATATCTAACAACAATCTTCAATTTTAAATGAAGTCATTTAAAAAATACCATAATTTCAAAATTTGTCAATTTACATCTATAATTATTAAAAGTAACTGGGCTTATCCCAAAATACTATTTTAAAATCCCAGGTCTACTATGAGCTGATAGTAAAAACCTTTCTGTACCTAAGTGCTAATTACTGCACTGAAAAATTACCAAAAACCCGTTTACTTTGTACAAAAGCCAATATTACACACTCATTTTATAATACATAATTGTACATAAACATATTTTCAAAGAATTCCTTATCAAAGGTAAATCATCAATTATTGTGTCCATAAAATTCAACAAAATCCATCCAAAAAACACAAAATGTCATAATCACCAAACAATCACCACAGTTAAAAAGTTTTTATAAAGTTTAGTTACCTGGAATGTAGCACTATCAGATCTCTACCCTGAAACTATGACGTAGTCCTTCTTCATGACTGCACGTACAGGAATCACCCCAAGTTGACTTCCACCATCAGTAACAGCAATCATCCATCCAGATCTCTCTCTATCCAATGTACGGTACTTCCAAACCAAAGAACAACTGCAACTGGGCCATTTACATCCACTACTCCATGTCAGTACATAACAAGCACCTCCAACCAAAATAGGAAAACGTCTACTTACGTACATCAAGCTTCGCTTTTCCAAATGTATTTTATCAGTTTACGACTGCTATTTTAATCTGGCACCAACTTGTTCGAAGCTTGGCTGAAGATCGAAAAAGAAAGAGAGCGTTCACCGTCTCCTCTTGGTTTATATAGACTCAAAAATGCCCCCCGAATCGTACCACACCACCCCACAAAACACGCTTTCTTGGTCAACTTTGTTAAACAGTCTACCGATTCCACTAACCCATGCACACAACAACCTAACCGTCGTTCAATTCTACAAATCCAGCCATTAACCTTCAGTTTTTACTGTAAACTTGGCAGCCGTTTGCCAACCGTCTCAAAAATCTCAGAATTTTCAATATCAAACAAACATTTCACTCCGAAACCCTCATTAAAATTTCCAACGGCTGTCAAATTCGCCGAACTCCCCCGGTAACGGGCATCAACCCAAGCATCCAAAACACGCCTCTCTCATATCCGCATATACGGTCATCTCTCTCTAACACGCATCCAAAATGTTCTGTCCTTTGTATTGTACCCTTTCTCAATTTTTTGTCAGTTATCCATTTCTTGTATCCTTGTTTAACCCGCATATTATATCTCCTTACCTTTATCCCCACTACTAACAAGTTCTAATCTACCCTACCAGTCTACACTTCGTCCTTATCTTTCTTATATACACAGTCTAGCAGTCCTACTATGTCTGAAGTCTTCTACTGTACTTCTTATTTCCCTTCCAAATCGATGTCTTATGAAAACACGCTGCATCTCAGTCTTGCTTATTTACCTTTAAAATTTTATGGTCTTACAGAATTTTCAAAGTCAATGACAACTAACCATATGTTATCTTTCATTCTTTGCTACGTCATGCAAAACATACTTCTTCTCTTTATAGTGTCGATCCATTTGTGTATGTAACCTTCAATATAAACCTGCTGTTCATTTTTAACGATCTTTCACTTGTTTACGGGTTATTAAATTAATACGCCGAATGCTAAACTTTTACTGGAAATGTATTGTTTGCTGCACGTTTGTTCTTAGAAACTCATAATAGTTAACTTGTTTCTAGCCAACATTTTTGTATCTTAGACTAACCTTTGAAATATTATCGATGTTCCAGCTTCATATTACCCTACTCTAAGTTATGTACATAAATAGAATAATTACACTTTGAATGTCCGTTACGTGATATCTCTAAAAGAATTCGCCCTCTTCAGATTATTGATTGTTATGCCACGAAATGAAAAGTTTTTCTACTACTAACTTTGCATGGTGCTTCTACATTTAAATGCACGTGTTTACTTTACGGACTTACAATTCCTATATTTAATAATTGTAATTAATCTTTACCCTAACTCTAAAATGCAGCAAAATTAACCTTAAAGCTTATTTTAAATTATAAATCATTATGCTATAGCTTAGAAAATGTTCTAAATTGTTACATGGCTTCTATATACATGGTGTACCCTGTCATAAATATTTATCTGACCTATCTACCATCAGTTATAACCTAAAAATCCATAGTAATATATACTTTAATTGAATTTCGTGAAGAGTTGACTAAAAATGGTTATTACTAAACGTACATTATTACTATTTTGATTGAACATGTTGGAACAATAGAAGTTATTGAAGAATCCGAGAAACTGCGTCTGGAACTTTGTTACGTTAAATTTCTGAAATCGATTGATTTCTGCATGCTTCACTTCTTATTAAAAAGCGTATCCTAAAATTTCCAACCTAAACAACTTGATACTTTTAATGTTATATCATAAGAACTTTCATTTAACAAGTTCGATTACCTTCTAATTGAAATGAGTGTTTGTTTAAGACTCCGATAAAATTTTCTTAAGTATGTAATACAACGATAAATATTTAGAATATATTCTATAACGATTTGCTTCGTTAGTCACGTTATGAATTCCCTGAAATAAGTTAAACACCTGCATCGGCTCGTTAATTTTCTTTAAAAGGTTAAAACTTCTTGCATTATAAATTCTTTGGAATACCTTCCAACCACTTGCATTGTAAATCAAAGCTTCTAATGAAACTGAGAAATTCTATCAATGCGGTATTTTGTTATCATGCATGTGTTCAGCTCAGTCAAGTGTACGAGCTATAAAACCGCCACCTCATTATTTCATTCTCGGTATTGTAGTACGAAATAATAAAGCGCTAGCGTTTCTTTAAGAGTTAGGCAACCTGTTACACACTTTACTCCATATACTGTAAAAAGGGCTGCAAACTTACTTAACCATCTAAACAGACGCTGTGTTCCCATGTAGACACATTCACGGAAGCCATTATAGTATACTGAGGCTTTTTGCGTTCTCTAATTGCCTATTGTTTGCAAGCCGTATTTTAGGAATGTTTTGCAGCTGCTGTCTGAAAATATCTAACAGGTGCTGTTCGTAGAATATTTAACATACTATCGTTGGAAATTATTTCTGGAAACGAAAACACATTGTTTTCTATCCCTATAAATACAAACTGAGCGTCGAAAGCGAGTCTATTCGATACAGCGTCCTTTTACCGCAAAGGAACTCTGTAACGGCGCGTTGCAAATTAAAATACCTTATTTTACTTAGTTTACAGTCGAAGTTAGTTTTATAGAATATCCAGTCCGTCGGCAAGTGCAGCACGTCCTTCAAGATCCACTACGATGGTACCAGAGACAGACAACTTCCCGTTTTAAGGTACATTTATTCTGTTTTCTTTTCCTTGATACTTCTGTGAAATATAGATACTTCTTTTGTTGGTTGATAACCTCGTAAGTACATTAGTTTTTTTACTCGTCGTTACAATAAATTACAGACTGCGTGTTAAAAACTTCCCTTCACATGATAAATGCACAAGTGATTACGTAATTGTTTTCAATCACAATTAGTATGTACCGATACTGGCGTTAGAGCAATCTTTTACTGTCTTTAAATTAATGCTAACGTCAACAACTTGTTAACTTAATTATAAGCTAGAGTAAGATAACACTTGGTCTATTTCAGTTAGGGTTACATTATTTCTTTTAGGAAGTACACTTCACAGGGCAGGTAAAAATTATTGTACATGTTATGTCTAATTTTCTTCTTGTTTATGTTTAGGATTGGAATGATTATGTAAGTATGTTTGTATAAGTGATTTAGATTTTAAGATTTTACTTCTATGTATATGTCTATGTTGTGTTATATGCGTGTAGACGCTTTTGTTTCCATTATGTTATAACAGGACGATTACGCGATTGTTTGATTTGGTCCCTGTAGATATTCCTTTTTATGCTAACGGTTTGTAAATAGATCTATTTGTTAATGTTTCCAATGTTTCTTTCTGTGTGACCCATGCCACTCTACGTCGTTTTGAGCTAGTACGAAATCCCATTCTTTTGGATAACTTATTCTACCCTTCCGTTTTGTTGCGGTATTCGGCGTGGGAATTTTCTTTACTTACTTTACTACTTTCTTTCTCGTCTGCACGGAAATCCGTAACAACTTCTATAATTTTGTTGCAGGCGATTATGCTGGCGTATTCTAATATCAAACAGGATACTCTTTTGTATTCGAATCAACAGTATGACGTGCCATGTAATCCTGCAGATGTGGACTTCAAAACTTGTGGAACAACCTTGAATTATTAGAACCCTCAAAATCACGCAGCGATAGGCTTGAAACCTGAACGTCATGCTAAGCTGTAAGGCTTGCTGTTTTTTCTCAGCATCGTTTTGTCGCATTTTTTCTTGAAAAATTTGGTCTGGATTCTTTTCTGTAAGTTTTTAAGGGCACTCATTGCACAACTTGAGACGTTACGGTGTGGAAATTGAACTTACTTCGCTCAAACCGTCCGAATATGTTAATGTGACAGCTGTTATAATAAAATAAAATTTTGTATATAAAAATTTAAAGTTACACGATTGGTAAGGTGTGATGTAATTACCTAATTCTTTTATCGGTTACAGCTGCAGCGAAATGCATTTCGATCAGTAAATGGGTTTTTTTCTTTATTGCTATTGCATATTATTACATATTTTTTATATATTTATTTATCAGGAGTTATTTTTAAGGAGTGCTTTTGCACACTAAGTAAGTATTTTTGTGTAGATAATTTTGTTTGAATAAATATTTTAAACAAAAAATTGTAATAATCAAAGGGATGAAAACTACCCATAATGAATTTTTTTTTTGTTAATTCTTGTGTTCGGGTAATAATTAATTTGATGTAGCTGAGGGTATTAATTATTTTTGCGTCGATTTTGACGGGGAAAAACCCTCTATATTGCTGTTTTGCTAAATTTTGTTTTATGTAAATATTAGAACTGAGAATAAAAATTAGTTTAATGTGATTAAGGAAGGCATTAACAAATAATTTATTCGTAGAGTCTTGTACTGTTGAAATCCTTTGTAATGTTTTGGATAATTATTGTTTACTACGCGGATTGATTTTCCTTTTCTTGTAACATGTTTTTTAATTGAAGATTTTATAAATAAAATTCCTTTCATGAGGTTTTCTTTTTCTATCTTTGTGACCCACCGGACTCTATGAATTTCTAGCTGACACGGCCTTGTCGGATTCCCTTTTCTGTTGCGGTATTTGGTGTGGCCGATTTTCTTTGCTTATTTTACTGTTCTTTCTAGTTTGCACGGAATACCGTAACACCTTAACAGAGAATACGGATAAAAGATACAATATAGGATAAGTAGGGACTTCACGGATTCACTCCATCACAAGGTATATAATGCATTTTCCGCACAAATAGTTAAAGGTAAGAGAGTCACGTTAAAAATTAATATGATGGCTAGCTTCTACAACTAGGAAAACCACCACCCTTCTTCGTTCGCCGTCCGAAATAATCGGGTAAACGACATATATCTATATCGAACCGTGGGAAATTATATTTAGCATTCCTTTCTGTAACATTAACGCAATAATTATGCATATATTGGTATATATAGGAAAACATATCAATTTTAGCTAGTTTAGGAACTCTAGTAAAAAACTACATGTACAATTTCATAGAAGCTCGTGTAATTTACAGCTAAACACGAGCTATTTTATTATGATATGTACGTTAGGACAAGCAAATACACCAATCAATAGTTAGTACTGCAAGTAACAGTTATTCTTATCCAAACATCTTGAATATCCTCTTGTTAATTTTATTTCTAGTCAGTCGACGCACCATGTTTTCGATGTGGTATATTTATTGTACATGTGATGTTCATGGTGCTGCGTCATCTTTAACACAGCCATTCTCACTTTGGTGGACAATATTACTGACCCTTGTTTAAAGTAGTTATGG
The DNA here is from genome assembly GCA_036346225.1 of Platerodrilus igneus. Lineage (NCBI taxonomy): Eukaryota > Metazoa > Arthropoda > Insecta > Coleoptera > Lycidae > Platerodrilus > Platerodrilus igneus. Next base: position 7,043,371 of record JARFIW010001115.1, read on the forward strand.
GCGAGTCTCTAAAAGATTTCAGTTCAAAACAGTTTTTTAAGATTTCACCTATTTCTGGACTTCGAAAGTTTTTAACTTTGCCCCAAATCGTTAATAACAACCCAGCTTATGGAATTTCCTTTATTGCAAGTACCTGACCAATTGCTAATTGTTTGGCGTTTGTTGCCCTTACAGTTTTAACGTATTAGAACGCATCGAGCTACATAGCTATGAGTACTCTAATTTTACGCTCAGCGCTATTTCTTAAAATTGTGTATTATAATACAGAAAGCTTCTGTTTAATATTCAGAGTCTGACGCCTCAAGTTAGAGAAACTTCTTATTTTTGTGATACGATCATTTATTTCCTTCACCATAAACCGACTTTTCAGCGTACATCTTTTATTACCACCTTGAGTAAAGCTTGTTCTACCTAACACTTATTTTTAATGAAATCACTGGCGGTTGGATAGAACCGACACACTTTTTGTATAGAGATGGGGCAATGTTCCACGTGGTTAACAAAAAATCTTTCTTCAATCGCCTTTACTATTTTAAATTAATCAGTCAGTTGACGCATTGAGAGGCAAGTGAAGTTTTATTGCTATTTGTATCCAAATATTTCATAATATCAAAACTTATAAAAGGTCCGGCGACAGGATCTGATGATTTTTCAGTTACTACAAATCAATACCGAAAATCGATAAATATCGTTTATAAGTTGGTTTTTAAAAATTGTCTTTCAAGTGTACCCTATGGCTCCTAACAAACGCCTAAGTAGATAAGCTACTTTTGTACGGCCTCAAAAAACAGGTTTTCTTATGAGATTTAACATGGGAAATTCTAAGGTTCATTCTGGTCATTTTTGTATATTTCATAGACAGCTTTTCATTTTTCAAATTTAAAGTATTTAAAGTTCAAACCTACACCATTTTTTTCACCCTATGCTAGTCCCGACCAATGGGAGAGCACAAATAGTATAAGCGTCGCTGATTAGCCATGGCAATATAAATAAGTTAACAAATCATAAATAAAAATATATACATATTAGTAATCAACGTTTTTCTCCTAATATGGAGTCATCTTATACATATATTTGGTAAACTTATATTAGATACACTGACAACTATGCATACAATTTACATATATACAATATAATTTATACAGAAACTAACACATAACAATATATATATATATATATATATATATATATATATATATATATTGTAATGGTGATAAGGGGTGGGGGGAGAATTTCCTTTGAATTTTGACTTATTAAGACTGTATCAAAATTTGGGGATTTAAAAATGTTATTTATTATTTTTGTACATAGTGGTCTGATGTTTTATTTAAAAAAATTTAAGATAAGGTAGGCTATTATTATGGTAACCAAGGTGATATTATGTTGATTGAATTGATTGATAAAATAATTTTTTGATGAAATGTACTAATTCTAATTTGAGAATTAATGTTTATGTTTGACAAGATTTTTGTACAAGATCTAATATGATTTAATGTTTGATAAGATTTGATATGAACAAAAATATAATTAGATTTGATGATTTTGAATTTTAAGGAGTTTTGATTTTATTTTGAAGTTGGCATAAGGTAATACTGATTTTACCTAAGAGAATATAGAAGTGTGGCAAAAGGATATGATGGTATGGTTCCTGGTAATGAGAAGACTTTCATGGAATGGTGCTAGGTGAGAGCTGCAACAAAGTAAATGGTGAAAAATAGTTTTTGGAAGTTACAAAAGTGAAGAAGGGACGTATGAGTTTTTGACATTTTAATTATTATTATTTTGACATTTGAGTTGAAAACTAAATTATAGTTTGTGCATTATATATGTTAGATGTAGAAACAAGTTTGTTTTTCAAAATTCTAGTATACCTTTTGGTTACAGTTTGTAACAAATCTGAAAAGGTCACCAAGTAGTTCTGTCATTAATTTGCAGATCATAGTAATTTTTCAAATTTTAATATTGGTTATTAAAACGCTTTTGAAATTGCAGAAACTTCTTGGAAAGCACAGTGTCGTCTCCATTTGTAGAAATTACCTGGAGGTTCACCTGGACTGTATCAGGATTCGGTAAATATTTAATCATAAAAAAAAAAGTTTATAATTTTTGTGTGTGATATAAAATTTGATTGATAAATTGGTACATCACATTATTTTGGTAGATACAGATAATAGAGTAGAACCCTAGAACCTCGATCTGAGGTTATGGTCGTACATGCTACGTGGAAAATAACCGTTTGAGCTAGTCGGCGCCTTTAGAAGGAAATATTCTTTTTATTTTATTTTCCACGAGATTTTGATAACTACACATATTTGAAGGTTAGCAAAATTAAATATCAGGCTAAAGGAAAAGAGTGTGTAGCAGTATATATCCAATAGTGAACTGAGATAAAAACAATTTTATGTACAACTATATGTACAACAAATATCCTAACAAAAATATCTATATAGCACTCGAGTAATGTCCAATACGCAATGTTGAGTATGAACCGGGAATCAAGTAGCGTTAGTCATCACTTGGACTTAAGGCAATCTTTTCTTGTACGATGCTGTGAACTTGATGCTTATTTGATTAAATTAAGTTCTGAGTAACAAATACTTCTACGCATCTGATATCATCAAATATACTTCCATTCTTCACTGCTAATTTTAAACTACTTTTATCTTCATAGTAACGCTAACGTTTTAGATAGCAAGTGATCGTGAATCTAATTCGTCATCTTTTAGTAATCGTGAAAAATCAGCCTTTTCTTCCTATGTCATTTTAAAAATCTTTGTCACATACATCTTAGATCGTAATCCAATAAAATCAGTCATAATGCGACCACTATTTTCGTTATTCATTATCCCATACTTTCTTGTTGATTACAGAAATTCCATAAATGTTGTGGAAGGGATGGATAATCAGATGCTTGAAAATGTCCAATGCAGTCTCGCTCGTTTCATGATTTTATAAGGATCATGATTTATAATCTTGTAAATTAAACTATCTGTATCTATGTAGAGAATTTGATATCTGTCTCCAAAAGTAGCATTCATATATCCATGGTGAAAATCGTACATAGTTAACTTAGCTATATCAAGAATGCACATACCGACATATAGGTTTATTAAAATAAAGTTATTATTTGAGAAGTTCCACTGCGCCAAGGTGTACATTGAAGATCGTAACATTTTTGAATAGAGGGTTAAAAGTTTTAGCTTCAGTGCCATATCTGCTTTTTCAGTTTTTCATAAGTTTCACATTACAATGTTTTCTTATATTTTCCATCGTTTTTCCGAAGAAAGCATTGGACAATGTGTGACATGAATATATTTGACGAATTACTTCGATAACTCATTTATTTATATTTAAAACATAATATTGAATTAATAAATAATATATGTGCTTCTTGCACGCATCCTCACTGATCGGAGGCACAGCAACGACTCGACTGGTGGTCGCAGGTGCACCGCTTGAAATGCAATATCACCTGGTAGATGTTGTTCTTGATACAAATCCGACAAGCATTATTCATCATCTTGAATAAGTTTCTTCCCTAATTTGTATATTTCTATTCCAGTATTTAGATCAATATAGAATTTTAATCAACAGTTTTGTTTATACTTTAGCGCACGGTAGATTGTTGACAGTTTAAGGCAATTCACTAAGACTTGTTTAAGATTTCTGTAGTGAAACACATATCTTTTTTTAGAATTTAATGTAACCATTAACTTAGTGCTTTGAGCTGTTGATACAGGTGGTTGGCTAGTCTTCAGATCAATATGCTCGGAGTACAAGGGGATGCCCTTACGTAAGTCATGGATATGTTAGGCATACTCCAAATCCACCTCTAAATGTAACCCTCTTGAGCATCATCAGAAGCTGATGTAACATCGATTTTGAAGTTTCCATAGGGTAGAGGTTGACTCATTGCCCATCCATACTAATTATTGACGTAGTATAAGCTACGCATCGGGTTTGCAAGGATTGTGTGTAAGCAAATACTTATTGTTTGCGGTAGCACGTCGTTCTGAACACACTTGGCTAAAACCTCCCTTTTCTATAAATAACAACTGATCGATATTGATTAACAAATCGAAATCTCGCCTTTTATGTTTCAACATTGCGTCCCATGTGTAACCAGGTAGCGTATAATAATAGATGGGTCAAGTCCATATGTTAAATGACAACTTGTTCGAAATTACTCAAAAACTTCAGCTAGTAACATCACAACAGTTTTGAAATATGAACCAGAATATTGACCCAGGTTTTGAATATTAAATGCTTCCCACATTTTCCGAGCATGCGCATAATGTTTCTTCGTAATTACTTTACCTTCTAACTTGTTGTATAACCCTTGTTGACTAGGTAATGCAGTGTAATCAAGTTTTTCAAAAGAATCAACAAAGTCATAAGGATGTACACTTTTCGAGTCAATAATTTAGTCTATTCTTCACTTACATATGTAAATTCACTTTTTAGTAGTGAAAATGTATTCAGATAAGACTCCAATCATTCCAAAGATGAGCGGAACCTATCGATGAATCTGTAGTTGACGAAGGTCTCAGGTATATATTTTGGGAACGAGATATATTTTCCTTGGTTAAGGGGAGCACCTGCACACGCCCATCAAAATCAACGACGGTGCTTTTAATTATGAAATGACTGTCATATCCACTAAAATTATGGAAATCTATTTAAATAATATAAGGGTCTTGGTACTTAATATTAAACTCTCATGTGCCCATCTTCTGTAATTATTAGTAGGCACTAAATGATCATGATCGTGAACCCTTATATCTTCTAAACCAAACTGTTTTTCACAAATATGACAATGAGTTACAGCTTTAAAATCAGCTTGCTGTTCAAATGCTAACGTGTTCATATCATAGGGGCACATAAATACAAATTCAACATCTACGGTAAATTGTCGAAGCTTCATAGTAAACCATTTTACACAGTCTTCACCCAGATGATATCGATAAAACGACAATGAGTCATTATATCCGCACTTTACATAATATCTAATACTACACGGCACATGTTCTTGATAATTATTATCGTCTCCGGTAGGTTTAAGTATACATTCTAGATCTGTATATACGATAAATGACACCCTAAATTCCTTCTTGTAATTTTTTAAACAAAGTATTTTATCTTTTTCTTAGTCAGTCGAGGTAGCCGCAATTGCTTGTCCATCAATTTATCATCTGTAGTATAGTAATGGAGACAACGTTCACAAAAATGCTTCTTTGCGTGATCAAAGCTAAGCTGAGAAGACACTAATCGACTCAAGTGTTGAATCCACACATAATACGAGTTGTATATTTCTTGTTCGTCAGCATACTTAAAGCATTCCGCATTCTCGTCATAGTAAGGTAGCAGATCATTAGGAGGTTTACATGTTTATTTTTCTATTCTCCGATATCGAAAGAGGAACTGTAGTAAACTGAGATATCATTTTGAACCTCAAAGTTCTTAATTTGATTTAGAGTCATCGGAAACTGAATACTTTTAAGATTAAAAACTTCGGAGTAATGTGTGTATGAAATCATCCTATCACTATTCTTTCTAACAGGATATAACGTCATCAATACAGACCATACAAAAAATGTTTGACCGTCATGCTCCACATTAACGCATGCTTGCTTTCGTTTAATCTCGAAGGGCAGTTCTATATATAGGGTGAAATTTGTTTTATGTTATTAAATTTAGTAGGTGATAAAGATTGTTAGCTAAACTCTTGAACCGCTTTTTAAATGCTCGACCTAGATTAACTAAGTAAAAGTTTTAGAGAAGCTGTTTTGTCATATGTTTTTTAAGAAATACTTACGTATACAAGTGCTGTCCTGAATGACAACAAGCACTGAGATGATTTCACAATAAGTGTTCTAAAAATTTCCACCGTATCTGCAAGTTCGTTGTTGGTATTATTCTCGAGTTTTCGTATTTTCAAAAAACAACATTTTAATCTACTAACACTACAAAAAACTCCAATTACCTATATCCAATTACAATTAAGTCCCAACACTGCATTTACATATATTACCTAAGCACGTAGGTGAAACACACATCACTTACACACAATTATAACATCTAACGCCGGTTCTGAGCTATGTAATGTAAAATTACATTCAACTTAATGTAGGATATCGTATTCTGCATAAACGCTGAACTGCATCAGGTACGTCAGGAACCAAATACAGTCGATCGCATCAGTATTATGGAATATTACTTTTTGTTGTGATTATTATCTAAACATCCAAATTTTAGAAAAAATTTAAATTATTTTTCAGTAGCAGCTAAAGTACATTGAGTTATTTCGTTTGGCAGCAAAAATGCACTCTATTTCACTAATTTATGTTTGCTGAAGGTCACAACTTAATTGGTCGACTTTAAAGCATGATGATTGTATATTTTATATGTGACCTAGTCAACATTGCAGTGGTTTTAAAACAATTTTTTTACTTTTCTTGTGTCTATTTGTATTTAAACTGTTTGCTTTAGACTCCTGATTAATTAACAATTTTTGTTTGTCTTTTCGGTCTCTACACCCCCTTTAAATTAATGACATAAAACTAATGCCACTCTGTATACGAAGATCCACGTATGGGATTATATTTGTTGATGTTGACACTCAAGTTAACTATATTATTTAGGCTCCATTCATTATCTTGCTCCTGGAAATATTTTTGGGGCGTTTATTCCGATTGGGTTGTCACAACTGGCTTTGCCATGATGGTACGTTTCTTATGTGAAAGCGAGAGCCTCTTGATGCAATGTTTGTGTCTAATTGGAGATGCATATGAGCATGCGTGCTGGCAATATCAAGCATGTTTGTGTGTCGGCAGATACAAATCTTTAGAAAAATTATTAAAATATATTTGTTATTTTACATATATTTTATTTTTAAGTTTGTCGACCCAGGGTTGATGGTTGTTTGTACATAAAAAGTTTTAAAATCAAGGTCTTCAGAAATTGAGAAATAATACGATATATGCCCCCACAACTTTCATTATGATTTTTTCTGATTGTGTTTGAGCAAAAAAGTTAGTAGATATGCTGACTTCGTACGAGCACAGAATCGTTCATTTTTGTGTTTTCCTATAAGAAAATCTAAAGTTCATTTTGCAAATTTATGTACCCTTCAAAGTCATTTATTTGAGGTTTACGTGATGACATTGTAGCTAACTTTTCACATTTCAAGGCCAAACCTACGTCACCTCCGACCTATTCTCGTCTTGACCAATGAAAGAGCTTAACAATAAGGTCACGCTTTCAGGATTAGACCACAAGTATGCAAATTAAACCAAAAGTCAATCCACGTAAAATTTTATTGAAAATTACAAATATTTACATTTACAATCGCACATAAATATGCATTATGTATTAACATTATTACTATATATTTCATCTTCCATAATCGACTTATGTGCAATCCGCAGTGTTAAATATGACCTAGGAATCAAGTGGCGTTTGCTTTCGTGCGGACTTAGAGTAAGTTTCTCCTGAGCGATAGTGTAGATATGGTGCTTGGACGACTGGATTAAGTTCTGGCTTACAAATACATCATTAAAGTCTTCTAGGGAGCCGACATAATCATCAAAGGTAATTCTATTTCTTATTATGTATCATTCAATTCCTTTTATATTCATGGTAACATCCAAGTCGTAGATAACAATTGACTACAGTTCTTCTCAGTGTTAAGCCTCCTCTTCTTCAGCTGTCTTTAAAATTCCCATTCCATACATCTTTGATCGTAATCCTTTATTTTCATCCATCATCATACCCAATACTTTCTCGTTAATTAGAGAAATTCCATAAATGCTGTTCAAAAGATAGTCCGATGTCTTAAAGTGCCTGATGCAGTTTCATAAAGATCTTGATTCATAATTTTACAGATCAAGCTATCTGTATCTGTATAGAAAACATGGCATTCATCTCAAAAAACTGTATTTATATATTCAGAGTAAAAATAGATAGTTAATTTGGTTATATCAAAGATTGCAGATATCCACACACACCGGCTTATTAAGATAAACTTCTGATTTAAGAAGTTCCACTGCAACAAGGTTTTCATCATAGACATTTTTGAATAAAGGGCTGAATATTTTAGCTTCAGCGCCATATCTGCCTTCCCAATTTTGAACAAGTTTTATTTTGTCATGCTCCCGTATATTTTTCTATCGTTTTCCCAAAGCTTAAATTAGTTTTTCTTAAAATCATTTCTCTCGCGTATCCCAAGTTCACTATTTAGATCAATGCAGAATTTTAACCAACTGCTTTGTTTAAATTTTAGCACTCGATAGATTCTCGATATTTAAGTCGATTCGGCAAAACTTGTTTAAGATTTCTATTGTGAATCACATAGCGTTTTTTAGAATTTAATGTAGTTATTAGTTTAGCACTTTAGTCTTTCGATACAGATGGTTGTCCAGTTTTTTAATTAATATGCTCTGGGTAAAAGGAAGTGTCTTTATGCGTGTCATGGATATACTCGCGATACTCCAAATCTTCTGGAGCATCATCAAGAACTGATGTCGCATCGATGTTGGTGTTTGTCCATTCAAAGCCTCCATATAGTAGATGTTCACACATCGCCCATCCGAACTTATTATTGACATCGTAGTACATAAGGTATACGTCCAGTGTGAAGGATAATTCGTTGGTTAGTATTTATTGTTTGCGGTAGTACGTCGTTCTGAACACACCTGACTAAAACCTCCTCGAATTCTTTTTTCGATGTATAACAGTTGATCGATATCTCTCAACAGTTCAAACTTCTGTCGTGTATGCTTTAATATCACGTCCTAAGTTCTACAAAGGGCAAGGTATATTAATGGGCGGGGTCAAACCCATCTGTCGTAAGACAGCTTGTTCGAAATTGCTCAAAAACTTCTGCTAGTAACATCATATCGGTCTTGCGGTACATATCAGAATACCAATCCAAGTTATGAATATTAAATGCATCCCACACTTTTTGAGCATCCGCATACAGTTTCCTCGTAACTCCTTTACCTTTTAGGAATTTTACAACATCCTGAAACGTAAAGGAGTTATGAAGAAACTGTATGCGCAAGATCAAAAGTGAGCCTCGAATAAAGGACATTGAATGATACAAATTATTTGCAAAATTAACCTTAGATTTTCTCATGGAAAAATACATGTACAAATGAATGATTTGTGTTCGTACAAAGGCGGTTTATCTACTCTAAAGTTACGTCGTGTCAAAAAAATTTATCAAATGTGAAATCTAGATCTTAGAATTTTTAAAAGATTTACGAAAGAGTAATAAATTCATCGAAAATCAGAAAAAAGGGTTTCGTAATAATTAATAAACTTTAGATAACAATATTAATATTAAATTCCATCCATTTTACAATATACCAAACCCCTGATAAACAGCACATCAGAGCCTTGTTCCTTTTGATGTAGAAAACTCCGTACAAAGATACTTTAAAAAGTTTATCTGAATTCGAGTAGGATATAAATATATAAAACGAACAAGCGAAAGAAATTCGGAAGGATAAATTCTAAGTGACGGGCAGCCAAGAAGGCCTGCGTTCTTAACCTCCTGGGAGTTAAAAAGAAATAAAAGTAAGTATATAGGTACGGTTTCTCTCACAATACGTTATCAAAAATGAAAGAAATAAGGGATTTTGTGATACTGCCAGGTAGAAGCTTAATGTATTACCGCCCTTTTGGTTAATGGAACGAGCTTTGTCTTAAAGCAATTTTCAATGCAAGAGTTAGCGCAAATTTGAGATACAATTCCGATTAGAATTGGCTGCACAAAGGACAATATAAAAGGAAAGATAAACACTTCGTAAAGAATAGTATAAAGAGCAAAGCCCACTGAGGAAAACGTAATTCAAAGAGTAATAAACCTGTATTAAAGTGATATCGCTGTGGATCGATTGAGTTTCGTTCTTTTCTCTTCAGCACTGCTAAATAATATAAGGGCAGAACTTTTCAAGAATATGGTTACTAAAAATTTAATAGTCTACAAAAATTTATTTAAAAAGCTTTTGGACTGATGTAAACTATTGACTTTTTACTTAACATAAAAAATAAAATCACTACGTTTGGTGACAATTCGTAAAGAGTATCTGCACCTTGTTAGACTGGCGGAATGTCTCCATTTACAAAAGTCTTAGACTCATGAACTTGGGATATATATATATATATATATATATATATATATATATATATATATATTTGTATACGTCAATAAGCTCTTATTATTATTATATATATATATATATATATATATATATATATATATAAAGATGTATCTGAAAAACTCTTAGGAAAATAATAAGAGCTTATTGACGTATACAAATCGGGCTAATAGTTGTATAGCCAACAACAAAACAATAGCTTTATTACTTCACAAAGGAAGGAAACCTCCACTGACCGGCCGGTTTCAGCTTCCTTATGCATCTTCAAGTGGATGTTTCCTCCCCTTGTGAAGTAATAAAGCTATTGTTTTGTTAATGGCTATACAACTATTAGCCCGATTTGTATACGCCAATAAGCTCTTATTATGTTCATAAGAGTTTGTTTACAGTGTAACAAAAACTTTTGTTATATTAAAATCATTAAAGAAAAACATTTCTAGCCATTGTTATTCTACAGCATACGAAATTGTCATTTAGCGTGAAATCGTTAAATAGTTAAATTTACTATAAGGAAGAACATCTCTTTCTAATTTTACATTATCTTCACCTATATAAAGCATTTAATAGTGACTCCTACGCTTTTGATATCTGCAAATATCCTGAACGTAACTTGTGTTGCATAAGCTACAGGTATTCTTAAGCCCACTTGTGCAATTGCTGGACAGACACAACTCCTGCGCGTAAGGTGACGCTACATGTAGGGTGTTGGCTGGTTGACAGCAAGGCGAGGAAAGTGCGGCCATCTTGCAAACAACGACGAGCAGGTACGGTTCGTTTTTAAGATGCGGAGTTTTCCAAGCTCCAAGTGGGGCATTAGGATTGCCCTACTATCGAAGAGGGTGTAAAGGTTGTCCTTGGGGGGGGCTTTGCAAAGGAGCTCTTGTAAAGCCGCCCCGGACAATGAAGAAAAGAATGTAACAACACGTGCTGGTGTGAAGTCCGTTAATGGTGAGATTGTGTAATAAAACTACCTTATATAAAACTAATAGATGCTTTAATCCTTAGCACATCTAACTAGACACATCTAAGTATGCTCATCTAAAGAATAAAAATTTTAAGAAAGCACGTTTGAGAATGGTAGAATTGAGAATTCAAGTGGTTTGTATGTCGAGCAGAATTCTATGTAATGTTATTGGAACGTAATTATGTATTGTGGAATCACTCGTTTTGAAGTTGTCTGTGGGGCTGTTCATGTAAGAATGCTGTATCTAGCAAATGCCAACTTCGTACCTTTTAAAAACTTTAATAAGATGGAGTATAATGTTGTTTTGGTTGGTCTAGAGTGTTTTGCAGCATCACCATCAAGCAGTTAAAACAAAACCACCCAGGTACTTATAAAACTATTTATTGAGTGAATTAATTTTATGTATTAATTACGGTCAAAGCTTTGATTTAACGTTTTCCAAATTATAAGAAACTTTTGTTAAACGAATGTTAATGTTAAATTTTTTTGCAAGATATGTTTATGTTTAAATCCCAAATAAAAATCAGTTAGAGAATTATATCCTAGTAACCTAATAGGTCAAATACCTTTTTGTTCAGAACTAAATTTTTTTGACATAAGAGAAATTTTTGAACTTTTAGAATAATTAATTTAAAGTTGTTATTCAAAGCACGTAAGGAATGCGCATGTTAATTGAGAAAAATAAGTATAAAGTTCACTTTTAATTGAAAGATGTTTAACTACAATATGCCATATGATGAGTAGAATATCAATGCTGCTTCTAACATATGACGAACTAATTTTCTTTAATTTCATATAATGTTTGAGACATATGAACTTTTTGTATAATAAATTCGTTATAGAAATTTTGTAAGCCAGAACAGATCTGTTTTATGGATGTTTAAGAACCCGACTGTACTAAAGAATTTAATGTTAAGATCTCTCTAGGTAGAGGAAAAAATTCAGAGATTTTTGAAACTTATTTTATATTGATTATCAGATTTTTTATATATAATTTTTGCAACAAAGAGAATTACATTTAGATTATACTTTGGTTTAAAACTTTCGTCTTTTTATTTCACTAATTAAAATTAATAATATCCAAATTAGATAAACAAAATTTTGAATGTGGAAACTAGAAAAAAAAGTTGATACAGCATTAGGTAATAGAAACAGAGTAAGTAATTTTCAGTAGAGTACATTTTCACAGGTAAGGTGTTGTTGAGATTTTGAATTCAGGACAGCCGATCTATAAAGACCGAAATATTTTGTTGTCGTAAGACACAAACAGTGTCCTATATTTTATTTTTTTTGTGTAACTTTCTTGCAGGTCCGACATCGCAGAAGCTGAAGCAGAGGTCCAAGAGGTTTCCAGAGGTATTGCTTATTTTAATTTGTATGCTTTTTGATAGTCATTATATCCTATAGGTTTCTGCGTCTTCCTGTAGGATACTTTAGTTTTATTTATTGTCCATATAGATGCAGTGGCGCTCATTTCCCCTTTTTTAGTTCCCGTTTGTAGTCGAGCCCACCCTATATCCACGCCCAATCTCATTGCTCACCCTTGGGGTAATTCCCAGACTAAGCCGCGAATATAGTAAAGCACGTGGGACCACCGAGGTTTTGTTCACTAATTGACTCACTCCCCATTAAAGAAATTTAAAAAAGGCTCAACAGATACGTCTTATTTTATATATTGTTCTACACAATTTCTTATTGCGTACTGTAAATAACAGGTTTTTTATTATTATGAATTGCCTTTAGAGCAAGAAACGGGTGTCGCCACGAGAAGGTTTGTTTCGTTTGCAAATAAATTTTGCTGTAACATTCCGCAAATCTCAAAAGCCAGACATACTTGTATAGCCATCTATAGAACTATGACGTAGTTTCGATTCAATTTTTGTATTTTCACCCTTAGTAGTGTTGGTGTTTTACCACCTGATGGCGGTATTATTTACTTTTGCCATAGTACAGAGATTCCTTCATAATTATATCAGTATAATAGCTTCTCTTACTTCATAGGGTTGAAAACTAATTCGCTTTGAAGATGCTTAAGGAAGCTAAAACCTGCCGGTCAGTGGATGTTTCTTGCCCTTATGAAGTAATAAAGCTATTTTTTGTTAATGGCTATACAACTATTAGCCCGATTTGTATACGTCAATGAGCTCTTATTATTTTCATAAGAGTTTGTTTACAGGTTTACAGAGACATCTTATTATATATATTGTTCTACACAATTTCTTATTGCGGACTGCAGATAACTTGTTTTAAATATATATATATATATATATACTATATTCAACGTTATCGGCATGAACAATTATGCCTTCTTCATAGACTGAAATTTAACAAATGTTGACACAAACTTGAAACAGTATAGCTATTCGACTTACATACTTACTATGACGTAAGATTCACATAAACTAATCTAGAGTGATTCCATAACAAGGGGTGAAATTAATTTTTTATTAATTTCACCGCTTGTTATGAAATCACTTACTTTTAGATTAGTTTATGTGAATCTTTTTACGTCATAATAAGTATGTAAGTCAAATAGCTACACTGTTTCAAGTTTATATGCTAACATTTGTTAAATTTCAGTCTATGAATAAGGCATAATTGTTCATGCCGAAACGTTGAATATAGTTACAAATTGACGCTGTAGTTTTTATTTGTACGAACGAGTGTATCCCAAGATTTTATACAACTTTATTTCATTATATAAATATATATATATAAATATATATATAAATATATATATATATATATATATATATTGCTATACTATTCGCGGAATTTTCTCGCCCCTACTTTGGGCTGTTATTTTTATTACTATGAACTGGAATTCTTAATCCCCTTCGTTGTGCGCCTTATTAATTTTCTACGTACTCTAAATTATTGGACCACCATTTTAATATTCACTATTAATTGTAATTATTTCCTCCTCCAGCTGTCTTCTTAATATTGCTATCAACTGGACTTTATCTTTAAACAACTTTATCTACCAATGGCAAAATTCGATACGTTACCGCCTTGCGGGTTATCAATTTCCTATTTAACTTGTGGCTCCGCCTTTGTACTATTTAAATCTTATGACCTCGGCTAGCATTTATTTGGAATTATAAAATTCAGTAAATTTCGATTTTATATAATGAAACCAATATGTTATGTACAGCTTTTGAAATTATTTGTAATACATTTTCAATTAGTTAACCTTATAAATTTCATTTATTAACAACCATCTACTATGTACTCAAAAACCCAAAGTCACCAAAGAAAACTTATCTTTACCAACAAAGTGTAGAATATTCTAAACCTGTTATCATATTATTCATTCTATACGTATGCAACCTCTTTTGTTGACCTTTTCACAAGCATATCATATTTAGCAAATCAATATTAAAAATAAAATAAAAATTTATATAGAAAAACAAATTGCTTATAACTGAAAATCTGACCTGGTTTTATCTTTTTCACATTGACGCTTCCAATAAAAATGATCTTCCCCAATTCTGGATTCCATTCAAATTATTGTCATTACACTATGGACCACCACCATTAAATTATACACCCCAATTTATTTCAATTCTTCAAACTTAGACTTTTATCATTCTTGCCCCAGACTAAAATTGTAGTTTGTTTCACCCCTGTACTTCAAAATTGTATTATTCTTCTTTTCCCCTGGACATCTAAATTGTATTACTGTATTTTTCCCTTAACATCAGAATCATAGTCTATTTCCCTCAGACCTCGAAACCGTTTAAACGGCAATTATAATCTTCATATTCGCACTCATTTTATTTCACTTTTATACTTATTACGTATTACTTTGTTTTAATGGCAACGCACTTCGGCCTTCGTTGAGTTCAAAACTGACTTTCTTATCAAGGTGCTTGCTAATATATTCTCGAATTCCCACTCCATCCGTGGGTATGGCCTAGAACTCGTCGCTTGTTTATGACCAATCAAATAATTTCATTTAGAGCAGTTTCTGATGTAATGCTCCACGATTCCCCATAATCACAACCTGCCCGCAGCTGTCTTCCGTTATCAACATGGTGTATTTTGATAGATTACTTGCTTTTCCATAAACAACTGATGCAACTCGACTTTAAATTTTCATGTTTACATGCGATTCACGCAATTTTTAATCATTTCTCTTATCAAAAAATGGTTAGATATTTGTACGCATTTATATTAACTACCTGAAACTCTATTTCTATATCCGTATTAATTTAGTCGTCTGGAACTCTTTTTTTAATGCGTGTCTAATTACACTTTATCATTTATTCCTAAATATACGCGTGCTTCCACTGAAAAATATCCTTATTTGTTTTACCTAAATTAACTAAACTTTATCTACAGGGTATTTAATATTTACTATCTACTTAATACATGTATTTCTCATTCCTACGCCAACTATGCGTCTTCCTATGTTTACCTGCGTCGCCCAAAAACTATTTCTACTTTATATACAGGGTGTTGACTACTTACTATCTACAAACTATGTCTATTTCTTAATTATTTCCTTAAATAAGTGCAGTTTTCTGCTGCCTATTCTAATTACTCATTCCTGAACGACCTTTACTATAACGTGCACCCTTAAACAACCCCTTATCACAGCAATATATATATATATATATATATATATATAACGATGTATCTGTAAACAAACTCTTGCTGGGTTATACTACCGCTCGTAGTTAATTACCTTACTGCATGCCGGGTTTGCTCTCTGAATAACAGCTAAAAGAAACAAAGAACATAAAACTCAAAATTCTCCTTAGCAAAGCAAGCATGTTATATTTCAAGAACGGTGCATAACCCATTTACAACCTTCCTTACTTATCGTACCATACTTTCATCGTGAAACAAATACTGAAATCATTTTCCAAATATCACAGCTATTTACAAATTTAAATGTTTTTTACAAAATCAATCATTTTTTTTACTCGGTCATTATAAAAAAGACTAAAAGTATGTAGCACAAAAATAACATCAAGGATAAAGATTGCAGGACCATTCTTTATTGAAAAACATACCTCATTGACTGATAAGACATATAACATAATTAAAAAACACATGAATTATACAGATTCTTACCTTAACGAAATGTTCCCTAAAAGCAACTAAATTATAAATCTTTGTCACATCTAGAAATAAAATACCTTAATTTGTTAATAATAAACTTATCAATCTAGAAGTCAAAAACTGTATCAAACACTCTTCATTTACATACAAAATCAGATAACACAAAGTGCTACACAAATGATAATATCTGAATGCTAACTGCCGCTTGACTTAGAATAGCCTTGCTTACTATCTATCGTCCTTATGCGGTTAGTGACTTGGATTTCAGCTCTCTATAATTTAATTTAATTTTACATATCCTATATCACTATTTCTTAATCATCCAGTGCAATTGTTCTTTAATATAAAATTAAAGCCAATCCTCCACTCTGCTTTTAATTTTATATTTGATAAATCTTATCTACGGGAATTCCATACTGTATTACAATTTACCATTTACTCCGTTCAATTCCCCGCAAACTGTGTCTACAAAAGAAACTTACTATTTCATCATTATAAGTTATTAAGCACTCAGACTGGGAACAAATGACTTTAAAGACCAATAAAAACAAGAGACCGAAACTAAAATCGATGACATGTATATTGGAAAAATTTTGATGTCACTGAGACGTTCCCATATCTTAAAATGTGTTAACTCGAATTCGCTTTAAATTTGAGATATGCAAATCGATCACTATTTTGCTATTGAGAGATGAAAATCGATTGCTAGTCGCGTATGTCCTCCGAGGGGGCGATGTTTCGTGTGCGGGTTGGTTAATATCGGGTTGGGAATTTAAGCGTGCGTTGCATAGGGCGGTTCTTATCGCGAAAAGAAAATACTAAGGAAGAAATAAGGGTTTCTCTAAAATTGTCCAATTTGCAGCGACGTATTCGCTTACGTGCTAAAAAACTAAAACTCACTCAAATTTTTCAGAGCACAGAACTCCAACGCACTGTGCGACAAATCAACAACGGATCCGTTACCGTTGTTACGAGAGAGAAAGACGATCGACTTGGTTGTCTAAGCCGTTTGACCCGGCTATCGAAGTCTACTAGGGTGAAGTGATTTTGGTCCGGTCGACTCCTCGAAGACGTTTTAACGAAGTCTACTAGGGCGAAGTGGTCTTCATCCGATCGACTCCCCCAAGTTGTTTCAACAAAGTCTACTAAGACGAAATGATTGTGATGTGATCGCTTCCTCAAAGTGGTTTCGACGAAGTCTACTAGGGTGAAGTGATCTTGATCCGATCGGCTCCCCGAAGTGGTTTCAACGAACTCTACCAGAACTAAGTGGAATTGGTCCAATCAACTTCTCGAAATCTAACTAGACTAACTAGACTGACTTGGCTGTCTTTGTTGACTTTACTAACTTGAGTGACTTGGCTAACTTGGCTACCTTGGCTAACTTGCCTAACTTGATTTGCTTGATTAACTTGACTAATTCTACTAACTTGACTTACTCGACTTACTCGACTTACTCGGCTTACTCGGCTTACTCGGCTTACTCGGCTTACTCGACTTACTCGACTTACTCGACTTACTCGACTTACTCGACTTACTCGACTTACTCGACTTACTCGACTTTCTCGACTTACTCGACTTACTCGACTTACTCGACTTAATCGACTTACTCGACTTACTCGGCTTACTTGGCCTACTAGGCTTACTCGGATTTCGCGACTTATTCGACTTACTCGACTTACTCGACTTACTCGGCTTACTCGGCTTACTCGGCTTACTCGGCTTACTCGACTTACTCGACTTACTCGACTTACTCGACTTACAAGACTTACTCGACTTACTCGACTTACTCGAGTTACTCGACTTACTCGACTTACTCGACTTACTCGACTTACTCGACTTACTCGACTTACTCGACTTACTCGACTTACTCGACTTACTCGACTTACTCGACTTACTCGACTTACTCGAATTTATCGACTTACCCGACTTACTTGGCTTACTCGACTTACTCGACTTACTCGACTTACTCGACTTACTCGACTTACTCGACTTACTCGACTTACTCGATTTAATCGACTTAATCGACTTACTCGACTTACTCGACTTACTCGACTTGCTCGACTTGCTCGACTTACTCGATTTACTCGACTTACTCGACTTAATCGACTTACTCGACTTAATCGACTTAATCGACTTAATCGACTTACTCGGCTTACTTGGCCTACTAGGCTTAATCGGCTTACTCGACTTACTCGATTTAATCGACTTAATCGACTTAATCGGCTTACTCGACTTACTCGACTTACTCGACTTACTCGACTTACTCGACTTGCTCGACTTACTCGATTTACTCGACTTTCTCGACTTACTCGAATTACTCGACTTACTTGACTTACTCGACTTACTCGACTTACTCGAATTTATCGACTTACCCGACTTACTTGGCTTACTCGACTTACTCGACTTACTCGACTTACTCGGCTTACTCGACTTACTCGACTTACTCGATTTAATCGACTTAATCGACTTACTCGGCTTACTCGACTTACTCGACTTACTTGACTTACTCGACTTACTCGACTTACTCGACTTGCTCGACTTACTCGATTTACTCGACTTACTCGAGTTACTCGACTTACTCTGTTGACCTTAATGAATATCCAACATATGCATAAATAATCGACTATCTAATGAGTTTATCTACTATTAAAGCTAGACTGGAAAACAAATTCTATCGAAGAATACTACTGCACAATTTGATGTACGTTACTTAGCAACAAATGCAGAAAAGTTTAACGAACTGCATAGCATCACAGTAAAACAAGCTCGCATCATAAGTGAATTATATTTAAGCGTCAGATACATTTGACGTTGAAGCGGTGTATCGTTAGCTAATGGATACATATCAGTTTACTGATAATCAAGCTGATCTAGTTCAAGCAAGCCCATCTGGTAGTAAATCACTAGCATCTCTTTTAATACGATGCTTGAAACATTTAGATAATCAGAAACATGAAGCCCGAGTACTTTTAGAAGCGCTTTGGAGTTGTGATAAAACAGAACTCTATAAAATCTATGCCTATAGATCACTTAAAACATTCTCATTATTACCTAGTTATTGACACTCCAATAGGCTTGGGAACTGATAAAGAAGATTTACTGGGTGGTAATTATGAAACGCCTCAAGACTTGAGTTATGATATGAGACTGATATTTCAAAATTCAAAAATTATAACACTAATGAACGATCTAGGATGTATGCAATAACAGTTCATCTCTCTACAATGTTTAAAACACATATGAAGAAAACTGTTCACAATTGGAATATGTCAAAACGTAGAAGAATTGTGTCTTCGAGAAAAATATAAAAAGAAGCCAAAGAAAGAAACTAATCAAAAATAGTGCCTTAAAGAAAGTGACACTGAACCGTTTTCTAGTGAAGATGAAATCTTTAATGCAACAACAACACCAAATGGTCACATATGTGATTTTCAGTATAAGGATAATGATTGTCGTGAGTCATCAGCTAGTTTACTATCACCTTCATTAAGTACTAATGAGGGTTCTGTATATAAGCCCAGGGCTAAATGAAAAGTAACTTTAAATTCTCGGCGTGTAAGGTATTCTAGTGGTAGCGGTAACACAAATGGTGATGCAACAGCCGTTTCACATGAACCGCCAGTTACACGTAAAACGATAAAAAGAACAAATTCAGATTCTAATACTCGTCGCCCAACAGCCAGTATCAAAAATACTAACAGTGAAAATAAGAAAAGTATAAAGAAACCAGTAGTTACACGCAAAGCCACTTTTAAAATGAAAGCAGAATCAAATTCCCGTCGTTGCCAAACATTTACTTCTGAAAACACTTCTAAAGTTATATTATATCTATCAGACTCTTGATTGTAGCGAAACCGCTTATCACTTCCCCTGCGATAAGTTATTCGTAAATCTTCATTTTTAGAAATTATATATTGCCGTATCTTTTGCTTTATTTTTCGTGCAACTGGCCTCTTATTTATTACATCACTTCCGTTGCCCAAAAACATTATAGCTTTAATGTTGATAGCGACTCTGCTGTTGTAACAACTTTCTAGTTAGCGTTTATAGTGAGCGGACGTGTTTTACGGAGCTCCCGCTTCAGCAGCAAACAATTAAGTTTTTATAGGGTTTTCTATTATATTTTGTTATTTGAAGCTTTGTTATTTATTGTGTTTAATTATATTATTGCGTGACATTAATTTTAATACAAAAGGCAGTGAAATAAAATCAAAAACAATTTAAATCGATTAAGTAATAAATAAATAGCGTTTTTCTTTGAATTATTAAGCAAAATCAGGGTTTAAAAACCAACTAAATTAAATTTCGGGCTAATAAACCAAAAAACTAATAAACTAACACCTCAAAATAATTTCCAAAATAATTTAAAAGGCGTTTCTAATAAATTTACAGAAAAAACCGCGTAAATCGTGTAAAAACCGCGTAAAAATCATCAAATAAATTCGGGAAAATTTTGTAGTGTGCGTGTAATAAAATAACAAATTAAGAATCAAAATTTAGGGTATTTTGAATAAAACAAATAGCTTAAAAAGCGTAAATTTTGAAATAATGTAAACCTAAATATTCCATATTTTAAGTAAACGCGAACTTAAACGCTCTTAAAGTCGAGTTTTTAGTGTAATTAGTGGTGTAGCACTTAAAGCACGTACCAGGCACCGAGTATACACAAGGCAAGTGCGTTTCCGGTACCGCATTCCGATAGCATGTGTTCTTATTTGTTTCATTATACATTTAAATTTAAAGTGTAGTATTTTATAAATTTGATATTTTGAAGTAATTAGCTTATTTAAATTCGATTTGGCTGTTTAAAAATTTAAAATAAATAAATAGTGTTGTTTGCGGTTTTTATTAGGTTGCGAATTTATTCTGCCCCCTTGTTATTTTGGCCTTTGGTGTTAATTTTATCTTTGATAAATTTGAAATTTTATTTGGCGGTTTGAGATTCGAATAAATAAATCAATTTAAATAAATAAATACACAGGAGTTTACGGTTCATTTTAAGTCTAGGTAATTTATTGGAGCAGTGTTTTGTTTTGTACTCGCTGTTGTTTTGTCTTTTAGCTGTTCATTTTAATTTTGAGTTTATTTAGCGTCGAAACGGTCAGGTTGCCTTTGATCTGGGTTTTTGTTTATACTTGTTGGTTTTTGTCGTTTTAATTTGTCACAATGGTTGTCCACCGAGATGAGGAACCATTGCCGAAGAAAAAGAGGGGTGATTGGTCGGAGTCCGTCGGGAACGAGCGGTCAGAGGCTAGGTCGGTTGCGAAGGGCGGAGAGAAGGAGCTCGTGGTCGTGGTGGAGAAGTTGGTGTCGCAGCCCGCCGGGAGGTAGTCGCGTCGCAGTAGCCTGGGTTTGCGGTGGTGGAGTCGGAGGGGCAGGCGCGCCTTGTGTGTAGAGCCGGGTCTAAATCACCCTCAACGTCGAGAGGCCATCGTCGTGTTTTGACTAGCAGCAACGGAAGCGTTGCAGCTAGCGATCTAGACGAGCTGGACCTCCTGATGTTCAGGGCGAGGCCGGCACACGGCTTCATTCACAAGCGGGTCCCTGCAACTTAGGCAACGATCACCGTGGACGACAGGAATGTAATTCGCAACGCCGCGAACGCGTTCTGAAACGTAGCGAATCAGCTTTCAGGGAAAATTGAATGTGCGCAAATTAATTTAGAAAAGGGCAAAGGGGTCACAAATAATTTCGTTAAATTAATGAACGACAAGAAAATCAACATCGGGTTCATACACCGCACCTGCATAACCACAAAATAACAGGTTTTGGGAGGGGGTTACCGTCTTAAACGCGAACAGGTAACGACCGCGTAGCAGAATAATAATAAATAATGGACATGTGCCGAAATTATATTAAATAATTTATCAAACGAATTTTTAACGACAGCCGAAATTAAAACAGGATTAAATACGTTTCACATCCTCAAACAGAGAACGTAATAAATCAAATGAAAGCAATTCTTCGTAAAATTGGCAGAAATAGCAATCTAATCATCGGAGGATACTTTAATGCCAAGTCGCCACTATCGGGTAGCCCTACAGAAGACGATAGGGGTTCGAAGGTTGCTGATCTTTTAACGGAATGGGATCTTAGTGTGATAAACACTAATGATTCACCTGCGTTTGAGGGGCGTAGAGGTAGCAGTTTTATTGATATTCTTGCAGCCTCATTATTTGTGATTGGAAAATAAGGTCGGACGAGAAAACGCCCTCTAACCATAAATTAATAACCTGGGACGTTTAAACCAAAACAAGCGCAAACGAGCAGCTAACTATATTTCCGGGGTTCTGTAATAAAAAAGCAAATTGGGAGCGGTTTAAGCAAAAGTTTGGCAAAAATATCCCTGTGCTCGAAAACGAGTTATTTAAGTGCCGAGAGGCAGATGAAATAGAAACACTCGCAGAAAATTTAAACAACGCGGTGATAGACGCGTTGTCGTACTTCATGTCGCGAAAGAAAACATTTAAAGACAGCGTACCCTGGTGGACCCGGAAACTAATCACCGAGCGGGCAGAAACGCGTAATCTAAGGCGCCGCTATCAACGCGCCTCGGGAGATATAAGAAAACAACGCAGAATAGAATACAATCAAAGTTACCTGGAATACAAGATATTAATAGAAGAAACGCGAACAAATAAATTCAATGAATTCTGCACGCGAAACTCAGAGAAAGAACCTTGGGGAACCGCATACCGCGTAATAAAGAGTAGACAACAGAAAATTGGGCTCAGTAACATAAGAAAGACAAATGGCAAATATACGGAAGGTTTTAAAACCACGGCGGAATATTTATTAGAGAAATTCTTCCCTTCGGATAATCCCAAAGAGGATGAGGGGTCGCACGTTTTAGTACGTCGGGAAGCTGCAGAGGCGCAAGGAACAGGTGCCGATAAGGCTATCCTAGTTCACGAGGTCGTCAGGGCTCTTAGGAGGATGAACCCTAAGATGGCACCAGGGCATGACGGAAACACTTCAGACGCAGCTCTAGAGACGTGCCTGTTAGCCCCGTGTGTCTTTGTCGGGTTGTTTAATCTTTGTCTAGAAGGGGTGTCTTTCCGCATTGCTGGAAAGTCTAGAACGTGAAATTCATACCTAAATCTAAAAAGGCGGATGCGTCAGACCCGGGCAGCTATCGTCCAAATAGCTTGCTACCTGTGCTAGAGAACGCTTTGGATAGCGTTATGACTACCCGAGTTGAGCACTTAGTGCATGACAGCGGCGGTTTTATTAACCGACAGTTCGGTTTTATAGAGGGAAAGTCGACTGTCTTCGTATTAGAGTTCGTTGTCGGGGAAATTAAGCAGGTGAGAGTATTGTGTCGTTGTTGTTTTGGACATTTCAGGAGCATTGATGCTGCCTGGGGACCATTGATTGTTTGCAAGTTAGAAAATAGGAGTTGTCCGCAAAACTTGATGTCTTTGGTCAAGAGTTATTTCTGGGGGCACAGGTTGAAATTCCAGGTGAAGTTTTGTCCCGCGAGGCGGAAAGGGGATGCCCGCAGGAGTCATTCTCTGGTCCCACATTTTGGAAGTTGTTGTATGAGAGCATCTTTAGGGTCAAGTTGCCCACAGGATGCTCAATCGTTGGGTTTGCGGATAATACGCTTTTAATTGTCAGATCGCGATTGTTAATGGATTTGCGCACAAAACCTAACGAGGCGCTTAATAAACTACACGAATGGTCGCAGGCGGTAAAATTAAAATTTAACAGGGCGAAGTCAAAGGCGCTTTATTTCGGAAAGAAACTGGGACAGCGACCCCCTAGGCTAGAGCTAGGAGGGGAGAATATATCGTTTAAGGAAGCAAATACATACCTCGAGGAAAAGATTGACATTAAGTTAAATTGGAAGACTCACTTAGAAGCAAAGGCAGCGAAATATCAAACAAAATGATGGCGGCAGCAAAAATAAACTGGGGTTTCAGGGGCGAATCGCTGAGGACGATTTATGCCAAAGCATTTGAGCCGGCAATGTTGTACGCAGTATCTGTAAGGGCGCAAGGTTGTATAGTCCGTGAGATGCGTCAATTGACGAGCGTAGAACGCATAACCGCAGTGAAAGCGGCCAGAGGGAACAAAACCACCTCCACGGAGGCGGTCCTGGTGATCAGTAGGACTCTCCCTATGGAATATGTCATTAAGGAGATTAGAGATAGTAGATTAATAAATATAGGGAAAAGGCCCGAAATTATTGAAGATATTAATCTTGGTATAAGTGAGGTGGAGAGAAAGATCGTTGTATCAGAGTTGGGGCACACGGCCGATATTAGAGGAATCAAGTTTGTCGAAGATGATGGGGACGCGACGGGTATCAGAATTTACACGGACGGTTCACGTATGGAAGACGGGCAAGCAGGCGCGGCGTTTGTCGTGTTTAAGTAGGAAAAGAAGGTGTTTCGGTTTCCAATGCGAATTGATAGCCATACGAGAGGCTATCGATTACGTAATAAACCATACGGGCAGAGACGAGTATTATGTAATCAGTGATAGTAAATCGGCGCTGACGGCTTTAACAAACATGAATACCTCGACAGTCCGTCAAGCGGAAGTCTAGAGGATAGCGCATACGGTGTTCAAGTTTCGACGTTTAAAGTTCTGTTGGGTTAGGTCGTACGATGGTAACGTAGGAAACGATAGAGCTGATGAATTAGCTAGAGAGGTCTCGACGGGCGACTTTCGGATATCACATTCGTCGATACCGAGGTCTCTAATTAAAAGAAAGCTGCTTGAAAAGTCAATCTGACAATGGGAAGAGAGGTGGAACAACGCTGCCACGTGCAGGTTGACCCACAAATTCATACCGAGTATAGAAACTAAGGGTAAGATCGAGGTGAAACTCGAACATAAAATGGTGTAACTGATGACAGGGCACAGCGCCCTGAAAGCGTATTTACAAAGATTCGGTTTAACCGATAACGACAGCTGCGAGTGCGGTGAGGGTGCAGAAAGCGCAGAGCACGTGCTCTTCGACTGCCCACTCAACGTGGCAAATCGAGGGTTAGCTGATATGAAATTAGCTATCGCAGGACTAGCATGGCCAAAGAGCTTAGAGGAAGTCGGGGAAGCGGTTAACCAGAAAGCGTTCTGGACAGCTTTCAAGGAATTTTCGGGAAGGGTCGTGAAATTGGACGGCGATAACCGCTCGTAAATCAGAGGGTGAAAGGGTGGAAGAGGATTGAAATTTTTTATTTTCACTTGGCATAAGAAATCGATATGCGCGTGGTATAACCAAAATCTGTATAAAATTTTAAAAAAAGAAAAGAAAAGAAAACAGATAGCAATAAAATAACCAAAAGTCTACTATTCACGATGAAACTCCACACCACTTAAAAAAAATTACTGTCTTACCTTAAACTAGCGGAATATCGGGAATAAATCAAAACACATAAATAATAACAAATTAAATCAAAAAAAAACCTCATAAATTTAAATCAGTCAAATAAATAAAGAAATAAAATAGAGTGAAACCGTGCATCCCTCCAGAACTTAAAATTGATAGTGATTGTGACCGCCAGAACGTTTAGTGTATACCCACCAGGACTTTAACAGTGCATAGTCAACCCCCTTAGAAGTAAGAAACAAATAAATGTAGGCAGACGACCAGATCCTCGGATGCTGAAAAATTTATATACGAGGTAAGAGTAAAATTGTGGTGTCTGTACACGCATAAGCATTGACCGGTAGTAATAAGCAGATTTTTAAATAATTTAACAAGCACGTTTTGTGTGTAATGGCGCTAGTCGATATAATGCTCATGCGAGTGCATCTCATAATTTATTTGGGTGATGATTTTGCTAATTTATGCACTATTACATGCTTATGCTTTTAGATGTTTATTTTTCTGACGTTCTGCCGCCATTCTTGGTGGCAGCATTTTTATAGGACAAGATCGTAATTGTGAAGATCGTAATTATAATGTAAATCAGTTAGGAAATGTTAGGCAAAGCTAGGGACGGATTTAAGCTAAAGATAAAATAAATTACTTAGATCAGGGAGGACAAATTTGTAAATTTCTAGAGCAGGCAAAACAGCTGGATTCACTATTAAAATATTTGGCAAATACGTAGAAAATTTGAATCCATTTTTAAAATTAGTTAGTTAGCTTTGAATAGTTTTAAATCGACCCTTCAGGTCGCACCGGTAAGCAGAGCTGGCGACTGCTATCCAGTATTACGTATCCCTTCCCTTTTATTTTTGCGTGTGCCTTGTTGAACGGACACATTCCAGAATCAACGCTAGGGATACCTTTATTCAAACCCTATTTTTAGTTTGTTAGATTTTTATATAGGATTGATTTATTTTGAAGTTCGATTACATTTAGAGCATGTTTATTTTCACGTTTAAACCCAATGTAGTACCTTTGGGTTGCAACAACTGTAGGTAGTCGAAGACGTGTGCGTAAGTTAACTGCGAGAGCAAAAGTTCTTTACAAAAATAGGTATCACATTCCATTTGTGATAGCATAATTAGCATAATTGTAACTAGTCCTTTAAGTATTTTGCAGTTATATTGTCCTGTTATAAATTAAGTTCTGAATTTAAAAACAAATATTTCCTATGAACATGGATGGCATTTGCCAGAAAATCGTTACAGACTTCAAAAACAAAATTAAACCATTTAAAACTAGGATACCATTTATTTAGTTTAAAATAAAGCCTGTCTTTAATAGGTATTGACCAGCAAACATGAAATATTCAGCTAAATCTTGTGTTCAATCAGTCGCCTACTGAAACCAAAGTTAGGGTAAGAATAAAGCCCTTATTTATAGACAGCAAGAATGAAAGAAGGAAGAAGCAGTGACCATGACAGTGATTTTGATGAGTCCAAAGAGACGTTTCGCAAGGGTCAATCATCCCTTATTTGATGACAAGGGTAGAAATGGCAATGTTTAAGTTACCCTCTTTGTAGTGAAAACCGTAAGCAAAAGAAAAGTGCAATCTTACTTCAAGAGATTAGTTCTTAGTTCGTTAGTATTCTATTGGCTCATTACAAGATTTCTATAAGCAACAGCATATAGTCGTCTGAAACGTTCGATAAAAACTAGTTTCCATTAAAAACAATAAACATATCCAGCGAGTTTTATTGAGAAAAAGTACAATATTTTACAAGAACTCCAAAAACTTCCATATATCAATACTAAAGTACTACATGCCGTACTGCATATTCCTTCAAGAGCACGAATGCAGTTTAAAACTGCAGTTCTTAGTTTTGTATATTTATTAGAGCACAAACTATCAATGGGTTAACTTTTAAAACAAGGGTTGACTACATAATTTTATTGTTTCGATAGAGCTTACGAATGAATAACTTTGTTGAGGCATTGGGCATTGTGAACTAGGAATTGATCCCTGAGTTTACATAAAAGTCGTACAGTATAATTAAGTACATTTGCAAAGATTTTCTTAGCTGCCAATTGGTATTTATTATTTAGGTGATTGTTAGGTTTATTGTGAATATTCCGTACATTTTTTCTGTTAATAAGAAATACGCGGTCTAATAATTTTCAACTCAAATCACTTGGGCGTTAAAAACGAAAAATTAATTCAGTAAATTAAAATAACCCTTTCACGTGTTAATTCATTTATCAATTTGTATAAGTTCGATTCCTATTGTTACATCCTAGAGCATAATGAATAATAAATACGCCTTCTAAGAATTCTTCAATGTAAAGTTTATGCTAAAATTAAACAGGCGATAACTGGTTCTAGGTAACTGATAATTGATTCCCATGTGTTTTCCATTGAAAGCTTCGTCGAATTAAAGCCCCGTATTATCCCAATAAACCGTGTTTTTCCAGTTTTATTTCCTTAACAACAATACTACTTTGAGCTCTTCACTTGCTTTTCAATCTATACAACAAAAACACGTATGGAATGGTTGGTTGTTTTCGTTTTTCTGTATGAAAAGTTCGCGCACGCCTTAGAGCGTGGTATGTATTTATGGGTTTTATAAAATTGTACTTTTCGACGACAATAAATTAGTTTTATTTATAATTACTATAGCTCCTTCCGGTGGCCCTTAAAGCCACAATGAATAGTCGCCCCTTGTTGTGATGGGAGGATCACCCCAAGGCGGAATCACGCGCACCTCTGTTTCGCACCGTTTTTGCAGACGGTAGGAGCCAGCCCGACTGCGGTGACTCGAGGGTGAGTGTTTATACACTAATTTTCTTATATGGGTACCCGGTAGTTGTTGGAAACAACATATGTACACGGGTCTACGGATCCACCACCTTGTTGGTGGTAAAATGACTGGTTGTTTGTATGTGCGAGGATATTATAATGTTTACTGATTTCTTTATTAGGATAATTTTATGTATAGAATTCCGTACTTACAATGCTGATTTCGAGCTGTGATTTTTAGTGGGGTAATTTTGTTCCTTTTTTTTGTTTGAAGATTAATATAGGGGGTGACCTAAAACTGCAGCTCGCCATGTTAAAGATGATTCTTTTTTATTTCGTAAATATGTATATTGTGTACCTATGAATTGTTCTTTTTTGGCACTAATGTGTTTTGTTTATAATTTTGTTTTTTAAATTAGAGGTTTTTAGTTTGTAAATGTTTGATTGTGCGTGAGTGAGTATATTTTTATTTCAAGCCTCTCTTAATCTTTTTTTTTGTAGGTATAATACCCCGCCCACTCGCCGATTGAACCCGGTCAATTTCTTCTTTTCCTTCCTCGGTTTTATTTTCTTTTTTTAGACTACTTCGTACGATCCACACACTAATACCATTGAATGTTGATACACAACCAATTTGACCAACTACTGATATCTACTCCATCTCCATTTGTATGCTTTTGCATACTTAGTGCAAATTAAAATTAAAACAATCTTTACTTACGTAAAGTACTCTTTTATTATACTCGTAAACGTATTTTACTTGAAGCCATCAACTGGTTGTACTAAGTGAAAGCTTTTCACTATTCGAAGTCGGAGACTCAGAAGAACTAAGGGATACCTAAGAGCTAAGAGCCAAAAGAGCTCCATAACAATCTGTTGGGGTTTATATCCTGTTTCTTACCCCACAAAATCCGGGCAATTCCAGCAACTTTCCTCAATACAAACATTCACTTCCATGTAAAACTTTCAACATACCCCAATTTTTAAAATTCCACTACACAAACAACTCCAATGGCCACCGTTTTCCAGTAATATTCTAACGTACGTTCAAAATTCCTTGTAACTTCTTTAACCACCACGATTTTTTAAAAACATTTGCTTGAAAATTCAACTAACGCTCCTAACCCACACCCTTCTTGACTTATTACCCCGTATTCAAAACATCTCTCACCAATTACGTTGTTTATATTAAAATAGTCCAACTGACAAAGTTAACATTTAATACGTCCCTAATGCACCAAGTGTAGTATCTATTTCTTTCCAACCTACGCCGCAAAATCATCTCTCTTTTACTTTGTACTCACTGCACTTTGTATAACCACCCCTTTGATATCACTCAATTATCTTATATTCCTAACACGATTATCCTTATCTCATTCTAATATACACGCTAAAGCAACTATCCTTTACTTCATGTGCCTTCCCCGTTGTCAACGAACGTTAAGCGTTCGATCTACACCTTTCTCACTTGTACCCATTTTACCTAATACTCCCTGTTTGTTATCTACTCATTCCATCTATAAATCTATTTAATTGACAGCGATAAACAATACTATCTAAAATTTGCTGTTTGTTTGTTCAACGCTCCTTAAAGTATACCCGGTAAACTTAAGACGGTTACATTCGTTTAGACTTTAATGTTACTAGTAAAGTTTCTTCAACAACACGTTTAACTTCTTGTAAATAACATAATATAACGGACAACCTTGCTTGTATAAACACTATTCGGAAAACAGTTTAAAAGTTTAAAATGAAGCTCCTTAGAAATTATTCCCACAATCTAACTTTGCTGTAAATAGAGGGTTTGATGTCATATAGAACGGATGACATTTGAAATGCTTTATTCTACACGGGCTGTTTCTAATTTAACAACTATACCATTCGCTATACTTAAATACTATGTTTGAAATGTTTATATTATAACACACACTAAAGGATTATGCAAAAGTACATTTTAACTTCTTGATCTATTTACTGTAGAATTATTAATTTCTCAAACAATGAATTTGAAAAACATTTCAAATTGTACTTTGTTGTTTTTACATGATAAATAATGAAATAATTTACAAACGAATACTAATACTCTTATAACTCCCAAATACCACATATATATTGCTATAATAATAGGGTAGTTTAAGAGTGGATTAAGTCATAGGGGTCGTAGAATAGATATAAATAATTTTAACTTTAAGAAAATCAAATAATTCCAGCAATTATAAGAGTAAATCGACTATTCTACAAAAAGTCAATTGCGAGGACACTGTATATAAAAGATATGTGATTAAATGCATGAGAAAGAAGGTCCTTTAGTAATAATCCAATATCATTTTTGATTAGAATAGTAATGTATGCGTCGTATAAATATGTTTAAGTATAGTTTACAAGTAAAGATAAGATTTTACAAGCAACTAATTGCATCAAAATAAATTACCGGGAAACATAGATAAATTGGCACTCCAAATATTTAAGAATTGTGTCGAAAATATCAACGTAATTATCATGCAAATGCATCTTAATATGCCATTATTAGAAAAGCGTTATGTAACTAGAAAGAACACATTTGTTCAGAAAACCAACATTTTGTAACAAACAAATAAACACCAAGCGGTTCAATTATATGATAAATCGTGGACTTGCAATTGACAAACATTGAATACGTGACTTGATAAAAGCCAAAAATTGGAAACCCTATTATAATACTGTAATATACTGAGCGCTTACGTGATTGATGGAGCATTTCGTCGAAGAATTAAACTAGGGAATTTGTGAAAATTCCCAGTTCTGCCAGATAAGGCAAAGTACAAGCCTTGATTATAAACACGCCAATGAAAACTATTTGTGGGAAGGGCATATAAATACAATAGAAAATGAATAACGTTTAGTCCATATTTAACCAAGCACCAACTATGCTCGAATGCCGTAAAAACTTACGTAATTAATTAGTGAAATAAAATTCAATAAATGAAATTTGAAAGTGCAAAAATATGTGCGACAAAAAATAAGCCGATCTACAAATAAACGTAAGTTAAACAACTAATTAAATTTATTTCTAATATTTAACAAAACAGGGCTTCTTATATTGGTACGGCTTTTTGGAGGCGATTCCTTTATTGGAACGGTTTTTGTTGAGCCTTCTTATATTGGGACGGCTTTTTGGGAGCGATTCTTTTATTGAAACGGCATTTTGTTGATGCCATTTTGTAAAAACAATTTTGTTGATACGACTCAATGTTCATGTCGAGATCTAAGCCTTAACGCACATCTAAAAATACCAGAAATCAAATTTTGGCGAATAAGTAAAGCGTACACAACAAGAGATGCAGACCACAGACTATGATGGAACTCCAGTAACCATTTCAGGTTAGCAATTTTTAAACATTTTATTATTGAAAGACTGTTTCAAATTTAATATTTGCTATATATTGTGTATTTGTAAGAGTCATCAAGAAGGTCCTTTGAGAAATATGAAAACAGGGAAAAGCATCTTGGAACGTTCGAAGGTACTACAGAGTAATTAAAAGATATTTTTGCTGGCTTTCAGGAAAGCATAAATTTGGTAAGTGTAAATATTTTATCCAAAGGAAAATTTTGAGTTTACACAGCATTGTACATATTATCAATTATTATATTGTGTGTTCTAGAACTGCTTTATTTGTACCCATTTAAAGGTTAAAATAAGATTTATTCAGTGAGATAGTCAGAGTAAAGATAAATACTACATATCAATTAATAACGCCCAATTGAGTGGCATATCACAGCAATTTTATGACACCCATCGTAGGGGCATAAAATCCCAAAGGCAATATTACAACAATATATATTGCTATGCTCTTCTATTTGAAAATTATGCCCTATGAATTGGGCGTCGTAAAAATGCAGTGGTCTCGCTGGAATTATGTCCTAAAATCGAATTGGGCGACATAAAAGTGCTATGCTTTCTTCTTTGAAATCGTGCCCTACCGTTTGGGCGTCATAAAAATGCAGTGGTCTTCTATTTGAAGCCCCTACTTGCTGCTTTTGTGATAGAAATATAACTCCAGCAATTTGCACCTAAATAAAACTTCGTTACTAATTTCGTGTTTGATTATAATATGTTCTAGTTTGACATTTACAAAAATTGCTTCTCCAAGTAATCTTCCTCGGCTAGCTCTGTGCACTACCTCCTAGGATGTACTTACCCCAACTACACATTCTTTTAACACCTTTACACACAACAAAATACAAAAATTAAATAAAATCATTTGACAAACATACACTTTTTTATTCATATGACATAAATGATTATTCAGACAATCTCAATATTTATATTGTTATATTTACAATAAAACATTTTACCCTTTTTTTCAATCTAAATTGTTTGTGAGTGATTACACTTTAACATTTCTACTTCAAAGTAGATGGGCCTATCGTGAAACCCAAAATTTATCTTTACTTGGTTTATGGTGAGCTCAGTATAAACCTTTTTTCCCTGATCTGCATAAAATAGTGCATGGTCAAATTACTCTAAAGACCCGTTTACTGTTTACATCAAAAATTATTACTCCTGTTTTTAAAATATACTCGTCTGTCACGCGCTTGAAAACTGCTTGTCCTTCTAACAGCTGATGTATTCTGTCTCCTTTGGTTGCCTTCTAACAATTCTCTGTTCCTTAAAATTATTGATTTTTGCTTCAAAAATAATATACTTGTTCGTTAACCTGGCTTTCCCGCTGTATAATACCTTGAAATGTTATCGCATCGTCTTGTAGCTTTCAAAGAAATATTTATTTATTTGAAGGTTCCATTCCCTGAACTCCTCGACCGTTTATTATGTTATTTTGTAGTCTTCTACAAATTAAGTTAACGTACCTTTTAGTTTACGATGCTAAACAAATATCCGTTGCATCAATTATTGATTTGTATTTACCGCGAAGCTTTAATATTACACATGGTTGTATGCAATAGTCAACCTTGTATTAAATTAACGTATACAAATTATTGCTTTGAAGCTACATATAAAATATGTCATTTAACATTAAAATTTTTTGTATGTAATCGTCTGGCTTCCCTTATACTAAAGTATGCACGCTCTTGATTTGAAGCGTAATAAATTATTTATTATTTTCCTATCTACAAGGTCGTTGTAAAAATACCTTCTGGAATTATTTACACACGTTGACCTTTAACCTACACAGTAATATATATATATATATATATATATATATATATATATAGTAATAAAAATAAAATATTTTTGATAATGATTTGGTGCTCTACTACTAACTCAAAATCAAAGGTGTCAATGATTATTAATTTTTTATTGCAGACTAGAGGCCTGCCTCAGATACCTCTCTTTAAAATCAATGTTAAACTATCAAATCATTTCACTGTCGATACATCTTGTATTAACTGCTATCACTTCATTTTATATGTAGAATTACCGTGAGGCAAATTAGAAATAACCTCTTTCTGTTGTTATCCCGCGGAATGCTATGATGTAGCAAGTAGGGAAACTAATTTCAAATAGGAATATTCAAAATGTAATAAGCGATCAAACGGGATGTTAGAAATTTATATACTCCTACAATTTAAGTGAAAATTTACTAATGAAGCACTGACTAACCAGCCTCATAGTACAAGCCGCCACTGATTCGAAGCAGAAGAATTTCATCCCATTTAACACACAGAAATTTCTTCTGAGTGTAGAATAGTTAGACATGTACTGGCATCAAGAAGAAAAACTTCCTAAGACTAATTTAGACATATTTCCATCAAAATCTAGAACGCATATACTAAACTAAATTTTAGGAAGAATTTCTTCCTGCTGTAGTTAAAAATACAAGTTGATTAAAAAACATTCAAGTTTTAACAAAGTCCCAGAACTTTCAGCATGCTCTGGTTAAAACGACTACATCGAATCCGAAATAGTTAATTTTAGTTGTTTCTTAGGTACCTACATTCAAAATTACTTCTCAGGTATTTAAAATGCAAATTTTAAAACTATAGCCAACATTCACCGTTAATAAATAAACATTTTTAACTGTATAAATTTATAAACGTACTCACAGTACGTTATTGTTATTAGGTTTAAGAAATTAGAAAGTAACTTCGTTCGTCGAAAACGTTTTACGTTAAGATAAGTATTTCAAACTATTTGGCATTTGTTTAAGAATGTTTATATGTATTCGTACTTAAATTTTTAATTGTGCCATGAGATAGAGAGTTTTACACTTGTGCTTTTACCGCTAATATAAAAGTAAGTTTCCAGCCCTGATATACGAGAAGATATTGCCATTAACCAGAGGTGTGATTAATATACAGATATATCAGCATTTGATCTTGAAAACTTTTCTTTTACAAGTAGCAGCTTCAAATAATTATAGTAATGTCCTTATCATTAGGTTCATTATAGGTTTGTTTTAAAGTAACGTACACGTCTGACTTTAGGTTAGAATTACTTTTGTGTCCTCGGGTTTTGATACCCTCTTGTTATTCTTTCTGGGGTTTTTACCTAAGAGCACCCATATTTTAAGATTAGGTGGCGTCCAAAATAATTTTTGGTTAAGACTGGTACTTCCCACACGAAAGTATTCCAAGACCCTCTTCGAACACTTACACCATTCATTCCACTGAGTTAATCGGAAATCATTCTTGTTGGTACAGTCGAGGTACAGTAATTTATCGAGACACAGAATTATTAGCGAGGTACTTCACCGCATTTCTCTGTGGATTATCGGCCAGATTATAACCTTTTTACGTACTTTAGGCTAACGTTGAGGTCTTTTTATGGTGAAAAGATCTCCTTAAAATGATGGAATCTCAACTATCTTCCGACTATGCTAGGGGTCTATTCCTCGGGTAAAGCTTATGAGGAGTGGTCGTGGTTCTTATGACTAAACACTGTTTACTTACTGGCTCTAATATTACTCAAATAGGGGTGCAAGAGGGGCGTCACCAAGTCCTTAAATTTTCTAAACACGGGTTTGCCCTAAGGGGGACTTGGAAGTCCTTAGAGAAAAATATCGTATTTACTGCCTAAGCAAGAGCTGTAAAGAAAAATATTATTAATATAGCAAAGAAGGACACAAGAGATGTACTCTTGTTATCTTATACTATAAAAAAAGAATGGCTATTAATATCAATTATTTAAACGCTATTATAAACACAAGTTTAGGCATTAAAATTTTTGAAGGTGCTATTAGTGCTCCATAGTCAAGTGAGGTCTAAAACATTAAATTTGTAAAGGGTATTTATGCTTTTTTACTTCCTGATTTAATTACCCTATTCTTGAACTTATTTGTTCAAAATAAAACAATTACTTAAGTGAATTAAATGATTATTCTTTCATTAAATATTGCCTTCTAAGTAATGAAATTTTGTGTACAAAATATGCATCTTAAAAGGAAGATTAATTTCTTCAACACAGTAATAGAATGAGAAAATTATGACTGTCTCTACTAAGCATTAAAAATAACAATAATATATTAAACATATTTACAAAGCTTTCCAAATTAATTGCCCAAAATATCAGATCTGTCATTTGGTATACAAGTGTGTATTAAAATTTTCAAAGTCTAATAATTTTGTTTTCATAATTAATTAAGGTATGATTGAATTCAAATGAAATATTTTGTTAGGATTAAGTTAAGGTATTCTTATTCATTTATAATAATATCATGCATTATCCTTGATTCAAAATGTGATAAATTCTAAACAACAAAAGTTTTTATCATTACAGAGTAAAACAAAAATCGTAGGTTGTTACAATGTTGTTTACGATGTTCTGCCTTGTTGTCAAGATAAGGAAACAGCTGTCGTGATGTCAAAGTAATAAAAAAGGCTTACCTTGCAAAGCGTTGTTCTAAGCTACGTTATGATAGCTACATTGTCAAAACCAGATGTGCTGGCATACGATCCTTTGACAAACAAATGACGTCACTAACTGTCCACATTTTATTACGTAGTAAACTGGAATTTTACTGGAACCATTTATACGAACGTGAAGTGCATCTCATCTTCTCAAATCGAAACAAAAGCAACCATAAAACAAGCTATCCAAAATACATCATTTTCCACGTTCTTCCACTTGTTTTAAAAACAGCTAATTTAACGGCAATTCGGCGAATTAAATATCGTATTTGAACTTATAAACTTGCAGTCTTATTTTTGCTGAATGTCCAGAATAAACATTATTACAATAATGTTACTGATAATAAACTTGATAATAACAAAACCAAAACTTTGTTAACCTTTTAGATTAATTTTTAATGGATTAATTGAAATTAATGCTAGAAAACCCTCGAAGCACGTTTTATAAATTTTGTGAAATCAAAATTAACGAATTTAGACAATTCATTATCAAAAGTTCATAGAGATTTTAAATGCCATCTTACTAAAAAATATCATTAAACGTTTGAGAACATTCTTACTAAAAATTTATCATTGAGCGTATGAGCGAATTCTTACCAAAATTATCGTTGAGCGTGTGAGCGCATTATTAAAACACACCTTAATTCAAGTGCATCTCGCACTTGGCCAAGCGGCAACGCCTATGGCTTATCAAGCGGTCGTGCCAGACTGACCGGTCTGTTCAATGCGCACAAGTAACTTTAAAGTCGCCTGACATTGAAGACTCTATTCAATCGACCAACGTTTGCTGATATAAACTAAACCAGTATTATTGAATAATTTTTGTCTTGTGATTGGGGTACACGGCCCCGATCTAAATATTTATTTATATAGCACAGTTCCAAGGGGACGTTGTGACTTTTTATATTGCAAAACGCAAGGTTTAACTGTTTTTTAGCATGCTAGTTTTAATAAAAGAGTAGAAATCATTGCAGTAGTCAACTAGCAATCCTTTTTCTTTAAAACCATTTAAGATTTCTGCAAATCTGGGACGTTTCACTTGCAAAACATGTTCGAAAGAACTGAAACCGACTTGCATATAGCTGTAATTTTTTGCAACGTAGCTTTCATATTCACGTGTCAAAAACGTATTCGTCCTGAATGGAACATTGTCTGTTATCCGTACAAATTAAAATAGAATGTCTATTCGACTAAAATGCCTTTTCGCATTACAAAACCTACAGCCCTAAATATTAATATGCAAAGCTCAGAAGTGCACAAGTAAAAAGTTCTCATTATAAGCATTAATTAAATATCATTTCAGTTACATCCTTTCCACTACGCGGGTATTTAATTAAAATTGTTAGGCTGCAGGTTGGCTTGAAGAGAAAACCTACGTGTAATTAATTTTACAAATCTCCAAGAAAAATAGGCGGCTTTAGAGGACTAACAAAGCTAAAAAGGTTTCATTAAAAGTAAAAATATGTTAATTCCAGGATAAAATTTATTTCAGTTACCTATTTGTCATTCAAATTAAAAATTCTATCGTCTCAAGTAAAAGTCGTTTTTCAAATTTGTATGCGAGCAAGTCAACTTAGAAGACCAAAAGCATATTCAATGAGAGCACTTATTTTAGTTTACTCTCAGAAGAAAACCTTTAAAATTCACTGGAGGGAATATAAAATTATCTTTTGCGTCGGACTTTTTTGATGATGCAAGATCTACTGAAGAATACTCAAATGCTTTTACAGAAAGTGTAGTTTTTATACAGGGCGATTCATTGAGGATGGGCACTCTCTAAGTAGCGATTTAGCCCAACATGCATTATATGAACTTCGAAGGGTGTGAAGTGACGCAAAATTTAAAACATAGTGTTTTATATGCGGCTAATTACGATCGACTTTATATAACGTGGCATGAATTAACCGGGTTGCGTACCGTCAAGTCGGACTATTCATGTAATACTTTCAACCAATTAACGTTCTTAACTTTTGCGAGCGTGTTTACTTAAGCTGAAAGCCGCCATTTGGCATTGCCTTGTGCATTCGGGAATTATAACAGAAAATGTCGATCAACAACACTATATAAGCAGAGTATGTGCAAGCATATCCCGAAATATACAATAAGAAACATACAGGATGTTACATGCCGAAAATCGGCATGTAAACATTTTAGTTTGAATTTGTAAGTGAATTCGCGTCAATAATTTAAAAAAGACTTGTGCGTGCATTTCCGTCACTTTAGATAGTTGCGTTGGCGCTTGAGATTGCGCAGACGCGGAGTGGAAAGAAAGTGGTGATTTCCATCACGTCGAGACGAGTCAACTAAACGTCGAACCTAGTGGTTATCTGTGTGCCGTTTTATCTTGTCTTCTCCTGCAGATATGTAGGTTTCCTTTTATCTCGTACCTGATTATCGTACCTCTACCTGTATCCTTTACCGTAACGCTACAGAAGAGAGAAGGCAAATTTAAATCTGGTTTCGACGAGGGGGCAAAGGACGACCCACGCCCACAACGCCAACAACGCCCAAGAACGCCCAACTAACGCGAGAATAGCTGCAATGTTGTGAAGAGCTCTACATTTTACGTGAGTACCTTTATCTTTTTTCTTTGTATCTGATAATAATTTGTGGCGTAATAATGACCTTATTGCGCATTATTAGTCAAATGTTTATTGTTACCAACAAGTGGCTCTTATAAATTACGCGCCGGGACTTTAAAAGTATATCTTAGAGTAGAGAACCTTAAAGTATAACAAGAATTAAAAAGATGTCGGACTAAAAGAATATGCATGTAGCGGTCGCAACCTGTTTAATACTTGCTCGGAACACTAAATAGCAATTCTCTTTGTTTTAAATGCAAGGGCAACTATTTTAAATAATTAAACCACGACCCCGCAATGAGATCTCACCTCTGGATCACCCAGTGGTTCCTGCTTGTCGCTACAGGAGCTATCAAAAGCTATCATAAAATTAATACACCATCCCGCTAAGTTCAATAATGCAGCTGAGTAGCCACCACCAAGTTCATTTATGTTAAACAAAAAAATTAAATCAATAGTTACAGTTTTAAAGGTGCCACATCAGGTATAGAATAAAAAGTATTTATAGTCAGTGTGTAATAAGGCACTTCCTTAAAATAAAAGTTAAGAATCACTTACCAACACCTTGAGCTCGTATGACTAGTTGCGTTATAGTTACGAACAATGCCATAAATTAAAAAAATTACTTGTTAAATTCTTAGACGAATGAATAATTTATTCAATAAACCAATTTAAATACACTGTAATTTTTTTTTCTTGTGAGGAAAATA
This sequence comes from Platerodrilus igneus, assembly GCA_036346225.1. Classification (NCBI taxonomy): domain Eukaryota; kingdom Metazoa; phylum Arthropoda; class Insecta; order Coleoptera; family Lycidae; genus Platerodrilus; species Platerodrilus igneus. The sequence goes on from JARFIW010001115.1 coordinate 7,082,833, forward strand.
TTAAGATTATAATTACCTCAAGACAAACCAGTTATATTAAAATAATGGTGCTTGATAAATATATTGTTGGCGTAAGTAACCCTGACACCTGTTGACCCCAGATGTCGAACGTTTCGGTACTCAAATGTTTTTAGAGTAACACCTTTAAAATACCAAACAAAAAAAGAATTCTCATAAACAACTTCTTATAATACAATATTTCCAGGTAGCATTGCATGCTAAAAGCATCACTTCAGTTCAAAGGATGATTAATAATACCAGCCTAAATTTATCAAAGGGTTCCAAACATTTAGTGCTTAGAATTCCGACCCTACGACAACATGGCGCTCTCAATAAAATGGAAAGTTTTGAGAGTACATTCCTTCTTATTTGCCCGTACAGGACTTGAGTTCCTTAAATTGTCAACTGAACAAGCTAGTTACACCTTGTTGGAATACCGAATGTTATGGAAATCAATTGTCCACTACAACACTAAGAAAGAGAAGCAGTACGATGCGTGGAAATGCACTTTGCAATAACAAGCTAAAGTGCACACCTCTTCTCAATCTTGCATGATAGAATGACAAAAGGCAGTTGCTTCTCTCTCTTAAACACGTAATCAAGAATGCACATAAAGTTGCCTAACTTCTCAAACTAGTAACAGCGAATCATACTGTTACATGGATGGAAAATGATATCTGAAACAATCAATGGTGGGATATTCAGCCTACTTGATTGAAAATTTACAGTTAATATATAGCTTTTATATTATTGTGTAGTTTTAGCATCAGTAAAAGATTGTACAACCAGGTGGCAAACCCTTCGCAAAAGGTACGCAAAGGAAAAGCGTATTCTTGGACAAGAGAGGAGGTCTGGAACAGCAGTCTGAACCTATTTAAAATGTTCCATGTACAATGTTATGTTACTTACGACACCTCACATTAAGAAAAAATAAGTATACGCTCGTCAACAAAGTTATTGTATAGGTAGTTTATAATTTAGCGAACATAGACTTTATTTTTGTGTGCCTGTGTTATTTCCGGTTGCAAATCTGTGAACAATTTTTAATCAACGTCGTCCATGTCCGTGCGTACAGCTTCAGCAACGTTATATGCAGATGAAAAGATGTCTCTTCTACCGACCTCAAACAATACAGAAATATTAGAGGATGAAACTGATGATGTTAGTGCAGTGTTCCAATTACAATATTTGCTACTTATTCTGCCTTCCTATTATCTTCACCTGGATCAGCGACAGCTGCGAGTATGCCGTGCTTAAGACCTACAGGTCGATGCAAGCAATTAAAGATGGACGATACAGCTAAGATGTCCAAGAGACTCTTGCTAATCTCAATAAATCTATGGCTGCTCCTCCTATACCATCACCACCTTTAATCAATATTAATGATCCCGATATTTTGATTAATAAGTATGTTGAATACTTCCTGTATTATTGTTGTGGTAGGTTATGCCTTCTTCTTTCTCTTTTTTGAGAATGAGACCGCATGAGGTCAATAAATATATATTTAAAAACTGGATGTGGTGTCATTTCCCCCAAAGAAAGAGAAAGAAGAATGTTGAATATTGCCTCACTAGTCTTACAAATATGGCATTAAAATTAAAACACAGGTACAAATTTACATTCACCATTCAAGATTGTGAGCAAGCGGCAGAAGGTTCTAAAACATCAGATTAATTATTTACTGTTATTAGATAAATTATTGTTTCGCTTACCATACATTTTTTAAAACAGCTGCAGGAGTCGGTTTCGTCGACAACTCGTTTTGTGTTTTGTTTTTGTTCTAACTCTTTTGTATCGTATTTCTGGGAATGTGTGAAGAAAAATGTACTAGCTGAATTTTTGAAAATACCTCCTTAGCAGACAAAATACTCTTCCTCACAGAAGAAAGCATTCTTAAAAAATAATAAAAAGACAATATTTTGGCTGTCGTGGACATTTTCAAAAATGCAACCTATCTATTCTCATCTACACAAGCGCATGATACAAAGGAATTAGAACAATAAACAATACAGAAAAAAATTATAGCACCTGCACGGAAGAAAATATTTCTCAAAAACTTGTCCAGCATGCAAAAATACATACAGACGCTAAAATAAAACATTTTTCAAAAATTTAGCCTGTCAATTTTTATCTACACATACCCAACAACATAATACAAAAGTATCAGAACAAAGAACAGTATAAAAAAACATTATAGCGCCCGCACGGAAGAAATCAGTTTCATAAAGAATATTTTCTTCTTTTCATGTGTTTTGTTTTTTGCTTTAATTTTATGTGTCTTGTATTCTTGGGTGTATATGAATATAATGGAAAAATTGTATTTTAGAAAATGCCTCCATTTCGAATGGACCTGCATCTTGCCGAAGTTCTAGATTACTAGAACAGGTAAAATGGCTTGCGTGTTCTAATGAGATAAAGAGCCAAACTACAGGTCCAACCAAAGTAGTAGGGTCGTTAGTGAGGAACCAGACGAAGATAGGTCCCCGAAAGAGGGCAGCGGCTCTTTCGGTACTTAGATTGGCAGAGACCATAGGGGTCGGTATGGCAGTCTAAGACACACTACCGCGATGTGGAAGGCAACGGGAAACCACCGCATTACCTCCCAAGTACACAGCGTACCTAAATTATAATAAAATGATGGCATTCTCTGGGGTAAAGATTCCAGAGTTAAAATAGTCCCCTATTCGGATCTCCGGGAGGGGACTACTTCGGAAAGTTAAGAATAAGAGTCAGGAACATTTTGCGAGTCGTAGCGTGGAATGTTAGAACTATGAAGCAACTGGGTAAGCTAGAGAAATTAAAAATCGAAATGAATAGGTTATCACTAGACATAGTAGGGATCAGCAAAGTTCGGTGGCCAGAGGCGGGGGATTTTTGGTGTGGAGACTTCAGGGTAATTCATACAGGAGCAGAGAAGGGAAATTTGGGTGTGGGGATAGCTATGCAAAAAAAGATAGGATACTGTGTAGAAAATTACTTACAAAAGAATGAAAGAGTACTCATGGTTAGATTAGAATCTAAACCGGTAAACACAGTAATAATACAAGTATACATGCCCACCTCTAGCTACAGTGACGAAGAGGTAGAAGCGATCTACAAAGATATCGAAGACATATTAAGACACGTAAAAGGACATGAAAATTTAATAATTACGGGAGATTTTAATGCAGTGGTAGGTGAGGGTAGGGAAGGAGCGATAGTAGGTTTATTTGGTTTAGGCACTAGAAACGACAGAGGAAATAGGCTGGTAAAATTTTGCGACAAGAACAATTTAATCATTACAAACACATTATTTCAACATCATGCTAGAAGACGATATACGTGGAAGATGCCAGGAGATATAGGAAAATATCAAATAGATTACATTCTTGTTAGACAACGGTTTAGGAATCAAATAAAAGACTGTAGAAGCTACCCAGAAGCAGATATAGACACTGACCACAACATCGTAATTATGAAGGCCGCACTTAAATTTAAAAATTTGAAAAAGAAACAGAAAAAGGCATTTGGGCCTAGAGAAACTAAAAGATAAAGATATTCAAGAAAGATTCGAAAAAAGGTCAAATGAATTGCTTAAAGATATCGGGAAAATGTCTTATACTAAGGAAGTAGAAACAGAATGGAATAACATTAAATACAGCCTCGACAGGGCGACCAGAGATATTCTGGGGTATACACAAAAGAAAATAAGAAACCATGGATAACAAAAGATATCCTGAATTTAATAGAAGAAAGACGAAAATACAAAAATAAATCAGACGAAACAGGAAAACAGAGATACAAAGCCATAAAATAGGAAATTATTCGCAAATGCAGGAAAGCTAAAGAACAATGGATTGATGAAAAGTGCAAAAAGGTACAAACTAAGATGGAAATAGGAAAGACAGATGAAGCATACAAACTAATTAGAATCAATTTTAAGGATATAAAACCGTATAGCAAAAATATAAAAGACGCGGGAGGAAATGTCATTATAGAAAATGTAGAGAAAGTGGGTAGATGGCAAGAATATATAGGGAATTTATATGCAGGAGAAGAACTAACTGCATTAGAAAAGGAATCAGACATTGAAAATGATGACTTAGGATATTCTATACTTAGAGATGAATTCGAATTAGCATTAAATGGTCTGAAAAATGGTAAGGCGCCAGGTACTGATAAGGTGCAAGCGGAGACTCAAAAAGCCGCTGGTCAAGCAGTAACAGAACGTCTCTTCCAACTTGTAAGCTATATGTATGAAACAAGCGAGATACCCAAAGATTTCAAACATAACATCATAGTAAGCATACCAAAAAAGAAAGGCGTAGATAGATGTGAAAATTTTCGAACAATAAGTTTGACAGCACACGTATCAAAAATATTAACTAGAACTGTACAAAGACCAATGGAAAAACGGGCTGAAGAAATACTAGGAGAAGACTAATTTGGGTTTAGGCGAAACAGGGGAACACGGGAGGCTATCGTAGCTCTGAGGGTGATAATGGAGAAAACAATAGAAAAAGGGGAAAGCGTGTATATAGGGTTTGTAGATCTGGAAAAAGCATTTGACAATGTAAAATGGAAAAAAAATGTTCGAAATACTCAAAAAGATTAGAATGAGTTATATGGATAGACGGATAGTACATGGCTTATACAAAGAGCAAACAGCAGTAATAGAATTAGAGCAGGAACGTAGAGAAGTAAACATCAGGAGAGGGGTGAGACAGGAATGTTCTTTATCCCTATTAATTTTTAACTTGTACATTGAAGAGGCAATGAATACTGTCAAATGCAGAAAGACATTTGAAATTACTATGCAGGGACAAAAAATTGATATGCTTAGATTTGCAGATGATATAGCGGTATTGGCATCTAGCAAGGAAGAGTTAGAAGCTGCTCTCAATGAAATGGAAACGGTTCTAACAGAGAGATATGGTATGAAAATTAACAAAAGTAAAACTAAAGTACTAGTTTGCAAAAAAGGCAAAAATAAATCAAAAACAAGAATACAAACATGTAACACGAACTTACAAGAGGTTAAGGATTTCTGCTACCTAGGAAGCCAAATAACGCAAGATGGGAAAAGCACAATAGATATAAAACAAAGATTAGCACAAGGTCGTGCTACATTTAACAAGAAAAAGCAACTACTGTGTTCAAAGACAACAAACATCGAAACAAGGAAAAGATTGCTTAAAACATATGTATGGGGCACAGCACTGTACGGCTGTGAAGCCTGGACAGTAGGGGAAGCAGACAAGAAAAAGGTAGAAACCTTTGAAATGTGGTGCTACAGACGATTGATGAAGATATCATGGACAGACAAAGTTAAGAACGAAGAGGTACTAAAAATGGTAGGGGAAGAAAGAAATATGTGGAAAACGGTAAAAAATAGGAGAGATAGGATGATAGGCCACATACTACAGCATGAGTGAATAGTGCGGAATATACTAGAAGCAGAGATAGGAAAAAAGAGAAGAAGAGGTAGACCTAGGTTAGACTACTGCACACAGATAGTGAAAGATGTAGGCTGTAGGAGTTTCATGAAAATGTGTAGGCTAGCTCAGAATAGAAATCAATGGAGGTACGCATCCAACCAGTCCCAAGATGAATAAATTAATGACGAAGAAAGTAACTGCACTTAAACATGATATTTATTATAAGCAACTACAAGCATTGGATGGGCAATATTCTCGAATAATGGTAATTGCGTGAAAGCATTTACTGGAAAACTATTATTTCGGCAAATGTCTAAGTGTTGGGGGATCTTGGCAGCCACAGGTTGCTTAACTCCCTTCAAAAAATGTCAGTGAAATAGGGCATAATATTAGAAAACAATATAAGGGAAACCGAGTTGTATTGCTGCGTGAGAATTTCAGGGAACTATGTAGGTTAGTTTAGAAAATAAATAAGTGCAGGTACATGTCCAACCAGTTTTGAGACGGGAAACCCAATGACGAAAAAATAAGCGCAGATAAATCTAATGATTAGTATAGTATAAACAACTAGTTGTTTGTTGTGAAATATCTGTAACTAATGTTGACTGTGCAAAAAGATATATTGGAAAAAATATTAAATCAGTAAATGTTCAAGTGCAGGGGGAACTTGGCAGCCACAGGCTGCTTACCCCCCTTCGCAACCACTGAATGTCGGAGTAATAGGGTATATAATTGTAAAACAATAGAAGGGGACCGAACTGCATCTAACAAGAAAGAACGGCGCCTATGATGAAAGACAACAAACATAGAACACAAAGTTGTTGAAAGCGTATGTGTGGAGCACAGCACAGACAGTTTACCTACGAAATACGAGTAGTCTGAAAAGCAGACAGAAGAACAGTAGCAGCCTTTGAAATGCCGTGCTTCAGATGTATGAGGATGGACAGACAAAGGTAATAACAAATAGGTTATAGAAACAGTAAGGGAACAAGGATATCATTGGGAAAAAAATATGAGAAATAGAAGGGCAGAATACGTTCTAAGGCATTTTTGGGGAATAGTATGGGAAATATGACAAACAGAGATAGGAAAAAAGAGGCGGATGTAGACCTAGATCAGATAGTGATAGATGCAGACTGTGCAAATTTCGGGGAAATCTGTAGGTTAGTTCAGAATAGGACACAATGATGGTACGCGTCTAACCAGTTTCAGGACTGAAGACCCGATGATGATGAGAAAATGCCTCCTTGGCAGCCACATTACTGTTCCTCACAAAAGAAAGTATTCGTAGAAAATAAGAAAAGGAACATATTTTGGCTGCCAGAGCTATTTTCAAAAACTCAACCTGCCCATTCTTATCTACACATGTACAGGAGCACGATACAAAAAGTCGTAGGAAAATATACAATACACAAAAAAGTTACAGCGCCCACGCAGAACAAATATTCCTCAAAAACTTGTTCAGAATGCAAAAAGACGCACAGGCACAAAAATATAAGGTTTTTTTAAAAATTTAGCCTGTCCATTATGATCTACACACACCCAAAAAACATGATGCAAGAAGTATTAGAACAAAAAACAGTATACAAAAAAAGGTACATTGCACGCACGGAAAAAATCAGTTCTATAAAGAATGTTTTCTCTTTTGCAGAGTCTGTAAATTTTTTGGTGTTTTGTTCTTTGTTTTAATTCTATTTGTATTGTGTTCCTGAGTGTACATCGATAAAAATGGAAAGGTTGAATTTTAGAAAATACCACCTGGACAGTTACAATACTGTTCCTAGAGAAGAAACCATGCTTAAAAAGTAATAAAAGGACAATAGTTTGGCTGCGAAGGGCATTTTCAAAAATTTAGCCTGTTTATTTTCATCTAGACACGCACATGAATGCGATACAGAAAGAAGTAGAACAATAAACAATACACAAAAAAGTTACGGCGCTCGCGAGGAAGAAAATATTTTTCAAAGACTTGCTCAACCTGTAAAAATACGCGCTGGCACAAAAATACAACGTTTTTCAAAAATTTAAGGTATCCGTTTTCATCTGCACACCCAGGAACACAATACCACTCTTACTGCCTCATGGTGTCTACACATTATCTTAAATGTCAATTTTATTGTAAATAATTGAAGTCGTGTTGGCGCTAAAATTTTGTTCGTAGATAATATCGAATATATTCTTATAAAGTTCAATACGTGTTGTCATAAAATCTGACAGTGATGTCTTTCATAATTTTTTTTATTTAACTGCATCAAGGTGCAGCATGATTTTTCTAAAATTTTATTATGCGCCATTATAAAATCTAACAGCAAATATTTTTCATAATTTTTAGCACTTCAACGAATTGTACCAGCTGATACCGGATTTTGCTTTACTCCTTGGACGCACATTGGTTGCGACCTATGCCTCTGCCGTAAAAAGTCGATGTAAACAGTTGCGATTTTGAGAAATTTCTATTCGATATTTTTTGTGAAATATCTTAACCACTTTTACACTTTGTATTTATGAACAAAGGTAAGAAAAGAACTTAACTTGCCTGTTAGCATCATATTTTTGTTGAGTAGGAATAAAAGATTTATCGTTGATGTAGTATTAATGGTTAATATGTTAGTGCAAAGTTTTATTGCTGCAACATATTTTGTTTTTATTTTGCTAGTAAGCCACTACTTTTAATTTGTTTAAAATAAAAGAATATTGTAAAGGTGTTTTAGAAATTCATATGCATTTATATGAAATGTGAACAAAGTTAATTTTGTACTTAAGTTTTTATATTGAAAATTAGGTGTTAGATTTAAGATTAAGTCTCACACTTTCGACTAGTTTGTGTTGTCAGTGCGGCGGCAAACAGACCCTTGCAGAGGTAAATGAAGTAGCCCGATGATTGGCTGGCTACTCGTGCCGTTTCCTGGAATTGCAAAAATTGCTATGGTTTAGCAACCAGATGGTGATTGAAGACATTTTTTGAATATAGGTTTTCGGTGTATATGAACCTTTGTATAGGGAAATCTATTACGCTCAACCCTCCCAGTAAACCCCAGGCCAAGGAAATAAAGTTTTAAAACACACCCCAATATTTACTAGGCGTCGATGTCCTCAGGGACGGTTCTCTCAGCTGAAGCCCTATAGTGGATCGCTGCTCCTGCTGGTAGAGCTTCGCTGACGATACGATAGGAATAGGGGGTAAAAGGGCGTAGTTGGTATGCGTGTGACTACTACGCCCAAGGTCCAGGGTTCGAATCCCGACACGGTTCGCTTGAAAAATGTTAGGCGAGCATTTTTCACAAAAATACGCCCTCGTTCGGATGAGAGGTAAAATAGAGGTCCCGTGTGTGAGTGTTGTCACGCACGTTAAATATCCCTACCTTGCTTAGAACAGTAAGGGTTCGGCAAAATTAAAAATTTTTCAGATAAAAAAAATTCGCTTCCTGGCCAATGTAATACCTTCGGGTGGAGCATTGGAAAATCACATGCAAGGTAAAAGGGTAAGAACGAAAACACACGCCAGCACTACCCAGTAAACGGTACGATAATTGTTCTTGCACGGAAGTCGGAACGATAATTTCCCAGTTAGACGGCACGTTCTTCCGCCTGCGTTCGTGGGAAAATGAACTACTTCACAAACGCAAAACCTTACGTCAGGGCTTACTATTACAAAGATAAGCAACTGACGTCAAGACCCTTGTGAACGCTAATAATCCCGGGGTTTCACAGGCTCAACAAAATTGCGGTATTCAACTGGGGTGTCGCCGTGGATCAATGTAGTAAGCGTAAGACTGTTATGTTAAAAAAAATTATAAGATCACATATATATATATAGTATTTAAACTTTAAGTAAGTTTATTACTATTTATCCTTGTGACTATCAGCTATATACCAAAACTCTCTATTTTCTATATTTTAATCTGATATCACTAGGTCGAGAATTTCTTCTTTTTATTCCAAGCCCAAGGTAATGTCGGATGGAAAACGGCTTTAGACAAAGAAAACTCTTAAGGGTTAAACGGCTAGTAGAGTGTTAGCTCTGGGTAGATCATGAGCATGGGTCATGGGTGAATAATTGACCAAAAATACCTTTAATAAGCGCCACCGTATTTTTTAATACAAGTGCCAACAAAATTTAACTGTGTTTGTATAAGGGAATGCGGAAACCTTATCTTAACACCACTATCATAGCCATAAAACTTGAATTTCACGCTTTCGGACACACTTACCAAAACCTCAACCACCAGTTGTCAAACAGATGTCTCAGCTTTACCTGTGAACAAACAAAAACACAACATGGACACCATTTGTGTCCTCAAAAGCATATGCCAAAAATAGAATAAGTGAATTTAAACATCTGTAAAATACTAAAGGATTCATTTTCATTACTCTCTCCTTTTACTTAAGGAGGATTTGCTCTAGTTTTCTTTTCCTAATTTAAATGTTGAATAATAAAACGTCTTTCAAAAAAACAAAAGGAATTCTATTTATATAGAAGTTTGATTATATACATGTGACTGCAATATATAAGATTACGTTCTTGTCATATTTTTCATAAAAGAATTTTAGTGAAGTTTAACATTCAAAATAAATATATATAAATGGATCATTTTATAAGATTTAGTTTAAGCAAACATGTAATATATTATTAGTTCATAACACATGATTTTATTTTTACCATAATCATTGAAGTACTTCATTGACCATTTACAACAAAGATTGATCATAATAAAACAGCGATTATAAAATGCAAATACTCAAATTTAACTGTAATCTACTAAAAAAACACGCGAATTTCTACACCAATAAAAGAGCTTTTACATGACCTGCATGTCTTTAAATAAAATGTAAAATTAAACCAAGACTGCATCTGGCGTCTAGATTAGAAAACAGCATCTATACTATTTTTTATCTGACATAAGTTGTCATTCTAGATATCTTAAACACATTGATTGAATGCGTGTACAAACAACTGACAAACTAGATACTTATTCGTTGTTGTTAATAACTTCAAAAAACTACTTTATATTTTCGTTACTCTAATAATTAATGTAGGATATTTCATAATAATTTGCTATAGTTTCAAAGTTATGGAAAGTTTCAAACACTCACGTGTATCCAAATGAAATGCAGGTGCAAAAACCATGACGTAAGCTGTTGTATTTTTCCAGCGTATTAATCATCAGTAAGTTTGGAGTATCAAGATTCTTTGTAGAATAAACCATTGCTATACTGCGTAGTTAATTATATAGAACGAAACCATAACTGCTTGCTTTAAATTACTGCGACGAAAATTTATTATAATTTAACATTGAAATTTATTGTTGTAGATATGTCCATAAGATATTGCACTAAGGTGAGAAAGTATTAGTATAATTTATTGTATTAATATATACCAACTGTCTTAAATGATGTATTATAATCGTTCCATATTCTCAACTAATTTTCTTCTTGACTCTATTCGACGCCTCGTGTTTTAGTCGGGCCATCTTGACTTTATCTCTAGTCTACAAAAAGCGACTTGCACTCTTGGACGTTGGAAATAAAGTGCCGATTATTAACTTGACAGCGCTTGGTAACAAGGTTCAGAATATATATCTTCTAGAATCCATGTGTTGTTACGAACATTATACTTTAATTTTTATTGGCTGATAATTTACAAATTAAATGCTTTAAAATATAGCTGTTTTATTATTAATTTATTGGGCTAGGTGTAACTAGAAAAAAAATACGTTACAAGACTACGGACCCCAAGGTCCTGGGTTCGAATCCCGACACAGCCGACTGCTTGAAAAATGGCAGGTGAGCATTTTCACAAAAATTACGCCCTCGTTCGGATGAGAAGTTAAATGGAGGTCCCGTGCTTAACTTTAAATTAATAAACCTAATTTTTAGCTTTAGAATAAAGCGTAAGAAACCTCCTCTTCTTATGTTTTTTTTGGAGCCGCGAATTTTACGCGTCAAAAATTGCACCACAATTTTGTATAATTATTATTTAAAGTATTATCGCAAATGTAGTTTATGTGTTCTCCGGTGACGTTTTAGGGGGAATCGCTTTTTATTATCGTGTAAGTTTGTGGTAAAGGTGGTTCCCACAGTCGTAGAACGAACATAACATTTTCTGACCTATTTGGGTGCGAGTTAGGTTTTGGACCTTTTGGAGCAACTTTTTAAAAAGATTTTCCAAAAAACTTCTTTTAACAAATTTATTTTATACTGAAATTACATTTAGTTTTAATTTTCAAGTACGTTATTTTCATTAGCGTTGAAGATCAAAATAATCCTAAGTTGAATTTCACTTTTTAATTAATTAAACTAAAATTACGGTGTGTAGCTGAACTGAGAACAATGTTAAAGCTGAGACGCTCTAGACTGACTGGCTATCTTGGGCTCTCGAGGGTATTTATGCTATCCCTGCCCCTCACGTTGCTTGTGGGAACTGCAGAGCTCATGTCAACTATTTTCTTTATTCATTTATACAATACAAAGTAACAATCTTAATTCTAATAATTGCGGTCTTATAACCTACTGTGACCTGCACCTGCAGTATCACGTTACGTCTGGAATACAATGTCTGTTTCCGGTCTCACTGTCTGGATTGTTGAACTTTCATTAACTTTTTTGTTATGTCCTTTAGTTTTACATTATTGCATCTAACTGAAGTTTAATAATTCTTAATTCATAATAATTACAGATATATTCTAATTTGGGGGATATGTAACTTGCGTAACAAACAAGCGGTGTAGGTTTACAAAGCGATAGCAAGCGCCGTCATGATTCATTCTTGATGTGACCAGGTTATCTTTAAATACTGGTGCGAGAGTGCATTATAGAATGTGGTGGAGTGTTACTTGTTAATTTCTTTGCGTATCCTACTTTAATATCGTACCTTTGCTTCGTGTTCTGTGTTTGAGGTTTTAGGAAAGAAACAAGCAAACTTTGTCGGAGAAACTAGAGCGGCAAACCGTATCCACTTCGAACACTGAGATATACAGTATATATAAAGTAAGCTGTGTGGATTAATTATTTTAAAACATAAATTATATTATTTTATTTGTTAATTCTGTGTAACCAAGCACGCCCTCTAGGTAAACAAGTAACTAACCGTACATTTTAAAGAAATTCGCAAAAATACCCAAACTACAGTTCAAGATTACACAACCCGAAGACGACGAAATCGGCAAGAAACCAATTCAACTAGAGCATCTAGACCTAGGCGACCTCAACCAAGCCGTAGAATTAATGGACAATTACAAAGAACACTTAAGTGAATTAAAAGTACCAAAACTACATTGTGGCAACATGTGTTTGAACAATTTTATTAATTATTGTAATTATTTTATTAACTACGTATTTATTGTACAAAATGTATCTTAGATATAGAAGCAAAGAAACAAATTTAGTCATAAGAAAAAAGAAACAAAGGTAAATAAAGAAACCATAAATGAACCCTTAGGGACAATAAGTTTTAAAAATTAAGCAAAACCCCTAATTTTCATCTACGTCGAGAGGTGTTACATATCCCCCAAATTAGGATATATATGTAATCAAATGGAATTATTAATTTTTAAGTTAGATTGTTACAATGCATAATTGAAGGACATATTATAAAAGGTTAATGAAAGTTCATAAACCAGACACGAGAACGGATGTAAATACTTTGTACTCCAGACGTAACATGATACTGCAGGTGCAGGTCACAATAGATAATAAGACAGCAATTATTAGAATTAAGATTATTAAAATGTAATACTTTGTATTGTATCAAGAAATAGCAGACATAAGATCCGCAGTTCCCACATGCAATGTGAGGGGCAGGGATAGCATAAATATCCTCAGGAGCCCAAGATGGCCAATTAGTCTTGAGCTTCACAACTTTAACATTGTTGGTTGTTCGAGCTACTCTATTTAGTTTAATTAATTAATTAGTGAAAAGTAACTTTGATTATTTGCAATTGTTAAAACGTTAATGAATATAACGTAACCACTTGTTAAATTCCATTATAATTCTGTAAAAATTAAGATACACTTGATAGGAGTGTAAATTTCGAAAGAAATACTTTTTAAAAAGAAGTTCCCAAAGGTCCAAAACCTATTTGACGCAGTCGTTAGTATTCCAGAAAGGTTCTAGAAGAATCCAAAATCGCGGAAACTGGTGGTCTTGAATTTCTATTCTTAATCTGGAACAGGAAACTAATTGGACGAAGTACAAGGATATGCCAAGTCCAATAACAAAGAATAAAACAATATAACAGAACTGGCAAACAAACTCTTGTAAGTACCAAAGTTCATTTTCCTAACCATCATTAACTGAATATTGATATTAACTAGTAAGAAACGAAAAGAATTTTTATGTACAATTTTATTAGCGCAAATTTATCATTTCTGAAAAGAATTTTCTCAGGAAACTTATTTTAACAAAAGAATTATATAGACGCAATTATATGCATACATTATTACAATTTAGTAAGATTTCTAAATGAAACGATCTATTCAGCAAGTCTGAAGCTTTAGTGTATAATTAGAACGCAATTCTTTGTACCATTTTATTTACAGCGATTATTACTGAACCGATTTGTTCAAAACTCGATCTTCATCAAAATTTATAAAGCTTTATAATTAAACACTTTCAGTGCAACAAATTAACGAAGGTGTATAATTATAAAACCATTTTATGTACTTTGTTATTGCACCACTTAACGAAATAATTACTCAGCACAAGTCTGAAACAAAGGCGTATAATTATAACGCAGTTCTTGCGAGAAACTACTACTAAAATAAAAGTATTCAAAAAAACTTAAAACTCAATTCGCATCACTATGTAATCTCTGCAAAAGTTATAAATATACACTTAACCGCGACAGTAATTGATGAGACAATTACTCAGCAGAATTCTTCAATGTAATTATAGCACCTTATAATTACATATAAAACATATGTAAAAGATAAGCGATTCTTTAAATAACTCTATACAAACTAGACTAAAAAGCAACCATTAATTTATTTTAACAATAAATTCTGATATGAAACTCTACATATAGTCAGTTCCCTTATACGACTGAAACTAAGCAATATTAGAGATCTTCATCACAGCTTGCGAGGTATTTTTAAAATCTTTTTATAAACTCGGCGACCGCGAACGCAACGTTTAACTTTTACGCTTGATAATCAGTAAACTAACCGGCAGAGCATTAATCTTGATTGCCAGCCGCGATGATCTCATCGAATGGGACGATTTCAAATGCATATTGATTGCATATTTCGGCGACCAAAGGAATATCAAATGTCTTGTCTGCTATTTAATAAATCTAAGGATGGAAACCAACCAATCGCCCTATCAATTCGGTATGAAATGTCAGGACGAACGAAGTTTTATTTTGACCAACCTAAAAATTGAAGAACCCGATCAAAACATACGTTTATTGAAGGCAAAGATGTACGACAAAATGGCTTTAGACACATACATCAATGCATTACCTGAACGGTTATCGGACAAAATAAGATTCCAACACCCCTAAAATTTAGAAGAAGCAATGAACATGATTGTAAAGAAAGAAAACGTTATGTACCACAGAAATAGACTATATAACCCTAACGCAAATAAAAATTATGCACCGATAAAAACAATGCAAGCCGCGAGACAAATATCCACACAACCGAAATTTACACCATTTACATTACAAATGAATCAACCACGAATTAACAATCCAAACTTTAATAACACAAATTTCCACAACCCATTTAGACAATTTTCAAGACAAAGTTCAAATTTTACAAAACCCACATTTATACCAAGGTTTAATCAAAACGTAGATCAAAAAAGGTAAACATTCGGCGCAAACTCCAACAGAAACGCTCCGATGACAAATAACAATAACAACCCCAACAGTTACTACAAACCAACTCCTATAGACACTTCATCTGATAACACCAGAGAAAATACTAAAATATCGCAAATCAGATCAAACTATAACCAAAAACGAAACCTCACTTCCGAGAACTATTCACCAAGAAATAGAAGATTAAAACAACACGGACGCGAATAATGACGCCACTTCGAGTATAGACGATGAAACAAACTACAAGTGCAACAACCCTTATGAAAATTACAAAGAGGACAACGAAGAAAGCGCGTGCTCAAATTTTCAGTTAGACCGATTCAAATACGACCAAACGTAATTAATTTAAATAACACTAATCAACAAATTTTACCTTATATAGAAATATTTCATGCAGAACTCAAGTTACTAAACGACACAGGATCTTCAAAAACTTTAACTAGCCCTAAGACCGTACAGAGATTTTGTAGAAAGAGAACCCATCATAATCAAGACAGCCCACAAAACGACATTACACCAATTTATAGCAAATATACCCCTACCAAAAACTTTTAACGTAAAAATAAAACATAAATTTTGCATATTTGAATTTAACGACAAATATGACGGATTAATAGGCATGGATCTTTTAAGAAAATTAGGAGTAAACATTGATATAAAAAACCGATTATTAAGAACGAAACATGGACAAATTCCCATTAAATTCCAAAACAGTAATATTGAAATTGACCAAAAATACACAATCGAACCTAGGACGGAAAAACAAATAAAAGTTTTAGTAAGTTCGAAAAACGACGTAGGAATTATAAATCACATGCCATTTTAACCCGGAGTATAAACATCTATAGCAATAGTACAAATAAAAGACAATTACGCCACTACAAAAACTTTCAACTCAAACGATTACCCCATAGAACTATCGTTGACGAACCCAATAGACATAGAAGAAGTAAACTTTAGCGAGATCGAAATCGACGAGGACTCAGAAAACAATTTCAACCCTATAGAACACGACAGAATGTTAAAAGAAAACTAAATTAACGTTCGTTTTAATAACGACATTAATAACGAAGAGAAGAGAGCAATTAAAGACTTATGTTTCGAATACCGAGATATATTCCATTGCGAAGAAATACCGTTAACTTTCAACAACGCAGTGAAACATAACATTCAATTAACAGACGATAAACCAATTTTCACCAAAGCATATAGACTACCTCAGGCAAGTCAAGAAAAGCAGATAGACAGGTAGCAGACCTATTGAAGCGAGATATAATCCAACACTCAAATTTACCATGGATCAGCCCCGTATTAATAGTCCCGAAGATATTAGAAGCCTCAGGCAAACGCAAATATAGAATGGTGATCGATTATAAAAACTAAACGAGAAGACGGTAGACGATAAATACCCACTACCCAATATCACCGTGATTCTAGACAAATTAGGAAAGTGTCAATATTTTTCGACATTAGACCTCGCCTCAGGATACTACCAAGTGGAGATGGACGGAAAGACACAACTAAAACAGCATTCAGTACACCAAGAGGACACTATGAATACAAACGCATGCCGTTTGAATTAAAAAACGCACCCGCCACTTTTCAAAGAGTTATAGATAATATTTTAAGAGGGATACACAACGAAAAATATCTTGCGTACCTGGACAATATAACAGTGAAGCAGGCTACTGCTACCGCGTTTCTTTAATTTAAAAACAAGTAATAACAAAAGTCTTTATTACTCACTGTTCTCAAGTCTAATTAACAGTATATGCCTTATTTATAGATGTTTTCAGGACACTTAACAATGAAGCACTATTACACTAATGAATTTACAAGCACTAATATCTTCTTAAACTAACTTCTTTATCATAGGTCCATTAACAACACTAACACAACTATTTGTTTATACACTTCTATTTATTTATGTATACTACAAGCTGCATGTACATTAGACACAGCATATATCATTTACAAAACGTGTTTTACTCGAACACCAGAAATACACAATGTCCTTAAACTATCCACAATCGTGTCCTTCTCACTAAGAATCAATACGATTGGCCCTAGTTCCAACATAACACCGTCGCCGTTGAACTCGTTCACAAGAGGCATATTGTATTTGTTGTCTCGAGGAGCATCGAACACTATACAAGTCTCTATACACTAAAGTCAGTGTCTGTGTAAAGTAGTGAGTTTGGTTCGTTTCATGGTGTTATAATGAAAATCATACATGAGGGTTTTTGAAATATCCCGAAAACCCGCAACGTGACTTTTACCCTATCCATCTGATAATAACCAAATCCTCACCTAGCACTAAACTACTGTTGGTTCGGGCCGATAAGTCCACCGGTCCAGTCGATCACATCCATCTTGTCGACATTCTCATCGTTTTCCCAAAGACTGCGTTATTCATTTTTGAAAGTCTTTTTCAAACGCATTTCTGGCAGATGTCCCTGTTCAAATCGATGTAGATTTAACCATGTCAGACCCGGTGGACTGTGAGCCGGAGCCATGCGTAGCGCGCTGCAGGTGTTGTATAATGTAACGAATCTTGTTGACGTGGCGAGCGCCGAGTCTTGGAGGATGGTGTTCCATGCGGACAAAACGGGTCGTTGTGCTGTTCGTGTCGGATACCAGATCTACTTCAGGATGTGCCCTTGTCCCTGTTACAGATATGTCATCGATCTGATCAGGAGTTAAGCTCTTCTTCATCCACCGGAATCCGCTTATCGGTAACGTTGTGACATGGCCCATCCACAAATTATTGGCATCCAGATACGTCAAGTACCTGAGGCTCTTCAGAATTAAAATTGTGCATGTACTTATTGTTGGCGTGAGCGTATCGTTGACTGCACTGCAGTTAGACCACGAACTTTCACAAAGTGATGCATTTCATCAGTGAATAGATCCAGTTTAACCCAGTGTCAGCATGGCATCCCAGCCAGACCAGGCGTTGTCGCTGGGGATCCAAGTCAGGTCACACCCGAAACGACACGTCAGCTAATAATAAAACGTCTGTTTTCAAATAAAGATCGCCGAGTGTACATGCCGAGCGTTCATACATTCTGAGCGTGATCGTACTCAGACAACGATCACAGCATTCGTGAGATCATTGAACCTCCGGGTGGTAGACTTGACCAACGCGAAGCGTCTGTCATACCTGTCAGGAACACACCTTTCTGCGCAGAAAGAAAACTGTAGTCGTCGAAACACTTCTCATCTCAACAAACTGCTCGCATTCCAAATCACCAACTATCAGGACGATGCCGAAACGCAGCGAATCGACCAGCACTGTGCAATGATCGGTTTCATCATCATCTTCCACGTCTGGCCGCCATATCTTACGCCATACCAGCGAACGATACGAACCGCTCCCATTATTTGGGATCACTGAACGCGTCCACGCATCGTCTTGTCACCCAAACACCAACCACGGTATTTGGCATCCGATATGGATGTTGCACGGGCAAGCGACGGAATTTCATGATGACAGTGATCCCTCGCCGATCGTCTCCCACGAGCCTGCAGATGCCGCAATCGTCAACCATGTGAATAACAATTCACAGCTCAACGCCGTCATCGGCATTGAAGATAATCCCACTGCTTCCTCCTCATTCTCCACAAAACGCAGCTTCAGGCCCCTGTACACAAACTGTCCAGATTCTCATCAGCATTTAATACATGAAGCGTAGCGGTTCGTGTTGGTGGGTGCTGTTAAGGAGCCAGGGATCCTGTGCGACAGCCAACACGCGCCAGTCCGCGTATACAACAAACGGCATCATTTGCGCACGCTCGTAAACTCGAGATGTTCCAGTGGTTCATCTTTTGTCAACGTGGTTGTGACGAGTGTTGTCGTAATTTATCTTCGGATGGGAACACCGCATCCATCGCACCATTTGTGGTGCGCTCACGAGATCTGCTTACCCTGCTTCCCCAGCTGATCAAACAGTAGTGTGTGTATTCTCATTCTGGATGGGATTGACTGATCCTCTTTCGAGGCGCGTCCCACAATCGACTTGCTCTCCACACCGAACACGTTGATGCCAATAGCATTTTAATTCCTCGAACGGCATGTCGTTTTGTGGCATCGGGAACATAGCCTGTCGTCGGCCCAGTCGAGTGCAGATATGATGATCGTGGGGTTTCCGTTTTTCTTCGTGTTCAAGACTGTACCGCCAGGCAGCGCACGTTGTCTTGGTTCGCACGTTCAACGAGCATGCTCCCACCACCCATTTGGGGAGCTCAATGCAGACCCCCAGGTTTATACGCCAATAACATTTCTGGTGCAGCATTTTCAGTCCATCCTAATTTAAAATTAGAAACAAATAATACACTTACAGAAATCTCGTTCTTGAATTCGTGAACTTCAGACATCCTCTCACAGAGTCAGAACACCAGGTTGCCGGATGCCACAACATCAGGTGTTGAAGCACGTCGTCAACACCTCTGCCGCAGCCATCGGTGTCACCAAACACCTCCAGGTTCACCTTTTATGTGGATTGCCTGTTTCCCGACTAATTATGATCGTTCCGCCGTTGATTTGCAAGAATCAACAGACCCAGAAATAACTCGTTAGCAAACATATAAAAAATACGTATTTAGCAGAGTCATTACACATTCTGCAGCGGATTCGACTTTCAAACCGTGCCCGCTTGTACACCCCATCCAGGCACAGCTAACGAGCTTTTCCGTTCGAGCGTTGGTGGGCTGCGAATCATCCATCGCACTCTTCGCATCTCACCGAATCTCGCGGGTCCCTCAACTATCGACGTAGCCGGTCAGTTTGACCCCATCCACACTGGTTCCACCACACCATCGGGTGTCATTATGACGTTTACTGTCCTTACGGGTGAGGATGACAGCCGGCACCCTGTCCTGTTGCACGTCACAAACCTGGTTTCGATGCACGTCATGCTGCTGGAGCGATGTCTCTTCAAACAACATTCTCGAGAAGACAACGTTGCCACACATCACCAAATGAAGCCATTTCTAGAAATTAAAACTGGTCACCGCTGCCTACCAGTTGCTGGTCACCACCAGCGCAGCCCGAAACAAATGATATTGTAACGCACGCTACTTTCGCGGTTGGTATAATTACAGCGAGTTTACTTTTACAGACCCGGCGTCGTTTAACCATTGGTAACATTTCATACCGGTCTTCATGTCATCTGAACCAATACAACCATGCGCGCACTACACCGTTATCGGATGTACTATTCCACACTTTCGACTTCCCAGCAAAACAGCGAATTCATCTCCATTTCCACCCAGTTACATTGCCACAACCATTTCAAGTATCATTCCCGCAGGCGGAAATGAAAGTCCTCAATTTCACCTCATCTGAACAAATAGCTTCGTCCAGCCAACAGCATCTTTGCGATAACACCATCTTGTTTGGTATTAATACCATATTCATTTTCTCAGCTGCCCATCTCGATTATCTGATATCAATGTCATCGAGCTACTGTTCAATACACCATTCTTACCTGTAGTGACCGAGCGTTCATTGCTGAATTTTTCATCATGCGAACATCTTGTTAGCTTTGAATCTTACACTACACAGAATCTGCAAACAGATTTGAAATCGGATCACGCGCGAAAATTGCCCCTTCAAACTCTCCGCTTAGAAAATTCATTTCGCGACTATGCTCAATAAACATCTCCACAAAAACGCATTTTACACCGCACCTTACGGCATAAGCCATAAGTGCAGCCCATTTAAACCATCATTTTCAAGCACAGTAATCCGCCTTTCTCAGAATATGCAAAAACATGACCATTTTCTGGTCTCCATAACATCCATTCATACACAATGCTAAATGCCTGTTGACCATACATGACCACGAGGACCATGACCACAGCGACCGCGACCATGACACATGACATGAATCACATCAGCGACCACATGACGACATGACCACATGATGACCAGCACCACAGATCATATGACATGCTCATGACCATTATTCCCACAATTGCACAGCCACCGCACGAGTTTTACCATGCACAGTATGGTTATAAATTAGTTAGCCGCGCAGCGCTGACCCAACCTATTAATTTTTCCTTTATCTAACCTAGGTCCACACTTGGTTTTTAATGGAAAACTCATTAAAAGCAATTAGTGTTAATGGGTTTTAATGAGAAAACTTAAAAAGCAATTAGGTCATATGGTCATGTGGTTATAGTCAACATGGTCATGTGGTCATATGGTCATGTGGTCATATGGTCATGTGGTCATGTGGTCATATGGTCATGTGGTCATATGGTCATGTGGTCAGCGTCATATGGTCATGTGGTCATCAATGTGGTCATGTGGTCATATGGTCATATGGTCATGGTCATGTGAGCAGGGAGATTAAATTTGTTATATAAGGAAGTAGTTTTGGGTTGAGCTTATAGTAAGACATTTTTCGAAAGATGGCATTCAAGCAATCAGTGGTGCTCCAAACAATCTATTACAAAAGCAGTAGAGGATATCCTGATGGCTGAGTTTCTACGCTGCTAGTAAAAATATAATATACCTAGAACAACGTTATGCAGATATGTTAAAAGGTTGGAGAACGTGATAATTCCAACGATGCATCCAGAGATGTTATACCAGAAGTTAAAATACCTATACAGAATTATGATAACTTTGCTATTGCTAATGCAAAAGATGATGGTAAACATGGTTCATTGTGCTCCAACATACGAGTATTTGTGGGATTATCGAGTTGTGGAAGACCAACGCTTTAATATCTCTGATCTTGCATGAGAACGGTCTTAGATTTCAAAATGTCTTGGCATCCCACCAGCTCCAACATAATAAAACAGTATAAAATCTATGTTGTTTTAATATTAATAAGATTTTTGGTGATCCAACGCAGTTTTTATGCATTCTGATGTACGTCTACATCGTCTGTGTCCATGCACCCTGCGCGCGCACCCTTGTATTTTTATTGTATCCTAACAATAATATATATAAATAAAACCAAAACGTTTGAAACCATAATTATATTTCAATTCAAATACTTAACAAGTACACATAGAAATATTTATTATTCATTAAACTAATACACACAAAAGTCACTTTTCCTCCTTTTAATTGACAAATATGTAGTATACATTTCCAAATTTGTGTACGATTTTCGTTTGATCTGAGTTCTGTATAGAGTAGCTCGGGACATTGTAGAGTGAGTATCAATAAATATCGACCAACTCTTTGGTAGTTAGCAGTTAGGCATTTCACCAAATTTTCACCACCATATATATAAGTTGGTTTTGATTATATGGCATCTTAGATGTATTGCATTGTTAAAAAATTTATAAAGACGACCATAAAATCGCAGCAGGTAAAAAATCTTAAAATTGTGGTAGCTCCCTTGGAGGAGATGCTATCTAAAAAATTCCTAGAAATTCGGGTAGCTGAGAAAATTCTAATATTAATTGATACCAAACAAGATAGGTTTATCTCGAAAGATGCATTGGTTAGACGAAGAAAACTATTTGTTAGTTTTGCTTATAAAGCAAAGAGCGAAATTTAGAGGTTTGAGAGCTTTAAAGGGTTATAACTTTCCAAGGATGGTCCGATTTTAAATCTGTTTGCAGATTCGCGTAAAATTGTACTAACAAGATGAATTGCATGTATAAAAATTTATAAGGACGACCATACTAGAGCGCTCATTGTATGATTAATAAACCTCCAGCAATTATACGGGAATTTCTAATGTGCATTGAGCATATCTATTGTATTTTCAATTAATATAAGAATAATTAATAAGGCTACTATACGTCATATAATTTAGTTGTCCTCGTTCATATTTTCCAACAATTTAGCATTGTGCATGTAATTATGTTAAAACCAGAAAAGTCATGGGTTTTTATGCGATATTCTGAGAGAAGCACATTACTGTTTGAAAAATGATTTTAAATACTAAGCACTTATGGCTTATAAAGAACTCGTTTCTAAAATCTCCACGGTTTTTGATTTTTGGAGATGTTTGGTTTAAGTATAGACGAGCAAAAATTTTAATAAGATTTGAGAGCTTAAAGGGCAACTTTGCAGGGCGTGATCCGATTTCAAATCTGTTTGCAGATCTGTCGTGTAAGATTCTTAACAAGATGTATCGCTATGTCACTAAATTCAAGTCACTACAGGTAAGAAATCTTAAATTGGGGTAGCCCTTGGGGGTGATGATATCTGAGATTCGGGTAGCTGAGAAAATTAATATTAATTAATACCAAACAAGATAGGTTTATCTCGAAAGATGCATTGGCTAGACGAAGAAAAACTATTTGGTTCAGATGAGTGTGGAATTGAGGATTCTCCTCATTTCCTTATGGGAATATAATGTGTGTGTGCAATGGATGTGTGTGAAAATGTGAGATGATTCATTTGTCTCTGAAAGTGGAAGTTAAAGTAGTACATCCGATAATTATAGATGTAGTGCGTAAGCAAGAAGCTAATTGATTTTCACCGACATGAATAGACTGGTATGAAATGAAAGGTTAAACGACGCTGGTTTTTTAAAAGTAAACTAGCTAATTATACCAACCGGCATAAAAAGCACCGTGCGTTACAATATCATTTAGTTTCTGTTTAGTCTTGACTAGTCACAACTGTTAAAAGTCTTTGACCAGTTTTAATTTCTTTATAGAAAATTTACTTGTGATGTGTGGAGTTGTCTTCGAGAAGCGATAGTTTGAAGAGACATCTGCTCCAGCATGACGTAGCATCGAACCACCGGCCTTTTTGTTTGCGAAGTGTGCCCGGCATCCTTCACCCGTAAGGACAGCCTAAAACGTCATAAGGACACCAAGCATGGTGGTGGAACCAGTTGCCGGCCCATCCGGGGTCAAACGACCGGCTACGCGATAGTTGAGGGACCCGCCCCCAAGAGATTGCGGAGATGCGAAGAGTGCGATGGATGTTGCCAACTTGGCAGCCCACCAACGCTCGAACGAGCACAAAGCTAATGCTAGCCGTGTCCTGATGGGGTACAAGTACGGCATTTAAAAGTCGAATCGCTACATACAGAATTAGTAATGTCGACTCTACAAGTACGTTTTTATAAGTATTTAGTGTTTAACTTAGTTATTTCTAGGTCTGTTGTGCAAAATCAACGGGAACGATTCATAACCTTAGTCGGAAACAAGGGCAATCCACACCTCCCTAAAGGTGAACCTGAGGTGTTTGGTGGTTACACCAAGATGGCTGTGGGCAGAGGGTGTTGGACGACGTGAAATCCTTCAACACCCGAAATGTTGTGGTCACCTATCCAGCAACCTAGGAATGTCTACAACCCTTTGTGGAGAGGATGTCTAAGTCTGACGAATTTCAAGAACGAGATTCTGTAAGTTTTGAAAAATTATTATTTTGTTTCTAATTTTTAAATTTTAGGATGGACTTGAAAATGTCTTGCACCTAGAAATAAATATTAACAAGTATCGTGGGGGGCATTGAGCTCCCCAAATGGGTAAGGAGAAACATGCCGTTGTTAACGTGCAGAACCAAGACAATGCATGCTTTGCCTGGAGCGTTGTAGCAGCACACCCCACAGAAAACGGAAACCCCTACGACCTTCATCATATCCGCACTACTCGACTGTACTGACGTGACAGGACTACAGTTCCCGATGCCCATAAAGGACATAGCCAAGTTCGAGGAATTTTATTAGCATCAACGTGTTTGTAGAGTGTTTGTCGATTGTGGGACCGCTTCACTTCACCAAAAGAAAGAGGGATCAGCACGTCAACCTCCTTTACATCCAGAATGAGAATAATACTGTTTGATCGATCAAGCTGTGTTAGATCTCGTCGCACCCGCAAATGGATTTGCGATGGATGCTTGGTGTCCCATCCGAAGATAAATTACGACAACACTCCGAACAAGATTGCAACCACGTTACGACAAAGATGCCCAACCACTTTAACAACATCCTCGAGTTTACGAGCGTGCACAAGCAAATGAGGGTGCCGTTTGTTATATACGCGGACTTTGAAAGCGTGTTGAAGCCTATTTCTTCGGCAGCACAGGATCCTTCCGGCTCCTTTACTAACAGCACCCACCAACACGAACCATACAGCTTCGCATATTATATTAAATGCTCCTACGATGAGAATCTGGATAAGTTTGAATTGTACAGGGGGCCTGAAGCTGCTAAAGTTTTTATGGAGAAGTTAAAGGAGGAAGCCCGCAGATTGGGGATTATCTTAAAAAACAATGTGCCGATGACAGCGTTGGAGCCTTTAGATGAATTGTTATTCCACATGGTTGACGATTGCGGCATCTGCAGGAAACCATTGGGAGACGATCGAGTGAGGGATCACTGTCATCTTACAGGGAAATTCCGCTTCGCAGCACATCGCCAATGCAACATCCAATATCGGATGCCAAATTTCATACCGGTCATATTCCACAATTTAAGGGTATGATTCCATTTTATTGTGAAAGAGTTGGGATGCGATAAGGAGCGCGTTACAGTGATCCCAAATAATAAGGAGTTCGTATCGTTCACAAAGTATGTGAGGTTATATGGCGAAGAACCAGACGTAGAGGAAGATGATGATGAAACCGATAATTGCACAGTACAGCTGCGATTCATAGATTCGCTGCGTTTCATGGCATCGTCCCTGGATAAGTTGGTGAAAATTTGGAATGCGAGCAGTTTGTTGAGATGAGGAAGTGTTTCGACGACGTACAGTTTTCTTTTCTACGCAGAAAGGGTGTGTTCCTGCACAGGTATGTGACAGACGCTTCAGCGTTAAATAGGTCAAGTCTACCACCGAGAGGATTTCTATAATGATCTCACGAATGCTGTGATTTCGTTGTCTGAGTACGATCACGCTCAGAATGTATGGAACGCTTTCAACATATGTACACTCGGCGAATACAGCGATCTTTATTTGAAAACAGACGTTTTATTATTAGCTGACGTGTTCGAAAATTTCCGGGTGTGCTTGAAAACCTACGACTTGGATCCCTGCCAATATATGACAACGCCTAGTCTAAGCTGGGATGCCATGCTGAAACACACTGGGTTAAACTGGATCTATTCACTGATGTAGAAATGCATCACTTTGTAAAGAAAGGGATTCGTGGTGGTCTAACTCAGTGCAGTCAACGATACGCTCACGCCAACAATAAGTACATGCACAATTTTAATTCTGAAGAGCCCTCAAGGTACTTGACGTATCTGGATGCCAATAATTTGTATGGATGGGCTGTCACAACCGTTACCGATAAGCGGATTCCGGTGGATGAAAGAGAAAGAGCTTAACCTCCTGAAAGCCCACATCGATGACATATCTGTAACAGGGGACAAGGGTACATCCTGGAAGTAGATCTGAGTATCCAGAAAACCTACACGAACAGCACAACGATTTACCGTTTTGTCCGCAGACCATGGTACCCCAACACCATCCTCCAAGACTCGAAGCTGCTCGCCACGTTGCTCAACAAGATTCGTTACATTATACATTACAGAAACCTGCAGCAGGCGCTACGTAATGGTCTCCGGCTCACAGCAGTCCACCGGGTCATGGAATTTGACCAGTCTCCATGGTTAAAGCCCCTACATCGATTTGAACACCACCCTTAGGACATCTGCCAGAAATGCGTTTGAAAAGACTTTTCAAATTAATGAATAACGCAGTCTTTGGAAAACGATGGAGAATGTCGACAAGAGGGTGGATGTAAGATCGTACCCGGTGGGGACACGATGGACAAAAATTGTGCGCGAGTGGACTTATCGCCCGCCCGAACTTTAACAGTAGTTTAGTGCTAGGTGAGGATTTTATTATACAGATGGATAGGGTAAAAAGTCACGTACAACAAGCCTATATATGCAGGTTTTTCAGTTTTAGATATTTCAAAACCCTCATGTATGATTTTCATTATAACACCATGAAACATTTGTATGGAACCAAACTCTCACTACTTTACACAGACACTGACTCTTTAGTGTATAGTATAGAAACAAAAGACTTGTATAGTGATATTAGTGCAAACATTAACAATTTCGATACTAGTGACTACCCTCGAGACAACAAATACAATATGCCTCTTGTGAACAAAAAGATCCCCGGCAAGTTCAAAGACGAGTTCAACGGCGACTTGGTGTTACAATTTGTTGGAACTAGGGCCAAGTCGTATTGCATTCTTAGTGAGAAGGACACGATTAAAAAGATCAAGGGGGTATCGCGTAGTGTGGTGGCGGGGATTAGTGTGGATAGTTTTAAGGACATTGTGTATAATAATTCTGGTGCCCTTATGCATAGCATGGTATGTATTCGGAGTAAAAAACACGTTTTGTACACCCAATTAATTAATAAAATTAGTTTATCGGCAGAAGATGACAAAAGGTACGTCATCCCTGGTAGTACTTCCACATATGCATGGGGGCATAAGGATATTAGATAGTTGTTTATATTTTATTGTGTATATATAGTATGTGTTAGTTATAAGCATATCTACCTCCCCATCCTTAATAATTCCTTTCTTCCCGGCGATATGTGTTTACCTCCCCGTGGTCTCGCCGGACGGTAAAACATATTGTTGGATTAACAACAATATGTCTTATTGACTGAAAACATGTTTCCTCTCTTTTACTTTAATCTCTTTTTATTACAGATTTATTTTAAACAACCCATTAATCTCTTTTTTGTTACAGGTTAACCTGCTTGGATTCGGCTACACAGGAAATACTTTGTAAAATTGTAATTAGTTTATTAAACTGTAAATCGGATAAAATAAAATATTAAACTTTTGTATGCTTATTATTGTTGGTTAAAGGACTGTAGATATTAAAAGGAGGGTGATTATAAATTGATCTTGGTAAAAATCTTAAAATTGGGGTAGCTCCTTGGGGGTGATGCAATCTAAAAATTCCTAGAAATTCGGGTAGCTGAGACAAATCTAATCTTAATTAATACCAAACAAGATAGGTTTATCTCGAAAGATGCATTGGCTAGACGAAGAAAACTATTTGGTTCAGATGAAAGATAAAAAAAATGGTTAGTCGAAGAAAACTATTTGGTCCAGAATGTTAGCGGTAAAAAATCTTAAAAATAGGTTTATCTCGTGTGTGGAAATGTGGATGCTCATTTATCTCGAAACATAAAAAAAATTTAAGATAGGTTTATCTCGAAAGATGAAAATGGTTAGTCGAAGAAAACTTTTTGGTCCAGATGTGTGTGGAAATGTGGATGCTGGTGGAAATGTGGTCACAGGATCCTTGATTATACCCTACTCGCCTAAAAGCTCAAC
Source organism: Platerodrilus igneus (assembly GCA_036346225.1). NCBI lineage: Eukaryota > Metazoa > Arthropoda > Insecta > Coleoptera > Lycidae > Platerodrilus > Platerodrilus igneus. The sequence continues at coordinate 7,111,320 of JARFIW010001115.1, forward strand.
TACGTTTACTGTACACGATATAATTTATATTAGACATTCAAGTATAGACTAACTCTTACATTCATAAGCGGCCTTATATATACCCTGCATTAAGGATATGACTCATTATCTAGTATTTTCTAGAAGGATTCTCGAATCCTGAAGAATACGCTGTGCCCCGGGCGTTTGTATGTTTGACGGGTTGCCTAATAGTGGATCGCAACAATAGTATATTCGACATCACTCGTAGAACACATCGAAAGGTTAAGAGAAGTTTCTGAACGATTAAGAAAAGCTCATTTTAAGGTTCAATTAGACAAAAGTGAATTTATAGGAAAGGGAGTATCATTTTTAGGACACATAATAACCCCACAAAGTGTTATGTCAAACCCAGATAATACGAACGCAGTATGAAATTATCACCTACCCAAAACTAATAAAAAAATTAAAGGATTTTTAGAACTCGGTGGTTATTACCGAAAATTCATCAAAGACTACGCACAAATAACCAAGCCATTAACAAATGTTTAAAGGAAGGTAATAAGATCAAACACACCTCCAGAATTTATCAAAGCAGTAGAAAAAATTAAATGTACCCCGATTTTTCAAAATCATTTATATTAAGAACTGACGCATCGAACGTAGCATTAGGCGCAGTATTGATCTAAGGAAAAGTAGGTAGCGATAAACCAATTAGCTACACATCGCGAACGCTAAATGAAACGTACAAAAGTACAGCACAATTGAGAAAGAACTATTAGCAATAATTTGGGCAACAAAATATTTTAGACTATATCTTTATGGAAGAAAATTCTACATATACACCGACCATAGACTATTAGTATGGTTATGCAAACTCAAGGAACCGAATTCAAAATAGCAGAGATGGAGGATTAAACTAGAAGAATATGACTGAAATTATATATAAAAAAGGAATTTATAACAATAACGCAGATGCACTAAGCAGAATACAACTCAACGCCATAGAAACAGAATCAATTATAGGTAACGTAGACGAAACAGAGATAAGGAAAGACCCAGAAGATATAGAAACCATACACTCAACACAAAACGAAGAACCAAAAACCGCAATTAAGATATTAAACGAAGTAATAGACACGAGACCGAATCAATTCATAGTTACCGCAGTTTTAACCAACCCCAACCCAGTAAAATATACAAAAATAGATAACAAGAAAATATATCAAATTCAAATAACGAAAGACGATAACGAGGAGCAGATATTAAAATTTTGAAAGAATATACCCCAGAGAAAAAACGTTTTTACTTTTATTTCATTACAGAACATGTATACTAAAGATTTTCAGAATTATATATTAGAATATTTAGTAATTCAGGCCCCGAGATTATTAGATGTACACGAAAATTAATAACTTTAAATGACCCACACAAAATAAATGACGTAGTCAGAAATCAACACAAAGGAAAAACAAACCATCGTGGAATCAACGAAACATTAATACAACTAGTAAGAAGATATTACTTTAAAGATATGAAAGAATTAACCACGAATTTTATCAACCAATGCGAATTATGGGACAAAGCGAAATATGACAGATCACCCCGAAAGGTACCCTTAATGTTAACTAAAACACCCGATAAATCTGGTAGTAGAAGCCCAAACCTTTTTAACAATCGTAGACGTATTCACCAAAGTAGGCCAAGCGATACTTATCACTTCAAAAAATAGTATCGATGTAACCCAAGGATTCTTACAATATTCTACATATTACGGTACACAAGAAACAATAACTTTAGACAATGGCAGTGAATTCAGGAATTAAACAATACAAAATACCCTAGAACTCCATAAAAATTCATTTTATAACAGAAAATCGCCCGGAATCAAATGGATTAATTGAAAGATTATACCTAATCTTATTAGAACAAATTAGATGTTAAGATTAATTTATAAGAAAGAACATATCACTAATTTAATGTCACGCGCACTAACTGCTTACAACAACACCATCCACTCATCAACTAATTTTACACCCCTCGAATTAACATTTGGACACTCAGATTCCCGCAACCCTTACGATATACACTACAACAAAGAAGTATACCAACAATATGCTAAAGACCATAAAGAAAAATTAAAAATCATGTATAATAATGTCAAAAGTAAATTAAATAACGATAAAGAACGCACTACAATAAACCGCAATAAGAATGCCGATATAAATAAATTTTCAGTAGGACAAACCGTGTACGAAAGGAATTTTAAAGGTAAGAGACACAAAACGGCTACCAGAAACTTAGGTCCGTTTAAAATCAAAAAGATATCAGATAGAAATGTAGCCTTAATAGATAACGGAAAGATCGTAAAATACATCCACCTAAAGAATTTAAGACACCCTGTAACTTCACATGGATAGCCATCACCTTTGCCGTCAACCTCCACCAAGGTAGAACAGACGACAACGACATAGTAGTAGAAAACATTAAAACAACCCCGATATATTACTAGTAAAATTTGGAAGTATGCAAAATACAATAGATTATTGGACATTCGCACAGAACTTTGATTTAACTAAATTAAAACAAGAATTTTATATAATTAGAGACAATTACTACAGACTGAAACAATCAATGGACACAGCCAAGTTCGGAAAAGAATGCACGATAGAAATGCTTAATTACAACAGTATAATAGAAAACATATTAAAGAACACAGGCGATAAATTTAATAGATTAATACCAACAGATCAAATCACAAGACGAAAAAGAGGACTTATTAACGGATTAGGTAATATTATAAAAGCTATCACAGGCAATTTTGACAACCAAGATGCATAACGATACGACAACGCAATACAACACTTAATTGAAAACCAAAATGACATAAAAATCATTGTTAAAAATCAAATATCTTTAACTCAATCAACCATAATAAAATTTAATGATACACTAAGTAAGCTAGTAAAAAACCAAGACAGTATAACAAACAGAATATTAACTCTTGAAAGTAACATGCAAACCACAATGCTAGGAATGCAAGATTTAATTAGATTTAACACGATATTTAATCAAATGATATCAAACCTTATTGTAATTCAACAAATTTTAGCCACATTAGAAAACGCCGTAACATTTGCTAAACTAAACACATTACACGCTTAGTATTATAGAACCAATTGATTTATTAAATGAATTACTACGAATCAGATCACTTATAACTAACAGTAAACTACCTTTTAAATTTTACAGAATCTAACATACTTATATTTGAAGAAATAATCATAGTAAAAGGTTATGTAGAGAATCATGAAATTACGTTTTTAATAAAAATCCCCATTGTAGAGATTAACACTTATAATTATTATCATTTATTTGCTTTCCCCATGAAAGTTACTAGCAAGTATCAAGTTATTATGCCTAAAACCAAATTCCTTTCCCTAAATAAACTTAGGTATGGCTTCACGAATGAAAACTGCAAAGAAGTAGCACCGAGTTAATACTTATGTCAATCACTAACGACAACAGCTATTCAAACAGATAGTCCTTGTGAAGTACAATTGTTAAGATTCTCTAATCACTATGAGAATTGTGATCCAAAACCAGTACAAATTACGAATATGAAAACTGAAAAGTTACGGACAACAAATGGATTGCTGTATTTCCGCAAGAAGTAATAGCAACCGCCTATTGCAACTAAGACGAAAACAATATAGCATTAATTGGAAGTAAAGTAATCATCATACAAAAAGATTGTTATTTAAAATTAAACAACAAAATTATTCGAGTATACCAAGACCCAACAGTAATGAAGAAATTCGCAAATTTACCCGAACTACATTTCAAAATTACACAACCCGAAGACGACGAAATCAGCAAGAAATCAATGCAACTAGAGCATCTAGATCTAGACGACCTCAACCAAACCCTAAAATTAATGGACAATTACAAAGAACACTTAAGCGAATTAAAAGTGCCAAAACTACATTATGACAACATAAGTGTTTGGACAATTTTATTGATTATTGTAATAATTTTATTAACTATGTATTTATTGTACAAAATGTATCTTAGATATGAAAGAAAAGAAACAAATTTTAGTCATAAGGAACAAGAAACAAAGGTAAATAAAGAAACAATAAATGAACCCTTAGGGACAATAAGTTTTAAAAATTAAGTAAAACCCTTAATTTTCGTCTATGTCGGGAAGAGTTGCATATCCCCCAAATTAGGATATACATGTATTTAAATGGAATTATTAAATCTTAAGTTAGATTGTTACAATGTATAATTAAAGTACATATTACAAAAGGTTAATGAAAGTTCATAAACCAGACATAAGAACGGATGTGAATACTTTGTATTCCAGACGTAACATGACACTGCAGGTGCAGGTCACAGTAGACAATAAGACAGCCTTTATTAAAATTAAGATAATTAAAATGCAATACTTTGTTTTGTATCAAGAAATAGCAGACATGAGATCTGCAGTTCCACAAGCAATGTGAGGGGCAGGAATAGCATAAATACCCTCAGGAGCCCACGATGACCAGTCAGTCTCGAGCTTCACAACTTAAACATTGTTGGTTGTTCAAGCTACTGAATCTAGTTTAATTAATTAATTAGTGAAAAGTAACTTCGATTATTTGCAATTGTTAAAACGTTGATGAATATAACGTAATTACTTGTTAAATTCCATTGCAATTCTGTATAAATTAAAATACACTTGATAGAAGTGTAAATTTGGAAAGATATTCTTTCTAAAAAGAAGCTTCCAAAGGCCCAAAACCTATATAATGTATTTGATAAACCCACTAAATAAGTTGTAGATTCATTCTTTTCATACGTGCACCACAATCGCTTATGCGTTATTTCCTAGTATAGCGATTAGAGCCACCCTAAAATTATCTTCGTTACTGATGGATGATATTAAAATACATTATGTGAAAACTTCGAAATATCTTTTCTATCCACTTAAAACAATAATTTTTTAAATGTAAGAGTTGTAAATATTTCTTTAGGATAATAACAGAGTTATTTGTGAAGTTATGAGTGCTGAGGTATTCAAAAACAAATAATAGAAGTTGAAATTTGTTATACATGTAGATAAAATTGCAAAATCGTTTGCAATTGTAACCACTACACAAGCACATTCAACCGGCTTTTTCATACTATTTATCCCAGTTTACTGAATAATTTGCCATAATGGCTTTAATTTTACATACCGACCGTGCATCATTCATTATAAAACAGAACATGTTTTTCCAATAATACCCACTCCAATGGCGATAGTATAATAAACCACCCAATCATTTTAGGGGATTTTTCATATACGTGATCAAAATAGGCTTTATACTATTTTTCGCATGTAAACTAATGCAAAAAAAGCATACCCATAAATTGCATGCAATATTATCTTAAAGCGACATATGCAATATGTATAGATATGCTTATCCCTACGAACCAATTAAAATGAATTATTAAAGCGGATTTGTTTATGGAACCGTCAAGAGTATAATAAGCTTTTAGTTATAAATTAACCACTTCGGTAGTTTTATTAAGTTATTTTGTACGGCAGTAATTAACGATAATGCTCTGGTGTTTGTATATAACTAATTAGCGGGAAAGATCAAACTGAATTTAACTCCACTTAAGGTGTTTATCTTGGATGGATACCATTAAGTGGATATCGCTTACACAACCTATACATGGAATATGAACATTCGAGTACGACATTTAGTACTTTAAGTAAATCTGCACCGACCCCAAAAAATAAAAGACCAAACGCTAGCCGTCTGACATGAAAATCATAATATTTTTGATATAAAGGGTATATTTAAACGTCAATTCCTTATCATTACGACCCCGATAAATACGCGTTTCAAATTTAAAGATACGTACATATACAAGGTTTATATTCACCACACAATAAAAGTGCTTCATATTGAGCTTTTTCATAATATAGTCTGCTGTCGTTTTGACACGTATCAAACCCTCTCTTACTTTCAATTTTTCTAAATAATTTTATCATAAATTTATGTTTAAATTGTTACGCGAGTGATGTATCCCTCAATAGATATGTACCATTTATAAAAAGTATTAAAAATTATTAAGAGTTATACAGAATTACTAAGCCAAGTGCAACAATGTAATTTAAGGATAATTAAACAAAAGTTAATAAAAGTTCACAAGCAAGTTGTGAGAACGGATGCAATACATTGTATTCCAGACGATAGTGATACTGCAGGTGGCAGGTCTCAGACGGTTAAGAACCGTGATTACCTAGAAAGTAAGATTGTTACATTGTATAATGAATAGTATTAAGAAATAAGCAGGTGTGAGCTCTGCAAGTTCCCACAGACCTGTTAGGGGCAGGGACAACATAAATACCTCGGGAGCCCCAAGGCCATCAGTCAGTCTGAGTGTTTCAGCTTTAACATTGTTGTTTACCTAGGCTACTTGCCCTAATATTAGTTCAATTATTAATTATTTTTCGACTTAGAGTATTTACAACAGTTTGTCAAAATTCCCTATTAATATCTGTTTAATAAATAAAAATTGTTACGAAGTTTTTGGAAGTAGGCAGCTCCAAACAACCGAAACGTAACTGGTGCAGCCGTACGGATCCAGAAGGGCACTACGAATCCAAAATTCGTAAGACTGGTGACCAAGAATTTTAATTCCTAATTCTGGAAGAATCCAAATGGAAGAGGTACAAGCATCGATCGAACCCAACCAGACAAATTTGGACGAGATACAAGCTTCGATCGAATCCAAAGAAACACTACGTGGACGAAGTGCAAAAATCGACAGAGTCCATGAAAGCGACGACGAAACTAATGTAAGTTCATTTTTCTTAAAACCAATTGATTCTTTGACAAATTATTTGATATTAGCTAGTAAAGGTTTTTTGATTATTATTTTACGTATGTGCCGATATTTTAATTATTATTATTGCAATTTATGCCACTTTATAAAAATAATTTACCAAGAGAAATTATTTTCAAATTTATTTTAAGAGAATTATTTTTAAAGCAAGAGAGTACAATTATTACGAATTATTAATAAAACAAAAACATAACTGACGCACGAATTGTTAATACAACACGAAAACGACTTTAAAATACCAAAAATAGAACGTAATTAATTTACAATTTTATGTATAGAAAATTTAGTACCGAAAGCTAATATATAAAACGATTAATTATAGAAACAATTTATTCAAACGTAACCTTCATCGCATTTTTATAAAGTACACACCACGTGTATAAATTATAGGAACACTTTGCAATTATTAATAAATTAAACCATAACAAATTAAAACAAAGCGTGCAAATTTATAGGGCGATTTTCACATAAATTACTACCGGAAACTCTCATCATTGAATAAATGGTTATTTCAGTACGAATACATCTAATTATAGCGAAACAACTACTGAAAAATTCGTTCGAAAACGCGCATCGCAACTTTATAAAAAGCAACATTTAAACGTAATATTTTATGATTAAATACTTTAGCAATTAACGAGGTATATAATTGTAGAAAAGACGCATTTAATTTATCACGAGACTGAATAAAAATCATTCAGATAAAATCAAACTTTATAAAGTATAATTAAGTATTTTTCAGCACGAGGATATCTAATTATACAAAAGCACCACGCAATTTAGTGCAACAAAACTTAAAACCGAGACTGAAATTACATCTTCAGCAGACTTGGAACTTTGTAATTAAACAATTCATTGTATAAACTATAAAGTAAACTGATGCAAATATTGTAACAAAGCAATTGACTAAAAACTTGCAACTTTATATTTAACACTCAAAAGTAACGAGACAATACAATTACAGAGAAACATTTTATACACATATCAATTACAACACTTACGGAGAAGAGATAAGTATAGCAGACTTAATTAATTATCAGGACACAAATAGAGACGTATTTAAACCTAACTGTCATAACAAAACGTACAAAATATAACGCAAATTATTGCAAGAATATTAATCCACAGAGGAACGTTTCAGAAAATTAAAACCCGCGATAACTTTAACATCCACGAAGTATAAAAATACAGATTCAAGGCTACAGCAATTAACCAAACATTACCCGGCACAAATCCCGCAATATAATTACAGCACCGTATAACTAAGTACAAATACAAGCAACCAGATTTTTTAAATAACCTAACACAACTTAAGCTAAAAATAACAAATACAACCAAACAAAAAATTAACAAACCAAACTAAAAAGCAACAGTACAAACTGCAAAATAAATCTCAATTTTTACAAAAATTTGAAATTAATTAAAACCGAAAGTAACTATTAATTATTAGAACACCCTTAACAAACATGAATTCAGATATAAAAATTTATTTCAAAACCATCCTCCTATTCAACGGAGATCAAGCTTTGCTAGATAATTTCATTACAACATGTGAAATATTTTTGAAAACGTTCTACAAACCCAAAGATACCGAAAAAATAAATTACCTTTACGCCTAATCACAAGTAAACTGACCGGACAGGCACTAATACTAATAGCCAGCCGAGATGACTTAGAACAGTGGAGAGATTTTAGACGTATATTATTTGCATATTTTGGAGACCAAAAAACATAAAATGCCTTATCCGCGACCTAATGAACCTAAAATAGAAAGTAACCAATCCCCATACCCCATACGGCTCAACGCACTAGAAACGGAATCCATTGTAGGAAACGTAGACCAGATGGAAGTAAGAGAAGACCCAGAAGAGATAAACATAATACATTCAACGTAAAATGAAGAAACGAAAAATGCGATTAAAATATTAAACAAAGCCATCGATATAAAACTCAATCAATTTATAATTACCGAAGTTTTAACTAACCCCAATTCCGTAAAATATACAAAAGTAGACAACAAGAAAATATACCAAATTCACATAACTAAAGACTACAACGAGGAACAAATAATTAAAATTCTAAAAGAATACATCCCCGAAAAAAAAATAATTTTACTTTTATTTTAACACCGAACATTTATGTAAACGATTTTCAAAATTATACGTTAAATTATTCAATAACTCTGGCCCTGAACTTATTCGATGTACAAGAAAATTGATAACCTTAGACGACCCTGATGAAATAAACGACGTAATTAGAAACCAACACGAAGGCAAAAGCAACCACCGTGGAATTAATTAAACATTAAAGCGATTTATAAGACTATACTATTTTAAAGATATGAAAGAATTAACCACAGACTTTATTAACCAACGTAAACTATGCGACAAGGTAAAATACGAAAGAACACCCCAAAAAATACCCTTAATGTTAACCAAAACACCTGACAAACCTTCTCAAAAATTACATGCCGATGCTCTAGTAGTAGAAGCACAAAACTTTTTAACCATTGTAGATGCATTCACTAAAATAGGCCAAGCAATACCCTTCACTTCTAAAATTAGCATTTACGTAACACAAGGATTTTACAATACTTTATATTTTATGGCACATCCAAAATAATAACCTTAGAAAACGACAGCGAATTTAAAAATGAGACAATACAAAACACTTTAGAACTCCACAAAATAAAAATTCATTTTATAGCTGAAAACCACCCTGAATCTAACGGATCAATTGAATGATTACATTCAACACCGTTAGAACAAATAAGATTACTAAGATTAATTTACAAGAAGGAACACATCACGAACTTAATATCATACGCACTAATCGCCTACAATAATACGATCCAATCATCAACAAATTTTACACCCCTAGAATTAACATTAGGACATTCAGATTCCCGCAACCCTTATGATATACATTATAACAAGGAGATATATCAACAATATGCCAAAGATCACAAAGAGAAACTAAAAATAACTTATGATAAAGTAAAAGATAAATTAGGTAACGACAAAGAACGTATCACCACAACCCGCAATAAGAATACCGACGCAAATAAATTTTCAATAGGACAAACCGTATACGAGAAAAATTTCCAACGTAAACGACACAAAACGGCACCCAGAAATTTATGCCCGTTTAAAATTAAGAGAATATCAGACAAAAATATATCCGTAGTAGACAACGGCAAGATAATAAAATACATTCACTTGGAAAACTTAAGACACCCTGTAATTTCAGATGGACAATCATCGCCCTTACCGTCAAACTCCGCCCAGGTAGAACGGACAACGACATACCAATTGAAGATATGAAAAACAACCCCGTATACTACCAATAAAATTGGGATGTATGCAGAATACAATAGACTACTGAACATTCGCACAAAAATTCGATTTAACGGAACCAAAACAAGGATTTCAAATAATCAAAGACAATTATTATCGATTAAAACAATCAATGGATACAGCCAAATTTGGAAAGGAATACGCCATAGAAATGAGGAATTATAACAGTATAATAGAGAGTATTTTAAGAAATACACAAGATAAACTTAACAGAATAATACCCACAGAACAAAGTAGAAGACGAAAAAGAGGACTAATAAACGGGCTAGGTAACATAATAAAAGCTATCACAGGCAATTTAGATAACCATGACGCAGAACATTATGACAACGCAATACAGCAATTATTTCTTATATCTGAAAAGATAGCTATATTAAAAGGATATGTGAAGAATAACGAAATAATATTTTAAATAGAAATCCCAATAGTAGAGAATAACAGTTATAATTATTATCATTTATTTGCTTTTCCAATGAAAATTACTAGCATGTATCAAGTTGTCATACCCAAAACCAAGTTCCTATCCTTAAATGAACTAAGATGTGGCTACACAAACGAAAGATGTAATGAAGTAACCCAAAATCAATATTTATGCCAATCGTTGACAATATCAACTATCCAAGAAGACAGCCCCTGCGAAGTACAATTACTAAAATTTTCGAACCATTACGACAATTGTGAAACAAAATCCGTACAAATCACCAATATGAAGATTCAAAAGGTTACAGAAAACAAATGGATTGCCATATTCCCAACAGAAGTAATAGCAACTGTCCACTGTAATCAAGATAAGAACAACTTAGCAATAACCGGAAACAAAATGTATTCACCCTTAAGAAAGACTGTTATTGAAAACTGAAAAGCGAAAACCTCAGAGTATATCAAGACCCCGCAGTAACCAAGAAACTCGCATATTTACCGGAGTTACAATTCAAAATAGAACCTAGAAGGCGAAGAATAATCAAGAAATCCATGCAACTAGAACATCTGGATCTCAACCACGTCATGAAATTAATGAACAACTATAAAAAACAATTGAATGAGTTAAAAGTGCAAAAAATACACTATGACATTATAAGTGTTTGGGCAATTTAATTAATCATTTTTCTAATTATATATGTATTTTACAAAATGTATTTTAGATATAAGAATAAAGAAAACAATTTTAGACATAAAGAAATAAAGGTAAATAAAAAATAACAAATGTACCGTCAGAAACAATGAATTATAAACCATGAATTTAAAAATTAAACCAAGAAAACCTTAATTTTTCATTTACGTCAGGAAGCGATATGTATCCCCCAATATATATGTACCATTAATAGAAAGTATTAAGAATTATAAAGAATTACTAAGTCAAGTGCAACACTTTAATTCAAGGATAATTAAATAAAGTCTAATGAAAGTTCACAAGCAAGTTGTGAGAACGGATGCAATATATTGTATTCTAGACGATAGTGATACTGCAGGTGGCAGGTCCCAGACGGTTAAGAACCGTGAAGAACCTAGAAAGTAAGATTGTTACATTGTATAATAAATAGTATTAAGAAATAAGCAGACATGAGCTCTGCAAGTTCCCACAGACGCGTGAGGGGCAGGAACAACATAAATACCCCTGGAGCCCCAAGACCAGCAGTCAGTCTGAGTATTTCAGCTTTAACATTGTTGTTTACCTAGGCTATTCGTCCTAATATTAGTTCAACTATTAATTATTTTTCGACAGTTTGTCAAAATTCCATATTAATATATGTCTAATAAATAAAAATTGTTACGAAGTTTTTGAAAGTAGTTTTTAAAAACACCGCCCCCAAGGCCCGAAACGTAACTCACATAAAAAGCGCTCTACTAAATATTTTAATTTAGAATTAATTTTAAAGGGTTACTGTATTGATTAGGGCATTACGCATAATAAATGTAGTCTTGGTGTTCCCCGGCAATGTTTTAAAGAGAATAGCTCTTAAACATCGTGTAATTTTGTGGTAAAGAGGGTTCTCACGGGTTGTAGCACGGCCATGACGTTTTCCGAACAATCGCGGTGCGTGGTGGTTGACAAGCTGTTGGTAGCATAGCCATGATAGCACTCTCTACGCAACTACATATCTTAAAGAACTTGTGCGAGAATGCATTATAGACCTGTGTTGTAGTAAAGTTTGTTACGGTATTTCGTGCAGACAAGAAAGAAAAGTCAAGTAAGCAAAGAAAATCGCCCGCACTGAATACTGCAACAAAAAAAGAATCAAAAAAATGCTCTGCCAGCTAGAAAATCGCAGAGTGGGGTGGGTCACAAAGAAAGAAAAAGAAAACCTCTAATTAGGAATTTTATTTACAAACTTTTAAGGAAAAAACATGACAAAAGAAAAACCAGCTCGCAAAAAAACCTTCATCCAGAATATTCCGGAGGACTTGCAGAGTACAGCAATCGACGCAAAAATAATTTATACCTTCTTTAAGTACCTAGAAATAATTTCTAATTTCAATTTTCATATCTACATAAAGCCCACGTTAAAAAGAAATATGTAGTGGATTGTTTTCAAATCAAGTATTAAAACACTTTATGTATATTGCTATGATACCGCCGCACGCCGATGTGATTAACGTTTAGATTCCTGCTACACGCCATCGGTCTGTCTCTAAATAACCTCAACTTCAAATTTTAAATATACCTCTTTTTATCTGCCTCGACTAGCTCAGTTTAATCTACACAGAGTGCACGACGATACAATAACAAAGAAAGTATAACCTCCTTTTACTCTAGCTCCTTTCTACTTGAACGATATAAACGAAACAAACCAAAATTTGTATAATGACCAAGAATATACACACTTTACAGTATAATAACTTCGATAATTTGATCTGCTATTCATAAATTAACCCCTGAATCAAAATAGTAATGGCAATCTGATTACGCCCAAATTATAACTCCCTTAAAGTCAACAAAAATAACACTGTATACTACTGAAAGTACATTTTGAACGTTCAAACGACCTTGTTTCTCTCTAGGTAAATTTTTAAAAGATTTTTGATGACCTTTACAAATTATATACTTCAACATATGCAAAAATGTAAATATTAAAATTGAAATAAAGCCTTATGCTAATAAAGAATATTCTTATTTCTGACCCGCGTTTTCCTTGCTTATTTCCAATTCTTAAAACCGCCTCTGCGTGTGATTGACCAGCACCCCTGGATTGTTTCCACTTAACTCTCTTATTTACTGCGTAGTACAGCTCGGCCAGTCTAACCCTTAGTTTGATTAATCTCTCCCTTTAAAGCTTATGTTTATGTAGACCATTGCTTAATTATGTCTTCGCTAGAGCAATTATTTAAATCCGTTTCTTAGAGTAGTTATTTAATTTCGTTCACCAGAGTGGCTACTTAGAATAGTTACTTAGAATTCATTAGAGTACGTTACTTAAAGCCGTTTTTCAAAGTTAACAGCAACTTTTATCGTAGATCGGCACTAGAATTATTTTTTTACAATTTTTCTATCTCGACTTTCAGTAAATAATTATTTAATTTTTACTATTTTCACTCCACATAATATTATACTTTAAACTGTTATAAATTGTGTCTTGGTCGAACAAAGACTGATTTTTTACCCAGTCCGTGTCTTATATAAAGTCTCCTCCCTTCACCTGTACCATTGGTTTTCCGAGCGAACTTTGTTAATTGAACCGTTGTACTTTGTCTTATCTTGCAGCCTTCGGATTTTCTATAAAGTTACCATCAAAACTGGTGATGAAGTGATGCATTTCCTCACGTAGGCATCTAATTTGTATAGTGTATTTCTCTGAATATCAAACTTTGAACTTTCTTTAAGTCACGTTCGCTTGTTTATATTTGCATTTATTCAAATTTTCCCTAACGTATGTTTTGTTGTTTATTACTCAAAATCTGTTAAACTTTATATGAATTTACGATGTACTGATCACGTAGTCAAATTTCTATGATGACGTAATTGAATTCGTTTATTTATTTTATGCGTTAATGTTTTGAATGGGACTCTTTTATGGCTAGTATGCCTGGTTATTGCTTTCACTAATTGCGTATTTATTTCAATAAAACTCGTTGCGTATTTATTTTCAATTTTATGCTTGTATATTTAATTTAAAATGCATTATATGACGTACAAGTTATGTATCTTACTAAATATGATTTGATTTTTGAAGGATGAGCTTCCTTTCATAAATTAAAGTTAGTTGTGATTTGTATACAGTGTTCTTAATATTAGCTTTTTGCATAATTGTCGAGTTACTTTCATTTTATAATGAAATTGTTTAGTTTTCGAAACTTTAGTGATATTTACATGTAGCGTACGACCCTTATGACTAAATATCTCTAAATTATCCCGTATTCAGCTTAGTGATTTAATACTCCCAACGTTGAATCCAGATCTGCTTTAGATATGGTCTGCATTTTTCTTAGCATAGCTTTAAATTATTTTAGCGTCCTTTGTTAAACTTCCTGGTAATTAGTAATTGAATTAAATGCTTGTTAAATTTCCTCATTGGATCCAGTAATTATTCAAAGTCCTTTTTATTAACGTTAATATTAGAATTTAAATTAAAACAAACTTTTAGTTACTTACGTTTTTAAAGGGTTAAAACGACAAACGACTTTTAATTTTTCACAATTACCATTGCACTGCTTATTATTTCACAATAAATCACTTCACGTAAATATTTTTTTTTCAGTGATGTAGACTAAGCCTTAATTCATGTTGAACTGATTTGTTTACAAATCCGGTCGTATTTAAAAGAATTGCCTATGTATTGACAAGCGCAGAGTTCTCTATTATACGTGATTCTTACATACCAGGCTTGGGTATTTCTATCGTATTTTATTGTATATTAAAGTTGACGCGCTGATTTCGGCACGTAGCATTTTGAGTTAATTGCTCTCATTCTTTTGGATTTTCATATTTCTAGAGCACGTAGACCGTTGTTTGTACAATAAATTTAGTGAACTTTGATTTTATCACCATGCCGTGTTTGTTTCCAATATATCAGGTGCTGATTTTCGCTTTCTAGTCACGTAGACTTAATATAATTTATGTATTAAATTATATGCGTTTGCTATCTTACGCATTTTTAAACCTGCTTGTTTTAATTGGGATTCTTGGCGTAATAATGATGCGTTATTCATGCGCGTCGCATTTCAGCTTCCGTTCATGTTGTTTTACCACTTGCAAATTTGTTTATTCAAATAAATCTTCAGAATATTTTTCATTAACTAAATTAATTATGATTATGGTTTATATACAGGGCGTTGTCATTTACTTTCCAACCTAATTATGGTATTTCTTGTTTTCTTCAGAATACTGTCTCGTTTTCTGAGCCATCATGTAATTTATATGAAGTGTGCTATACTATTGGTCCTAACTACTCCTAAATGACCTTATAACGCAGCAATATATATATATATATATATATATATATAAGTAAAAGGTTATTGAAGTGACTCAAATTCAGCCACGAGGGCATCCTGTCGACGCGTTTCGCCTAATTGGGGCTCATCAGGACAGGATGAGCCCCAATTAGGGCGAAACGCGTCGACAGGATGCCCTCGTGGCTGAATTTGAGTCACTTGCCAATAATTCCTTTTACTTTGTTTAATTTAAGACTCATTAAACTTACTTTTCTCTATATATATATATATATATATATATATATATATATATATATATATGTGGTAGTAAACCGTAGCAATTAAGAAAAATCCTCTACCAGGTGAAACGCATGTTAGCCGTAGTAGTACAAAATTTAGCGTCACCTAAACAATATGGTAACTTTAAAAAAATTTATATAAACAAAATTTGTAGGCACTCTATGCAGATTTTATTATGTAATTAATACTCAACCATTAACAACTGTCGCCCTAAGCATATTCCGACGAATTGAGCGAAGTAAGATCGGTGGCGACCGCAACATCTGAAAAACTTAGCAAAGAAAATCCAGACCCAATTATTTACGAGGGAAGGCAACAAAACGATGCAGAGACGAAACAGTAAGTCTTAGAGCAGTACGTAATTAGGCAAGATTTATTTTTTAAGGTATTTAGGCACATTGGTGTATTTAAAACTTGAAATTGATTTACGCTTAACGTTTTTGTATATTATTGAGTTCAATATCAGCAAGCTAAATTCGACGTGTTATTGTGTTAACCGTTGTGTAATTGTAATTAATTAGTAGCTTGCTGTGCCAACATAGAATGTTATAAATTACAGTTGCTAAATGCTACTTATTGTTGCGGCAGTATTTAACGGATGTATAATGGCGTAGCGCTTTAATTTACAGAACACCTTTTAGTTTGCTTATTACATAGCTAGAATTAATATTAGTACGAGAGGAGTGAAGAATTCAGATGTTTATCTTTAAAGCAGGAGTTTGTTAGATTCCACTTCCTTTTTGAAAATGTACTGCTTCCTTACTTTAAAAACCATTTCAGTTCCTACTCATTTAAATGTACGGGTTGTTATATTTCTATGATTTCAAGACTGTTGGTTAGGCAGTTAACTATGCTCGTCCGTTATTAAATTCATGAGTTCGCTTGTCTATATTCGTTTTGATCTCTTATCTTGATATGTAATCTCTACTAATTAGGAATTTTCTAAGTGTTGCTAGGTTAATGGTAATTAAGTAAAGCAAACGTGTTATATTGGCAAGATAAACACCTGCTTAATTTTATTTCCATTATATATGGGATTTCCGTGATTATTTTTTCTGAAAATAATTTAACAACAACATTGGTTAATTGAGTACACTAAATGTTTAGCGCTTGGCCGCGTTGGTTCTTCTCTACTAAATCGGGCAGTTGCAAATTTTTATGATAAAAAATGTGTTTTCTCTTTTTATGTGACTGCCCGGATTTGTACTCAATATTCTTCGATTCTTAGAACTGAGGTGCGCTTCGTTGTACCATAAAACTTACGTTATCGTTACATCATATTAAATCTGGCTACCGTCTTATATGTTGGTCCAGTTAGGATTAGATGGGGGACCAATGTAGCTACCCTTACCCTTCACAACCTGCGGGAATAAATACTATATGGCGATAACTAACAGCTGTTTGCATAACTCATAAATGGTATGTAGTTTGGCTACATTCTAGCAATGTTAAGAGCAACAGCTTAGACTTGAGATTTTATCTTTAAGTGTACTATTGTAAATATTTACGTTTTTTGTGTACTTGTATGTTTCAGTAGCTCTAATCGGAGCGGCTTCAGTCAGAATCAATATAGTAAGTAAGTATTTAGATTATTAGGTTTCTGCCGCTGTGTATAGATGATTTGTATTAATTCCTTTTTTAGGCCAATACAGATTGTTATTAATTACAGTTGTAAAATCCACTTAGTTTGTTTTCCTAAATAATGCGTCAATATTTAAAGGGGTGTATGCTTGCATAGCTCTTGTGTTTCCAAAACACTCTTCGATGTGACTGTTACTAGATAATTAGCATTTAAGAAGTAGCGGGTGATTGAGATGTTGGTCCTTACAATTTAATTTTGTTTTGTTATGCAGATTCCTAGAAATTCTTTATTAGAGGTATATTTTATGTTCGTTTTGTGTTTAATTATTCTTGCAGGTACAGATGTTCGAAGAAAAACGTGAATTTGTTGATGTGTACTGTCGTTTCGTCCTTGTGTTGTGTCCTGTTGTTTCGTGCCTTATACCCCCTCGACTTCCGATTGTGTTAGTGTGACATTCGTTTTCTTTCTTTTGCTTCCTTTGTTACACGTAATTGGGACAAGCATTCCGTTACTGATTTCGTTCTTTTCTTACTGAACCACTCATCTTACGGGTAAGAAATTCGATATATTTAAAAATTACGAAAACAACCCTTTTTGTTGTATTCGAGGTCAATTTTTGGTGTAAAGGAAATTTTTTAGAAAAGTGAAATGTTGAAAAGAGTAAAGTATATTTGTTCCAACTTTAAATTTGTATTTGTTAAATGTGGAAAAGGAATAGCAAGGCGAGTGTGTAAGTTTACGTGTTTTAAACTATCTCTCTCCAAAGAAAAGCTCGTAAAAATACTTTCCACTATCACTCATATAAATTCAATTGCATTTACTAAACTACATTTAAAGTTCTGCAATTTTCCTGCTGTGCAGTTGGCAACATCAATACTTTCTTATTTGGAAAAGAGTGTTAGGTAAATACAATCAGAAATGCAATGAAAATGTTATGCATTTTGTATTGGCAGTGTACAACAAAAAGTTAATCGTTTGAAGAATTAATATTAAAATTTGATGGAACTTTATTCAACGATAGATGAACTAACTCCCTGAGTTTCATCACCCCCAAAAAAACTTTTACGATGAGAGAAATAGCGTGAAACCCTTCGTTTACATAAACTACCACGTGCACCAAATGTTTTCACGAAAAGTCATACGAGATGAATTTTTAGCTAAAATTTGATTGTTTCAAGGTTGATGCTAAATTTTGGCGAGAGGGATACGGCGCAAAGACCGTCTTTCATATAAATTAGCATGTGCCTCATATATTTGAGGAAAAGCAATGTAGTGTGAATTTTTGAAAATGTAATCGTTCGAAGTTTGATATTAAATTATGAAGAGATTTGAACAACGACAGAGGAAAAATTCCTTGAATTTCATCAATCTGGGGAAATAAACGTCACGATGAGAGAAATGGCGTAATCCAACCACATCGTTTACTTTGACTTCGTGCCCCAAATATTTTGGAGAAACTTTACGCAAAATGAATTTGTAGCATAAATCCCGTCTACTTAAATTACCACGGGCCGTAAATGTTTTCGGGAAACGTCATGCGGTGTGATTTGTTAGTCAAATAGTTCGAAGTGAAAAATTAAAATTAGAAAGTATTAAATCAATAATAGATAAACTAATTCCTCGAATTCCATTATACTGAAATAATTTTTTCAATGAGAGAAAAATGGCGACAAACCAATTCTTGACTTCTCAATGCTCCACCCACACGCACTACATTAGACAGGACGTTAGTTTCTTTACCTGGAAATTTAAAATTTTTGCCGAACGCTTGCTATTCCAAGGATGCAAGAGACGACCTTTAATGTGGGTGGCAACACTCACACACGTTTTACTTCTCATCCAAACAAGGGAGTATTTTTGTGAAAAATGCTCGCCTGGTTTTTTCTAAGCAGTCCGTGTTGGGTATCAAACCCAGGACATTGTGATCAGCAGTAGCGCCCGAACCTGTTTCATCCACGGAGCCGCCAATGCATAAACTACTCTACATGTGACTTTCCAATGGCTCACCTGAAGGTACTACATTAGCCAGGAAGGAAGTTCTTTTAGCTGGAAATTTTTTATTTTGTCGAACCCTTGCTGTTCCAAGCAAAATTGGGTTTTGTAACGTACGTGACAACACTTGCACACGAGATCTACATTTTACCTCTCATCCGAACGTAGGCGTATTTTTGTTAAAAATGCTCGCTAGCATTTTTCAAGCGGTTCTTGTTGGGTATTGATACCGGCGCTAGGGATATTTTCGGGAAAAGTATGGTTTTTTTGCCAATAATTTTTATCGTTCAAAGCTTGATATTAATAAAATCTGAAGATATTTAACTCTTAAATTTCATCATTATAAGAAAAAAATCGTTTCGATGGAGAAAAATGCGTAAAACCAATTTCTACATATGTTACCACATGCCCCAAATGTTTAAAAAAAAAATTTATATGGGGATCATTTTACAGAAATTTAAACGTTATAACTAATTCCTCACGCTTTATCAACCTAAGGAGAAAAATGTTCACGATGAGAGTGAAATGGAATTAAATCCGTCCTTTCGGCAGATTGCCACGTATCCCAAATATTTCAAGACGATTCATACGGGGTTGACTTTTAGCCAAAAATTTAATCGTTCTAAGTTTGATATTGAAATTTGATGAACCTTGATAAACGACAGA
This sequence comes from Platerodrilus igneus, assembly GCA_036346225.1. NCBI lineage: Eukaryota > Metazoa > Arthropoda > Insecta > Coleoptera > Lycidae > Platerodrilus > Platerodrilus igneus. Next base: position 7,131,429 of record JARFIW010001115.1, read on the forward strand.
AAAAATAATTCCTCGGGTTTTATCACCCTGAAAAAAATCGTGACAATGAGAGGCGTATAGTGGAGCCCATCTTTTATATAAATTACCACGTGCCTTAACTACTTTCGGTAAACCTCAAACGGGATATTAAAGTATTAAAGTATGAAGAAATTTGACAAACGATAGATGCACTAATTCCGTGAGTTACATTGCCCCGAAAAAATCTTTAGGATGTAATAAAAATTGGTGGCAAACCAGAAATTTATATAAATTACCACACGCCCAAAATATTTTCGGGGAAAATCATCCGGAGTAAATCTTTAGCCACAATGTAACCGTTCAGAATTTGATATTAAAATTTGAAGGAACTAGATCAACAATAGATGAGATAATTCTTCGAGATTCATTCTTCTGAAAAAATATTTACGAGAGAGAAATAGCGTCAAACGCATTCTTTACATACACAACCACGTGACCCAAATGTTCTCGGGAGAGGCTATGTGGGGTAAATTTTTGCCAATAATTTGAACGTTCGAAATTTGATATTAAAATTTGCAGGGATGTGGTCAATGATAGATGAACCAACTGCTTGAATTTTAGCATCCTGAGGAAAAATGGCCAGAATGAGAGAAAGAATTGCTTAAAGCCCTATGTGAATTATAAGGTGTTCCATATGTTTTTAGAAAAATTCACCTGGGAAGAATTTGGCAAAAACTTAATCGTTCGAAGTCTGATGTTAAAATTTAAGAGACTTCATAAACGTCGAATGAAGCAATCCCTCACTTTCATCATCTTAAACGAATACTTCACAACGATAGTGAAATGGCGGTAATTCCATCTTTTACATAATTTACCACTTGCCCGAAATTTTATAGGAAAAGTCATATGGGGTAAACTTACAACCAAAATTTAATCGTTTGAAGTTTGATGATCGAATTTGATCAAGCATGGAAGAAACAATTTTTCGAGTATCATTACGCTGAGAAAGAATCGTCACGATGAGAAGGATATGGCGTAAAACCCATCCTTTACATATATTACCATTTGATCCGAATGTTGGGAAGTCATGTAGAGCCAGGCCAATCTTTAGCCAAAAATTTAATCGTTCAAAGTTTGATCTCAAAATTTTATGGGACTTCATCAACGATAGCTAAACCAATCCCCGAGTTTCGTCACCCTCAAAGAATCTTTACGATAAGAGAAATGACGTAAAACTTGTCGTATACGTAAATTACCAAGTGCCTCAGATGTTCTCGGAAAAGTCAGCTGGGGAGAACTGTTGATCCCTAGTAAGTCCAGTAGTTGATCTATATAGGAATTCTTGCACACTTTGTTACATAACATTTTAATTTGACATTTATAAATAGCGTTATAACAAACAAAAACTAAAAACAAATAAAAATCGGATGTCAAAATGTTCACAACGAAATGAAATTATTTTGCTGGCATTAGTGGGCGCGGACAAGAAACACATGTGCTCTGGCCAAAAAGTGAACGACTGCAACAACAGATTTCTCGAGGTTACAAACTCTTACAGAAAATTGTTGAGAAAAATCGGTAACGACGAGAGGGAGAAGGCATAAAACCCGTGTTTCATATAAATTAGCATGTGCCTTATATATTTAAAGAAAAGTCATATAGAGTGAATTTTTACCGAAAATTTAATCGTTCGAAGTTTGATGTTATATTATGAAGAGATTTGATCAACGATAGAGAAAATTTTTTTTGAGTTTCATCAATCTGGAGAAGTATTCGTCACGATGAGGGAACTGGCGTAAACCAACCACATCGTTTACTTTGCCCCGTGCCCCACATGTTTTCGAGAAACTTTACGTGGAATCAATTTGTAGCATAAATTTAATCGCTCGGTGTTTGATATTAAAATAGATGAAATAACTCATCGAATTTCATCACGTTGAAAAACGTAACGATTAAAAAGACCTTTACATAAACTACCAAGTGTCTGTAATTTCTTCATGGACGTGACACGGGGTAGACCTTTAACCAAAAATTTATCGTTCCGAAGTCCGATATTAAAATTTGAAGGAACTTGACCAGCGATAAATGAAATAATTCGTTGAGTTTTATGACACTGACAAAAAATCGTAACAATGACACAAATATGCTGTAACATCGATTTTTTACATAAACCACAACGTATCACAAATGTTTTTCGGAAACGTTATATAGGCTGAATTTTTACCAAAAATTTATTCCTACGAAGTATCATAGCAAAATTCGAAGGGAGTTGATCAACAATAGACCAACTAATTATCCGAGTATCATCAGCCTGAAAAAAAAACATTTAGAATGAGAAAAATGCGGCATAAACCCAGTTGTTTACATAAATTTCCACGTGCTCCAAATGTTTTTAGGAATATTTATATGGGGTGAATTTTGCAAAAACTTAATCGTCCGTAGTTTGATGTTAAAATTTGAAGAGGCTTCATAAACCACAGATAAAGCAACCGCTCACGTTTCATCACATTAAAAAAATCTTCACGATGAGAGTGAAATGGTGATAAACCCATCCTTTCCAAAACTACCACGTGCCCCAAATATTTCAAGAAGGGTCATATGGAGCCAAAAACTTAATCGTTGGAAGACTAATACTAAAAAGCCGTGGGTCTTCATCAATGATAGAAGTAATTCCTCAAGTTCCATCATACTGAAAAAAATATTTACGATGAGAGGAAAATAGCGTCAAAACCATCCATCACGTGATCCAAATGTTTATGGGTAAAGTCGCGTGGGGCGAATTTTTGCAAATAACTTAATCATTGGAAATTAGATAATAAAATCTGAAGAGATACGATCAGCGATAGATGAACTAATTAGTTGAACTTCATCCTGAGAGAAAAATTGTTACGATGGGAAAGAAAATTGCGAAAACCCATCCTTTACATAAATCACTACGTGAGCAAAATATATAGAGATTAGGCACGTAGATTGAATTTTTACTAAAAATGTAATCGTTAGAAGTTTGACATTAAAATTGAAAGTGACTAATGATAAATAAAATAATTCTTTCAGTTTCATTATCCCGATAAAAATCGTGACGATGAGAGGAATATGGCGTAAACTCCATTTTTTAGATAATTACCACATGCCCCAAATTGTTTCAGGAAATATAGTTTAAGTTGAATTATTACTAAGAATTTAGTTGTTCGAACTTCAATTGAAGGGATTAGATCAACAATAGATAGGCTAATTCTTTGGGTGTCATCACGAAAAAAGTTTTTATAATGAGAGAGATACGACGTAAAACCCATTGTTTATACATATTACCTTACATGTAATTTTCCAATGCTCCACCCGAAGGTACTACATTGGCAAGGAAGCGAGTTTTCTTACCTGAAAAATTTTGAATTTTGTCGAACCCCTGCTGTTCCAAGCAAGGTAGGGATCTTTAAAGTGTGTGACAAAACTCACACACGGGACCTCCATTTTACATCTCATCAGAACGAGGGCGTATTTTTGTGAAAAATGCTCGTCTAACATTTTTTAAGCGAACCGTGTCGGGATTAGAACCCGGGACCTTGGACGTAGTAGTCACACACATACCACTACGCCACGGAGCCGTTTTATACATATTACCGTTCATTTACATTTTCAATGCTCCACCTGTAGGTACTACATTGGCCAGGAGGCGAGTTTTTTGTTGCCTGGAAATTTAGAATTTTGTCGAACCCTTGCCGTTCCAGGCAAGGTAGGGATCTTTAACGTGCGTGACAACACTCACACACAGGACCTCCATTTAACCTCTCATCCGAACGAGGGCGTAATTTTTGTGAAAAATGCTCACCTGCCATTTTTCAAGCAGTCGGCCGTGTCGGGATTTGAACCCGGAACCTTGGGATCCGTAGTCTTACGCTTACTACATTGATCCACGGCGACGCCTATACATATTACCTTACATGTGATTTTCCAATGCTCCACCCGAAGGTACTACATTGGCCAGGAAGCGAGTCTTTTTTACCTGAAAAATTTGAAATTTTGCCGAACCCTTGCTGTTTCAAGCAAGATAGGGATCTTTAACGTGCGTGACAACACTCACACACGGGACCTCCATTTTACCTCTCATCCGAACGAGGGTGTATTTTTGCGAAATCTGCTCGCCTAACATTTTTCAAGCGGACCGTGTCGAGATTCGAACCCGGGACCTTGGGCGTAGTAGTCACACACATACCACTACGCCACGGAGCCGCCTCTATACATATTACCACGAGCCCAAATATCTTCAGGAAAGTTCACATGGGGTCAATTTTGCATAAACATTTGTTCGAAGTTTGATGTTAAAATCTGAAGGAGCGTCATATATAGATGAACGAATCCTTCATGTTTCATCACTTTAAGTAAAAAATATCACGATGAGAGTGAAATGAGTAAAACCCATTGATGAAATAATTTCCCTTTTTTAACACCATGAAAAAAAAGTTTATAAGATCAAAGAGAAATGACGTAGAACCCATCGTTTAAATAAATTACCTGGTGCCCCAAATATTTTCGGGGAACGTTACGCGAGGTGAATTTTTGTCTAAAACCTAATCGTTCAAAGTTTAATATTAAAGTTTGAAAAAACTAAATCAACCATAGTTGGACTAATTCCTCTAGTTCCGTTATCCAGAAAAATCTTTACGATAAGAGAGAAATCGCATCAAAGCTATCCTCTACAGAAATTACCAAGTGATCCAAATGTTTACGAGACATGTTACGAGGGTGAATTTTTTATCAAAAACTTAACTGCTTGAAGTTTATTACCAAAAATTGAAAAGTCTTGATCAACGATAAATGAACTTATTCCCTAAGTTTCATCACATTGAAGAAATCTTTAGCGTGAGAGAGAGAGAAACAGCATAAATTTTTGCCGAACCCTTGCTATTCCAAGGAAGCAAGAGACGACCTTTAATGTGCGTGACAGCACACACACACACCGTACCTACATTTTACTTCTCGTCCGAACAAGGGCATATTTTTGTGAAAAATGCTCGCATGGCTTTTTTTAAGCGGTCCGTGTCGGGTATCGAACCCAGGACCTTGTGATCAGCAGTAGCATGCGGACCTGTTTCATTCACGGAGCCGCCAATGCATAAACTACCCTACGTCTGACTTTCTAATGCTCCACCCGAAGGTACTATATTAGCCAGGAAGGAAGTTCTTTTACCTGGAAATTTTTATTTTGCCGAACCCTTGCTGTTCCAAGCAGGATAGGGATCTGTAACGTGCGTGACAACACCAGCACACGAGACCTAGATTATACCTATGATTCGAACGAAGATGTATTTTTGTGAAAAATGCTCGCGTAGCATTCTTCTAGCGATCTGTGTTGGAAATTGAACCCGGGCCCTTGGGATTAGTAGTCAAACGCGAACTTATCAAACCCCCGGAGCCGCCAATACAAGTCGTTTTGTGACCCCAATATTTTCGAAAAGTGTGTTTTCTTTGCCAATAATTTTTATCATTCAAGGCTTGATATTAATAAAATTTGAAAAGATTGTATCCTTGAATTTTATTGTTATAAGAGAAAAATCGTCACGATGAAGGAAAAAAATGCGTAAAACCTATTTCTACCTATATTGCTACATACCGCAAATGTTTTCAGAAAAAAATCGTATTAGGGAGAATTTTACAAAAATTTAATCGTTTGAAGTTTGATATTAAAATTTGAAGAGGCTTCATAAACAAAAGATGAACTAATTTCTCACGCTTTATCAACCTAAGCAGAAAAATGTTCACGATGAGAGTGAAATGGAATTAAATCCGTCCTTTGATAGATTGCCACGTATCCCAAATATTTCAAGACGATTCATACGGGGTTGACTTAGCCAAAAATTTAATCGCTCGAAGTTTGATATTGAAATTTGATGAACCTTGATAAACGACAGATAAAATAATTCCTGGGGTTTTATCACCCTGAAAAAAATCGTGACAATGAGAGGCGTATAGTGGAGCCCATCTTTTATATAAATTACCACGTGCCCTAACTACTTTCGGTAAACCTCAAACGGGATATTAAAGTATTAAAGTATTAAAGTATGAAGAAATTTGACAAACGATAAATGCACTAATTCCGTGATTTTCATTGCCCCGAAAAAATCTTTAGGATGTAATAAAAATTGGCGTCAAACCAGAAATTTATATAAATTACCACACGCCCAAAATATTTTCGGGGAAAATCATCTGGAGTAAATCTTTAGCCACAATGTAACCGTTCAGAATTTGATATTAAAATTTGAAGGAACTAGATCAACAATAGATGAGCTAATTCTTCGAGATTCATCGTCCTGAAAAAATATTTTCGAGAGAGAAATAGCGCCAAACCCATCCTTTACATAAACAATCGTGTGGACTAAATTTTTGCCAATAATTTGAACGTTCGAAATTTGATATTAAAATCTGCAGGGATGTGGTCAATGATAGATGAACCAACTGCTTGAGTTTCAGCATCCTGAGAAAAAATGGTCAGGATAAGAGAAAGAATTGGTAAAATCATATGTGAATTATAAGGTGTTCCATATGTTTTTAGAAAAATTCACCTGGGAAGAATTTTGCAAACACTTATTTGTTCAAAGTCTGATATTAGAATTTAAGAGACTTCATAAACGTTTCACCTTAAAAGAAAACTTCACAACGATAGTGAAATGGCGGTAATTCCATCTTATACATAATTTACCACATGCCCGAAATTTTATAGGAAAAGTCATATGGAGTAAACTTTCAGTCAAAATTTAATCGTTTGAAGTTTGATATTAAAATTTGATCGAATTTGATCAAGCATTGATGAAATAATTCTTCGAGTATCACCGCCCTGAGAAAGAATGGTCACGATGAGAAGGATATGGCGTAAAACGCATCCTTTACATATATTACCACGTGATCCGGATGTCGAGAAGTCATGTGAAGCTAGACGAATCATTAACCAAAAATTTAATCGTCCGAAGTTTGATCTCAAAATTTTATGGGACTTCATCAACGATAGCTAAACCAATCCCTGAGTTTCGTCACCCCCAAAAAAACTTTACGATAAGAGAAAGTACGTAAAACTCGTCGTCTACGTAAATTACCAAGTCCTTCAGATGTTTTCGGAAAAGTCACTGGAGAGAACTATTAATCCCTAGTAAGTCCAGTAGTTAACCAATATAGAAATTTTTGTACACTTTGTTACATAACATTTTAATTTGACATTTATAAATAGCGTTATAACAAACAACAACTAAAAACAATTAAAAATCGGATGCCAAAATGTTCACAAAGAAATAAAATTATTTCTTTGGCAATAGTGGGCGTGGACAAGAAACACATGTGCTAACTGGCCAAAAAGTGAACGACTACAACAACAGATTTCTTGAGGTTACAAACTCCTACAGAAAGTTGTTTTGTCGTTTCAGCGTTTATTGTATGACAGCCTGCTATACAATTAATAACCCAATTTACTGATGACAGAAAATGTGTACGATGTGATTTTGGTTCAGCGCATTGGTGTTTGCATACTTGCAATGCAAGTACATGGGTCGCTACGTTTTCGCAATCTACGAGAGATAGGTTTTGGGCCTCCTGGAACGGCTTTTTAAAAAGGTTTTTCCAAAGAACTTCTTTTATAAAATTAATTTTATACTGAAATTACAATTAATTTTGATTTACAAATTTGTTATATGCAGTAACGTATGACATCGAAATAATTCTAAGTTGAAATTCACCTTAATTAAATAAAATTACGGTGAGTAGCTGAACTAACAACAATGTTAAAGTTGAGTTGCTCTAGACTGACTGGCCATCTTGGGTTCTCAAGGGTATTTATGCTATCCCTGCCCTTCACATTGCTTGTGGGAACTGCAGAGCTCATGTCTGCTTATTTATGTATTTAAAACAATGTAACAATCTTAATTCTAATAATTGCTGTCTTATAATCTACTGGGATCTGCACCTGCATTATTACGTTACGTCTGGAATACAATGTCCGTTTCTGTTCTCACTGTCTGGCTTGTGAACTTTCATTAACCTTTTTATTATGTTCTTTAATTTTACATTGTTGCATCTAACTTAAGTTTTAATAATTCTTAATTCTTAATAGTTCCATTTAATTACATATATATTCTAATTTGTGGGATATGAAACTCGCGGAATTGGAAAAGTGAATATAATTTATTTGGGTTTTCGGCTGATATGGAAGGCATTTGATTTTGACAGAAAACAAGAAATAACAAGCTTTGTCTTTAATGATTTACATAGGTCAAATTATTTCATAAAACGAAGAGGTATCATTGTGCACAAATGCTCCAGAAACGTAACTCATATTTTTTGCGACAAGATGCAATAAGAAAATTTTTGGAACCGCCCGATGCTGGACCATTTCAAGTAGTGAACAGGAAATCAAATAGAGTATTATGGTTCGAGAGAAAGAAGAAACAAACAGTATTAATAGACTTACTCCTGCATATATTTGGCCAAGCGAAAAATATCCCCCCACCCCCCCGCCAAGAACGACAAAAATAGCGTTAGAGAAGTATTCAATAAAGTTAAGAAGACACGATTTGAAAGATCCGTCAGATTTCCGGCGTTTTATCAGCCATAATCCTTCGAGGGCGCTGATGTCGGGGACAAAGCATTTTGATTGACAACAAAAATATAGCAAGTTTTGCTTTTATGGTTGACATAAGTCAAGGTGTCTGACGAGATAAAAAAAGTGTTATAAAATCTGTATTCTTTATCATCATCGTTAGGTCTCTAGTTCTGAGAACTAGTTAGACGCGTACCATCATTGTTTCCTATTCTGAACTAACCTACAGATTTCCCTGAAATTTGCAGTCTGCATCTATCACTATCTGATCTAGGTTTACATCCACCTCTTTTTCCCTATCTCTGCTTGTCATATATCTCATAGTATTCCCCAAAAATGCCTTAGAACGTATTCTGCCGTTCTACTTCTCCTAGTTTTTTTTCAAGGATATCCCCCCACTGTTTCTATAACCTATTTGTTATTACCTTTGTCTGTCTATTTTCATACATTTGAAGCACGGCATATCAAAGGCTGCTACCGTTCTTCTGTCTGCTTTTCAGATTGCCAGTATTTCATAGGCATACTGTCTGTGCTGTGCTCCACACATATGCTTCAACAACTTCTTGTTCTACGTTTGTCGTCGTTCATTATAGGCGCTGTTCTTTCTTGTTAGATGCAGTTTGGTCCCCTTCTATTGTTTTACAATTATATACCCTATTTCTCCAACATTCAGTGGTTGTGAAGGGGGGTAAGCAGCTTGTGGCTGCCAAGTTCCCCCAGCACTTGAACATTTACTGATTTAATATTTTTTCCAACATATCTTTTCGCACAGTCAACATTAGTTGCAGATATTTTGCAACCAACACCTGTAGTTGTTCATAATACTCATCAGATTTATCTGCGCTTATTTCTTCGTCATTAGGTATTCCGCCTCAAAACTGGTTGGACACGTACCTGCACTTATTTATTTTTTGAACTAGTCTACCTAGTTCCCTGAAATTCTCACGCAGCATGTATACAGCTCGGTTTCCCTTCTATTGTTTTCTAATTTTATGCCTTATTTCACCGAGATTCTGTGAAGGGGGTTAAGCAGCCTGTGACTGCCAAGATCCCCCAACACATAGACATTTGCCAAAATTATAGTTTTTCAGTAAATCCTTTCACACAATTAACATTATTCGAGAATATAGTTGTAGTTGCCTATAATAATCATCATGTTTAAGTGCAGTTACTTTCTTTGTCATTAATTTATCCATCTTGGGACTGGTTGGATGCGTACCTCCATTGATTTTTATTCTGAGCTAACCTAAGCATTTCCCTGAAACTCTTACAGCCTACATCTTTCACTATCTGTGTGCAGTAGTCTAATCTAGGTCTATCTTTTCTTCTCTTTTTTCCTACCTTTGCTTCTAATATATTCCGCACTATTCCCTCATGCCGTAGTATGTGGCCTATCATCCTATCTTTCCTATTTTTTACCGTTTCCCCTACCATTATTAGTATCTCTTCGTTCTTAACTTTGTCTGTCCGTGATATCTTCATCATTCGTCTGTAGCATTACAGTTCAAAGGCTTCTTTCTCATTAAAATAACGTCCTTGCTGAAAGAAATGTCAAAACATGTGCAGATTCACGTTCACATATAAATCATACTAATTCTTACAAGAATGTATACTATTACCAGTTTAAGTTTCTACAATTTAGGTATTGTCCAGGCCACACCAGGTTTCTCCATTCTTTAAAAGTCCAGCTACAACACTACTTCAAGATTCCCCAATTTATGGCAGGATAAACAAATTCAGTATTATTTCCTACACATGGTTATAACGAACAAATTTCCATCCGTACGCATTTTTATTAAAAGTTTGGTTAAAAAATTTTCCTCATGTCAAATCCCTCAGGCTTGACCTATATTTTCGTTACTTCACATATCTTTATCAAAACTTTATCAATAATCAAAAATAAATCTCAAAATCTGAATAAGCATCCAGCCCTGAAGAAGCCCGTCGCATTTGAGAGCGATATATTTTCCCCTAAAATTCATTTTCGATCCAATAACTAACTTCATGCCGTCACACATTATAAATCCGTTTACCCGAAATTATTCTAAATCTGTTAACTGTCAAATTATTACTTTTTTTTATATCCTAACTCGTAAATCATAACTTAGTTCATTTTTCAACCAAAGCCCATATCTAGACGTATAAATTTCCACTTAAAATAACAAAATTTCTCAATTTTCAATTCACGATCAGTCAATTTCTGTCTTAGAATCCTTTTAAGATAAGTTTTCAAAAAAAAAATCTTTCCAGAAATTTACAAAGGATAACTAACTTTTTAAAAAAATTCACAACTTAAAATATATCGCCTTAAAAAAAACCTAAAGTTAAAAGGTTACTTTAAAATAATTAAAAATTACCTTGTGTATAAAACTACAAAGTTTAGTGCTAAAAATGTTAACCCAAGAAAAATTTAACATAATCACGCAAATGATCTCATATATAAGAAAATATCCTATGTAAAAAACGGCTCTAATATAACAAAACAACTTCAAGGTTTAAAAAAGTTATATAAAAACTGCTTCCTTTAAAAAAATTTTACTTTTCCAATTTTCAAAAAAACACTTCTATCAAAAACAACGGTCCAAATAAAAGAAAAACATATCTTAAAAGTTTGAAAAAAAGTCCTAACATTTAAAAAAATTCTATATCCAAAAAAATCCTGAAGATGTCCATCAAAAAAGTTCACAAAGTAGCTAAAATTTAAAAACCTACATATTAAAAAACAACCAAAAATTTTCCATAAAATTACGAAAAACTATTTCGTACTAAAAAAAATGTACAATGCTTGGGTGCCGTTGTTACGGATGTCATGTTTCTACTGTTACAGGTGGTGAAACTATTTCAATTTTTAAACTGCCATCGGATGATTGATTTTTCTCCATTAAAGCTTTGACATCTCAACCTACTTCTAACACAGGGGTTGAATAATTGACAACGAATATGCCCGTAAAAAAATAAACTGAGCTACTTGGTAGGGATTATCCTAGCATAATAGGGCACTTAGCAAAGTTGTAGGATGTGGGAATTTCAGCTCGGAATAGAAATCAATGGAGGTATGCATCCAACCAGTCCGAAGATAGAAAAATTAATGACGAAAAACATAACTCTACTTAAACATTATGATTATTATAAATAACTACAGTTATTGGTCTTGCAATATTCTCCACTAAAGTTAATTGTGCGAAAGCATTTACTGGAAAACTATTAATACGGTAAATGTCTAAGTATTGGGGGATCCTTGGCAACCACAGGCTGCTTAACCCACTTCACATACCACTGAATCTGGTTGAAATAGGGCATATAATTAGAAAACAATAGAAGGGGAATCGAGCTGTTAGCAACATAGTCTTGCTCCAAAGAAAGAAACTGCCCTTTTTAAAACTCCACGAGACATTTTCGGCAAACTTTCGACGAATGAATCGAAATTAGACGTTTTTGATTTCGCTTTTTCTATCTAACCTTTTTATATTTAAATTTACATATTTCGGGTTTTACATATAATTTGAATCAACAAAAACTGTATTATGACCTGCTGTATTAATTACCAAAATGGCATCACTCCTAACCTTTCTAAAAGCTGACATATAAATTCTATAAAATTTGACTATAGATCGAATATGATGTCAAATAATCCTCTCTTAAATTGGAATTTATAGAAACCTAAAACTTGTATTTACTGAACGGAAAAACCCAATCCTATTGGTGGACTTAACTTATACATAAACTTTTAACCCAATCCTATTGGTGGACTTTACTTATACAGAAACTTTTAAAATGAAATGTGATCACAATCATTTCTAAGGGAATATCACAGATTTTTTTGTTTACATTAGAAACTCTTAATGCCTAGAACAAAATGACAGTTTTAATGTGTTTGTATTTCTAATACCCCACTTTTTTATACCAAGAGCGGGTGATGTTTGCACCTTACCCGAAAGAAGGTGATGCAGGTAAACAAGAGTGATCGAAGATTATAACGCAGCTAAAATAACAGGCATGTTAAATCTTAATAGGCCACCACGGAGAGTAAGCCGGTGAGAATTACTTGGCATTAATCTTCCTAGCCTTAAAATAAACCGTAAGGATGTACTTGAGATCATCAAATAATCATACAGTATATCCAACTTTACCAATACCAGTAATACCAGTACCATCCCCTATAACCAATAAATAAGGAAGCCTTAACACAATATAATTTAAAGCCATAATGAGATCGGGATAAATTTCACTTAACAGCTTATTTCAATTTCATCATCATTAGGTCGTCAGTCCTGGAACTAATTAGACGTGTACCTTCATTGTTTCCTACTCAGAACTAACCGACACATTTCTCTAAAATTTGCACAGTCTGCATCTATCACTATCTGATCTAGGTCTACATCTACCTCATTTTTCTTATCTCTGCTTGTAATATATCCCATACTATTCCCCAAAAATGCTTTAGAAGATATTCTGCCCTTCTATTTCTCCTTGTTCCCCTACTATTTCTATAACCTATTTGTTATTAACTGTGCCTGTCCATGCTATCATCCCCATACTGCCTATATTTTATAGTCATATTGTGCTGTGCTCCACACGCATACTTTCAACAATTTTCTTCTTGTTTCTATGTTTGTTATCTTCGAACATAATTACTGTTCTTTCTTGTTAGATGCAGTTCGGTCCCTTTCTATTGTTTTACAATTATATACCCTATTTCTCTAACATTCAGTGGAGGGGGGTGTTCCGTGGCATAGTGGTATGTGTGTGACGAATACGACCAAGGTCCCTGGTTCAAATCCCGACACGGTCCGCTTGAAAAATGTTAAGCGAGCATTTTTCACAAAAATACACCCTTGTTCAGATGAGAGGTAAAATTGAGGTCCAATGTGTGAGTGTTGTAACGCACTTTAAAGATCCCTACCTTGCTTGGAACAGCAAGGGTTCAGCAAAATTCCACATTTTCCAGGTAAAAAAACTTGCTTCCTGGCCAATGTAGTACCTTCGGGCGGAGCATTGGAAAATCACATGTAAGGTTGTGAAGTGGAGTAAGCAGCCTGTGGCTGCCAAGTTCCCCCAGCACTTGAACATTTTCAAATATATCTTTTCGCACAGTCAGCATTAGCTGCAGACATTTCACAACCAACACTTGTAGTTGTTTATAATAATCATTAGATTTATCTGCGCTTATTTTTTCGTTATTAGGTCTCAAAACTGGTTGAGCACGTACCTGCACTTATTTATATTCTGAGCTAGCCTACACAGTTCCTTGAAATTCTCACACAGCCTATATACGGCTCGGTTTCCTTTCTATTGTTTTATAATTTTATGCTCCATTTCACCGAGATTCAGTGAAGGAAGTTAAGCAGCCTGTGGCTGCCATGATCCCCCAACACTTAGACATTTGACGAATTAATAGTTTTCCATTAAATCCTTTCACACAATTAGCATTATTTGAGAATAATGCCCAACCAATACTTGTAGTTGCTTATAATAATCATCATGTTTAAGTACAGTTACTTTTTCGTCATCAGTTTATCCATCTTGGGACTGGTTGAATGCGTACCTCCATTGATTTCTATACTGAGCTAGCCTCCACATTTCCCTGAAAGTCCTACAGTCTACATTTTCACTATCTGTGTGCAGTAGTCTAACCTAGTTCTACCTCTTCTTCTCTTTTTTTCTATCTCTGGTTCTAATATATTAAGCACTATTCCCTCATGCCGTAGTATGTGGCCTATCATCCTACCTCTCCTATTTTTTACCGTTTTCTACATATTTCTTTTTTCCCCTACCATCATCGTTCTTAACATTGTCTGTCCATGATATCTTCATCAAACGTCTCTAGCACCACATTTCAAAGGCTTCTACCTTTTTCTTGTCCGCTTCTCCTACTGTCCAGGCTTCACAGCAGTACAGTGCTGTGCTTCACACATATGCTTTAAGCAATCTTTTCCTTGTTTCTATGTTTGTTGTCTTTGAACATAGTAGTTGCTTTTTCTTGTTAAATGTAGCACGACCTTGTGCTAATCTTTGTTTTATATCTTTTGTGCTTTTCCCATCTTGCGTTATTTGGCTTCCTAGGTAGCAGAAAACCTTAACCTTTTGTAAGTTCGTGTTACATATCTGTATTCTTGTTTTTGATTTATTTTCTCTTCCTTTGCATACTAGTACCTTAGTTTTAGTTTTGTTCATTTTCATACCGTATCTCTCTGTTAGAACCGTTTCCATTTCATTAAGAGCAGCTTCTAACTCTTCCTTGCTGGATGCTAATACCGCTATACAATTTGCAAAGCTAAGCATATCAATTTTTTGTCTCTGCATAGTAATTCCAAATGTCTTCCTGCATTTGACGGTATTCATTGTCTCTTCAATGTACAAATTAAAAATTAATGGGGATAGGGCACATCCCTATCTCACCCCTTTCCTAATGTTTACTTGTCTACGTTCCTGCTCTAACTCTATTACTGCTGTTTGCTCTTTGTATAAGCTATGTACTACTCGTCTATCTCTATAACTCATTCCAATCTTTTTGCGTATTTCAAACATTTTTTCCATTGTCAAATGCTTTTTCCAGATTTACAAACTCTATATACACGCTTTCCCCTTTTTCTATTGTTTTCTCAATTATCACTCTCAGAGCTAAAATTGCCTCTCGTGTTCTCCTGTTTCGCCTAAACTCAAATTGGTCTTCTCCTAGTATTTCTTCCGCCCGTTTTTCCATTCGTCTTTGCGCAATTCTAGTTAATATTTTTGACACGTGTGCTGTCAAACTTATTGTTCAAAAATTTTCACATCTATTCGCGCCTTTTTTTATGGTATAGTTACTATGATGCTACGTTTGAAATATTTGGGTATCTCGCCTGTCCCATACATATAGCTTACAAGTTGGAAGAGACGTTCTATTACTGCTTGTCTAGCGGCTTTTAGAGTTTCTGCTTGCACCTTATCTGTACCTGGCGCCTTACCATTTTTTAGACCCTCTAATGCTAATTCAAATTCATCTCTAAGTACAGGATATTCCAAGAAATCATTTTCAATGTTTGATTCCTGTTCTACTGCAATTAGTACTTCTCCTGCATATAAATTCCCTATATATTCTTGCCATCTATCCACTTTCTCTACATTTTCTATAATGACGTTTCCTCCCGCGTCCCTTATATTTTTACTATATGGTTTTATATCCCTAAAACTGATCCTAATTAGTTTCTATGCTTTATCTGTTTTTCCTACTTCCATCTTAGTTTGTACCTCTTTGCACTTTTCATCAATCCATTGTTCTTTAGCTTTCTTTGCAGTACAAAATTGCGTCGCTCAATTCTCAATCCTGTAATACCAATTGCGCTTGGGAATTCTTGCTTTTTAGTTGTGTAAATTCTCACGCATTTATTTTGAACAAACCCCCTTTTTGGCACATTACAAAGAGAAAACGACCAAAACTAGTCTCGCTGTATTTGTAGCGCATAAAATCGGTCTTCTTTTTTACGACAAACATAAAGACGATCGAGGCGAGAGACAATGTAATTTTGGTTAGAAATTTCTCTAGTTTCTGATACGTAACCGACAATCGTATTGAAAGTTCGTTCAACCCGCTTTCATATGTCAAAGTTAACTGAATCATTAGTTGTAATTTTGCATACCGTCTATCATCCATTACAAAAGTAATTTTTCCAATAATATTAACTCCAACAGAGGCAGGATAATAAACTATTATGTACCATTATATACATTGGTTTTATATTATTTTTTACATTCAACTTAACGCGAAATAGCATGCAAATAAATTGCATTCTGCATTATCTTAAAAGGAAATATGCTATACGTTCAAACATATCCCTAAGTAAGACATAACCGGATTGGTTTATAGCAGTACCGACCGTGTAATAAATTCAGTAGAAATAAATTAACATATGTGGCAGTTTGATTGTAGTATTCACAGTATAGTGATAATTATACGTGGTGGCTGTTTATAATTAATAATTGGCAAAGGGAATATAATTGAAACATGTTGCAGTCACCCCTTGGTGCTACTTGAACATTTTCTTCAATATAAAAGTTGTTACCACCAGATCTGCGTTGTGGAACAAGCAATAACAAACCTACAAAACATATCTAAAACAGAGAGTCACTTATTCATTATCCGCTTGGATGACATACCACAGCAACAGCAACCGACGAAAAATGAAAGCATTCCAAAACTTGTTCTACGTCTAATCAGCAGAGCACTGTGGTTCGTCTGAAACGAGAGCATCAGATACGACCTACAGATACAGATAATCACGGTACACCGCATAACATTGGCTACCAAAACCTTTTACACCATCGACACATTTCCGCATCCATCCATGAAAGTAGCAGCCCCAATGGCAGAAACCCAACATCGGGAAAAAAGCAAACAGGCATACTGGACGACTAAGTAACAGTAACATGTTATATGCCAAAATGGCATGTAGCATGTTTTAGTTGTAGTTATAATTTATAAGGTAATTCCCGCGTATTTTTTAAATTAAGAATGTCAATTTCCGTCGTCCCCAAGTCGCGCCTGCGGAGAGTAAATGGCGGAGTGCGCGCGTGGTGTTATGAGATGCCATTAAATTACGAGCCCTCGACGAAGCAACATCTATCTTGATGTGGTGTGTCTTTTCTTTTTTAGGCATGTAGGTTCCTTTTATCTTTACCTTCTATTCTACCTGTTACCTGGTATTCCTTCATCCCCTACGAGTATAGAAGACGCAAGAAGAACGGAGGGAAATCTGATTCAACGAGGCGTGAATTGAACCCAGCCCGCAAAACATCGTGGGACCCTGAGAATGCAAGTACTTTGCTTTGATTTAAATTGTGCTTGCAAATTGACTTAAAAAGCGGTTGCATCACTTTTAAAGACGTGTGCCGTATAAGTTACAATTGGCGGTAATTATATCGCGAGTATAACAATTGCGCAGTATGGCGATTGCCCGACTGTAACAAACAACAACCGCAAGACCGCTCACTCGCACATCAACAAAGCAACACGAATCTCACGATTAAACTCTGACAGAACGATGACCTTAAGAGGGTCAAGTTCGCCAGCTAATCTACGCCGTTACATCGAATTACATGTGCGGCCAACAGAACAAAAATACAGAAATCCCCTAAGTGCAAATTTACATCGTGCAGCAACTTATTACCGCTCCACGCATTCACAAAACTCTGCAATCTCATTGACTACCACCTTTAATCGAAAATGGAATCAAGAATATACAAGGAGACGCAATTAGCATAACCGGCAATCACGCCGGAATTTATTAATAGCATATAAGGGCCAACACTAATCTGTCGTTTCTCTACAGTTTTGAATAATCATACTAGCAGTGGGGCTATTTTGCAACCTGCTCCAACGTCACACCAGCGGCAGTGCTATTTCTCAGCCTTCATATAAATATTTTAGATTCTATAATTATGTTTGCCTCACACCTTTACGAATCGCCGATGAAGGACATGCCCTAGTCGTCTCCGTAATTTTCTTGAAGAGTTTCATTTTACCGTTAAAAATTGCGTTTTACAGAGTTTTACAACACGTCTAAACTGTAAACATAACGTAATTACACAACAAACAGAAACGTCAAAAAAACAACCGTAAATTGGGAACCTCAAAACAACGCCAATGTGACGGTGCGTATATTTGAAACTGTTATTATAAACAAGCCAAGTTTGAAATTTGACCACTATGCCGTGGACATCAAGACAGATTCAATATCAGCCTAACACCAAAAACATTTACGCCAACAGCCGCTGCACCAGCGACTACTAGCCGCCTTACCACTACCCCCATATGTACAGGCGCTCCAGCCTCCAGGTCGCTCACAATCATCATCGTACGATTCCAAACCAAGATCGTCGTCCATAGGGTTTAACCTATCAAAAAGATAAAGGGATGAAAAAGACCCCGAAAAGAACCCAGTTATAACTCTACAGCCCAAAAGTATATTCAAAGTAGACTAATCGACTGATTTTATTTACCGGAAGCAACAACTGAAGCCACAAAAGTAAGTGCACCTACTCAATCACTAGCGCTTCCACCTGCATATGCTGCAATTACAACTACCAACCTTTCACCCACACAACATATGGGCCTCCCCTCAAAAGTAATCATCCCTAAAGCAAACAACCATACAACTCGCATTTAACTTTTAAAAGTAATAAAAACCAACTTTGTTCTTTGGCTACCCAACCTTACTACCCAGAGCATACGACCTTCCAAAACCGGCGTCACCATTAAAGCTCATAAAACCACAAAAATGAATCTCATCGCAATCCTTACCCAAAATTACTGCAGCATTACCCTCAATAAACCAAAGCTCTCACAAATTATTATATTTAATCTCGGTAGGAAATCCCCACTACCGACGCCACCCTATCTTCCACAAAATTCAATTCCTGATCCAGGAAGAATAATATGGATCCGAAATTTCAGTCGCTATCCGCTGTTTCAGATTCGATTAATCCGATTATCTCATCCTCAATGTCTCACCCAAGCTCCGTTCCATCCTAGCTACAAACTCCACACTTTTATTGGCTACAAGTCCTGTTGTATTCGTGATCCAGTCGCTGTTACCTGATGCTACACTTCTCAGTGTTTCGGCCATTCCTTCAAAACTTGTCGTTGTCCATCTGCCTGTGGCCGTTGTGCCAGAACCCACATATCCAAATTCCGTCCCAATCCCCTAACCCCTCAGATCAACAAACAGCGCCAGAATTAACTGACCACCTTACCGTAACGTGAATAGTGCCACCTACTCTGCGTATAAACAAACTCTACACCTAACAATACATCGCAGTGCCTACGGGTTCTAGAGACCACGTACATAACCGGACACGAGACACGCACAAATCCAACTCCTAATTGAGATCCCTCCAACTTAAACTCCTACACACCCGCGAAACCACCTTAGAATTATCCAACATAATCGAAGAACATTGCTTCCACATTGCCCTATTACAAGAACCAAACCTAATTCACAACCTAACCTCCCCTCTAACTTCTGAACTTACGTCCGCCTCAACTTCACAGATTCAAAGTACACCTCCGCCGTTATAATAGCTGATCCCTTAATTGAAGCTGCTTATCACATCGCTCTCCACTTTCAACTCTACTATACTTGAACTCCATTGAAAAGCCTGTTCCATATTTCTAATCACATCCTATTTCCAATTCAGCATAAACATCAACACTCACCCACACTAATTAGAACATATATTGATGACCAGCAAAGACAAACCAACACTAATAGCAGTAGACGACAATTCCAAATCCACACTCTGGCATAATGATGATACAGACGAAAACGGACATACACTCGAAGACTATAAATCACCATCACGGATATATCCTTAACATTTCCACCTTCATCCCAACTTGGGAATCCCATAATATCCATTCCAACATTGACCTCACTTTATATTCTCTTTTAACCTGTGACTTGATATACCCTCGGACAGTGGTCTCCCACATACATCAGTACAGTGATCACAACCCTATTACATTTGACATCTTCCCTAATCTCCCACCAAGCTCACATAAGAAATCCCCAACTTTTAATATCCGCAGTGCAGATTGAAATTCCTTTCTAGAAATCCTAGCCAACTTAATACCTAAGTTCCCGACTATCGCGTATGCAAATTCCAACCCGGATTCCTTAGTCAGTGGACCAGTAAAAAAACATCCTACTCGCAGCTTCTTCCGCTATACCTAGAAAACATTAGACCTAACGACCCACACCTTGGTGGACATCAGAACAATCAACCACCAGACAAGCACTTGCACAAACAAGACATCGCCTATAAAAGATCTACACGAGCAAACCCATGCACCCGACGTCATCAATACCCTCTCGAATGCCTACTCTAATGACAGAAGATAGTATAAAAACATGATATTAACCACCAGGAAAACACACCTTTTTAAGATTACACAGGACAATACTGTCAATCCATGGACCACATATATAAAACTACTAAAAACCCCTCAAACCCATATCCTGTCAGTTCCTTCGAGCACAAGACTGTCCATTTACAAGATCACACGAACTGCCCTTCTGCATACCATCATTTCTTCAGCCCCGCACAACGTTCCTACACCATATTAGCAAAACCTAATAAACAATTCACTAATCCCACACGAAACAGACACTGAATTGGAAATATCCCTCTTAAACTCCTTTATCACCAAACTCAGTCCCATAAAGCTCTTGGTCCCGATTAAATAACAAGTGATATCCCACAAAATTTCTAGTCCCTAATTAGACTAGACAAACTGTTCATCTACTATATACCAAATGCCCTACCATAGGAACCTTTCGAAAAATATTGAAATCACCCTTAATAACCTTCATCTTTAAACCTAATAAACCTCCCGATACTCCTAAATCATACAGACATATCGCCCTATTTTCACCACTTATAAAATCCCCAAACAAATTATCTTACACAGAATGAACTGTCATATTGAGCTCCATCTCCTCCTTTCTCCCAATCAACATGGTTTTTGACTTAGGCAGTGCAAAACGCACGATCTAGTCGCTAATTTCCAAAGTTTAATCCTCCCCTTCTAAATACGTATCGCCCTTTTCCTCAATTTCCACTCAGCCTTTGATCTCCTCTGGTGGCTAAATCTCCTATCCCAAATGAAAATAGCAAACCTTCCGTCCAACATATACCTAATTATTAAACCGTACTTTACATCCCAAAGCGCCACTTTAGCCTTGAGTTCCACACCGTAGCTAAACTACTTGGACTCAGCCCGTCTCCGACCCTTGAAACCTGGCATAAACCTTTTACCCGGTCTTAATATCCCTAATAGAACAACTTGAGGCTACTGCGCAACAGAACATGTTATGAGATCGTGTCATAACCTCCATTCCTTTCCACCCACCCGTGCAAACTGTTTTTGTGTCAGCTGCCCCCATAACCGCTTAGTAACCAGTCCTAAATGTCTCGTGTCTAAGTAGTCCCTACAAATTATACATACTTAGAACCGATTATGGCTAGTAATCCACTATGCAAAATGTTCCCACTTCCAGCAAAGACATGCAATCTTCACTATCCACCTGTTTACAAACTATACAAGACGACCTTCAATATTCCAGATCCACATCCCTCGACTTACTGCATGTCCTTTCAGAACAAAATATTTCGTTAGCTTTTTTGAAAGAACCCTAATAGTCATCTGCACAACCTCCCCAGCGATCTCCTCCATCGAGTGAACCCTTTTTTCATCCTCGTCTAAATGATCCTAACCTTACAACAGCTGTTGTCGGCAACAATCCTCAAATAGACGCCCATGTACTACTTTCTCTATTCACATCGAATTCCTGACAATTGAACATCACTAGAAAACAAGGACACTACACGATTCGCTGCAAACCATCGGTCATACACACAATTATCTGCGTCAACACCAATACCAGAACAACTCTGTGGTTTAAATACACCTCCGATGAACGAAACACGCACTTAGATGATTTCATCCAGCAACATCACCTATAATCCGCAACAACCTGGTCTATACCCCATCTTGGGAATTCGTTCTTCACCATTTCAACAGCGATGTAGCCCGTACTTTCTCTTCATCCAACAATCTTATAAGTTCCTGGAACGTTACTCAACTCATCCCATTCAGTAATCACAACCCTATCACCTTCAAAATCCTTTCAAATTTACCACCCAAACAAATCCATAAAACCCCATTCTACATTGTCAGTAAAGCAAACTGGCCACTTTTCCTTAAATCCCTACAAAAACCCATCCAAGTTTCAACCGACCCAGATTAATGATTCGAACCCAAATCCTTTACAAACCCCATTATTTTATACCTCCAAAAAACAACATCCTCAACTATCATTACACGACAATATGTTACACGGACTACGCTCAGGTGGAGACCCTTACCAACTGAATGTAAAAGGCGGCTAAATAACCTCCATCACAAAATATAGCGCGTTAGAAGACATCCTAATGTGAACAAGCAACATCTGTCAACTATGGTCCAGGAACATCGGTTTCAGACATGAGGCGAAGAAACATCTCCAAAAAAAATTATCAATCGTCCTAGTGCAGATCCATGCACAACTTACCGCAGGTTAGTAAAATCTCCTTCAATTTACATCTTAACAACCCCCTCTTCTTTACAGAACCTCACCATTCAAAATATCCTATTACTCCACGCAATAAATAATTAACAATAGCACAACTTCTCCTAACATACCTCCTGGCGACTTCCTTGACTGATTGGTCTCCAAATTAAATCTTCACAAATCTCTTGGTCCCGATTATAGCTCCAATATAATTATTCAATAATTTTGACCCGTAATCCGACAGCCTATCCATGCCCTATTCCGTACTTGTTTAAAAAATTACTCCCTGACATCCTAAAACGAGCAAATGTAACCTTTATCTTAAAATCTTCCAGACCTCCTAAAGAGCCCACCTCCTATAGACCGATTGTGTTACTCCCAACCATTAGAAAACTCATGGAAAAATTAATACTTCAGAAAATCTGATCCCACGTTGAGACGAACTCCTTGATATCTACTAACCATTACCCAAACATTATGCAAAACAAAAAATCCACTTACTAATTTTCAAAGTCCAAGCATCCCAATATAAATATGTCATACCAATTTTCCCTGATTCCACACTGCTTTCGACCTCCTGTGACGACCTAACATTCTACATCAATTAAGGCTCACGAAATTCCTATCTAACATCTTTTCCATCATAAAATCATACTTATCTGCAAGAACAACTACCCCAAGTTCTAACCACTATGCCTATCCCAATGTTGCCCTCAAGAATGTCGTATCACCCATCCTATAAAACATAGCCATCAATCCTTTTCTTGATCTTAATATCCCTAGCACAGATACCCTCGATAAAGAAATTACCTTCTTAAGCTAAAGTTCACGTTCAACACTCTTATCGAACAAGTCAAATACTGATCACTTTGCAATAAGCAACCTATTTCCTCTCAAAATCAAAAATGTTACTTTAAAAAGGCTTTCTGCATGCTCGCCGCAGTGCAAAATTCCATATCTTAGGAACACCCCCCACCTTGTCCAACATTGTCTCGTACTTGGGAATTTATCTAGAAACTAAACTGAAAATGCATACCCACCTATAAAAAATTCATTCCAAAACCAAAGTGATCCTATTTAACATTCAACCATTCCTACCATTATCTATCCATCTTACCCTAACCAGAATAAGATTTATCCTAAACAACCTCATTATCCCTATTATCCATTATGCTGTAGATTCCTGGTAGCCGCTTACAACTTCCCACTCTAGAAGGGTTTTTAACCAAATAATGGTTCCATATCTCCTACATGTCTCTCAAGCATTCCGTCCCACATCCACTGCGGCCTTTTACACAATACTTAATATCTCACCTCTGAAACTTAAACTAAACTCCGTCTTACAGATTTGTATTCTAGAATTCCATTAACTTGTCCAACTACATGACGAAATCCTTTTCCCCGTTGCATACCGTACTATCTCAAACATTGAAGTGAAATCCCGCATTCATAACTACCTACTCCATGATTAGCAAACATCCTGACCACACTCCAGCACCAGCAAATTGACGTATAACATTTTCACCAATATCACTAATATTCCTCACTTGTATTTAATATTCTAGCAGAACAAGTATTCAATTCCTCACCGGTCACGGCAAATTCCTTCAATCTGATCTCTTCTGCATTCTGCGTCTGAAAACGTAATATATCATTTCCATAACCTACGCCCCTCCTCTTCGAAACTAATTTAAGATCACGATTCTACTACCCACTCCCCGACCTGACTTTGCTCGTCATAAACTTTCCAACTACCGCTGAACCATTACCTTTAACAAATCATAGATAACAAATTGTCTATCCCACATCCTGTCCCTTCACCTGCGGCTAATGTACAGCACAAGAAAATGCATCGGAGTCAAGAACATTGCACCCCTTCGCAATAAGAACAGTTACAATGCAGACACCTCCGTCCTTAGTTGGTTTGAGTGTGACTACTAAGCCCAAAGGTTCCGGGTTTGATTTTCGGCATGGACCGCATGAAAAATGTTAGGTGAGCGTTTTTCTCAAAAATACGCCCTCGTTCGGATAAGACGTAGATCTCGTGCGTGAGTATTGTCACCCACGTAAAAATCTCTACCTTACTTAAAACAGCAAGGATTAGGCAAAATTCAAAATTTGCAGGTAGAAAAAAATCGCTTCCTAGCCAATGTACTTCCTTCAGGTGAAACATTGAAAAATTAAATGTAGAGATTTACAACGCCCACAGGAACAAGCAAATCGAAAATCTTCCTCTCCGGTTAAGGATGGGCCAAAAGACTAAGTATAGCATCAAAATAAAATAAATTCATTCACACGTATATTATTGCTACTCTGCAAAGTAAACTTTCCTTCTACCGAAGCTAACGTGCCTGTGTAGGTCTTTAAGTATAAGGCTTGTTACCAGATCGCTGAACTTTAATACCAACTAATAAACAAAAAAAGCGCAACCTTTTACTTTATCATTCAACAATAAACCGAATACTGGCTTCTATATTACAAACAATGTGCCACAAGGCGTGCACAATAAAAAATGTATTTACCCGTAATTGCAATTAACAGGGTACAATTGACAGAATAAATACAACGATCAAACGCAAGACATATAAATTCTTCTCAGCATTAATGTGCAAAGTATGGATTTAGTAGAACGGCAACAACAGTATGAGAGAAAAATAACCCCTCCGGTAAGTTAATTGCCAAATGCAATTAGTCACGGAAAATAAACAGTTCCTTAATGATAATATCTTGATAGAAATTAATCTCGCTCTTTAAAGTGCATTTGTTTGAAAGTTATCTGGATTTGGAAAAATGCACATATTTAGTTTCACAAATATTATTCGGGATAAGCTTTGTAATGTGTAATTAAACAGAAACATTTTTAAAGGTTACCCTACTGAATCCAACTGCTTACAGTAAGTGCCTCATAATGCAATCCAGCGTTTCTGCATAAAATTTTTGATACCCTGAAAGTGCTCGATGCTCTACTGCAGCACAGTTATTATAGTATTAAATAAAGTAAAGTCAAAAAGACTAAACAGTCATCGACTATGGCTTTCTATTATACAAGGACTGCTAGGCCTACCACCGAAGGCGGAAGATAAGCGTGGTTTAGTCAACTACTGGCTAAAATATTTCTACAATAATAACCTTAAATTTGAAAAAACTTAGCCTGCAGGACTCTATTTTAATTTTGTTTTTAAAGGTAAGCACAAGTTTTGTGATTGCTCTTTAAGACACACGAAGCTAATTAAACACAAAGGTTTATACCAAATAAAACTGAGTTTGATTTCTGGACTTACGGTTACATAAATCTAATTTCTGCAATAACTTATAAACTTTTAATAATATCGATATCAACAGAATCATCACAATAAACTGAGCTGTACATATTTTTCTACTTGTCAATGCAAATCAAAATGTAAACCAACCACAATACATTTGAGTAGATTTTTCTAAAATCCGTTCACCGCATGTTGGCGCCGCAATAAACACGAGCGGCAGATTGAAACATCGCTTACCGCCATCTTAATGTACTTTAAATGTGAAAAGAAGATAACCTGCAAATCAGCTAGCCGAGAATGCATCTGTTAGCGCAGATCTTTGACTCTTAAATTCGTTTCATCAATCCATCTGTTGGTGTATGAAACAGTCAAATCTAAAGATGAATAAGCCACATCAGCACTATAAGTAGATAGTGCAGTGATGTATTAACTAAAAAAGCAGCACAGTAACACGTGACTTAATCGTCCATGTCCTAGCAGTAAACCGTTATATTAAGATTATTAATATCGTATACGAGAAGGTAGTCGCGCTGAAAACAAAGAATAAGCGATATGAATTACTTAAACGATGTAACTTACAATCGTTAAGGATAAAATAACTATTTACTCCCTCAGGCGATATTCAAATTCGTTCCCTGATGAAAAGTCTATTAACCACTGCCTGTTCCAGGTTTCTATGGTGGATTACATATCGTCTTTTAAAATTTAGCGTAGCCATCAACTTGTTGCTTCGAGCTTTCGAAACAGGTAGTGTTTTAGTCTTCGGGTCAATATGCTTAGGGCAGAAGGGAATGTTTTTATGTAGATCATGTACTTGTTCGTGATACCCAAAATCCACCTTCAAGATGTAGTCTTCAGGAGCATCATCACGAACTGATGTTACATCGATGTTAGTGTCGGTCCATTCAAATCCTCCGTAGGGTAGAGGTTGACTCATTGCCCATCCGTACCGATTATGAACATCATTAATACATAAGATATACATCGGGTTTGGAAGGATCATACGTTGGTAAATATTTATTGTTCGCAGTAGCACGTCGTTCCGAACACACTTGGCTAGACCTCCAGGTATACCCTTTTCTATAAACAATAGCTGGTTGATATCGGTCAACATATCGAGTTCTTGCTCCGTATGTTTCAACATAGCGTACCACGCGTAACCAGGCAACGTGTAGTAATTGGCGAAAACAAGTCAATATGTAAAATGGCACATCGGTCTTTAAATATAAATCAGAATATTGACCAAAGTTTTAAATAGTAAATGCTTCCCACACTTTCTGAGCATGTGCATACAGTTTCGTCGTGATTCCTTTACCTTCCAGATTGTTGCAGAACTCCTGCTGACTAGGCAATGTTGTATAATCAAGTTTTTCAAAAGAATCAACGAAATCATACGAATATACTCCTTTTCGAGTCAATAATTTAAACTGCTCTTCACGCAAATGAGAAAATTCACTTTTTACTAGTGGATATATGTTTAGATAGGACCGTGCATTTATATTTCCAATGCTCCACCAGAAGGTACTACATTGGCCAGGAGGCGAGTTCTTTGTTGCCTGGAAATTTAGAATTTTGCCGAACCCTTGCCGTTCCAGGCAAGGTAGGGATCTTTAACGTGCGTGACAACACTCACACACGGGACCTCCATTTAACCTCTCATCCGAACGAGGGCGTAATTTTTGTGAAAAATGCTCACCTGTCATTTTTCAAGCAGTCGGCCGTGTCGGGATTTGAACCCAGGACCTTGGGATCCGTAGTCTTACGCTTACTACATTGATCCACGACGACGCCTTTAGATAGGACCCCAGTGTTTCTAAAGATAAGCTCATAAAGCGGAAGCTATCGATAAATCTATAGTCGATCAAGTTCTCAGGTATGTATTTTGTAAAGGAGATATGAATTTTTCCTTAGTTGCCGGCAGTACTTCCACACGACCATCCAAATCTACAACGATGCTTTTAATTAAGAAATGACAGTCATAACCACTCAGATTATGAAAAACTACAGGTATTGTTTGCGAATCTTGGTACTTAATATTACAACTCTCATGCACCGGTCCTCTGTAATTGTTGGTGGACATTAAATGATCTTGATCGCGAACTTTTTTATCTAAACCAAACGGTGAGTTGCAGAGTTTGAAATTGTATCTGGTTGCAAGCTTATGAATGAGTATAAATAAATCATGACTAATGTTGCAATCTTCCGAGACACTAATCTAGACCAATGGTTTAAACAAAGTATTGTGGAACCAATCAGGATGGAATTAGAAGATTTCCAAGAACGAGATAGAGGTTAGAGTTTGAAAAATATAGTTAACTTGGGTGTTAACATTAACAAATATAATCCAATACGTGGGTCTTTGTACATTGAGCTACCATTAGAATTCAAACTGAAGCATACATGTATCAACGTGAAAAATAATGATCAAGCTTGCTTTGCATGGAGCATAATGACAGCGCTACATCCGGTGGATCCAAACCCTCAAAGAGTGTTCAAATATCCACATTACTCTTCAGTTTTGAATCTAATAGGTATCCCGATGACCCTTAATCAAATCAAGAACTTTGAGTCACAAAATGATATATCAGTTAATGTCTACACATTGAAATTCAACAAGCGCAAGTTTACTACTGTTCCTGTATTGATATCAGAAAACAACAAAATAGACATGTGAATCTCTTAATGATCCACAACCAGTACTATGATGAAGATATGGAAATATGCTGATAAAATTGAAACATTCAACTCACACTATGTGTGGATAAAAGACTTAAGCCGATTGGTATCATCTCAACTTAGTTCTAACTATGCAAAGTAACACTTTTGTGATCGGTGCCTTCATTGCTTTAGTACAGAAGAAAATTAATAAATCAAATCATAGACTGTAAGACAAAGCAATTATGTCTGCCTCGACTGCCTACAGAAAAAGATAAAATACTTCGCTTTCAGAATTCCAAGAATAAAGTAAAAGTGTCATTTATTATATATGCAGATCTAGAATGTATATTAAAGCCTACTGCGGACGAGAAAAAGTATCAAGAACACGTTCCATATAATGTTGGATATTATGTGAAGTGTAGTTATGATGACTCTTTATCATTTTATTGGTTACCATCTTCGATAAGACCTTGCTGCAGTGGAACTTCTCAAATCGTAAATTTATTTTAATAAACCCAAATATGTTGGAATGTGTATCCGTGATATGACCAAGTTAACCATCTATGATTTTCACTATAGGTATATGAAGGCAGCTTTTGGAGATGGGAGCCATATTCTCTACACGGACACAGATAGCCTAATTTACAAAATTGTATATCATGATTCATACGAATTAATGCGAAGAGACTGCATTAACCACTAGACACATCGCACTATCCTTTCAACAATATTCACGGAATTCCTTTGGTTAATAAGAAAGTGTTGGGGATGATGAAGAACAAAAATAACGGTCAACTTAGACCGATTTCATTGGATTGCGATCAAAGATGCATGTGATAAAGATTTATAAGACAAATGAAGAAGAAGAGGCTGAACTCTGACGATTAATGGAACAGAATGATTCACAATCACCTGCTATCCAAGATTTCGGCAATACAAAGAAGATAAAGGGAATTAAAAAATCTGTAGTTAAAAAAAGAATCATGTTTGATGATTATGTAAGCTGTATAGAAAATTTTAAGTAAGTATTTATAACTCAGAACTTAGTTCAGTCGTTCAAGCACCAAGTTCGCACTATTGTTTAGGAGAAAATTGCCCTAAGTCCACACGCTGACAACCGTTATCTGATTCCTGATTCGTATTCAACATTACCAATTGGACACTATGCAATTATGAACTATGATTAAACTTTTGTAGAAAATATTTATTGTAAATGTAGAAACAGAAAACATTGATAATATATTAGTTCACTATTAGATTATGTTGTTATATGTTAGTTTCTATATTGTAGACGTGTAAAAAGCTGCCCATGATGACGTCACGTTATCCTAAAATGAATGACTTTGAGGGGTTCAAAAATTTGCAAAATGATAGATTTTCATATGGAAAAATACATGTAAAACTTGCACTTTTTGTGCGAGAACTAACATAGCTTATCTACTTAGGTAAATCACTTTTCCCTTATCGGTAGTGAAGATGGGTTGTTGTCACTCGGTTATTTAAAATGGCAGAGTATAAGATAGATATCTATCGGCTTTGTACAGACAAACTAGCTTGTGAGTTATTGATTCGTGGAGTTGCTATATCTCCTGCGGAAACTGTTGACAGCATGAGACTATGCTTAGGGTCGTTCCTAAGAATTGATCAACCTGGTCAGACCTCTTTTACTACCACCGACCTTAAACCAGATGATGAACTCACTATTATTGCCGAAAAAGTTGTCAAACTACAATCCGACTTGCAGTAATCTGACTCTCCTTTTACTACTATTCGCTCTCGGACGCGATCGCCAGAACAAGTAGAAGGACGTACTGATCTTTTAACTAAAATTTCTTTTTCACTAAGATACTTTGGTCGCCAGCTTCTCAAGGGAAGCCGAAAACCTTAGTAATTTTTTGTCAAAATCGCTTTCATTCAATGACGACTCCGGCTACGAAACATCCGAAGTCGCTGCTCTTCCGAACATCTGGTTGAATATTCCTTGCCGTGCTTCAAATTTCAAATCTATACCGGTGTCGAAATGGAATCTGAAATTTTCCAGAGACCTGATACACCGTGACTCGTTTCCTTCAAACCTATTACTGGACTTGCTTCTGAGCTGACGTCGTTCGCTAGATCCGACATTGTTTTATTTGTGCTGCTCATAAAGATGAACAGTTATCTCCTCCTGGTTTGTGTGTTCGTAGTGCCAAACCATCCTATCATCATCAAGTCATTTCCTGTGATATCGTAGGCCCTCTTCCCCGTTTAACTGAAGGTAATTCTTATATCCTTCTAGTGGCTGATTATTTCACTAAATTTTCTCTCTTATTTCCTTTGAGCAGCGCAACTGCAGTTTCGTTTCAAAAATCCTTGAAGAACAGGTCTTCCTATTTTTTTGCTGTTCTAAAATACCTAATTACTGATAACGGTGTACAATTCCGCAGCAAAAAATTCAATTGCTTATGAGCACGTTATCACACTCGGTTACTTTTCAGCGCGCGTTACCATCCTCAAGCCATCGTGTTAACCGCTCCCTTAAGACCACGGTTAATTCCTATATCAGTGACAACCAGCGGCACTGGGATATGAATCTTCCTAAAATTTCCTGTGCCATCCGAACGTTCAAACACGAAATCCCTGGCTGTATCACTTTCGTTGCCTTATTGCCTTATTTTATCGAGACCATATCCTCTCTCCAGCGATTATTTTGGAAAACTATCCTAAATAAATGATATGTTTATTCCTGATTCTCAACGAACATCCTTCCCATGATCCCGAACATTTCAAAAGTATCCGTTTTCATATTCTAAAGAAACTTTCTGCTGTTTACCGAAAAATTTATAAACATTATAATTTCCGACGATATTATGTCTCCTTCCAATTGGGCAATTCTCTTTTGCGCAGTAATTTCGCTCTGTCCCGCTTCACGTCATTTAATATCAAACTCTCTCTTAAATTCCTTGGCCTTTTTTATATCAGTAAAGCTGCTGTTCTCTGGACCTATGAACTCGTCGATTGTTTCGACACATCCTTAGGTATTTGGCACGTCAAACATCTTAAACCTGCCCATCCTCATAATCCTAATATCACCGATCTCGCTTAGTTGCCTTTTTGACGACGCAAATGTCGTAAACCCCATTCTTATTCCTTGCGTTCCAAACTCATATATTGACTACGTCCTATTTTAATGTTGATTTCTCGAATTGTGTTCTGGTTTCTAAATAATTCATTAACTGCAATAATTATACAAACTTAACCTAAAGAAATGTTATTATAGATTAATAAAAGATTATATTAGCGCAAAAGGAGATGCGGGCGCTCAGGAGGTGACTGTTGCCGACGGTGGCCAGCTGATGCTTCCGCGGCTCATTGTGATACGACGTGGATCCGCTGTCAAGACCTAGCTAGCTCACGGGCTCAGCGGGATGGTGCTCTGGGATGCAAGGGATTAACATGGGGCCAAAATGCAATTACTGACTGTGTAAAAGAATATAATGACGTTGTGCCATCAGAATACCAATCACTGGCTGTGTAATGATGGAGTAATAGCGTGCTGCCGAGATAAAAATCACCGACGGTGTGTTCAAACCCGGATAAAAATCACCAGAGTGAGAGAGTAATATGTGTTAGCCCAGTATAACAATAACTGGTTGTGTGTGGTCTGATTTAATTAGGGTAAGCTGTACGTAACGTAATACTAGATTGCTTTTATGTCACAAGCATGCTAGTAGGTACTATTTGATGGATAAAAATCGACAAGGACTAAAGTTTTGGTCGATTCGGAGCTGTTTATATATGTTTTTATACTTCTAGTTACAGGCGTGGTTATCGTGATCGGGACAAAATGAATTATGTCTGTCTAGATTTTTATTTCTGGTAAACAAGTTTTTATGTCAGGTAACAACAGATTGATATTATGGTATTTAAAATCAATCAAACTATATTTTAAGTATTGTAGGCATCCTTTATACGGCAAAGGAGCGTTTCAAAATGCAGCGATCCTCAATAATAACAGAGGAAAGCGGACGTAAACTACAAATAATTACTTAAGCCACGATGCTTTCAAAAGCGCCTACTATTTGTGGTTGTGTATAGCTCTAAGACGATCGCCGCCTGAAGTAGTGAAGAAGTTGCCGGAAAATCGATACTCAATTCCACAATTAGCTGTTAGGGCTACAAAAACACGTTTGAACTATGTTTTAAAGACTTTTGATGAAAAAATGTAAGTAAATAGTTAATCAGTTTGCCCTCACCAGACTTTGTATTAAATATGGTGCAATGCCAAATTATACCTGTCGCTGTAAGCGTCAAATCAACTTTAAAGTGCATAAATTAGTTTTGAAATATCTTCATGTATAAAAGGTTATAATTAATTCAAATGCAATAATTTTTAAATGTATTAAGGATCACTATACCTTTGGGTGCTTTTTACATGTTAAGTGAATTAGCTCGTAACACGCCTTTTCAATTATTGGATAACCAGTTTCCATTTTATTTAAAGTCATTAAATTTACTGTATTTAGTATAAAAAGCTAGAAAAATTGCTTTTGTAAATTATTAATTATATTGTAGATTTAGAATGATTTTTTATGTATAAATTGTACGACATCAACCAATTTGAATGAGCCAACCCCGAGAGTGATGAATATGGTATTCAAACGAGTAAAACGATGATACACGAACGAAGGTTTATTACTTCATTACCACGGATAACTAAAAAGGTTGCGTGTTGTGTGGGAGCCGTTCTCGTGGGCGCCTTTGATGTAGTGCTCGTTATCTAATCCAATCTTCCTTACCTTTCCCGTAGGAGATTACCTTCTACCACGGCCAGCACTTCGTTAACATCTAAAGGAAACCGAACGGCAAGGATAACACTGAAAAAAGCTTGTCGTTGAGAGAAGCTCGTGGTTGAAGACTGAACGGTAAGCGTTATAACTTTAGAAAACGTATGTAGAAATTTGCATTTATTCAAAGTAATTGGGTACGTAATAATTAACGACCATACCGGGGACGTAATAATTCGTAATTCTATAACATGATATGGTTTATTCATTAGAAAATGTAAAAGTTGACTCTTTATTTCTGTGTATTAATTAAAATATTTAACGGGCGCATCATAAACGCGCTATATTAATTTAAACTGTAGGTGACCGTATCGTTTGTATCAATATTTATTTTGTGTTGGTATTCGAGCTACGACTTAAACTAAAAATATCAACTCTACTATCGGACCGCAAAATATCGTTCAATTTCCTAATAATTTCGTTTCTTGTTTTAAAACAATGCAGCAAACATAACTTTCCCATATTTAAACAGAATTTTTGAAGTAATAATTGGTGTTTGGTTTTAATAAAGTAAACAACTTGGAATTGTATTTTATGCAAATAATGTAACGTAATCTGTATAATTGGATGAAAAAATTTAAAATTACGTACCTAATAACACGCTTAAATCTCATATTTTAAACGTAAACTATAAATAATTTATTTTTGTAATTAGTTCTGTATAAAGTGCTTTACTATCACCGTATCTATTTTAACATTTGAAATTTTTAATAAGCTTTAAAATATTTACATTGCAGTGATTTTCACTTATTTAGTTAATATGTCGATGCTTAGCAATCCTTTTTTTTCTCGTTTGAATGTTCAAAAGTATTATTTACATAAACAAGTGTAAAAATTTCCTTGTTGAATGTTTTGTTTATCACTTTATTAACTTCACCTAACTTTTGATAATTTTTACTCTCCGAGTTGCTAATAAAAACTTGTAAATTAACTATTTTAGATCTTTTTTCGTAAATTAAATTTAAACTTTTAATATGAATTATTCACATCTAAAAACGAAGAGGTCTATTTTGGGCTTACTGCAAAAACACGAATTGAGCGTAAATTGAAACTAAAGGCGATTCTTACTTAGAAAAAGGAAGTTTCACTAATTTCTCATACCATAAATTGGGATTTTGGTAAAAATGGAGAAAAACTTTGTGATGTGTTTGATTATATTAAGACTATTGTATATTCTACCAATCTTTCGCCTACAAAAATTGATTTTTTATAAATTCGCTCCCGTTTGATTTACATAAAACAACGACTGGACTCTTTTAAATGTTGACAAAACTGAAAAGATTATAAGTGAATTTGAATTAAAACTATTACTTATCGGGGAACTTTTACTTGAAAAATTAGATCTCGTACCAGATACCCTTCCTTATAACTGTTTTAAATCTAAATCTACCGATAATGAAGATGTTCGTAAACCCGTACCTGTATATACGTTTAATATAACTTTATGGCTTCCTTTCTTAAAAGAATAAACGATTTAAAGATTTCTAGAAATTATATTGACGAACAAAGTTCTGTTAAACTATTTTTTGATTGTGTCTTAGCTTGGTTCCGTAACATTAGACATCAAATAGATACTAGGCCGGAATTAGTTGAGCTTTCAAAGCAGATTTGTTACCTTTGATTATGAATATCAAATTTGATCTCTAATTCGAGCTCGCTTTCAAGTTCCTAATAAAAATGCCTTATGTTATATTATAGAAGTGCAAACATTATTAAATCAGCTAGATAAAAAGATCGATCAACTAGAAATTTTAATTCAATTAATCCTTTGATTCTGAATATTTATATATTCAAAAAATAAATTCTTGCCGGGCCTGTCAATCAGCTTTTGTGTACAAATACCTCATTTGCATTTTATTGTATTATTCTAATCATAGGTAGACTAAGCGGCGCTATACTGTCCCCTCTTAAAGCTGTTCCGTCCCAGAACACTGTAACTCAGATGTTGAAAGTCTCTGTTACGGTAAAAACAGTCGGAACCAATATTGCAGTTCCCTTGCTGATAGAAGTAGCAATCAACACTCTTCATAGCAGGCGCAGTACCATTTAATCTGTAATCACACATCAAAATCTGAACCCCGGTTTTCTGGAACAGTACCGCTAACATATTTCGTACCACAATCCAGTCCACCCCAAGAAACCCACAACCGATATTGTATTGCCAACTTCTTGTCTCCACATTTGATCAACTGGCTCTCGAGGTGCTCTAATGCCTTCCACAGATCATGGTAATTCAATTTACCAGAAGGCGGTTGCTTAGTTCCAGGTAGTGGATGTCACGATAGCGGTACTTTAGCTCTTATCTTAAAGACCTTTGTCGTTTTCTACAAGAAGTAAAATTCAAATCAGAAAAATATCTTCCTTTAGTTAAACATCAATCAAAATCTTCTCAACCAATCGAAGTGAATTTTCCTCGCAGCACTAATAATTTTTCTTTTTCAAATTTAGATATCAAGGGAACTAATTCCACTGCTTGATGGAATCGCCAAAAAGGTGATCATACATATTTATACTAATTGTACTGAACTTCGATGTATGTGTCATGGCTGTGGAATACCAAATGTCTATAAAAATAAATGTAAACGATGTAATGTTTCGGAAAACCACCCAACGAACGCTTTTTCTTAGGGTATACGCGTTCCTTTTTCACAAAATCGCTCACCACCAACACGAAAAACCACATTCATCGCACAAATTAAATTACCTCTACCATTGTTAACGAAAAATATCGATCCTGTCCTTACTAACTAACTACCTTCAATGAGAAGTTCTATTCCTTTAACTAAAATGGGGCGTACAACTCCACTCGAATAGTCAAATTGGGTAAAAACCGTATATACTTTTCATAATCCTAATTCTATCTCTACAAATCTTAAAACTCAACCTTTTGATAGTCCTCGACACTTACCCACCTCAAATGCCTCTCTTACTGCTGATGTACTGTTAGACACCAGATTTAATTGCTTTTTGATTAATTCCACAGGCTTACGCCAATTAACGAAACAAAAATTTGATTTTAAAGTAACAACTCAAAACACCACTATAATTGTCGCTGATTCAGGTCAAGTTAATGGCTCATTGAGATCCTGTACAGTTATTTGATTTCTGTGTTTTGCCAATCAATTGCTAGATCTTAAATGCCAAATTGACGTTCTTTAAACGGATACGAATTACACCACATGTAGCAATGTTTAACAAACAATCACACGAAGATAAAATGTACAATACAAAGGTAAAAATAATTATCTGCAAAACTCGCTGCTGATACTTCACCGCTTTAAATAACAGTAAAAATATCTATCACTGCTAGGAAATCTATCTTATTTCCCCGATCGCGCTAAAGAGTAAATTTTCAATAGCTTACGACGGCAGGCGTTCGCAGATAGCGAAACACACAATTCCCAACTGAAAAACACGTAAAAGTTCAGAAAAAAACGCTTAATTTTAACATAAATTTATAAAAACTAAATACTAAAAAGGATTTGATGTTGTAACATTTGCTACGTTTATTTTCGGAATAAATTAAATACCCCTTTTTTCCTTGTTAATTTATTACCCGTTTGAATAAATTCAGTTGCTATTCTTAAATCCTTTATCAACATCCTATATATTATACCTGTTCAGAATAAGCCCGCTTTACAATAATTTTTAAAGTAAATCTATTAGCTTGGAAGCGACAAGTTTACAATAAACTATAAATAAGTCAATACCTTGTTTTAGGTAGCCTTTAATTTGTTAAATATTCCGATAACGTATAATGGTTTTCTCTATTGTTCCAGTTTACAGACTCGTCTAACTAAGGTCGCGCACTATCCGACAAAACCGTGTTTTCCAGTTTCTTAATCGCGTCTTGATAACAATATTACTTTGAGCTCAGATCATTAGTTAAACGAAATGAATATTCACTTTCTTTTTCGATTTACACAAGAAAGCACTTGTTGAATTTTTGGTTGTTTCCGTTTTCTTTATGAAAATTTTGCGCACGCCCTACAGCGTGGTAGGTAATGATGGTTTTATAAACTTGTATTTTTCCGCGTAAATAAGTTAATCTTTTCGTAATTATTGTAGCTTCTTCCGTCGGTGGACCCAACTACTAGTGGGATTGCAGCCCCTTTTGGCTATGGGAGGAAACTACTGTGTGTTTTCGACGTTGGACATGACGGTCTGATGAGTGGCCGCACCTTTTTGGTGTAGGAGGGCGCACAGGTGGCGTGGTTCCAGGCAGTTACCAGATTGATTCGTATATATCTCTATGAACGTTACTGAACCATGTTAGTATTTGTGACCGCCATATGGAGGCATTGCTATTTGTGCTGAATGACTCAGAGTGGTAGTGGCAACATAATTATTCTTTAATTAAGGGATATGTGTTGGTACGCTATAACTATTTAAGAATTGAGTTTTTTTCTTTTGTGGGACAATTGGATAGGTTAATTGTATATTTACGGGGAGGGATTTTAAACTGTTCTTTTTTTAATTTGTAACTTTGGGTTAATTAAGGGATATGGGTTGGTACTCTATAATTATTTAAGAATTTTAAGTATGTAACTTTAGGTTTACTGTGGGAATTACGAGCTGTGGTTTTTAGGGTTGAATAAGGTTTTTTCTTCCTTTTTTTGATTGTTATTTCAGAGACTGCAGCTCGCCATTTTTGAAGTATTTTGGTTGTTCTGCCGGATAGATAAGTACATATTTTGTTTTAATTAGAGGCTTCTCTTTTGTTGTATGTTTTGTTGTAAGTTGTGAATGAGTAAGTGCATTTTTTCTTTTAATTTTCAGGCCTGCCTCTATTTTTGGTATTAGTACAACCCCGTCTACTCGTCGATTGAGTTCGGTCATTTTTTTTCTTCTTTCCTTGTTCTTTTTTTTAGGCTACGTCGATACACGTAAGACATTTCAGTTTTCTGATTTATTTTTAAGCAAATTCTAATACATATTATATGCAATGTTCTCCTATCTCTTTATCAACGACTTACGAAAGCCCATATTTTTGCATCAGAACGTGTAATATAATCGATGATGTGGATGTACCATTAAGTTTCAATCCTTGTAGACGTTACTTTACAATTGTAATCTGAGCTTGATGCATGCTTATTGGTGAATAAATTATTCTGTTAATGTAACATATAACACGTGCGAAGATAAGATTAGAAGCTGTTGTGGAAAGTTGGACAAGTTTATTAGAGGATTTGTAGGTACGCAACCCAAGTTGCACCTAACAAACTTTATAGGCGTCATAGAAACGCAAACGTGAACGCCCTAATAATAGACTCGCCAATCAACACACCTTAAAATTGAATAAACTCGCCCGGGAATTCAGATTATTACAATACAAACATTAATTATAATGATCAAGGAGGCGAGCTTTCGTTTGTTATTGGATATATATTGACAGGCAATAGCAAGGAACAAGCAATAGCTTCTAATCTTCTGAGTTTAACCTTTTATCACGGTAAACCAAAGCCTGAAGGTTAAACCAGAAGGTTGTGCGTTATGCACTAACGTTTATTTTATTTTATTCATTTATTTGTTCCAACGTTTTAGTAGTCTGCTACCTGAAATTTAAGCAGACCTGGATTCCTCACAGAAAGTAACAGTCATGTGTTATGTGTGTGTATGTGTGTGTATGTGTGTGTATGTGTGTGTGGGGGAGTTGTGTGTATGTGTGTGATGTTGGTCCGTGTTACGTTCCCCTCTAGGACCAGGACCAACGGCAGACGGATATCCCAGTCGTCAATCTAACTAGTTGTAGTAATCCCTATTTATTGATGATTGGAAAGTGCTAACCGTTTTAATTTGAAAATATCGCTGTACGTGCTACCATGAGTTAGTTATTTCTAGGCCCCGGAGAATGCCAGACAATTCGTAGGTGTAGGACAATATGTGACAGGAACAAAGGCTATCCTACCACTTACTTGTTTAAGTATAACACGACACCATCAATGTAACAGAAATATAACTATGAAGGCGATATAGATGCGCTTTATAAAATAAACAAAAAATTCTCACCCAGAATAATAGCTACCTGGCGTCACAACCAACTTCGGGTCGTCTCGGAGTCATGGCCAGCTGTAGTCCGGTGCGACCTAGTTACCAACAGCAACAACCAAAAGTAGCGAACATTAACGTAGCCACCATATTTAATCTAGTAATTAAGTAGGTAGGGACAGTTGTATATCAGGACAAAAATAGTAATCCAGGGCGTAACACATTCTTTTTAAAACTCAATTTCCATAGTACACATAAGGGCTAAGTATAAAGTAAGATCCCCTTAGTTCAAACACATGGTCAAAAAATTATGACAAATTTCAAACTAATTACCCGCATATCCATCACTCTACTGAATCGGTTACCCATTGTTTTTGATCATTTTTTAGTATAGCACTGAGAGTTTGGAATATAGTTCGAAAAGCGACATTTACGTGATTACTGTCAACACTCGAAAAAATCTTATCAACGCCTTCTCAAGGAAACCGATCTTAGCGATGAACGAAGCAACGCGTAAGGAAAGTTGCCCACCTTTCGCATAAAATTATATAAAGTGTAGTATCTCAATAATGCCGTGTAAGATCAGCAAAGCGGAAAATTTGATAAATCGCAATGGTTAATAAATTCTCAAATAACGGTAATAAGAAATAAGAACTGTAAGAACAAAAATATTCGCATGTAGGCCCTGAACGTAACAGTCTCATCACACGACCACTCTTATACTTCAGCGTAACGTAAAAATCAAGTTAGTCCGTTACTTTCAAACCCGTCCTTCTACCCTGCCCAAAAACACGGCTTATCTCAGTTTTAAGGGATCCGATGAACCCCACCTATATGCAGAGCATTTCAACATTTTAAGAAGTTAACGTGAAAGATAACAATGTCTCGAAATGACGCTTAGCAATTGTTTCTTTTCAATATCTGCATTTTGAGAATACCACTGAGCATTTAAG
Source organism: Platerodrilus igneus (assembly GCA_036346225.1). Taxonomy (NCBI): domain Eukaryota; kingdom Metazoa; phylum Arthropoda; class Insecta; order Coleoptera; family Lycidae; genus Platerodrilus; species Platerodrilus igneus. The sequence continues at coordinate 7,171,743 of JARFIW010001115.1, forward strand.
CTTTAATGTGCTTTTCCTTATGCAAGTCGAATACCTAAGAAAGGACGTTATAATTAAGCAAGTGTTTATTTTCCGTAACTAATTGCACTATGCAATTAACCTACCCTACCCTCCTTGATTGTTATTACCATTCCAGAAGATCTATAATCACATCCCAAACTTATAAAAACGCATTCTTTCCAACTCTAAAAAGTACGTTTTATCGTGTATCCATTTCTAAATAAAACATTTTAAAAATGAAAAGAACCATGAGACTAAATGAGGACTTCCCCCAGAGTAACAAATCATGAACACTCTGGTCTTAAAAATTCCTTGAGTCGGAAATGTAGTTATTTTCATTGTATTACTTGCCTAATTAAACAAGTTTAATTTCTAAGTGTTCTAGTATTTTTCTCTTGAGTCAGAAACATTATGCTTTCCGTTTTTGTGCTCTGGAGTATAAAATATTCAACTTGAGCTGTTTTAAGCGCGCGTTCATTAATCACGCCCGACACTTTAAAGCTTTGAAAGGAATAAAATGTAGATGTAGTCAGTGTATCAACATCTTTAAAGGTACTTAATTGAGAATTAACGGTTGCTAACAATTATTGAGCAGTAGCGCTATTTTGTAACGCAGCTTCTGAATAATTCGATGAGACTACTTTTACTACTACAAGCAAGTGTCTTTCTTTTATGTGCTACCAATAGCGACCATTAGCAAGAAACGTAAGATATGATGTAGTAAAGTTTAGTACATAAAATTCAGATCAAATTAAATACAATAGCAAGCTATGCATTCCATAATGAATTAAACGATATGATGCTACACCTTGGTTTGTAGTATTGAAAAACAGTAGACAACCAAAATTTAAACCGACTCGGAGGTATCATGTAACATGCCATTTGGTCGAGGCCTAGCCATGTTACAACATGTTTCGCACTTTGGTCAAATCTACGTGTAAAACAGTACTAAATATATATCTATCAGTTTCTGTAATTACAATTTTAGTGCTTTTCTTGGTTATAAATCGCTTTTATTCAAGTGCGCACCAACGTAAAATTTCGCTTAATAAGAAAAATGGTTATGTGCATTTGAATATTGAATAACAGTTTAAAATGTGTAGAAGGTGAAAAAATTTAATAACTTCCATCTTTCCCTTCTAAGGCATGGGCGACCTGATGCAAGACAAAAATGGGGGTGTCAGATAAGCAATTCTTTGAATCCAACTGATGTTGTTGAAAACTACCCTACCGGATCACTTTTACTAAGTACAGTAATTTATAGAAATCCGCGCTCACATTCGCGTCTTGGAGCTCTTCACTAGCAAACCTGAATTTTGAAAAATATTTCCGTTTTTCTTACTCTAAAAATACATTTTATAACATTTTGGAATTAACTTTGATTCCGAATTCACGTTTACTCTTGTATTAGATAATAAAACTAGATACAGAAATTACTATATTTATTCACAATTTTCTTATTTATCTGCGTTGTATAAATAAATACGTTTACTGTAATTTTCTGATTGGTTGATTCTTCTTTCAAAACACAACTGGTATGGATCTGAACAGATGTGAGAAATGTCGTTTAACCGTTCCAATGCTAACCTCTTTTATTTTGTGGTTATCTGTGGTTTTCGTGTAACGTTCGTCTTTTCAGATCTGACTGTCTGCTAGTGCGAAAGTCGGTCGTGTAAAATTATCTATAAAACGCCATGAGGTTACCTAAACGCAAACGTTTTACTCAAAATAATTTTAAAGGTGTCTTGCCTGGGATGTAAGGTGAAATTTTGCCTATTTGGACTTGTCTTGTAAAGCAAAGATGGTAAGATATAAATAGATAAATTTTTGATTGTTTCGTCGAATCACATGTATTATAAATTATTGTAAACCGGTCGTTCGCTATACTATATAGCGGGCAATTGATATACTATTGCGCAATAGTCAAAGCCGTGTAATATCTATAACACGTATCACCACATTTTAAGTATTGCGCAATAGACAGACTTTCAAGCACATATAAAGTCGAATTACCGACACGATATAAGTAAAACAGTTACTCACTTGTATTTTTTAACATCTCAGGATTCCTGTTTGTTGGTAGATTACACCATTGCTGAGTCAAATTGCCAATCCGTTTTAAACTACTTTTCCCCTCGTAGCCGAATAATAGGAACAACCCGGTAGAGGTACATAAAAGTAAAGATAAAGGAAGCTACATCCTACAAAGAGAAAAAACACACTCACCCCACAAATAGATATTCTTGACTTCAGGTCTCGTCGCTTAATGACGTCCTTTCACACACTTCGCACCGGCGCATTCTTTTGCGCAAACGCAACTGTCCGGAATGACGAAAATTGATAAGTTCATTTAATAATATTCGCGGGAACTACCTTATAATTTATACTTAATCTAAATGTGATACATAGCCAATTTTGGCATGTAACAAAATTGGTAATACAATTGATCTTTTCAGAGTCCAAAACTGGATAAAATCTCTAAATGTATACGTCCAATTGTATACTTCAAAATGATATTTCAAATTTATACTTCCAAACTTATACTACAAAATGATATTCCAACATTTTAGTCCAACTTTACTTCCAACTTTGCTTCGGATATAATAACCAAAATCTTACCCCAACATTTTTCTCTGAATATATCTACAGTTTATTTCTGTATATCTTTCTACCTACGATAATGTTTTGATTTTGTCTGTTGCGTTGGAGATCATAGATATCTTGATAAATTTTCTCTCAACGTTTTATTGAGAAAGACAAGTATAAGCAACCGTTTACCTAAAAAATATAAAGATGTTTGTATGCTGGAATTTTTCTTTTTGATCGATTCAAATTATCTACAACTGCAAAATATTCGCCGGACAAGACGTTTAGTCAACTCAGAATGTCGAAACTTCGTTAGCAGTTATTAGCACGAGGAACCACACCGCAGCTGTTTACAGTCAAGATGCCAAGTGAAACCCCGAGGAAATTAAAGCACGTGACTTTCTATTAATAGTTATTTATTCCAGGTATGAGTTTTATTGTACATAATTGTATAAATATTGTACATAAATTGTTACATGCTAACCGGCATGTACCACGTTAGATTTAATTTGTAAATAAATTGCCGTGTATTTTTAAATAAATACGTCAATTTCCGTCGTCCCTGACAGCCGCGTCTGCGCAAAAGGTTGCGGAGTGCGGGCGTGGTGTTAAAAAACGCATTAAGTTACGAGGCCTCGACGAAGCACCATCCATCGATGTCGTGTGTCTATTCTTTTTAGGGGTGTAGGTTCCTTCTACCTTTTGCCTTTGTGTGCCTGTTGCCTAAATCCTGTCATTCCCCTACGAGTTCAGTAAAAGGAAGAACGGATGGTAATTTGATTCAACATGGCGTAACTCTGAACCCATCCTGCAAAATCATCGTGGGACCCTGAAACGAATTTCCAGATGCCGCCATGAGCGAAAAATCGATAATCTATGGACATTACTGTGGCAAGACTGAAGTTTTATATCATCAAGCAACTACATGTGCATCTGGTTTGCCAACGTCTGCGGATGTCATGGGAACTGTAGCTTTAAAAGCAAAACGACGGTTAGAACGTGACCCTGCTATTATTTTACTTTAGGTCTCAACATTTTGCAGTTGATAAATATTTATGCTTTTGTTCTTAAATAATTAGTGTTTATATTATGTACAGGGTAGTCCGATCTTTCCCAGAATAAGGTATAGGTAGAACCTTAACTCGCCTAATTGTGTCTCTCTAGACTAGGGAATACCAGTAAACTCTACCTTTTTCTTATCCCGCTGTCTCCGTTTCCGCCTTATTTTTCCTTTGGTAGACCTGTTCTTGTCCCGGAACACCCGTCTATCACCCAAAAGTGATTTTTCCCTCACTTCGGGCTACTGACCACATTGGCTGGTTCAGTAGTGCTTTTCTATCAACCATTTTCTATCGCTTTTGCCCAATGCAAGCCCTTCTTCTACTCTCTTCTACCTGGAAGTCACTAGCACATTCCAAAATGCCTACCTTCCTCTTTTTACCTTTTCTACATTTCTATTGCCTTTTCATTTCCGTTAGTCATCGTGTGGTCGCGGTCGCGCGGAGGGTTTTTATAGACAACTGGACCCCGTCTCTGAGAATCTTTTGTGAGGTCAAGCGGTGCCGCTGTCAGCTGCACGTGTCCGCTAACAGTGTAAGTATGTATGAGTGTGTGTATGTGTGAGTGTAAGTATATAGGAGTACGCCTTATCGATATCGACCAAAGCCGGGTGTAGGAATGCACATGCCTTTTCCGGTCCCTCGCACCGTTTTAATTAACAAGTCTGCTTCACAGGTCGCTCTCTTTTAGGGGGTACGAGTGTTTTTCCTGCGTAACGGCTTCAAGGAGCCACTCTCTTTTGTATCTTAACGATGGAGAACAAAACTGTTTGGTAAGCTGGAGAATTCTACGCTATATCTTTAAAGTGTATAGTTGTGGCATGCCGTGGCGTACTGCGACGTTTTGGATACATCTATTGTTATCTAGTTTTATCTTAATATCTCTATCTTACCTATTATCTTTAGTAATAACTTGAGACTTTGTCTTACTTTCTTTTGTTGTCCTAACGTTTGGTATTTATTATCAGACGTAGGAAAACTTTTGAGTATTGAGTGAAGAAGCTAACCTGATGGCAGCAATGTAATTTGTTAGGTTAGAAATGTAATGTAAGAAATTAGTAAGGTGGTACTGCTGGTAAATTTGTTAATTCACAACCATGTCATTCAAAAGTTTTGATGTGTACTGTTTATTAAGCCAGAGTACCAACACATAAAAATTTGTAAAATGTATAGTATCTTGCTCTGTCGGGCATTTTGAAATATGGGCATTCTTTTTGCCAATTTAAAAACAGTTAAAATGCAATGCTTATGTGCGTGTGCACCAAAAATTGTAAAGTTAGCTTTAGGTTATTGTAGAACTGTTAGGCGACTTGTCGCATTTGTTTTAGTTGTAGTAGTGTTCGTGCTCTCCGACAAATTTGTGTTGTCGATTATAATTGCGCCACGTCTAAGACTCGTGTGTGCATTTATGGATGTAGTTCGATAATTTTGGAACTACACATTCCGTCTCTTGGATACTCGCAAGACGCGTTATCGGTTGAAAAACCCAGGTGGCGCCTGAAATAAACATTTAGTAAAATGTAAGTTAGTTTATATGTAAGTAAGGCTCTATACTTTAAGTTCCTACCGTGCTAAACGTCTTTTTCTTTTTTAAGATTTTTTTTCTTTTATGGCTTTGTTGCGATTGTTACATGCCAACCAGCATACATCACGTTAGATTTAATTTGTTAATAAATTGCCGGGAATTTTTAAATGAATACGCCAATTTCCGTCGTCCCTGACAGCCGCGTCTGCGCAAAAGGATGTGGAGTGCGCGCGTGGTGTTATAAGACGCATTAAGTTACAAGCCCTCGACGAAGCAACATCTATCTGTGTCGTGTGTCTTTTCTTTTTAGGGATGTAGGTTCCTTGTACCTTTTGCCTTTGTGCGTCTGTTGCCTAAATGTCATTCCCCTACGAATGCAGTAAAAGTTAAAATGGATGGTAATTTGATTCAACATGGCGTAACTCTGAACCCATCCTGCAAATTCATCGTGGGACCCTGAGACGTATTCACGAGATGCCGCCATGTAAGTAATTTCTTTTGATTTAAATCGTGCTTGCAAATTGACTTAAACAGCGGTTGCATCACTTTTAAAACGTGTTCAGTATCAGTGAGAAATATGGCGGGAATCATACCGCAAGTATAACAATTGCCCAAGTGTAACAAAATAACCCAACTTTTTACACATATCTAAATTATCTATGTGTAGTCACAACTATTTTGTCTTTTTCTTATCTTGCACTTAAATAAAGCTTACGCATAGATATTTTTTGTTGCTGCTTATAACCTAACTTTGTGAACATAAAAATTTCATCATATTTTTTATGGTTAAAAGGTTTTTAAAGCACACTTATGTTTGATTTTGGATATCAAGAGCTTTATCTATGAATAACTTCCTCCCCGAGATTAATCTTTTACAAACTCCGCAACTTTTGAATGCTAGCTCCGCCAAAGTATATTTATCTTATACTTTGTAGTACACATACCGTTTATATCTCATCAGAAAAGGGAACGGTGGAATCAAAAACGTAAACTACTTGATGTTTGCTCAATAATCGCAGATAATAATAATGCAAACGTAATTAAGATTAGTTAAATAAGTGACTAACCAGAGAAGCTTTTGGAGACGCAATATACCCATGAGTGGTCAAAACTAAAATTGAAACAGAATTTCTTCAGGTTCTTGCGAATAACCTCATAGAAGCGCGCTTAGGGTGTGGTAACTATGTAAAACGTTGCTTGAAGATTAAAAGAGAAAAGAATAATCTACGCCCTAGAATAACATAACTGACGTTGGCATCGTGCCATAGGAGACCCGCAATTTTACATTGACAGTTTACTTCACTAATGAGACGTCACAATTATAGTATTATTAATGTTGGAAGACAAATGACCTTGACAAAACTTAAGCTAAACGAAACTATATTGATAATCAAAATAAAAAAGTGGAACTAGAAAACATCGACAGCTTGTACAATCAGTGTTGCAACGCAAAAAATGTCGAACATCCTAAGGATATCTTTTGTTGCCGTTTTGTTCCTTTGTAAATAAAACTAAGCGCACTGTTGGCTGTGATACCTTCTGAACGAACATGTGTCGATTTAGTTACTACATTTCTCCTTTAAAAAAAATTTATTTCAACATCTCTATAATAATCTATAATGTACAAAACGAAATATAATAATTATGAAATGTTTCACTGTGACTGGGGCTTTCCCGTTTATAAAAACTTTCCGTCTATGTAACAACACAATTAATGGGGTGGTGGGGACAAATGTTCGATCATTTGGGGAATGTTGTGTGTGTGTGTGTGAGCGCGCGCGCGTTGATTAAGATGTCCTTTAAAAATTTTCAAATTGTACTGAGTGGTGGAATGCTAGAAAAGTTGTACTTGCGTGGGATGAAAATTAGTCGAGGTGAATTATATCTTTCAGATAGTGTTGACGGGAAATTGAGTTAGGGTAAGTATATATTCGGTTGTGTGTGTTTTAGGTGTATTAGTAAACGGGCTTTAAAGGCTAGGAAATAGGGTTACACTAATGAAGTTCTATCGGAATTTACCACTACTTGTGAGGAATAGATGGTAGAACGCCTAGAGATGTGGCCGGGAATAAGTGCGATGGTGGGAAAAAATGTAATAGGTGTGTCAGTCAAAAGGGAAAGTGATCTACTGTTCATACCGGGAATGTATGAGTGAGCTTTGGATAAGGAATTTTATATGAGTCGTTGTGATTGGTAGTCAGTGTCGTGTAGTATACGGTCATTCAAGAATGAAACGGTCGTGTTTTAAATTACACAGTTGGACTGATGCATAAAGGAAGATTTCTAAGGGCGGAATTTTCAGTAGGATGTATAGTTCAGAGGTGGAGAAGCTGTTACACTTGAGTCTACACTTAAAGGTGTACTCTTTAAAGTCCCGGCGGCAATGTATGAGAGCCACTACGACCGTTGGTAACAATGATAAATAATTGCAAAATATTGCGCAATAAACGGTTACGTCATACCTTTAATTAAATTATTATCACATATAAAAATGTTTATTTTAATTTAAGAGAAAACAAAAGGTACTCACGTAAACTAAGGACTTCTCACAGCATTATGGCTATTTTGGCGGCAGCATTGAGGGCGTGGGTCATCCGTTTTGCCCCCGGGTCGAAACCATATTTAATTTGTCTTCTTCTTGTAACAACCCGATTTTCAATCGCTTTGTTGAGCATAAATTTTATAATTATTTTTTATATAATGTTACGCTACTGCGTACCAATTCTTATAGTATTAATAGTTGACACAATTTAATTATCACTTGTATATTTCACGAATCGTGGTGGAATTATATGTACGTTTTACAAAGCCTGCATACACCGTGGTGGAATAACCTCATACAAGCGAATTCTTCTATATTTTAAAAGCTTTCGTTATACATCTACGGTACCTGAGATCGCATAATATTTACAATACAATGTAGTGAGAGGGTTTAGTTTCTGGTATTTAAACATATGGTGCGGCCTATGGCCGCAGGACCGGACGAATTCATTGGGGTTTTGCAGGAATGTGGCTGCAGGAATGTGGTTGCAGATGTAAAGAAACAGCAATGATTCTTGGCTATTTTTTTTGATGTGGGTCTTTGAGTGAAGACGTGTTTGAGTGTGCTTTGAACACGTAAGTACTTATTTTGATTGAAAGGACATTTATTTTTAATAATGCAAGTAACACTTTGATATAAATTTCCTTCTGATTCTACATCGATTTATTGAATTGTAACGAGTTAACCTGAGTATTAATTCTGAGTACCGGTGTACATACATTATCGGGCCTGTCAAATAATTGTTACTTCTTTATGAACAATGTTGCCCGCGAAGTTATTTTGTTGTTTTGTGTTATGAATATTTACAAATGGTTGGTTACAAAGACTTTTCATTGTTGTTTTCTTTGTAAAGTAAGAAATGGTTTAACACAAGATGTACAGCATTAATATATTTTTATAAATAACGTTTCGCTTTTATACTATACTTACAAATACTTTTTGTAATATATTGCATCTGTGCACAATATTAATTTTATTAGTATAATTTTAAAATAGATTCTTGTACTTTTTGTATTAAACGCTGATGCAGACATTTGATAAGGTGTGGTATTGCGTCTATTTGGAATTTTAGTTCTGTTTTATCAATGAGCATAGTGGCTTGTAAAACAAGTAATCTGTAAACAATTAAAAATAGGATATGCAATCTTATTAGTGCTTTTGTTAAATTAATTAAAGGTAAAGTTAATCATAGTTAGGCTAAGGTTAGGTATACGTGACGACGTGCACGTCCCTAGATATCAATTAGGTTAGATAGAATTACGTTTATTTTATGTCGGAATAGTGGGCCCTGTAGGCCCTATTTCATTTCGAGTTCAAGACTGTTTATTTATTTGTATATATATGCTTTTCCGGACAGTCGATGGTATAATAAAATGTTATTTCTTTTTCTAAACTATGAAGTTTATTTCATGATTACTTTTATTAGGTATCAGTGCCTTTCCGCTGATTGGCGCCCATGTTTATTATAAATTGTTAATATATGTATCGATGATTTTATCCATATCGCATATTTGGTAAGTACAAGCAAGGGTTTAGTTAAGAGTTTGAACCACGACCTACGCCGCTGAGTTTAGTCTGCCTGGCCTTAATTAACCGTCTTGACTGGTCTTTACAGGCCCTCGACGGACGGTTGATTAGGTAATTATTACACTAGCGCCTAACGCTTGGGGCTCGAATTTTGTATCGTTTTCACGTTGCTCAATTTTTCAAACATAATTGTACTGACGCAGACACTTTTGAATTGTTGTGCTGAAGCATTTGCTTTTACTTGCCAAGTTGAATGTACATTATAATTTTTTGTGGAGTTAACATATGCGTGTATTTTGAATTTATTGAACTGATATTATTATTGAAAATGTTTATAGTAGAGTCTTTAAAAGCTGACGAGCTGAGTCACGAATTATTAATTCGAAATTCAGATCCTTCTGATAAAACTGTTGATGTTAAAAGAAAATTATTACGTTCCAAACTTGCATTAGAAAAAATGGATGTTTCAATTTTTTCTAACTACGAAAAAATTGAAATTAATCAAAAAGACGAATTAAATTGTTTAGAACAAAAAATTAATGAATTGGAATCCTTGCTTCATTCTTATAAAATTACTCCTAAGAAAAATGAATATTTACGGTTGCATACCAGACTTTCACACGTCTATCGAAGGTTAACATACACAACCTTCAATGAAGAATATTCTTCATTTCATTCACAAATATTTTCTCGTTGTATTAAGTCTATTGAAATGTTAGAGCAAGTCCATGAAGAACAAGAATTTAATTCTAACTTTACGTATTTTTCTTTAGGTGTTAATCGCGACTCTACTCATGTTCCTACCGGAAAAGACCTACCTTCTACGTCCAACGTTGTCACCCACACTGAGCCTTCAGTTGGTATTTCAACTAAGGACCTTAGTACCTTAATTGACTCGCTTAATAGAACTCGTTAAGCGGTTCCGATTTATAAATGGGGTCTCCAGTTTACGGGTGATCCGAAAAATATTTCTGTTTTATCTTTCATTCAACGTTGCAATGAGCTTCAGGTTGCTCGGAAGGTTTCTTCTGAAGATTTATTCGAAGGAGCCATTGACCTATTTTCTGATTCGGCTTTGGCTTGGTTTAGAGCCACCCGTTCCTCTGTTCATTCCTAGGATGAATTAATTTACAAACTTAAACAAGACTTTCTCCCGAGGACTACAATGAAAATTTATTGGCCGACATAAAGGCGCGAAAACAAAAATTGAAGAGTCCCCTATTGTTTATATTTCTACCATGGTAAATTTATTTGCTCAATTGGATGAAGCTATTGCAAACTCCGAACAACTGAAAATTATTAAAAGAAATTTGCAATCTTTTTATGCCACTCAATTGGCTTTGATTGAGGTTACGGACATTTCGCACCTAATCTCTTTATGTAAAACCTTGGAAGGTATTAAATTACGACATGCACCTGTCGAGGAGCTTCCCACTTCCAACAGATTGCCATTCAGTCCAAATCCTAGGGTCCTTGTTTCACCTACTACAAAAATATAGTAGCAAGAACTGATATTTCTAATTTCTCAAAACGAATACTGCCAAGTCTACTACAATTTGTTTCAACTGCAAAAATTAGGTCATTCATTTCATACCTGTGCCGAAAAGCGCGCATTATTTTGTTATTTGTGCGGACAACACGATGTTACTTCATTGGATTGTCCAAAATGCTCCCAGAAGTCAAAAAACTAGTTTCGAAGAGTCATTTCGTTAGCCGATGTACCTCTTCACCAAAATTTGCGCTGGCTGACAAAAGATTTGGCCCGATTGGCTTCAAAAGTCAAAAATTTTTACAAACTACTAAAATTTCTTCTAATTTCTATAATTCTGAAAGAGATTCTAGACCTCATATCGCTGTTAAAATTTTTAACGATAATTTAGTTGCTCTATTGGATTCTGGCGCAACGACCACGATATTAGGGAAATCGGGAATATTTTTAATTGACAAATACGATTTAAAATTAAATCGTAACGATGAGTTTTCGTCACTCTCTACGGCTGATGGTACTTCACAGTCTATTCTTGGTAAGATTACTTTGCCACTTTGTGTTAATGGTCTCACTCATGAATTATCAATTTTGGTTTCTGATACAATTGAGAATGCCCTTACCCTTGGTGTAGATTTTTGCCAATTATTTGAAATTAAAGTAGATTTTTCTACAAAAGAATTTTTGCTTGTTCTTCTGAAATTGATACTTTTCATATGATTAAATGTGCTGATGAATTGGATGAAGGTCAAAAATCCGAATTGAATCGTATTATTTCTTTATTTAACTTACTTGATCGTCCAGAATTGGGTCGAACTGATAAAGTCACTCATACTATTATTACTGGCGATGTTATTCCAATTAAACAACGTTATTATCCTTTATCACCTGCCATGCTAGCACATGCAAATAAAGAGATTGATGAGATGCTGGCTCAAGGCATTATTAGCCCGAGTTCTAGTCCTTGGAATTCGCCGATGCTGTTGGTTAAGAAGAAGTCGGGAGAATTTCGTGTTTGCTTTGATGCAAAAAATTGAATTCTGTAACAAAAAGATGCGTATCCTCTTCCATTTTTAAATGACATACTTGATAGGTTTCGCAATGCCAGGTACTTAACCTCTATTGATTTAAAGAAAGCTTTTGGCAAATACCTTTAGACGCGGCGAGTAGAGAAAAGACTGCCTTTACAGTTCCTCGCCGAGGTTTATTCGAGTATAATGTAATGGCTATGGGTTTAACCAACGCGCCTAGTACACTTCAGCGGCTCATGGAGTCTATTTTGGCCATTCCTTGTCGCAAAATGTTTTGTTTATTTAGATGATATTATTGTCGTATCGAGTACTTTTAAAGAACATATTGAAATTTTAGAGGAAGTTTACAAAAGACTTAGAGATGCGAATTTTACCATTAATCTTTCAAAATGTGAATTTTGTAAACCCAAGTTATTATATTTGGGTTATGTTGTTGATAAAGACGGTCTTCATACCGATCCTTCTAAGATAGATGCTATAGTCAATTTTCCGCTACCTAAGACAGCCACAGAAATTAAACGTTTTACTGGAATGTGTTCGTGGTATCGTCGATTCATCAATGATTTTTCCACAATTTTGGCTCCGATTAATGACCTATTAAAAAGCAAAGGAAGTCTCAATCTATTACCTGGAATGAAGAAGCTCTTAAATCCTTTGCAAAAATTAAAGCTTGTCTTGGCCAGGCTCCCATTTTGGCTAGCCCTGACTTTACTAAGCATTTCTACTTACAATGTGATGCGTCGAATTATGGTGTTGGAGTTGTGCTGACTCAAGGTGAGGGCGACAACGAAAAGGTAATTGCTTACGCATCTCGTGCTCTTAATAAGGCTGAGAAAAATTACTCGGTGACAGAAAGGGAATTGTTAGCTGTCATTTTTGGCATTCAGAAATTTAGGCCTTACATAGAAGGCACACACTTCAAGGTTATTACCGATCATCATTCTTTGATCTGGCTTAATAGCCTAAAAGATCCTTCAGGTCGATTAGCGCGTTGGAGCGTTAAGCTTCAGCAGTTTGATTATGAGGTGATTCATAGGAAAGGTAAACTACATGTTGTACCTGATGCTCTTTCCAGAGCTCCTGTTGAAATTAATTCTTTAAAATTTTCTTCTGATGATATCGATGACTGGTACAAAAAGATGCTATCAGAAATTTCTAATAAACCTGATTCTTATCCGGATTGGAGAGTTGAAGATGGAAAAATTTATAAATATATTTCTAATAATTTATCAATTGAATCAAATTTGGTGGAATGGAAACTAGTTGTTCCAAAGTCGAGTCGTAATGAGATTTTGCAAAGTGTCACGATGACCCTACCTCGGCTCATTTAGGAGTTTTCAAAACTTTTCAAAGATTAAAGAGTTATATTATTGGCCCAAAATGAAGTCGGACATTTCTAAATATATTCGCAATTGTAAAATTTGTTGTGAAAGCAAATCTGCTCAATTTAATCATTATGGATTTATGGGCCAGGAAAAGCAGATCTCTTTCCCATTTCAATGCCTTTCTATCGATTTAGTTGGTCCTTTTCCTCGTTCAAAACAAGGGAATACAGTTCTTTTAGTCATCAGTGATTGGTTTACCAAATTTACTCTAATCCACCCAATGCGCAATGCCTCTGCACAACGCATCTGTGAATATATTGAAAATTATGTGTTTTTGGTTTACGGGGTTCCACAAATTTGTATGGTGGATAATGGTCCCCAATTTAAAAGCGTTTTGTTTTCAAAATTAATGAATACTTATAACGTTCAATCCGTTTGGTTTAACGCAAATTACCATCCGCAGGTAAATTTTGTCGAAAGAGTAAATAAAGTTATTGGAACAGCCATCCGTAGTTATATTAAAGACAGTCATAAGGAATGGGATGTTGAAATCCATAAAATAGGACACGCCCTCCGAAACGCTGTTCACGAATCAACAAAATTTTCACCATCATTTTTGGCTTTTGGCCGTACCGTTCCTATTTCTGGAGATTTTTTTGGTCGGTTAAAGAATTTCAAAGAGGATGAGTTGTTTTAGAAAATCGAGAACAGTTAGTTCGAGACATGAATGAACTATCTCCAATTTTTCGGGAGGTAAAAAGAAATCTTCATTTGGCGTATGAGCGCAATACCCGTTCATATAATCTAAGACGAAGACCTTTGAAGTTTAATGTTGGTGATATTGTTTGGAGAAAGAATTTTGTTCTGTCGGATGCTACTAAATCATTTAATAAAAAATTAGCTCCTAAATATTTGGAAGCTAAGATAATTGAGGTTGTTGGTACTACGACTTACCGCTTAGCGACGGTGGATGATAAACCGTTGGGTATTTTTCATGTTAAAGATTTAAAGCCACATTAAATATTTTCCTATTACCTTTATTCCCAGTTCTCAGTTGTTAAGTTGAATTCAAGCTATTGGATTTAAGCCTTGTGCATTCACTAGTATTCACATTTTATTTCTGCCTTTGCTGGTGCAGAGGTTGTTGTGGACGTTGGTCCATACACTTATTTTTGGATTTCGCCTAGAAGTCTATTTTTTTGTATATTTTGTGGGTTATTGGATTTGAGTTTCGTTGGTGTTGGAACTGATCACTCCATTCACTTTCGCTTATTCAAACTCTGTAGTTGCAGTTTGGACTGCGCATTTTATTTAATGGAAGCTTGGCTTCTAAAGTAGATATTTGCCGATTATTAAGTTTTAATACTTAGGAACTTAGCTTCAAGAGTTGGATTTGTAACTATTGTTTCGATAGTTGCTGGAGCTAATAGTTTTCAAGTTACCTTTAATCACTTAAATGTGTGAAACATTTTAACTTGTTGGAGGTTGTAGCAAGTCATTTTGTTTTAGAGTTTCGATAATCGGTGTTAGGTGTAGAATCTAATATTGACTTGGTGAATTTAACGTATTTCAAGTTCAAAATGTGTTTAGTATGGTTTCCTTACGTTGAGAGGTTGAAGGGTTGAAATTTCTTCCCGCAATTTCAACTTTTGTGGGGTGTAACAACCCGATTTTCAATCGCTTTGTTGAGCATAAATTTTATAATTATTTTTATATAATGTTACGCTACTGCGTACCAATTCTTATAGTATTAATAGTTGACACAATTTAATTATCACTTGTATATTTCACGAATCGTGGTGGAATTATATGTACGTTTTACAAAGCCTGCATACACCGTGGTGGAATAACCTCATACAAGCGAATTCTTCTATATTTTAAAAGCTTTCGTTATACATCTACGGTACCTGAGATCGCATAATATTTACAATACAATGTAGTGAGAGGGTTTAGTTTCTGGTATTTAAACATATGGTGCGGCCTATGGCCGCAGGACCGGACGAATTCATTGGGGTTTTGCAGGAATGTGGCTGCAGGAATGTGGTTGCAGATGTAAAGAAACAGCAATGATTCTTGGCTTTTTTTTGATGTGGGTCTTTGAGTGAAGACGTGTTTGAGTGTGCTTTGAACACGTAAGTACTTATTTTGATTGAAAGGACATTTATTTTTAATAATGCAAGTAACACTTTGATATAAATTTCCTTCTGATTCTACATCGATTTATTGAATTGTAACGAGTTAACCTGAGTATTAATTCTGAGTACCGGTGTACATACATTATCGGGCCTGTCAAATAATTGTTACTTCTTTATGAACAATGTTGCCCGCGAAGTTATTTTGTTGTTTTGTGTTATGAATATTTACAAATGGTTGGTTACAAAGACTTTTCATTGTTGTTTTTCTTTGTAAAAGTAAGAAATGGTTTAACACAAGATGTACAGCATTAATATATTTTTATAAATAACGTTTCGCTTTTATACTATACTTACAAATACTTTTTGTAATATATTGCATCTGTGCACAATATTAATTTTATTAGTATAATTTTTAAAATAGATTCTTGTACTTTTGTATTAAACGCTGATGCAGACATTTGATAAGGTGTGGTATTGCGTCTATTTGGAATTTTAGTTCTGTTTTATCAATGAGCATAGTGGCTTGTAAAACAAGTAATCTGTAAACAATTAAAAATAGGATATGCAATCTTATTAGTGCTTTTGTTAAATTAATTAAAGGTAAAGTTAATCATAGTTAGGCTAAGGTTAGGTATACGTGACGACGTGCACGTCCCTAGATATCAATTAGGTTAGATAGAATTACGTTTATTTTATGTCGGAATAGTGGGCCCTGTAGGCCTATTTCATTTCGAGTTCAAGACTGTTTATTTATTTGTGTATATATGCTTTTCCGGACAGTCGATGGTATAATAAAATGTTATTTCTTTTTCTAAACTATGAAGTTTATTTCATGATTACTTTTATTAGGTATCAGTGCCTTTCCGCTGATTGGCGCCCATGTTTATTATAAATTGTTAATATATGTATCGATGATTTTTATCCATATCGCATATTTGGTAAGTACAAGCAAGGGTTTAGTTAAGAGTTTGAACCACGACCTACGCCGCTGAGTTTAGTCTGCCTGGCCTTAATTAACCGTCTTGACTGGTCTTTACAGGCCCTCGACGGACGGTTGATTAGGTAATTATTACATTCTTTCCTATTTTATAGCGGAACCACAGGAAACTGGTATGAGGAACGATAATTAGGTAGATAAAAGGAAACCTACATAACCTGAAAGAGAAGACAAGGTAACGGCACAAAGATAAACCACTAGGCTCGACGTCTGGCTGACTAGTCTCGACGTGTCGGATATCACCACACCCTTGTTCCCCCTGCGTCTGCGCAATCTCAAGCGCCGACGCGACTATCTAAAAGGACGGAAATGCACACACAATACACATCAAAACTTGTCCATGACATGTTGTGAATCAACAAATTTACCAACAGTACCATCTTACTAATTCCTTACATTACTAACCTAACAAATTACATGGCTACCATCAGGTTAGCTTTTTCACTCAATATTCAAAAAAAATAATTCCTACGTCTGATCGTAATTACCAAACGTTAGGAAGATAAAAAAGATAAAACAAAATCTCAAGTTATTATTTTGCGTTAAACCAAATTTTTTGTACTTTGTAACGCTTGACGAAATTTTGAAAATCTTTTGAGATAAATTGTGCTCCATTGTCACAAAGAATAATCTGAGGAACACCGAAGATAAGAAATACATTTTGTTCTAGGAATTTAATTATAGCGGCAGATGTAGCTTTACGTAACGGTTGCACCATAACAAATTTGGAAAACCAATCGGTGACAACTAAAAGATATTGGTTACCTTTTTTCGATCGGGAGGAGGTCCTAATAAATCAAGCGATATTAATTGAAAGGGATAAGATACACGTTTAAAGTTACCCATTAAGCCAGAACGAGCCTCTTGAGAGTTGAGAGTTGAGAGATGTTTATTTTAATTATAAGAGAAAACAAAAGGTACTCACGTAAACTGTAGGACTTCTCACAGCATTATGGCTATTTTGGCGGCAGCTGGGCGTCGGGGATCATTGAGGGCGTGGGTCATCCGTTTTGCCCCCGGGTCGAAACCATATTTAATTCGTCTTCTTCTTTCCTATTTTATAGCGGAACCACAGGAAACTGGTATGAGGTAGATAAAAGGAAACCTACATAACCTGAAAGAGAAGATAAAGTAACGGCACAAAGATAAACCACTAGGCTCGACGTCTGGCTGACTAGTCCCGACGTATCGGATATCACCACACCCTTGTTCTGCGCAATCTCGAGCGCCGACGCGACTATCTAAAGGGACGGAAATGCACAAACAAGTCTTTTAAATTATTGGCGCGAAATCAGCTACAAATTAGTAACTTATAGAAATGTTTATATGCCGAATTTCGGCATGTAACAAAGCAAGGTGACGAATTTTAGAATTCAATATTTTTTGCAAGTAAGGGTTGTTTGGCGTTCCAGGAGTCAACCTCGTTTTGGATACTTTAGGATGAGTTTCCGGGTAAGGTAAGATGGATGGATTTTGGTAGGAAATGGCGCAGGTTATTTAAGTTCGAGCTTAGGTTAGATAAGTGAGAGTGTATTTTTAGTCTGGTTTCGAGACGGATATCCAAGTAGGAAGCAGAGTCACAGAAGGTTAACAGAGTTCCTAAGATTCGTAGTTTAAGAAAGGGGTTGTTTGTATTGAAGAGACGCTAAGATTCAAGGAGGTATACTAGGATGACTGCAGTGGATTCAAGTGATGAGCGCAGATTACCGTAAATAATGTAGGTAAGATCGTCGACACAAGCAAATGTTTCTATGTGAGGAATGTTGAAGAATAATAGGGAGTAAACAGCAAGATTCCATATGATAGGAGATAGAGTGGCTCGTAAGTGCATACTAGGTTTCGGAAATCAAGTAGAAGTTAGATAGGTTGAGGTACGATTGGTTAAGTAGGATTTTACAATGTGAAAGATGCTGAATGGGAAATTAGCGAGTTTTAGTTGAGTTAGAATGATGGGCCACTACAGGATCGACAGCGGAGCGAAAATCTAAAATACGGGGATGACATACTTGTGTGAAAATGATTTGAATAATAATGTTAAGGAGCGGATAATTTTTCTGCATTGTTGTCTTTACGAAAGTCGTGCTAGTTGTTTGAGGGATTGCATTTTAGTTATGTAATGCGCTTAACAAATTTGCGTAGGATACGGAGGAGGGCTATAGATCTGTAGGATTTTAGGTCGTCGGGTGGTTTAAATGGTTTGAGTGAGAAATACATAGAGGCCCGTTGCAGTATACCGGGAAATGTGCCGGTTAAGAGGCATTTTTAGCGTAGAAGGTGATAGAGTTTTTCAGGGTGGGACAGATTTTTTTGGATTATGGTGTTCGTTATTTCGTCAGATCCGATGTTTTGTGGGGATTTAGTTTAGAATAAAACTGCCTCCAGAAAGTCGTTGTCAAGTTCAGTGTATGATGTTGTGGTTGAAGAGATCGTGGATTTTTCTACAGTTTGCTGTTGGACTTGGGTGTAAATCAGGGGCGGTTGAGGGAATTACTGTGTCTAGGAGAGTAAGTTAAGGTTTGTTCAAAGGAAGGATTGGCTGATTGACAGGCGTGGTTAATATGTAGTTAAGAGAAAATTTTACCATTTTTTTATATTGAGTTCAAGGGCCATGTTATCCTATGCTATAATCGTCTGGTAGTGTCGTTTCTTGGCTTTGTTTAATTGTAGCTTGTTGTTATTTCTTGTAGTTTTGTAGTCAACAAGTGCTGTATTGTTATTTCTTCTGACTGTTCATCATACAAATTACAAACCAAGGTCCTAATATTATTTATAAAAATTTGTGGGTTCACCCGATTGTGTCCGTAGAATTCGTTGTTCTACAGATATGTTGCCAGAAAAAATCCTTAGGCTATTCCCCGCTAAAGCATTAATATTCTGTTTGATCGCCGTAACTTCTCTTTCAAACCTCCCTAACTGATCTCTACACGACTCAGTCACCTTTGTCATTTTTCCGTTTATCTCCTCTTCACAAAAATCCTAACTTCAGTTTTTAATTGCCCTATTTCCTGCCTAATACATGTTGTATTCCTCTCATTCCTTTCGACTCTCATTTCAACCTCCTCCATTTTTACCGTTAAACTATTTTTAAAATCCGTAAACTCTTTAGTCGATTTGTCGATATTCTCACTCAAGGTTTCTGTCATTTGTTCCAATTCCCTGTTTGACTCCGCACTCATCTGCTCCAATTTTGTGTTTGATTCCTCGCTCATCCTCTCTCATAGTCATATAATCATCTCATTTCCTTGTTCCACCGATTCTGTCTTTGATTGATCCCTACTACCTCCAGCTTCCTCCATTTCTTGTCCTAATTTCTCAAACAGAGCAATATCGTCACTTCCAATTTCCACTCCTTAACTCATTAGCCACTCCTTTCTTAACATTCGTTCTCAAAGCGCCATCCATACACTCACTAATTCCACCAAAATTAAAAAATAATTACTAAAATATTTATATAGCAATTAACCCTTTAATTTCAGGTCGCCAGTTTCCTGTAATAAATTTCTCTATTTGGAATTGAGCCCCTCACGTTCGAGTCGCCATGAATATCGTGGGGTTTCCTTTGTATTGACTCGAGCCCCTCACATTGGGCGTCATTAATATTGTGGAGTTTACCTTTGGAAATAGCCCCAGCGTTGGGCAGATCATAAATATTGTGTTCACCACGGGATTGTTCTGGTGGCGTGATATCTGTACGATATTGTGTTTACATCGGGTTCTTAGGTGCTGAAGATGATTAAGTCGCCAGGAAATGGGGATCATGTCATGATACGCTTTAGAAGAGAAGTGTGTGTGTACAGAGGGAATAAAGTGATAGATTTGTGGGGAATTGAGGCTAGTTTGCTTTATGTATACTGAAGGATATTCTTTGGTGGGTTCTATGCTGGAGATTAGGAAAAATATAAAAGTATATTGGGTTATAATCGCTAGCCGCGGATGAGGAGGCTATTGTGAGGTCAATATTGGAGTGTCGGTGAATAGATTTTCAGGTTGGAATTGTTCAGTTTATTGCAAAAGCCAAACAACAGATTATTAAATAGAAATAGACCGAGAATTTCTAGTATGAAGTCTGGCAGCGTGCTTCGTTCGTCTTTGTTCGCATTGTGCGACAATGGCGATATAGCGTTAGTGCCTGCGCAGATTATTTTTGTTACCAATTCCTAGGAGGACGGTATTTTATACCGCTCCTTCGAAAGTTAAGTCCACTCAGTTCAAATTAAGATCCTTCTGAGTTTTTCATCGAGAAATGCTTTGTAGTTTTAGCCACTGAACATGGGATGGTTATCAAAGAAAATACAACTCACCTCTATATTCACAAAGGCCCCGAAAAAGCTGTAATTTAATCTGTTTAGAATAACGACCTTTGGAATCTTCCGGACTAACTTGGAACTCTAACTTTCGCGGTTGTTTCAATAGACTATCAGGGAGAGTATGTATTAACGGATAGTATCAAGGCGCCACTACTTTGTTAATTATTATTTCTAACGAGAAAGCACTAATTGGAAAAAGTAGAAACCACTTAGTGTATCAACGCTTCTGAGCATAAGGGCTCTGTTGTCTCACATCTAACCTTGTACCTGCAAGAAAAGGTTATATGTATTTAAATCACACGGGGCCGTTGTTTGTGTCCCTAGATAACAAAAGGGAAATATGAAAGATATACCACTCTCCGCAGCTGTACTGGAGCTAAATTTCATACACCTACTTGAACTGTAAATACGGTTAAAATTGGATTGATATTTTCATGCTAGGTTCATTACCTTTTAGATAAAATTTTGTGATTGATAATTTCTTACTCATGAATACCTCATGTCGTTTAGGACACCATTAATAAGCTCTAATACAAAACTATTTACATTTATTAAAACTGAAATATTATCGGTACGCTTTTAGTTGATCTTTAAATTTTGTAGTTGCCCCTAGTTAAATTTTGGACCTTTAAAAGTTTATTTACAGAGAGCAGATCTGATATTTTCGATTTACACCAGAATTTGGTTCTATATAAATATGATACATAAAATTGACGTAAGCAATGATTAATCAAATCAAATGTTTATTTAATTCCTACTGAGAATTTATTCAACCCTCTAGTCTAACAAGTTGAATCTCTGATTAAACTACTCTTATTTAGAAATTTTGAAACTCTAATAACCTTCAAAAGTAAAATCGTTGAATTTGGACAGCAAGGGAGATTTTTATTACCAAAACTCACCATCTGTTTTCCTACGTCATGAAATGTGGCAGACCTTGAAAAACTTACGAACCAAATAACAGCCGTATCCCATTAGGATTTCTCAGCATCAATCTCAGATTTAAACGAAGAGGGTAAAACGAGTGCTCATACCCGTGCTAGCCAATGGCATTGATGACCATTTCAAAAGATGTGAGGTAGGCATTTTTTAATCCAAATCACCGCCAAGTTACGCCTTCGCACAAATGCCATCGTAGAAATTTTCTTACGACAAACTATCATTTACAGTTGAAGCATATTTTAAATGTGCCTTCCAGTTGTAAAAATTTATTACATTATTAGCCGTAAAGATTATAAAATTTTATAGTTTAAATTAATTTGATTTAATTGGATATAACTTAAAATAATTTCGTATAATTGCACTGCAAGAAAACGGGAGAATTAGACAGGATAATTAAATAATAATATACCAACCATTGATTAACATCACTCCAGGTCTTCTACAACTACAAGTTAAGAGGTCGCAAACTCAATGCGATTCTCCAATCGCCTGCCCTAGAAGTCGGGAAAGACATCCTCGTTCTACGACAGATAAAAAGCGACTCACAAGTTTTGAACGTTGCATCTCGGTGTCGTTTATTGAAAACAACCATAGCAGGCGTGACCTTGTATGGAAAACTACACGATTTCTAAATTAACCTTTTTTGAACTTGAACACAAAAGTAATCGTACTTGGAAGTTTTTCGAAAGCGAATCTTTGTTTATGAGGGACAAAAACATACCGGTTACTTTATAATTATAGGATTAAATATTTTACCAAAACGAAAATTTATGGGACTAAAAATAATTCTAAGTCAAAGTATTCAAATAATGGCGTTCTGGAAAATAATCATGCTTCAGTACGACTAACCTCTAAATAACGACCGTATATGGTGAAACTGGTTTTTGTTCCCTCATGCACTGTATATCGAGTTTAGTATTGAGTGCGTCTGAAAGTTTCTATACAAAATAACTTTGTTGGCAAAGCCAGATACCAACTAACAAATTACAGGTAAGCATTCTTGGTTTTTGTTTGTTATAAAATAATTTCTTACGTTCACTCTTCTATACCAACTGTTGATGTAGACATTAACCCCATTATAGTACTCCACGCAGAAATAAATTTAGAAGGCGCTACGCTTTCATGTTTGAGAATGACCATACCGTCAGTATGAGATTGTTGTATCAAGTATAAACTAAGCACTATGAAATTCACCATAAATTTATCGAAACCAAAAAGCTAGTATTATACTTGAAAATGTTCTACAATTTTCCCAAATAATACTTGTAAGGTTTTTCTTATACTAGCGTGCCATTATGCAAAGCACTATAAAAGCAGGATGTTGGCTTACTTTCAAATCTATTAAACAACTCTCGAATAACACGGATTTCCATTTAATTTTATTTTCAGTAAGTTATAGCACGTATTCCGCCTTTATCGCAAACTTCGAGTTTCAAAAAAATTTTATAGACTTGAAACGGCAATATTGGAAGCCTTTATTTATTATTAAAAAACGTATGTTTTATATTTGGAGCTGATGTTGATATCTGAGTTAGCATTTTTATTTTGTTTGCTGTGAGTGCTACACATCGATTGGGATGCGAATTTAAGGAAAAGGCTCGGATTAGAAGCAGATTTTCGATTTTACGACGAACGAGTTTCTACCTCGAGGTGATTTATAGGTCGACTGTGTACACCTGTAGAATAGTTAACGCTAAAAGAACGCAGGTTTTATTTTTTTTACAAGTATAGTACTGAAGAGTAAAAGTCGAAATGGTTGTATGATGCTGTATGAACTACATTTTAATAACACGAGAAAATTTTTACGTATGAAATTGACATTAATGATCTCTTTTAATTCACGTTACCACGGAGGCGCAACAGAACTGTTGCACCAACTGACTTCGGTGACAAGGGGTGGACTATGAAAACAAACGTAACGCCTTAAAGGATATACAAACTTTAACACGTTTCTTTTTACCTACCCGGAAAGATCTCTGAATTCTCAGTCTAATTGCAAATGTTGGGTGCTAACTCACCTGTAACTAGTCTTATCTTGCTAGACTGTTAATGATTTCCGAGATAATGCTAAAGCAATTATTAAGTTCTTGCAAATCAGATTGGTAATGCCTCGTGAGGCGGTTTCGTGGCGTAGTTAGTATGTGTGTGACTACTATGACCAAGATCCCGGGTTTAAAAATACACTCGTTCAGATGAGAGGTAAAATGGAGGTCCCGTGTGTGAGTGTTGTCACACACGTTAAAGAACCCTACCTTGCTTGGAACAGCAAAGGTTTGGCAAAATTCCAAATTTTCCAAGAAAAAAAACTCGCTTCCTGGCCAATGTAGTTAGTATCTTCGGGTGGAGAATTAGAAAAAAAACAAATGTAAGGTAATGCCTTGTGTACATTTGTATTTTTCCTGCAATTACTAACTTAAAATATATGCAAATAAGGACTCCAAGCTTCTCCCTTAACACATATTAAAACATGAATATCATTGTAACAAAACCAATTGATTAATTAGTTACCTTTATTTGTCCAAATCTACGTGTACAACAGTAAATTAAATAAACATATCCCATCAAGCTCAATATGTATCTATCAGTTTCTGTAATTACAATTTTAGTGTTTTTCTTGGTTATAAATCGCTTTCATTCAAGTGTGTACCAACGTAAAATTTCGCTTAATAAGAAAAATGGTTATATGCATTTGAATATTGAATAACAGTTTAAAATGTGTAGCAGGTGAAAAAATTTAATAACTTACAGCTTTTCCTTCTAAGGTATGAGCAACCTAATGCAAGACAAAAATGGGGGTGTCAGTCAACTAATCCTTTGAATCTAACTGATGTTGATGAAAACAACCCTACCGAATCACTTTCACTAAGTACAGTAATATTTTAGGTGCCGATCTTCAACCCTACGTGTTTCAATATTTAGAAGTTGTAGTCTTTGGTATCACAAGATTTTGATACTCATTTTAAAAGGCAAAGTTTTTGATCGGTTA
This sequence comes from Platerodrilus igneus, assembly GCA_036346225.1. Classification (NCBI taxonomy): domain Eukaryota; kingdom Metazoa; phylum Arthropoda; class Insecta; order Coleoptera; family Lycidae; genus Platerodrilus; species Platerodrilus igneus. The sequence goes on from JARFIW010001115.1 coordinate 7,196,190, forward strand.
ATAGAAGCTGGATTGGTCCTCAGTGTAGAATAATTTAAATTTTATCTGCCTGAATTCCGTTACTTTGGCTATATCGTTGAACAGCATGGTTTAATACCTGATCCTGTTAAGGTTATTGCCATATTAGATATTCCTTCTCCCAAATTTGTAACAGAACTCCGTAGATTTCTAGGAATATCACCATGGTATCGTTTTACTAGTAATTTTACTAGTACCGTTCAATTACAGAGCTCATTAAGAAATTGGTCCACAAAATGTTAATCAGCTTTCAATCATTTAAGGAACTGCTCCTATCTTGACTTGCGCTGATTCCTCTAAGGCTTTCGTTTTACACACCAGCGCTAGTGCTTTTGGAATTGTCTCTATATTGACCCAATCGTTTTCTGTTGCTTATCCCGCTCGCTAGCTTTCCAAGAGCGCAAGTATTTCATCACCGAACGTGAATGCCTTAGTGTAATTTGGCCAGTAGAGAAACTACGACATTATTTAAAAAAACTTATTTCACTGTAGTTACAGACCATCAATTCTTACTCTGGCTTCATAATTTACGTGGCCCACAAGAGCGTCTTACTCGTTGGGGGTTCGCTTACAACCTTGTAATTTCACTGTTATTCACCGCAAAGGCAAAGAGAACGTTGTACCAGATTTTGGTTAGCGCATGTTCCGTTGCCATCGATGCTCTTGAGATTGACTTTTCTCAGGCTAGTGACCGTTTGTACACGCAAATCCTTAATAATGTCATTAATAATCCGTATAAATACCATCACTGGCGTGTTGAATCTGTTATACTTTACAAGCATGTTAATTCTAGCATACCTGAATTGCTTTCGGATTCTGATAATTGGAAACTAGTTCTTCCTAAACATCTTCGTAAAGAGATTTTGTTACGTTGTCATGATACTCCGACTCTGGTCACACTGGTATCTATAAAACCTATTCGAAAGTCCGTACACATTACTATTGAATTCGGATGAAGATCGCTAGGTGTACTAATCGTTGTACTATTTGCCAACAACAAAAACCAGAGCAAAAAACTCCTTCTGGTTTGATGGGTGATCGTCCGACGGCAGTTAATTTTAAATGCAAAAGATCTTTAGATAGCAATTATAATCAAAGACTGGTGGTAATAGAATTATGAATACCAGCAAGAATTTGACAATCTAAACGCAAATATAACTTTGTTTTAAACACTAGAGAGCCAATTTGAGTATTTTAAGTACATTAAGCTAACGCAAGTTTTTTTGCGCATAGAAAATTACCCGTGAGTGGATAATTTTCTTAGTAATTTTTAGGTCAGATCTCGAGGTGGTTTGACCTTTATAGAAAGGTTTGCTCAAGGTTGCTGATCAGCCACACTTAGGCGGTGTAATAGAAGAATACTAAAATTATCCATTTTCGTCTTAAAGAAAATTTTTTTGTAACTATAACTGTGTTATTGTAATTTATTTGTTTAATTTCATTTTCGTAAAGTCCACATCATATTTATTGCTGTGCTGGCAAGAGAATACGATCAAATTTAGGTAAGAATCCACATCATATCATTTTTATCGTTTCAGTTAATAGTCAATTCGCCTTTATTGCTGAGGGCAGCTTAAATCATTATAATGTGAATAAGGGCCGCTCTACCTCCGGTTACGTCCCCAATGCTCCGCCCGAAGGTACTACATTGGGTTTAAACGGGAAAATATAAACGTGCTTCAACTAAATCTAACTTCAAAATTGATCCATCCTAAATAAAAATCTAATAACCTCAAACAAAAACTAAAAATAGGGTTTGGGGCAGCTTAAGTCAGCAGCCATAGCATTATTTCTTGGCTCCCAGCGTTTGGGTTGCTTAGGTTAGCATCCATGGCATTATTTCTTGACGACAAGCGTGGAGCTCACATATACTATTACGCAATATCCATAGCTATATATATATATATATATATATATATATATATATATTGATGTGATAAATAGGTCAGAAGTGGTCATTGGGTACCATATTCTGTGAGAAAGCAGATCGGCTGATAAAATTTTCTAATATTTAAATTTCACCCTGTACAATATTTTCGAAAGATTCCCATGTAAAAATAACACGCTTTAAGTACATATAGTGTTGACACGTACCATTTGAAAACGAAGCCCAATTTTAAAGCAATCATTAGTCCGCGTGCAAATAATTATTCTTGTGAAAAATATCTTTAAAACAAATTTTATTGCTGTATGCAGACTGAAAAATGCCTCTCAACTACTTTAAGAGTACTAAATAACTTCGATCTCAAGTTATCTGATTTAAGAATATCATTTAATAAAAGTAATACACTGGTGTATAAGACAAATAGTTCCACACGGAAAAAATACAAACATCCGTACTTTTCTAAAATGTAAATTCCTTAATGCATTAATACTTTTTAAAATATCATTTAATAAACGTAATACACTGGATTTATTAAAAGGCAAATATTAGTTATAGAAGCTTCGAATTCATTATAGTTACGTTATTTAATACAAACCCAAAAATACTGCTTTCTTTTGAGAGTGTTCTGAAAGTCATATATCATAAGAAAAGAACAGCTAATTATTTTCTATTAGTGAATATACGTCGATTCGCAGAACGCGATAACACCGAAAGACTAAAAAACCAGATAAGATAATGGCTCTAGTTATTACAGGAACTTGAAAGGAAGAAAGATAAGATCTAATAAGTTTATTCACTAATAAAGGATGTGAAACTTGTATAGTCGCTACAAATTTTAAAACTGATAGCTCGTTAAAGAGATAAAAACACAAAATTGTGGATAATAGTTGAATCGAGAATGTAATCAAACTTCGAAGAACGATGACGTATTAAGATTGTTTTAGTATACAAATGTGGAAGTAATGCGAACGATTCTTTCATTCTTTCGACATTCAAGATTCAACATTGAAGTTTTTAACACAAGTTATCAAACATTCGATCACTGATAGATAATTATTTTATGGAGTGCAACGACGGCTTAATACTTCAACATGAAATATAAAGTTTAATGCCGTACGCTCACCCGCTACTTTACTCTGTAAAAAGTACTTTCCAAAACACAAGCAAAATAGTTTGACGTATGGAAATCAACTAAAAATGAAAATTTGAAAACCAGAAAAGCTTCAATGCAGTTAATTCTAATGGAAACGATTTGTTAAATAGCTAAAGACAAGTGATCATAAAGATAAGAATATCAACAGGAATTTGACGTTCCAAAGCACAAGTATAACTTTGTTTCAAACTTCAAACGACCATTTGTGTATTACTAAGTAGATTAAGCTAGGGTAAGTTCTTATTTTTTGTATAAACTACTGTGAGACCCAGTTTTATAAGAATATTTAAATTATCCTTAAAAAAAATTTGTGACTTACATGTGAAATATCATTTTGGGGTTTTCTAATCATTAACAAGAATTACGTAAAATTTCTATCAATTCGTAAGTAGCGATAAGATATTGTTTCTTTCTAAACTTAACCTGTAAATTGCATTTATAAGCGTTATTTATATCTGTGTTTCAGGTAGATTACTTAGATAGTGTGTTTAAAAGAAAGATGTTTTTGAATGTATTGAAGATTATTCATAAATGTTTCTTGAGATTTGTTTGTTTCTTTTCATTTTCGTCAAATTCACATCATATTTGTTGCTGAGCTAGCGAGAGAAAACGGATTCACATTTTCAATTAAGCAAGCAATCATTACATCCTTGTATTGGTCAGGGCTGCTGTACCCGAATATTCAGAGCAGTATATGCACACACGCGCACGCACGCACACACGCATATATATATATTGCTGTGATAAGGGGTTGTTTAGGGGTGTATCGAGTAGTAAGGGTCGTGTAGTAACTGTGTAGTAACTGTAATCAGAAAACTGCATTTATTTAGCAGAAAATAAGTAATTCATACATTATGTAAATAGCAAGCATTTAACACCCTGCATATAGACCGTCTTTAACCTTAATCAATGCAAGTGAGCATATCTTTCAACAATAGAACGCATATTCAGCAGAGAAATAATCGTACATGTAATTAAACATACGTTGAGAAGTGTTTTACTAGTTTATAAAATAAAATACGCAGAAAATAAGAGGAAACCTAAGAAATCTTTATGCAATTACACTAGAACCATGAGCGCTTTGATAAGAAAACGCACTTTCAAATAAATAAATACATGAACGAAAACAGCACTAGAGTTACATCATTTATTTTTGTACAATTATCCAAAAGCATTATCTATACAAAACAACAGACGTAAGTTGAAAGTCTGGTAACGATAACAATAGCAAATAACACCATGACAAGAAAATCCGAAATAATTTTATCAGAAACAGCTTAAAAATACAGGGAATATTAAAGACAAAAGCTGGTTGGTTCAAACAATCTGTAAAACTGCTTGGAAACCCAACCCAGATGTAGTGGGAGAAGGCTATTTAACACCCACCGGTGATAAGACAGCTCAGTCTAAACTGATGCATGTCGAAACCACGACACTTTTAACCAGAAATCTACGCGTCAAATAAATAAAGTTTATAATATATCAAATTTATGTTATTGTGAAGATAGTGCTGTTCAATAATTACGTTAAGCATATATGAAAAGTTTTTGCCGTTTTTCTCAGAAAATTGCTTCTAATTGGATTCTAATTGACTTCTAATCAAATTCTAATTGACTTCTAATCAAATTGTGATTGATTTTTAGTACAATTCTAATTGACTTCTAATCAAATTCTAATTGATTTCTGGTACAATTCTGGTACAATTCTAATCGGCTTATGGACTATTTCTGGTTCACTTATAAAACAATTCTAATCGGCTTCCCGTCAAATTCTGTGATAATTCATAATACTAAGTAACCCACGAATTCAAGAGGTATTTAAGGGAAGAGATTCAAAGCATATGCAGAGAAATATAGAATAAAGAACGAGATGATTTTTTGAAAACAAAAGGTAACTGTACTGAAATAATGGTTCGACAAAGCAGAGCATTGGTATTCGATTGAAGACAACAAGGGGGTGTTGATCCACAACACGAAACAACATATCACAGGTTAGATCTCCTTAATTTTAAGGAATTTTTTCAAATTAAATTTTAATACTGAATTTATTCAATTTATCCAAAACTTGTAAAGAGTCAACAAAAAACATTGCATACGATTAAACTTACATAAAAGATCATAAAGAGGTCTCGAACGTTCAAGATTTTTTTGTAAAGGTATAGTTTTTGGTGACTTTACATTGAATTAAAAGTATATAAATTTTGGGGATAAATAATCCATGTGATATTAATTGATTAAAGAGTGTATTTAAGGAATTTCAAAAATTGTAAATATTATTTCCTTTCATTATATGAATGTTGATTGACTTCGTTTTATCAATTCACACAAGTAGTCATAAAGGGTTGAAAGAAAATTGATCATCGTAACGTTGTGCACTCTGTGTAGATGAAAAAGGGCTATCCGTGGCATAATAACAAAATTAAAAGATTAAAAGAGTAATACACAGAGAGGTCGCGTTAAGTAGAACGTTTATTACATCCGAATACATAAAATGAGGGGGCTACTACAGCAAATATATAACGAACCAACGTGGGGCTAGAAAACTTCCAGAGCAATATATATATATATATATATATATATATATATATATTCGTGCCAGTTAGCTTACATAGGGGCGTGGTCCTGAATTAAGTAGAGACCAGGCATAACCCTGTGTAAGACGCTGGACGGGGGACCTCAACCCCGACACGACGCGTCCCAATGGCTGATAGGGAGAGCTCCTGTGGATATACAGGAGAGGTTCAAATAAGGCGTACCAAATAAGCACCCGCGGATCAACTGAGGTGAAGAGAAATGGTCAACGGTCTCGATGGCAGAAGAAGAAATGTCGCAATGGCAGAGAGGACGGAAGAACCATTTCAAACCCAAACTCAAACCCATTTTGCGTCTGACTTGAAGCAAGCGGCAAATGGTCAGCGTCTGTTCACCAGTGGTGCAGCTGAGATTCATATTCTGGAACTAACCCCTCCAGTCTTAACACTCTTGAGTTCTCGAACTCAACCCACCTAATTCTAGGTACTATCATGATGCATTTTGATAATTCTAATCCTATCTCAGGGGGTAGCCAATCCCCCGTCAGTCTCACTGGCGCAACTAGTCTTTTGGATTCTGGGCCGACTAGGTTAAGATGCACTGTGAAAAATCAGAGGAAATCGGAGGCCGCTGGCCAACTGAAACCAAACGTCAAAACATTTTTTGGGACATTCAACATCAATACATTATTACGTCCAGGTAAACTTCTTGAATTGGGGAATGCATTAGACAAACAGAACATTCAAATCTTAGCACTCCAAGAAACCAGAATGACAGACGAAAATACACATGACTTTGGCAATTACCGTCTTTTCAAAAGTAAAACTAACAAAAAAATCATGAATAACATACCCCATTTAGGAGTGGCTTTCGCAATCTCTAAGAAGATCTTGAAGTCAGTTACAAGTGTCAATCAAGTTAACAATAGCTTAATAACCATATCCCTTAAATGTGCAAACTAATCATATACTCTAATTAATGCCCACATGCCGATAAACGAAGAAAATAAATCAAATCCGGAAAAAGTTATTAAAGCATGGGAAACCTTAGAAAATACTCTGTCTAAAATCCTTAAAAACCATGTAAAAATCTTAATGGGCGACTTTAATGCACAGCTGGGAAAAGAAAGGAAGTTTAGGAAAACAATCGAAAAATATCCTGCTCCTAAGTGGACAAACAGGAATGGCCAAAGACTTGTTAGAATATGCAAAACATTTAACCTTAAGATTATGACAACTCATTTTAAAAAAGCACCTTCCAAACAAAGGACCTGGAGATCTCCCAACTCATATTTGGGGGAGTTTCAAATCGACCATGTTGCAATATCATACCCGAACTACAAAGAAATCCTAAACGTTCAGATCCGTAAAGGGGCCAATATTGATTCAGATCACTACCTCACCAGAATAAAGCTAAAATGTAAACCACAAAAAAAGTTTACAAAAAAATGTCTAATCCCAAAATTTGACACAGAGAAAATAACACCAGTCTTTGGATCCGAACTTGATAAAATTAAATCAAAAACATGACATGAACTGAAAAACAAAATTGTTAAAACCGCTCAAAAGTTAATCTCTCTACAAAAAAGACAAAAACATCCTTGGTGGAACATGGACTGTGAGACAGCAGTAAAATCTAGACTCCAAACATTTAAGAACTGGAACAGCAATAAAACAGAGAATACATATAACACATTCTTAAATACTAGAAGAGAGACATCCAAATTGATAAGACAGACTAAACGGGCATATGAAAAGGATCAACTTCTTTCCTTGGAAGAAGATTTTCAAAAAAACAAGACAAAAAATTTCTTCAAAACATTCAAAAGACACCTAACCGGATACCTACCCCAAAGCTTATGTTTCAGGAAAGAAAATGGCAATCTAGCTCTAAGCAACAAAGAAAACTGTGACGAACTTGCTAGATATTTTGAGAAACTTCTTAACTGACCACAACCATGTAATAGATTTATACCAAATTATGCCCATTTCACCAATCCAGACTCATTAGAACCAAATGAAGATGAGATCAATAGGCAAATTAAAAGATTAAAAAACAACAAAGCATCCGGTGAAGACGGACTCTAAGGGACAGAGCTGATAAAAAAACATTTGGCAATCAGAGAGAATACCTGATGACTGGAAAAACGCACTTATCTACCCCTTACATAAAAAGGGAGACAGGACGGATGTTAATAATTATAGAGGAATCTTCTTACTTCTCATATAAGATATAAGATATAATCATATAAGATATTTTCACTATGCTTACTCAATCGGGCTCAACAACAATTGGAATATCAGGCGGGTTTCAGACCCAATAGATCCTGCACAGAACAGATACTTAACTTCAAATTGATTCTGAGACATCAAAAAATTTATAACAAAAACATAGTCTGCACATTTGTTGATTTTAAAAAAGCATACGACTCCATTGACCGGGAATCCCTCTACCAAATTTTAAAGGAACAAGGCTTAGACCTTAAAACACTAGCTTTAATTAGAGAAACACTAACGAACACTACGTCCTAAGTAAAGTTCATGGGAGAACTTTCCGAGCCTTTTGAAATAAAAACAAGAGTTAGACAGGGAGATGAGCTTTCCCCAATACTATTCAACTGTGTTTTGGAAAAAGTAATACAGGAATGGCGAAATCAAAAAGTTGAACACAATGTCGATCAACCAATCAAATTAAGTAGAACAAATATTAAAGTCGATTGCTTAGCTTTTGCTGATGACCTGGCAATTTTAGCTCGAGACACGGATACGGCCCAAAAACAAATTGAGATTCTAAAGGAGATCGCAGAGAAAGTAGGCCTTCAAATTTTATTTGAAAAGACAGGAGTACATGACTAATCTTAAAATAGCTCCTAAATTCTTAAACATAAAATATGGGAAAATAAAAAAGGTATCACAATTCAAGTATCTTGGTGAAATCATACAAGAATCAGGCCTTGAAAAACTTGCAAATGAAGCGCATTGTCAGAAAATAACAACCGCCTTCAGACTTACCCAAAACATCTATAATAAAAAATCAGTCTCTAAATATGCTAAACTCCGTCACTACAATGCAGTAATCAAACCCGAATGCCTCTATGCATCTGAAACACTAGCTTTAAATAGAAAAACTGACATAGATGAAATTCAAAAAAGAGAAAGGAAAATTATCAGGAAAATTTTAGGCTCCATTCACACCTATAAATTGCGAAAGAACAAAGAACAAAGAATACACAGATATACACTCGGACATGAGGAAAAGAAGATTAAAATTCTACGGACACATCAAAAGAATGGAGTCAACGAGACTAACAAAACAGATTGTAGAATTCTATGAAAATCGCAGTAAGGCAAAGACAGAGACAATCAAGTGGATAGCAGCAATCAAAGAAGATCTACAAACATCAGGCATAACACAGGCAGATATTTTGGACAGAAGAATGTTTAGGAATAAAATTACTAAATGGGAGGTTGGTCAAAGGAACATTCTCAAGAGACCAGGAACAGCGTGGTCCGATGACAGAAAAGAGCCCATTCAGAAAACAATGAAATCTAGTCTGGGCACAGAAAAGGCCAAATTATCAAAATAAGAACTACAAACCTCGGCATAGACACTATGGGCCCAAGATATATATATGGAAAAGAATGTTTAGAATATAATATTATAAATGGGAGTTGGTCAATTAGAACCAAATCAATCAATTAGTTTAACACAAGTAACAGCGTGGTCTCATGACAAGAAACAACACCATTAAAATTTAAAATGAAACAGTCATGGGCACTATGAAAAAGAGCATCAACTTATTATCAATAATAAATAAACTATTCAGTTACTAATACTACAGCTGGCTATTGGCAATACTTAAATTAAAACTTAAATAATAAATTAAATATATACAATTAAAATCTATAATCCATATATAGTTATACTATTGTCAAATAACTTTTCTTGGGAATAAGATTAAATTAAATCCTTAAACTAATAATTTATTTTAAACACATCATAATGTTTATTGTACCCTAAATTGCTGGATCTTTTAATGACATATTTCCTTCAGAAAACAACATTAAAATTCTAAAAATTTTTACATTATCATCCATTTGATATTTAAAATACAACTTATTGATATTATGAAATTTTGCTTAAATTCTTATTTCAGTTTCATATTATACGCTTCTGATTGGCAATATAAACATTAAAATTCTTAGTAATTAATTATTATCACATTTATCAAAATTAAACTTATGCCTCGTTATTTGAATGTTTTGTTATGGTGTACAATTACCCTTATATATTTATGATTTGAGTCTCTCAAATGCTGTATATTTGGCCAATATAAACGCCATTTAATCCCTTCTTGTACAAATATTTTATTATCACAGTTTTATCAAAATTAACTTATGAACCTTTGATTTGAATGTTTTGTTAAGGCTGTACAATTACCCTTATCATATTTATGACTTTTGAGTCTCTTTTCCAATACTGTATACTTTGGCCAATATAAACGCCATTAACCTTCTTGCAATTTTTATTATCACAGTTTTGATCAAAATTAACTTATGCGTTTGATTTGAATGTTTTAAGGCTGTCAGATTACCCTTATCATATTTATGACTTTTGAGTCTCTTTCCAAATGCTGTATATTTGGCAATAAAATCATCAATTAATCCCTTCTTGTACAAGTTGTTTATTATCACAGTTTTATCAAAATTAAACTTATGCCCGGTTTGATTTGAATGTTTTGTTAAGGCTGTACAATTACCCTTATCATATTTATGATTTTTGAGTCTCTTTTCCAAATGCTGTATACTTTGGCCAATATAAACGCCATTACACCCTTCTTGTCAAGTTTTTATTATCACAGTTTTATCAAAATTAAACTTATGCCCGGTTTGATTTGAATGTTTTGTTAAGGCTGTACAATTACCCTTATCATATTTATGACTTTTGAGTCTCTTTTCCAAATGCTGTATACTTTGGCCAATATAAACGCCATTACACCCTTCTTGTCAAGTTTTTATTATCACAGTTTTATCAAAATTATACTATTATAGCGTCATTACTTTGAATGATTTATGTTAAGGCTCATTCCCTTATCCATATTTATGACTTTGATTGAGTCATCTTTTGCAAATGCTGTATACTTTGCAACATATAAACGCCATTACACACTTGATAAACTTGACAAGAAGGGTGTAATGGCGTTTATATTGGCCAAAGTATACAGCATTTGGAAAAGAGACTCAAAAGTCATAAATATGATAAGGGTAATTGTACAGCCTTAAAAACATTCAAATCAAACCGGCATAAGTTTAATTTTGATAAAACTGTGATAATAAAAACGGAAATTAATAAAAAAAAACGGGAATTACTTGAAATGATTTTTATTGCCAAACATCCAGAAGCGGTTAATGATAAGACTGACATTAAAAATCTAAGCAAAATTTATCACAATTTAATACAAAAGGAATAATTTTAAAACAAATTATAGTAATTTAGAGTAAATTTAGATATAATAATTCTGGTTTTCTGAAGGCAAATAGTTATTTCTAGGTTCATCCAGACACTTTTAAAGGCTGTACAATAAACATATATGTGTTTAAGAGATTTTAAATGTATATTTTAAATTTATCATTTAAGCTTTTCAATTTAAGTTATTGACCAATAGCAACATGTATGAGATTGAGAGATTTTAATTGTATATATTTAATTTATTATCTAAGATTTTTAATTTAAGTCATTGACCAATAGCAAGCTGTATACATATGTAACTGAAATAGGAATTTAGTTTGCATGAATGATCAATAAGTTGTATGTTTCATTTCAAAAGGTGGGATGATAACTGCTAAAAATTTTTTAAACTTTTAATGTAGTGTTGTTGTAGAACTATGTCATTGAAAAAGACCCGCAATTAGGGTTGAAACGTTTGATGTGTTAAAATAAATGGATTGAGTTTGGAGTTTAATTGACCTAATACCCAAGAAAAGTATATTTATATATTTTGAAGGTCAAGAAGTGAAAATAATAATATATATATATATATATATATATATATATATATATATAAAATACTCATATTTAGACCAGGGTAGAAAATTAAATAATCACATCAAATAATTTTAATCACCGTGTATAAGGAATTTTATTAGATAATACGCTTTATTAAAACCATGAAGCATAAATAAATTCGGTCGTTTCAGTAAAAATAAGAGATTTAAATCATGTACAAGACGCTTTATATCAAAAGAAACAGTATTAAAAAGCTCTGCGTGTAATTTAATTATTCCTAGTAAAGAAACAAAGAGAAATTACGTGCAAAATTTATATTAATTAACTCTATTTCAAGTAACCGGTATTAAACAAAACGTACAGATAATAATTGAATATTTAATTAGGATTCACTAAAAATTAAAGGGTATTATTTTAATTGAAGTTAATTGAATCGTTGTAACAGATAATATCTATAGAAACTTGTAAAACCCAATAAAATACCATGTAATAAAGCTCTGAGAATTAATAGTATGTTTGAACACCTGCGTAGTTTAAAAAGCTCATTCGGCGTAAATTTTGCAGATAATTAATGGTTCAGAGAATCTTGGAAAATCGTCGCATAATAGTTACGAGAAATGCTAAAGGTGGGTTATTTCAAGTCCACATGGACTGAAATAATCGATAATAAAGAATATCAATTTGCACCAATAAGAACAGGTTAGATAGAGACAGATAATATGCACAAGACCGAGACACATATAGTAAAAGGCGTGATTTAAGCAACGTCACGAGGGTCACAATTGGTTGAAAATAGGATGCAAATATCAGAGGTAGAAACAACGATTTCTGTATAAAAGTCAATTAGTAATTTCCAGACGCTGCGTGCCGTGTTGAAATTTCTGAGATTTAACTGGGGCGAGTACAAAATTCGTAAAAACCGACGCGCGAGCTACGGAATGGGAACATAGAATGAGGAAATTCTAGAAACTGGCTGTTTTGAGGACTCGCCTGACAGACAGGCTAACTTCTATATATACCCAGGTGAATATAAACAAGCTCTCTTACATCCGCGACTTGATTCAAGGTGTTAAACAGTGCATTTTAGTTTGATAGAATAATTTAAAGTTTGCTCGTATATTTTGGTGACTTAAAACAGTTTGTTATTTACGTGCTAACATGAATGTACTTGAGTGCATTTAGATACAAGGTAATAAAATTTAGTATCACTGTACCAATTAATAAAATTTACAACGACAAATGAATACACCAAAAGTAGGCAGTTTTGGCGTATATTGGTGAAAGACGCATGAATTTCTCTGCTATTTTTCGGGGGTGTTAATAATTAAATGGTTCAAATACGTGTCTGGATCCACGAAACAAGGGTCAGATATACACAGATGATTTCCGGAAAAGCCCAGAAACAACTTTAAATAAATGGTGATGGAGAAAATTTTTAAAGCGTTGAGAATCAGAAGCTGTAAATATAACCCAGTTGGAATGGAGTGATTAACAAAAGGGACGATGTACATTGTAGCTACGAGTGCAGTAAACTTCAGGTAATTTATACTCTTTTGTTTGAACTTTGATATTTTTGTGTGTGTTGAATAACTTTATAATTGATTTACTTTAAATGGACATTAGTGAAATTGTACTAAAACATAAAATTTTAATTTTAACGTGAAATTCGCTTGTTTAAGTAGAAAGGGGTATTTAGTATTGATGTTCTGGATTATGATGAAAATTTGGGTATGTCTTTGAGCTCAATTAGACGAACCTGGTTAATTAACGTAAAGGGTGGTAGATGCTCCTTTGTACTCAGACTCAGGTCTGCATATATTGTTATATTAATTAGTAGGCATCCTACAAGAACTTTAATTCTGGATGCACATTAAATGATAATAAAATTAATCTTGAAATTCTTTTTAAAACTGAAATTTATGCTGAATTTTTAATTTGAAATTTTAATGTATTGTGAATATTGATGTAAATAGAGTTAACGTTGATGTTTGTGGTAGGAATGTGTTTGTCTTTTTTTATGAATGAGGATGAAGGTTTAACTAGAGGAGCAGCCGAGGCGATTAACAGAAGAAAGTCAATGGACCAACACAGTTAAGGTAATGAATAGCTTTTTGTAGGATTCACAGCATTCTTTGGCATCCAATTCGTAGGGGCTCGATTCTTAAAGCGGAGTACCTAGATATAGGTGGTATCACAGCAAATATGACGCCCAATTCGTGAGGCTCGATTCGAAAAGCGTAGTTCATGGATTTTGTAGGTTTCACAGCAATATATATATATATATATATATATATATATATATATATATTTATATAACTTCATCCCTATATGTAAGAGTAATCGCATCAAAATCGCATGACTATGTGCTTCGTATTAATTTACTTGAATCACAAAACGCTTTCCAAACGTTCTACCTTTCACCATTTACTTGTCTTATGAAATAAAACGTACTGAATATCTTGCGTTTCAAATAATCAATAGAGACACTTTGAGACAAATAGCGGAACTTAGGTAATTTGAAGGAAACGGAAAGAGAGGCAAAGGAAAGCGATAGGGTGGTTGGTAATCCGCGAACGATGCGAAGTTCATTAGAGCTATATAGCTTCCATAGAAGAAACGATTGTATTTCAGTCTTATTTGTCATCTATTCTCGGTTTCAAAATTGTATTAAATAGAAAATTGTACTCTGTTTTAAGGGTGCTGAATCGAGTTAACTTATTCTATAAGTGTACAAGGGTCGGCCCTCTAAATCTCCCTAGAGAGAAACTTGGCCATCGTTAAATTGAAATTCGCGTTTTTCTCTGCGTTTTATCCTTAAATTCACGTCCCGTTCGATTCGTGCCCACAATAAACAAAACAGAAATACAATCTCAAATGTTCTACATAGAAATACATAAGTTTTACATTTTAAGATTATAGAAAGATATCAGAATCTTCCAGAATTTAAACAACTTCCGGGTTTTCTATCGTTGTAGCAAACTCACAAAGTCTCATTTCCAAATTATTGCATATGTGGAAAGCATGCGCTAGGGATTTAGCTTGTTAAACGTAAAAAGAAATTTAAATTAGTCATTTAACTCCCATCCCTAAAAGTGATTGTCCTTCAATATCTTGTTCTACTTCTATAAAGCGCTTTGTGCGCTATTCATAATCTCCTTGATTCCCAGTTAAAGTTTACCAGGTTAGTTTGTTTACAAGGTTAAGGTCGTTAGTTTTGAACGTCCGGCCAATGTCTTTAGTTTGCAAAAATTTTTGGCAATTGTTATAATAAAAGTGGATACGGTAACTTTTTGAAATATAGCGATTCTGCCTTAAATTGCAACCTTAATTAAAACCCTTTTTATATTATTCTCAAATAATACAGACAAATACGTATTAAACGGTCCTGTATAAAAGTGTCCCTCAATGCGTGGAATATATCCTAAAACAATTTATACAGTCTTTGAAATCGTAGATCACCAAGAAGCTCGCCTTAGCAATTTCTGGTATCACATTCTAACCGCACTTGTTATTTGAAATAGTTATTTGTAGAAAAATTAAAACTTGCCGCACATTAAATACTTTAATGGGGTGTTATCTGCGCGTTTACTGTGAAATTCTATTTTATTGTTTGCAGGTGTTCGAGCTCACTAAAGTTTAATGGGTAATAAAATCGGTCTGCTAAGTAAGTCGTTCCTTGTAGCGTGGATCGATAATAATATAAACCTCTATTCTTTTCTAAAAAGAAAACTGAACCTTCTTGGTCGTATGGTTGGAGACATAACTCGCTTAATAGGTTTAAAATATATTCTATTTTCCCATCCAAACAACGAAATTCAATGGATTTTGCCTTCTTTATTGCTTGCATTCTAAGAATGTTTCGCTGTTGTCGCCTGGAATATATATATATATATATATATATATATATATATATATATAAATACTCATATTTAGACCAGGGTAGAAAATTAATGGATTACATCAAATAATTTTAATCACCGTGTATAAGGAATTTCATTAAATAATACGCGTTATTAAAACCATGAAGCATAAATAAACTCGGTTGTTTCAGTAAAAATAAGAAATTTAAATTATTTATAAGACGCTTTATATCAAAAGAAGCAGTATTGAAAAGCTCTGCGTGTAATGTAATTATTCCTAAACAAAGAGAAATTACGTGCAAAATTTATCTTAATTAACTCTATTTCGAGTAACCGGTATTAAACAAAGTGTACACATAATAATTAATATTTAAGTTGTATTCGCTAAAAATGAAAGGATAGAAATCAATTTAATTGGAGTTAATTAAACCGTTAGTAACATATAATACCTATAAAAACTTGTGAAAATCCAAGATTAAAATACCACGGAATAAGGCTCTGAGAATTAATATTATTTTGAACACCTGCGTAGTTTAAATGTCACATTCGGCGTAAAGTTTGCAGATAATTAATGTTTCAAAGAATCTTGGGGAAAACGTCGCATAATAGTTACGAGAATTGCTAAAGCTGGGTTATTTCACACTCCATGTGGACTAAAATAATCGATAATAAAGAATATCAATTTGCACCAATACGAACAGGTTAGAGAAGGAAAGAGAAAATGCGTCAAGCAAAGACACATATTGTAAAAGGCGGGATTTAAGCAACGTCATGGGGTTGCGATTGGTTAAAAATAGGATGCATATATGAGAGGTAGAAACAACAATTTCTGTACAAAATTAATTAGTTTTTCTCGGACATGCTTGCGTGCCGCGTGTGGAAATTTTCTGAGATTTAAATGGGGCGAGTGAAAATTCGTAAAAAACGACGTGCGAGCGACAGACTGGGAACATAGAATGAGGAATTCTTTAGAATTACCCGTTTTGGGGAACAGACCGACAGACAGGCTTTTTGCTATATATACCGAGATGAATATAAACAAGCTCTCTTAGACTTTTGACGATTCGATGCGTTAAAAGCTCGTACATACGCGACTTGATTGAAGATGTTAAACCGTGCATTTTAGTTTGATTAAATAATTTAAAGTTTGCTCGTATATTTTAGTGATTCAAAATAGCTTGTTATTTACGTGCTAACATGAATGTACTTCAGTGCCCTTAGATACAAGGTAATAAAATTTAGTTTCACTGTACCAATTAGCAAAATTTACAACGACGAATGTATACACAAAAGTAGGCAGTTTTGGCGTATATTGGTGACAGACGCATGAATTTATTTGCTATTTTCGGGGTGTTAATAATTAAATGGTTCAAATACGTGTCTGGATCCATGAAACAAGGGTCAGATAAACACAGATGAGTTCCGGAAAGGCCCAGAAACGACTTTGAATGGATGGTGATGGAGAAAATTTTAAAAGCGTAGAGAATCAGAAGCCGTAAATATAATCCTGTTGAATGGTGTGATTAACTAAAGAAACGATACTTTGAAGCTACGAGGACAGTAACCTTCAGGTAAATTATGCTATTTTGTTTGACATTTTGTGTGTATTGAATGACTTTATAATTGATTTACTTTAAATGGACATTAGTGAAATTATACTAACCATAAAAGTTTAATTTTAAGAGGAAATTTGCTTGTTTAAGTAAAAGGGGTATTTTGTTTTGATGTTCGGAATATGATGAAAATTTGGGTATGTCTTTGAGCTCAATTAGACGAACCTGGTTAATTAACGTAAAGGGGTGGTAGATGCTCCCTTTATACTCAGACTCCGGTCTGCTTATATTGTTATATTAATTAGTAGGCATCCAACAAGGACTTTAATTCTGGATGCACATTAAAATGATAATAAAATTAATCTTGAAATTTTTGAAAACTGAATTTTATGCTGAAATTTAATTTTAGAATTTAATGTATTCTGAATATTGATGTAAATAGAGTTAACGTTGATGTTTGTGGTAGGAATGTGTTGTTTAATTTTATGAATGAGGAGGTTTATAAAATTAGGTGAGCAGCCGAGGCGAAAAGAGGATCACAGCCGTTTATGACGCCCAATCTGTGGGACTAGAATTTTTTTGTTGAAAGGACCCAGTTCCCGCAGTCAAAGGAGTATATCACAACATTCTTTGGCGCCCAACGTGGGGCTCGAGTTCCAAATAAAATTTTTGTGATTTTATTCTAGGAAACTGGCGATCTGAGAGAGAGAGTTTTTGTGTGTGTATAAATTTAAGAGTATTTTAGAGTGTGTGTGAGTGATTAGAACGTATGCAGAGAAAGGAGTGGTTAAGGAGTCAAGGAGTGGAAATTGGAAGTGACGATAGTGCATTGTGTGGGAAAAATTCGAAAATGGAAGAAGCTGGAGGCAGTAGAGATCAGTCGAGGACGGAATCAGGAGAAACAGGAAATGAGTTAATGATGAGAATGTTAGAGGAAATGCGATTAGCTAGGGAAGAATCGAATAGAGCGATGGAGGAGTCTAACAGAAAATTAGAACAGCTAAGCGATGAATCGAATAGAGCGAGAGAGGACTCAAATCGAAAATTTGACCGAATGAATGAGACATTAACAGGAGTTAGGGAAACCCTAAGTGAGAAAATAGATAAGACGAATAAAGGAGTTTCAGAATTTAAAAATAGTCTTACCGTAAAGATGGGGGAAGTTGAAAATAGGGTAGATAAAAATGAGCGTGATATTACAGGTCTTCGACAGGAAATGGGACATTTAAAGTCCGAAGTACGCATTTTCTGTGAAGAAGAGATTAATGTAAAAATGACTGAAGTGACGGACTCATGTAGGGATCAGTTAGGCAGGGTAGAACGCGAAGTTAGTAGTATTAAATACAACATGTCAAATTTAACGGGGGATGGTCCCAGATTTGCTACAGGTGGAGTATCATTGGACCAACACATGAAGTTTTATGGCGATAACAGGGTAAATCCACAAATTTTTATTAATAGTGTAAGAAATCTAGTGGGAAATTTATTTGACGAACAGACTAAACTGAATACGATAAAGGCTTTATTAAAGGACAATGCGGAGGCATGGTACAATTTAGTAGGACAGGACATAGACACGTATCAGGACTTTGAAAACAAATTTTACAACATTACTGGAGTGATCACAAACAGGATCAGATTAGGGACGACTTGATTACAGGAAAATTTAAGGGAGAGTTTGCAGGTTCTAGGGAGCAATATGCCATCCGCAAGTACAGTGTGGCCAAACAACTGAATCCACCATTGACGGACAGACAGATTATCAAGTACCTATCACGACATTTTGAACTGGAAATTAGACAACACGTGGCCTTACAAAACATCACAGAACGGGAGACATTTTTAGAGTATTTGCAGAGATATGACGATGTATGTGTAGGACGGACAAGAGATACGAGAACGAAACGTTAACACAGTTAGGTTTGACAACAGGACACCGAATTATCCGAGACGGCCTGACTACAACAGAAATTTTCGACCGAATTGGGAACGACGAGGACAGGAATACAGGAGCAATAGTGCGACTAGGGGACCGACGCCAAGACCTAGTTACACGAGACAGAACAGTTTACCGGAAGTAAACGGGACTGTGACCAGCACGCCGAATAGAGACAGGGACACGGATATTAACACGAGGAGGACGTACGCACAGGTTGTAGAAGGACAACCAGGACCAAGCACGGAAAACAGGATGAGACAGGATTTTTAGAACGTGACAGACCACTAGATTTCTGTGTAAATGTATATGAATATCCACGTGAATTTTTCAAAATTGAGGAGGAAGTAGAGCCAGAAACTGAGGAAAAATTATGTTTGCCAATTGTTAATTTAGAAATTTTTGAAAATAATGTAGAAGTATTACTTGATACAGGGGCAGAGGCGAGTTTAATATCGGAGGAATTCGTCAGCAAAATTAGGGATAAGGTTTGTGATAGAATTATGCCTATAAAGCGTAGCCATTTAGTAGCTCCAAATAAAAGAAGTTTGCTGTAGTAAATAGTGTTGTGGTGCTTAGGATAGATATAGGAGGTTTAAGCTGTGAACAGGAGTTTGTAATTGTACCTGGACTGAAGTTTCAGAGCATTTTAGGTGTTGACTGTATGATGAAGTTAGGGGTGTTGATAGATATGGAACGGAAGGTAATAAGGATTAAGGATAGGGTAGTGCCATGGAAGGGCAGTTATGAAGTCACAGAGGATGACACGGAGTTTAGTATTAATGTAGTAGAGGTAGAGGATGATGAAGGTAAACAGATCAACACAATAAGATGTCCAGAGGATAGGAAAGTAGAGGTTCAAGCTTTAATACAAAAACATGCAGAAGTAGTGGGGGTAGAAGCAGCATATCAGGAGCAGGTGAAGGCGAAATTAAGTAAAGATGGCAAGTTTGTTTTTAATAAAGTAGATTTAAGGGATTCATTCTGGCGGATTCCATTACACAAAAATTCTAGAAGGTACGTAGGGTTTTCCATAGAGGGAAACATCGATAATTGTAAAGTAATATCGTTTGGTTTGTCGGCAGAAAAGGAAATAAGAATAAATAAGAAACAGACAAGTGTAGGGACTGAAGAAGAAGCAATATTTAAGAGTGAGGATAATAGGGATAAGTTTATTGTATGTGAGATAATAGGGATGTTAAGTATAGATATAGAAGGGGGAGAGATAGGGATGAAGAGTATTAGGATAGTGAGAAGAAAGACTTGGAGGGTCAAGAAGAGAGTTAGATTTAAATAGGATAGGGATAGCATAGGTGTATATAAAAGAGTAGAAGTAAGTGGTTATAGAAAATAAAGCTAGGTATAGGATAAATATGGGAGATAATTAGGAATAGGTTAGGATGAGAATAAAGAGTAAATGTAGGAAGAAAATAAGATAGGTTAAGTATAGATATTTCATATAAGATTAGTGGAGAGTTAGGAATAAAGTTAGGAATAGGATAGGTATATAGGATTAGGTAGGATGAAGTAAAGTATAGTGAAGATTAGTTAAAAGTTAGGAATAGGATAGGTATATAGGATGTATATAGGATTAGATGGATGAGTAGGATGAAGTTAGGGATAATTTCAGTTTATAGAATTAGATGAGAGTTAGAAATAGGATAGGGTAGCTGTAAATATTTTTTTTTGAATTGGAGACAAAGTAGGTAAGTTAGATAGATAAGGGTAGAGAGAGATAGGCAATTTTTTTTTGTAAATTTGTTTTAGCAGTCTAAATGCTTTATATTTGAATTCGAATAAGTGGGATTATTTGTATTCAAATAGGGGGAAAATACTCATATTTAGACCAGGGTAGAAAATTAATGGATTACATCAAATAATTTTAATCACCGTGTATAAGGAATTTCATTAAATAATACGCGTTATTAAAACCATGAGGCATAAATAAACTCGGTTGTTTCAGTAAAAATAAGAAATTTAAATTATTTATAAGACGCTTTATATCAAAAGAAGCAGTATTGAAAAGCTCTGCGTGTAATGTAATTATTCCTAAACAAAGAGAAATTACGTGCAAAATTTATCTTAATTAACTCTATTTCGAGTAACCGGTATTAAACAAAGTGTACACATAATAATTAATATTTAAGTTGTATTCGCTAAAAATGAAAGGATAGAAATCAATTTAATTGGAGTTAATTAAACCGTTAGTAACATATAATACCAAAAAAACTTGTGAAAATCCAAGATTAAAATACCACGGAATAAGGCTCTGAGAATTAATATTATTTTGAACACCTGCGTAGTTTAAATGTCACATTCGGCGTAAAGTTTGCAGATAATTAATGTTTCAAAGAATCTTGGGGAAAACGTCGCATAATAGTTACGAGAATTGCTAAAGCTGGGTTATTTCACACTCCATGTGGACTAAAATAATCGATAATAAAGAATATCAATTTGCACCAATACGAACAGGTTAGAGAAGGAAAGAGAAAATGCGTCAAGCAAAGACACATATTGTAAAGGCGGGATTTAAGCAACGTCATGGGGTTGCGATTGGTTAAAATAGGATGCATATATGAGAGGTAGAAACAACAATGTCTGTACAAAATTAATTAGTTTTTCTCGGACATGCTTGCGTGCCGCGTGTGGAAATTTTCTGAGATTTAAATGGGGCGAGTGAAAATTCGTAAAAAACGACGTGCGAGCGACAGACTGGGAACATAGAATGAGGAATTCTTTAGAATTACCCGTTTTGGGGAACAGACCGACAGACAGGCTTTTGCTATATATACCGAGATGAATATAAACAAGCTCTCTTAGACTTTTGACGATTCGATGCGTTAAAAGCTCGTACATACGCGACTTGATTGAAGATGTTAAACCGTGCATTTTAGTTTGATTAAATAATTTAAAGTTTGCTCGTATATTTTAGTGATTCAAAATAGCTTGTTATTTACGTGCTAACATGAATGTACTTCAGTGCCCTTAGATACAAGGTAATAAAATTTAGTTTCACTGTACCAATTAGCAAAATTTACAACGACGAATGTATACACAAAAGTAGGCAGTTTTGGCGTATATTGGTGACAGACGCATGAATTTATTTGCTATTTTTCGGGGGTGTTAATAATTAAATGGTTCAAATACGTGTCTGGATCCATGAAACAAGGGTCAGATAAACACAGATGAGTTCCGGAAAGGCCCAGAAACGACTTTGAATGGATGGTGATGGAGAAAATTTTAAAAGCGTAGAGAATCAGAAGCCGTAAATATAATCCTGTTGAATGGTGTGATTAACTAAAGAAACGATACTTTGAAGCTACGAGGACAGTAACCTTCAGGTAAATTATGCTATTTTGTTTGACATTTTGTGTGTATTGAATGACTTTATAATTGATTTACTTTAAATGGACATTAGTGAAATTATACTAACCATAAAAGTTTAATTTTAAGAGGAAATTTGCTTGTTTAAGTAAAAAGGGGTATTTTGTTTTGATGTTCGGGAATATGATGAAAATTTGGGTATGTCTTTGAGCTCAATTAGACGAACCTGGTTAATTAACGTAAAGGGGTGGTAGATGCTCCCTTTATACTCAGACTCCGGTCTGCTTATATTGTTATATTAATTAGTAGGCATCCAACAAGGACTTTAATTCTGGATGCACATTAAAATGATAATAAAATTAATCTTGAAATTTTTTTGAAAACTGAATTTTATGCTGAAATTTAATTTTAGAATTTAATGTATTCTGAATATTGATGTAAATAGAGTTAACGTTGATGTTTGTGGTAGGAATGTGTTGTTTAATTTTATGAATGAGGAGGTTTATAAAATTAGGTGAGCAGCCGAGGCGAAAAGAGGATCACAGCCGTTTATGACGCCCAATCTGTGGGACTAGAATTTTTTTGTTGAAAGGACCCAGTTCCCGCAGTCAAAGGAGTATATCACAACAATATATATATATATATATATATATTTCCGTGAAACTTACAAAAAAAACATTCGAGCCCCAACGTTGGGCCGTCATAAATTGCCGTGGAACTTAACTTTGGACCTCGCCAGTTTTCAAAACATTATTAATTTTCAAAAATATAAAACTTTTACCAAAAATTTCCTTACCCGGATTCTGCTTCATCAAACTAATTACTCAGCAACTTCCCTGGCTAGCTCAGCTGTGTCTCTTCTTGTATACCTAAATTTACTATCATTCTCTTAACCATTCACACACCATTCAATAAAATCATAAAATAATACAACAATCATACAATATTTATTTACCGCTATTTACAAATAATTCATAGTTATGTACAGTTCGGCGCTCTAGTTACACCTCAATAAATCCTATCTTTGTAAAGTCCTTGTTTTTTAAAATTGTAATTTCAAACACATTTAATGCAACGGGAGTAAATGGGCCCCAAATAATACCTTATCTTTATTTATTACTGCACACTGGAGTATGGTGAGCTCATGATAACCCAGTTTATTAATGAATGCTTTCCACTATGTATACTATTACTACAAACCTAAAAAAAACCCATGTACTCTTAACAATTAAATTTAAATTCATCAAGAAATTTAATAAGCTTTACGTACACCTTTTGTTTTATATTCCAAATACCAGAATAATTGTCAGTTATGCGTATCTCTTTCAATACGTTAAATTACCAAAAATAACCATTAAAGTTCACTCACACCTCACAAATAATTTCAACAGTTTATCAAAAAAAAAACCAGCAAATTCAAATGCGTTACCTGGAAAAGCTTCAAAATTCCATCTCCGTTGAAGATGCCTTTGAATACCTGAACCCCTCGGCTTCGTGATTATGCGCGCTGCTCCACCAGCTATTCATAGATAAAAACACAATCTAAGTTGAGCTTGTGCTGCCCAATCACTATCAATTCCAACATCCAAATTCATTTATATTACACTTGTTTACTACTGTATTATTAATTTACGAGCTTGTTAAAGTATTCGTGGACCTCAGGTAAATTTAAATTACTCACCACTATTCGCGCTACTAATTTTAAAGGCCACAAATAATCTAATACTATTTTACTGAATTTTACAAATTTTTAATACTCACAAGCCTCGTTGGTTGATTATTATACGTCGTTAAGCGAAACAAAATTAAAGAAAGCCCTATTAATTTTTTTCCCGTATTTATACATTAAACCAAGCCCCTTTTGGCCACACTTTGCGCGAAATACTTAATCGAGAATAATATTTCCGCAAATTTTGTATAACCGTCTTCAACTTCTAGAAATATTCCCTCGTCAACACGCTATATCATCCAAACTATCGCAACCACCTGTCGCGTGTTTATCTGTTGTAAAACTAACCAATTACCTAGTCCTATGACGACATAAAACTCCGCCTGTAATATTGTATCTCCGTTTTATGCATATTTGATGTCGCGTTCTAACCATGCTTGAGTGGTAGAAAATTGATATTGCTGACCGCGTGCACGTGGATTGAGTACGTGCTTTATGAAATCTAATATTCTTGTACCCTTCTCATTCTGTAGCATATCATTGATTGTGCATCCCTTTTGCTCTTTAAGAAACTTTTGTTAGCGTTTATGCGAAGCAAACGGCGGTTGAACAATATTCTACGAAACCCGCTTTATTATGTTCACAAATAAGCGGAAGATGACCTTTCCAACAAGCAGGTGGGCCTAATTAATGATCGTTTCAAATAACAATTCTCGGAGCTTCTTTTCACGGTATTCTATACAACAGATGTCTGTTTGTTTGTTAAGAAAGCTTTTGCCTTTGGATTATTGATTTTACATGTTCTGATGCGTTTTCTGACGTTATTACCCTTTAAATTAAAATAAATTAAATTAATTAATGATTTCTATTGGCTTATAAAACTGATTTTCTTTATGAACTTATTACTTTTTAATCCCTAATTATAACAATACGTCAATCCTCGTTAATTTAAATTAAATAAATCAAATAAATATAAATGGTTTCTTTCTCAACACAAGGTGTTTGAAATTGCATTGTTTATCCCCAAATTTAACTATTTAAATCCACTACTATATATATAATGGCTCGCTTTTGTAGAATAGGTAACATTCTATTGCTGTAAATCGTTTTGTTATTTCTTCCATGATTTTGGGTTTTATAAATAAAAATCCAACTTTGAAAAAGGTCTCTACTTCTTTATTCTCCTACTTATTTCGTTTACGATTCCAATACTATACAACGTCTAAACTAGCGATTTTAAAATACGTTTTGTACATAGTGTGCCAGTATAAGTTAAGTTGGTGGTTCCAGCACCCAGCCGCATTTACTCATCCTACGATGGTACTAAAGAGAAGATAGCTTCAGGTACAGAGTATTTTTCTGTTTGCTTTATTTGTATTGCTGTTTTGGAAGACAGACACTTCTTTTTGGTCGATTCCACAATAAATTGCAGAGTACCTTATTCTTAAAGCTTGCTGTTTATAATTTTAATGCGTTAGAGCCTTTTTTTACTGTTTACCTTTTTGTATAGCTTATTGTTAGCGTCAACCACATGTTGTTTAAAATTTTAATCCGTAAGAGCACTTTCTACTGTTTACTTTTTGAATAAATTAATGTTAACGTCAATAACTTGCTATGTAAAATTTTAATGGTACGTTCTTAAATCTTACGAGGTGCGCTTCCTAAAGCAGATATTACTGTATTTCTTGTACATATTTAGGGTAGGAACATGTTCTTGTAGTATTTATCTAATAGGATTTTATTCTCCATATTTTAAAATGTTTAAGTTAATATTGTACTATATGTAAATTGAAACTTTGCGTACATCACGTTGTAACTAACGATTACGTAAATGTGTATTTGACGTTTGTAAATATTCTTTTGGGACTGTATGTTTTACTTGCAGGTTGTAATATAGTTTTTTACTGAGGTTTCCAATTTTTTTCTTTGTATATCACCTATCCCACTTTACTCTACTTACTTGGATGCTTTCCTTCTTTTCTTTCTTGGAATACCGTAACAAAACGTTATTATGTTTATTTATAATGACGAGTTTAACTTATCTGCATTTTGGCGTCAATCACATTGGAAGAAAATTGCACTTAGATTTTAGAACAGCTTTATATTTTTAATACAAGATTTTGCAAGCACTCATTGGTTAAATTATTGTTCCTGGTTTGTGTTTGTAGGATAAAACAACAATTACGCAGTTTACGTATTTTATGACACTTTCACGAGTACCGACTGCAATGTTGTACTAGCTTTATACCTATATTCTGGTTCGAGAGCACCAGGAATCTTCAAGGAAATGGCAGCGATTGTGTAAAAATGATTAATACAACAATGTATATTATATATATATATATATATATATATATTGCTGTAAAACAGTAGCGCTTAAAAATAAATTGAAATGAGCCCCTAGATTGGGTGTCAATTAAACTGCCTGAAGATTCCTGTATTATATTGCTAGCTTAGACTAAATAAAATAACGGGATTCCAACATCAAATTTATAATAACATTATTAACAAAGAATCCTTAAAATAATTATACTTGCTACATCAACAAACACCTTTCCTCAACACGCACTACCCAAAAATATTACTTACATACAAGCACTAAAATCCACAAATGAAAACCAATACCGCCAGTACATCTTAATTAAAAAAAAAATCATTTCATAACTACTATATATTGACATAAGAGTTCATAAAATTTCTTTGATTAATATTTCACGAGCGTTTCGTTATGTAGATCGTACTTCGTAACTAAAGCGTAGCTGATCAGATACATTTAGACAAATCTTTTTGTAATGGTCAAATTAAATCGGGATTCGACCTAGTAAAGATTTTAAATTTATCCATTTAGAAAAAAATAAACATGCCAAGCTCTTACGCAATTTAAATCTATTTAAAATAAATGGAGCAAAAAAATTGTCTTTCAAAAGATTTTTAAACAATGATGTACTAGTGTTCGCCATTAAATCATGCTAGGATTCATAAATTCGTTTACGTCCAAATTGAATTTCCACAACCATATACATGTTCCTCCCTTCAAAGGTAATTTACCAATAAATGCATTTGAAAATCCATGCCGTATTCTTCACTTTAAATTCAAATCAATTGTGCAGGACTAACTGCTTTATTTACTTACAATCTGAGTTCTTCATATTTAAATGAAAGTCACTTGAAATGTCGATTGTTATACTTCATACATTAAAATACATTGTTCTTGACAAATATTATAAACGTCTACACAAACGTAAACTTAAACGCAATTTAATTTAATTACCATTCACAATTGAGAGTACTTAATTAACCGACAAAAGGACAATTCGTAATTGATTGACAAAAAGACAATCACTAATTTATCCGGTTCGGACTATTTACAGTATCAACGTTCCTACGTCATGCAGATCTAGAAAAGTCGATAAATTTCTAGTTGTTTTGATTCATGTAATTTTGTCTGGAATGGCGTTAATTGATAGATTTTGTTATCTAAATTGCTGTTAGTTTTGAACTATTACGTCGTCTCTAACTAGTATAGTTTAAACTAAAAAGTGCTTCACACGTCTGTGAGTTGTGAAAGAGCCCAAATTATTGCTGTGACGTAGGTACAGCAAACTGTATTAAAGGTAATGCACTAGAAAGTATAAAATTATTATCTCACTCTCCTTTCCTTTTGCTTTGCCTGACTAGCTCAACGAAAATTATACTGAGGAATTTACAAAATAAAATTAAACATAAAAACTTCAAGAAACATCAATACATTCAAAACATTTTTCTTTCATACAAAAGTATTTATAAAACAGTTTACAGCTTAAGTTCATACAGAAAATAATTCCTGCGAGTTACTTAATTTTTAAAATATTCGTTATTTAATCTTTGTTAAAAGGTAGAAAATCCTCTTTAATTAATAGCTGGTTAATTTGCCTATCTCTTATTACTACGCTGGTGAGAGTGATTGGCCAAAAAAGTTTCCCAGATTCATTAAACGTCAAAATGCTTCGAACCTCGATCTCAAAATTTTTTGCAAACTATCCGCTTCACAAATAGAAAAATGTGAACTTATATTAAATTCAAATTGCAAAATATTCAAATATTCTTATCAATTAACAAACAGAGAAATCCAAAATTATAAACTTAGCTATCGTCAAAGAGCGCTTATCTGAATCTTCTTTCTATTTCTATCAACGGTATTAAATCCTTCTCGTTTCTATTTTTAAATTGACATTAAGATATCAGTGTACAATATTATCCATATTATCTTAAATCGCCAATTGCAAGGTTCATCTTTATTACTAATTGTGGAACGACGATGATATTGATTACAAATCATTCAAAACCTAGTTGCTTCATTTCGTACAGTAATTTAAATTGCTCTAACGTACACCTTCGTAGAATTAATTGTTTACTCAAAGGTACATGCTAAATATCAAATACGGCATGTATGCCGAAATTAATCTTTACTCAGACTTACATGGTCAACCTCGTAAATTAAATGAATTGCGAATGTTACATATTGTTTGGCTTAGAAAAGAATGAAGCCATGAATATCGATTACTTCCGTTTACATGCAAAAATTATCTTTATACGCCATATTCAAGATTCCTCCTGCTCCGTTTCGAACATAATACACCCAGGTGATGTAATATTTCCGAGGATTGCACGGTTTTAATGATCTAATTAGTGTCAAGCTATCGTTTGTTTATTGTAAGCGTGTCGTTTATCCTTGTCTAATGCACAAGGTTAATGGTCGCTTACATTCTTATCTTATCTTATTGAAATGCGTAAGGCTATAAAATAATTTTTATCTATTTTATTGCATTTTAATATTCGCGCAAGTTCATCGAACTGACATTTATTAATTTATGAGGAATAATTAGCCTTTAATAGTAACGTGACGCATTCACCTTATTAATCCCTACATTTGATTACTTTCAACGCTCCACCAGAATGGACTACATTGGACAGGAAGCAAGTTTTTTTAACTGGAAAATTTTGAATTTTGCCAAACCCTTGCTGTTCTAAACAAAGTAGGGATTTTAACAAGCGTGACAAAACTCACATACGGCACCCCCATTTTACCTTTCATCCGCCTTACATTTTTCAAGCGGACCGTGTTGAGATTTAAACCCAGTACCTTGTACATAGTAGTTACACGCATACCAACCATGCCACGGAGCCGCCTCATCTTATTAATCGCAAAAATTCTAGAAGAGCTCTTAAAATGAATTTAAATATTATAGACACCGGGATAATTATTTTATGCTTTAAAAGTGCATGCGACTTCTTTTCAGTTTACACGGAAAATTTATTACATAAATAATTAAAGCTCGCAATTGCTTTGCATCCTAATAAAGTATGGATTTCAGTAATTCACGGATTACGTTTCCAGTAACTAACGTACCTATTTTGAAATAAAACTCGTTTTACTAAGTATAGAATAATTGTTTTCACAATGAAATTGAATGGCTTTGTATTTATATCTTAAAGATTGAAACTCGTTTTTACTAAGTATAGGAGAATTATTTACACACACACACACACACACACACACACACACACACACACGGCTTATAGTTTTTACATAATTAAATACCGTGGAAAACTGTTAAAAATAGGAGAGATAAAATGATAGGCCACCTACTACGGCATGAGGGAATAGTGCGGAATATATTAGAAGCAGAGATAGGAAAAAAGAGAGGTAGAGGTAGACCGAGATTAGACTATTGCACACAGATAGTGAAAGATGTAGGCTGTAGGATTTTCAGAGAAATGTGTAGGCTAGCTCAGAATAAAAATCTATGGAGGTACGCATCCAACCAGTCCCAAGATGGATTAACTAATGACAAAATAAATAACTGTACCTAACGATGATGATTATTATAAGCAAGTACGGGTATTTCTTGTGCAATATTCTCGAATAATGTTAATTATGCGAAAGGATTTACTAGAAAACTATTAATTTGGCAAATGTATAAGTATTGGGAGATCTTGGCCGTCACAGGCTGCTTAACCCCCTTCGCATACCATGAATCTCGGTGAAATAGGGCATATAATTAGAAAACAATAGACGGAGAACCAAGCTGTATATAGAATGTGAGGGAATTTCAGGGAACTATGTAGGCTAGCCCAAAATATAAATTAGTGGAGGTACGTGTTCAACCAGTTTTGAGACGGAAAACCCAATGACAAAAAGATCAGTGCAGATAAATCTGATGATTATTACAAACAACTACAGGCGTTGGTTGTGAAATATCTGCAACTAATGTTAACTGTGCGAAAAGATATATTGGAGAAAATATTAAATCGGTAAATGTTCAAGTGCTAGAGAACTTGGCAGCCACAAGCTACTTACCCCCCTTCACAAGCGTGCATGTACATTTCCAATGCTCCACCCGAAGGTACTACATTGGCCAGGAGGCGAGTTTTTTGTTGCCTGGAAATTTAGAATTTTGCCGAATCCTTGCCGTTCCAGGCAAGGTAGGGATCTTTAACGTGCGTGACAACACACACACGGGACCTCCATTTAACCTCTCATCCGAACGAGGGCGTAATTATTGTGAAAAATGCACAACTGCCATTTTTCAAGCAGTAGGCCGTATCGGAATTCAAACCCAGGACCTTGGGATCCGTAGTCTTACGCTTACTACATTGATCCACGGCGACGCCCTCCCTTCACAACCACTGAATGTCGGAGAAATAGTATATATAATTGAAAAACAATAGAAGGGGACCGAACTGCATCTAACAAGAAAGAATAACGCCTATGATCAAAGACAACAAACAGAAACAAGAAGAAAAGTGTTGAAAGCATATGTGTGGAGCACAGCACAGTATGCCTATGAAACACGGACAGTAAGAAAAGCAGACAGAAGGAGATAGAAACTTTCTGGAATGTTGTGCTTTAGATGTATGAGGATGACAGCATGGTCAGACAAAGTTAATAACAAATAGGTTATAGATTTAGTAGGGAAATAAGATATCTGTGGAAAAAAATAGAAGAAATAGAAGAGCAGAATACGTTCTAAGGCATTTTTGGATAATAGTATGGGATATATTATAAGCAGAGATAGAAAAAAGGAGATAGATGTAGACCTAGATCAGATAGTGATACATGCAGACTGCAAATTTCAGGGAAATCTGTAGGTTAGTCCAGAATAGGAAACAATGAGGGTACGCGTTTAACCAGTTCCAGGACTAAAGATCTAATCATAATGATGATGATGAATTAAATAAGGGCCTCTTTTACGTTTTGTAATAACGCAAGTGCAATGAATAACTTTCGTATTTTAATGATAAAGAAATACACTGATATTTTAGAGAGTAGAACAATTAAATATTCGGAAATTTCAACTTTTTTCTTATTTCCTTCTTTTGGGTGGGTTTTATTTATAGAATTTGGGTTACAATGACCTCTCGTGACCTCCTTATCACATCTATATATATATATAGCTATGATAATAGGGTCATTTGGGGGTATATAGGGGTATATAGGATCACTAGTATAGTACGCTTTATGTAAACATCACGCGAATCCAGCAAACTAGACATTTTACAAAGAAAATGCGAAATTCGACGATTTGGCGAAAAAACAAATGCCAACGCCTGGTATATAAACTATAATTATAATTAGACTCAAAGATAAAAAGATTATTCCAAAAGATTCAATTAAATAAACAACTTTACAAGTCATAAAATGAAGTGGACAGAAGCTACAACACGATACGCGTGAGTAGTGCATCATTATTATACAAGGAATCCCATTTAAACAAGCAGGTTTGTAAATGCGTAAAACAGAAAAACTCATATAATTTCATATATCAATAAATATAAGGCTACGTAACCTTAATAGATAGGAAATAATTACAGTTTGGTGCTGAAGCAAAGTTTATCAAATTTACTACACAAACAAAACCTATGTGATTTGAAAGATCATGGAAGATTTGAAAATCTAACGAATCTATACAAATAATTTGAAATCCTACGTGCAGAGACAAGCGTCTCGACTTCGTTGTACATGCAAAATTCGTAGAAATACCCAATCCTGCATGTGAAAATTAAGGTACAAGGCGGTAATTATTGGACTATGCGCTTGACCGACCAATTGTAAACGGATAGGCGTTGTCTTTAAATACAACAAGATTTTGTAAACAAATGAGTTTGAATTAAAAGAATGCATGATTCACATCACCTGAAACAAGATATTTACGTAAAAGAATTACAAGTGATTTTATAATTAATAAATTTTAATGTGGTGAGAGTGCATAATTGTTAAAAAGCTTCGTCGTTTAATCCTCAAAAATGTAAGTAATAAAAGGTTGCCTTTAATAGATTTTACGATTTATATAAACAAAAGGACTCTAAATAATTCCTGGATCTCACCTGGATGTCCAAACAATCTCTGGATCAACCAGTAGAAGTGAAACAAGAATATAAAACAATTTCTGGACCTAACTAGAAAAATTATATGAGAATATAAAAACAATATCTAGACAATTTTTAGATACAACCCGAGTTAAGGTTCGTGGCTTCGAGCAGTTCTTTTTAAAAAGACTCGTTGAACTTTAACACATTTATTTAAGTTTTTATACAGAAGTTAAATATTGAATTTAGACAATATTGATTTATTACCAAAATTATCACTTAATTGTACAGTGAGTTATGTACGAACTGCAATGCAAAAGCTGAACGTTTGATGAACTGACCGCGAGTGGAGCTCCCGGTCCTTTTATAATCTCCCTACCTCTTTACAATTCTGTGGGAACTTGCAGACCTAATGTCTGCTTTCACTTGACTCTATTCATAATACATAGTTGCTATCTTAAAAGCTATTCATAATTACAATGTTGCAGGCTTATTCTGCGTAATCTCGGTACGTGACTTCCTACGACCGTCTGTGACCTGACATCTGCAGTGTCACTTATCCTTGTTCTACTTTGTAGCGCTTCCGTTCTCATGAACGTTTATAACCTGAAATATAAATTGTAACAAATTGTCTTTTAATTACATTGTTGCATTTTCCTAATATTTCCTAATATTTCCTAATAACTTTATTAGTTTCATAGGTATAACAAATAGGGGATCACATAACTCCCGGAGAGGTTAAATAAGTATATCTGGATCGAACCTGGAGCATTTAAATGAATAAGCTGGAGCTAAAATGACGAATAGTTGGAGCAGAAACTGATCTGAATTGAGGGAACTAGACGCGCTGAAAAGAGACAACAGGTTAGCCATTCTCAATATTTTGTTGCATTTTTTTCTAAATATTTTTAAATATTGCATTTATGAAAACTTTATGTGAGAGTCATCAAAAATCGTTTTAGCACACGTTATAAATTTACGTAAATAATTAAGGAAGACTGATGAACGTTAATAGGACTTCACGTAATAATAATAAGGGTGATTTTTGCTGGATTTTGTTCATTTAGAAGGAATTATAATTATTGAAAGAAATTAATTCAATTATTTAAAAGAGGCTGTATTCAAAGACATTATAAACGCTTTGTACATATTGAGAACATTATAGTAATTGTAGTTTATTGTGTTTTGCTTAAAAGGCATAGGAAGTAGAGGTAAAGGAAACAATTTAAAAATTCTTTGTTGTCGCATTGTCGCAAGCTTCGTGCGTAATTAAAACTGAGCTAGCCGAGGTATTGACAAAAAGAAAATTTGTAACCTTTTAAATTCACAAAAAGGGGGCACCGGGTTATTGCAACGATATCACAGCAATATATATATATATATATATATATATATATATATTGCAACGCCATTCTCCGTATAAATTATTAAGTAAATATTTCCAAAATTTAATACCAAAGCATTGAGTAATCATGTGATGGTAATCACCTATATTTACATTATATCTTGAATCACTCTTGTACTCAATACGAGTTTTCAATGAACAGAAGATCAACGCGAATTCAAATACCAATCCCAATAAAGTTCGACTGTCTGTTCAGAAACATACAGCGTTATTATGAACTTCCTCGATGCAAACAAACATGAGAATGAAAATCAGTGCATCAAATTCACAAGAATCCCTGCGGAATTCTGTTTATGTAATCGATATCCAGTTCAACCTGCAACAAAGTTAAGGAAATAAAGTTGAGGTACATTAGCATTAAAAGACTTGTGTAATAGTTCTGGACGTGAGCCAAAATGCATATTTTATTAAGCACTTGGAATACTACTGTACTAGTATTGCATAGAAACTTGTAAGTGGGCGATAAAACAATGCAGCTATTAGATCAAAGGGTTTTAATGTTTTAATGTCAGATGGCATTCCTTTATAATATCAGGTATTGCATGCCGTACTTATTGTGAAGGTAATTTGCAACATTACACTAGTTTCAGGGATTTTAACCTGATATTTGATATAGAAAATTTTCCAATTAAGGCATTCCCTTTAATGTGCAAATCGATGCAGCAGTTATATTTCCGAGGATTTTGTCGTGGTCTTCTAGTCCTTTATGATAAACAATTTCTTGCTCGTCTTTGCATGACGAGTGACTATACCTGTAGTAGGGTAGGGGTGTTGATTATGATAAAAACAAATAAGCAAGATTACAAGTAATTCGTCATGCTTCAACGTTAAATAAACATATGTCGCGTATACTGCTATCTACTAAATAAAGTCTTTCTTTTTGGAACACAAAATTCATTCCTATACAAAAATCAAACAACATGAAGTGCTACACAAATGAATTGTCTGACTACTATTTGGCCAGTGATCTGGATTCCAGCTGTTTCTGATTTGATTCTATTTTATGTTCTTTCTTTCATTCCTTAATCATCCAACGTCATTAAAATTTGTTCTTTGCATATACAATAAAATCCATACAATCGGTATTTCAGTGTGCTTTTAATTCTACGCAAGCGGTTCATCAAACACCATTCCATTATGTATTAAATTCTACTATTTATTTTATTTATCACACAGGAAACAGTGACGCCAAAAACATACTATACAAATATTGTAAGCTATTTAAAGCTTAATGCAGAAAGGCTTGTAGCATAAGAGTTAACGAACTCAAAGCTCAAGAAATTAAAAGAGAACAAAACTAAAATTTCGTTTTTATTGATACTGAAATTGAAATCACAAGCAAGCATTGCTTGCTTTCCAAGTTATACTTAGAATCGTTGATTATTATCAGTCACCTGTGTTTTAAAAATTCCAGAATTTAAATCAAGCCGTGACTTGTTGACGATCAAATAATAAATTTCTGTGTGAATTATTCACATCTAACTGTCCTGTTTCTAGCACCTGCGTTTGAATTAATCCTGACGCACATGTCAAATATTTTTTAAGAAACCCATATTGTTGGTGTAATTATCACTTTTTTCGATCTTGTGTTAAGTAATGTTGTCGTCGTCATGGATATACTTGGAGGTGCCGTTAAATTCCGATATCAACAATCATTAATTGATATTTGCACTGATAGTCCCTAAGGTATTAATCTTAAGAAACAACAAGTATTTCGTTTGCCATGAGAACTAGACTTAGGGGTATGGACTTTTAATTTTGGGTTCTTTTCGTGGGTTACTTAAAAACATGAAATGAAAAATTACTGGATTTCAGTTACGTGATTTTATTCTCCACAATAATAAAGAAATATGAACATACTAGTTAACGCTTATACTCACTAATAAAAACAAAAACCTAAAAGGGTACAAAACAACCTTACTGCAGCCCTCCTATTCTAGCTAAAATATTCTTAACTATTTAGGCTCAAAGAACTACCGGACATAGGTAGAATAAACTTAGGTATTGATAATAATGCTAGCAACCACTTATCATAAATTATGCTAGTATTAGTAAATCGAATTTTCCGCGCCAATACTATTTCACTTTCACGCGCCTCTGAAGTTTATTAATATAATCCTTTCTCCAAGTTCCGCGGTTTGGTAACGTCGGCGAGGTAAAATATAACACCAAACGTAGATAAGATAATGGTTGAAAGCAGTGCTGGATAATATCTGTAACCAGATCACCACTATCTACAAACCGTGAATTCTAATATTTCTTCATAACAAAAAGTTAGGGCATGCTTAATACGATACCTACAGATTGTTTTCGGTTCTGAATTTCAACTTAGCACTGCGTAATTTTTTCAGTTATTCTGTAAGCTTTAATTTATAAAGCATCACTTTATTAACGGAACCACATTAAATTCCCAACGCGAATATAAACATAAATAATCACCTAAAAACCACGTTTCTTAATGAATATCTTGCCTGACATCTCACTCAGCCGACCGCTCAGGCGCAATTAACTGATTATGTATCTGCTCGCAACCCGCAGGATTATACAAGTTACCCTCGTTCTCACCCCACGATGCGCTTAATACGCGTAACCGACTTAGATATCACTTACTTCCTAGAACACAACATTATTTTTGATGCAAGGACAGAATTTAAGAAGAGGGAAGATTATAATTTAACAAAATAAACTATGTATACCCGGCGTGCCTAGCACACATGAGAAAAACGTTTGAAAACAAGTACAAAAATACATATTTATTCTATTTAAGAAAATAATCGAAGTTTTAAAAATATTTTAACAACTAGTAATAAATAGAATTCTTCACCATACTCGCTCAATACATGATTTTATTAAAGCCAACTAAACTTCGTGTAAAGCAAGTGCTCAAATGATGACCATTTACAACTCGATAATAGTAAAGAGGAACAATTTATTTTTGTGGAACTCTGTAAATAACTTATGGTGGAGTTTGAGTATTTAATGGTTACTTTCTTGCTATGGCTTACATTGCTGTGGCAACAATGGTCTACCAAAAAAAACTGGCTATTGCACCACTAACAAGTGTACATATAAATAATTCAAAATTTGGAATAAAATCAGTCCGCTGACTTTTAGGATACGTTAATGCCCGCGTAATTTTGGGGTGGGAATTGCGATTCTTGGGGCAAAGGGTGGATACCAGAACATAAATAAAATCTAAGCCTTACCTTTTTCTCAAAAGGTTTCCAACTTCCAGTTAGTGTAAATATTTTATAACAGGATACAAATTCAATCATAGTTGAAATCAGAAGAAAGAACTTTCTCGAATATGCCGTTAAATCTGCGAAAAATCTTTTAGATACAAAATATATCTGATCAGGAGTTTCAGTTGCGCCTGGAACAAGTAAGATTTTAATCTTTCCATCCCTACTACTAACCGACTAGAGAATCGATTGACACAATTTGAACTATCATTACTCTGCGGCGCGTTCAAAGCCTGTCATCAGTAGATTTCAAAATCGTACATTTGAAATGGAAATCGGCAAACAACCTACCTAAACAAATATCAGCAGCCTAAAAGAGAAAATTTTGGACTTCGTGTACAAAGATAACAAAATCAATTGTGTCAGTGCCAGGTTTATCTTGCAGAAATTCGAACAACTTTCGCTGAACGCAAATGAAGCAGCGCAAATGACAAACATTCTAAACTCCAAACTTACCACCACTAAGGATTGTCTAAACATGGCCTTCAAGACCGCTGCTAAGGTAAATATAAATAACACTACTCAGTGTGCACTTCCACTTACCTACGCCGCCGCTACTTCCATTAAACCACCATCATAACATGCTCCTCTAACGAGTGCCGACACTCGCCACAATTAAATTTCTGAAAACCATCAATACCAACCTACGCTATTCCTTTCAAATCTTCAATATACAAAGTATACGCCCCACAAAATCTGCTGTCACAATCCTAACTACCAAACTTACTAACATAAACCTATTTTTTTCACTCATCCACAGCACCTGCAACATTTATCTCCCCAAACCCAAACTTCACCAATTTATAATATCCTACCTAGACGATATCTCCTCCCCAGAAGCGCTTAACTTCATATACCAACAAAGCTCCCTACATCTGCTCATTCCAGAACAATTTTACAAATCATAAATTTCCATATCCCTAAGACACAACAAAAGCAAATACACAAACAACTTTATCCTGAAGGTCTACCTCAAACTCAAAACAATTCTTTCTACCAACTAAAATTTCTTTATAGGGTATAAATTTTTTCGAATTAGAGAACTCGTCGTAGTTATTCGATGTTACAACTGTCAGCGCTTCAGTAACCCTGCTAAGTTCTACCGCTCCACCAACTCCTGCAGGTGATGCGGTAAACCCCACCTAACAAAAGAATCTCCAATCGTCCCACCGGCGATCCTATTTGTGCCAACTGTTCCCGAATAAACCGACCACACAACCTCGTAATAACCAACTCCGAATGATCTGTATTCCAACACTAACTACACATGGCTAAATTATGCATGTATTGAGGACTGTAGATACCATGCATGTACATAGACTAAAGAATCGCTCCCTTGTCCCACAACCCCGAATATAATCCAAATCAACCTCCAACACTCACGCGTCGTCTCCCTCGAACTCCTAAACCTCATTAAACATAACAGAACACACTTTGTCCTATACCAAGAACCACAACAAAATACTAAATCTTCCACCTAACACACGTTCATACATCCACCCAAACCCACCGAATCCAAACCTAACCTCAGCCATCATTATCGTCGACCCCTTGCTTGACGCCATCTACCTAGCTTCTCTAACCACGCCCCAGATTGCTGTCAATGAAATCCTGTGTAGAATCGACTCCGTGTTGTTAATCTCTGCATACCTCCAATTTGGCAATGACGTACACTCATACTTAAAAAATCTAACCTTATTCGGAGGCAAACCCACAATTATAACTATGGACGATAATGCTAAATCCACACTTTGGTATGACAACTGCACGGACGACAACGGACTTGCTTAAGGCTTTATACAACAAAACTCCTAGTAATCCGCAACCGCCCATCAACAATCTCTACATCGGCCGCATTATAAATCCAACAACGACCTTACTGTCTTCACTATTAGCAACTTTCAACCCTATAAATTCCTGGTCAATGTCCCGCAATCTTCAAACCAGTGATCATAATCCTATCATCTTCAATATTCTGCCCCAACCATATAACTTCCACAACACATACTAAATTCACTACATCAAAATCCAACACATTCTCGTCAATAACTACGCTGACACTAACCCACACACACTCACATTCGCCAAACTTATAAACCAGCACATTCATACTGTTTCCTAGACAAGCATTTCCTAAAAACACCACTCTCACGTTCTATATCATGGTGGACTCACAAACTAACAACCGCCAGGATTGCACTCCACAAAACTAACACAGACTACAAAGAGCTAAACGAACCAACTCCAACAAACACCTAATTAATACTGTCACGCTTATATACTCCACAAACAGAAGACGATACAAACAGCTGATCATTACCGCTAGGATGCGACACTACAACACAATCATTAACACGCAACAAATTACCCATAGACCACATACCAGAAATTAATCAAACCACCTACCCCACAAATCGTCACCGCACCAAAACATCCTGCCCTCCCTTTCTTCAACAATCTAATAACTTAACTGATGAACACGGTAATTCCTTCTGCTACAATAAGCGAGGCGGCTCCGTGGCGTAGTGGTATGTGTGTGACTACTACGCCCAAGGTCCCGGGTTCGAATCCCGACACGGTCCGCTTGAAAAATGTTAGGCGAGCATTTTTCACAAAAATACACCCTCGTTCGGATGAGAGGTAAAATGGAGGTCCCGTGTGTGAGTGTTGTCACGCACGTTAAAGATCCCTACCTTGCTTGGAACAGTAAGGGTTCGGCAAAATTCCAAATTTTCCAGGTAAAAAAAAAAACTCGCTTCCTGGCCAATGTAGTACCTTCGGGTGGAGCATTGGAAAATCAAATGTAATGCTACAATAAGCGGTATTACGGATCCCTCCCCCTTTCATTTTTGCTCGTCTTCACTCCAAAGTCAACGTTAGGGATACCATTATTTAAACCCTGTTTTTAGTTTTCGTTTCAGTCTGTTACATTATTATTTAAGGTAGATTAATTATAAAGTTAGAATAAATTAGAAACACGTTTATTTTCGCGTTTAAACCCAATGTAGTACCTTCGGGTGGAGCATTGGGGACGTGGCCGCAAGTATAGCGGCCCTTATTCAAATTATAATGCTACAACAGGCGCCCATCCGAACCGCAACAGTTCCTTATTACTAACTCACAAATCCCACGTGAAACCCCACCCGACCTCAAACTAGATATCGCCTACCCAGATTCACTAGTGACTAAACTCAAACCTAACAAAGTCACCGGCCCAGACCATGTCACCAACCACATTATCCAAAATTCCGGGCTTCTTGTTAAATAATCCATCCACCTCCTTTTTAAACAATGCCTATCCCAAGGAATATTCCCGAACATATTTAATCTGCCAATATTAGTTTCATCCTCAAACCTAGCAAACCCTTTGACAATATCAAATCCTACAAACCTATCGCGCTCCTACCCGTCTTCGATCAACCACTTGAACAGGTTGTATATCATAAACTTAACTGCCACATTAAACAACACTCCCTGATGTCCCCCAATCAATACGGCTTCCACCCTGAACGCAGCGCGGAACAAACTATTCGCTCCTTAGTCACCACAGTCCAATCCTACAACTCTTGTTTCCTGACTTCCAATCAGCCTCTGGTGGTTAAACTTACCCAACTAAATACACA
The DNA here is from genome assembly GCA_036346225.1 of Platerodrilus igneus. NCBI lineage: Eukaryota > Metazoa > Arthropoda > Insecta > Coleoptera > Lycidae > Platerodrilus > Platerodrilus igneus. The sequence continues at coordinate 7,236,744 of JARFIW010001115.1, forward strand.
TCACAAACTTCCCAAAAAATCTCTTCCATATAATACATTCCTCAAATACCGAAGAGCCACCATATCCAACAACTACTACTCATAACCAAACCCCTCTTCCAAAGTTGAACCCAAGGATCCAGACTCTCGCCCCTAGGAATCTATATATTAACCCAATCCTTGATCTGAACATAACTAATACATCCACCTACGCCTACGCAAACCATCCTACATTTTTAATATACGGTATCTCCCACGCATCCCTCGCATACACAGCCGCCATCTTAATGAAACGCTCCCTTCTTAATAAGCAACCCCCTTCTTTTTCCAAATCCCAGATGTTGCTCCTGGAAAGATTCCTAGATCTGCAACGCAGTGCTAAAGTTCATATTCTAAGTTCCTTCTTACCTTCTCCCATTCCGTACTATACTTTGGCCTACACATCAACACCAGACTCAAAACCAACCCTTATTTGTCCAAACTTCGTAACAAAATTAAACTAATTCTACTCAAGATACATCACTCACGCCCCAAATCAGTCCACCTAACAAACCACACCCGCAGACGCATACTCCATAATATTATTATACCTATAATTCATTTTGCTGTCCTCTTAACTCCCTCTTAGCCAGAACCAAACTCAACACAATTATCAGACCCTTTCTTCTGTACGACTTCCGAGCAGTCCGAACAACGTCCACTTTCACTTCTACCCTACAAACCCTGTTACAAATTTCTCCTATAAAAATCACACTTCACGCATAAAACAACATCCGCTACTTCAAGAATTCCCGAGACTCTACTTCCCGATGAATATTGTAGCCTACCTAAATCAGAAATTAAAACTCTTATTCTTCGCTCCAAATTCCACTCCTGGCAAGAATCATGGACCAGGTTCCAAATCGGTACATTTACTAATGACATCCTCCCTATCATCTCAGGCATCCTACATCATATCCAACAACCATTCAATTCCTTACGAGACACGGCTCCTTCCGTAGCAATCTCAACCAACTTCAACTCTCTACTGTCTTTGCAATGGAGCGACTCTGTGGCTTAGTTGGTATGCGTGTGACTACTAAGCCCAAGGTTTAGAATTTGAATCCCGGCACGATCCGCTTGACAAATATTAGACGAGAATTGTTCACAAAAATATACCCTCGTTCGGATGACAGGTAAAATGTAGGTCCCGTGTGTCAAGTTGTCACGCAGTTTAAAGATCCCTACTTTGCTTGGAACAGCAAGGGTTCGGCAAATTCAAAAGGTTCTTTGTTAAGTGCAAGCGAGATATCAAATATGATTCATTGTCAAAGTGTGAATTAAATCATTGACAAACATTTGATTAATCCTAATTTCATGCCACTAGTCTCAATGCAAAAGATGATACCAACACCCCTAGAATGATATTTCGTCATCTAGTACAAAAACACACCGAACAGAGAAACCAACCAAAACTAATAAAACGCATTGGATTTACACTGGTCGACGTAATTCACTGCCAGTGAGATGCGTAAATAAGTTTTTTTTCCAGTGAAGGAACGTTAATTTTATTGTCAATAATCCCAAAAAGCTACATCTTGAGGGGGTGGAGCAAGTTTGTACTTGAACAAAGGAAATTAGAAACAAGTCAGAAACTGCTCATGTGTTCGAAGCTCTATGAAGAACATTTGATTACTTTTCAAAAGATGGCCGACATATGCAGCACTTGCAGTAACCGACCGATTAAAATTTGTACCTTTAAGTCTTAAGAATTTACAATCGATCAGTTTTGAAATTTTTATATGGGTGTATTATTGTTTGCTTTGAAGTGTGAACACATAAAGTTTGTTTCTTTTTATTAGGATCACTTAAGATATAAAAAAAGTTTTAACTTATGACGCCCCACAGTAGTTTTACCATTGCGCGAGATAGGTTTTGTGCCTTTGGGAGCTTCTTTTTAAAAAGACTTTATTTCCAAATTTACACTCCCATCGAAAGTGTATTTTAATTTATACAGAAATTAAAAGTGATTTTAACAAATGGTTACGTTATGTTCATTAACGTTTACAATTAAAATAATCAAAGTTACTTTTACTAATTAATTAATTAATTAAAACTAAATTGAGTAACTTGAACAACCAATCATGTTAAAGTTGTGACTGGCCATCTTGGGCTCCTGGGGGTATTTATGCTACCTCTGCTCTTACATCACTTTGTGAGAAATGCAGATCTCATGTCTGCTATTTCTTGATACAATACAAAGTATTACATTTCAATAATCTTAATTATAATAATTGCTGTCTTATTGTCTACTGCGACCTGCACCTGCAGTGTCATATTTGTCAATTTGGGGATATTTAACTCTTCCCGACGTAGACGAAAATTAAGGGTTTTACTTAATTTTTAAAATTCAATGTCCCTAAGGGTTCATTTATTATTTCTCTATTTACCTTTGTTTCTTGTTTCGTATGACTAAAATTTGTTTCCTTGTTTCTATATCTAAGATAGATTTTGTACAATAAATATACGGTTAATAAAATAATTACAATAATTAATAAAATTATCCAAACACTTATGTTGTCATAATGTAATTTTGGCACTTTTAATTCACTTAAGCGTTCTTTGTAACTGTCCATTAACTTTACGGCTTGGTTGAGGTCATCTAGGTCTAGATGCTCTAGTCGTATTGGTTTCTTGCTGATTTTGTCATCTTCGGATTGTGTAATCTTGAACTGTAGTTCGAGTAGATTTGCGAATTCCTTCGTTACTGTTGGGTCTTGATATACTTGATACACTTTTATGGTGATTACTTTACTTGCAATTAATGCTAAATTATTCTCGTTTTGGATACGATGGGCGGTGGCTATTACTTCTTGCGGAAATATAGCACTCCATTTATTGTTCGTAACTATTTGAATTTTCATGTTCGTAATTTGTACTGGTGTTGGATCACAATTCTCATAGCGATTAGAGAATCTTAATAGTTGTACTTAACAAGGGCTATCTTCTGTTTGAATAGTTGTTGTCGTTAATGATAGATATAAATATTGATTCGGTGCTACTTCTTTGCATTTTTCGTTCGTGAACTCATACCTAAGTTCATTCAGGGAAAGAAACTTGGTTTTAGGGATAATAACTTGATACTTGCTAGTAATTTTCATGGGGAAGGCAAATAAATGATAATAATTATAAGTGTTACTTTCTACAATGGGGATTTCTATTAAAAACGTAATTTCCTGATTCTTTACATAACCTTTTACTATGCCTATTTTTTCAAATATAAGTATGTTAGATTCTATTACTTCAAAGGGTAGTTTACTGTTAGTAATCAATTGATTCTATAATACTAGTGTGTGATGTGTTTAGTTTAGCAAATGTTACAGCGTTTTCTAGTGTGGCTAAAATTTGTTGAATTACAGTAAGGGTTGATATCATTTGATTAAATATTGTGTTAAATCTAATTAAATCTCGCATTCCTAGCACCGTGGTTTGCATGTTACTTTCAAGAGTTAATATCCTGTTTGTTATACTGTCTTGGTTCTTTACTAGCTTTCTTAGTGTATCATTAAATTTTATTATGGTCGATTGAGTTAAAGGTATTTGATTTCTAACAATGGTTTTTGTCTTTTGGTCTTCAATTAAGTGTTGTATTGCGTTGTCGTATCGTTCTGCATCTTGGTTGTCTAAATTGCCTGTGATAGCCTTTATAATATTATTTAATCCGTTAATAAGTCCTCTTTTTCGTCTTGTGATTTGATCTGTTGGTATTGATCTATTAAATTTGTCATCTGTGTTCTTTAAAACGTTTTCCATTATACTGTTGTAATTAAGCTTTTCTATCGCGTATTCTTTTCCGAATTTGGCTGTGTCCATTGATTGCTTTAGTCTGTAGTAATTGTTTCTAATTATATAAAATTCTTGTTTCAGTTCAGTTAAATCAAATTTCTGTGCGAATGTTCAGTAATCTATTGTGTTTTGCATACTTCCCAATTTTACTGGTAGTATACCCGGCTTGATTTTAATGTCTTCTACTACTATGTCGTTGTCGTCCGTTCTACCTGGGTGGAGGTTGACGGCAAGGATGATGGCTGTCCATCTGAAATTACAGGATGTTTTAAATTCTTTAAGGTAATGTATTTTATAATTTTTCCTAATCTGCTACGGCCACACTTTTATCTGATATCCTTTTGATTTTAAACGGACCTAAATTTCTTGGGGCCGTTTTGTGTCTCTTACCTTTAAAATTCCTTTCGTACACGGTTTGTTATTTATATCAGCGCTCTTATTGCGGTTTGTTGTAATACGTTCTTTATCGTTATCTAATTTACTTTTGACGTTATTATTGCGGGAATCTGAGTGTCCTAATGTTAATTCGAGGGGTGTAAAATTAGTTGATGAGTGAATTGTGTTGTTGTAAGCAATTAGTGCATATGACATTAAATTAGTGGTATGCTTTTTTTTTTGGCGTCGCCGTGGATCAATGTAGTAAGCGTAAGACTACGGATCCCAAGGTCCTGGGTTCAAATCCCGACACGGTCGACTGCTTGAAAAATGACAGGTGAGCATTTTTCACAAAAATTACGCCCTCGTTCGGATGAGAGGTTAAATGGAGGTCCCGTGTGTGAGTGTTGTGACGCACGTTAAATATCACTACCTTGCCTGGAACGGCAAGGGTTCGGCAAAATTCAAAATTTCCAGGCAACAAAAAACTCGCCTCCTGGCCAATGTAGTACCTTATGGTGGAGCATTGGCAATATAAATGCACGGTATGCTCTTTTTGATAAGTTAATCTTAACAGTCTAATTTGTTCTAATAAGGTTAGGCGTAATCTTCACAATTAGTCCATTTGATTCCGGGTAATTCTCTGTTATAAAATTAATTTTTATTTTATGGAGTTCTAGGGTATTTTCTATTGTTTCATTTATAAATTCGCTGCCATTGTCTAAAGTTATTGTTTCTGGTGTACCGTAAAATGTAAAATATTGTAAGAATCATTGGGTTACATCGACACTATTTTTTGAAGTGATGGGTATCGCTTGGCCTACTTTGGTAATGCGTTTACAATTGTTAAAAGGTATCTGGTTTCTAATACTAAAGTGTCTGCGTGTAATTTTTGAAAAGGTTTGTCGGGTGTTTTAGTTAACATTAAGGGTACTTTTGGGGGTGATCTGTCGTATTTTGTTCTACCACACAGTTCACATTGATTGATTAAATCCGTAGTCAATTCTTTCATGTCCTTAAAGTAATATCTTCTCACGAGTTTTAACGTTCCGTTGATTCCACTATGGTTGGTTTTCCTTCGTGTTGGTTTCTAATTACGTCATTTATTTGTACTAACGCTGTGGGTGTTTCTACTCCGGGTTGAAATGACACGTGATTTATAATTCCTATGTCGTTTTTTGAATTTACGTAAACTTTGTTTTTCTGTACTAAGCTCGATAGTGTAATTTTGGTCGGTTTGAATATTACTGTTTTGTAATTTAATGGGAATTTGTCCGTGTTTTGTTCTTAAGGTTTTTTATATAAATATTCGCTCCTAATTTTGGTAGAAGATCCTTGCCTATTAATCCGTCGTATTTGTCGTTAAATTCAACGATGCAAAATTTGTGTTTCATTTTAACGTTGGAAGTTTTTGGTAGGGGTATGTTTGCTATAAATTGGTGTATTGTCGTTTTGTGGGCTGTCTTGATTTTGAAGGGTTCTCTTTCTACAAAATCTAAATAATATTTTTGTACGGTTCTGGGGCTAATTAAAGTTTTTGAAGATCCGGTATCGATTAGTAATTTAAGTTCTGCGTAGGGTATTTCCATGTAGGGTAAAATGTGTTGATTGATGTTATTTAAATTAATTGCGTTTGGTCGTATTTGAATCGGTCTAACTGAAAATTTGAGCACGGGTTTTCTTCGTCGTCCTCTTGGTAGTTTTCATAAGGGTCGACGTTCATAGTTTTACGACTGGAGGTTGCATAATTATCCGTGTCATGATTATTAAAATCTTTAACTTCCGGATGGAATAGTTCCTCGGAAGTGAAGTTTCGTTTTAAGGTGTAAACGGGTCTAATTTGAGATATTTTGGTATTCTGTCTGGTGTTACCAGATGAAGTGTCCATAAAACTTGTTTTGTAATAATTGTTGGGGTTGTTATTGTTATTCGTCGTCGGTATATTTCTGTTGGGATTTGTGCCGAATGCCTACCTTGGTTGATTTACGTTTTGATTAAACCTTGGTGTAAATGTGGGTTTTGTAAAATTTGAATTTGGTCTTGGAAATTGTCTAAATTGGTTGTGGAAATTTAGTGCTATTAAAGTTTGAATGGTTAATTCAAGATTGATTTGTTGGTGTATTAAATGGTGATGTAAATTTCGGTTGTATCGGTATTTGTCTCGCGGCTTGTATTGTTTTCATCGGTGAACAACTTTATTTGCGTTAGGATTATATACTCCATTCCTGTAGTACATAACGTTTTCTTCTTCTACAATTATGTTCATTGCTTCTTCTAAATTTTCAGAATGTTGAATCTAATTTTGTCTGATAGACGTTCGGGCAATGCATTGATGTATGTGTCTAAAGCCATTTCATCGTACATTTTCGTCTTTAGTAAACGTATGTTTTGGTCGGGTTCTTCAATTTTTAGCTTCGTACGACCTGACATTTCATACCGAATTCATAGTGTGATTGGTTAGTCCCATCCGTAAATTTATTAAATCGTGGACAAGACATTTGATATTTCTTTGGTCGCCAAAATATGCTATCAATATCCGTTTAAAGTCCTCCTTCTGTTCGAGCTCATCGCGGTTCGCAATCAGTGTTGATGCTCTGCCGGTTAGTTTGCTGATTATTAAACGTAAAAGTAAAACATTGCGTTTGCTGTCGCCGGGTTTATATAAAGATTTTAAAAATATCTCGCAAGCGGTAATGAAGATACCTGATAGTGCTTTATTTCCATCATATAATGGGATTGACTCGAGATAGAGTTTCATATCGTCACCGCTCATTGTTTCTATAAATTAATGGTTGCTTTTCAGTGTAGTTTGTATTAAGTTATTTAAAGAATCACTTATCTTTATGTATGTTGTATGTAATTACATCGGTTTCAGACTTCCGCTGAATAATTATTTCATTAAGTGTTGCAATAATAAAGTGCATAAAACGCTTTTATGAGTATACACCTTCGTTACTTTGTTTGCACTGAAAGTGTTTAATTATAGACCTTTATAAAATGTGGTGAAAATCGAGTTTTGAATAAATCGTTTCAGTAATAATGGCTATAATGAAATAGTACAAATAATTGCTTTCTAATTATACACTAAAGCTCGGACTTTGCTGAATAAATCGTTTTATTAATAAAACGTAATAATTGTAGCAAATAGTGCATATAAATGCGTCTATATAAAATTCTTTTGTTAAAATAAGTTTCCTAAGTAAATTCGTTCAGAAATAGTAATAATAATAAAATTACAATAATAAAATTGAACATAAACATTCTTTTGTTCCTTGCTAGCTAATATCAATATTCAGTCGATAATGGTTAGGAAAATAAACTTTTGTTCTTACAAGAGTTTGTTTGCCAGTTCCATTATAGTCTTTTCCTATTTGTTTTTAGACTTAGTCTATTCTTGTACTTCGTTCAATTGGTTTTTTTGCTCCTGATAAAGAATAAAAATTCAAAACCACCAGTTCCTCGATTTTTGGATTTGCTAGTGCCCTTCTGGAATTCTACCGACTGCGCCAGATAGGTTTTGGGCCTTTGAGAGCTTCTTTTTAAACGACTTTATTTCCAAATTTACACTCCTTTCAAAGTGTATCTTAATTTATACAGAAATTACAAGTGATTTTAACAAATGGTTACGATATGTTCATTGACGTTTATAATTAAAAATAATCAAAGTTGCTTTCGCTAACTAATTAATTAAAACTAAATTGAGTAGCTTGAACAACCAACAATGTTAAAGTTGTGACTGGCCATCTTGGACTCCAGAGGGTATTTATGCTATCCCTGCTCTTATATCACTTTGTGGGAAAGGCAGATCTCATGTCCGCTATTTCCTGATACTATACAAAGTATTACATTTTAAAAATCTTAATTCTAATAATTGCTGTCTTATTGTCAACTGTGACCTGCATCTATAGAATCATATTACGTCTGGAATACAATGTAACTGTTTCCGTTTTCGCGTCTGGTTTGTAAACTTTCATTAATTTTTTATTATGTCCTTCAATTATACAATGTAACAATAATTCTTAAGTCTTAATAATTGCATTTAAATCTACATATATATATATATATATATTGCTGTGATAAGGAGATTTTTAGGGGTGTATTGAGTAGTAAAAGTCGCGTAGTAACTGCAAATAGCAATAGGAATCAGAAAACTGCATTTAATTGGCAGAAAAATAAGTAATTCGTACAATATGTAAATAGTAAGCATTTAACACCCTGTATATAGACCGTAATTATCTTTAATCAATGCCAGTAAGCATGTCTTTCAATAATAGAACGCGTATTCAACAGAGAAATAATCGTACATGTAATTAAACTACGTTGAGGAGTGTTTAACAAGTTTATAAAATAAAGACGCAAAAGATAAAACAAAACCTAATAAATCCTCATGCAATTACGCTTATGATAAAGAACGAACAATAAACGCTTTGATAAGAAAACGCACTTTCAAAGATCAGATTAAATAAATAAATACGAAAACAGCATTCGTGTAACATCATTTAATTTGTACAATTCTCCAAAAGTTTTATCTATACAAAACAACAGACGTAAGTTAAAGTCCGGCCACGATAACAAATAATAAGGCAATCAAAGATCGCAAATAAACAGCATGACATGGAAATACAAAGGAGTTTCATCAGAAATCAGCTTGAAATATTAAAGATAAACCTGGTTGGTTGCAACAATCTGTAAAACTGCTTAGAAACCCAATCCAAAGATAATGGGAAAAAGCTATATAACACCCAACGGTGATCAGGCAGGACAGTCTTAACTTGATGCACGTTGAATCCACAACACTTTTAATCAGAAATATACGCGTCACATGAATAAACTTTATGTTATAGTAAAAATAGTGCTGTGCAATAATTGCGTTAAGAATACATAAAAAGCTTTTGCCGTTTTTTTCAGAAAACGTGAGTAGAAATTGGGTAATTAATTTAAGATAAATATTTATAATGATATAGGGCTTCTGGACTATTTCTGGTTCAATTCTAATCTGCGTCGAAAGAAATTCTAATTCTAATCTGCCTCTAAAACAATTATAATCCAAGATACTAAGTCTGGTATTCAGAAATTCATAATACTAAAGTGGTATTTAATGCTTATCCAAAGAAATATTGAATCAAGCACGAGGCGATTTTTGGAAACAAGGGGTAACAGTACTGAAATATTGGTTTAACGTATGTTAAGGAGTACAAAGCAGGGCATTGGTTTCGTTTGAAGTTAATGAGGGGGTTTTGATCCACAACACAAAACAAATCAGGTCAGACCTACCTAGTTTTAAGGAATCTCTTCTAACTTAAATTTTTACATTGAATATACTAATTTTCTCACTAATTTGTAAAGAGTCAACAAGGATATTGAGTACGCTAAAACTTACGTAATAATCATAAAAAGGTCTCGAACGTTCCAGATTTTTTTGTAAGGGTGTTGTTTTTGGTGACTTTATATTAAATTAAAAGTATATAAATTTTGGGATAAATAATCCATATAATATTAATTGATCGAAGGGTGTATTTAAAGAATTACGAAAATTGTAAAGTGTAAATATTATTTCCTTTCATTATATGAATGTTGATTGACTTCGTTTTATCAATTCATAAAGGGGTAAAAGAAAATTGATCATCGTAACGTTGTACACTCTGTGTAAATTAAAGGGCTAGCCGTGGCATAAATAAATTAAGAGATTTGAGAGTAATACACAGAGAGGTGGCGTTCAGTTAGGACGTTTATTGCATCCGGTTGCACAAATATGGGGGGAACTACAGCAAATTTATGACGCAACAAAGGGGGGAGGGCGAAAACTTGAAATTATTTTTGGGGGGACAAATTCTGTGACAAAGTCAATAGCGCACCTGGCTGAGAAGCTGATAAAGTAGTGTATACAAAGAAGAAATTTCAGCTCCGCTATCTATTAAATTACAGTTGGATAACTACTTAACTCATAAAGGTAATTGAAACTGATAAAAACTGATTATATCCACATACCACAGAGAATCGATTTTTACCAAAATCTCTTTATTTGCTGGAAACAAACACAAAAGCTCGATCACAATTTACCCTAAAATAAATTCATTTATTCAAAATATTAAAATTACCATAAAACGACTGCCCATATAATTTCAACTTTTCCAAAACACGGATTTACGACTTTTCGTTTGTCGAAATATCACCGATTCGGCACAGATCTGACTTGCAAATATTCCTTCCACCGGAGCTATATCAATTCGCGTTTCAATTTCTCTTACTGAAAGTGTAAAATGGCGCAAAGACACGCCCGATAAAATTAAACCACCTTGCTGTACGAAACTTAAGCACGTGATTCAAGTCAACTAATCAAAATTTAAAATTTTGCACACGATTAGGAAAGTTACAGCCCTTCAAAACACTTCCAGTTTTCAAATCACACTTTGCGTTATATATTGAGAAGTTATTGAAAGCAGGAAAAGGTTTGATTAACACGTAGAACTTAATCAAAAAGGTACAGTTTAAAAAATTATGCAATAAGGGTTGATCTTAATTAGATGAGAAATATTGAAAGCGACCCTCGATGGTTATATACAACCATGTTCTTCTGACAAGAAGGAGAATGTTGCAGATTAGCTCTAGGATAGACTGGATAAGGTTCCAATTGATTTATTTCCGTTGATTGTGTATAACTCAGCTATTTGTTCGAACAAATGCAAACAGAACAGGTAATCAGAACGTTATTTGTGGTGGTTGTTATATCGTCGTGATATAAAGAAGTAGTAAGCGGATTTTCATTACGTCTTTATTTACAAAACCCTCGCTTTATCCTCAAGAGTTTCTAAAAAGCAATATTGTTGAATTTTCAGTAGACCGTATATATATATATATATTTATATACTATAGGACTTTTACAGAAGGTAGTACGTCATAGGTTGCATCTTTCTACGTCCAAGTTGATATATCTAACAAAGTAAACAGTATACCTTACAATGACGGTGGACGCTTTATAATTTGATTAATGTCTAATATAAGCGGCTTTATGCATAAATGCCACAACAACACAATAACAAGATATGTATAACTAGTTAATAAAACTTACAGGTGGATCTTCATGTGATTAAAAAGTTCGATGAGCCAGGATTGAGTTTATTTTCCGACCGGTACTTTATTTCCACCTATATGAAATTAGGACCAGTCCGTCCAAATGTTTTGCTTTGTCGTCGGGTCGTTGTCGAATAATCCACGGATATCACTGCGTTTAACTTCCATTGGCTAATCTCATAGCCCAAGGAGTTTCTTCGACTACCATACCAGCGTTACCTTCTACGTATCTTTTCGTCAGTGGCTCGCGAGTAATTAATTAATTGTCTCTGTTTACGTGTAGCTCCACCCTTTTCCTTCTTCTTATGCCTTTAAGGGATATGTTATTGCATCGCGGTTTTTATTTTAGATGACGTAAAAAATGTGTGATTCTATATGGTTTGATACGTGCCTACTCCTGTCTTAGATATTCCGAGGTGTGTACAAGGGTACATAGTAATATTTAAAATTGTATTTTATTGTCATGTGCGGTTAGATCATTAACATGATCTCTGTGAATTTCTATAAATCATCAGCTGGATCTAGGTGATTAAACTACATTGTAATAATATTAACGTCTCTGGGGTTATTACTTCTGTAACTGTATCGTTAATTTTACCCTTTTCTTTAAAAACTCAAAAAGCTAGAAGTTCATTTTGAGCGTCTCTGGAGCACCTCCGCCCACCTTCCATCACCTACCTACCACATTACACCTTTTATATTCCACCTTTTACATTTAACCTTCCCCATCTTTCCTTCCACATTCTACATTCCACATACTTCTTTCTACATTCCACCTTCTACTTTTCATCTCCCACCTTCCACCGTATATTTTCCACCGCCCAACTTCCACCTGACGCCTTCCATATCTTAAAATATCTCATCGCCATTTTTACGTTCTAGTACATTGGTTTTTAGCACGTCATTTACTTCACAAAAACCATTTTTGCTTGTTACCAACTTACGTATGGTTACCACTTTGTAGTAATTTTCATCGTGGACATGCCTCCTAACGCCACTTCCTACACTACAAATATTCTGAAAGGCAAGGAGGTAGATAACATAATGAGCAGGTCATAATATCCTTAAAATAACAGTGGACCATGAGAGAAACCACGTCCCTTGAGCTCCCACAAAGTGTAAGTTTTTACTGACGGTTCTGGAGGAGTCTCTATAACGAGAGGGAAGTGAGTAGGGAATTAAGTGCGGTTACCGCGGGGGTTGTTCGAATTCGCTTCAAAACCTTGCATTAGGTAGCTGAAACTTGACAACAACTAGTACTGAATCAAGTAAGATAACTCCGCAAAAACAAAACGGTGGCAATTCTTCAAAAATTAGGCGTCGTCCGCCTCACCATGTTGTTCAAAAATTGAAATTCATGAGTTTAATTGCTTCATAGCTAACACTTAGTCTAAAATCTGGCACCAAAGACGTTTTAGAAATATCGCACATTTTATTTAGAACGGTCAACTTGACGCTACCCTTCCTCCCTTTCTCTGATTTGCTCCAAAAGCCAGCACTAAGTAGCTCTTAAACCTAGCACTCGCTAGCACCCAACTGTAAAAGCTAACACTCTTAAGACAAGATGGCCGTAATTTTAAAAGAAGAAAGACGTCATCCACGTCGTCTACTTGTTCAAAAAAATGAAACTCGGGCAACGCATTCCTTATCGTCAGCACCAACTAGCACCGAGATCAGAAAGTTAACACTAAAGTAGTTGAAATTGCGTTTATTTTATTCGTGGGTGACCAACTTGACACTACGCTCACTTTCTTGATCTTATTTGCTCCAAAACCGACCTAAGAAATGTACTGTATCAAATCGGCGATATTGTAAAAACGAATAGACGTTAGTCTCATACACCAGCTGTTCAAAATGAGTAAAACTCGTGCACTAATTAATTATAGCTAACGCCAACAGAGGTAATAAACTTTAAGTGTGACTAAAAAGGTTGTCATTTCCATTGGTCAAAGATTTGTTTTATTTTTCTCCTCCTTTAAGATATTAGCTTGTAATACTGTAAATAAACACTCGGGATATTATCCTCGCTAGACTCATTAGTGTTAAATACGGCTTCTCGCGGCAAATGTTAATATTTGCAAGTGTTCGAAGATTTATATTTATTTCTTAAAAAGTAAAAGTCGATAATTGTAAATGTAAATAAAGTGAATTAAAAGTTCATTGCCCGAGCGAGTGTAAGTCAAAAAATAATAAGTCGCACGCCGCATCTTTTCCTTGAGGGAATCCAGTCATATTGCATCTTGAACTTGATGCTGTGTTTCTTTTTAACCTTCACCTTGCAGCCTCCACCATACTATTTGTCCATATTACTACATTTTGAAGTCTTCTAATAAACTGCTCGTGGATTATTAATTCATTGTTTGCCGTCGGGTCTAACTACTCCTATTTTACCCACTTTAAAATTCTATTAGTTGCGGTCAGCATCCGGTACTACAATGTAACAATTTTAATCTATACTCAATAATAACCTGATTGTTACATTAATTACTTAACAGTACTTTTACGATTTAGCCTTGAACGGCAAGCCATGCTTGGTTCTGCATTTCTCACATATTAATTTATTTCAATAACGTATACTCCGTGGTTTTTGTTTATATCATAGTGCTTTACATTTATTACATATATATTGCACTATATGATTTATAAAATCTTTTATTTCAACGGTTTTCCTTATCGCGACGTTTATCTTATATAATAAATAATGCATTATCTTAATATTGTATTAAATTTTACCAATTTATTTTAAGAAAATTAATTTTATATTGCTTTAATTATACTAACTGCCCTAATTGAAATTATATTTTATTAAAATAAAAGAATTAAAATATCATGCTTAAATAATACTAGCTGTTCGTGAAATCTACTTATAAGGGCGCGTCCATATATAGTCTGTCCGTCCAAATTTATAAATTTTCCGTTTCCATCTAATTTATGGCTAGCGTTACACATTTCTAAGAATACGTTATATTATTTATACAAAACTATTGGCTTGTGATCTACCGATAGTAAACGATTTAATTTTTACGAACACTAGCGGATAAAGAAACGATTTATAAACATCCCTACAGAAAATCCACCGACTGCTGTAATACTGTAAAATAAACACCCGGTATATTATCCACGCTAGACTCATTAAAGTAGCGTTAGATACGGCTTCTCGCGGCAAATGCAAATATTTCCAAGTGTTCAAAGATTTACACTAATTTCTTAAAAATTAAAATTCGATAATTGTAAATGTAAATAAAGTGAATTAAAAGTACATTGCCCGAGCGAAAGTAAGTCAAAAAATAATAAGTCGCACGCCGCATTTTTTCCCTGCGGGAATCCAGTCATATTGCATCTTGAACTTGATGCTGTGTATCTTTTTAACCTTCACTTTGCAGCATCCACCATACTATTTGTCCATATTACTACATTTTAAAGTCTTCTAATCAACTGCTCGTGGATTATTAATTCATTGTTTGCCGTCGCGTCTAACTACTCCTATTTTTCCTACTTTAAAATTCTATTAGTTGCGGTCAGCATCCGGTACTACAATGTAACAATTTTAATCTATACTTAATAATAACCTGATTGTTCCATTAATTACTTAACAGTACTTTTGCGATTTAGCCTTCAACGGCTAGCCATGCTTCAGATATGGTTATGTATTACTCCATATTAATTTATTTCAATAACGCATACTCCGTGGTTTTTGTATATATCATAGTGCTTTACATTCATTACATATTTATTGCACTATATGATTTATGAAATCTTTTATTTCAACGGTTTTTCTTATCGCGACGTTTATCTTATATAATGACTAATGCGTTATCTTAATATTGTATTAAATTGTACCAATTTGTTTTAAAAAATTCATTTTTAATTGCTTTAATTATACTAACTGCCCTAATTGAAATATTTTATTAAAATCAAAAAATTGAAATATCATGCCTTAATAATACTAGCTGTTCGCGAAATCTACTTATAAGAGCGCGTCCATATATAGTCTGCCCGTCCAAATTTATAAATTTTTCGTTTCCCTCTAATTTATGGCTAGCGTTACACATTTACAAAAATACGTTATATTATTTATACAAAACTATTGGCTTGAGATCTACCGATAGTAAACGATTTGATTTTTACAAACACTAGCTGATAAAGGAACGATTTATAAATATCCCTACAGAAAATCCACCGATTGCTGTAGTACTGTAAAATAAACACCCGGTATATTATCCACGCTAGACTCATTAAAGTAGCGTTAGATACGGACTTCTCGCGGCAAGTGTTAATATTTCCAAGTGTTCGAAGATTTATACTCATTTCTTAAAAAGTAAAAGTCAATAATTGTAAATGTAAATAAAATTAATTAAAAGTACATTGCTCGTGCAGGTGTAAGTCAAAAAATAATAAGTCGCACGCCGCATTTTTTCCCACGGAATCCAGTGATATTGCATCTTGAACTTGATGCTGTTTCTGTTTAACCTTCAACTTGCAGCATCCACCATTCTTTTTGTCCATATTACTACATTTTGAAGTCTTCTAATCAACTGCTCGTGGATTATTAATTCATTGTTTGCCATGCTTCAGATTTAGTTCTGCATTTTTCACATATTAATTTATTTCAATAACGTATACTCCGTGGTTTTTGTTTATATCATAATGATTTACATTCATTACATATCTATTGCATTATATAATCTGTGAAATCTTTTATTTCAACGGTCTTTCTTATCGCTACGTTTATTTTATATAATGACTAATGCGTTATCTTAATTTTGTATTAAATTGTACCAATTTATTTAAGAAAATTCTTTTTTTATTGCTTTAATTATACCAACTGCCCTAATTGATATTATATTTTATTAAAATAAAAGAATTAAAATATCATGCTGTTCGTGAAATCTACTTATGCAGGGCGCGCCCATATTTAGTCTGTCTGTCCAAATTTATAAATTTTCCTTTCCCATATAATTTATGGCTAGCGTTACACATTTACAAGAATACGTTATATTATTTATACAAAACTATTGACTTGTGATCTACCGGTAGCAAACGATTTGATTTTAACGAACGCTAGCCGACAAAGCAACGATTTGTTGCAAACATCCGTACAGAAAATCCACCGACTGCGTATTTTTATCACCATGATATTGCGACGACTACTAATCGCCTTCAGATTATCAGTTTCGTTTACATTCATTCGAACAAACAGCAGAGCTATACACAATCAACGTGTAATATTTCGCATATAGGAAACTACCAAACTGTTATATGTTCGATGCATTGCCGCGATCCAGGCGTAAATATGTAGTCGACTTGTTTATCGATCCGCGCCGTCATGCGCGTGGGGTTCAAGGCGTCTGCCCGATGTACTTGATCTATTCTTGTATCAGATGTAGTCAGCTAACGACGAATATTAAAAGAAACGTGGTAGGAAGTTTCCCTACCAAGATGGGTTGAATAAAATTCGATTCGTGGGAGAAACACGTTCGCTTGGTGTATGAAGAGGGCATAAATTTTTATTGAAGACAATCAGCGAGATAAACAAGATCTATAAAACGCAAGCAGTTTCATCTATAAATTTCACCTTTAATTATAAATATATAATGGATTTCTGAATTGATTAGCATAATTTTGGGCCGTATGGAAGTCGATAAGCTTTGGAGATGTTGATCCATTCGTTCGTAATGTAGCTAAGTTGTCACGTGGCTGCAATCTGCAAGTGTTGTAAGTGTGTGAACACTTCAGTTCGGTGAGTACGCTATTATTTGTGTATCAAACACCGACCCAAACAAGAGTTAAGCTTATTGTGCAACATGTCGACTTAGAGGATAAATAGTTTTCTAAATAATTTTTTTAAAAATTCAATAACATTTCTGATAATTAAATATATTAAAGTTTTCTGTTAAACGATTTTAAAATTGTAGCATATTTTCATATACTAAGATATAAAAGCTTTCTTATTAAAATAAATTATGTGTCACTGAATACATATAAGATAATTTGCTTAACGATTTAAAATAAGTTTAGTGTTTTGAATACAGAATTAGAAAGTTTTCCTGTAAAAATAAAATCACTTTATTTAGAATATGTTAGAAAATCTGGCTAAATTTTTTTGTATTAATTGTTAAATTTAAATAGTCGATTAAGGCACATCTTGGTTTAACATCTGCCAGATAAACATCTGGAGTTGCATGTTTACTCAAACAAGTTAAATGTATGTTGTACAAATGAATTGTATGATAAGCTAATCTTTGACTTATCCTTGTGAGCCGAGAACAAAGATCTTTGCTTGAAGCATTTGTTTAATATAATGAAATAATTTTCTTTGATGGGCTTCACCTATTAAAAATCGCTAGGTTTGAAGCGTTTGCTTAATGTAATGAGATATTATTTTTATGATGGGCTTCACCCACTAGCAACTGCTAATTTGTCAATTCAACATCAATAAGATCTTTCACTTCATGTTCTTATAATTTTGATTGTCTTTAATTTATTTTATTTGTTTTTTTGTACATACAAGAACTTCAAATAACTTTATTACATATCTGCAAACTAAGGTTTTATTTCTGGAAATTCTAGCTACAAGGTATAAGCGTAAAAGAAACACTGTTATGTTGTTGAGTATCTATCTTCAGGCATAAGGTGATTCCCATAAGGTTTATCTACGTCTTTCCTTAAGAAGATAATTTTTTTGTTTATGTGTTTGACGTAGTGGCGCCCTAAAATTGTACAAAGACAGGTTAATTAATGGAAAAGACCCCCTCCTCTTATGCCCCCGCAGGGATAGACCTCGAGACTAGTCCGCAAGCTTATATAATTCTTTTTGGAAACACTGCTTGGCTCTATGTCATCTTAATTGAAGCCACCCTCTGCATTATATTAACCAAAAAGTAAAAATTTTATAACAAACGGAACGTAAATAAATTGAAATTCCTTTGTCTTTTCCGATTTTCTCCAAACTGTGCGCGATCATAAACTTGTCTGAAGGAATTACGCGACCATTCGGGGAATATATTTTCTCCGCCCGTTGGTTTGGTTTTTGTAACATGGTTTTTCACTAAAGATTTTGTAAATAAACTTTCTCTCTTGAGGTTTTCTTTTTCTTTTTTTGTGACTCACCCAACTCTAACGCTTTCTAGCTAGCATAACATTCTTTTCATTTCTTTTTTGCTGCGATACTCGGTGCGGACTATTTTTGTTACGTACGTTACTTTTTTCTTGTCCGCACGAAATATCGTAACAATTTTTGGGGAACAGTAACGATAATGCCTCGTGTGCCTTGTCGCAAGAAAGTTTGCCATTTTTTATACTTTTCAGTCTGTGGGATGCAATTTTACAGTCTAGTTCCCATTCGTCATCAACCATTTTACATAATTCATGCCAGTATTGTTTTTGGCATCATTATATGGGTTCTTTTAGTTTTTTTCTTTTTGACCTAAACAATTCTTTTTCTCGATGGTAGTTATTTGCTGATTTTCACCTTCTGGCTATTTTAGTCTCTGATCTTAACTTGGCAATCTCTACAGTTAAACAAATTCGTAGCTTCAGTACTTTGAATAAAGATTTCCTGTAAGGTACGATCTCGTAGCACACAATCACAATCTTAATTGTAGCCTATA
Source organism: Platerodrilus igneus (assembly GCA_036346225.1). NCBI lineage: Eukaryota > Metazoa > Arthropoda > Insecta > Coleoptera > Lycidae > Platerodrilus > Platerodrilus igneus. Next base: position 7,255,604 of record JARFIW010001115.1, read on the forward strand.
GCTACAGTTCCTGCCTGGTTTTGTAATTTTACTTTCATAGCAATGTTATATGGATTAGCAAGAACCCAATCCTAATCTTTCTTTTGTTGCTCGTGCTGGTTGTAGCTCTAGTTGGTAGGTAATGTATGATCATTCATCATTTCCATGTCGGCCACTTCCTACTGTGCCTAAATTTAGCAGCGGCGACTGTGCTATTTGAAGGATATGTTTAATATCAAGCAGCAAGACGTGCCAGTAAGTAATGAAAAAGTGTTTTAAATTATACTGCAAGACAAACATGCATGCTATATGACTAGCCCTTTGTTGTGCCGAAACACCATAAGAATCGCTTGGAGTCAGTGCACCTACAACGGAATTTTCAACATCAAGAAGTGAGTTGCAAAAAATAATGAGTCGGCGGATGATCAAGTTTGTATAAAATTCTAGAGCGTACCAAGTTCCAAATGGTCACTTGGTAGTGAATGGGCTGATTTCATTTACTGTAACATTGTCGATGGATCATGTAAAGGGAAAAAGGCAATACACTAGCAATGGCGTAATCGAAAGAACCTATATGAAAGGGATATTCTAGAACAGTATCCAAGATAAATGGTCAAATGCAAACACCATCGTTCTTAGAAGTCAATGCCTTAATCCACAGGTGATGTAAAAGAAATTCTTTGATTGAACCTTTAAAATAAATATGCTTAATGTCAGTTAGTTGATTAATGTGTTACGTTCAAAACCCTGCAAACAAATTTTCCTGCATGTATTTTTATAATGCCCTAAATTTTCTCAACAATCTCGAATTCCCGCCATTTGAATTAGTGTTATTTAATAAAATTTCTCAAGTAATTACTCCGTATAAAAGTTTGCTTTAAACAGCTGCTTAGGAAACTTTACGTTACAAAGTAGTTGTAATAAATCCTAGCAGCTGCAGTGATTACATTTTAATTAAAAGCTGCAGCTTTCTTCTAAATGATAAGACCTTACCACCTGCATACATCTGCTAACAATGGACTTGTTATCTGGTGTTCTGCAGCTGTTAGGATGTTACAAAGTAATAAGATTGTTTTCCTTTGTTTAAAACCCTTTGATGATTGCGTTATCTGCTTGTTGGCAAGCTGCTACAGTTTGTATTTCGGCAGCTGTTGTCTGGAAATTCTGCACACATAGTAATTCGGCGATATCTTTGAAAGTCAAATACCCTATCCCCATACATGATTCTGGTCTTATAAAATCGAGACCGTGCTTTGAAAGCGGGAATTACCGAAAAGATACCCGTTGTAAAGTCGCGCTATTAGAAATGCTCTCTGTGCTTGTATAAGTGAAGTTGGTGGTTCCAGCATGCAGTCAGCCCATAGAGAAGTGCAGCCGCATATTACCAGCGTTAAGATGAGACCAGCACGAAGCTGATTGTGCAAGGTACAGTTTTTTATTTCCATAATTCTTTTATGCTGCTGTGAATAAAAGACTTTTCATTTGCTGCTATTGCTTATAATTATCCGATTAATTGGTACCACTCCTTTACAAAACTTACATACACGATGCACGAACAACTAGGTTATTATTCTATAAATTAAATAGTAATTAATCAATGGTTATGTTGGAGTCCGTTTTACTGTTTCTTTTGTCTTTCTGAACTTATGCCTCAATTTAAAAGTATTTAAAATATGATTAATTTAAGTTAGGGTGTCTAATTTTAATGTTATATTCTTTCTGAGGAGGTGCACTTCACAAAGCAGCATGTACATATACTTTAGGTATATTTCTTTTTCTAGATTTACTGTACAGTTTATGCTTAATTTTCTTTTATATGTATATAAGGTAAACCATTAAGTAAGTATTTAGATTATAAGGTGTTATATTTGATTACCAATTTTTATATGTTATGACACAATCACGATTACGCAACTTATTTATTTTATTGCTTTGTAAATAGTCTTCCAAGATTCGATGTTATCAATAGAGTATCTTAGAGGTTTCCAATGTGTTTTTTTCTATTTCACCCACGCCCCTCTCCGACATTTTTGAGCTAGTCCAACTTCTACCATTCTATCCGCGTTCTGTTGCGGTATTCGGCGTAAACAGTTTCTTTACTTTTACTGTTTCCTTTTGTGTTTGCGCGGAATACCGTAACAAATGGTTACGTAAATTCATTAATAGCGCATCAATCCAATACAACGTATGCAGGTGGATTAGTAATAAATGGCTCCTTTAAGAAAATCCTTAGTATAGTCACTACCACCAGAATCGCTGTACCAGCATTCCAGTAGATTAAAGATTTACTACAAATATTTTTGGATAACTTGACTTGTATCGGACTGAATTGAAGAGGTTACAGTGGTGTTTAGGATGTAAAAATACCTCAAAGTTGCCATACTCTATAATGTTTTAGCAGCATCCATCATAATCAGTGTCAATTTAACAACTAAGAAATCTCTTGACATTATCTTTTAGCTACAAAAATAAAGTTATTCTAAACAATTACGAAGTTTTCTTAGCAATCAGCTCAAACTTTGTCGATTTTGGCGAAAGTATCCTAAAAAAAAAGAAGGCACACGACACAACCCCAAATAACCCTTAATACTAAAATAAACATTTTCATCACATCCCTTTATTGAATTGTATCAATGTTTACTAATCATTTATTTAACAGAAACTCAAATGGAAGCTGCGGGCATATCGCAATTTGCGGTAAAATACATTCATTAATGCAAAATATTCAAAATTATCCCAGAACAATTACCCGTATAATTTTAACTTTTCCCTAAGCAAAACAAGGATTGTAAAATTTTCGTTTAATAAGCTTTTGCAGATTTTCTGCAGAGTTGACTTTCCAACGTCCGTAATGCCGAAGCGACATCAATTCATGTTACAGTTTTACTGACTGAAGGTGTAGTATAGTCTAAGGAAATCGCTGGTGAAGAAGGACAATCTTGTACGAAACCCAGGACGCGATTCTCACTAACTAATAGAAAAGTAATTAATTTTATATTACACATGCCACTAGTAAAATTATATAACCTTCCAGGGCATTTTCTATATGCAGGGTGGTTTCCTTTTCAGGATTTATTTCTATCTGCTGGAAAGGCAAAATAAATAAATAAATATAAAATAATAAATAAAATATTCAGTATCTTTAGATTCGAATAAAACCTATTCTTGCGTATATACTAAAATCGTATTAAGAGCTGAGAAGCCCTTGATTCCCATTTAGAGCCTAGTCTTCAAAACTAATAATTTGGCTAAGAGGTTTCTTTTGATTTGATAGGAAATATTGTAAATATTACCCGAATGGTCGCGTAATCCCTTCAGACAAGTATATGATCGCCCACAGTTTGGAGAAGACCGGAAAAGACAAAGAAATTTCAATTTATTTGCGTTCCGTTGATTGTGTATAGCTCCGCTGATAATCAGAAGGCGGTTTGTAGTCGTTGCAATATCGTGGTGATGAAAATAAGCAGTCGGTACATTTTCTGTACGGATGTTTATAAATCGTTGCTTTATACGCTAGTATTCGTAAAAATCAAAAAGCTTACTACCGATAGATCACAGGCCAACAGTTTTGTATAAATAATATAACGTACTCTTGTAAAAGTCTAACGCTAGCCATAAATTAGATGGGAAAGGAAAATCTATAAATTTAGATAGACAGACTAAATATGGACGCGTTTTGTATAAGTAGATTTCATGAACCGCTAATATTATTTAAGCATGATATTTTAACTCCTTTATTTTAATAAATATAATTTCAATTAGGGCAGTTAGTATAATTTAAGCAATAAAAATTTAATTTTCTTAAAATAAATTGGTACAATTTAATACAATATTAAGATAACGCATTAGTCATTATATAATATAAACGTTACGATAAGAAAAACCGTTGAACTAAAAGATTTCATAAATCATATAGTACAATAAATGTAAAGCATTATGTTATAAACAAAAACCACGCAGCATACGATATTGAAATAAATCAATATAAATTAATATTTCACATGCACGGGCAATGTACTTTTAATTCACTTTATTTACATTTACAATTATCAACTTTTACTTTTCAATAAAAGGGTATAAATCTTCGTACACTTGGAAATATTAACACTTGCCGCAAGAAAAGCCGTATCTAACGCTACTTGAATGAGTCTAGCGTGGATAATATACCGGGTGTTTATTTTACAGTATTACAACAGTCGGTAAATTTTCTGTAGGGATGTTTATAAATCGTTCCTTTATCCGCTAGTGTTCGTAAAAATCAAATCGTTTAGTATCGGTAGATCACAAGCCAATAGTTTTCTATAAATAATATAACGTATTCTTGTAAATGTGTAACGCTAGCCATAAATAACGATAAGAAAAACCGTTGAAATAAAAGATTTCATAAATCATATAGTGCAATAAATGTAAAGCATTATGTTATAAACAAAAACCACGGAGTATACGTTAATGAAATAAATTAATATGTCAGAAATCCAGAACCATATCCGAAGCACGGCTATACGTTCAATGCTAAATCGCAAAAGCACTGTTAGGTAATTAACGGAAGAAGCAAATTATTATTAAGTATAGATTAAGTTTGTTACATTGTAGTACCGGATGCTGTCCGCAACTAATAGAATTTTAAAGTGGGAAAAATAGGAGTAGTTAGACCCGACGGCAAACAATGAATTAATAATCCACGAGCAGTTGAGTAGAAGACTTCAAAATGTTGTAATATGGACAAATAGTATGGTGGATGCTGCAAGGTAAAAGTTAAAAAGAAACACAGCATCAAGTTCAAGATGCAATATGACTGGTTTCCCTCAGGAAAAATTCGGCGTGTGCCTTATTATTTTTTGACTTTCACCTGCACGGGCAATGTACTTTTAATTCACTTTATGTACATTTATAATTATCAACTTTTACTTTTCAATAAAGGGGTATAAATCTTCGTACACTTGGAAATATTAACATTTGCCGCGAGAAGCCGTATCTAACGCTACTTCAATGAGACTAGCGTGGATAGTATACCGGGTGTATATTTTACAGAATTACAGCAGTCGGTGGATTTTCTGTACCGATGTTTATAAATCGTTCCTTTATCCGCTAGTGTTCGTAAAAATCAAATCGTTTACTATCGGTAGATCACAAGCCAATAGTTTTGTATACATAATATAACGTATTCTTGTAAATGTGTAACACTAGCCATAAATTAAATGGAAAAGGAAAATTTATAATTTTGGACGGACAGACTAAATATGCACGCGCCCTTATAAGTAGCTTTCACGAACAGCTAATATTATTTAAGCATGATATTTTAATTCTTTTATTTTAATAAAATATTTCAATTAGCCCAGTTAGTGTAAATAAAGCAATAAAAGTGAATTTTCCCAAAATAAATTGGTACAATTTAATACAATATTAAGATAATGCATTAGTCATTATATAAGATAAACGTAGCGCAAGGAAAACCGTTGAAATAAAAGATTTCATAAATCATATAATGCAATAGATATGTAATGAATGTAAATCATGATGATATAAACAAAAACCACGGACTATACGTTATTCAAATAAATTAATATGTGAGAAATGCAAAACCATATCTAAAGCATAGCTAGCTGTTCAAGGATATATCGCAAAAGTACTGTTAAGTGATTAATGGAACAATCAGGTTATTATTAAGTATAGATTAAAATTGTTACATTGTAGCACCGGATGCTGACCGCAACTAATAGAATTTTAAAGTGGGAAAAATAGGAGTAGTTAGACCCGACGGCAAACAATGAATTCATAATCCACGAGCAGTTGATTAGAAGACTTCAAAGTGTAGTAATATGGAAAATAGTATGGTGGATGCTGCAAGATAAAAGTTAAAAAGAAACACAGCATCAAGTTCAAGATGCAATATGACTGGTTTCCCTCAGGAAAAAACGCGGCGTGTGCCTTATTATTTTTTGACTTTCACCTGCACGGGCAATGTACTTTTAATTCACTTTATTTACATTTACAATTAGCAACTTTTACTTTTCAATAAAAGGGTAAAAATCTTCGTACGCTTGGAAATATAAACACTTGCCGCGAGAAGCCGTATCTAACGCTACTTTAATGAGACTAGCGTGGATAGTATACCGGGTGTTTATTTTACAGTATTACAGCAGTCGATGGATTTTCTGTACCGATGTTTATAAATCGTTCCTTTATCCGCTAGTGTTCGTAAAATCAAATCGTTTACTATCGGTAGATCACAAGCCAATAGTTTTGTATAAATAATATAACGTATTCTTGTAAATGTGTAACACTAGCCATAAATTAGATGGAAAAGGAAAATCTATAATTTTGGACGGACAGACTAAATATGCACGCGCCCTTGTAAGTAGATTTCACGAACAGCTAATATTATTTAAGCATGTATTTTAATTCTTTTATTTTAATAAAATATTTCAATTAGGGCAGTTAGTATAATTAAAGCAATATAAATAAATTTTCTTAAAAGAAATTGGTACAATTTAATACAATAATGAGATAATGCATTAGTCATTATATAAGATAAACGTAGAGACAAGAAAAACCGTTGAAATAAAGGATTTCATAAATCATATAGTGCAATAAATATGTAATGATGTAAATCATTATGTTATAAACAAAAACCACGATGTATACGTTAATGAAATAAATTAATATGTGAGAAATTCAAAACCATATCCGAAGCATGGCTAGCCGTTCAAGGCTAAATCGCAAAACTACTGTTAGGTAATTAACGGAACAAGCAAGTTATTATTAAGTATAGATTAAAATCGTTACATTGTAGTACCGGATGCTGACCGCACCTAGTAGAATTTTAAAGTGGGAAAAATAGGAGTTTTTAGAGCCGACGGCAAACTGAATTAATAATCCACGAGCAGTTGATTAGAAGACTTCAAAATGTACTAATATGTACAAATAATATGGTGGATGCTGCAAGGTGAAGGTTAAAAAGAAACACAGCATCAAGTTCAAAATGCAATATGACTGGATCCCGCAGGGAAAAAATGCGGCTTGCAACTTATTATTTTTTGACTTACACTTGCACGGGCAATGTACTTTGAATACACTTTATTTACATTTACAATTATAGCCTTTTACTTTTTAAGAAATAGATATAAATCTTCGAACATTTGGAAATATTAACACTTGCTGCGAGAAGCCGTATCTAACAATGCTCTAATGAGTTTAGCGTAGATAATACACCGGGTGTTTATTTACAGTATTACAAGCTAATATCTTAAAGGCGGACAAAAATAAAACAAATCTTTGACCAATCAAAATCACAACCTTGCGGACACTTTTTAATCACACTTAAAGTTTATTACCCATGTTGGCGTTAGCTATAAACAATTTGTGCACGAGTTTTACTCTTTTGAACAACTGGTGGATGAGACTAACGTCTATTTGTTTTTACAATATCGCCGATTTGATACAGTACATTTCTTAGGTCGGTTTTGGAGCAAATAAAATCAAGAAAGGGAGCGTAGTGTCAAGTTGGCCACCCAAGAATAAAATAAGCGCGATTTCAACGGCTTTATTGTTAGCTTTCCAATCTCAGTACTAGTTGGTGTAGGCGATAAGGAATGCGTTGCCTGAGTTTTATGTTTTTGAACAAGTAGACGACGTGGATGACGTCTTTCTTCTTTTTAAAATTACGGCCATCTTGTCTTAGGAGTGTTAGCTTTTACAGTGAAGTGCTAGCGAGTGCTAGGTTTAAGAGCTACTTAGTGTAAGGTTTTGGAGCAAATCAGACAAAGGGATTGAGGGTAGCGTCAAGTTCGCCGTTCCAAATAAAATGTGCGATATTTCTAAAACGTCTTTCGTGCCAGATTTCAGACTAAGTGTTAGCTATGAAGTAATCAAGCGCATGAGTTTCAATTTTTGACCAACATGGTGAGGTGGACAACGCCTAATTTTTGAAGAATTGCCGCCGTTTTGTTTTTGCGGAGTTAGCTTACTTAATTGAGTACTAGTTGTTGTCAGGTTTGAGCTACCTAGTGCAAGGTTTTGAAGCAAATTCGAACAAGACCCCCCTCCTCCCTCAATAAAATAGGCCATATTTCTAAAACGACTTTGGTGCCAACTTTCATACCTTTTCCTCGATTTTGGAGAAGTCTCATGCCTAACCCACTAACTAGCTCTAAAGTATCAATTGTCGGACAAGGGTGGGACTCCCCAGAATTGGATTATATGTCCGGGGTAACCGCACTTAATTTACTACCCACTTCCCTCTCGTGATAGACTCTTCCGGAAGCGTCAGTGAAAACATGCACTTCGGGAAAGCTCAAGGAAATGGCTTTTCTCATGGTCCACTGTTATTATAAAGATCTAATATCCTGCTCGTCATGTTACCTTCCTGCTTGCTTTTCAGAATATTTGTAGTATAGGAAGTCGCCAATTGCCATCTCTCATTGCTCACTAGCATTTTGTTGTATATATTATCGGCCGCTATCGTTCTTCCTATTCACATTTCGAGTAGTAGCCTCTTACTTGCTCCTTTATTGCATACAAAGAGTGTGGGGTTACATAATCTTCTAGGACTCCACAGTACTGTCAAATGAGTGTTGCTGACCTCTTGAATCTGTATAAGTAACTGGCGAAGCGTTTGGGCCCCGTTAACGCTTGGGTGTTGTAAAAATGCGTTTGACTATTTTTTACTCTGTACCTATTTTTAACACTGGTATTTTCATATGCGTCCACCTGCTTTATCTATTCGGTCCCATCTTAACTGACATTTTTGCATGGCGTTTACTTTTGTATGCTTTCTGACCTCCTTTTGGCCAACTTAAGGATGGTTACTTATCTTCTCGCGTAACTTCCTCTGCTTCTCAATCCCGAAACGAAGTGGGCGTGTCTCCGCTACTACTGGCAGCGTGTCTGTAGAGAACATCCTGTATCAGCTACAGATTCTAGGTGCCATAATTTTTTGGCAAAGGCTAATAACGGTGGCATTGAACTTCTACATCAGTGCTCGAGTCCATGCTGTCACAGCATATAGAACATTGTCCTCCATAACTTTTAGTAGGACTGTCTGCACACTACGCTTGCACCATCCTGCATCATAATTCTCATAACGTCATTCTAAAGGATGTTTCATGGTGTCGGTCCAAGAACCGTTCCCTGTGGAACATTCCCTCCAAGATTTCTACCTGTTTCCTTTATGATGTAGATTCCCCTACTATCCAAGTAATCGCTCGTAATATTCACTATGTATTTACGGTATGTTTCGCTTTCTGAGTTTTTTCAATATATTATTCCAGGATGCTGAATTAAACGCATTTTTAACGTCGAGCAGTACCATTGCACACCATTTTCTACCGGCTGCAAAATGGGCTTCCACTTTGTTTGTGACAAGTTACGTCTGATAGACTTTTACTGTCACATTTAATAAGCAAATGGGGCGATTTTCATTAATATATAATCCTCCAGCTCCCTCGACTTTTAAATTGATAACAATTTTCTTTTCTTCCACTCTCCAGGGACGGCATTCTCACGGGCGTAGTGCTTGAAAACATGCAAGGAGAAATATTTATCATTCATTAACAGCGCTGGCATCGATTCCGAGCTTAGACCGTCATCCCCTAGAAACTTTCTTCTCCTTATCTTTCTTGCTGCATGTTCTAGCTCCTCAAGAGTAAAAGGACTCTACATATTCAGGTTTCTCAGTCGCATGGATTTGTTCTCTTTTCTTGGCTATGAATAGATTCTTAAAAGCCTGTAACATCGCCTCCGTAGTCAAACTGGAACTAATAATCTCAGGTGTGTGTGTTGGTGTGTGTGGTGTGTGTTTGTGTGTGTGTGTGTGTTTCTATAAAGGTAATCTATAACCTCAAAAGCTATAACCTAAGTTTTCTTAAATACATTGTACATGCGATAATCCAGGACGGTGACTTATTTCAAAACCGCAAAAGAAAACATCTGAATACGAAACGACCAACATTCACATTGCAGGTGGCATTGTTGATTAAATTCGCACGTGAGCTACGTTGAGTTACCTTAATAAGATTTTACTGTTAGGACATGTAATTCGTTCGCGTTGCGTTAGATATAAATCAGATAAGAAAATAAATTTAATTTTGGACGGACAGAATAAATATGAAGACACCCTGTATATTTAGATTTCACGAATAATTAGTGTTAATTGAGTATGACATTTCAATTTTTAAAGTTTCTATATAGGTAATTTAGATAACAAACTATAACCTCAAAAGCTATAACCTTATTTCTTTTAAATAAATTGTACAAACGATAATCCACGATGGTGACTTATTTCAAAACCGCAAAAGAAAACATCTAAATGTTACAAGTCGCTACGTATGCGCTTTCCATAGAAAGGTATACTATGAATAAACATGCAAAAAATACCATATTAAAATAATAATATACATTACAAAAGAAGTACGTGACTTTTACATAATTTGTGGTACAATAATCTTGTACTTAAGCTCTAATTAAATATGTTTTACTATGAAAGGAAATTTTGACGCGGCTAGCATGCATCACAAGAAGAGAAAAATTTTATAAAATGACAAAACCGAAAAAAAAAGTTAGGTAAATTTGAAGCATAATACAGAAGCTAAGTTGGAACGGAACACAGCTTCAAGATGCAACATTAACTTCCTCAAAAGGGAAAATTCGGCGCGCGAGCTTTGATTAACTTTGCTTTCAAAAATAACAGAGAATGATAATCCGTGCGCAGAGACTTCGAAACTCGTGTAGACAGTGACAATAAAGGGCTACATGTGGGTACAGCTCAAAGAAGTGATTTTGGTTTGTATTAAGAGAGCTGCTATTAGCTGGAAAAAAATGATAAAAAGTAGATTGGTGTTGCAGGATATCCTTCAATTCCTACAATAAAACCGTGAGTCAAATATGAGTCGTTTTGTTTATAATTTATAATTATGTTCTTGTGTAATTTAAATATAAGTTTTAAATGGTTGGTATCAATGTAGTGGAAAATTGCAATGTCAAAATGATTATTTTGTTAGACAATAGATTTGAAAGGAACTCGTTTTGTTTTAAATTTAAGTATAATATTATTAGTAAATAAAGTTTGAAAATTTTGAAAAATTAGGAAGTAGATTGTATTAATCTTAAAATTTTAATGGAAAATTGAACGATAAGAATTAAAGTTTGGTATTGCATTATATTTTCTGTATATTGCTAATTATGGTATTTCTAGAAAATGTATTTAAAATGTTGTGTTTATTAATATTGGAAAATGACACAATTTGTATGTTAGTATTAATGATAGATTTTTTAAGCTTTTCTTTTCTTTGAATAATACCTGGTTAATTTGATGTCAGGAAATTAAGGTTATTTTTTTCGAAAAGCATTGGTATTCTTATGGTATTTATTTAACGTTAATAGTGGTTAAGTGTAGTTTGAATTTAATTTGGACTTGTCTATGAAATAGGTAAAAATAGACACATTTGTGAAAGGATAGACAGTCACTCCGGTGATTAAGTCATATTTGGGGAAGTACTTTATTCTAAGAATTTCTTTAAGTTGACCGAAGGATAAATGTTTTTAGGGTGTTGTAGAAGAAGGCAAAGTATAACAAACAGCAAAGGAGAGACCTATCTGGAATAATACAAGGTATGCCAATCACAAATTGTGACGTATACAAAGAGGGTGGGTGTGTCAAACTGACAGCTGTGTCAAGCTGGTAGATGGGTTAGGGTGGCGTAGGGAGGCATGTCTACGATAAAAATTACTACAAGGTAGTAGCCTTGCGTAAGTTGGTAACAAGTAAAGATGACTCTTGTGAAGCAAATTACGTGCTAAAAACCAAAGTACAGAACGTAAAAATGGCAATGGGATATTTTAAGGTGTGGAAGGTGGACGGTGAAAGATGTACGCCGAAAGGTGGACGGAGGGAAATTGAAAGTAGAAGGCGGAAGGTGGAAGGAAGAATGCAAAAAGTAGAAGTGGAAGGAAATGTGGAGAAAATAAAATGTAGAAGGTGGACGATGAAAAGTGGAAGGGATGAGGTGGAAGAAGGGTAGAGGTGCTTCAGATTCATGCAAAATCACGTAATAAATTTTTTCAATTTTTAGAGAAAAGGGTCAAATTAACGTTACAGTTACAGGACACAATAAGTCCAGAGACGATAATATTATTACAATGCAGTTTAATCACCTAGATGCAGCTGGTGATTTAGTGATTCACAGATATCATATTAGAAATTTTTTAACCAGACATGACAATAAAATACAATGTTACATTTACAATGTACCCATGTACGCAGCTGTGAATATATGACAGGAATACTCACGTATAAAATCATAGCGAATCACACATTTCTACGTGATCTAATATAAAGACCGTGGTGCAATAACATATCCCTTGAAGGCATAGGAAGAAAGAGGATAGCGGGAGCTAGACGTAAACGGGGACAATTAATTAATTACTCGCGAGCCACTGACGGGAAGATACGTAGAGGACAACCTTGGTAGGGTAATTGAGAAAACCCCTTGGGCTATGAGATTAGTCAACAGGAATTAAACGTAGTGATATCCTCGGATTATTCGACGACTCGACAACAAAGGAAAAAGTTTGAAAAGACTGGTTCTAATTCCACATAGGTGGAAATAAAGTACCGGTCGGAAAATAAACTCAATCCTGGCTCATCAAACTCTTTAGTCACACGAAGATCTACCTGTAAGTTTTATTAACTAGTTATACATATCTTTTCTTGTTATTGTTTTATTAGTGGCGTTTATGCATAAAGCTGCTTATACTAGACATTAATCAAATTATAACGCGTCCAAAGTCACTGTACGGTATACTCTTTAATTTATTAGATATATCAACTAGGACGCAGAAAGTTAATTTAAATAGGTTGAGGACGTGATGTAATGACTTATTTGGATAGTAATGTTATGACTGACTAATCTAAAGTGAATTCATCTACGTAATTTTAAAATTTTTTGTGTATGTACTTGTTTACCGGAATAGTATTATGATGCTTGTGTTCAAATACATTTAGATGACGCAGTAAGGAGTTTTTGTTCTATTAAGAATGTAGATTGATTGAAAAAGATGGTCTATACCACCAGAATGACGGTCTAATCAGGATCCTCTTAAAACACATGTCTTTCAGAGGATTATCCATATACCAGACGAGTTAGCGCCCATGATTTTAGTACATAAAAAGCCTTTCAAGGTAAAGTTTAGTGACAACGTAGCTTTGGAATTGCAACCATCCCTCTTTGCAGTTAACCATTTTGTTTATTCTTTCACTTGTTTATATAGAAACAGGTTTCCCACAGCACTGTAGTTAGCCAGCGCGCCCTCAGTTTAATACATAATTCCCGTTCCTTCTTGGCAATTCAAAATTTAACAGTCTAACGATTTATTTACCTGTAATAAAATATCCGACTAAATTTGAGCCCTTATGATATTACTTACGACTAAATTTTCTAGGCCGAAGTTGTACGATACACTTCAGTCGTAGGTATGTAGATGCCTAGGATTGTACGTTCAAGCAAGCTGAGCACTGTCAGTCATTTTACTGATTTATTGTTCCAGTCACTTCTACATTTTCAGCTGCTGCTGTGCTGTACAAGTCTTGAAACGAATCGAAATTAGGTGGCGTACAACAAAATTTCCAATTTGTAAACATACCCCTAAAAAGAACACTTCGTTCTAACTCTACTTTCCCTCTGAATTTGCTTATAGATTGCAGTCGAGGTCGATCACACTTTTTGGTTTTAAGTCTCAGTTCAAATATTTCACTTAATGAACTCACAACTCAGATATTACCTGTAAGCTTTCAGCAACCTAAAACATAGTTTTTACAACTATACCGATCGGGCAAGACGTGGCCAATTTTTCCAAACTGACCTGTAAATGCCGACACTGCCAAGCTATATCAATTTGCGTTTCAATTTCTCAGCAGAATGTGTATGCGGTGTTAGAAAACGGCGAGTGATGTGACCGTGCCACGTTTACAAAGCCCAAGGGTTGCGATTACCGGTAACTTGGAAAAACCAATTACAATTTTTAAGTTTGCATGTCACTTATAAATCACATGAACACATCTCGAATATCTTTGAAGTTCGAATTCCGCCTATCTTTTGCGTTAAATATCGAAGAGTTATTGAAAGCTGACCAAAATTCAAGCTCGAACTATAAACTCGCACGCTAATAGACTTTGGTTCCAACAAAATAACGAAATGTTTAAAAAATGATACGGTGAAGGGAATATATATCCTGATTCAATAGAGAATATTGGAATTATTTCTCAATGCCCGTACAAGCTCGTGCAAACAAGCAAGACAACGGGTTGCAAGGTTGATAAATGAGTCGGATTAGGACAGGATGGACAAAGGGATTTCGATTCATTTACTTGTTGTTTGTTCGAACAAATGCAAACAAAACAGACAATCAAGAGGATATCTTTGGTGGCCTTTGTATCAACCCGCTGTAAATATGTAGTAATCGTATTTTCATTACGCATTTATCTGCAAAACCATGTTTGTACCTTGAGCAGCCTATAAAAATATAATCGTCTACAATTATGGAAAAATCATAAAAAGAAAGTTTAAAATCCGCCGTACGAGCTGCTGTTGGTACAACGAATCGTGTTACGGGCCAAAATGACATTACGTTACGAATTTCGATTAGAAGGGGTGAGAACCCCGTAACAATTTTCTAGGTATACCGACTCACTACAGTAGTGCGGGAGTAATTTCTTATGGAAAAAAATGATAAAAAATAGTAAAATAAAACAAGTAAAATGGCTGAAATATAAAACCACTTTATAGGTACCACTCATCTTGAAAGGCGTTACTTGCTGTTAAAATTAAAAGGTGCCCAACCGCCCTGACCCAGCAATTTCATTGCTTTATTCGCTACCCTGAAGACGGTTATTTCGGATGGTCTCGTTGCTATCAATGTTCTAAAATCTTGTCAATCTGTAACGTGCATTTTTGTGGCTTAACATTTTGCGCTTTTTCCCGATTAGTAAAGACATTTCTGTAACTGCTATTTCTATATTTTGTATTTATTAACTCCTTAGGCGAATGCATCGTATTATAATGAGTGGATTGCATCGTTCTCGTCTTGCCGTTCGTATAGATTTTGTTCCTTATGTGGATATACAAGTCTAGATAATAGACGATAAGAGGTTATAATAGAACGAGTTGAATAAACAGATAAGTAGTTGTCGTTTTGTTCTTGGTTCCTATATATTAATTACGTTAAAAATACTGCTTCTTCTTTGCTTTGACAATAGTGAGAATTAATGCGGTATCAATTTTCGAATTGTTCAGGAACAAGCACGGCACGATTTTTAGTTGTTTTTCTTGTGAAATAAAAGTTGTATATTGAACGTGTTTGGTCGACGCACGTGTGTTTTTACGGAACATTTGACGGACGTACTTTAGTGATACACGTGCTTTACTCATTGTGGTATTTTTTGTTGGTGCTTCGTCTTTTGATATTTAAACTGTGTGTGCGATCTAGCTTCGCGGCCCCCTTGTTTTTTTTATCAGAGTAGTGCATACTTTGGATTATCCAAATACAGTTGATACTGTAGTTCCTGAATTTTCTAACCCCAAAGAATCTAAAATACATCATTGCATGCGCAAATTTCGCTATTTGCGAAATATAACAGATTACCGGTTTACAAAGGTATTGGTTGAAGTTTCTCCCTGCTTTTTGGATGTTTATGAAAATAAAATACATTTGGTTCCAGTTGAAAATAAACTAGTGCTACAAAATATTTCGAAATTATTGTCTCAGGAAATAGAATTAACAAGAAATTTATCAATGCTACATAGTTCCGTCGTGTGATAAGGTCTGCTGCTAACACCAGTAAAATACGTAGGTGTGATTAGGGTAACGTGTGATAAGTTCCATCAACACCCTCCCAGTCAAGGGTAAAGTGCTGCGTTAGTGCCGGACATCGTGAATCCCACACTTCAATTGCAAGGAAGCGTTACTGAAGGACCTTTTGTAAGTTGAACTATTTCCTACTTATTCTTACTTTAAACATCTATCCGTTGTTTTGCCATATCTTTGTCGTTCTGATACCTTTTACCATAGACTTGCATGCTATTTGAAAAAAAAAAGAAGAATCAACAATACTGGATGACTCATATCAATTGTGCTTACCTATTTATTTTTTTATTAAAATTTTGTCTGATTTATGTTTAATTGGTGTGTGAGGAAACGTTTCTGCTACTCCCCAATATTACCTCACTTTGTACTAAAAATTTTTATATTGCTTTTACCGTTGTTATATTATATAGATTATCCAAACAGTTTTTTTTACATTCTACAAAGTACTGAACAATCTATGCTCGATCAGCATGCTATGCTTTTTCTTTATTTCAGGTTTGCAGGACTAATTTTTTTTTATTGCAGGTTTGCTATTCTAATTTTTTTATTGCAGATATTGTTACTAACTCCTTACAGCCGCGTACATTATATGTTGGTCTGCTTTCTACAACCCCTCCAGATCCCCGATTGAGCCCGGTCATTTCTTTGATTTTCTTGGTGTTACGCACGGCTACGAGCCAACGTAGCATAAATTTGGCGCCCAACGTGGCTGCCACGATAAACGTGACAAACTCACCGTTCACTTTTCCTTATTTTACTTTAAAAAAACAACAATCCTAGACTTTCTATCGAATTAGAACATTTTCCAAAATAACGACCTCCCCCAAATAAGACTTCATCACTGGGGTAATTGGTTATCCTTTCACAATGACAACCTTTACCTGTCTTATAAGTAACCTCAAATAAAATTCCATCGGTTTAAACTCTATTAACAATAAATGTCGAAAATATAATTGTAGGTACGTTGGCCTGGAAAGAATCCTAGTCTAACTTCTAACTGCCAGGTATTATTAACAGAACTCCTTGAAAAACATTAATTTGTAAATAATACCACCATTCTATTGTTCTACTTTCATAGAATGTTTTATACGACATTCCGAAGTTCTATGTACTTGAAAATTTCCCTAACAACAATACCTTGAAATACATAGTGCAATAGCAACTTCTGCTTTCGTCATACTAACGTACATTAAAAAATATCAGCTTTACACAAAAAAAATGTACAAACAAATTATGTCCTACAATTAAAGCATGCGTTTCACTTAATATTCAAATCTTTCTTAACGTTCATCAAACCTCCTTTACAATAATATTACGCCTAAATATAAACAAAACAATTCCATTGCTATATGAACCAATTACCACTTGTATTTACAAGTTAGCATGTACATATTTATCAAGCGCAAACAAAAATAAAACAAGAAAATCCAAAACAGCACTTACAGTTTAACAATTTAAGAATTTCCAGATTAACTCCGCTAATTGACTGATTTACCTGTTTCCTTCTTCAAAACGTTAAGTTTCCCCATTCGTCATTTAATTTCGAACATATTGTTGCCGAGTGAAAACCGACTTATCAGCCTTTTAATACACCATCGACATGGTTTAAATCCACGTTTAACTTGCGTGCTTGATCGTTCTGGCCTAAATCCTCCAGCATAGCTCAAAACAATTCGTCATCGGTCACCCATCAAGGGCCCTCGGTCGACACACCCGATATCTTAAACCATCATTTCGATCTTAACTTACTAATTTGAAACTTAAACGCTATATCCCATTTTTCCCCTTTCAAAAATTCCGTTGTAGGTCTAAAGCTCTCTTACGATCAAGTTCAATGTCTTCACTTTGTGCAAACGCATCAATTTTATGGCGTTTTATGATTTTGTGGTTTCTTGAACTACGCGTCATTTGATACAAATATTGTGGACAGTGATGTCCCGATTTTTATTGGTAATTTTTCTAATTGAATACCGCGAGTGTAACGTCCCTATCGTTGCTGTCTTTTTGGTTTATATTTATTGCCCTAATTTACTATCATATTGAAATAACCCATTTATAAAGTGTAAACTATCCAAGCTTTTATAATTTTCAGAGTAATTCTATTAACTAATGTTTGCTTAAATAACGCGCGAGCGTTACAATCGGTGTCAAAACGTGTCTACAAGAAGTAAGCAATTATAGATAATTATCAATTAAGTTTGTTTTTAACTTGTAAAAAAAAACAATCAACGACCGGTTTTGTTCTTCCAATTGACCTATTTTTCCTCCTTCTCCATACAAATTATCAACAAGCACAACTGATGTAGAATCAATTTTCGATTTTGAAACTGACGAGAGCCCTTAACACTGCTATTGGAAAATCGCCTTGAAATTTTCAACTTTGTAATAATCGTAAATGGTTGAAATTAAATGAAGACGAACAGAAACTGTGTGAAAACATCTGTTATCAACTGTATGTTTCGTACAGAAATAATACCCCATAAAATAAATGTAGTTTAATTTAAAGCTTGGTTAGACAGAAAGTGTAACATTGCACAGATTTTTCAGTAATGAAAGACCAATATTTAACCAAAGAATGGCTTACCTTAAATTATAGAGGTATTTTAAAATAGGCCCAATGTCTTTAATCCTTGTAAACCAGTTCTTGCTTTCTAAACGTACGACAGGGTACTCGTTGGGTCGGCGAAGATTTTCTGCAAATTCTCAGTGAAGTTGTTGTTTATGTATAACATTTAAAACAAGGAACACAAAAGATGTTTAAACAGAAGGTAAAAGGAATGGTGGGAATTCGGAGACAACTCTACTGCATATTT
This sequence comes from Platerodrilus igneus, assembly GCA_036346225.1. Lineage (NCBI taxonomy): Eukaryota > Metazoa > Arthropoda > Insecta > Coleoptera > Lycidae > Platerodrilus > Platerodrilus igneus. The sequence continues at coordinate 7,274,254 of JARFIW010001115.1, forward strand.
CACGCACTAACTGCCATTAAGTCTGTTCAGTCAGATAGCCCAAGAAACTCTCCGATAATCACGTCCTTTCTCACGAACTTGTCAAAACCCCTCCATCGATCAAACATTCTCATTGGCTGAGGCAAAGACGCACATTACTTCGAGAGTGAAAAAGCACATATTCGACAAAATTCATGTAATAAATTATAGGTTCTTTCCCTACAGTGCAGGGACCTCAAACCACACACTTCTAATGCACCCTAATCAATTTTATACTACTTAGATTAATGATGGGAAACAATGCCTTCAATTTCGGTTTAAAAATCCCTTAAAGCTAATTATTAAAATAGAGCTTGCAATACCAAAAAAACGTAACAAACGCAGACCTTTCAAATTTTATTAGACGTTTTTAAAAATTTTATTAGAAATTCGTTATACTTTTAGATAAGTGCTAGAATTAAAGTTTATTTCAATTAAAAATATTTGCACTCACAAAATTTCAAAAATTAGTTTAATTTTACTTATTATGGAAACTATTCATTGTAATATCTATTATTTAACATGTGACATAAATACTGTATATAAACAATTTTACTAAAACTATGATTCCGAAGTCGTTGTCAATTTTTTTTAGGTTAAGTATTTATTTCTAAATTTAATTTTAACTAATAGTTTGTGTTGGAAAAGTTAAATAAATAACCGGCCGTTTATATTGAGAAAAACCTATGTATTGCTTAAGGTACTGTTTAACATAAAAAGCTTTCATGCTGTAAATTGATTTGATTAATATTTTCTCAAGGTAATTTTTTTATCTTCAAGCTCCATGTAAAATGAATTAGTACGTTGTCAGCAGTGCCCCTGGAAAGTCGATTGTGTCATACTTCTGTCGCTAAATTAAAGATAGTTACATCAATTAAATTTACTCTACAAAAGAGTCGCAACAGTAAATGCGGCACTAGCTAGCTTGCAGTGGCGAAGGGTGAGGTTTATATATAGAGGTATACAAACTTTAACACTTTCTATTCAATATAAGTCGCCGAGCGCTAACCCAATTAGATTTGGTGTAACTAGACGATGGGAAGTATAAAGGACGACTAAATTGCTCTTTCTTTCTGCTACACAGGTTGGTGAAGCCTTGTGTACACTTTTTTCTCAGCTACTAATTTAAACTAAGGACAAACAATAACAAAACTGCAAAACGTTCATCTAACCTATATTATCGAGACATGAACAGCACCGTACTTAACAAACCAAACCAAACGAATACACTGAACTCTATTCCTAATTAACCAAGTATGCGCTTGCCTAAAAGAAAATGAACATTTAAAATTTATTGCATTATAGTCATCCAGCCAATTTGACTGGTACATATAAATTTAAATGAATACAATAGTGGTGCTTGTTTATATTAGAATTTCCTATTACAGTACGCTTCTAAATAAGAGTGCACCAACGTAAACGTTTACATACCAATAAATTTTATATAAATGATGAAATATACATCAGCAGAATGTGTAGTAGGTGAAAAATAAAAATTCTATCACAGCTTTTTGATCGAATACAAGACTCAAACAATCTTACCGTGAAGGACAAAATTGGGCGTCAGTAATTCATTTATCCAACTATCGTTGACGAAAAGTATTCACTTCAGAAACTATTTCACAATCTAACGACACATTTCTCGAATTCGCGATTTCTTTTGCGTACAAGACTTGATTCACGACAAACCTAAATTAAAAGCTACCGTTACAAATATCTTAACCGGTTCGTGCGCCCGACGATGGTGCCTGTCAATCGACTTGCTGAAAATAAAAGCTTGTATTAAAAGATTTCAGTAATCGGAATGATGCTTTCCATTATACTATTTTAGTGTTCCTTTCACTAATTGTCTGCTTACAATAGCTGATATCTTATAAAAATGGTATAGTGAACAGGAACTTTATATATATATATATATATATATATATATATATATATAAGAAAAGTAGGTTTAATGAGTCTTAAATTAATACAAGGTAAAATAGAATTAATGGCAAGTGACTCAAATTCAGCCACGAGGGCATCCTGTCGACGCGTTTCGCCCTAATTGGGGTTCATCAGGATAGGAGTAGCAAAGTTGTAATATTTAATACAGACACATTATGGAAAGTACAGCATCACCTAAATCACAATTCGTGTCGTTTCACCTGACACCGCAGGTTTTAGCAACAGTCGGCACGGAGGAGATCCGGCTCAACTGCCTTTTTCCATAACCAAAAGTTATAATTTAAAAATAAAGTAAGTTCAAAGTAAAAAAGAAATATTGGCAAGTGACTCAAATTTGGCCACGAGGGCATCCCGTCGACGCGTTTCGCCCTAATTAGGGCTCGTCAGGATAGGAGTAGCAAAGTTGTAATATTTAATACAGACACATTATAGAAAGTACAGTGTCTGTATTAAATATTACAACTTTGCCACTCTTGTCCTGATGCGTCCCAATTAGGGCGAAACGCGTTGACAGGCTGAATTTGAGTCACTTGCCATTATTTTACCTTATATTGATTTAAGACTCATTAAACCTACTTTTCTTCTAGTTATAGCTTTTGGCTATAGAAAAAGGCAGTTGAGCCGGATCTCCTCCTGTTGCGATGTCAGGTGAAACGACACGAAGACACAAATTGTGAGCTAGGTGATGCTGTACTTCCCATAAGGTGTCTATATTAAATATTACAACTTTGCTACTCCTGTCCTGATGAGCCCCAACTAAGGCGAAACGCGTCGACAGGATGCCCTCGTGGCTGAATTTGAGTCACTTGCCAATAATTCCTTTTTACTTTGTATATATATATATATATATATATATATATATATATATATATATATATTGTCGTGGAATTATAGGTTAAATAGGTCCAGACAATAAAATGTTATCAACTGTGTATATAGAAAATAGGAACAATTTATTTACGCGCCAAATTAATCAGTTTAGATAGTGAAGACGGATGGTTATTAACAGATTTTGTAATTTTAATTTAGAATGTTAAAATTGCACAAAGGGAAAAAGTTTTAGACTACATAAAAACTCAAGGATACGCATAATTAAATTGTAATAATTTTAAATCAAGCGCATGAAAGCAGAAACGGAGCTTTCAAGTATAGAAAATCAATAATTTAAACGCATCTTTCCATTTACATAAAAGCAAACGTTCGTTTACAAATCCTAAGAAGGAGAGAAACTCGGAATTGTTATTTTAAATAACAAGTGGCTTTGAAGAAACACCTGTTCGTTAAATGTCAGGTTCATAAAACTGGATTATACGTTGACAGAATTTCTATGAAATTGTGTTACGCTCCCATTCTGTTGCGTCCTCAAAACACATTGTTTGGATCGCTGTTTATATAAAAGTAAATACTTCAGAATGGTTTCCGATTTGTATGCAAGTTAACTAGTCGTATTAATTGAAATGTAGATTAATTAAAACTGATTGTTATTAATAAATAATTTGCCAGGTTTAATTTAAATTGGTTTATCCGTGAAGTACTTTCCAACTTATCGAGAATTAAAACAGCTTGTAATTAGATATGAGTGCTGCCTTACCTTTTGGTTGTTAAAATTTTTGTTATTATACAAGTCGCGATAACAGAGTCGAGTTTATTAAACAGATTAGCGTAGTTTTACAGTTGTTCTTTGTTCCTAGATATAATGAATCGTAGATTAACTGCAGAGCAGAGTTTGAATTCCTTTTTGAAAGAAAGTATGCTTTATTAACTGTGTTTTAAGAACATTGTCGTACTTTTATTGTTTACGCGTACTTACTAATTGTTGTTTTTTCGGCAATTGTTCTTTATTCCTTAAATTACCGAGTTGTATATTAACTGCAGAGTGTAGTTTTTATTGCATTGAATGAAGGATGCTTTTATAGGCGAACGTGTTTACTCAACTACACGTGCTGTTACCGATTGTGTTTCTTTGTTTCTTAGTTGAGTTTCTTTTTGAAATAACGTGCGTTACGGAACATTTGGACGAACTTACTTAGTGTTTACATGTGCTTCTTAATTGTGGTTTTTTTGTAGTGCTTACTTGGGATTAGCTAAATACAGCTTTAAGCTTGAGTGTTTCTAAAAGTGATGATACAGTGTAGCAGGTTTAGTAGAAAAAAAGTTGCTTCTTATAAATATGTATCTCCTTCACATGTAGATGCGGTAATACTGTAGTTCTGAATTTTTTTTTTACTACCAAAGAATCTAAAATAGATCACTACTGGTGTAAAATTTCGTTATACAAAAGCATTAGATTTTTCTTGTTACCATATGTAGCAGATAAAACACCTCGTGTTATTATTAGCTTAATGCAAGAACTTATCAGATGACATACATTACAGCGTGACTTGAAAGTCCGTGATTCTAAGTTCTAAATTTTTTTTATTACAATTTTGCGATTTTGTTGCAAAATATTTTCGAAATTGTTTTCTCCGAAAATAGAATTAACAAGGAAGTTATCAATGCCACATGGTTCCATTCAGTATGATAATGTCTGGGGCTAACACCAGTGTAGTGTGGTGAAGTGCTTCGTTAGTGTAAGTGTACTAAATTCTATCCACCCCATCACAATCAAGGGTGAAGTACTTCGTTCTGCAGGACTTTCTGTAAGTGAACTATTTCCTACTTTTTTTTTTTATTTTAAATATCTACCCGTTGCTTTACTATATCTTTGTTGTTCTGATATCTTTTACAATAGACTTGCATGCTATTTTAAAACATAAAAGAAAGAGAGAGAACGAAAAACCAATATTACTGAGATACTCATACCAATTGTGGCTTATCTATTTATCTTTTGTAAACATTTTATCTGATTTATGTTAAATTGGTGTGTGAGGAAACGTTTCTGCTACTCCCCAATATTACCTCACTTTGTATTAAAAGTTTTGTACTGCTATTACAGTTGTCATATTATATAGATTATTCAAACGTTTTACCTTCTTTTACATTCTTTTACATGCTTTTACATTTATTTTTTTCTGGTTTACTTAACTATTTTTTTTTTCTTTCAGGTTTACTTAATTATTTTTCTTACAGGTACTGTCACTAACTCCTTACCGCCGTATACATCATAGGTCAGTCTGCTTTCTACAACCCCCCCTAATCTCCGATTGGGCCCGGTCATTCCTTGACTTTCTTTGTGTTACGCACGGCTACGAGCCAACGTAACGTAAATTTGGCGCCCAACGTGGCTGCCCAAAAATTACGTAACAATTGTTGCAACGGTCGATTTGACAAACTGCTAACAATAACAAGTGCCTTGAAGACTAAGTGAAATGAACGATCTATAATGTAAAACAGACAGAGAAACGTATAAGAAAGCGTTGGTTACAAGTCATGTCTAATATACACGGAAAAATACGAAGGCCAACAACAATATCGATTTTTTGTAGCTTGAAAGGGATTTCTAAAAGACACAATAAATATGGGTGGAAGGCTGAAAGATAGCTGATAGGTGGAGCGTTAGGACGGGGAAAAACTATATCATTGGTTTAAGACGAAGCAGTTGTGAGAAGCGCGCGTCCGTTGAGGTATAAAACGAACTTCAGTGTAACATTACGATAGTCTCGGAATTTTTCAGACGTTACGTTTAAAATTTGTAGAAGTAAATTTAAAAATAAGCTTTTCAATGGAACTAGGTTCCATGGATGGTTTTAAAAAGCGTATAAATACTCGGACAAAGATATAAAAGCCCTCTTTTTCTTTAGATCTGAGATTGCGCTTAGATCTTCAACATACTTAATAGTATATGCTCTTACGTGTATTAATTATTGTGTATTCGGTAAAGTAGCATACAACATCCTGTTTGAAAATATGTAAAGCTGTAGTAACGTACCGCAAAAGTGATATTGCACGAGTGGGTGCTAAGGTCTAGACAAAAGGTGTCGTTACTACAACGACTCTATTGAATAAAGAGATGGCACTTGTGTAAGCGAATCCTAAAGCTTAACTAGTGTGCATGTAGTGTACTTGGTATGGAATGTTAAGTTTGGACAAGGCAAAAATCTGGGTAGAAGATTAAAGGTGGTGGCAGAGATTTGGATAGTGGGGATCAGTTGGATCCAGGCATAATCTAAGTATATGGATACAACGACGAGGGTTTCTGGTACCCATCTTCAGAGGTAACGAGGGACGAAGCCTACTCCAGGTAAAGAAAATTAATTTCCCACTTTTTGCTTAAACATTTATGTTGATATTTTTGTGTTTGAGTGTTTTGATTTATTGGGGGTGTATTTATTATCATAAAAAACTCATTTAAAGGGGTATATGTACAGGACAATTAATTTTGATTATTTAAAAAGGTTTATTGATGATATATAAATGTTTATTCGTGATATAAAATGTTGTTGTAAAGAGTAAACGGGTCTTTAAATTTGGTTTTAATAAAAATGCAAGGTTTAAAAGCATTTAGAGGACCTGGGTTATAATGAGCTCAAAATAGACCAGAATAAAATCAATCTAGGGTTGCATGAGGAGCCCATCTACTCGTATTAAATAGAATTTGTTGAAATATATTAAAATCAAGGACTTTAAAGTATTTAATGATTGAGGTGGTAACAGTTTTAGCAAACTGTCTGTACCAAGGCAGAAATATTTCTTAATAATGGAAACTTGTTAATATGTGTAAATAAAAAGGTTGCATGTTTTGTTGCATTATTTGAGTGATAATTTCATTTGACTGTGTTTGTGAGAAAGGAAGGTGCTTAGGATGGTAGGTATTCAAGAAGCCGATTGCTGAGCTAGCCAGGGTGGGCAGAAATAAAGAGGCGTTAGTAGGGTAGCTAAGCCGGTTTGGCAACAGAGATCCACAGCAAGATATGTATACGCCGGTTCGAGAACAATATGAACAGCTAAGCCGCTTTGGGAAACAAAACGTGCAGCAAGATATGTATACGCCGCTTTGAGAACAAAATTGTCTTTGTGTGTAAATTTGTTGCGTCGGGGGGTCGTTAGGTCTTTGGGGTGTGCGTTCGGCGGGGTCGTTAGATTTTTGTTGTGGGGTGGTGCGCGTGCGCTGGGGTGGAGATATTTTCTTAGGAAATTTTTTAGCAGCGTTCACGACGTTAAACTATTAAATATTAAATTTTAAAAATGTTGGTTCGTATTTTTCTGGGGTAGGTTAAGCTAAAAATTAAAACGCCGAGGTGAAGAATTTTTTAATATTAGGCAAACGCGTGCAAGTGGTAAAGAGTGTTTTAGCTCTCCTCATAAGCTGCGTTTTGTACGAAGTAGAAAATAAAATTGAGAAAATATACGAAATGTTATATGATGGAGGTCAAATTTTAAACGTCTGCAGGTAAAATCTTGTAAAAAGAAGTCGTTCACTTCTCGCAATTTCAATGTCACGATAAAATACTAAGAATTTGCATGCAGTCGAATATAACCTCGTGTTTTTTATCTGGTAATATATATGCAAATTATTCAACTTTTAATATAATGTATTTAATTAACATAAGGTGTGTTGCAAAAACCATTCAAGACAGGTATGTCGTATATTGCCTTTTGGTTACATCATCCCAAAATAATTTATACAAGTACACTGAACTTGCAGTCGGATCTAACATATAATCTTTTAATTATACCCGTATGAATTTAAAATATATGCAAATTATACCACCTTTCATCACGATTTATTTGACTCTCAAATTATTTGATTTGATCTTATATCAAGGCTTATGTATTAACTTTACAACTCAAGGTGTAGCATCAAGGTTTTTACGTCACTCTCAAACTATAGAACTTAATAAAATAGCTTTCCTTAGCACCAATATCATTTAGAAAATATGTGTTTCATTAACATATACTTATTTATTAAATATTTCCTACCAAAATTTATTCAAAAATTTAAAAGTTCTTTATTTTCATTTTCATATAGGTAAAATCACCACGTTGCTATGCTCGGCTACCTAGTTCCGGCTACTTTTCCAAGGTCGTTGTGACGTCATAGCCTTTTATAAATATAGAGCAATGTAATACTATTCTAAAATTCTAAAAGAGTCTTTCTTACTAACCACAAATACATACAGCTTGTAGAACGCGGATGTATCCAAGTCAGTCCATCGGCACATAAAATAATCTTTTAATCCTTTCCTCTTTCTCTAATAAGATGTTCTTTGTCTAACACATCTTTGTATTGTTCGCGTATTGTCGCAGTGTCTTCTATTTAGTCCAACTTTCGCCTTTTGCATGCATTTCCTCTAATTCCAGCTGTCTTTTCTTCCACTTACAGAGTATGGCGTGCATAATTGGGCAATTTCCTGCAGCGTCAACGGAGAGAGTTTACTGCCAATATTTACGCGTTGTCGTACAACCTCTGGGCGAATGTTAGGCGTACTTATCAACCCCGATACCGAAATGGTTATTTCTTTTGGAATTGTAGAATATGGTGTTACAGATTGTGTAAAATATGTTACCTGCTTTAATGTAGCACTTGTGTAAGATTTTTATTTTATCTTGGCTGTTTTCCTACTCTACTATCTCCAAATAATTTACAGGTAAATAGTTAAAACTAAAAGCTGAAAGCACATACTTTATCAATTTTTCCTTTTCTCTGGTTTTTCTGACAACTTAATTTGCAAGCCGTCAATTTCTTTGTATTGCCGTTCCCCAATACATGTACTGTAGCAGGTTATTATACACTAAACAGCAGCTATTTTGAAGCTTGTCCGATAACTTACTCCACATTTTAGCGATACCGAGTACATTGGCGCCTTTAGGAAGTATAACTTACTATCTTCCAATAAGGTTAAACAGTCTTTTAAGGGATTAGCGAATGTTGCTCTTAAATGTGCATCTGGACAACGTAAAAATCTAGTATATAATTTCCAAGTTGTTTATTAACATCAGGATTTGTTATCTGACACACAAATTTGTTGTATATCTTAATTCTTGCATTGGTTGTTAGCCATGTTAAACAATCGAATTTATATTAAAATTAAGTTTAAATGGCTCCATGCTTGGCATTAAATATTTTTAAATTTTGTTATGTATAATGCCAGAATAAAAATTTTAAAATAGTATTACATTGTTCTTTATTTATAAAAGGCTATGACGTCACAACGACCTTGGAAAAGTAGCCGAAACTAGGTAGCCGAGAGCATAGCGAAGTGGTGATTTTACCTATATGAAGAATTTTGTTATGTTAAGTAAAACGTGCAAGTGGTAAAGAATTTTTAGCTTTCCTCAAAAGCTGTATTTTGTATGAAGTAGCGAATAACATTTAGAAAATATACGAAATGTGATATAATGGATCAAATTATAAAGTCTGCATGTAAAAACATGTTGTTCACGATTTCATTACCAAGATAAAATAACAAGAATTCGCAGTCGAATATAACCTCGTGTTTTTTATTGAAATTATAGCTCTCTGGTAATATATATGCAAATTATTCAACTTTTAATATAATGGATTTAATTAACATAAGGTGTGTTTGCAAAAACATGTTAAGACTATTTCCTTCTTGGTATGCAAATTATACCACCTTTCATCACGATTTATTTGACTCTCAAATAAAAAATTAATTTGATCTTATATCAAGGTGTTCTTGCTTACATTTAGCAATTTCAATATATATTTAATATGTGTGTGTATATGTAAAAACATGTTAAGACAGGTCACTCGTTATTTTATTCATGATTGCATCACCAAAATAATTTATACAACCACACTAAACTCGTACCCGGATCTAAAATTTAACCTTTAAATGTATGCAAATAATGTCGTTATTTAAAAGGTGGTGAAGAATTTGGATGGGGATGTACTCATTCTCAAATGCGGAATGGTACTCCATAAGGCGTTCTGAACGGAGGCTTTGCACGCATTAGGTGATTGAATACTTCGGAGATTTTAGGTTAAGCAAAAACATGCACGTGTTGACGAATCTCCCGAGAATTTCAAAAATTATTTTGTATTAAATATATAATATTAAAAAGAAACACACAATATTTTAATGTTTTATTTACAAAACTTACATTCTTTAATTGTCCCTATCTTTTGTAGGTGGCGGTAGCAGATTCTTATTTGAATAAAATATAGATAAGACTTCCACATTAAGAAAAATGTATCTTAGTTAAATGTACGGGGATTTTATTAATTATAGTTTAGTAAAGTGCATGGTAGTTAATGACCTCGAGGTTGTGATATTTATAACAACATACCGATATATGTAAATTATATATGGAAACTGCATAACTTCAAATCATTTTAGCATAATTGTTAATTACCAAAATTCATAATTTCTACTTCCGTTAAAACACATTAAGTAAGTAAGTTTATACATACCGATAATACAATGGTAAAAATTTTTCTACAACACATTAAACAGCTTATTTATATTTGCTACCTTAAACAACTATGCGGAGTGCATATAAATGTCAGAGGAAGATTTCTTATCGTTCCCTTCCAATCTTAAAATTTATATCGTCAATAAAATAATAAACAGATTACTAATAATAGGTCGTCAATGGAACTAAAACAACATATACAAAATGTGTACAAATGAAAAGACCACTTATTAATTAATCATGACTATAAATTCCTTTAAAGATTTGATATTCATAGGTAGTAACAATGTTGGTGCTATATATATAAACGACTTTTATGAGCATAGTTTAAATTAAAATAACACCGAAATTTATGTAAATTTAATAGTTCTGGTTTATAGTTGGTTGATCTTTGGAGAATAAATTTTATGAAACTTAGGTTTAAGAAATTAATCATTTTACAGGTGGGATTAAATAAAATGTACTACTTTGATGATAAAAACCTATGCAATGCATTTTATGTTTACACAACTATAACATACTTTAAAATTTAATACCTCGGTAGTAGAATATAATTTTTAATTGTATTATTGTAACATAAAGTTTGCATAAAAATGCAAAATACATATCCGTTAAGAGGAATTTTTCAATATGATACTTACAGATTCGTTAGTAAGTTTTACAATTAAACTTATTTCAAGACATTTTTGAAACACATCTTACTAGTCTCAAGGAATATGTATGTATGTAGGTATAAAATATACAAATAAAACACTACTTAATGTAAACATTATTCTTTATTAAAATGAATAATTGGTTATATGTACAAACCAGTTTTTGAGTACAATTACATCTGTGGTTGCGCAATTGAATGACGAATGTTGTGTGGTATGCTAGAAACACTTGTGTGAATTGGTGTAATACTTTAATTTATGTAGAGGAGTACACCCTAAATCTTCTAGGTTAATAACATTTAGGTGTGGAAATTCATTGTAAATTGCCATCATCTCAAGATATACCGTGAAAGTTGCTTAACCATATCTTTTGGTATTTGAAGCGAGCTGATAGACAGTTCCAAGAATATGGTGGTTTCAGCACATATGTTATTGCAACTCCATTCGATAGGGATAGTTGTAAAACAGCCATTTCTTTAAACACAAAGTTATTATGTGCAATTTTAAACTTTGAACGTCGACAACTAATGGACTATTAATTTTAGACTTCACTCACAATATTGGTTGCAGGATTGTAGCGGACCAAACGATCGTGTAGAATGAGGCAGTACGCTGTAGTGTGAGCTTTAAGCGCTTCTTTCATTTGAAATTCTAATCGTACGTCAACCGCTCCCACTTTCACTATTTCGTTTTGATGGGAACAATCGATGACTACAAGTGGAGCGTGCGTTTGAAATTCATTGGTGTTAATATCGGCTCGCTGATACCCCCGTAGTACGATTGTTGAAACTGTGCATACATCTCATATAGTATAGAATAGCGATTGGTATCGAAATCAATGTTAAGATTATCGTAAGGATACATAGATGAACCCAGATGTAATTTCATATTGGTCAACTTACAGTGGTCGAACTGACTGCGCCCCTTTTGCGCGATGTATCGGTTTGAAAGCAGACAATAACAAAACGTGGTTTCTCCACTTGAGAAGCCGTCTTCACGGCCCACGTATGCGTGTGTGTTGTATGTAATTCTGGATATTCGTGTAGTTCCCAACTGCGAAAGCTTATGTCCATGGTGGCATTGCGTTGAATATGTTTGAGTAGTTTTAAGCGCTCTGCATCTGCAACGGTTATATGTGGAATCCGCCATGATATATGTGTAATAGTAATTTTGATTGACTCTTTGGTATCAGAATTCGATATAGCTGCATCGTCAGCACTACTTCTAATAAGAATAAGCTCTGTTTGATATTCAAAAGAATTTTTCGGTAGTCCTCCGCAAATCCTAAAACCATGCGCAAGGGAATGCATACGTTGAAATGACCATTAGCATCAACGAGATCAAGCTTATCGATGGGGACCAACCGGCGTTTCTAAAGCGACGACTTTCGCTATAATCGTAGGATAGGAAATTTTTAATAGTCGTAGTTATACCTGGATTACGAACGCGGTCAATAGTCTTTCCACCAAGTTCATAACGAATTTCATCAAATAAAAATAAAACTCCGTTGTTGACAAAATCGGCGGTAAGCGAAACGCCACCATCTGACTTATTCATTGTACCCTCAATATAAATTACGCTGTCCCATGGTAGTGTATAGACATCTTCGTTTTCTATTGGAATCCGTATAACATCGTTCTTCTCATACGTGGTATTGGAGTACGGAGTATGCATATGTTTGTCGGCATTGATGATGGTTGTATCAAATATAGCACGTTGCGTAACATTTAAAATATTACTATCCATTTTAGCTATGTAGCACTTTGAGTCCTAATGTTTGCAGAAATTTAACGTTTTCCGGTGTTAATCGGTGCACTGGTGTCTTGTAACTGGTAAAGGTGCTGATAATGCGTCTATTAATAGGTTTTGGTGGTTTATGCTCATAGCGCAAAACCATTGTTTAAAGACGCTTTAGATAAAGTCTAATCGTGATGGTTTCCCGACGAAAAGTGATGAGATTACCGTTTTGATCAACTATTTTAACAATGATGCGATCGATGATTCGTGTATTAAGTGGCATATAGGTGACGTTCACGGGGTTTTCAATAATCTTGTACCCTGCAGCAACTGCAGGAAAGAATTGATGCAAAATGTGTACAGGTTTGCTATTCCGATACGATCCGACCACAAGATTACATTCAATACATATTGAATTGATTGGAAAGACTTGTGCCGGATGGTCCGAAATAGCAGTAGTGAGAGCTGGTAGTTTACGTTTCTCAAAACCCAGCAACGAAGCAAGTGAATTTGGTTGTGTAAAGTCCACTATACCTGATGCTTTGATTTCTGTATGTAAACTGTTATTATTGGCTCGAATATCAATAAGATAACGTTTGGATGAAGTGCGTTCACGGGGATCGTTCAGATTACGTCGTACGAACTTATTAATATCTGCCACTTCATAAGTTCCTTCTGGTAAAGTAAGCACGATGTCATCAATGTAAAATTTATTGTTCGCTTCCGTTACATTGGGAATTGAAAATATGTATCAAAGTTTGTAAGACCAATAACGTATTCATGGTCATCATCGAGAACAATTGGTGGGTTGATGATTGCGGTGAGCGTAGATTCAGTTCCAGTTAAAGTAAATGTGTACATGTTCGGTGGTTGACGATAAACTAACAACTAGTCGTATTCGTAGTTGGGATGGGGTAATAAAAGCAAATTCCTGAAACACTTGCAATATATGGTTTTAATTAAACACTTTTTATACAAAACAGTTAAAAATACACTAAAATCAAATAATATATAACGTTGTTAGAAACTTAGCGGAGGACTATTTTGCAGTAAAAATTTCAATACGAAGTGTCCACAGGTAACAGTGTTAAGCGGTTGAAATTGTTCATAATTATAATAGAGAGTGCATGGTCCTGATGAGGTTAAGTATTTGACAAGTTCCCTCGGAGGTCGTAGATTACCAATGCTATCATAATAGACTGCCCTTGAACCATCTTTTTTGTACGCGGTCCAATGAGTTCCCACACCACGTGTAGTATCATGATTAAGAATACCACATTCTCGCCAACGAATTGTGTTTGGAAGTGAATTGCGCATGAATATTCCACGAAAGTGGGATATTGGTAAACGTTTTATGTATTTGTTCAAGTCAACATTGGTCAACGCTCGCATAGGTAGATTTAACGAATGCGTTGAGTTTTTTTTTGTTGTCTTTGTTTACGCAAACCTTGCCCGTGTGTAAGAAAAGGCTTTAGGTACAGTCCATGTCCACGGCGATAAGGTTTCAAATAGAGACCCTTTCCAAGTGTCACTGCCTCTTGTGCCATATTATGTCGTTTCGCTTCATCTAATTGTTGTTGTCCAAGTTTAGCATCGTTGACAGCTTTTGCAATCCCAGCTGCTCCACCCGACAACGCTCCAATTGCGGAAAGGGCTGCAAAAATAGGTATCAAAGGTAGGAAACCACCAGTTTTGGGTACAGGGATTACACGTGGGATGCCACGAATTTCATCTGTTATTTCTTTAATCGGTGCCACTGCAAGTTTAGCAGTTTTAATAAGATCAGTCGGACGAACGTTTTAATGCGTTCCCAAATGGTGCGAATTAAACGCTTGAATGGTATACCACTTCCTGTACGTAGACGCTGACCACATCGTTTTCCTTTACACCTTATCGTTTTTTGCGACAACCCATACCAAATTTAACTTTGGCATTCATTGCAGAACCAACAGCAAACGCAGCAAGTTTTTCACCTAACGAAGCGTCGGGTGCAGTACGACGTTTTGTGCTGTTTCGGCAAGACGTCGATCAGCTTGGTGTCGGGTTGTTAAGTCTGTAGAAAGATCGTAGGCGATGTCGTGTAGTTTGCAGGCTTCGTCTAAGGGATTACGACCTATATCACCACGCTCGAGGCGTTTCTGAAGCTTAGTACCCGGTCCACAGAAGCGATAGCCTGGTAAATGTAATTCTACCGGTAAACGATTGATAGCACTATTGAGTAACCCGTAGCCACGATAGGATTTCATTAATCTTGTCAGTCGAAAGGTTTAAAGGAGACTGGTCATGCGTGTAGAATTACTCGCTTAAATGCTTACCATACTGCAATTACGTTTTAGTATATGGATAGAATGCGTCTGGTAAAGCAACAATTGGCGTTGCCAATTACGGACCACAACTGCAGCAACAACACTAACGTGCAAAAGCATGGACTACTATTACCATCAACA
Organism: Platerodrilus igneus; assembly: GCA_036346225.1. Classification (NCBI taxonomy): domain Eukaryota; kingdom Metazoa; phylum Arthropoda; class Insecta; order Coleoptera; family Lycidae; genus Platerodrilus; species Platerodrilus igneus. Next base: position 7,289,372 of record JARFIW010001115.1, read on the forward strand.
ATACGGTGTATCATTACAGGTCCATCCAATTGTGGTAAAACTAATGTAGTCATCGGTCTCTTGAAACATCCGAATGGTGTACGCTTTGAAAACGTTTATCTCTACTCAAAATCCTTGTATCAACCAAAGTATCAGTACCTAGAGAGGTTATTACAACCAATAAAAGAAATAGGATATTTTGCGTTTAACAAATGGGATGCAATTGTTACTCCAGCGGATGCAAAACCTAATTCGATATTTATTTTCGATGACGTGTCGTGCGATAAACAAAATGGCGAGAATATTTTTCTTTAGGTCGACATAAGGCCATTGATTGTTTTACTATGTCAGACCTATTCCAAAATACCTAAACAATTGATTAGAGACAATGCTAATGTCCTAGTGCTATTCAAACAAGACGAACTCAATTTAAAACACGTATACGCTGACCATGTAAACACGGATATGTCGTTTAACCGGTTTAAAGAATTGTGCGGCGTATGCTGGCGAGATCGGTATGGGTTCCTGGTGATCAATAAAGATGGCGATTTGCAGAACGGTCGTTACCGAAAAGGTTTTGACACCTATATATACTTATAAAGCACATAAATAGCATATCACTTCCTACCCGTTTCTAGACGATGGCAGACGACGTGAAAACCAAACAAAACTCATAAAAGTACGAAAGGCAGTCAAGAGGAAATTACAAGCGCTAAAAGCAGGTGTGGTTGAAAAGGAGCTTGCATTAAGTAAAGTCTATGCACCTATTACAAAACGTTTACAAACACTTCAGACCGGTCTGCTGAAAGATATTAAACAGGAGTCCAAGATCCCAGCACTGGTTACCACAACAACATGACGTACAATCTACTCCTAAAAGACGCCCTAAATTTCTCGATCAGGTGCGCAGTTCCACCAATCGCCGCACCACCAATAAGGAGGCATGGGAACACAATCCTCATAGCCCAGTCCAGTCTGTGGAGTCCACCTTCGAAGAATCGGAGAGTAGCGGCAACACTCCAGAGACCCATACAGAGTACGAACGGTACCTAAACAGCGAAGAACATCAGGCCTACTTACAACGATTCTTACCATCGGTAAGATACTATGTCGATAATCTGTTTTCCAACTTTACTGGTATTTATAACAATGACACGGAGCACTTGCGCAGGGATAAAGTACGTTTTAATCCGGAGACAGGAAAATTAATGATTGGTGATTCGGACATTATCTTCGGGATTGGTGAAAAGGTGTGTAGAACGATTTTGCTACAACGGTAGCAAAGGGTTGTACGAGCAGCTGTTCCTTCTCAATCCTTTGGGTAAATTCTCACTTAAAGAAATTAACGATTATGCGGACATTAAAAAGAAGTAATGCAATGTATAGCTTACGACAGCAAACTATAAACCCGAGTGGTCGTGGTCTACTCATGGATTATAACGAGAAGCCACTAGAGTATGTATACTTTGATGATCCCAACGAACTGTGCGAACGGCTCAAGCTTCTGGTCGCCTCGCAAGATGCAGGTAACACCGGTCACACAAACGAAATTACATCGATTATGGAAGAATTACGCGAATTGCGTATAATAGCGTAGATTGTGCGACTTGTTATTCATTATCACGATGGTTATCGACAAGTTTGGACATGCGTCTGACTGTGCTTCATATATTTCTTATGATGATTACTACGATTTTGACAACATGAGATTAGCGCGCGTCGCTACACCACAAGAAGATGATGATGCAGTCACGAAAGCGTACTTAGAATCGCGGTTAGCAACGCTACACCAGCAAGAGGGCGAACCAACGCTTGGAAGTGGTTCCACTATTCAGCAGTATATAGACACGCTTGTGAAGGAGACAACAAACAGTATGATAACACAATTCTCGAGCGAGTATGTTACAAGATCAGACTTTAACCATTTTGAAGAGATGATGCGTAACCTTGTTCCAGCCACTGTGAACGCTAATGTTGCACAAATCGTAACCAAACGGATAGATGATTCTATGAATAGCATATATAAGACATTAGACGCTGCTATTCAACAAGTGAAAGCACAATTTAGAATAGACATTGCACGAATTCAAGCAGATATTCAACAGTTGCAAGAGAAACTTAAAACGCACGCATATAGCCGTCAACCATACACACACACATATATTAGCAATATGTCTGTAAAGGAGCAAATCGTCCACGAGTTACATAAGCCTGCTCGCATTAACTTTCCTAGAAGACATGTAATCACAAAAGGATTAAACGAGCTGTTTCAAGCCGATTTGGTGGAAATGATCCCATATGCAAAGATAAATAAAGGATTTAGATACATTCTAGTTGTTATCGATGTATTTTCTAAATACTTATGGGCCGTACCGGTTAAGCGCAAGACGGGTAAGGCTGTTTCAAACGCTTTTCAATCAATTTTCAACAAAGACCATCGTATTCCACGGTACATTCAAACGGATTTGGGAAAAGAATTTTATAATTCAACATTTAAGGCTTTAATGGAAAAATATGAGATTACACATTATAGTGTGTACAGCAATAAAAAGCTTGCGTAGTAGAACGCGTTAATCGTACCTTAAAGTCAAAAATGTGGAAACAATTTAGTTTGAATGGTTCGTATCGATGGCTGAATATACTATCCTCACTCGTGACTGCATATAACAACACCAAACATCGAACAATCGGCATGCGACCTGTAGATGTGTCAAAACGCAATGAACGCAAACTCTTCAATACAGTGTACAGTACGATCAAAACAGTTAACTTAAAGAGTAAAAATTTTCTGTTGGAGATCATGTTCGCATTAGTAAACATAGAAGTCAATTTACCAAGGGATACACACCAAATTGGTCTAACGAAATTTTACGGTGTACAAAGTGCATTTGACTAATCCTTTAACGTACCTGTTGCGCGATAGTCGAGGACAACCAATATTAGGCGGCTTCTATGCAGAAGAACTTCAACGAACACACTATCCGGATGTATATTTAGTGGAAAAAGTATTGAAGAGAGTTAAAATCAAGTATATGTGAAATGGTTAAATTTAGATTCTAGCCATAATAGTTGGATATCCAAAATCATATTTTGTAGATTTGCTGTTACGTGTTTGTTTACCATCATATGTCATTCATCAATAAAAATTTTTTACTGTTATATGCTTTATTATAGCGACACACACACACACACACACAAATTACATCTATGTACTACTAATTACTACACTAGTTCTACGTCAAGAAAGTTGTTTATAATTCCTCATGCCCGAAGCGCAAAACGTTGATGTAGGTTGATTTTCGCTGTTTTGGTTGAACTTGAGTATTTCGATGTCCGTGAATATGTGTAAATAACAAGCAGGTAAAACACATTACCTTCTCAGCTAACAATTTCTCCCGTACTTGACCAACACTCGAGGTATATATATTTATTGTAAAAGGTATGCGACACGTACAATAGCATCCTCCATTATATCTAATAAGTGCTATCTATAGCGCATCAGGTAGGATTACCAAGATGACATAATTTACATACAAAAATAGTATTAAACTAAAACAATAACTTTAATAGCATATACACTTTTTATAATCATCTATACTATTTGATGGCCATTTTCCCGAATCCGGACCACACGTCCATCCTGGTTGCTGTTTTGAGCCCTCCATTGCCAAATTCTTGAGGAGCCAGTTATATGTTGTTCTATGAGGGCCAACTACATTAGGTTGGTACTTATAATTTACCTTATACTTTAAAATTAACTTCAATACTTTTTTAATACCATAGGTTGTGCGAAATATACAACATCTACAATAATATCGTCAATCGCTGTGACCAGTGATTTATAGTTGCATTTTATATTCATGATAGGAAATGCCTTCGTACTCAATACAGCTCGGTTGGTTAGTAATTCTTCAAGGAAATATACATCGCTCAAACTATAATTACTCTCTATTGCGTCTAGTACACCGCGCACCTGATGACATTTTAACTCTGTTTTGCCGTTGCAAGCATCAATGAAGTTTGATACAAATTGATCGCACCTACTCTGTTGTTTAAACAGCATGTCCATTACATCAATGGATGTATCATTGGTCAGCGTTAGCCATTTGAAGGCTTTAAAGGGAACATGAACACCTACTCTGAACAGTATACGTTTGATTTTGTCTACATCATTCAATACTATGGCATGTTTCAGATGTTGGTGTAAAATGCGTTGTTCACTCTCGAACAAATCGTACAGTACATTGTCCATGTTAACTTGAAAACTTCGCACCACTATCGTTGTTGTTCCACTCACTGCGAGATCTATCCAAGTACCTAGCTTTTATGGCACATTCATCAAAATAGGTAATGCTAAAGTGTTGTGATACTGAGCATCACCTAGTTATTCGTCTGATAAACCCCCCACTAGTTTTTGTAACAGCATTAATAAATCAACAACCTTGAGATGATCTCTGGCAAGGCGACTCTGTTGAATTTGAGCAATATATTTAAGGAAAATCCAATTAGAGGTGTTTTGGTGGTGATAGATTGTTATTCAAATTATCTATGGGAATATCCTTTACTTTTAACGAAGGATGCATGCCCGGTAAATTGCAAATTAATCAAAAGAGTATAACGTTAATCATTACTCTACATAGAGCACAAAAGCTGTCATAGCCATGCGAGAAATATGTTGCCTGATAAATTCTCCCTGTATGATTGTTGTGGTTTTGACAATTTTGACAACGATCCTAGGTCATGGATCGAAACGTAAAGAAAGATGATTTTAAAAACTATGAGTGGTTTAATTCCCAACGAAGATTAAGAAAAAGGTTGTCTGATGTCGCTAAATCTATATATATATATATATATATATATATATATATATATATATATATATACCAATGATTAATACCTTGAAAGTAATAGGGAAAATAAAATTTAAAGTTGTCAACCATGTTCGGGTGGTAATGTTGATTCGGTCATTGATACCTACTGCAAGTTAAAACAAGTCGTATACAATGATGAAAAGTTTTTTGAAACTAACTAAATGTGATCTTGAATACATGCTTTGTAAAAGCGATATAGTTCAGATTCTGCTACGATTCTTCAACAGACAACAACAGATAACAATAAAAACTCTGTTTAAATTAATTTTTAATAACGACTTAACATTGCGTAATTCTATTAAAATGATTTGAAATATAACGGTATTATTTTTATTGTTTAGCATCAATTTAATAACATTTGTTGATATAAGATGAAAATTGTGAATTTTGGTAATTGACAATTATGCTAAAATGTTTTGAAGTTACCTTGTTGCCATATGTTCCATTTAGCAGAATTAAAACTCAGATATATTATAGACATTCTTGCAATTATTTACCATATGTGTATATATTTCTCTTGACAATAATTATTAATTTAAGAATAACTTATTGAATTGAAGTAAGTTATTTATAAGCACTAAATTCTACAATAATTAAAACGAGTTTGAAAATAAAATGTATTGACAATGTAGCTATACTTGTAATTTATTCTGCCAGGATCAACAAAATATAATGCAAAATAGTTTTTTTTAGGTATAAACCAGAACCATATAATTTACATATGGAGATATGTTGTTATATTTATACTATAAATAGCCCAATCGCCGAGGTCATTAACTACCATGCACTTTACTGAACGCGGTTGTTAAAGGGCGTTATATGAACGTTTTTTGCAAAGAAATAAGTAATATTTATCTCAGTTTGCGAGATGTTGAAACGTTTAGATCCGTAAGTTATGCATATCTTTTAGAAAACATATTTGCTTTTATGGACAAATTTTTGCTTTACATTCCTTAACTTTAATAATTTCACTAATCATGTTTACAGAGTCTTTTAAATAATAATATCCTTTGAACATACTATCATCTGGAATACAAATTTTGTTATACCTATATCTAGTACTAATAATAATTAGTGTCTCTAGCACTGTAAAATTTAACTAGAATAAATAATTCACAATCTTTTATAGTGTTTAATTAAATCGGTCTTTTAACAACAAAAGAGGTATTTTGCACATTGCAAATTATTATTACCATGCTTGTAGCAATAAATATTACATAATAAATTGCTGGTTATTCACCTAACAATAAAATTTTACACTAAGAATATATAATTGGTGTATGCTGGGTTGCCTGCCATAGATATGCATATATTTTTAGAATTTATGGAGTACCATTCCGCATTTGAGAATGATTACATCACTATCCAAATTCTTCACCACGTTTTAAATAACGACATTATTTGCATACATTTAAAGGTTAAATTTTAGATCCGGTACGAGTTCAGTGTGGTTGTATAAATTATTTTGGTGGTGCAATCATGAATAAAATAACGAGTGACCTGTCTTAACATGTTTTTTTGCACACACACCAATATTTTAAATTAAAACCATTATAAAATACGAGTCGAATAATTTCTCCTATTCTTTTGATATTTAATACAAAATAATGGGGCAGAGCCCCGTTTAGGGCACGTTTAGAAGCTCCCTTCCCCACCATTCATCATTTTGAGAGTGATTATGTCATCCACCACATTTCCTATTTTTGCTTAACCTAAAATCTCTCTTTAATTAACTAAAGCAACGAGAATAAAAACAATGACGAAGCTCTAAAGATCACCGCTAAATTCTTCACTACATGCACGTTTTTGCATAACCTATAAATTTTTTATCACGTTTGAACAATTAAACGAGTTAAATATATAAAAATTTCTAATACGTCATCTACATACAATCACCAAACCGCTAAAAGTAAAAGAATTTTTCTTGCCACATAAATTAAATGTATAATTACATTTAAATATTTAAATATATTCAAATTGCTAAAATGTAAGCAAGAGATCCTTGATATAAGATTAAATTAATTTTTTTATTTGAGAGTCAAATAAATCGTTATGAAAGGTGGTATATTTTGCATACCAAGAAGGAAATAGTCTTAACATGTTTTTGCAAACACACCTTATGTTAATTAAATCCATTATATTAAAAGTTGAATAATTTGCATATATATTACCAGAGAGCTATAATTCCAAACTCGAGGTTATATTCGACTGCGAATTCTTGTTATTTTATCGTGACATTGAAATCGCGAGAAGTGAACGACTTCTTTGTAAGCAAGACATCCTTGATATAAGATTAAATTAATTTTTATTTAAAAGTCAAATAAATCGTGATGCAAGGTGGTATAATTTGCATACCAATAAGGAAATATACGGCATACCTGTCTTGAAATGTTTTTGCAACACACCTTATGTTAATTAAATACATTATATTAAAAGTCGAATGTCGACGTGATTTACTATATATTACCAGATAAAAGCACGAGGTTATATTCGACTGCATGCAAATTCTTAGTATTTTATCGTGACATTGAAATTGCGAGATGTGAACGACTTCTTTTTACAAGATTTTACCTGCAAACGTTTAAAATTTGACCTCCATCATATAACATTTCGTATATTTTCTTAATTTTATTTGCTACTTCGTACAAAACGCAGCTTATGAGGAGAGCTAAAACACTCTTTACCACTTGCACGCGTTTGCCTAATATTAAAAATTCTTCACAGCGGCGTTTTAATTTTTAGCTTAACCTACCCCAGAAAATACGAACCAACACGTGAACTCCATTTTCTACACACACAACATTTTTTAAAATTTAATATTTAATATTTAACGTTGGGAACGCTGCTAAAAAATTTCTTAAGAAAATATCTCCACCCCAGCGCACGCGGACCACCCCACGACAAAATCTAACGACCCCGCCGAACGCACACCCCAAAGACCTAACGACCCCCGACGCAACAAATTTACACACAAAGACAATTTTGTTCTCAAAGCGGCGTATACATATCTTGCTGCACGTTTTGTTTCCCAAAGCGGCTTAGCTGTTCATATTGTTCTCGAACCGGCGTATACATATCTTGCTGTGGATCTCTGTTGCCAAACCGGCTTAGCTACCCTACTGGCGTTCAAAAAGGTAGTGTAAGAAATTTTGTTAATTCTTTTTTTCAGAAATTTTATGACGCTCGATTTAAGAGCTTGAAATCCCGATACAGGGCGCTTTTACGACGCCAAATTCGTGGGGCTTGATTGGTTTTTAGGAAAAATACGGGTGTTTCTGACTTCCAGGGCACTTTTATGTTGGCCCAAGCGTGGAGCGAGATTTTAAAAGTTTAATCCCCGATCCACGGCACTTTTATGACGCCCAAACGATGGGGCACGAATTTTTGTGAGTTCCACGACAATAGCTCGATTTGAAATGATTATTTGGACTTTGCATAAAAGTTTAAGTTATTATTTCATCTTATTAACTATATATATATATATATATACTAGTAATTGAAAGAAGGAAAATATAGTGTCTTGGACAGGACTTGAACCTGTATCTTAGTCTTTCCGGAACCATGCGTTTACTAATTACGCCACCGAGACCGATGACGGCAATTGAGAAATTTACAAATTTAAATCGTGTACATAGTGTAGATAAACCTATATATTGAAGGTAATTAGTGTTCAAAGACATGTCGCGAAATTGTAGACATCACTGAAGCAACTCACACCACGATTTTAAACAATCTCTCAGCAGTAAAGTGACCATAACCATCATAGCGAAATAAAATTCTAAAATAGTACACATTAATTACGAATAAACCTTTTTCTCGTGTTCTCTTAGTCGCCCTTAATTTGTAAAAGCGTACGTGTCACTATGTATTTCAACTTTTCGTAAACGTCTGCGTTAAGTATTGAAGCGTCATGGAACATTATCTCTACTAGCAATCAGATCTCAAGTTGACCTAAAAACGTAAGTGGATTATAAAGAAAGAAAGCAGAATTCTAAGATAACGCATTTTTATTAATTTTCTCTGGAAGATTAATTCTTGGTCAATAACTTATGCTACAATTGCAAATTTTCCAGGGAGTATTTATTGAATTCTGTGACGATGATAGCGCCAGCGTATAAATTTATTTACCATAAAGTATTAAAGCGACAAATGGTAATTCAATTAAAAATTAAGGTTTTATTGTTCTATTTAAAATTTGTTACGTTTAATTACGGCCGAAGAATCAAAAACCACATCTCCGTTGCTACTTTTCCATACGTCAATAACATCCTATATATTTTACTTGTTTATAATAAATACGCTTGCGAATAACTTTCAATTTCAATCTATCCACTCAAAGACGACGAGTTTACACCATTAATTCTATAGTTGGTACCTTGTTTTGAGTATCCGTTAACTGGCTACACATTACTATAACGTAAAATTAATCCTTAAACTGCTACGAACGAAACGACTCGTTGAAATAGTGTATTCTATTATTTGATAAAGCTTGAGTCGAGTTTTCTAATCTCCTTTTTGGTATTTAAATAACGCGAGGATCAAAGCTCAAATTCTTGTTATTTGAATAATTTCAATTTGATTAAGCAGTTCGTTCTTATATGTATTTTTTAAATTACTTACTTCAAGAGCGATGCATATTCTTTTATAAGAAGTATAGATCTTAACTGCATCGGTGAGATCTCCTGCGTTATTAATATTAGTAAGACTCTCTTTTTAGCTCTTAGCTGGATGCCAAAATGCTTGTTATAAAGGTCCGATTACTCTTTGACGTAAATCAACTGCTTTTGCGTGCAGACCGCTGTTGCAATTACGGTAGCAGCATGGTTGTTGCTGACTACTGCGGCGATGCTGTGCTGATCCGCTTCCGATGGATGGCAAGGTAAGTATCCCGACACATGTATGTGACTTGTTTTCTTTTTAACATACCAAGCGACAAACCCAATTCGGATCGTGCTGACGAACAAAACACGTTTTTTTAAAAACCCACTTTGAAATTATATACACTAATGTTTCTTATGGTAAAATCCTTACCAGAAAGTTTTCTAAATTTAATGCTTTTTTTTACTTAACCCATCTGCTTATACGAAAGTATCAGCATTATTTTTTTTACTGGTTAGATTTATTGAATGTTAGCTTCAAAATGCGCACTTCGTGGAACAATTATTGAATTTGTCTATAGAGTAAAATTGCTTTTTTTTTAAATACCTAGTAACTTTGTTACGTGCAATTTGCACTTAAACAGTGTTTTTAGGTTAAGTTTTGATGTATGGAAGTTTCGCGCCATAATTTCAAAAGACGCAGTGCGCGGGAATTTTAAATAGACTGGGCGGTGCTTCCGATACGTCATAATAGTGAGTTTGCGCAAATCGTGCAATGCTAGAGGGTTGGACCAATACAAGACAAAGAGTGGGAAAGTTTCCGGTTCTCTCGCTATAACGTGGCTTTTTTCGCCAATACCTTTGAGCAGAGTGGTCGCTTTTCTGGTAACGTATCGTTAGGTTTACCTATCTAGATATCCTACCTAATTATCTTTTGTTTGTCTACCCTCATACCTTATTTTCCTGTCCAATCCCTGCATAGGTAACAAATCTGCCGCCACCTAGGCGCACCGATCTCCACGACTGAGGATGAAGACCTCATGACTACCTTAGCTGGCCGGAGCTGATCCCCGAACGCTTTGAGAGCGTCGGCGTATCATCTCTAATCCCTCCGGGAGGAGCCCTGATTGGACTTGGTTAGAGGCCTACCCTAGCGCAACTTCGCGGAAATCTGGACCTATTATGTGAGTACTTCATAGTTTATATTGTTCGTTTTATCCTTGTTCTAAAATTAATATGTAAATTTTCGAAGTATTGCGCAATATTGAGGACATCATTGGTGGATGACCGCGCCCAAATCTGTATAAGTTTAGCGCTGCCAACCACTGATGGTGGCTAGTAAACCTCGCTTCCGGTGTTGTATTTATAGAACTTTTTAAAATATAACCACGGGTGAATGTAAGAACTTTATTTAATTTTTTTGCTGTTTAGATAGAAATTTTTTTTTTATTATAAATAGAAAATCGTTGGTAATGTATTTTTTGTGTTGCTAGGAATCCCCTCTCTCGGCAATGGTAGTTAGCCCGGTATTTCTATCTGACCCGTACGCTGCATAACGTAGCAAATTGACAGTGATAGTCCAAGAGCTAACAGAAGGAATGCGGACACATCGTGCTGCAATGTACCTGATTAGTCAGGGTTTAGAATCATACTAGAAACGCCGGACAATCTTACCTCCGATATACTGTAAGGAAATGTAGCGAGATTGTAATTCAGACAAGATTGTTAACTGCTCTTGAATACAACTTGACGTAATTATTGAGAACCACTGGAATGTACTGAAGTTTAAGTAAGAAAGTGGGGACTCTGTAACATATAAAAAAAAAGAACAATAGCAATTAAACCTTGATTTTCCACAAACCACAACAAGACTCTGCTACAGCTTTGTTGCTCGAATAGATGAATGTCAATAGTTTTCCAGCTTGCGGTTTAAGCTATAAAAAACAAAACCAATAGTAATTGAAAGATGATTTTCTACCAACCAAGACTATTGGACGTATGTTTATAGTTTCCAGCTTGCAGTTTGTGCTATAGAAAAACAAAACCAATTACAACTGAAGGTCGATCATCTACAAAGTGTACCAAAATTCTGCTACAACGTTGTAGATTTTGTATAAACAATAATGATCGACTATTGAATGTATCGACTATTGGATGTATGGCAATAGTTTGCGGTTTGTGCTATAAAAACCAAAACCAATAGCGAATGAACGCTGATCTACTACACACCAAACCAAGAATTATTGTATAAACAATAATAATCAAATACTTAAAGTGTGTCAAAAGCTTTCTAGTTTTGCGGTTTGTGCTATAAATAACAAAACCACCAGCAACTGAACGTTGATCCTTTACAAACCACGTCAAAATTCTGGTACAATAATAATAAACTATTGAATATATGTCATATTTCGCCAAATGACAGTTAGGGATATACGTATTTACTACCAGGCGTGATTTAAAAAGGGCACAACATTGCACAAATTTCAATGAAATGAAAGAAACAGTTTAACTAACAAAAACGGCTTACTTTCGTTAATAGAAATAGTTTTAGAACATTTTAGAAAACCGATAATCACATAGCGGTACAGAAAGCGAAGATGAATTCACAGGTAAATTTCACTGCGAATCTCTCGCACTAAACGTACACGTCGACACGGTAAGGTAGTTTGAGATAGAGTCCTTGCCAAAACGCGCGCTTTCACATGAACCCGTAAGCGTTCCCTCAACCGTCAAACATTTTCCTTGGTTAGTTGCAATAACCACAGATTCTTCAAGGCGTGTGAAAAGGCTTATTCAACGAAATGCATAGTCTAAATCATAGCTTCTTCGCCTTAGTGCATGAGAACCTAACAACGCAATTTTATGCGTCGTACTCTAATTTATATTACAATAATAACGATGGGTAATAAAACTTTTCCTTATCGAAGTAAAAAAATCCCTTATATCTAAAATTAAAATAAAACTTGATGAAGCCAATAAGGCGTAAGAGACCTAGTTCTCCAGATCACGGTTTGTGCTATAAAAAGCAAAATCAATAGCAATTGAATGCTTGATTTTCTACAAAAATAGCCAAGACTCTGTTACAGCGCTGTAGCTCTTGTATAAACAATAGTTATTGAGTATTGAACGTGTGTCAATAGTATTCTAACTTGAGGTTAGTGCTATAAATAACAAAACCAATAGCAATGGACGTTGATCTCCTACAAACCAAGCTAATATTCTGTTACATCGTTGTATTTTTTGTATAAACAGTAACAATTGACTATTAAACGTGTGTCAATAGTATTCTAGTTTGCAGTTTGCCTTATAAATAACAAAACCAATAGCAGCTGGATGGTGATCGTTTACAAACCATGCTAAAATCAACTATTGGTTGTATGCGAATAGTTTCCAGCTCATGGTTTGTGTTATAAAACAAAACCAATAGCAACTGAACGCGGACTTTTTGCAAATCAATGTAAAAATTTGCTACAACGTTGTTGCTCCATTGTAAGTATGTCAATAGTTTTCGAGCTCGTGGTTTGTATTGTACAAAACAAAACCGATGACAATTGAACGTTGATCTTCTACGAACCAAGTCAAGATTCCTCATAGAGCGTTGTAGCACTGGCATAAACAATAGTAATCAACTACGGCTTGTTGCTCCATTGGACGTATGTCAATAGTTTTTCAGTTCGTGGTTGTCTTATTCAAAACAAAACCAATGGCAATTGAACCTTGATATTCTATGAACCAAGCCAGGATCCTCAAAGAGCGTTGTAGCTTTTGTATTAACAATAATAATCGACAATTGGACGTATAAGAAGAGTTTACATTGATATGGAAACCTACGCCCTCTCAAAAAAGGCTATAGTTAATAACCAGCAGGCTGAATTTCATTTCAACATATTAGAACTACGCTACAAAAAATATAAAACAAAAGTTATGCCCAGTAAATGGAGGAGAATTACAACGAAATCACCATGAGTCACAACAAAATCACCGGGAATTACAACGAAACCACTAGAAATTGAAAACGGCCATACGTGACGTGGAACCAAAGCAAATTGAGTTTCAGCAAGAGATCAGAGAAGAATTTAAAACCTTTGAAGAAAACTGTAGAGGTTTTATTGATCAGAAAATGAATGAGTATAAAATAGACTTGAACGAAGAGGGGGACGAGAGATTGAAGGGCTATAAAGATAAGTTCCGATAAGTTCAAAGAATATACGCAATGACCTGGAAGAAGTCGATTACAGACAAACGAGGAGAGTAGAGGACGTGGTGGAACTGGTAAAAGTCATCAGGGAGGACGTACAGGTAGCACGACGTGAATTGGAAGCGAATGTCCAAGGAAATATACATCAAACTGTCATACAAGTAAGTGCTGAGGTGAGTGATAGATTTAGGGACATAACAGAGAATGTAAATGATATGACTAATAAAATTGAGAGTTTGGAAAGAATTACAAATGTGTGTAGTGATCAAGTTCTGCGTTAGGTTAAGTAAAGACACGTTACCTAAATTTACGGGACTTACTGACGAACACGCGATGCTATTCTTAGACAAACTTGATGAGATTACTGACGGGGAAACAGAAAGAACTAAGTTACAACTCGTGAACATGGCACTCTTAGGAAACGCCAAATAGTGGCCCTGTATTACGAAAAGACAGTACTGAACTTACGACGAATTTAAGACTGTTTTTACACAACACTACTAAGGAAACAGCCAACAGACTAGTATAAGATTAGACTTGACATCGAGGACGTACCTTACGTACAGTGGGTCGCCGGAAGACTACGTCATAGACAAGTTTAACATGGCACAACACTTGACACCCAAGCTTCGCAAGGACGAAATTATACAATTTTTGGCTAGACATTTTGAAAACGAGGTAGCACGCGCGGTAGCAATACAAAATATAAAGACGTTACGTGATTTCTTGGACATACTACGTAACTACGAACTAGCCGGATCTGAGGAATTTTAACGGGACACCAGAACACGTAATTACGATAACAACATGCACAGGAAAGCAGACGTAAACGTACATAGGGGCACTTACAGGGGAACTAACTCGAGTGGTATAAACCAGAATTGGCTCGGGTATGTACCACCACAGGGAAAATTCAGACCAGGACATTTTGGTAACAACAGCCGCGAGTTGAGTTACAGAGACAGGCTACGCACGAATAGGAATAATAAATATAACAGATATTCCAGGGGACACGACAGACGACAAGATTATGCTCCACCGGTAGAGAATAATAATTATAAAATGCAGGCACCACAAGACGTAAGACGTGACGTAAGAGAAGAGTCGAGAAACGCCCGAATACAACACATGGCAGCGGAAGACAGACAGCAAGAAGAAGACCGGATTGAAGCAGCGGAGATTCATGCAGAGCCCGCAGGACGAAAAAACTCCGATTTTGTAAATATTGAAGTAGCCTTAGGTACAGTAGACAGTAGTTGCAACCAGTTTGACATTTTCAATAAAAAAAAATTTGTAAACAAAAGTCAATTATCAGTTGTATATTTGAACTTTGAAAATAGATTATATTTAGCGTTAGTCGACAACGGTTCCGAATTGTCACTGGTAAAAGAAGAAATTGTTTTTAAGCATCAAGGTGGGTTAATTAAACAGGTTAACATGTGGTTAGCGATGAGAAAAAAATTATCGATTAAATAAATAAATTCCAGCGGCTGTCATAATAATTAAAAGGTCTTACCTTGTAAACCCAATACAATACCCTTTAAAACTTATGTCGTTTATAGATTGACGAATCTGATAAATTTAAACAAAGAAAAGCAATTTTCAGTTTGTAAAACTTGATTTTCTTAATATTTCAGTGATTGACAAGGGTTTGTAGAAAACGAAGCATTACAAATAGCCAAACTATTTTCCAATTCGATTTGTTCAAAGATTGCAAGCAATTTTAAGTAGTCTGGAGCCAACCATTGTACTGAAATCAGTTTCGGTTCGGGTTAGGCTATCCGCTCTTTTGTCAATGGTAGACAACTGTCGCCAATAGATATGGTCAACAATTTCAGTATTTAAAATTCCAAGAATGTACAACATATTTATATCATTAGAAAAACAATTGCTATCCGGGGCACTCATTTTGAAAAGGACTGGATTTGGTTTTTGAAATCTTGTATTTGGGAGGTTCTGTTAAAAGTCATTGGATAACAGAAATATGACGAAAATAGTGGTTAAGGGTAGGGTTGATATATATATATATATATAATTATCTTACTGTTTAACGACCTTGCTTTATATAGTTATAAATAAATTATTGGTTGTGGGTTTCAGGTCAGCTGGCAAGTTCAGTAATACTCTTTTTTATTGCCTAAATTTTCGAATTATTTTAATTCTTGATCACAGGCACTACAAATGATAAATTTTAAAAAAACTGGTACAATTTGGTGTTAAAGTTACATACTAAATCGAGGTTTGTATAAATAATTAGCAACAATGTAAAAAATAACAGGAACTATAACGTAACATAACTAAAAATAATATAAAATGTATAATTTAATAAAATGACACCATTTCAAATAAATTTGTCACATTGTTCTTTTATTTTTGTGTGAAGGTATGACAAAATTGAATGCATGCATGTATGTATGAATGTAACGTTTTTAATGAATTAAGTGGGTGTTAATCTGAGTATGTGTGTGTTAATTTTTTAATTTTGTATGTTTGGTTGTGTTGTGTGTTTCTGTGTGTATATATATTTTTTTATATTATATAAATATTTTTATGGTGTATGTTTGTAACATCTCACTGTAATAACTATAAAAAATTACTTTGATCCAATACATAGTATCTTGTTTAAAGTATCTAATTTTTAAAATTTAATAAATAGGTATATATAGAGCTCAAGTTGTTTATGTCCGTCTTTTTGTTCATTGTACAAAATTTTGATAAATATAACACATTTCTAAAAATAGTCTTTTGGATTCTGATTTTTGAATTTGAATAATTTTTGGGTTTTGAAAGTCCATTATGTGATTATTTTCTAAAATATGTTTAGTTAAAGCGCATGCATTAGGTTTACGTTTAACATCACTTTTATGTTGAATTATCCTTTGTTTTAAGTTTTGTGAAGTTTGACCAATATAGATTTGCTTACAATTAGTACAGTTAATTTGGTAAATTAAGTTTCTTTGTTGTAGTTTAGGTGTTTGGTCTTTTAATTTGGAATGTAATTTATTTAAGGTAAATATATTTCGTTTGGCAATTTTGAATTTTACATTTTTAAATATTTTGGTTAGTTTTGTTGTTAAATTTTTAATGAAAGGAAGTGATCTGTAAATAATCACTTTAAGTTTGAGAAGCTAAAAGATAAAGATATCCATGAAAGATTTGAAAAAAAGTCAAATGAATTGCTGAAAGATATCAGGAAAATTTCTGATACTAAGGAAGTAGAAACAGAATGGAATAACATTAAATCCAGCCTAGACATGGCGGCCAAAGAAAATAAGAAACCATGGATAACAAAGGATATTCTGAATTTAATAGAAGAAAGACGAAAATACAAAAACAGATCAGACGAAACAGGAAAACAGAGATACAAAGCCATAAAATGGGAAATTATTCGCAAATGCAGAAAAGCTAAAGAAACAATGGATTGATGAAAAGTGAAAAGAGGTACAAACTAAGATGGATATAAGGAAGAAAGACGAAGCATACAAATTAATTAGAATGAATTTTAGGGATATAAAACCATATGGCAAAAATATAAGGGACGCGGAAGGAAACCTCATTGTAGAAAATGTAGAGAAAGTAGCTAGATGGCAGGAATATATAGGGAATTTATATTCAGGAGAGGAACTAACAGCATTAGAACAGGAATCGGACATTGAAAATGATGACCTGGGATATCCTGTACTTAGAGATGAGTTTGAATTAGCATTAAAGAGTCTGAAAAATGGCAAGGCGCCGGGTACAGATAAGGTGCTAGCAGAAACTCTAAAAGCCGCTGGACAAGCAGTAACAGAACGTCTCTTCCGACTTGTAAGCTATATGTATGCGACAGGCGAAATACCCAAAGATTTCAAACGTAACATCATAGTAACTATATCAAAAAAAAAGAGGCGCGGATAGATGTGAAAATTTTAGAACAATAAGTTTGCCAGCACTCGTGTCAAAAATATTAACTAGAATTGTACAAAGACGAATGGAAAAATGAGCTGAAGAAATACTGGGAGAAGATAAATTTGGGTTTAGGCGCAACAAACGAACGCGGGAGGCTATTTTAGCTCTGAGGGTGATAATAAAGAAAACAATAGAAAAGGGGGAAAGCGTGTGTATAGGGTTTGTAGATCTGGAAAAAGCATTCAACATTGTAAAATGGAAAAAAATGTTCGAAATACTCAAAAAGATTGGAATGAGTTTAAGGACAGACGGATAGTACATAGCTTATACAAAGAGCAAACGGCGGTAATAGAATTAGAGCAAGAAAGTAGAAAAGTAAATATTAGGAAAGGGGTGAGACACGGATGTGCCTTATCCCCATAAAATTTTAACTTGTACATAGAAGAGGCAATGAATACTGTCAAATGCAGGAAAACATTTGTAATTAATATGCAGGGACAAAAGAATGATATGCTTAGATTTGCAGATGATATAGCGGTATTAGCATCTAGCAAAGAAGAGTTAGAAGCTGCTCTTAAAATGGAAACAGTTCTAACGGAGAAATATGCTATGAAAATTAACAAAAATAAAACTAAAGTTCTAGTATGTAAAACAGAAGAAAATAAAACGAAAACAAGAATACAAATAGGCATCGAGAACTTACAAAAGGTTAAGGATTTCTGCTACCTAGGAAATCAAATAACGCAAGATGGGAAAAGCACAAAAAATATAAAACAAAGATTAGCACAAGGTCGTGCTACATTTATCAAGAAAAGGCAACTATGTGCTCAAAAACCACAAACATAGAAACAAGAAAAAGATTGCTTAAAACATGTGTGGAGTACAGCATTGTATGGCTGTGAAGCCTGGACAGTAGGAGAAGCAGATGAAGATATCATGGGCAGAGAAAGTTAAGAACAAAGAGGTAGTAGAAATGGTAGGGGAAGATAGAAGTATGTCGAAAACAGTAAAAAATAGAAGAGATAGGATGATAGGCCACATACTAAGACATGAGGGAATAGTGCGGAAATATTAGAAGCAGAGATAGGAAAAAAAGGAGTAGAGGTAGACCTAGGTTAGACTACTGCACACAGATAGTGAACGATATAGGCTGTGAGAATTTTAGGGAAATGTGTAGGCTAGCTCAGAATAAAAATCAATGGAGGTACGCTTCCAACCAGTCGCAAGATGGAAAAACTAATGACAAAAATAATAACTGTACTTAAACATGGTGATTACTATAAACAACTACAGATTTTGGTTT
The DNA here is from genome assembly GCA_036346225.1 of Platerodrilus igneus. Classification (NCBI taxonomy): domain Eukaryota; kingdom Metazoa; phylum Arthropoda; class Insecta; order Coleoptera; family Lycidae; genus Platerodrilus; species Platerodrilus igneus. The sequence goes on from JARFIW010001115.1 coordinate 7,308,209, forward strand.
TGCAATACTCTCAACTAATGTTAATTGTGCGAAAGGATTTACTGGAAAACTATTAATACGGCAAATGTCTAAGTGTTGGGGGATCCTTGGCAGCCACAGGTTGCTTAACCCCCTTCACATACCACTGAATCTCGGTGAAATAGAGCATATAATTAGAAAACAATAGAAGGGAATCGAACTGTATATAGGCTGTTGTGAGAATTGCAGGGAACTGGGTAGGCTGGCTCAGAACATAAATAAGCTGAGGTACAAGTTCAACTAGTTTCAAGATGTAAAACCCAATGACGAACAAATAAGTGCTCTTGAATCTGAAGATTGTTATAAATAACTACAGGTGTTGGTTGTGAAATATTTTCGACTAATGTTGATTGTGAGAAAGGAGGTTCAAGTGCTGGGGGAACTTGGCAGCCAATGGCTGCTTACCACCCTTCACATACCACTGATTATCAGGAAAATAGGGTGTAAACTGTAAAACAATAGAAGGTGATCGAACTGCATCAAACAAGAAAAAACAGCAGCTATGTTCAAAGATAATGAACGTAGATACAAGAATAAAATTGTTCAAAGCATAGTGTGGAGCACAGCACTGTATGTCTACGAAATTGGGGTCAGTAGGAAAAGCAGACAGAAAGATATAGAAGCCTTCTGGAATGTTGTGCTTCAGATGTATGAGGATGGTAACATGGACAGACAAACTTAATAACAAATTGATTGTAGAAATAGTAGAAGAATAAAGATATTTGCGGAAAACGAAAAATAGGAGAAATAGAAGGCATTTCTGGGAGATAGTACAAGATATATTACAAGCAGAGATAGGAAAGATAGGTAGGGGTAGACCGAGATCAGACTTTCGCACACAGATAGGAGCAGACTGAGCAAATTTCAGCGAAATGTGTAGGTTGGTTCAGACTAGGAAACAATGGGGGTACGCATCCAACCAGTTCTAGGACTGAAGACCTAATGATGATGATGATGATGATATATTATATATTAATTTAGCCCTTTCTGCAAAATCTTAACCCTCTAAACGATCCACGACCTTCCAATAGTTAGTGCCGGCGACCCCCTTTAATTTTTTTTTACAGGCCGCCCCCATTTTATAATTTTAACGAAAAAAATATACTTGGTAGCTTTTCTGCCTGTAACATGGTTGTACTTAGATTTTACTTTGGGAGTTGATATAATAGAACAATTTGGAATGCAGATTAATGGAAAGGATAAACGAGTGGAATTATTTGATTGGAAATGTGATTGGGTGGTTCCTAATAGGCAGATGGTCGACGATAATAATGAATATAATATGAATAATAAAATGGATATTAAGACGAGTAATGACATTGGTGAGGTTATATGGTTGTGCGGATTATTTGAGAAGTTATTTGATGACAGACAGATTGTGACGGGAAATAGGGAAATACGACGATGTTTATGATATTTATTTGATGATCATGTAGGGTTATTTAATGATGAGTCGAGAACTGCGAGAAAGTACACGCATAAATTAGAAGTTATAGACCAGAGTAGATTTTACACAAAGGTGTATCCGATTCCTTTTGCGCTGAGAGTGTTACGTTACGTAATTCGTGGCAGTCCCTGTACGGGCGCCAAAGTTATGCTACGTTGGCTCGTAGCCGTGCGTAACACAAAGAAAATCAAAGAAATGACCGGGCTCAATCGGAGATTAGGGGGGGTTGTAGAAAGCAGACCAATATACAATGTACGCGGCTGTAAGGAGTTAGTGATAATACCTGCAAGAAAAAAAATAGTTAAGCAAACCTGAAATAAAGAAAAGAATAAACATAGCAGCAATGATAAGTCTAAATTATTCAGTACTTTGTAGAATGTAAGAAAAAACTGTTTGGATAATCTATATAATATAACAACGGTAAAAGCATTATAAAAATTTTTAGTACAAAGTGAGGTAATATTGGGGAGTAGCAAAAACGTTTCCTCACACACCAATTAAACATAAATCAGATAAAATGTTAATAAAAGATAAATAGATAATACACCATTGGTATGAGTAATTAAGTAGTATTGATTGTTCTTTCTTTCTTTTTTTTTCTTATGTTTTAAAATAGCATGCAAGTCTATTGCAAAAGGTATCAGAACGACAAAGATATGGCAAAGCCACGGATAGATATTTAAAGTAATAACAAGTAGAAAATAGTTCAACTTACAAGAGGTCCTTCAGTAACGTTTCCCTACAATTGAAGTGTGGGATTCACAATGTCCTGCACTAACGAAGCACTTCACCCTTGACTGTGCGGGTGTTGATGGAACTTATCACACGTTACACTAATCACACCTACGTATTTCACTGGGGTCAGCAGCAGACACCATCACGCGACGGAACCATGCAGCACTGACAAACCTCGTGTTAATTCTATTTCCTGAGACAATAATTTCGAAATATTTTTCAGCACTAGTTTAATTTCAACTGGGATTAAATGTATATTATTTTCACAAACCTCCAAAAAGCAGTGAGAAACCCCAACCAATACCTTTGTAAACCGGCAATCTGTTATATTCCGCAAACAACGAAACTCGCGCCAGCAATGATCTATTTTAGATTCTTTGTTGTTAGAAAATTCAGAAACTACAGTATCACTGTATTTAAATAATCCAAAGTGTGCGCTACTCTGGGAAGAAAAGGACCGCGAAACTAGATCGCACACACATTAATCCTAAAGAAAGAATCGGTCAGTTTAGCAAGTTCTACGACTATTATTTCACAAATTAGTAAAGTACGCGTAAGCAAATAAAACCGTCCGTCAAATGTTCCGTAAAGCACACGTGCCTCGAGTTTAACAAGCTCTACTACTTTTAGTTCAAACCGAGAAGCAACAAAAACAATTTGTAGAGCAACGCGTATCACTAAAACAATCCAACACGTTACGTATAAAGCATACTTCCTTCAAATGTCATCAGAACTACACTGCCTACAGTTAATATACAACTTTTATTTCACAAGAACACACTAAAATCGCGCCGCGCTTGTTCCTGAACAATTCGAAATTGATCCCGCATTAATTCTCACTATTCTCAAAAACAGAAAAGAAACAGTATTTCCAACGTAATTAATATATAGCAACCAAGAACAAAACTACAACTCTGCACTCTAATCTGTTTATTTAAACTCGTTGTTACCATGAACTCTTGTCGACTACTCTCACGACTTCGTTAATAACATAAGGCACATACAAAACGTGAATGCACCATCATATCTAATAACTAATTACCGTTGTTTATCATTTTCGATAAGCCGGAAAGCAATTTATAATTAATGAAAATCAAGCTTCAATTAATCTATCTTTAAATTACTACACACGAGTTAATAAATATAAAATATAGAACTAGTAATTGCAGACATGTACTTACGAATTGAGTATAAAAGCGTAAAAAAATGTTAAAGTATAAAAATGCCCGTTACAAATTCCCCCCTAGCAAAATAAAGACGTCGGGGTGAAAGAAAAAAAGAAAAACGACAGACAAAGAACCAAACAAAAAAATTATTTCTATCCGGTTCGAAGACCAACACCAGTATAAGAAAAAGAACACTCCTTTTTTCAAAAGAAGACAAAGTCATCCATCGTAACCAACAACGACAGAATAGGTAAAGAAAGCATTAAGTAAACACCCAATAAGGATTAAAGGTTATAGCTACTTTCAAAATCGTCAAAAGACGGATGTACTCAAAGGGACATTTCTGTTTTCCACCTCAAAGAAAAGTTTTGGCTTCCCGCGGAGAAACCAAGAGGAAAGAAAAAACGAGGAAGAAAACTCGTAGCAAAACTGTCAACCTCAAGTGTGCAGCAAAGAAAGAACCAAGACAAAGTAAAGGGCAAAGGCAAGCTAGTACACAATCTAGAATACTTCCAACTGAGGTAACACAGATTCGTATGAAACGATTACTCAAGCAAAGTATGGCTAACAGACCTACAAAAGCGACCAAGTCGAAATTCCTAAAGGAAAAGAAAATAGATCTGAAGCCTACCTCAAGAAATGGATGTAGCAAGCGACTATAATACTCAAATAGTGAACAAATGGTGGAACTAGCCAGAAGAAAAAGTCACGGGATGGGCTAGCTACAAAAAGATGAATAGGAATACGAAATGGGCGCCAGTGTTTTCGGACACAAGCTTATCAGAGAAAACACAAGACCAATAAGCTACAGAAAGAATACTTAAGAACAGACATAGTGAGAGAATAAAAATGACATAAAAAGATGCAAAGACAATTAAGATTAAGTTTAGGATTAAAATACAATAAACAGAGACAGATGAAAAATTAAGATAAAAAATGTTGTAAGAAAGAACCAAAAAAATCGGGCAGGAAAAAAAAATCGAGCTCCACGTTGGGCGCCAAATTTGTTACGCTTTTTTTCGTGGCAGCCACGTTGGGCGCCAAAAATGTTATGTTACGTAATTCGTGGCAGCCCCTGTTCGGGGCGCCAAAGTTATGCTACGTTGGCTCGTAGCCGTGCGTAACACAAAGAAAATCAAGCTTCAATTAATCTATCTTTAAATTACTACACACGAGTTAATAAATATAAAATATAGAACTAATAATTTGTAACGGGCATTTTTATACTTTAACATTATTTTACGCTTTTATACTCAATTCGTAAGTACATGTCAGCAATTACTAGTTCTATATTTTATATTTATTAACTCGTGTGTAGTAATTTAAAGATAGATTAATTGAAGCTTGATTTTCATTAATTATAAATTGCAAGGAACGAATTGTAAATTGGATTATTCGTAAATCACTTTCCAACTTATCGAAAATGATAAACGGCTGTAATTAATTATGAGATATGATTGCGGCATTCACGTTTTGGATGTTCCTTATGTTATTAGCGGAGGAGATAATAGTCGACAAGAGTTCATGGTAACAACGAGTTTAAATAAAGAGATTAGAGTGAGGAGTTGGAGTTCGTTCTTGGTTCCGATATATTAAGTACGTTAAAAATACTGTTTCTTTTACTTTGACAATAGTGAGAATTAATGCGGGATTAATTTTCGTTTTGTTCCTGAACAAGCGCGGCACGATTTTAATTGTTTTCTTGTGAAGTAAAAGTTGTATATTAACTGTATAAAGTGTAGTTCTAATTCCTTTTTGAAGGAAGTATGCTTGATAGGCGAACGTGTTTACTCAACCTGCACGTGCGTTTTTACGGAACATTGACTTAGCGGTTTTATTGCTTACGCGTACTTTACTAATTTGTGGTTTTTAGTTGTTTGTCTTGTGAAATAATAGTCGTAGAACTTGCTAAACTGACCGATTCTTTCTTTAGGATTAATGTGTGTGCGATCTAGTTTCGCGGGCCTTTTCTTCTCAGAGTAGCGCATACTTTGGATTATTTAAATACAGTGATACTGTAGTTTCTAAATTTTTCTAACCCCAACGAATCTAAAATAGATCGTTGTTTGCGCAGATTTCGTTATTCAAAAGCATTAGATTTTTTTTTGTTACCATAGGTAGCAAATAAAACACCTCACGTTACTGTTAGTTTAATACATTACGTCGCGCCTTGAAAGCCCGTGATTCTAAATTTTTATTACCATTTTTTTTTTCGATTTGTGTTACAAAATATTTCGAAATTATTGTCTCAGGAAATAGAATTGACAAGAAATTTATCAATGCTACATAGTTCCATCAGCATGATAATGTCTGCTGCGAACACCAGTGAAATACGTAGGTGTGATTAGTGTAACGTGTGATAAGTTCCATCAACACCCGCACAGTCAAGGGTGAAGTGCTTCGTTAGTGCAGGACATCGTGAATCCCACACTTCAATTGTAGGGAAACGTTACTGAAGGACCTTTTGTAAGTTGAACTATTTTCTACTTGTTATTACTTTAAATATCTATCCGTTGCTTTGCCATATCTTTGTCGTTCTGATACCTTTTGCAATAGACTTGCATGCTATTTTAAAACATAAGAAAAAAAAAGAAAGAAAGAACAATCAATACTACTGAATCACTCATACCAATGGTGTCTTATCTATTTATCTTTTGTTAACATTTTATCTGATTTATGTTTAATTGGTGTGTGAGGAAACGTTTCTGCTACTCCCCAATTTTACCTCACTTTGTACTAAAAATTTTTATAATGCTTTTATCGTGATTATATTATATAGTTTATCTAAACAGTTTTATTTACATTCTACAAAGTACTGAATAATTTTAGACTTATCATTGCTGCTATGTTTATTCTTTTTTTTTCAGGTTTGCTTGACTATTTTTCTTGCAGGTATTATCACTAACTCCTTACAGTCGCGTACATTGTATGTTAGTCTGCTTTCTACAACCCCCTAATCTCCGATCGAGCCCGGTCATTTCTTTGATTTTCTTTGTGTTACGCACGGCTAAGAGCCAACGTAGCATAACTTTGGCGCCCGAACAGGGACTGCCACGAATTACGTAACGTAACAAATTGCAGACATCGAATTGAGTATAAAAGCGTAAAAAAATGTTAAAGTATAAAAATGCCCGTTACAAGAGGTAGAGTAAAAACTCAAGTAGAGAAGATGCTTAGGGACAAAATAATAGAACCGTCAAAAACTCTGTTTATTAATACAATATTTATTGTACCAAAGGCGGATAAGGTAGATATAAGAATATGTTTGGATGCCAGGAAGTTAAATTCAATTACGAGGCCGCAGCATGAGCAGCCACAATCGTTGGATAATTTGTTAAGTAAACTTAGTGAGATGAGAGTATTTAGTAAGCTTGATCTGAAAAATTCGTTGTGGTTGATTCCGCTGCATAAACATAGTCGGAAGTATACAGGATTCAGTATTGAGTGTGAGATTTATTCGTTTGGAGTAGTACCATTTAACTTATCTTTGTCTTCAGCAGCATTAGTTAGGGCGATGCAAAAGATGTTAAATACGTTAGAGTAGTTCTACACACACTATGTAGACGACGTTTTGGTCTTTACTAGGAATGACACGGAGCATTTAGAGCATTCACAGAAGGTAGTGGAGAAGCTGGATGAACGTGTTCTTAAGTTAAATATATAGAAGTATGTTTTTAAAAATAGAGTGGCTTATTTAAGATTTGTGATTAGTGATTCCGGATAATCGATTAGTGATGAAAAGTTGGAGGAAATTAAGAATTTGAAGCAACCCAAGAACATGAAGATGTTAAGAGGATTTATAACAAGGAATAGTGTATTAGGAAACAGCTCAGTTCTACACACCTCATACGTTAAAGTGTCCACTTCATTTCCGGCCAAGCAAGCATAAACCCACTCGTGGTAAAGGATCAATTTTTGTTAGCCGACGATCGTTGACGACAGCCAGCCGCACATTTTCCAAGAGTAAGTCTAGTAAATGTTCATATAAAGGCTATTGATTTAAATTTAAAGTTATTATGAAACAACATATTGAAGCGGGCTACTGCTAGCGCGTTTCTTTAATTTAAAACAAGTAATAATAAAGGTCTTTATTACTCACTGTTCACAAGTCTAATTAACAGTATATGCCTTATTTATATATGTTTTCAGTCCACTTAACAATGAAGCACTATTACACTAATGAATTTACAAGCACTAATATCTTCTTAAACTAACTTCTTTACCCTAGGTCCATTAACAACACTAACACAACTATTTATTTATTATACACTATCTATTTATGTATACTACAAGCTGCATGTACATTAGACACAGCATATAACATTTATGTATATCCTTGAACTCCTAAAAGCTCAACTACGTTTACTGTACACGATATAATTTATATTAGACATTCAAGTATAGACTGACTCTTACATTCATAAGCGGCCTTATATATACCCTGAATTAAAGGTATGACTCATTATCTAGTATTTTCTAGAAGAATTCTGGAACCGTAGAGAATAAACAGTGCTTGCGGCGTTTTGTGTGTGTTTGATGGGTTGTCTAGTAGTAGCTCGCAACAATATAAAAATTAAATGTTTAAAGAAATTTGATATGCGTCAAAGTAACCCTTAACAGTTTCAAGACATTAAGGTATTTTTGTGCACGCTATAAAACGAGTGCATATTTTCCCCAAACGTAATTGGAAGATGTCAAAAATACAACTATCTGAGTTACCTAAGTCAAGAGTTGCGTAACAGATTACTACTATTAATCCAAATAACTTTCAGGGAAAACAAAATCCCGTAATTTTCAAGCCCTTTATGATTTTTATCAATCCTTTCGCATTTTAACTACCAATCTTCAAACAACAAGACCTATATTTGGCTTTGCAACAAAAGCTGCTACGCGATGTGGCTATACACAAAAGTCTAATAAAGCTCTAAACTAAAAACTGTTTATCGATCTTATATCTTCTAGAAAGTACCGCATTTAGTAAAAATACTAGAAAAGCGCATTAAAACTTTCGCATAAAGCCGGTTTGACAAATACATAAAATACACAGTTCTCACGCAAACTTTATTATAGCTCACCGTCGTTCTTTCGTCACCGTAATGTGAATAATAGCGATAGCACGTTGTATAAGTGGCGTCGTTTATATAGCTAACTGCTACATGAATTTCGTGTAGAAACCGTTAAATAACGAATTACCAACAGTAATTCTGCAATTTAAATTGTAACATGCTTTTACTGCATTATAAATTTATTTTGTAGCTTTTCGACTTTTTAAAAGTACGCGTTCTTGGATTCTGCAGATTTTGAACAAGGACTTGAACTGTACAGAGATGTGAGATGTGCTACGCACTTATAAAGGCAGCTTAGAAAAGAATATTATGAAACCTTGTTAATGTATCGTAATGACCGCCCCTACTTATTTTGTGATTTATATTTTATTTATTTTTACAAAGATACGATTTTTTTTTAGTTTCTAAATCTTGTCTGTCAACTTTGACGTTTTGCCTTCTATTTTTGTTAGTTGCGGTTCGCACCCCCTTGCTATTGTCAAACCACGGCTACTTTCCATAAGTACTGTCATTTTAGGGCTCTGACTTAGGGCCTCCGCTTTTACCTTGGAATGTCGAGAGTTCAGTACCACACTCAAGGATTGAGTTTTGTATTTAAGCCACAAGATATTAAATCAAAATCACTAAGCTTACTCAGCTTGGTCTTAATGAACAAATTTCAACTAGACTTATAAAATCTAGACAGATACCCTGCCATTTACTTTTGACTTACAATGTGTGGTTAGGTATTATTTAACATTTTCTATTCCATGAATTGATACGCTTCCGCGTTTCATAATATTGCGTAATCGTTTAATATGACACGATTACGCGGCAAATTGTATCATATACCAAACACGTTTAAAAGTGATACAATTCTTTATCTATAATATAACTAAAGTAATGTACTCGCTTAAAACGCGCCTTGCAGCTAAATCTCAGGGCCATCTCCTTGTTTTTGGTGTGGGTCGGCTACGCCATTGTTGAGTCGAAATTTATTCGTCTATCCTCTTTTGTTCGTCGTAAGGTGCGCGGCAAGGATACAGGTAGAGGTAACGATAGAAGGTAGAGATAAGATAGAGGAACCTACATCCTAAAAAAGAGAAAAGACACACTACGACACAGGTAGCTGTTCGTGGTTTCGAAGTCTCGTGGCTAATAAAGGCGTGTCACACCGCGCGCACTTGCGCCATTCACTCCGCGCCTGCGCAATCTTTTGCGCAAACGCAACTGTCCGCAATGACGGAAATTAACAAGTTTATTTGAAAATATTCGCGGGAATTTACTCACAATTTATACTTAATCTAAAGGTGATACATAGCCGATTTTTGAATACGGTACAACAAATAAATAAATATCAAATACGAGCAAATTATCCAAAATACTGACTCACCTAAAATCTTCTCTCTGGGAAAGACTTTACAATAAATACTTACTCTAAATTCGCAACCTCGTGTATTCTTCAATTCTGCCAGGCTTCTCCGGTACACAAATAACTCCTTTGCTTCTTATACAAAATTTTTATTTAAACAAATAAATATTTTCGGTGCTCAACCTTTTACACCGAACATAACATAAACCATAACATTTCCCAGTGGCTCAACTCAATACATATATACCCAGACTCTTTCACTTGATTCTTTGGGCTTACACACACTTATATGTTTTAACAGTTCTATTTCTCCTACTGGAGTATACCATTTTAGCACTGATAATAATTCTTTTTTGACCCCATACCGGCATATACAACTATTTTAGACAAAGTTCGAATTCAGAATCCTTTTTGTAAAATTATCTGTCATTTTGTACATAACGAGCACTTTTACCGAGACAACCCTGTGCCTTCTATTTTTATACTGGTAAAACAATTCTTGCCCAATAACTAATACAATCTTATATCCTCCAAAACAAACTTGTCCGAGTTTACGACTATAATTAATAATACCAATAACAATACCTGCCAATAATAGATAACACTATACAATAATAATACATAACAATAACAAATAACACGTAAATAAAACGTTTAAAATGCCAGTTACAATAATCTTTATACAATTTAGCCACTCCCAGCCAAAGATCGGTTTATAACAAAATTTCTAAAGTAGTTTCGAATAAACCTTGCTTATACTTTTCATACTCTTGTCATACCGCGTTCACATCGGTTCTAAACAATTTTTCCCCAGGTTCGAAACATCCCCCTTTTTGTTACATGCGTCTTTTACTCCCTATACTATCCAAGCTCCACTGATTTTAAACAAAAATAATATTTTGACTGCATATTTACGAACGCTATCTGTCAAGGTTTGAAAAAATATTCTTTTGATAAAAATCACAAATGAAAACAAAATTTGGATTGCTATACCTTTCAGCTCATTGATTCAAGTAATGTATAAACCGTTGATTGTGGTAACCTTAGCCTTCAATATCCACATGTGTGTATAAATTCGTTACGTTAAAACGCTCTCTAATATCGCCCTGGTCATTTACTAACGCGAAAGTATTCTCGTCGGCAAAACTCCGACTTATCGTATATGGCCCTTCAAATGGAAAAAGTAATTTCGCGCAGACTTTTGTTTCAGGGTTCGAAACCCTCAATCGCCTAATTACAACCTTAACTCCAATTTTAAAAATCGTCCGTATTTTACGACACCTTTTCTCTATATACCGATGTTACCTTTTTCTAATCACTTGCCTTGCTCCCGTGATTAATTCCGTAATATCCTCAACTACTTCTGCATCCTTCCGAGGTCTACTTGGTTTGATCCCCATCATCAATGTAACCGGATTCACTCCAGTCACTGAGCTCGGTACATTATTTATGTACACCTCTATCTGCGGTATGTACTTTACCCATCCTTCATGATGTTCCTGTGTCAAGACTTTCAAAAATTTAACCTGCACGTATCTTTCGCTTGCGATGCCTGATGCTACAAAGTGCTGTCCTAATTTCGTTCCTTCTTAAACCCTCTATCAACCTACTGTTATGAAAATACCTCGCATTGTCTGACAAATACCAGTTTCAATTTTCCAACACTTATCACGAACTCATTTATCGATGCTGACGCATACTTAGTAATACATCTCCTACCTGAATATAACCCAACAAATTTCGTAAACACATCCACCATTAATAACACATGCTGAATTCGATACTGCCCTGGTACTAATCCACTCAAATAGTCCATCGCTACCACATCTAACGGATCTGTCGTTTTTACACTTTTCGCTGTAATTTGAATCGTCATATTTTCCCTTTTCCTAAAATACACACCTTACATCCCTTAATCTCGTTCTTAATCAAAGTCATATCATTCTGCATATAGAAAGCTTCTCGAAATATTAAAAATGTTTTCCTACTACCAATATGTCCGCACAATACATAAATCTGCCTAAACAACTCTCTTGCCGTCTCTCTGTCTACCACCAACAACTCTTCCTCACCGACCTGCTTTACTACAAACCCTTCTTCCAACCTATACCCTCTTTGCTCATACACACCGTCTACTTGTAAATTTTCCCTGATTTCCACAATTTCTGCTACTTCTTGCATATTTAAAAACCCCGATCTCGTCCACTCTCCTTCTTCCGTAAACTCTTGTACTGCCAACAAATACCCTAGCGTTTCTTTCTTCATATAACCCGTCCTTCCGGCTTAAAAAATCTGCTGTTACACTTTCCTTCCCTGGCTTGTGCTTAATTTCAAAACTTTACTCTTGTAAATACAACGCCCACCTGTATAACCGACTATTCGCAAACTCTTTTGCCTTTAGAAATGACACCGCGCTATTATCTGTCTCAATTAGAAACTCATTCCCGACCAAATAAAACCTCAACTGCGTATACAATGGCTAACATCTCTATCTCCGCGACTGAATATTTTCTCTCACACTCCTTCATGGGCGTCGATACAAAACAAATCGGTACCTCTTCTCCCTGCTGCACCTGAACTAGCTCTTCCAATCGCACTATCCGACGCATCTGTCCTTAAAATAAACCTATCTTTAAAATTTGGATATCGTAACGGTAATTGATTGTAAAACACCCTCTTCAACTCCTGGAACGCCTCCTCTTTCTCGTCGGTCCACTTCCCGCAGTAGCTTGACGCGACGCTCTCAGCGTCGTTAAAGTGCCTTATAACTCTTGTGAGCTTTTTGGCTTGTTGATGTTTTTTCTCTACCCGTGGAGCATAATCTTGTCGTATATCGTGTCCCCTGAAATCTCTGTCATATCTATTATTCCCATTCGTACATAGCCTGTCTCTGTAACTTAAATTGCGCCTGTTGTTACCAAAATACCTCGGCCTGAATTTTCCGTGTGGTGGTCCATACCCGTGCAATTTGTCTCCGTGCTAATTTTGATTTTTGCCCCTCGAGTCAGTTCCCCGGTAAGTGTCCCTATGTACGTTTACGTCTGCCTTCCTGTGCATGTTGTTATCGTAATTACGTGTCCTTGTTTCTCGTCGAAAATCCTCAGATCGGACTAGGTCGTAGTTACGTAGTATGTTCAAGAAATCACATACCGTCTTTATATTTTGTATTGTTACCGCGCGTGTTACCTCGTTTTCAAAATGTCTAGCCAAAAACTATATAATTTCGTCCTCGCAAAGCATGGGTGTCGAGTGTTGTGCCACGTTAAACTTGTCTATGACGTAGTCTTCCCGCGATCCACTGTGCGCAGTGTACGTCCTCGATGTCAAGTCTAACCTTACACTCTTCTGTTGGCGGTTTCCCCAGTAGTGTTGTGTAAAAATAGTCTTAAATTCGTCGTAAGTTCTGTACTGTCTTTTCGTGCCATTTTTCGACGTTTCCAAAGAGTGCCATGTTCACGAGCTGTAACTTAGTTCTTTCTGTCTCCCCGTCAGTAATCTCATCAAGTTTGTCTAGGAATAACATCGCTTGTTCGTCAGTACGTTCCGCAAATTTAGGTAACGTGTCTTTACTTAACTTAAACGCAGAACTATGATCCCTACACACATTTCTAATTCTTTCCAAGCTCTCAATTTTATTAGTCATATCATTTACATTCTATGTTATGCCCCTAAATCTACCACTCATCTCAGCACTTAATTCTATTACAGTTCGATGTATATTTTCTTAGATATTCGCTTTCAATTCACGTCGTGCTACCTGTTCGTCGTCCCTGATGACTCTTACCAGTTCCATCACGTTCTCTACTTTCCTCGTTTGTCGGTAATCGACTTCTTCCAGGTTTTTGCGTATATTCTTGGTTTCCTCACGGAACTTATCTTCATAACCCTTCAATCTTTCGTCCACTTCTACGTTCAAGTCTATTTTATACTCGTTCATTTTCTAATCAATTAAACCTCCACAACTTTCTTCAAAGGCTCTAAATTCTCCTCTGATCTTTCGCTGGAACTCAATTTGCTTCAGTCTCACATCTCGTATGGCCGTGCACAATTCCTGGTGGTTTCGTTGTGATTCCTAGGGATTTCGTTGTGACTCCTGGTGATTTCGTTGTGACTCCAGGTGATTTCGTTGTAATTCTGCTCTTGTTTCTTCGTGCTTTCCTTGTATCAACATCATCAGATCTTGCAAAGTCGGCTCCTTTGTTGTTTGCACCACCATCACCTGGGGTTCTGCCTGTGTCGTCTGTGTATATCCTTGTCGTGCTTCCATCGTGCCGTCATCTCCATATTGCTTTCCTGACCTGGTGTGTGATCTGTCTTCGTCCGTCATGTTTAAATCTGCAAGTTCCGCCCCTACTTATTTTATGATTTATATTTTATTTATTTTCACGATGCTATGAATTTTGTTTAGTTTCTAAATCTTGTGTGTCAACTTTGACGTTTCGCCTTCTATTTTTGTTAGTTTCGGTTCGCGCCCCCTTTGCTATTTTCAAACCAACTAAGGTCGCCCACTTTTGTAAGGGGCTTCATCAGGACAATAAAAGAAAATGAAAATAAACAATAAAATTAATAATAATAAAGATAAGAATGATAATATTAAGTAGACAAGTTACAGTGTAAGGAGTAGGGAAAGTTACTTCTAAAATACAAAATCACGTTAAAAACTTAGGACTGACGGTTGACTTTAAATTACGATTTGATTGTCATATAAATAATTTAGTTAAAAGATCATACATAATTCTGCGTAAACTGTATGTTAACAAAGATTCGTTAAATCAAAAGCTTCGTAAAATGCTTTGCGAGTCACTTATCTTGTCTGCATTTGATTATGGTGATGTTGTTTACGGTCCCTGTTTAGACTCTATTACTACAGCAAGGGTTCAAAGAATACAGAATGATTGTCTTAGATTTATTTTCAATTTAAGGAAATTCGATCACATTTCTGAATCGCTGCGCCAGTCGGGCTGGTTAAAAATGGAAAACAGGCGGTTACTGCATCTTGCAACCTTTACGCATAAAATTGTAAATTCTCTATCGGCACCAATTTATATAAAAAATTTGCTACTACCGCGTAGCAGTTGTCATTCTGTCCAGGTAAGATCTCGTGACTTGCTGCATGTACAGCGGCACTCAACCACCCTCTTCCAGAGGTCATTCCAGTACACTGCAGTTAAATTATATAATTCAATTGACAACTCCATGAAAACCAAATCGGTATCAAGTTTTAAACTATCATTTAAAAAGTATTTACTTTCAACACAATAAATTCACTGGTCTATACATTTATATATTCTCATTTGTTCTCATACTCTTTAGCAGAAATAAGTGTTGGCTCATAAAGTACCAACTTAATGTTAGTGTTAAACTGTTTGCAGTGGCGTTCACACCAGAATTATAAACATCCGGCTTCTTTTACATATTTCTATTCTTATTTGTAAATTAATTTTTATTGTATTGTTAGTTGCAGGTTAAGTGGTAGAACAGCCTTTGGCTGAACTTCGCCTGTTATACTACATTCTTATTTTTTTTGTCATAGAACTTATTAATAATCAATAAAGACGATATCATTATTATTATTATTAACTAGCAGACTCACTAGCCCCCCGTTACTTTGCCACAAGACACCTTTTGGCTTAAGTGAGTTGGTGAGTCTGCTAGTTCAGAAGTGAAGTTTACATTCACATCTTCTAAGTGTGTAACTTTCAACTTAACTAGCTTTTTTAGGCTTAGTCATTATTCAGAATTTCTCTCTTCTTGTAATGCATGCCAACTGCGGTCAAAACTCCGTTCGCACAATGTAACATTTTTATCTACACTGAACAAAAGATTATTGTCACGTTAATTATGTTATGTTACGTACTTTGTATGTAATCTGTTATTGTTGTAATATGGTATCATTTTAATGTCCTTGATGGCCCGGCCGGACGACAACTATCGAATTGTAGATTGTGTTTTCATAAAGGCGCATACGTAGCGTCTTGTAGTATTATCATCTGTTATCATTTGAAGTTTTGAAATAGGTCACCGTACTGGATTACGTTTATTATGTATTTAAAAGTAGTAATATTGTTCTTATTACCTAAATTGCCTTTACAGAAACAAAAATTTGAAATAGCATGCTTAATTAATATTGGTAAAACCTACTATTAATAAATAATAATAATAATTATAATAATAATAAATAATAATTAATAAAATAAATTTAATATTTATCCTTTCTTATCTAATTTATACTAATAGAAACGCGAACGCGTTATAAAGACTATAATCACGCAATTCATGTATTGCAAATATTTTGTATACAAAATTTAGGTGAATGTTCAAATCTTTATTTTGAACAGACGTTCTATTGTCATCTGATAACTTCAAGGTTTACACAAAATATATAAGTAGGAAGTCTTACGCTAATTTAACCACATCAACCATTTCAATTTCCTAGACACGCGGCGTTAACCTAAGTGAAAAATAAACAGATCAAGTAGAAATATACGTAAGTAGAAAATGAACTGGTTACTTGTATTTTAATTGGAGTGGTATGATGAGCGCTTAAGCGCGCGCGTATATTTGTTTCACTTGCATTAATACAACTCTCATATACAGACAATGCCATGTAAAATCCCGCCTGACGTAGTGTCTTCCACACTGATTTTCTCTCCTACCGCTGAGAAAGCAATATTTCTATTTAAAGCATACGTGGCTAGTATATGACAGACGGTGTTGAGCTAACCAATATGCCAAACTTTCCTTAAACCCCGGTGGATGCTAAAAATATTTATTAGCCAATAAGAATATTTGAAAATGCTGTGATAGTCGATGTTAGATGTTGTCCCTGCAACTAAATATTATTTATCAAATAGCTCTAGCTTGTTCATCTCAGCAGAGTAGTTGTGATTAAGTTGGAAAACCAACAAAAAAATGCATTCTGAAGCTTCTCAGATTCATAATTATAAATATTTTTTGCTCATACTTAATTTAAGCTTTCATATTCACAGTCATGTGTTTATTAGCGAGTTCGACTCCCTTTCAATTTAAGCGATTGTTTATTTAACATCCTGTAGTATTTTATAAAAATATTCAGCTATAAATTTAAACGATTCAAGAAATTACAATGGTACAATGAGTTTTTTGCAAGGATGCATAAAATTCCCGCTTATGTTATCCCTAGACTGTTTGATATCGTCTTTTCTATAATTTTGTGCTAAAAGGTAGGCAAATTTTCAACCACGTCGTGCATAAGTCCTTGGGTCTATGTTACTTTCGTGTTGATTTAGACGTTTTACTACCTGTTCCACTACAAAGGTTAACGTCGTTTTTCCATGTTATCGATCGTCAGTCGCGCTGTTTGTTTCTCTTATCTGCACATGAATGTTTACAAGTAACTTTGCGATCGAAATAAAATTATTATTAAACCTATTTTCACGGTCGAAGACTAAAACTAGAAGTGGTTTCCGTTATAAAAAGCGTTTTGTTTCGAATCTGTTACGCAATATAATAAATAGTTCGTTCCAAGTTTCTAACGTTACGATTCGGATAATTGTTCCTTTATAAGTTGGTTGTGCGGTTTATATCGCGGATGATTCTTTTAAGAAACAGTTGTTTCGTTTGTTTAAATTAGAAATATGCTACTCCTTTAAAATATAATTTTATGGAATTTTTTTAGTGAAACAGCGACGTAAGGTAGTAAAATTATGGGACTATTCGATCTGTTTGGCGACGACACCCGCACAGATGTTACTGGTATTCTAAATTTAAATCAATTCTCTTATTTTGTTTACAATTCAGAATTATTATACATTTAACTAGGCAATTCGAATATTTAATAAGTGAACACAACACGTCTTGATTGGAAATAAATAAATTCGCGTAAGGGTGTTTCCATATTTAGGAAATAGTACTAAAATGATTTTCTTCCATTTTGAAAGATCCTACTAAGCCAGGTGCAATTCGTCTTAATCGGTTGATAGTGTCTTTAAAATATATTCTAATATATGGTTGTTAATAGAGAAATAACTGGCTATAAAAGTGAGTCTACGTTAGACCAAGTATGCGTTTTCACAAGAAGTCGTCAGAAGGGAACAGCAGAGCGAGATACGTTTCTGAAAGCTTTACGAATGAATCAAAAAATTTATGCAATTGTGGGAATAATATTCTTTATTTTATTATTGGGTTTATTAAGAATCGCTTATGTGCCCGAAAAACAAGAGCCAGTTGCTCTTTGTACTAATATCGAGATGCAGAACGAATGCCAAGCTGTAAAACTGTTTTTATCTGTACATCGTGTGATACGGAAAATTGGGTCTGGATTTTCTTTAAGTTTTTAGGTCACTCATCGCACCACTACAGATGTTCCTATGTGGAAATTAAACTTACTTCGCTCAAATCGTTGGAGTGTGCTTATGACGATGACTGTTACTGTTTGGGTATTTATTCAGAAATTAAGTGTCATTTTAGACGACCATAAAAATTTCTTATATAAAAATTTAAAGTACACTAGTATTTAAGTGACGTTTTCTTTCTAATAATTTTTTTTACAGTTGCAGCGAAATGCATTTCGACCGGTAGATGTTCTTTACGTTAAAATTTTTTTGTATTTACTTATCAAGAGTAACTTGTGGACAATACGTAAGTAAAAATAAGGTCGACGTTTCGCCCACTTTTGTAAGGGGCTTCATTAGGAGAAGAAAATAAATAAATAATAAAAGATAATATTAAGTAGACAAGTTAAAGTGTAAAGAGAAGAGTTACTCCTGAAGTAGCAGACTCACTAGTCCATTCAAAGCCAAAAGGTGTCTTGTGGCGAAGTAACTGACTCCGGCCGTGAAAGCCTCCTACAATATCACAATACGTAAGTATATGGTATTATGACTATTGTGATATCAAAGATTTAATATTAGGTAACCACAGGACTGAAGACAGTCTATTATACATAGGTTTGGTTAATTTTTTATGTAAATACTAGAATTAAAGTAGAAAATTAGGTTAAAGTAATTAAAGAAGAGTATTAATTATTTTGCGAAGATTTTTGCACTATGTAAATCCTCCGGGATGTGGTGGATAAATGTTGTTTTCTATGCGACTTGGTTTTCCTTCTATACATGCTGATTTTTTGAGGATTTGTAAATAAATTTTCTTTAGTAAGGTTTCTTTCTGACTCACCCCACTCTACGAAGTTTTAGCTAGCACGGCCTTACTTATTTGGATTCCTTTCTCTTCTTTGTTGCGGTAATCGGTGCGGGTTAATTTCTTTGCCTACTTTACTTTTCTTTTTGTCCGGACGGAATACCGTAACATCGATATAAAATTGTCATGACAATGATTTTGTCGAAAGTGTGATTGGAAGGTGAGGTGAAGTTTAGTTGATTTTCACTCTCGGCGTATAATAAGTTCCGTATCAAACAAAAATAAGGAAAAATAGTTAAACGAAGCTTGAAATAGAGATTCCACTATATTTCACCCTGGCAAATGATTAATATTCAGCAGAATGTATTTTTAGGTCTACACCATTCATCGCTTATATTTTCACAGCAGTAGGCGATATGTATACATAATTCAAATAAAAACGGTTTGTGCATTGACAGATCGAGTAGCGTTGAATTATAAAGTGGCTTGTCAAGCTCGTCCGGTGGTCAATTAGCTAGCAAAAACAAGGGCTCCCACTAAAACAGACCTTTTCGCTTTACTAGAGTATTATATACGGTCCCTCCAAATTTGCAGTATATCCAACTTGACGGTCCATAATTTAAATGAATATTATTTGATACAACTACATGAGACATATCAAGTGGTTTTCAATTTAACGACCATTAAATTGGAAAGTTAATCTTAACGGATATCAATGTTCTATAGGAATTATTCCGCTGTAAACTCCAAGCCTTCGCTACTGAATAAATTGATAATACTTAAGTAATCAATGCAGCTTTGTTCTATAAAAAATTAATTTTGTGTGGAAATTGTAATGTTAGAGAGGTGGATAAGTATAAAGTTTTCAAATTAAATACATAAAACCCTGTAGCCACATTAAAAAAGATACGAATTACAACTACTAAGTGGTCATCATCAGTAGGGGAACTTTATAAAATAAAGAAATATTCAAGAATACTTTAGAAGTTATTCTCCACAGCACGTAAGCTTCTCCCTTCCTACAATATAATTAATAAATGTTACCATGAACACCTGTGGATATTCTCACAGAGCAGAATGGCAATCTTTATAGCATAAAGGGCATTTCAACCCTAATAAAAAACATGCTATACTATTTCTAAAATAAGTCGACAGGGAACAACACAAAATTTGCGGTCTTGTTTGTTGTTAGGCCAAATCCTAATAAAGCATGGATTCCTCATCAGTTTTTAGAAAGGGTTCATTGTATTTATTTTGATAAATTTAAGATCATTTAAAGGGGAATGCGTTGGCACTGTTTATAACGGCTCGGTATTATACACTTTAAGTGTTGGCGTCGTGTGCTTTTATATTTACCACCATTAAACTATGTAAACTGTTCCTTCTATGAACGTACTTTTCTTAGTCGACAGCTATGTTTTTGTAAACATCCAGGTCCCGAACGACTAATCTCGTAAATTCCCGACTTTTAAACTTTTACACCTGTCTTATGGGTTATTCAACAAATCTTTCATATTATTGGTGTCAATTTTGAAATTAACTCGTTTAAGTAGTTCTATTAAAGGGAAGTTTGATATGTTCAATACTATCGCTAAAGGTGATTGGTCACACGGACGTTGATTCGCAGATGTTATATCTATTTCTACATTTTATTAGGACACTAGATAGGTTTTGGGCCTTTGGGAGCTTCTTTTAAAAAACATTTATTTCCAAAAACACTCCTATCAAATTTATTTTTCATTATAAAAAATGACTTATTTTCTTTACAACACTTGAACGTTTATGTTCCTTAAACACTAAGTAATTGAAATCGACAAATACTATAAATTAATATTTTAATAAATCAATAATTATAATGAGTAGCTTGAACAACCAACAATCTTAAAGTTATGAAGTTCGAAGACTGACTGACGAGCAGGAGTTCCTCACAGTATTTATGAAGCCTCTGGTCTCACTTCATGTTGTGGGAAAGTGCAGATCTTGTTGTCTGCAGTTCCTGGATAATCATACAATGTCTTATTCTAAGCAATCTTTATTACAGTGCATTGCGTCTGGAATACAAAGTAGTCGTTTCCTTTCCCATTTCTGATATGAACTTTGGTGAACCTTCAATTATAACCTCCATTTAACACAAGTAACATACTATTATTAAAACATCATAATTACATTTATTATTATATGTATTTTAATATGGGGGATAAGTAACTCACTATCTAAAATAACAGTAGAAAGCTCATTGTAATCTGCTATTTATTTAATATGAACGACTTTCTTATTAAACTAATTCTTACTCGAAGAAAATTAATTAATATATTAACTAAAGAAATAGAAATACGATCAATAAGCAAGGTGAACTTATTAAACAAATAAACATACAGATAATATTGTATGAAATTGTGGAAATAAAAATATCATGTGTAAATCACCGACCTTACAACGAACCATCACATGATAAATCTGCCACACTTTGTTTCCACAGACCTTCTAAAAGTCTAAATAAAATTCTAAACAAATTGATTTCAAAATTATTATAGTAATGAGAAAATTGTTAAAGATTTGTTGACAACCCAAACGTTAAGGTGAAAAATTTCAAAAGTGGGGAATTTATGAAAATAGTTGTTTGAAACTAAGATGTTTTCAAAAATATATCGGTTTGACTAAGAAAAAGACTAGATTTAAAGAAAGTTTGCTCATTTCAGACCGAAAATATGAAATATTTTAAGCCACCAATTATATTTCCGAAAGAAGCTTTAATTTGAAAAATGTTGTCAAAAATCTTAGATGTTTCTGAACCAATTTAAATAGTTAAAAGAGACTCCTCTAAAATTTCGTCAAAAAGTCTATAGCTTCATCTTATTTACTTTAGAATCCAGAGTAAGAACTAACAAAATTACCAAGATCACGTTGGGTCCACTAAAGCAGTTCTTATAGTGAAAATTAAATTACTTTTTTAATAAGGTTACTTACCATTCACTTTATGCTATGGAGATCATCAGCGTGCGGAGTAAAAGAAATACCCTCACGCGTTGTAAGAGTATTAGTTATTTTTCCGTTGGGAGGTTTGCCTAAGCGTACGTGAAGAGAATATATCCTTTAACACAATACACCGAAAACTGCCTAAGTTATTGAATGACATTGAAAACAACACCTAAGAACCATAGAAAAATTTTAAATCCTTCATGCTCGGCCGAAGGTAACTCATTGGTAAAAAAATAGTTCATTTTATCTGGAAATTTATCTGCATTTTGCCATACCACACAAGGTAATGATCCTTAACGTGCATGATACGCACGCACACATACAGACACACACGTTTGCTCAGCACACACACGCACACACAAACACACACACACACCCAAACACAAACACGGGACCTACATATAAGCTCTTGTCGCTCCAAGGAGCGCATGAAAAATGCTCACTTAACATTTTTTCAAATGACACGTGAGTTACATATCCCCCAAATCAAAATATGTATAATTAAATAGAAATTATTAAGAAATTTAAGTTAGATGCAACAATGTAATTCAAGGATAAATAAAGAGAAAGTTAATGAAAGTTCACAAGCAAGTTGTGAGAGCGGATGTGAATACATTGTATTCCAGGCGTAAGTGATACTGCAGGTGCAAGTCACAGTCGATTATAAAAGCGCAATTATTAGAATTAAGATTGTTTCTTTGTATTGTATAAATTAATAAAGAAATAAGCAGACATGAGCTCTGCAGTTTCCACATAAATGTGAGGGTTAGGACAACATAAATACTCCTGGAGCCCCAAGATAGTCAGTCAGTCTTGAGCTTCACAATTTTTGCATTGTTGGTTGGTTGGTTGGTACTCCGCCTATTTTAAATCCATTTAACAGTAATTTCGACTTAGAATAATTTTATATAGTTTTATAAAATTCAACTTGTAATTTCTGATTAAATAAAAATTGTTACAAGAGTTTTTGGAAGAAGACTTTTTAAAAAGGTAGCTCTCAAGGCCCAAAACGTAACTGGCGCAGTCGGAAGGATCCCGAAGGGTACTAAGGACATCCAAAATCGACGAATTGGTGGTCTAGAATATCAATTCCCAATCTGGAAAAACAAGACAAAATTTGGACAAGGTACAAAATCGACCCAGCCCACAGAAACAAAACTTGGACAAGGTACAAAATCGACCAAGCCCAAAAAAAGAAAACAGATGAAATTGATGATGAAAATTATGTTAGTTTACTTATCCTAACCAATTTTTCTTTTTTCAATTATTGATATTAGCTAGTAAGATACGAAAGGAATTGTATGTACAAATTTTTTTATTATTATTATCGCAATTTAGTATTTATACCATTTATGAAAAGAATTTACTGAATCTGTTCAGCAAGTCTGAAACCTTAATATATCAATAGAACGCGATTATCTTACAACAATTTACTATTCAGAAAAATCCAAAAAACGTAACGCTCATTACAACTTGATAAAGCTATAATTAAATATTTTCAGCACAGAAGTATCTAATTATAAAGAAACATTTATTGTAACAAAACCATTTACTGAAATAGCATCATTCAGAAAACCAGAACCTTTATAATTAGAAATTTCAAGGTAACGAGACTGTACAACTATAAAGGAAGCATTTACGCACTTATTAATGCAAAACCGGACGAGATAATTATAGCAACTTATTACTGCAAACACTTAATTACTCAGCATGACTAAAATAAAAACGCACAAATTATAACGCAGTTATTGCAGAAAATTATTACCCACATAAAACCATTCAAAAAATAGAAACTAACTTGCAACAATTGTAACATCTACGAAGTATAAAATATAACAATTCAAGGTGACAGTAATTTACGACACATTACCAAGCAGAAATTCTTTAATGTAATTATAGCAATTGATAACTACATATGAAATATAAGTAAAACGATTCCTTAAGTAACTAATATAATCCAAACTGAAAAGTAAATTTCAACTTATACAAAAACTTGATATTAACTAGAACTGAAAACAACCATTAATTATTAGAACAATCATAAATTCCGACATGAAGCTTTATATTGTGAATATTCCCCAATATAACGGAGATCAAGTACTGCCAGTCAACTTTATTACCGCGTGTGAAATATTTTTAAAAACCTTTTATAAACCAGGAGACAATGAACGCAATGCTGTACTTTTACGCCTAATAATAAGTGAACTGATCGGACGGGCACTAACACTAGTTGCCAGTCGCGACGACCTTGAACAATGGAAAGACTTTAAATGCATTCTAATTGCATATTTTGGAAACCAACGAAACATCAAATGTTTAATCCGCGATTTAATAGAACTAAAAATGGAAAATAACCCATCACCTTATCAATTCGGTATGAAATGTCAAGATGTACAAAGTTTGATTCTGACAAAATTAAAAATCGTAGAACCCGACCAAAATATCCGCTCACTGAAAACAAAAATGTACGACGAAATGGTACTGGACACGTACGTAAACGAACTACCTGAACGGTTATCAGACAAAATAAGATTCCAACATCCCAAAATTTAGAAGAGGCAATGAATATGATTATAGAAGAAAAAAACGTCATGTATTACCGAAACAAACTATTTAACTCTAACGCAAATAAAAACTACTCAACGGATAACACCATACAAGCCGCGGGACAAATATCCACACAACCAAAATTTACACCCTTTAACGCACAAATGAATCAACCGCGAATTAACAACCCAAATTTTAATAACACAAATTTCAACAATCACTTTAGACATTTCCGAGACCAACATTTAACTCAAATTTTACAAAACCCACATTTCCACCAAGATTTAACCAACACGTAAACCAGCCAAGGCTAACATTTGGTGGAAACCCCAACAGAAACACACTGACGATAAATAACAGTAAAAACCCCAACAATTACTACAAATCAACTATGGACACTTCATCAACTAACACCAGACAAAATTCAAAAATATCACAAATCAAACCAAATTATAATCAAAAACGAAACTTCACTTCCGAAGAACTATTCCACCAAGAAGTGGAAAAATTTAATAATAATCATGACAGGAATAATTATACAAACTCCAGTAGAGACGATGAACCATTTCATTTAGAAAACTACGAACGTGACGACCCATGTGAAAATTACGAACTTAAATTACTAATCGACACCGGATCTTTAAAAGCACTAATTAGCCCTCGAAACACAAAAAACCTTATTTAGATTTTGTAGAAAGAGAACCCTTTAAAATCAAGACAGCACATAAAACGACATTACATCAATTCATAGCGAACATACCTATACCAAAAACTTTTAACGTAAGAATAAAACATAAATTTTGCATTTTTGAATTTAACCACAAATACGACGGACTAATAGGCATGGATCTTCTAAGAAAATTATGAACAAACATCGATATAAAAAAACGCTTATTAAAAATAAACCACGGGCAAATCCCCATTAAATTCCAAAACAGTAATATACAAACCGAGCAAAAATACACCATAGAACCCCGGACAGAGAAACAAATAAAAATTTTAGTAAATTCAAAAAACGACGTAGGCATTATAAACCACATGTCATTCCAACCCGGAGTAGAAACACCTACAGCAATAGTACAAATAAAGGACAATTACGCCACTACGACAATTCTAAACTCAAATGACTACCCCGTAGAGCGATCTCTAACAAACCCAATTAACGTAGAAGAAGTGAACTTTAACGAAATGGAAATAGACGAAAACTTATAAAACGATTACAACTCTATAGAAAACGACACGATGTTAAGAGAAAATCTAATTACCATTCGTTTCAATAACGACATTAATAACGAAGAGGAGAGAGCAATTAAAGACTTATGTTTTGAATACCGTGATCAAAATATGTATAATTAAATAGAAATTATTAAGAAACTTAAGTTAGATGCAACATTGTAATTCAAGAATAAATAAAGAAAAGGTTAATGAAAGTTTACAAGCAAGTTGTGAGAACGGATGTGAACACATTGTATTCCCGGCGTAAGTGATACTGCAGGTGCTAGTCACAGTCGGTTATAAAACCGCAATTATTAGAATTAAGATTGTTTCCTTGTATTGTATAAATTAATAAAAAAAATAAGCAGACATAAGCTCTGCAGTTCCCACGGAGATGTGAAGGGCAAGGACAACATAAATACCCCGGGAGCTCCAAGATAGTCAGTCAGTCTTGAGCCTCACAACTTTTGCATTGTTGGTTGTTCAGGCTACTCGCCCTAATTTAAATCCATTTAACAGTAATTTCAACTTTGTAAAATTTCACTTGTAATTTCTGATTAAATAAAAATTGTTACAAGAGTTTTTGGAACAAGACTTTTAAAAAGACAGTTCCAAAGGCGCAAAACGTAACTCGTGGTAGGAATAAGTTCATCGCAATACGTTCTTAATAACTATCCTTCAGGAATTTGTTACATGCATTTCCGAGTAGGTATTTCGCACAGAGGTTTGATGAATTGGAAAAGTTCCCTCTCCCCTAAAAATTCTGTAATTCGGGAAATTAGAATCAACAAAGTATGAAACATAAACGAGGTACTGAATTAAAGTTAGAAGTGCTGTTGCCCGGGATATCTATTTCAATTTGTGATTAATTTGGACGCCACTTGATTTGAATCAGTTTCAGATTCTTAGAAAGTAGCCATAACTGGAAAATGTAGAAATTATCAAAAGAAAAACTATATCTACCAGAGCTTTCTATTTATAACTAAAATATATCAGTAGACAAAAAATCTTTTTAACAAAATTTTGGCTGCTACTGGAGTAAATAACACAATAATCTACAGAATTCAAGTTGAACTATCAACTTTTCAAAATATCTGGTTGTTGTAACAGAAAACATACTCATTAATGAACTAAACAGAAAATATCTCTAATATTAAGATTTATGACTTTAGTTCCTTTAAATTGTTACAACCTTAAACTATAACCAAACATTAACTACAAAACAGTTTTAAAACCACTCGTACCTAGAACGTTTACTGGTAAGGTATACTATACAAAAAAATAACTGGTGGGAAAACAAAAACGTATAGGCAACACACTAAGCAGTTCAGCAAAGTGGGTTTACATAATAGCTAGTAACTTGAACAGGAGCACCAGCAGAAAATCTTATAACTGGTAACTAAAATTTAAAATGGGTTGGAGGTAACTGGCTTGCTTAGACCCAAATAACGTTTTACTAATTACGCAAAAGTATTCTAGCGTAGGATATGATCATATCACTAAAACACCCAGTTAAAGATTAATTTAAAGGCAAACGTTGGTGCAGCCGTGTCCTATTACTGTTACTAATGACTGATACTAAAAAGAAGTTAAAAGTGAAGTCAACCGCAGGAATGAAAAACAGTTTTATCTGCAATAAATGGTAACAAATTCTAAAACAAGTTGCTCATACTGGACTTAAATTGCATGTAGAGACATCAAATTTGTGATACTTATTGGAATCCAGCGTTGCTCCAGAAGCTGACGCTCGTTCTACACTATGGATATCGGTAGCTGCAAAACAGCTAGGCACATTCAAGTTAATTAAATCTATCTACGGGATGACACTAGCTGATGCTAGGTGGCAAGGGGTGTAAATCCCGTAACCTAAGTATGCTATAAATTACTATTAAAACGCGTAGCACGAAAACGTTATTATTGCCAGCAATTCTGGGACGACCCATGCGGTTGGTTACCGATTGGGCGCGGCTCCAGGTGGCGGATAGGAAAAATCCCAGAATATATGACTAAGAAATTAGCTATCTACGCTGGGAAAGATCGTGATAAGCTTATCTCTTTCAGTGACCCAGTGCCTGAGTGGTATAGGACCCACAACATGTTGGAGAGCGGAATAAAAATCCTCCCCCTAGCTAAGCGAAAACGATCCCGCGGACCAAACCCCTCAGACCAAGCTGTAGTTTCGTGGTTAATGGGCCTGCACTGAGGTAAACGAAGCCGGTGGTGCAATTCTGCAACACCGACACACCGCCTTCCCTTCTGTCGTGGTCATGTTTCACGGACAAAAGGGTCTGAGAGTTTTGGCTTAACCGCACGGACCAAGAGGAAACAACCTCGCTAAAAATCCTAAATCCTGTAGCGAAGGACTGAGCCCAAGGGAAGCGTGGCTGATAGTTGATTAGTCTTAATCAGTCCAGAACTCGGGGAACAGAGAGGCACCACATTTTATTCACGCCGTCCATGCCAACAGCGGGCATCTGGCATGGTGACCATTTACACCACCCATACTCATGGGAACAATTATGAATAATATCGGTACCATAAGTAAAACAGAACCTGAAGAGGTGGAACCAGCAATGGAAGATCCCTCAGGTAACCAAAACATATCCATGGAAGTCGAGCAGACGCGGGATGCAAGTCCGCTTGCAAGACCGGTGTCTGACACACCAGACACGGAAAAAACAATAAAGAAACTTGCAGGCACTAGACTGCAAGCAAAGGGGCTTTCGGATGCTCAGGGTAGGAAGCTGAGGCAAGCCAAGAAAGTCGAAGCTGGGACTTGGACGGAGTCACACTCGTCCACAAAGAAAGTGTGGGTGCAGAAGGAAAGCGGGGGCAGTAAAAGATCTCGTTCAGAGACTTCCACACCGACACCATCTAGAGGCGTTGGGTAGAACGAGACAGCGCCTATTCGGGCGACCAAAGTTAGACCCGAAGGAAGTCGATACCCTCTCATCAAGAGACCTGTACTTTGTAATTTGAGGTGCAGGCTTTGCAGATTGGGTATAACACTTAACCAGGGTCAGCACAATAAGCATTTTAGGTTGCAGTTCGGCGGAGTCGATGACAGACGCACCCGCCAGGGGGAGTGGTTTTAGTAGGTATGCCGTCAGGAGAGTCCCACACTTTGGCTATAAAAGCTTTCCACTCCACCGGGTTCGGATAACTATCAAAAAAAAAATCCTGGGACGAAGTACGAATCAACAACGAAATAGGATAGACGGTTTCATTAAATAAATCCTACTATACACCAAGCGATGGTTACAAATACAACGGAAATGTAAACGTAATAACTTACAGAGTTGTCTTCAGAAGATCCGCAAGAAAAACACAAATTTAATATACAGATAATCTAGTACCTTAACCCATACAACTTGTTCGACGCTAGATATCAAAAAAGGAATAAGGCAGAGCTCCGAGCGTCAAAATCAACTACCGATACTCACTAAACATTCAATAAAATTATAGACAAATAGCTTGGAGGAAGTAGAGATTTTTCAGTCAATGCCTCATGCAAGGAATACGCAGCACGTTTGTTGAAAATAACAATAACCTTTTCGATTAATAATCGGGCGTGCGAAAACCAACTAGAACACGTCCTCTAAACAACAACTTCACGTCAAAATTAAATATGGCCCGAAGTGGCACTACTGCAAATAAAGCTACTCAAGAACTTAACACCACGAGGCACAAATTTAGTATTCCACCGATAAGGTTACAAATTGATAGCCGATACTATAAATACCCCACTGCATGACTACAAAATCGCACGGAATAACTACAAGCTTCATTCTGCGATAACTAAAAAGAACTACTACCCGATAACAACGGCCCATGGAAAACCTGCACAACACTAGTCACACGGCCCCCTAGCTACTTCTTTACTACGCTATCCAACCAGCATTCCCCTTCTTTTAAACGTACCTTGGTTACCGTCTTAGAATCGTCATTCCATCAACCACTCTCGACGTACATACCCTAGTCAAAAACAAACCATTAACTTCTCCTCTACCCCTCCTATCAACACACCCAATACAGACCTTGACACAGCCCTACTAGACACAAGTGTTTCTTAACTCAACCCGCCCAAAGCTCCTGGTCTGACTATATTACGAACATTACTGTCCAAAAATCCAGACCTATCCTTAAAATACTCTGTTGCACTCCTATTTTACAAATGCCTCCAAACCGGAATCATTCAGAAATCCTAAAACGAGCTTTAAAATACCTCAAACTCAAACTGTCCAAACCTTCAGCCACATAAAATCCTACAAATCAATAGTTATTCGTCCTACCCTTGATAAAATCAGAAAACGCATCATTTTCCACAAAATTAAGCTCCACATGAAAAACAACTCCGACAACCAGTTCGGCTGCTGGCAAGGTCGTATCACTAAACCTATAATCAACTCCGTCATCTCCTCAGTCAAATTATATACCCACAAATACGTCATCGCCATCTTCCTAGATTTCTGCTTCACCTTTGATTTCTCGTGGCGGCGTATATCCTATCTCAGGTAAAACCCGCAAATTATTCAATCAACACCATCGTATCATAAAATCCTACCTGACCGTCTTCACCGCAACCCCAAGTTCTAACTACTACACGGTTAATTAAACCCACACTTAAGATTGCTCCAAAGTATCCATTTTATCCCCAATACTATGGAACTTTGCCCTTAATCCCTTACCAAGCATCACATCCCAAACCTCACCACCTTTGCATACGCTGACGACTTATCCTATCTCACCCATTCCGGTTCGCAATAGAATCCACCACAAATACTTTAATAAGCTATTTGAATACTGGTCACTCTTAACACAATCAACCCCTATCCCAATAAAATCCAAAATGCTTCTCCTAAAGGGCCAGCCAGTCCTAAAATTCATGTCCTTGAAACCACACCTCACTCTCTCAAACTTCATTTTCTATCTATGCGTCCACTTAGAAATCCGTTTAAAGATGCATTTCTAATTAGCCAATTTAAAGTCTAAAACCAAAGTTGTCCTAAACAACCTGCAACATTCACTCCCCAAATTCATTCAATTTACCCAAACCACCTGAAAACTCATCCTTAATCAAATCATCATCCCTATAATCCAATATTGCGCTGACGCCTGGTATCCACTTAAGCAATGTAGTACCTTTAGATGGAGCATTGGAAAAATCACATGTATGGTATCCACTTAGGAAGGGGGGCACGGTGGTGTAGTTAGTATGCGTGTGACTACTATGCCCAAGGTACCGGATTCAAATCCCGACAAGGTTTGCTTGAAAAATGTTAGGCGAGCATTTTTCATAAAAGTACGCCCTCGTTCGGATGAGAGGTAAAATGGAGGTCCCGTGTGTGAGTGTTGTCACGCATGTTAAAGATCCCTACCTTGCTTGTAACAGCAAGGGTTCGGCAAATTCAAAATGTTTTAGGTAAAAAAAACTCGCTTCCTGGTCAATGTAATACCTTTGGGTGGAGCATTGGAAAACTACACGTAGGGGGTATCCACTAGGTCCCGTGTTCAAATCCCGATACGGTCGGTTTGAAAAATTTTAAGCGAGCATATTCCACAAAAGTGCGCCCTCGTTCAAATGAGAGGTAAAATAGAGGTCCCGTGTGTAAGTGTTGTCACGCACGTTAAAGACCTCTACCTCGCTTGGAACAGCAAGGGTTCGGCAAAATTCAAAATTTCCAGATAAAAAAAACTCGTTCACTGCCATTGTAGTACCTTCGGGTGGAGCATTGGAAAATCAACTGTAAGGGTATCCACTAACATTCGTGGATTAGTTAATTTACATGTGACTACTAAACCCAAGATCCGTCCCGGGTTCGATTTACAACATGGACCGCTGGAAAAAAGGTTAGGCGAGCAATTTTCACAAAATACCAATTCGTTCCGATAAGAGATATGTAAGTCCCATGTGTGTATTGTCGCAAACGCTAATAATCCATACTTTGTTTGGAATACAGAGGGTTTGGCAAAAATCAAAACTTTCAGGTAAAAAAAACTTGCTTTTTGGGCAATGTAGTACCTTTGAATGGAGCATTGAAATATTAAATGTAGGGTACTCAACAACAGGCGGCTTCGTGAATTAGTTGTTTCGCGTGGGACTACCAAGTCCAAGGTCCAAGGACCAGGGGTCGATTCCCGACACGGACGGCTTAAAAAATGTTAGGCAAGCATGTTTCATAATAATACGCTCTTGCTTGTCTGAGAGGTAAAATATAGGTCCCGTAAGTGAATGTTGTTACGCACCTTAAAGATTATGGATCTTTTGCTTGAAATAGCAAGGGTTCGGTAAAATTCAAAACTACAATGTAAAAAAACTCGGTAACCCCCCTGGCTAATAAAGTATCCCGGGCGAAGCATTGAAAAATAAAATCTAGGGTATCTACTATCAGAGCGGTTACGCGGATTAGTAGGTTCGCGTGTGACTACTAAGCCCACGGTTCCGGGTTCAATCCCCGACACGGACCACTGGATAATAGTAGTCGAGCAATCTTCACAAGAATACGCCTTCGTTTCGATAAAAGGTAAACTGTAAGTCCCGTGTGTGTGTTAATGCGCACTTTAATGATCTCTACTTTGCTTGAAACAGCAAAGGTTCGGCAAAATTCAGGACTACCAGGTAAAAAAATTTGCTTCCTGCTCAATGTAGTACGTTCAGATGGACCGTTGAAAAATCAAATGTAAGGTATCCAACAACAGGTGGCTCCGTGGCTTAGTTAGTTCGCGTGGGATTACTAAGCCCAAAATCACTTGCTCGATTCTCGACACGGACCCCTTAAAAAATGCTTGGCGAACATTTTTCACAAAAATACACACTCGCCGGATGATAGGTACAGTGTCGGTCCCGTGTGTAGCTGTCGCTGCGTACATTAAAAATCCATTCTTTGCTTGGAACAACAATGGTTTAGCAAACTTCAAAATTTCCAGGTAAAAAAAAATTCACTGCTTCTTATTCTCAAAAAACGCAGAATCTTTTAATACTTCCTACTCTACACCTACAAGAGCACTCAGACCATCCCCACCTCTCCGCACTGTACACCATTCTCAAAATGTCGCCCCTAGAAATCCCAATAGATGATAGGACAAAATTCCGCAACCTTCAGTGCAATCGTCCCATCTACCTCGAGGGCTGCACTACACGACATCAAGGCTACCGAATTATTACCACCACAGCAATTAAATTCACTTACCCACTCCTTGCAAGACTCTAGACCAATTTTTTTACTGGCTGACACACCTACGACATATGCCCAATCATCTCAAACATACTAAACCTATCCCCTTCCCCTTCCGATACAACTTCCATTTCTCTACCGGTCACGGTAAATTCAGACAAAAACTACACTTCCACAATCTAATCCCACTTCCCATTAGGCCCGTGTTTTACCCAAGATTTCGTGAGGTTCCCGACCACTCATATACACATACTCAAACTCAACTCTCCCAATCTGACCTGAAAGTCGCAATAGACCTCGACCCATTCTTGCACATCCCATGCATTACATTCCTAGTCACTTATCACGTCACCCACTTCGACAAATTCCTAAAAGACATTCTCATTATCGAACTCTTATTTTTTAAACCACACAACACCCTCCCAAGTCTTTAAACCCTAATCTCTCAACTCCTTTTAGGCTTCCTAGTCTCTGTTCAATAGCACACCCCTACACCACACAACACACACAAAAACACCTAGTGAGACCTTTATCAGCGGCAACTAAGACGAGGCGGCTCCGTGGCGTAGTTGGTTTGTGTGTGACTACTACGCCCAAAGTCCTGGGTTCGAATCCCGACACGGTCCGCTTGAAAAATGTTAGGCGAGCATTTTTCACAAAAATACCCCCTGTTCGGATGAGAGATAAAATGGAGGTCCCGTGTGTGAGTGTTGTCGCGCACGTTAAAGATCCCTACCATGCTGCAAACAGCAAGGGTTCGGCAAAATTCCAAATTTTCCAGGTAAAAAAAACTCGCTTCCTGGCCAATGTAGTACCTTCAGGTGGAGCATTGGAAAATCACATGTAAGGCAATGAAGACGGCAAAATCGAACAACCAAAGAACTTGTAGTCTATTTATCTACAATATTAAAATTCATATTAGGATAGGCCTCTGGCCTTAGCATAGTTTAATCACAAAAATTTAATAATAATAAAAAAAACCTAAGCGATGTGTTCCTAACAGATAAATATTCTTAAGAATGCAGAAAATGCAGACCTGTGATTGGTCAGCATAAAAAGGTAAAAGGAATTGTTTTTAACGACATTGATAGTTTGGGACAAATAAGACTGCATGAAAGAAAAATCGATGTTATGTTATGAAACTCAAACTTCTAAAATTGAGTAAAATAAGTGGGTAATGGGGTAAAGGGAGTTAGGTTAAGAGAAAATGGTAATGCAAAGCAATGTAACTAGGGTTAAAGAATTTTAATATGTAACAGCAAGTTCAATAGGCCAATATATTCATGGAGTCTTTGGAATCCATGGCTCTACAATCCACATACCTTAAACCAAAATCTTAGCTCCGTTATGTAGATGACACTTTTGTAATCTGGCCTCATGGACATCAAACGCTCAATAATTTTCTAGATCCATAAACAATCAACATAAAGACATTAAGTTCACCACAGAATTAAAAAGAACGGAACTCTGCCATTCCTTGACGTTCTGGTGAAGCGCCAACCTAACGGACGACTAGGTCATTCCGTAATCGAAAACCCACACACACACAGACAGATACTTATATGCGACGTCACATCATCATCCCTCACAAAAATCATCGGTAATCAACTCTCTAGTCTACCGTGCAATTAAGATTTCACAACCAGAACACTTATCTAATGAACTGACCCATCTTATAAAAAACGGCTATCGTAACCCAAATATCGGCAGAGTAATAAACCGGCATCTGCATCCTACACGAACCCCTAAACCATGCTATAATCCCGATACACGTTCTTTAGCAATCCTTCCATATATACACACAGTAATAGACCGAATTGGCAAAATTCTACGTAAACACAACATCAAAACAATCTATAAACCCACCAATAAAATTTAACAAATATTACCAACCCCAAAAGATTCCGAAAATAGTCTTAAAGCCCCAGGCGTATATAGTATACTTTGCAGTTGCGGTTTAGTATACATAGGAGAAACAGGACGGTCAGTACAGACTAGACTAAACGAGCATAAGCGATGCTTAAGAACAAGCCAGTACAATCGCTCAGCGGTGGCCGAACACCAACATGAAACAAGCCATACCACTAACTGTGACAAGACGAAACTAATTGCCAGAATTCCATTTTTCTACAATATAAAAATTAGAGAATCCATAGAAATCAATAAAATTCTAATAACCTAAACAATGACGATGGCTATTACCTTCCCCCCATTTAGAAAACAAGCCTATGCTCACGACACTCCTCTCTATTCATGATCGCTCATGCGTCAAGTTCTCGCCCTATATAAACTACCACTTTCGCTACTTTCAACAGTTACTTCGCCACAATACACCTTTTGGCTTTGAATGGGCTAGTGAGTCTGCTATTTCAGGAGTAACTCTTCTCCTTCCACTTTAACTTATCTACTTAATATTATCTTTTTATATTTTTTTAATTTTATTACTTATTTCTTTTCTTGTCCTGATGAAGCCCCTTACAAAAGTGGGCAAAACGTCGACCTTAATTTATAAAATGACACGGTCCCAACCCGGAACCATAAATATTTATAATGACTCCGGGCGTGAAAACCTTCGACAATATCGATAAATGTTACCGGAAATTTTTTTCTTATTCATCTATTTTTGGATCAGGGGTGCATTCTTAGTGTACTGTTTACCTGTATTCTAATATGAAATGGTCTAACCTCAGAAGTTGTGCTTTACACACATTTTTGGGGTTTAGCAAATTGTCCCAGTCGGTGAATATGCATCGTTTGCCAAAAAGCAGTAAAGCCGCACATTTTATTTTTATAAAATGTAATTTTTGATTTTGTGGAAGCGCATTTCCATCAACTTAACAACGGGGCTTCTACAAACCCCTGCTATACTAAATTAAAGCATTTTCTAATCGAATTTGCTACTTAACAACTGTTAGAAAGAAACTTAAATCGTTGTTTAATGCCTAACATTATGCAATAAGCACGCACCTAATAAATTATCAAATTTATGGGGCAATTAAAGCAAAAAGCATCTTGAATGAGGCCGTTTTAGAGTCACTTGGCTATACATCAACGCAATCCGCTTCTTAGTAAATAATATTCCACAACCCTGGTTTGTCACAAAAAGTGTTTGAATATATAATCACAGGCAACTAATACGAACTGCAATAAATAAAGATATAGGGTGACCCTACAAACTTCGTTTTCAGTGACAACTTGCATTTATAAAAAGATGGGGTAAAATAGAACATGTCGACTATTTCAGCAGTATATAAAGGTTGATGGCTTCTTCATCGTAGCAGCCAAAAAAAAAAAATTACAGAATATCAAAAGAACTTTGTTAGATATTGTGTTACACTTGAAGTTGCTTCACAAACATTCTAGTTAATAATTAATCGTAGAAAATTTTTTGTATAATTAAGTTAGGGTATTTACGCATAATAATGTGATTCTAAGTTCCCCGACAGTGCTTGTGGAAAACGGTTTTTATTTTTACATATTTCGCGGGAAAAGAATGTCAAATGTAATTTCCCACGGTATGAACGGAATATGCGTTGGTGTCCTCGACTAATGAAAACGCACTACGTATAAGCGAGTGGTTTACACGTTAAAATCAACGAATGGTCATCATTCATTCTAAACGTGACTACCTTGTCTTGAATACTGTGTAGCGCTTTACATAATAATACAGTGGAGGTAATCTGTTAAGTCTTGCCTTCGCGTTATAGTACTTTACCTGGTTCTTTTATCCCGTAGGAAATAACAACGAACTTCCTACAAAAATCTGGCATAGAAAAGGATTGAGAACCCACGTTTTGTCAAAAAACAGCAATCCAAAAGATTCAATTAACTGACTCTTAGAACTTAAACATCTAGATGGTCAAAAGGTAAGCAAGTTATAATTAACTTGCATATTCATGTTGTAAAGTAAACTGAATGATTAGTTTGTAAAATTTGTGCAATATCATTACACCCTTTAGGCAAGCACGCGATATACTACTGCACAATTGTTATATTGTAATAATTGGCATTGAAATATTCTCCTTCCATCAAAGACTAAAATAAAAAGTCTTTTCTAGCTTTCAAAATATCTGTTAAAAACTTACATGCCATGAGTTGTTGCTACAGATGTCAAGTATAAAGCAACACAATTGTAGACATCGAGTCATTAACAAAATAATAACGCATTTTAATTATCCAACTTACTACAAAAACGGGCGTTGTGTTAAAGTTCGAAAAATTCGTAGTCATTTCGGTGTATTTAATCGCCTTACCAAGCCCAGAATGCGCAAAATCGTGAAGCATTTTGAATAAACTGGTTTCGTGGCAGGTCGTATAGCGTATCAACATGCTCGTCCAATTCGTACAGAAGATAACATCTGCTGTAAGTGAAAACGTGCGAGCATACTCAAGCAAGTCCTGTAGGCATCGTTCAGGGGACTTAAACACCTTGCACACAACCTTACATAGCATTTTGCAGTAATCTTCATCTGGATCTATACAAGACTCAAATTTGGTGATTTAACAAGAGCTGTTGGACATTCCCCAGTATGCGCAGGGAGAAACAGGCACCCCTTAAATGGATGCAACTACCCTTATCCACAAGGGTCAGATAACCAAAAGTGTAACTTAAACGAGAATACATTACAAATAACACTACAACAAGCGGAGGCAACAAAAAGTCAAGAAGGCAGAAAAGTTCCTCGAAAAATGTACCTCAAAATGGCAATTTTTATCAGAATGAATGTAACGCATTGTTGTTCCGTTGAATAGAAACCAGATAGAAAAGGATAACATTAATTGTTAACGGACAAAATAAATATTGATGTACCCTGTACAGTCTGATTTTATAAATAGTAGTGTTCATTAAGCAAGACGCTGCAACAAATTTTTAGTCTTATAAAAGGGAATTCAAGTCATAAACTTATAACAACAAAAGCTTAGTTTTATTTTTGTGTAATACATATTTGACCGTAATTCAGGTACATAAATTATTTCAAAACAGCAAAAATGGCAAACTGATTTCAATATTTCGTACTATATAGTCGAATATAAAGAAGTAAGCATGACTATTTGAGTAATTGTGTAAACGAATAATTACAAAGTAAATTTTCATGTTATTTTAAGAAAGCTATAGAATAATTAAAAGAATAAATAACAGTGAAATTATTAATATGCGTGTTACATACCATAATTATTCTAAACATAAGAGAAATTTTTCCAAATTTTGGTAAAGTTATGTAGAACTTATATAGTTAATTACTAAAAAATACAGTCGCTTACAGATAATTTAATCATATCATACTGTTACGCCGCCAGGTCCATCCAGCGTAATTATGTTAGAACACACACAAAAAATGATGAGCGACTCCTCACTGCGTTACATCTTTGAGATCTGTTGACTGACACGTACAAGACTTTTACATTTAAGGATTATTAATATTACAAGAGACTATATTCTAAAAGTTGTAAGAAAACTCCAGATAATAATTTACATAATTGCTGCAATGTTCTCGGTTTTACTGGTACAATTAAAATGTATATAAATTGCTATCATAAATATGGGACGATAGTGTTTAAAAGATTGTACTTGTACTGTTAGTTAAAGCTCTGAAAGTAAATCACCGTGAGCTTTTAGAAATTTTATAGCACGACGAGTCGATGTAACAGCTTGAAAATAAAAACTGTTGTTATTACAAATGGACGTTTGTTGCTTTTATCACAATACAATACAATATATTCATTTATACTGCTGAAGACATTAGGTAACGC
The DNA here is from genome assembly GCA_036346225.1 of Platerodrilus igneus. Classification (NCBI taxonomy): domain Eukaryota; kingdom Metazoa; phylum Arthropoda; class Insecta; order Coleoptera; family Lycidae; genus Platerodrilus; species Platerodrilus igneus. The sequence continues at coordinate 7,346,776 of JARFIW010001115.1, forward strand.
TAAGCACGGGACGGTTACATAAGTAAATCATATAAAATCACTCATCTTTTGCTCTATAGGGAGATTGTACCATGATATAACCCACCGAACGCATGAAGAGTGGGAGGAAAAGGACAAAAGTTAGATAGCAGACAGAAGACAATTAATTAATTATTCCTGAGCTATAGACAAGAACACATGCAAGGGTTAGCATTGAGAAGGTTGTTAAGTAAACCTTTTGGCTATGAATTAGAAATGGAAATCGAACGTTGTGGGATCCGTGGATTTTCGACAAAACCCAGCAACAACAAGAGAATTGAGATGAATTGGTTTCAAAGCAACAAAGTTTAGAAGGAATGAACGTAAACATTAATCTTGGCTGTATGGAATTTTTTAGCTACAATAGGTTCAACTATAAGTTTAGTAATTAAGTAGAAATTTCTTTTATTGTTTTGATGGTGGCAGTTATGCATGACGCTTGTTCGAATAAATTCTGAAGAAACTATTCAATGTCCGCCAGTAGTAAAGAGTGTTAAATTTCCTAGATATATAAAACCTGAACATTGCAAGTTTAATTACAAATTTGAGACGTGTTGTAAATTATTATAGTTGGATCATCAAAGGCTGCGGCTAATTGAATATAAACTGAAATATGCAAGAAACTATTCAATGTCCAACCAGTAGTGAAGAGTGTTAATTTTACTAGATATATAAATCTTGAACATTGTAAGTTTAATTACAAATTTGAGACATGTTGTAAATTATTATTGTTGGATCATCAAAGGTTACGGCTAATTGAATATAAACTGATTTATGCAATTCTACAATTCTGTGTGTATGTTTTGTTTACAGGAACATTGTTATGTCGCTGTTATTTAAATTGATTTAGGTAACTTTAAAATTTTGTATGAATGTATGTATAACAGGAATATGGTATTAAAATAGATGTAGGTGAAGAAGTGAGCTGAAAATGGTTATTTTCTTTGCTTAGACATATAGTGTAGTATTTTGTAAAAAGAACTCCATTCCACTTGGAAGTTAATGTAATTAGAATCCCCGGGAATACTCGTCGTCCAGAAGATTTTCACTAGACTAGACAAAACTAGTAGACGCCCATAATTTAAGATTAGTCAAAAGTCGTTCAAGGTGAGTGTTATTGGTAACGTAGTTTGAAATTGCACCTAGTTAATTGATACATTTTCAATTTTTGTCCAACTTCTTGAATGGTTTTTATAAGGACTCACTCCCACACCACTGTAGTTAGCCGGTGCACGCATAATTTGTTGCTGGAGTCCGGGTAATTCTAAAGTTAATAATTTAACGCCTCATGAACTCGTAACACGAGCTACACGGTGCAAACAGGTTTAAGGTAAGCCTAAAGAAAGAGTTAAAAAGACCACTTGTCAAGTGGGTTTTTGCCCGGGCGGAATTAACAGGAGAAAACAAATACCTTAAAACAAAACATCAGTCTACAAAACCAAATATTGGAGACAATATCAGAACTTGAAAAACCAAAAAAAAACGAAAGCTACCGCACCAATATTAATTATCATATGCAAGCGTGACAGATATATCAAAAACAATAGTATCCTAAATGAACGCTTAACCACACAACCAAGTGCTGTTTTCATCCCCAGAAGGGAAGAAGACATTCAAAACTACGACACACCTTCGTAAAAATAATACATCCTACAAAAGACAAGCTAAGAACCAGAACTATCCGAATCACAGCAAGCAACCTGATCATGGACACAGACAATGAAAGCGACATACAAAAACTCATGGAGCATGAAATACAACGAAATGCTAGAATATGAAAAACCGAGGAAAAAGAAACCTCTTGTGATAATATACGACGGACCAACGCATCTGAAGAAACAAGAAATGAAACACCTACTGCACACGTAAAACCTAGAAAAATAAATAAGCAAAGAGGAATTCGAGCAAGTCCTGCAACTTGCCTTCAAACCGGAACCCAAGGGTAAACCAACAGTGTGGGCGCGGTTAGCAAAAAGTTAGGCTACATACTCACCAAACAAACAAAAATATACGTCAAATATCGGTGCTTAACAGTTAAAGACATTCTAGTAGTATCCATGCTCTTGAGTTGTCAGGACCTGACATAAAAAACCAAATATTGTCCTAAACAACAAGAAGCAGGCGGCCACTTCGGAGAAGAAAACTGCACCCACAAAATCTCGAATGCTACAAAAAGAATCAGTCAGCAATATGCATACCCTTTAGTAGACGAAACAAGAATTGCACAAACAAACATCAAACAACAAAAAAGTTGCTAGAACGCTCAATTCAAAAACGCCATTAATTAATTAATTAATCGAAATTACACAAGTATAAAGAAAATGACACATGTACGTACGCACGCGCACGCGCACGCACGAACGTACGGGCGCCCGCACTCACACACACGCACGCACGAACACAAGAAATGCAAAGCACAAAAACTGCGGAAGAGGTACTGTCCGTCAGTACGTACGCGGACAACATTTTGGTCAAAACCAATATTGAAGACAAGGCCAATGCAGCTTTAGACAAATTACAACACTATTGTCACGGCAACAAATTGAAAGTGACGACATCCAAAAGAACGCATACAGGCGTAAAAGGGCGTTTACAACATAACCCCACTGTCAAGATAAACAACTAATCCATTAAAAGAGCTACAACTTGCAAATATCTAGGCACAATAATAGATGAAATACCCAACTACAAAGCACATATTACCACACTTGCTAAGGCAGATTTAGGCTTAGCATATCCTAAGAGTTTCAATTTTTTAAGAATTCTTATCTAGAGTGTAATCTCCCAGTCTCCGAAAACCAAAAACCTCGTCCCGCCATGAATATGCTGTTAGATCAAAGATATTTCAAAACTTCTAGGAATCTTTTACATGGCACAGCTCTACAATTCTCTTGTGCATAGTACTTTATGCTTGTTTTTAACCAAAACGACCCATTTTTCTATAAAAATCTGTATAAAAAAATCTAAAATCCAATTTGCACACTTCTGAAGGAAATTCAAGTGGAACGCAGGGATTTTGGAATATTTAGTGTAGGGAATAGAGCAGGAACTTCGTGTAATACGCGCCACAAGGCGCTTCGGAAAAGGTTTCTGTGAATAATTAAATGTAGAGGATTTTTTGTGTAATTAATTTAAGTATATCACGCATGTTATGTAATGCAGTTAGAAAATAAGACGTGTAAATTATCTTCGGGATGTTTTATTATTGTGTAATTTTAATAGAAAGATGGTTCATACAGTTCGTGGTAGACATATGTCGCCTTTCCGACCAATAAGGACGGCGAACAAAGAGGATTGGTGATTTTCAAGTTGTTGGAAACTAGCCATGATATTCACTCTCTTACGTGACTACCTTATCTTTAACTGCTTGTGCGGGAGTAGTGCGTTATAGACAATATAGAGGAGTTCTACCTGTCATTTCCTTATACCAAGTCCTTTATCGTACCTTTAACTTGTATTACCGTTATTGTTGTAGATAAGCAACAAACTTCACTAGGTAGAATATGAACTAAATTGACAATGACTTGCTAACCAGCTTGCTAATATGCATTAATTCAGAAGGTGAGGCAGGGTTATTAATTAGTTGTTAATTAGAAACGTACATTATGTTATTTTATTTAAAAATTCTGTAAAAACTAATACGACCTCTGTGTAATCACGCGACTAACTAAAACATTAACTTACCTTTAGCGTATATAACACATGACGTTAGTAATCTTAAACATAAGTACAAAAACGTTCCTAGTAATTGTAAATGCCTAAAAAGTCTAAAACCTAATTCGCGAATTCTAATATTGTAATAAATAAATACTTATGTGCATGATGAGAATCAATGAGGAATTCAGGAAATGACGGATATTCGATGGGGTGCCAATGGAATTACAGAAAATCCCTAACATAATCAATCTTAAACATAAGAACATGAAAGCGATCCTACGACTTGTAAAAGCTTATATTAATTAAATTTCTACGATACTATTTGCAAATTTTAGCACCCCTCAAAGTCAATTTCTAATATTCGTACGAGAGACGCCCAAGAGGTATGCAGGAAATGTCGGACAAGTATGGGCCAACAGAATTGCAAAAGATTCATGATGTTACCCATATTAAAGATAAAAATACGAAAGCGTTGGCAGTATTTGTGTAAAAGTTTATATTTAAACGATATCTAAGATCTAATGTGTAAATTGTGGTACCTTCACGATCATATTTACATTGGGGATGAGCTTATTGAGGCATGCAGTATTTGGATGTTCCATCTCACCCAATGGCAACGACAATGACAAATATGACTAGAATGACGACTACGACTATTACGATTACGATGACAAAACTACAACTGCAAGATCGACGATTATGACTATTACGTACTCATCAAATAATATAGCGCTAATTATCATTTTGAAGTAAACAATACCAAACTAGCTCATTATCATAGACTTACTAAATAAACCATGCGCTTATATAAATACCAATGAATTTGTTAGGATTATTTTTCAACATAAATTAAATACCCTTTTTTCCTTGGTTAAGTCATTATCTGCTCGAATAAATTCCATTTCTATTCTTATATTCTCCAACAATACCCTATATAGTGTACCTGTTCAGAATAAGTCCGCTTTAACATGATTTTCACTCAAATCCATTTTGCTTTTAAAACGAAAATTTATTGGATAAATTAAATAGTCAATACCTTGTTTTACGTAGCCGTTAATTTGTTAAACATTCCGATAACGTATAATTGCTTTCTCTTGTGTTGCCCATCTAGAGACTTGTCGAAATCATAGATCCCGCTATTATTTGATAGCGTGTTTTCCAGTTTGCTAATCGAGCTTTGATAACGCGAGAATTGCAGTTCGAACTAACTCGTGTTATTTGAACCAATTTTTAATTTGATTCTGCACCTTGTGCGTTGAAATATTTTCTACATTACTCGTCCCAGTACTTCAAGAGCGATGCACTTTTTTTGTTTGACAAGTAGGAGGTATCTTGCGTGTATAGATGAGTTTTTCCGCGCTTACCCATCCTAATCAAATTCTCTTTTTAGCTCTTAGCTGGAGGCCAAATTGGTTCTTTTTTATGAGGCCCAACTGTTCTTTGCCACAGATCAACTGCCGTTGCCTGTAGATTGCTAGTGCCGTTATGGTAACAAGGTAAATAAACCCCGAAGAACGTGGCGATGTGGTGCTGATTCACTCCCTATGGAGTGTAAGCTAAGTATCCCGACACAGGTATACAACTTGTTTTCTTTTGTGTATATCAAGGGAATATTCCTTAGTAGCGTTTGGTGTAGCTACGTGATAAGAAACGTGACACTCTAGGACTATTGTTTGTTGCTGCAAATCGATATTATTGTTCTACAGGTGTGATGTACCATTGTTAAAAATGTTTGACAAAAGTTCCTACACGCTTATTCTTTTACCGATTAGTTTATTTTACAAAAGGTATTATGTGCAGTTTTAAAAACGCTTAACAAAACCCCTCACATGTTCATTTTCTACTGATTAGTTTTATTTTGTGTAAAATACGAAATGCGCACTTCGTATCTAAAGTACTAAATGGTTCGTATCACATAATTGTTTGCTGTGAAATAGTAACGCTTAATTTATTTTTTTTGATTGTTTGTACAGAATCTTTTATTTATTCTTATGGTTAATAGATAATCGTGGGCGATGTGTTTTTTTTGGTATCTAAGTGAATCCCCCCCATTCTCCGCGTTTGGTAGTTAGCCTGGTATTTACGTTTCTTCCGGCTACGTATAGGTACGTAGCAAAAATAACAGTAAGCACAGTCATAAGCGATTATGATAATATTACATACTGCTTCTTTAGGTTTCGAACCATCTGGAACCACATTATCTAGTTGATACGCATATTAATAATCAAAGAATGTCAAAGGCGAAACGTTGCATATAAATTAAATAGTAAACGACCTTGCGTTACAGGGACTACGCAATCTTTTGCTGAACGATAAAGTAAACGTAATGTATAGTTGTTTGGGTCATATTTTGTTTTATAACTGTCTCCTTGAATCCTTTGATGCTTAAGAGACAATCACTAAACATCATCATCTTCTTTACTACCAATTCTCTAACTACCTATACCTTCTCAACGCCGACATTGAGGATAACAAGTTGAATTATGAAAGAATGCTAGTCTGTTACTGTTAATGTTAAAAAGAGCTTATTTGTCTTCATGTTGATACTTGTTTGGCATATTCACCCATAATATCCCTTTCATTTATTGAATATTCAAGTTTCCATTTCCTATAGTTATTAAACTTATGGTATTTTGTATAAAAGTAAAAGAAATCCTGTTGTCTCCTGAATCCGGTCCTGGTTATTTTATAAATTATTAGTTACATTGTAAAAATAAAATAATTTTTATTTGTATAAATACGTTAAAATGCGCTCGGGGACTTTAACGCTCTCGGAAAATGTAATCTGAAGATGCGTTATTGAAATGACGAAGTAATATATTCCATTGGTTGTAAGATATCAGCCGTTTAAATAAATCAATTCCGGGAGTGACGAGCAAGTGCTGGGGAAATGGGATTTAATTTCTTGAACAATCTCAGTACCGCCATTGACGGAAGTAACTGTTTTTGGGGAAGTCGTTTTGGGTAGTGGTCGTTTCTCGCTCCAATCTTGATAATGATGATGATTTTGTTAGAAGGGTGGCAAATCCACACGCACTTGGGCCTCAATAAGGATCCATTGTGCTACCTTCTTATACCTGGTCCTCAATTACTCAGCCATCCGAGCTTACAGACGAACCTGAGGATATCGGTCTAGGGTGTGTTACTAATTCTGGCAGTGTCTGGCCAAAAGTCACCTAACATGGGTCCTCAGAGGTTGGCGAGTGTCGGGCAGGTGCACAGGACGTGCCCTGCCGTCTCCTCATCCCATTGACAACTGCGACAGGTTGGGTTCTCTGATAAACCCAATCTGTGCATGTACTTTTTTACCTTGCAGTGCCCAATAAAAACACCTACTAAAAGTCGTAGTTTTGCCACGGCAAGCATATGCAAAATTTCCCATTTTTTGTCGAAGGAGGCTTAATGAACATTTTTGCCTGTCGGCAATATGTTTCCTTTGTCCACCTCTCGCAATGACGATGGTAGGTTCTCTGCTTTATCATGGTAAATAGCACAGATGACAAAAGAGAGACCGATGGCTCAGGTCCGACAAAACTCTGAGTTGATCCTTTTATCGTTAAAGCGTTAGCCTGCTCATAACCGTATTTACCTGAATGACCCTTGATCCAGGCCAGCTCGAGAATATTAGAGTAAGAAGCCCGTTCAAGGGTGAGGTGGCACTGAAGTACCACCTCTGAAAGGATCTTCTGCCTATTTAGGGCCATTAAAGCTGCCTTGCTATCTCTGGATATGCGTATAGTTTTATTTTGAATACCTCGTTCCAAAATAACACTGGCACCTTGCGTGATCGCAGTGACTTCTGCTTGGAAAACAGTTGCATGGGTTCCCAACGATATGCTTTCGTGAAGGTCTAGGTCATCTGTGAAGATGAATGTTTGCTCCAATCTTTCATGCCTTTTTACTTTAGAGCACTACCGCTATTTCCGGCAAACAATAATGTCATCAAATCTGCTAAAATCGGAAACCACTAAAACCTTGAGAAATTCGTTCCTCTGTAGTAAGTTATGAACCGTAAGTAATAAAGCTTTTATAATTTTGTAGAAAGAAACTTGTACAATTGCACTTTAATAGTTAATTAAGTCGAAAGGAATGCTATCAACGTAAACCAATAGAATCAAGTATAATGCTACCACTTTTTGTCTTCACCATTCTCAACACCTCATGGACCAAATAAATTCCATATTGGTTGTGTAAAAGGTATTGAAAAGTATCAGACTGTCTAATTCAGTCCGTCTTAGATATTTCGAAAGGATGCCAATCATAGCTTTCTAAATCAAACGATCTGTATCCTTATGTAAAAAAACAGAAAGCAAATGTCTACAAACGTTACCATATAAAATCATCCACAACCTAGAAGTGATGCTTGTATTAGTATTTTATAATTAACTTTCGATCATCATCATCATTAGGTCTTCAGTCCTTGAACTGGTTAGACGCGTACCATCATTGTTTCCTATTCTGAACTAACCTACATATTTCCCTGAAATTTGCACAGTCTGCATCTAGCACTATCTGATCTAGGTCTACATCTACCTCTTTTTTCCTATCTCTGCTTGTAATATATCCCATACTATTCCCCAAAAATGCCTTAGAACGTATTCCGCCCTTCTATTTATCTTTTTCCCCAGATATCCTTGTTCCCCTTCTATTTCTATAACCTATTTGTTATTATCTTTGTCTATCCCTGCTATCGTCCTCATACATCTGAAGCACAGCATTTGAAAAAGCTGCTACAGATTTTCTGTCTGCGTTTCAGACTGCCCGTATTTCATAGGTATACTGTGCTGTGCTCCACACATATGCTTTCAACAATTTTCTTCTTGTTCTATGTTTGTTGTCTTTCCTCATAGGCTCTGTTCTTTCTTGTTAGATGCAGTTCGGTCACCTTCTATTGTTTTACTGTTATATACCCTATTTCTCCAACCTTCAGTGGTTGTGAAGGGAGGCAGGCAGCCTGTGGTTGCCAAGTTCCCCCAACACTTAACCATTTACCGATTTAATATATTTTCCAATATATCTTTTCACACAGTCAACATTAGTTGCAGATATTTCGGAACTAACAACTAGTTGTTTATACTAATCATCAGATTTATCTGCGTTTATTTTTTCGTCATTAGGTTTTCCGTCTTAAAACTGTTTGGACACTTATTTATATTGTGAGCTAACCTACATAGTTCCCTGAAATTCTCACACAGCATGTGTATACAGCTCGTTCCCCTTCTATTGTTTTCTAATTTTATGCCTTATTTCACCGAGGTTCAGTGAAGGGGGTTAACCCGGGAGTGGTCGCTATATGGGAGAAAGTCTCACATATTTATTGTATTGTTCATTGTTCTTACACTAAAGCAGGTAGATACTTGCCGCCTCTCCATATCCTCTACCAGACTGTTAACTAAAGCTATTCGGGTCCAGCAACCTGATCCAGCGTCCAGTATTTTTGTAGCAGTCCTTGTAATAAGAGCACGTATTCAAAGTGCGATTTTCTCTCGTCGCGCGACCATCTGTGATAGTGTTATTTGCCAGTTGCGTGAAACCGTTTTATAACGTGAACATTTCTAAAGTATTATTATTTTTAATTTATTTTATCATAGCGTATTACTCAAAACATTTGATTAGTTTTAGTGATTTAGATCAGTAGTTACCTCGGTAGTTCCCGCACTTAACTTTTTCGTAATTTGTGACATTTGACTAATTCTCTGAAAAGTTTGTGATATTTTTGTTATTTTTTTGTCTTGTTTTTGGTGATAAATCGATAAATATGAGTCGTGGAATCAGATTGGTACAGCTAGCTCTTCTAAAATTAGAGCAAGAGAAATATAAAGGTGAATTGCAATAATAACAAATTTATATTACAAAAATAATTTTTAGAGTCTCAACAGAGCGAACTAACTGCTTTGAACGAACAATCAGACAGTTCTGATGTATCAGATGTTGTTCTTCCTTTTCAAAATGTGCCACTGTTTCTCGGTAAAGATAGAGTAACCCAATGGTTAAAACACATGCCTGTTGTTTCTGGTCGTGCTAGAAAACGCAATATAGTACTACATCTTCCTAGTGTCAAAAAGATTGCGTGATTTCGTGATTTCGTGCAACCATGTCCTACAAAAGATTTTATTTGCTTTTGCGTGCATTGCGATTTGATAATATCGAAGATAGATCACAACGCAGAGTAACTGACAATTTGGCACCTATAAGAGAAGAGTTTGAAGAATTTGTAGAAAGGTGTAAAAACAATTACCAACCAGGGGAATATGTAACGGTCGATGAAATGCTGGAGGGATTTAGAGGGCGATGTAAGTTTCGACAGTACATAGCTAATAAGCCTGCAAAGTATGGCATAAAAATTTATGCTCTTGTTGATGCACGAACTTTCTACACTTCAAATTTGGAAATATATGCTGGAAAACAGCCAATTGGACCATACAGACTAGATAACAGTGCTTTTAGTGTCGTAAAAAGAATCACAGCATCGATTTTAAATTTAGGCTGAAATGTTACAATGGACAATTATTTTTCATCAATACCCTTAGCGAAAGATCTACGAAATCATAAGACAACTATGGTAGGCACTTTACGTAAAAATAAGAAAGAAATTCCACCGGCACTTGTTAACATAAAAGACAGAGCACCTCGTAGTAGCATGTTTGCTTTTTCAAAAGACATTCTGCTTGTCTCTTATGTTCCAAGAAAAAGCAAGAATGTACTTCTACTGTCTACTATGCACGATGATGACCAAATCGATATACAAACTGGAGACCAGAAAAAACCTGAAGTAATCAGCTTTTATAACCTAACGAAAGGTGCTGTAGACGTGGTAGATGAAATGAAAAGTTTGTATTCAGTTGCAAGGGTCAGTTGCAGATGGCCACTGACTGTATTCTTTTCAATGTTAAACGTGGGTGGCATTAACAGCTACATAATACATAAATTCAACAATGAAAATCATATCAAAGACCGCCGCATTTTTCTGAAGAACTTGGCATTTTCATTGATGCAACCACACCTTGTACAACGTACAGCAATTCCAAACCTACCATTGACACTTCGTACATCGATAGCCAAGTTAGCAAATGTGCAGACTGAAACTCCAGCTCAAGCTGAAGATATGAAGCCACATTATTGTTATCTTTGCCCTCGTCGTAAAGGAAAAGAACAAAGAAAAATTGTAATTCATGCCAAAAGCCCATTTGCCCCGAACAACAATTTACAACTGCCTGAATTGTTCAGAAAATTGTGATTAATGCATATTTTTATTTTTTTATCATTTATAACTGCATTTTTATGTATTATTGTATAATATAGTATTTGTTCATTTTTTATTTTACAATCGATATATAACCAAAAGCGTATTTTCTAGAAAAATCACCAAATCTAGATAGACTGAATACTTGTACATGACTTAATTCAAAGATATATGCGTTGTGAGACAAAGTCTCTCGCGCGACCAATGGAGTAAAAAATGTTCTAGCGACCACTCCCGGGTTAAGCAACCTGTGGCTACCAAGATCCCCCAACACTTAGACATTTGCCGAAATAATGGTTTTCCAGTAAATCCTTTCACACACTTAACATTATTCGAGAATATTGCCCAACCAATTCTTGTAGTTACTTATAATAATCATCATGTTTAAGCACAGTTATTTTTTCGTCATTAGTTTATCCATCTTGGGATTGGTTGGATGCGTACCTCAATTGATTTCTATTCTGGGCTAGCCTACACATCTCCCTGAAACCCCTACACCCCACATCTTTTACTATCTGTGTGCAGTAGTCTAACCTAGGTCTGCTTCTAATATATTCCGCACTATTCCCTCATGCCGTAGTATGTGGCCTATCATCCTATCTCTACTATTTTTTACCGTTTTCCACATATTTCTTTCTTCCCCTACCATTTTTAGTACCTCTTCGTTCTTAACTTTATCTGTCCATGATATCTTCATCATTCGTCTGTAGCACCACATTTCAACGGCTTCTACCTTTTTCTTGTCCGCTTCTCCCACTGTCCAGACTTCACAGCCGTACAGTGCTGTGCTCTACATATATATTTTAAACAATCTTTTACTTGTTTCTATGTTTGTGGTCTTTGAGCACAGTAGTTGTTTTTTCTTGTTAAGTGTAGCTTGACCTTGTGCTAATCTTTGTTTTATATCTTTTGTGCTTTTTCCCATCTTGCGTTATTTGGCTTCCTAGGTAGCAGAAATCCTTAACCTCTTGTAAGTTCGTGTTACATACTTCTATTCTTGTTTTTGATTTATTTTCCCCACCTTTGCATACTAGAACTTTAGTTTTAGTTTTGTTAATTTTCATACCGTATCTCTATGTTAGAACCGTTTCCATTTTATTAAGAGCGGCTTCTAACTCTTCCTTCCTAGATGCTAATACCGCTATATCATCTGCAAATCTAAGCATATCAATTTTTTGTCCCTGCATAGTAATTCCAAATGTCTTTCTACATTTGACCGTATTCATTGCCTCCTCTATGTACAAGTTAAAAATCAATGGGGATAGGGCACATCCCTGTCTCACCCCTTTCCTAATATTTACTTCTCTACGTTCCTGCTCTAATTCTATTACTGCTGTTTGCTCTTTGTATAAGCTATGTACTATTCGTCTATCCCAATAACTCATTCCAATCTTTTTGAGTATTTCAAACATTTTTTTCCAATTTACATTGTCAAATGCTTTTTCCAGATCTACAAACCCTATATACACGCTTTCCCCTTTTTCTATTGTTTTCTCCATTATCACTCTCAGAGCTAAAATAGCCTCCCGTGTTCCCCTGTTTCACTTAAACCCAAATTGGTCTTCTCCTAGTGTTTCTTTCGCCCGTTTTTCCATTCGTCTTTGCACAATTCTAGTTAATATTTTTGACACGTGTGCTGTCAAACTTATTGTTCGAAAATTTTCACATCTATCCGCGCCTTTCTTTTTTGGTATAGTTGCTATGATGCTACGTTTGAAATCTTTGGGTATCTCGCCTGTCTCATACATGCTTACAAGTTGGAAGAGACGTTCTGTTACTGCATGTCCAGCGGCTTTTAGAGTTTCTGCTTGCACCTTATCTGTACCCGGCGCCTTACCATTTTTCAGACTCTTTAATGCTAATTCAAACTCATCTCTAAGTATAGGATATCCCAAGTCATCATTTCCAATGTCTGATTCCTATTCTAATGCAGTTAGTTCCTCTCCTGCATATAAATTCCCTATATATTCTTGCCATCTACCCACTTTCTCTACGTTTTATATAATGACGTTTCCTTGTGCGTCCCTTATAGTTTTGCTATACGGTTTTAGGTCCCTAAAATTCATTATAATTAATTTGTATGCTTCGTCTGTCTTTCCTATTTCCATCTTCGTTTGTACCTCTTTGCACTTTTCATCAATCCATTGTTCTTTAGCTTTCCTGCATTTTTGAATAATTTCCCATTTTATGGCTTTATATCTCTGTTTTCCTGTTTCGTCTGATTTATTTTTGTATTTTCGTCTTTCTTCTATTAAATTCAGGATATCCTTTGTTATCCATTGTTTCTTATTTTCTTTTGTGTATAACCCAAAATATCTCTGGCCGCCATGTCTAGGCTGGATTTAATGTTATTCCATTCTGTTTGTACTTCCTTAGTATCAGATATTTTCCTGATATCTTTAAGCAATTCATTTGACTTTTTTTCGAATCTTTCTTGAATATCTTTATCTTTTAGTTTCTCTAAGTCCAAGTGCCTTTTTCCGTTTCTTTTTTTCACATTCTTAAATTTAAGTGCGGCCTTCATAATTACGATGTTGTGGTCAGTGTCTATATCTGCTTCTGGGTAGCTTCTACGGTTCTTTACTTGATTCCTAAACCGTTGTCTAACAAGAATGTAATCTATTTGATATCTTCCTATATCTCCTGGCATCTTCCACGTATATCGTCTTCTAGCATGATGTTGCAATAATGTGTTTGTGATGATTAAATTGTTATTGTCGCAAAATTCTACCAGCCTATTTCCCCTATCGTTTCTCGTGCCTAAACCAAATAAACCTACTACCGCTCCTTCCCTAACCCCACCTACCACGGAATTAAAATCCCCGTAATTATTAAATTTTCATGTCCTTTTACGTATCCTAATATGTCTTCGATATCTTTGTAGATGGCTTCTACCTCTTCGTCACTGTAGCTAGAGGTGGGCATGTATACTTGTATTATTACTGTATTTACCGGTTTAGATTCTAATCTAACCATGAGTACTCTTTCGTTCTTTTGTAAGTAGTTTTCTGCACGTTGTCCTATCACTTTTCGCATAACTATCCCCACACCCAATTTTCCTTCCTCTGCTCCTGTATGAATTACCCTGATGTCTCCACTCCAAAAAGCCCCCGCCTCTGGCCACCAAACTTCGCTGATCCCTACTATGTCTAGTGATAACCTATTCATTTCGATTTTTAGGTTCTGTAGCTTACCTACTTGCTTCATACTTCTAACATTCCATGCTCCGACTCGCAGAATGTTCCCGACTCTTATTTTTAACTTTCCGATCGCATCCTCCGAAGTAGTCCCCTCCTGGAGATCCAAATGGGGGACTATTTTAACTCCGGAATCTTTTACCCCAGAGAATGCCATCATGTTTGTTACAATTTAAGTACGCTGTGTACTTGGGAGATAATGTGGTGGTTTCCCGTTGCCTTCCACATCGCGGTAGTGTGTCTTAGACTGCCATACCGACCCCTATGGTCTCTGCCAATCTAAGTACCGAAAGAGCCGCTGCCCTCTTTCGAGGACCTGTCTTAGTCTGGTTCCTCATTAACGACCCTACTACTTTGGTTGGACCTGTAGTTTGGCTCTTTAGCTCATTAGAACACGCAAGCCATTTCACCTGTTCTAGTAATTTAGAACTTCGGCAAGGTGCAGGTCCATTCGAAATGGAATTTTCGATCAATCCAAATTAAAGTATATTTTCTTTCGTTTAAAAACCGATTTATCTACCCCCGGATTTTTTTTTCTTCTTGATGCATCGAATTATTACCCTTGACTCGCAATCATCTGCCGCAACATACAATACCCTTAATTTTTATGATATTTATTTATACATAGAAAGTCCGTCATTAATTTTCAAACACAAATTTTGCAATTTTCAGTATTAATGGAAACTCCCCTACGGTAATCTAAAACAGCTCCAAGTGGACTTCTCTTTAACCTTTAGATTCAAGCTTGAATTCATACAGCTACCAGCATCATTTTAGAAGAGATGAAACCGTCTAGAAATAAATAGATTTAGGACCGCTACGTCGGTAGAATTTCTACTTCTGAAACTTGATGTGTAATTTAATTTCTTTCTAAATGGCCATAATATCTCAATTCCTGATCTGAAAGCAGGGAAATTATTGCTGTAATTAAACTGCTAATCAAACTAAACGCTCTAGTATTTTCAGAGTCTGCAATTAATTAATAATTTAGTTAACTACGAATTTAACATGGTTAAGATCGTTTGATTGAAGTTTGTTGTTTGATTTAGTTTTAGACGATTTGCTCTAGAAAGCTTGAATTTTCAGGAGAAACTCAAATATAGCTCATGAATAAAAAGCAGCTTCCCAGTATTTTTATATGTTGTTTTCTATTGGTGTAATCATTTAGTTATGATGTCCAACGAAACAGAACCTATAGATTTGTTGCCGAACAAGATGAGGAAAGTCAAAAACTCTAATATACAATATGGGACACAACACATGGTCAGCCGCATCAGCTGCGGGTCAAGGGTCACATATTGGCAATCACGGTATTCTAGAAAAATCTTCCTGCTCTTCGTAGTTCCGTATCCAATCTGTTTATCTCACTTCATTGAATCTTTTGGGCCATTGACTTGGTTTCTGAGGTAATTTCTCAGTTTTCCAGTTTTCCTATTATCTGAAAAAGCAATTTGCAGTAGATTTTCTTGATTAAAGGGTAATATCTGCATTTGAAATTAGATTCTGCTGATACCACTTGAATTATATAAAAGAATTTCCCATTATAATCTTTCTACACACTCTCTTTCACAACACATTCCAATTACCTCTAATACAGACCGCATAAAAAGTAAAACGGAAAAGAAATTCGCATTCTCTTCTAAACAATTCTCAGGTCGCATCTGTGCGCCTGTCAGCTCTTGATTCGTATTCAAGAAACGAAGTGGAGTCCAATTATTGGGTTCCTCTTTGCGTCTCCGTCCGAGTTTGAATCTAGTTCCCTCATGAGCGTCTTCGACTTCGACAACTGGTGACGCGACGTACATTAGTGATGTACTTCCTTTATATACAAATTCATATGTAAACCTTATACTGCTTATACATATCTCCTTACAAGTTTGAGTACATACAGGAAACGTGAAAGCGTCTGGGATGAGTTTATACGTTTCTGAAAATTAATTCGAATACTTTGATGTCATTTCAGGCAGTTTGAAGGGATTACAGGGTTTCTTTTTGCTGCAACAACTTACATTTATCAAATAAATCTGGTATTATTATTATATGATTTTCTATGGGTATTTGAGCTTTTATATTTTTGGGCAAAAATGGAAAATCCCAATGAGCATCATGAAGCTTTCCTGGGTATGTTACGTGCATCTGTAGTATTAAATACCTATAAAATGTTTGAATTTGAAATGTTAACTAATGATGGCAACTAAAAATCCGAAATAGGTAAAGACTACGTCATACTTAGGCCATACCCATCTAAATATATTATAAATAAGTATGTGTAATTTTTAAAAATTGCTACACTTAAAAAAAGAACGCACCAATATGGGTGAGCAACTCTAACACAATTAGAATATCTATCCCAGTTGAGTCCCGGAGCTGTAAAAGCCATAGTTTTTAACAATTTTGTCGAAAATTTTCAAAAATGTCAGCCATCTTATCACATCCAACTTGTTACGTTTATTTTGAACATCCCGTACAGTTTTTTCTGGTAATAAGAAATACGCGGTCTAATAATTTTTAACTCAAATCCTTTGGCGTTAAAAACGAAAATTAATTCAGTAAATTAAATAACCCTTTCATGTGTTAATTCATTTATCTATTTGTATAAATTCAATTCCTATTGTTACATCTTAAAGCCTAATTAATAATAAATACTCCTGCTAAGAATTCCTCAACGTAAAGTTTGTGCTAAAATTAAAGAGGCGATAACTGGGTCTAGGTATCTGATAATTGATTCTTATGTGTTTTCCATTGAAAGCTTCGTCAAATTAAAGCGGCGTATTATCCCAATAAACCGTGTTTTTCCAGTTTTATTTCCTTAAAAACAATATTACTTTGAGCTCTAGTTATTAGTGAAACGAAATTAATATTCACTCCCTCTTCAATCTACACAACGAAAACACGTGTAGAATGGTTAGTTGTTTTCGGTTTTCGCTATGAAAAGTTCGCGCACACCTTACAGCGTGCTCCTTCCGGTGGCCCTTAAAGCCACAATGAATGGTCGCCCTTGTTGTGATGGGTTGTCTATCTTAACGCGGGATCACACGCACCTCATGTTTTACACCGTTTTTACAAACAGTAGGAGCCAACCCGACGGTGGTGACTCGAGGGTGAATGTTTACACACTAATTTTCTTATATAGGTACCCGGTAGTTGTTGGAAACAACATATATACACGGGTCTATGGATGCATCACCTTGTTGGTGGTAAAATGACTAGTTGTTTGTATGTGCGAGGATATTATAATGTTTACTGATTTCTTTATTAGGATAATTTTATGTATAGAATTCCGTACCTACAATGCTGATTTCGAGCTATGGTTTTTAGTGGGGTAATTTTGTTCTTTTTTCTTGTTTGAAGATTAATATATAGGGTGACCTAGAAACTGCAGCTCGCCATGTAAAAAATGATTCTTTTTTTAATTCGTAAATATGCATATTGTGTACCTACGAATTGTTCAGTTTTGGTACTATCGTGTTTTGTATATAATTTTGTTTTTTAAATTAGAGGTTTTTAGTTTGTAAATGTTTGATTGTGCGTGAGTAAGTATATTTTTATTTCAGCCTCCCTTAATTTTTTTGTAGGTATAATACCCCACCCACTCACCGGTCAATTTCTTCTTTTTTTCTTCGTTTTTATTTTCTTTTTTTTTGGACTACGTCGCGAACGAAGCATTATTACTGACGCCCTGGCGTGGGGCTGCGATTCTTTTTGTCATTAATTTCTGCTGCGAATTTGGTTTAGTTAATTTGTTTGGTGCCCGATTTTGTTCTGTGTAACGTTGGCTTAATTTTCGCTTCGATTTTGGCTTTGGTTAGCGTTCACGCGGATTTTGTTTCGCTTCATTTCTGCCCCAATTTTTGTTTTGCTTCTTGGCCTGATGCCACTTATTCTTTTCTTCCTTTACGTTCGGATTGTTATTAATTTTTTGTTTCGGCTCTTGGCTGTTCCCCCCATGCGGTTCAACTTCTTAAATTTTAGTTTTGTTTCTTTCCTGATCGCTCGATATTATCGGTTGGTTAATTTCAGATTATTGGACTTGTGTTTTCGACAATAATCCTAGTCCGTTGAAAACGCTGGCGCCTAAGATTCCTTTTTTCTTACATTCCTCTCGGTATATTTTGTTCTCTCTATCAAGTCTAGAGTTAGTTTTTTCCTCCGATTTTTCTTTTATTCTACACCCTTATTCTAATTTCTATTTTGTTGTTTCGCTTCCATTGGTGTCCCTGAAGTTTATCCGTGGGATCTGTTTTAGATTGTCCTGATTTCGCAATAATTTTTTCTTTCTTTTGAGCTTCTACCGAGTTACGGTTAGTCTTTATTTAGTTACTTTCTCCTAATTTCTTTTTTTATTATTACTAAAAATGACTTCTTTTTCGGTTTTCTACCAAGGTCTTCCTGTGTGAGAGTGGAACTTAAAATATTCTGGTGCCCCGAACACTATTACTGTACGTGATTTTTTGAGAAGGGTCGAAAAACTCCGACGAACTCACTATGTGTCGGAATTGCAGTTATTTGAGTATGCAGTGGATTTGTTTGAGTCAAAGCGTTACTTTGGTATCGTGGTTTTCGGCATAGGTTTTCTGACTGGAAGTCGTTGTTTAATTTACTGATTCAACATTTTTAAACTCTCAGATTTTACTTATAAGTTTGCTACTACTGAGAAAAATACTTTTGCTTCACAAGACCGAGTTATTAAGATTTCTCCGACGCCTACGAGTCGATCCGATACTTCTTCCGTACGTTCTACTGTTCTTCCTCCTACTTCTACTTCTACTCCTTAGGTCATCTGCTTTAATTGCGACAAACCAGGTCACGTTTCGACACGCTGTACTCGTCCTCAAGTACTCCATTGTCATAGTTGCGGATATAAGGGAGTTTCTCACCGCAATTGTCCGAACTGTCATCCTACTACCAATAGTTCTTCAAATAATATTTCAACTTCTACTCAGCTCTAGGAACCAAACTTCTCCTGCTTCTCACTCTATGTTCTCTTCTGTTCTCTTCTCATCTAGGTCATCCGGCTCTTACTATCGAAACATACCGTTCTTCGGCATATATAGCTTCGAACAAAATTTCTTTCGTCTCTAGTTCTACATCCTATTCTACTCCTTCTGTTTGTGCTACTTATTCGCTCTCACCCCAAACTGTGCCTCCACCACCATTAAAACCCACACTTCGAATTCGTGACTTGCAGGTAGCTTCTCAAGAGTTTGTTCCTGTTTTTTTATACAATTCTACCCAAGAAATTCCTGTCATGCCAGCAAACACAAATGTTGCTGACGTGACAATAACTTCTAATTTAGTAAGCGAAGGTCCTGTTGAAGTTCATGAACCTGTATTTTAATGTCTGTTGCTGTTGCTATCAAAACTTTACATGTTCCCGCTTTGTTAAATTGTTCTACTCAAGAAATTTCTGTCGTGTTTACAATAACAGCTGTACCTGAACTGACGATAACTCCTGTTGAGGTTAGTGAGCCTGTAGCTATAATGCCTGCTGCTGTCGTTGTTCAAGTTTTACCTGATCCTATTTCGTTACCTACTCTTATTCATTTTTCTCATGCTGACAAAATGCTACTTGTTTCCGTTCTTTTAACTAAAGTTGATGAAATTTCCTTTGACTCCTTTATCTAACATTGGCGAAGTTCTACTTGGTACTGTTTGTTCTTGTAACGTTGATGAACTCCTACCCGATTGTTCCTCTATGTAATGTTACTGAAGTATTATCGGATTCTGTTTCTTTTCCTAAGGTTGATATTCCTACAACCAATGGTGTTTTCTGTCCTAACTGTAATACTTCTAGTCCTTTATCTAACGTGATGAAATTTTATCTACTTCTGCCCCTCTAGTTAACGTAACTGAAGTGTGCTCCGTTTGTGTTTCTTTTCGTAAGGTTGATTTTCTTACAGCCAGTTATTTTTCTTCTTCTACCGTGGATATTCTGAAAACTCATGATATTTTCTTTTCCACCGTTGACTTTCTACCTCCTATCCTAACAACAAACAATTTTCTTCCTTAAGTCGTTTCGAGTTTCCTAAACTGCCCTCACCACCTTCTAAACCGCGTGCTACAACTGCTACACCCCCGCTGTCCAGGTTCGCGAAAAACTGCCACTAAAAGGCAGAAATTTGTATACACCGATTTAGAACCTGAAGATGTTGGTCGACAAAATCCGGATGTCCGTGATCTCGTTTTGTTTTCCTTTGGCGGCGTAAACGCCTTAAACCCAATACCTAGTCCTCACGCCTTCACGCCTCAGATTATGACGACTTTACGCTGTTTCGGACATGATTTTTGGACATTACGATTTCGGTTTAATTCCCGGTTTTGCTGGGTTTTCTTTCGTTTGCCTTCTTTTTCTTTCACCCCGTGTGGGTCCCGAAATAGAATAGTCCCACGGTACGACCTGCCTGTCGTAAGAGGCGACTACAGCGGACCAACACATACACATACACACATACACATACTCCATGAACGCACACACTTCATACATCCACACATTTCTGTTTGGTTCTCCTTTCTTTTGTTCTTTTCTTGCTTTTTTCTTTCACCCGTGTGGGTCCGGGAATAGAATAGCCCCATGGTACGCCTGTCTGTCGTAAGAGGCGACTACAGCGGTCCAACACATAAACACACGCACACTCTATACACGCACAACACATACACACACCCTACTTACACACCCACCCACACACACACCTGCACACACACGCACGCACACGCACCCACCTACTCATACATAACTACACTGGGATCCTGTTTTATTTTCCTTTGTACGATTTTAGTTTTTTTTTTGTTTTGTACTTGGTGTTGGTGTTATTCTTTTTGGTCTTTTTTTTCTTTTTTTTCTCGCTCCTTTCGTTCCACTTTCCTTTCTCTATCGTTTTGCTAGTCTTCTTTGCTGTCGGTCCCTGGTCCTATTGTGTTTCGTCCACCCACTCCTGTGGTAAGTGCTTTCTAGTCCGTATTTCTTTTTTGGGAAACCACGACTTAGTCGACTTTAGGACTAGTTAACATTTCTTTTCTTCGGTTCTTCAGCTTCGACTATCACATTTGATAGTACATCGTTTCTTTTACCAGCACTCCTCCTCTCTTCCTCTCCTTCTCCCTTGTTGTTCCTTTACATACTTGAGGCTTGACTGTTGGGTTCTTTTTGGCTTACACTGTTGGTGTTTCTTCCTCGTTCCATTTCTTTTTTTGAGGTCGAAGGCTTTCCTGTTTCTCTACAAGAAACATCCGTCCTTTGACAACTTTTCTTCAGTGCTAAGGCCGTTCCACCTTAGTCATCCTTGATTGTGCATTACCCGTCCCTCCTTTCTTCCTTCCTTTTTTGTTCTTTCTTTTTCTTTCTCCCTTCTATTATTGGTTCGTCGAGCCGGACGAAAGTTATTTATTATTTTTTGGGGTATCCTTTTTTTTCTTCTTCGTTTTTTTTGTTTGGTTTTTGTTTTCGTAGTTTTCTTTTAGTTTTTTTTGTAAGCGAATTTTTTTTTGTTTGTTTGGGTTTTCTTTTTTGTAGTTTGGTACTGCCCACTTCTTTACTTTGGCTTTTCTACCCCGACCTGTTAATTTTGCTGGGGGGGATTTGTTACGTTAATTTTGAACATCCCGTACATTTTTTTCTGTTAATAAGAAATTTGCAGTCTAATAATTTTCAACTCAAAACGAAATTAACATTCACTTGCTCTTCAATCTACACAACAAAAACACGTGTAGAATGGTTGGTTGTTTTCGGTTTTCTGTATGAAAAGTTCGCGCACGTCTTACAGCGTGCTCCTTCCGGAGGCCCTTAAAACCACAATAAATGGTCGCCCCTTGTTATGATGGAAGGACCACCCCAACGCAGGATCACGCGTACCTAATGTTTTACACCGTTTTTGCAAACGGTAGGAGTCAACCCGACGGTGGTGACACGAGAGTGAGTGTTTATACACTAATTTTCTTATATAAGTACCTCGTAGTTGTTGGAAACAACATATGTACACGGGTCTACGGGCGCATCACCTTATTGGTGGTAAAATGACTGGCTGTTTGTATGTGCGAGGATATTATAAAGTTTACTGATTTTTATATTAGGATAATATTATGTATAGAATTCCGTACTTACAATGCTGATTTCGAGCTGTGATTTTAGTGGTGTAATTTTGTACCTTTTTCTTGTTTGAAGATTAATATAAAGGGTGACCTAAAAACTGCAGCTCGCCATGTTAAAAATGATTTTTTTTTATTCGTAAATATGTATATTATGTACCCACAAATTGTTCATTTTTGGTACTATTGTGTTTTGTATATAACTTTGTTTTTTAAATTAGAGGTTTCTAGTTTGTAAATGTTTGATTGTGCGTGAGTGAGTATATTTATATTTCAGGCCTCCCTTAATTTTTTTGTAGGTATAATATCCCGCCCACTCGCCGATTGAGCCCGGTCAATTTCTTCTTTTTCTTCCTCGTTTTTATTTTCTTTTTTTAGACTACGTCGCTGAACATAGCAAACTTCAATAAAAGTGCAACGCGTTTCGTTACGCCAGCAATAAATTAGATGAGGAAAAAATTTTGTAAATTGAATGGATAACTTAAACATGGATGCACTTTCTGTAATAGATTTCACACATTATTAATCTTAATTAGGCAAGACATCAAATTTTGTTTCTATAATAGTTATTCAGCTAACAAACTTATACTTCAATAGGTATAACATTGTTTCTTTTAAATACATTGTAAGCGTGATAATCCTGGACGAAGATTTAAATTAAAACCGCAAATAAAATCATATTTGATATAACAAGCATTCAACACGAACAAGATAATTTATAATAGACAAGTATCGTCTGCTCAAACCACCGAGGACATATAATACCAAATTGCAACAACAATAATTAATGTGACAATAACCTATATTCATCGTAGACTCAAATTGATACATTGTAGCATCGAATGCTGACAACAATTTACACGATTTGTATAGTGGGAGAAATAAAAATTAATTATTTATCCGCGTGCGAATAGTAAGAGGGCAAGTAATTGAAAGCGAACAAGCACATCTTCAATCAAAAAATGTGATTGAATTTCTCGCATTGAAAGTACATGACGGGCGTACTAAAGATAAAATTTGTTTGCAAATGCATGGTAGATTCATACACACAGGGGCGTGGCCATAATGTCCTGAAGATCGAGATTAAAAGGTGTTTAGGGCCAAAAGAGTTCACCTTTTCAATAATTTGGAATTTTGTGTTATGCTGTGTTAAGGGATCTGTGCTAAATGAGAACGCATATTGGGAATTACTGATGGTTTCTGGTCATCTTTAACCTTTTGAAAGATAATATAAAACAGTCAGTAATATGTAACCTTTATTTATTAATTTATAAGCTATGATTTATAATTAATTTATTAATTACCACCATGCAAATTTTGAAACTAAGTTGTAAATGGTTGGTATTTATGTATTAAGAAATTAATCAACGTGAGGTTTAGAAAGTAGGTTTTTTTAATAAAAGTATATTTGTATTTTATAGAAATTATTGAATGTCCATAGAGGCTAAGTACAGGTTGAATTTCATTTGCATTTATTTATAAACTAACTAGACAGTAATTAGGTCATTGTAAAAGAATATCCAGTTACCTCAGTGCTAGAATGGTATTTTATGTAATTAAGATAAACTTAATTAGCGTTTTACGAGATTGAAGGGAATGATGAAATATAGTGTAGTAAAATTTAGGAAACCAAGCAAAGAAGACTATGCGGAATAACCGTCCTCCGAGTAGAAATAATATCGAAGGGGATGCTGAGACCAGACGGTTTGGTGCCCCTGAATTACGACAAGAAAAAACACCTTTCTGGGTAAGTAATTAATGTAACGTAGATTGTTCGGCCATTTTTGATTTTTTGTTTCGAATTCTATTATTATTTTTATAATTTCTTCCTCCACCACTGAAGTTAGCCGAAACAGCACCCTTAAATTGTTACGGGGTCTCCACCCCGTCAGGGCAAATCAAAATTTATCACGTAACGCTCATTTTACCCGAAACAGTATATTTGACACCAATCATGGAACATTTATTTAAAAATAGGGTCTTTTTTATCGTTAGAGCAGTTGTTTTTTAAACATGACCGTTTTGTCAGTAGTTTGCAATAATTTTTCCGACTTCAGTTTTATGGTTGGGTTATTTTTCTTTAAATTGTAAATCCTTTTCTTGCGTTTACGTATAAGCCGTATTTTTTTGATGTTTTTAAATTCCTTAACCGTAATTTTTCAATATGGGCTTTTAGGTTTTGATTTTTTAAAAATTATTTTGAATATTTTCTAGATAAATAATAAAACGAAATTTTTGAAATAGCTTTTTAATTATCATGAGAGGCTTTAAAACAAAATAAATTAACTGATCGTGATTCGAAAACGAGAAATACTTTTGAATATCAAAATGGATTCACGTGCAATATAGACACTTTATTGAAAATCAAATTGAGTTATAAATTACGAGTCAGAATGTAAAAAAATTAATGATTTGATAGTTGCCAGTCAGGAAAAATTCGGGAAAAACATAATTATGACTTATGCTGGCATGAAATTAGTTCTCCAGTCGGAAATAAAGTTTGGGGAAAAATATTTTGCTCTTAGACGTGACGAACTTCTTCGGGGATGGATGTGTATATGTGAAGTAGCGATGATATAAGTCAATCCTAACAGATTTGCCACGGAAGAAATTTAAAACCGGATGGGATTTGTAGTAAAAATGAAGGCGAGAATTTGATTGAATACTTTTAAGATGATATAGGTTAAAACAATAGTTTACTTAAATTGATTTTTTATTTTAGGGAAATTATTTCTTTGAGTATATTTTGATAACTATAACTAGTTTTTTTTAATGAAGATTTAAGGATTTACTTAACAAACGTACTTAACGTACAACACGGACATATAAGTCGAACTCTTGCCTTTCTTTGGACCCTTCTCGACATCTAGTCTTAAAGACCAGAGGGACCTTACATTTGATTCTCCAATGCTCCACCCGAAGATACTACAGTGGCCAGGAAGCGAATTTTTTAATCTAGAAATTTTGAATTTTGTAAAACCTTTACTGTTCCGGGCAAGGTAGGGTTCTTTAACGTACATGACAACACTCGCATACCTCTCATCCAAACGAGGGCGTATTTTTGTGAAAAATGCTCGCCTAAAATTTTTAAGCGTTCCGTGTTGGGATTTGAAGTCGCGACCTTGGGCTTAGTAATCACATGCGAACCAACTAGTCACGGAGTCGTTCTCCCAGAAGGAACACAGCACTTAAATTTTTAGAACAGTCTCCCGACAAAACTAGCATACCCTTCCTTGGATGTTCACGCTCGGTCCTCACCTGAAAAAAGAAGTTCTCCAACCGACGTTTGTTAGTCATACTTACGTACGAAATCGTAAAAGAGCCACACAAAAATCGCTCTACTTATTTTAGTTAAATTTCGACTTCGATTTCGAAATTTAGTTAAATTTCGACTTCGATCTCGAAATTTAGTTAAATTTCGACTTCTATCTCGAAATTTACTTAAATTTCAACTTCTATCTCGAAATTTAACTAAATTTCAAGATCAAAGTCGAAATTTAATTAAATTTTGAGATCGAAGTCGAATTTAACTAAATTTTCCATCGAAGTCGAAATTTAAGCAAATTTCGAGATCAAAGTCGAAATTTAACTAAATTCTAGATCGAAGTCAAATTTAACTAAATTTCGACATGGAAGTCGAATTTAAAAAATAAGTGAAGATTTTTGGTTTATCTACTCTTAAAAATGACTAAATTAGACAGGCGTATTTAAACCTGAAAAAGTTCATTCGAAACACTTTTTCGGTTAAACAATAAATAAAAATTTTGCATATACGTTATCGTTACATTTTCAGTAATTTAAAAACAGTCAAACGATCAAATAGGCATTGAAGATGAAAAGTTAATAAAATAATAAAAATGCTCCTCAATGAAAAGCAACTGCTCAAAGTTGGGTGCCTGATTATAGATGCTACAGAAGGGTTATGTTATGGAATATTTTGCAGTAACGGGTTCGTAGAATACTAGACTGGAGGATGGAACTGAACATAAATTGACTAAGGACTGTTATCAAGTCGTTTAGCTGAAATTATGCCCGGAGTTGGGGTACAAGGTTGATAGGGAATATCTCGTTTGTTGAGGTGGTATTATTCTAACGCTTCAGAACCAGAAGGTGAATGAGTTTGATCCCGTGAGTTTTCTGTTCCTTTGAAAGTAGGAAAATGCCGTTTCACGACCTTTCGCCTTCAACGGCACATATAGTGTTGATTCATTTAGGGTTTAAGGATATTTTACTTATAACTTTTTGAAATGTTCTTTTTATTTTTTTTACTTTATGAATTGACGAATAGTTGACGTAGTACTTCAACTAGAACTGCCTTGATGTTGTTAGGGTAGAAGATTTTTGGAAAAAATCTCGTTTGTAAGAGGGGTGTAACGCGAGTTAAGGTTTGTGGCTTCGAGCGGTCCTTTTTAAAAAGACTTCTTGTACTTCTTAACACATTTATTTGTTTTAAACAGATTTGAACATTGAATTTTGACAATCTTAATTGAATTATTCCAAGTCGAAAATTAATTACTTAATTGTACAAATGAGTTATCTACGAACTGCAATGTGAAAGCTGAACGTTTGATGAACTGACTGCGAGTGGAGCTCCCGGGCCTTTTATAATCTCCCTACCCCACAGTTCTGGGGAACTTGCAGACCTAAAGTCTGCTTACAGTTGACTCTATTCATGATACATAGTTGCTATCTTAAATCTATTCATAACTACTTTGTTGCGAGCTTACTTTTGCGTAACCTCAGTACGTGACTGTCTGTGACCACCTGTGACCTGACATCTGCAGTGTCACTTATCCTTGTGCTACAAAGTAGCGTTTCCGTTCCCATGAACGTTAATAAACTGAATAAAATGTCCTTTAATTACATTGTTGCACATTTCCTAATATTTCTAATAACTTCTTAAGTATTAGTTACTTTTGTATATATATCAAATGGGGGATTACATAACTCGCGTTGCGTTACGCTACCTAAATTAAATAGAGAAGAAAAATTTACTGAATTGAATGAACAAATTAATTATGGACGCATTTTTTATGATAGGTTTCACAAAATATTTGTTATGCGCAACACGCGCAATAGCTACTATATTGATGCAGACTGAATTCGTTTTGACTGGAGCTACTGAAACATTAAGTATACAAAAAAATCACACATATTTACAATAGTACATTTAAAAATCAAACCCCAAATTGTTAGATAAATCCTATAGACTAAAGTGTTGCTCTTAACATTGCTCGAATGTAGGCAAACTACATATCATTCAGGAGTAAAGAAAATGACTCTCGGTCATCAACATATAGTATTCCTTTCGGCAGGCTGTGAAGGGTATAGGTAGCTACAATGATTGCCTACCTTGTCCTGCAATTACTTACCAGTCACGTAGAAGAAAAGCACGCTTTTTAGCATAAGAAATTTGCAACTTCCGGATTTAGCAAAGAAGAACCAATGCGACCAAGCGCTAAATATTTTATAAACTCGTTCAACAACCAATGTAGATATAAAATTGTTTTCCAAAGAAATAATATCGAATAATTTAGATTAAAAATAAGATTTGAGCAGGTGTTTATCTTGCTAAGGTAACACAGGCTCTTTACTTAATTGCTATTACACCAGCAATATTCGGGAAATTTCTAATTAGTATAGATTACATATCTAAATAATGAACCAAAAAAAATATATACAACCGAACTTGTGAGTTTAATAAAGTACGGGCAAAGTTGGCTGCCTAACTGAGCAGAGTTGAAATCATTAAAGTGTAGCAACTCGTAAATTAAAATGAGTAGAAACTGATATGGTTTTTAAAGTAAAGTGGAAGTAGAATTTAAAATACGAAGTGGAACGTAATAGCATGCTGATAACAATTAATAGGGATTTTTATACAGCGTTAAATATAATATTTCAATTAAACTTGCCAGGTTGAAAGTTAAGATCAAACAGATAGGTCGCAATGTAACCACACACGATGTAGGTGGTCACGAAAGAGTTAGGAAGTGTGCGTGTGCGGCAGTGGCGTGGTTTGAACTGTAAAAAGGCAATATCTCACTTGCACGTGTTTCGCAAATTATGTGGCGTTCAAGTTTACCTTCCAATAAAATGGATTTGCATACACGATTAGCATTCCGGAATCCTATTCAAACACTTACACAGCCTATCCCACTAAGTTAACCATTCTTGTTAGTACAGTCGAGGTTCTTCGGTACTTTATCGAAACACAAAAGTTTTAGCGAGGTACACTTCACAGAGTTTCTATGTGGATTACCAGTTGGATTTTCTGGGGCTAAAATGTACATAACACAGTAGGATGACAATCCGGGTTCGATGACAAAAGTAGCTTAGCGACATCCCATGCGCATACGACCTGATGTTCCGACCTCCACGATGGGAAATACTGACGTATCACCTGACACACATTGCGTGGGCTGTCAAATGTCAGATTTCAGAATTACAAACATTTACAACATGGCGTCGATATTGCTATTATAATACTAGTTCATGTGATATCCCACAACTAGGTCTATATCTGGCAGTTAACGGCATAGCTGACACAAATTACGAGATATGTCAAATTAAGAATAACATGCCTTAAAGGGTCGCATAAACCATACAGCGGTTGAAGTCAATGTGTTCTATGAGAACGCCGATATGCTGTAAACGTCGTATCATGTCTTGGTTTCTAACAAGTAATCCGTGTGTGCCAAAAATTGAAACGACGGCTGCTGTGAAGTCGATTGAATATGTTGCACCCACTAAAAAACATATGCGGTCGAATATGGCATACTTCAATTGTTTCTGACAGGCACGCATTCAATAAGTCTAGATTCGTGTTTATTCTGAAACGAAGAGTGGAGTTACAGATATTCCCACTAGGCCCATATTCACAATCGCCACATGAGTACCACTTCCTTTTGTAACAGTTCGATTTAACTGCTACGAATCTGGACGTTAGGCAACTTTATTCACCTCCATTTAGATTATACGTTAAACGGAAAAGCAAGTTCCTTTGTCTTATGAGTCGAAATTCTGTTAGGTAGGGATCAAAAGGCATATTTTAGTATTCTGCGCACTTGATAAGATCGGGCTATCTTATTCAACTTTTGGTGGAAGATCGACACGAAGCAGCGTGCTATTTTCCAAAAGTCAGTTTGCTTGTTAGAAGCGTTTCTTCTTAAAAATAAATTAAATTGCCGGCTAGGGGTAAGCTGATTTTATTTATTATACAATGATTTTTAAATAAGATTATCTGTTGTAGCAAAATTAATTTAATATTTAAAAACGTGTTGTTCACTTCAATATGGTTTTGGTTAGATTGCCATTTAAGTGAATTTGAATACTTGTTCGAGTATTATAAAACGAATAAATTAGAAATTATCAGCAGAGATATTGAACTAATTTACACTGTATCTATATCTTGGATTGATTCCTGGAAAGCTTGCTTTTTTTGGATTAAGATACTTTGGGTTAGAGGATCAGGTGTTCGAGTGTCCGCCATGAGGTCACACCATATGTGGTTATTTCCATTGATCGCGTTTTGCCCTGAAGTGTGTTGAGGTCAAATACGTTGAAAATACTTTATTCAGGTATTTATGTATATATCCAATTTACATTTTTATAAAAAAACTTATAATAATTGTTTGTGTCGCAAATGTTTCTATACTAATTGCATTGTGAAGATGCAATGCTTTAATTTATGTTTGAATAAATACGTTCTAAATTTTATCTTGTAAAAACCTCCGGGACATGAGCTCATATCACGACGGTTTATTTTGTTAGCCTTTTGCTACACTGTAAGTATTAAAAAGAAAAGAAAGAAAATTTACTGAAGTAAAATTTACAGTTTTGTTAAAGTTCTAAGAGAATTAAAATTGTTTAAAGATTAAATTTTTTATTAGTTTTACTAAAATAATTTTGCAGCTTGATTATCTTGTTAGTTCAATTACAATTATTATACGTATTTATATCACATGTTGTTTGTCTTATTTCAAACTAAATCAGTAAAGTTTTTGTTGGATAAATTATTTCCATGTGTATACTATCGCAGAGTTAAAACAAAGAACCCACGGTTTTAGCCCTGATGATAAGGTCTCCCAGAAGATTTAAGTAACAAAGTAAATATCTATTAAGAAAGATTGAATAGGTGAACATGATAGAGGTAAGACACGATTACACAAATTAAAGAAGCACGAAAAGGAAGGTTACACTTTAGAAATTTTGTTGTGGTAGAGGAGAAGGGTAACAGTTAAGATCAGTGCCGTTAGGCTGCGCTGTTTGATATTTGGTAACTATTCAATAGAACGGAAATCAGGGTTCTACAATAAAAGTAGTGTAGAATCCCATGCATAACTGACCCGTCATTTGTTATATTTACGTTAATGACTAGATTTCTAGTAAAATTCAACTTCCCCCGCGTCTAGTATCATGCATAACCCTGGACATAAAAAATTACGCCTACGATTCGACTGCATGGATAACAGCCACGAGTGAAATACACAGAAAATATAGGCCAGGAGCTCGCCTGGTTTGTTACGAAATACCAAGACCGCTTCTTACTTCTCAGGTTTGAGTCGTCGGTTATTTCTAGCGTGGTCCAAATTTAGAACGACAAAACCCAGATGTAGGTTTTAGCTATGGAAAGGAGGTAATAAGGAAAGGATTACTTTGCCGAACTTAACCACACGCACGTCCGACCTAGTCAAATGCCGATAGCAAAGGTCTTTTCTTTTTGGAGGCCTAGTTCTCACTAATTATAGTACCCCATTCTTTTCCCACGCTTCCCACGGCCAGCAGCGCAACGGCATCCACATTCTTTTAACCTGGAAACGCAACGTATGCAGTTTGCATACCATAAATCATGGGTTAATATCCTGCAATTCGTGGGAAACTATAATCGTGAAATTATGCACGTAAAGACTTAAAACAATGATAGGAAAGAAAAACTTCCCCATGCTGGGTTTAAAAATTCCCCTAGATTTGAATATTAAAATAAAATGTAAAGCCAAAAGGCGCAACACATTCCAGACAGCGCAACGGAAAGTTTTGGCATGTGACTTAACGTACCGCATGTGGAAAGTCAAACATCAGATGTAGGAATTTTAATATTGGCATTATTATAATGTTGAACCAAGTGGTGCACATACATATCAAAATCACCTATTATGCTGATTATTTCAGCTGGATGTTTTTGTAATGATAAACACATAGTTTCGTTGCCGGACGCAGAATGTCATCCTACTCAAGCGTAAGTACCACTATGCGGATTAAGTGAAACTCTGCAAGTATTGTAACAATTTCTATCTATCTATCACTTCTGCTGATGATGGAAAACGAGCGCTATTCGTACTTGCTTGCCATAATGAACTACTTCAACTGAACAAGCGTCTTCTCTATTTTGTGTAAACATCAATATCGCCTCTAATACGGCTAACCTAACAAGGAATAAAGTTTCGTTTTAGCAAGCGTCCTCCATCAGGGTTTTTGAATTCGTTGAACTTATTTACGACTAATGATATGGTTAACCTAGAATATTCTGAATTTAGTTTTCATCTCGGGTAGTTTCCTCTCCGTACCTCATCTGCAAGTAACTGCAATTAGACTTAGAAGGTAAATAGTTTGGTCGTAAAGCGTTTTATAGCTTGGCATTTCGCCCGCTGCAGTCACAAATGAAATCAAAATTTATTCCAAGTATAGCCAAGTTCGTTATTCTAGCAGTACGTATGCTTATTAAATTGACGGTAATTTATTACGTTTCCTTGTCTGAAGAAAGTTTGCAACTTCCATTTTACGTACATCGGTTTTTCATAACAGAATACATTGCGCATGGATAAATAAATTTATACGTTGACGGTGTGTTCTATGCTCAGGTTTAGTCAGTAGCTATTATACCTCTGCATTATATGGCTTTACCATTTAAACAATAGCTCTTAACATTCGAATGCTTTAATTGTAATTATCCGTGAGTTGCTAATTTAGATTCCGTTGTAATTTCCAAGTTCAAGTCCCAATAATCGGCTTTAATGAGGTTTATTATATCTGAGAAGCCATGCGGATAATTGTCTAATAGCAAGCAGTAGGGGATCAACCTCATTCAATGAAATATTTAATGATTGTTTTAACTCACGATACAGTCTTATTACTAACAATAGAACTTATTTAAATATTGATTGTCTGTGAGCAGAGCTGCTACGTGGCTTAGTATGCGTGTGACTACAAAGCCCAAGGTCCCGGGTTCGAATTCCGACACGGTCCGCTTGAATTTAAAATAGGGAGACAAAAAAGGGGGGAACAACGTTTTGGAATAAAATATTGCAGGGAGGCGGAAGTTAAAAAAATTACAGAAAGGCGCTCCGAGGTATTCGCTCGGGAGACAAAATTTTATGTACAAAATAAAACGGAGGAGAATATGTATAAACTAGTGTGTAAGGGATTAAGAAAAGTTTGTAATTAAAACATAGATAAGTTAGGATAAGATTGTGAAAGAAGGACAAAGAAAAGATGGGTAAGCTAGATTTATTAAAAAAATTATGAAGGCAAGGGTGGTAACCAAGGGAACAAGAGAGAACAATAAATAAGTAGACAGAACATTAAGAACTTTGGGGAGAAATGACTCTCTGGTGTTAATAACAGCTGTCATTTCATTTCATGTCATTAAGGTTGTTATAGCAACCGCAGTGCTACCACTCTAAATTTTCAATTAACAGATATTAAAAAAATTTAAATAATTATTTTTTTTAAATGAAAAAGCTACAAATATAGTTAATTAATACATTATCAGATATAAGAAGATAAAAAACAAATCATTCAACCTGAAAAAACGTTGTATTGCGCCACTATTATATCCCCGCCGTGCGGGTACGCGAGTCACTACAGTCAGTTGGTAGTAATGTTAGATAATTGCGTTTTGACGCGCAAATAAAAGATTACGTCACGCAATATTCGAATTATTGCAACACAATTAAAGGGTTATATAAATTTTAAAGAAAACCCCAAAGGGGTACTCACGGAAACATATAGGCGGCTCCAGCGCTACTCCATGATGACTACAGCGGGGTTCCGTTGATCTTCTCGGACGTGGGTGTTCGCTGGGCCCGGTTGAATGCAAATTCAGTTGTCTTCCTCCTATATGTATGTAGAGGTACGACAGGAACGACAATTCTGCCCCGGTATCTACTAATGCTAAATAAAATTTATTTTCTAATTTTAAACGAATGAATGGTAAACAATTATTTTTAACAATTAAATTTCCCATCAACAAATCCCCAAAACTATCCGATTCTGTACTTAGAACTATTCCTTCCCCTTTTAATAAATTGGCGTTTTTTTGTCTTGGTTCCAAGCCATCTTCATGTACTTGAGCCGCTGTATTGATTTTCCACTCCTCTGTGGTGATTTGTTGTATATTGGCGTTTTCTCCTCATGTACGGTCTCCATTGTTTCGAAATCTCATTTCGTTTCTTTCTGGTTTATTACCAACTTTCTCGACACCCTTGTCTCGCTTGTCCATCGCCTGAACTTTCGTGTCCGTAATTTCGATGCCAATATTCCTGTTTTCTTTGTGGTCCGTCCCAGTTGTTGTATCCGTTTGTTCTGGTGGTTTAAAATTATTTGTATCGTATCTTGATGTTTGCTCTATGTATCTTCCATTTTCAGTATTTGTAGTCATAGAATAAGTTACTCTTGTACCCACGTTTTACTGTGGTTTCATTTTGATGTCGATGTTGGTGTTTGTTGTCTTCCATTTGTGTTAACATGTCGTAGTTGCGGATGATCTCTAAATATTCCCTAAATGTTTTGTGTTGCTACAGCTCTATGTATTTCATTATCCATGTGTCTTGCTAATAATTGAATTATGTCGCGTTGTCTCATAACTGGTGTCAGATGTCGTGCTTGGTTAAATTTTTCAATCGAGTATTCTTCTCTCGTTCCACCATATTTGTTGTAATTCCCTGATATCAGATCCATTCTAACTTTTGTTTGTTGTGTATCACTCCAATACGACTCTATGAATAAATTTCTAAATTCCTCGTATGTCTTATAATTTTCATTTATGATACTATGCCACTTTTCTGCATGGCCGATTAGAGTTGCATTGATGATTTGAATTTTGTATATTTCTCATTCGTGTTTATTTCGTCTAGTTTTCCTAAGAATGTCATTGCTTGTTCCGATTTTCTCCCTTCGAATTTTGGTAGTGATTCCCGGCCTAGTCTCCATTCGTGTGTGTTTGTCCAAGTACTTGTTTGTCCATGTTCTACGTTACTGATCCTTTGTTGTACCAACGTCACTGTCTTCTCGATCATGTCCATCTTTTTTTTTCGTTGTATTGTTTAAATCTTCTTGTAATTCTTTTCTCAATCTTATTTTATCTTCTTTTTGTTTCTAAATGGTCACCATCGTTTGTAGACGTTGTGCTTTTTGTCTAGCTTCACTTTCATGGGTTTCCTTTTCTGTCACTTGTGTTTTTATCCTGTCCACATGTCCTTGGAATTTCCCATAGATCTTCAACCGAATTTCTCTTATTCTGTCTTTCACTTCATTTCTAATTGTTGTCTTTATTTTTTGAACCTGTTCAGTGATTTCCAATTTTAAGTTATCTATCCGTTTTTCTATTATGTTTCCGATGTCTGTTTGCAAATTTTTTTAGTTGTATTTTAGTTCCCTTTAATTACCTTTTACTTCCTCTAATTTTTCTCTTAGTTCTTTTAAGCACATCAGTATCACATGGCTTTGTGTCATTTTGTCCTCTTCTGCCTGTTGTGTTATCTGTTATAGTGGTGGTTGTAGTGTGATGATGTTTGGTTCAATGTACGTGTTCGGTGTTATTATATTGGTATTGTTACTGTAATCAGATTTGTCTTGTGTGTCTTTGGTGTTTTCCATCGCTCTTATTGTATTTATATTTCCGCCGTATAGTTTTCCTGATCTTGTGTGATAGCCTTTTTGTTTGCTCATGTTGTGTCTGTGCGAAAAATTTTTTTTGTGTATAACTATAAGAAAAGGAGCCCCACCAGTGTTTGTAGATCTGTATTACTGATGTGTCTGATGTATCAAACGTCTTACTTGTAGTTTCAAGCCCCTGCTGTTGTGCGCCACTTTTTTATGTTATGTTATGTACTTTTGTCCCGCGTATAGGTTGTTATTTCTTAATATTTTTTATTTAATGATTCTCTTATATTTTACAAATTTCAAACTGCCCGTTCACTCAGTGGTAGACTTGAGGATCTTACCTCCAAGGAGAGTTCTGAGGTTTACGTTTGATATGTCAAATTATTTTATACAAATGCCCTATATACAATATCAGGACTAAAGATAATTAAGCGATAATGTGCTAACCAAATTATGTATAATAAGATTCTTTGATTTTTTTTTATCTGTTACTACCTAAATTGACAGTTTCGATATCTACTGTAATAAATTTTTTTTGTACTCACGTTAAGTAATGTTCTTATTTTGAATTATGGCCTTTCAGTACAACTCCTGTGTTCTAATTCCCTTGAGAATCCTTAAGTTTAATTTTCAAAATTTTTATTGAATTTTTTCCTTAATATTTTGGTAGAGGTTTTCGGTAGAGTAGAGTGATTTTGCTGAAAATTCAAAATGGATTAATAAATCTAATATTACTTGTAACTTTGTTTTAAATAATCTGACTGACACTTAATTTTGACAAGTATTCCAAACTTTGATGCAGTTAGGTTGATTTAGATTTTAAAATAATTTTCTTTTTGTATTTCTAATCAGACGCACGCGGTTTTGTTATTTTCCGAGATCTAATTAATATTCCAAAATTGAATCAAATTTTAATTTCTAATGGATTCTCTTGACATGTCAAATTCAAATGGTAAAGATAAATGATGCTTTTCCTAATAGTTCTACTTGTAATTTTGATGTTCCTCTTGGTTTTTGTCTTGTCCCTGCTCTGGTATGTGTTTTCCTTTCTTTCGTAGTATCTTCTTCTCCTCCACACTACTTATTTTGACGACCTCTATTTTGTAATAAATTTTACACCTTGTTTCACCAGCAAAATAATTAATTTATTATATTTGTCAAAATTTTTGACGTCTTTCAAAATTTTTTATATACACGTTCTAAGTACAGATATTTTTTGAATATCGTTATATAACACTATATCTTCTTTAACTATTCTAATTATTCCAACAAAACTCTCTCTCACCAGAGAGTCGATTCTCCCCAAAAATCTTAATGTTCTGCCTACTTATTTATTGTTCTCTCTCTTGTTCCCTTGGTTGCCACCTTTGCTTTCTTCATAATTTTTTTATTAAATCTAGCCTTCTAATCTTTTCTTTCTCCTTCTTTCACAATCTTTTCCTAACTTATCTATATTTTAATTACAAACTTTTCTTAGTCCCATACACACTAGTTTATACATATTATCCTTCATTTTATTTTGTACATAAAATTTTTGTCTCCCGAGGGAATATCAAACCCTCGGAGCGTCTTTCTGTAAAATTTTTTTACTTCCGGCCCCCTGCAATATTTTATCCAAAACGTTGTCCCCCCTTTTTGTCTCCTATTTCATAAAATTCTACGCAAGGATTTTTCAAAAAATATGCCCTCGTTCCGATGAGAGGTGAAATATAGATCCCGTGCGTGTGTTGTCACGCACTTTAAACATCTTTACCTTACTTTTCGGTTTGAAACTGAGTACTGAGCTATTATCATGACCGAATATAGCACTTTTCTAGTGGTCACCTCGAGAAGTCTTTGTATTTGTAATAAAAACAATTTTACCTGCGGGAAATTAAAGAGGACCTGAAACACCTTTATCTATCCATTGCACTGGTAAGACAAAGGTGTATTATCTACCGCAAAAAAGAGCGACAGGTGGTAAACGATTTTAGAAGAAGGTAAAGCGCAACCACGGTATAGCCCGGACACGACCCCTACAAGTAGGCACGAGAATGGTTGTACTCTATTGTTTACATAGTTTAATAACAAGTGTACAGGGAAAGGGAGGGCGCCACTACCCTAATATCCTTGCATATTAGATGGAGCAAGGCACGAGGGGAGCGGTTGAAATGCTTATGCATAGTACAACACGACAAACATCCTGAGAACGCTCAATAGCAGTTCCCAGCTGAAAAGGAAAGCTACAACTAGTAAAAACCATGGGAACGCTTTTTGTGAACCAAGATAAGCAAAAATGGCAATAGAAGAATTTAAACTGACTAGCTTTAAATATCTTGTGTAAGGCAACCAAAATAATAAGAATATCATCCAATAAAGTATTAATATTTTTGAAATAAAATAAGATTTTGATTTTCAATTGCAGGTCTCAATAAAATATATAAAAAATAATCTAAAAAGGTCCCGCCCAGATTTGAATTAACGGCTGAGTTCATTTATATAATTTAATTATTAACACAAAGGAGACCCATATCGTTTGTATCAGCCTTTACATTCATTTTAATAGATTCTGTATTGATAAATTCACCAATAGGGACATGGTTGTTTTCTTTACGAAATATAATCTGTAGGTTATGTGCATGCTTGATCTAAGGAGGATTATTTTTGTATCTTATATTGTCCATACTCACAGCTTGTAAAATTCATTATGACGGTTTTTAGGGTTAAGAACGTTAGCATGGTAACTTTATATTCTATAGCAGTGTAGTAATATGATTCATTTGTTTTGATTAATAATGTATAGCGATGAAGTCTATAACCTCATGGCCTTGGCATGAAAAAGTTTCACACGCAAAATTGTGCTGATACAGAAAATTAAAAACCCCTTTCTCTGGTTCTAGTTAACTTTTAGTAAACTAGACATTACAAATGTTGGATAGAAAGAAAACGATGAAACAATTCCAATTTGCAGTCTTAATTTATTTGTCCGAATTCTGTCGAAGAGATCTCGAATTGTGTCCGAGAAAGGATAATTTTTTTATAAAACACTTCGTGTTGAGCCTCAAAAGAGATAACATACAACTTAAGTAGGAAGCGTTAACTTTGAACAAAAGGCGTCGAACTAATTCTGATTAGTCAATAACGTTCGAAATAATACCTTACCAAACCGGTTACCCTAAAATTTAAAAGCAAATGACTTTGAATGAATGAATTTGAACTAAGTATGTTAATTCAAAACATTTAGTTTTCTTGTCAAAGTCGCAGTAGGATTTGGTTAAAACGAATTGTACACAAGAGATAGTTGCTATTAGTTGTTTCCGAGTTTTCTGTAGTCAAAAACCAATCCATGTATTTCTAGTAAACCTTCTGAAACTATAACCTTCAGTAACGGAAAATCAAATAACATTTTTCTATTTAACTGTAATAATTTTCAACGTATGCATAGTATATGCGACTGAGGCAATGCCACTTAAAAAAATAACCGAATTTAATCTATCAATTGAAATTGAATTGTGCGATTACGGAACTGGTTGGCACGCTATCCTGCACGCGACCATTTCCCGACAGATTCTCCACCTGCCCTTTCACTGTGTTAAATTTCGAAACAGTACATAACCTCCACTTAAATCGAGTATGACATAGTGGGATTTAAGTACTGGTAAAAATAACAATACCCTTAAGTGGATATAAAAAAATATGTATGACGTAAGTTAAGTATCGCCACTAACCTAAGCTGGCGACAATATATCCCGCTTAAGATAAAAAAAAATAAAAAGAGGCTAAACGTATAAAGTATCT
This sequence comes from Platerodrilus igneus, assembly GCA_036346225.1. Lineage (NCBI taxonomy): Eukaryota > Metazoa > Arthropoda > Insecta > Coleoptera > Lycidae > Platerodrilus > Platerodrilus igneus. The sequence continues at coordinate 7,385,629 of JARFIW010001115.1, forward strand.
AAATTGATAATAAAATCAGAACAAAAAACTTCTAAATATAATATTCCACTACCGACAAGCGTGTTAGCCGAGTATACTTTAAGATTTACCACGTTCTGCTACGAATACTCGCTGGCCTGCGAGGCACCGATTATATGAATTCGGTCCTGCTTGACCTAACACATACCAAGAAAAATGTTTTTATATATTTGAGTTCCGCAGACAATGTAAACTGTGCTTTAGTCAGTACTTGATTCTCCTCGCAAAAATGACAAGATGAGTTTTCGCGCTAATGCAGTCAGCCCTGCGCTGCGCCCTGGATCTTAATTTTTTATACGCTAACTGCCAGATAGTTCAGCGGCTTGTTGGCGTAGTTGGCATGCGTGTGATTACTATGCCCAAGAACAGAAAATTGTGGCAATGTTGCTAATATCACGTGGGCTTCCATTCACCAGTTGACACAGTTGCTCCTTTATATCTCTTATAGCCACTATGCTCGCGAGTAATACAGAACCCGAACGCTGTTTTATTCGAATAGTCTCATGTATTATACCCCCGCCGGTACGGTACGTGAGCCACTACAGTCAGTTGGTAGCAATGTTAAATAATTGCAAAAATGATGCGCAAATAAGGTATTACGTCATATGCTTATTCAAAATTACTACATCACATAAAAAACCAGAAAAGTACTTACGTAAACTGTAAGGCTTCTCACAGTATTACTCCATGATGGCGGCAGCGGGGCCCCGTTGATCTTACGGGCGTGGGTGTTCGCTGGCCCGGTTGAAACCAAATTCCAATTTGTCTTCTTCTTCCTATTTATTAACGCAACCACAGGAAACGGGTAAGAGGAACGATAATTGGTAAAAATGGGAGGAAACCTACATCTCAAAAAAAGACACGACAAAACACAAAGATAACTACATTCGTTTACGTCTCGGTCACCAGTCTCGACACGTCCCCCGGAAATCCACCACTTCCCTTCTTGGCACACCGCGTCGGCGCAATCTCGCGCAAACGCACTGTCTGAAATGACGGAGATACACACACGTCTTTTCAAAATTATTAGCGCGAAATCCTTACAAATTAAAACTAAAATTCGAAATGTTTACGGCCGATTTCGGCACGTAACAAGTATTGGTTATAATAATGGCAGACGGCTCCGAGGCTCAGTTGGTATGCATGTGACTATTGATCCCAAAGTCCCGAGTTCGAATCCTGACACGGTCCGCTTGAAAAATGTTAGGCCAGCATTTTCAAAAAGATACGTCCTCGTTTGGATGAAAGGTAAAATGGAGGTCCCGTGTGTGAGTGTTGTTACACACGTTAAAGATCTCTACCTTCCTTGAAACGGCAAGGGTTCGGTAAAATTCGAAATTTCCAGGTAAAAAAAACTTCTCTTCTTGGCCAATGTAGTAAGTACTCTTGGATGGAGCATTGGAAAATCAAATGTAGTGTCAAATAGTGTGGAAAAATCCAGATGTTTCTCTATAAGAGTGGTGTTTATTAGGTCCGTTTACGAAGTATTGCACTGTATATCCGGTACAAATATTAACCACATTATTCAAACAGTCTTCTATAAAACCAAGCACATTTGGCTATCGGGTATGCTTCTCATGACAGTATGTTCTCAATTAGGTCCCTACTTCCTTATTGTATCACTCGGTAGATTTCCCTGTGGAAAGTTCATTGATGTATATTTAATTTTTATTTCTACAACTCGCAATTTCCTCTTCCACACTTTACTCGTGAATTGAGTGCCGCTGTCGTTCAAAATCCCGTTTCTAAATCTCTGATAAATAATTATTAAAAACCCTATGCAAAATCGTCCTAGTTGTAGCTCGTCTTAAAGCATATAACTTCAAATATTTAGTGAACGCATCAATTACTACGAGAAGCCGTGCCATTTGCATAGCAGGTTTAAGCCATGAATGACGGACTGTAGGAGGAAGCAAACAAAAGCGGAAAAAGCTTCCTATGATCCACGCGCAGGCACTACATTGGCAAGAAACGGAATTTCTTTTACCTAGAAATTTTGACTTTCGCCGAACCTTTGCTATTCCAAACAAGGTAAGGATCTCTAACGCGCGTAACAAACACACACAAAACTTACATTTTACCTCTCATCCAAACGAGAGCGTATTTTTGTAGCAAATACTCGCCTAACATTTTTCAAGCGGTTCGTGTCGGGAATCGAAACCAAGACCTTGGACTCAACAGTTATACTCGAACCTACCTAATCCACGAAGCCGCACGGAAAGAGGTTTGCGCCGCACAAAGAATACTGTTTAAGGAGAGAAAAACTAAAGTAAAAGTGCTTGTCTTGGCGCCTCATAATAATATAGAGCATTTGGCAAAACCAAAATGTATTGGCATATTTTTTTGTCCTGGGATGCAAAAGGATGTATAGCGTAGTATGGTCAGCTGCGAGTTGTGCCAAAAGTCGAGAACTTTGCTAACAGCTGAAAGCGCATTTAACACCATTATAACTACCAAACCGGAGCTACTTGTTGGTTTAGATCTTATGGCTTGGTTACCGAAAAGTAGGAGTGGCGTAGCACAGTTTCTCGTAGTATTCGATGCGTTCACTAAATATTTAAAGCTATCATGCTTTAAAGCCATTCTGAACGGACCAGCACCTTGACGAAATTCTAAAATACTAAAAAAGGTTGAATGGCTTGAGTATTTCAATAAGCTAAAGAGCTGAACTATAGGTTTAACCAAATTAGTGGGGTCTTTAGTGAGGAACCAGACTAAGACAGGTCTCCAAAAGAGAGCAGCAGCATTTTCGGTACTTAGAGTGGCAGAGGCCATAGAGGAGGTCGGTATGGCATTCTAAGACACACTACTGCGATGTGGAAAACAACGAGAAACCACCACCTTACCTCCCAAATACACTGCGTACAGAAATTGTTAGTAAAGATGATGACATCCTCTGGGGTAAAAAATTCTGGAGGAAAAATAGTCCCCCATTCGGATCTCCGGGAGGGGACTACTACGGAGGATGTGATTCGAAAGTATAAACAAAAGATCCGTGAACATTCTGCGAGTCGGAAAGTGGAATGTCAGAAGTATGAAGCAAGTGGGTAAACTAGAGAATCTTAAAATCGAAATGGATAGGTTAGCACTAGACATTGTAGGGATCTGCGAAGTCCGCTGGCCAGAGGCAGGGGATTTTTAAAGTGGAGATTTCAAAGTAATTCATACAGGATCAGAGGAAGGAAATTCGGGTGTGGGGATTGTTATGTGAAAGGTAAATACAGTAATAATACAAGTATACATGCCCACCTCTAGCTACAGTGAGGAAGTGGTAAAGGCGATCTACAAAGATATCAAAGATATACTAAAATACGTAAAACGACATGAAAATTTAATCATTACAGGGGATTTTAGTGCAGTGGTAAGTGAGGGTAGCGGTAGTAGGTTTATTTGGTTCAGGCACGAAAAATTACAGGGGAAATAGGCTGGTAGAATTTTGCGACAAGAACAATTTAACCATCACATATACATTATTTCAACATCATGCCAAAAGACGATACACGTGAAAGATACCAAGAGATATAGGAAGATATCAAATAGATTATATTCTTGATAGACAACGGTTTAGGAATCAAGTAAAAGACTGTAGAAGTTATCCAGAAGCAGATATAGACACTAACCACAACATCGTAATTATGAAGGTCGCTCTTAAATTAAAAAATTTGAAAAGAGAAACGGAAAAAGGTACTTTCACTTTGAGAAGCTAAAAGATAAAGATATTAACCAAAGATTTGAAAAAAATCAAATGAATTGCAGAAAAATATCGGTAACATTTCTGATACTAAGGAAGTAGAAACAGAATGGAATAACATTAAATCTAGCTTAAACATGGCGGCCAGAGATATTCTGGGGTATACACAAAAAAAAGGAACCATGGATAACAAAGGATATCCTGAATTTAATAGAAGAAAGACGAAAATATAAGAATAGATCAGACGAAACAGGAAAATAAAGTACAAAGCCATAAAATAGGAATTTATTTGCAAATGCAGGAAAGCTAAAGAACAATGGATTGATAAAAAGTGCAAAGAGGTACAAACTAAATTGGAAATAGGAAAGACAGACGAATCGTACAAATGAATTAGAATACATTTTCGGGATATAAAACCATATAGCAAAGATATAAAGAACGCGGGAGGTCATTATAGAAAATGCAGAGAAAATGATTAGATGGCAAGAATATATATGTAATTTATATGCAGGCGAGTAACTAACAGCAATAGAACAGGAATCATACATTGAAAATAATGAGTTGGCATATCCTATACTTAGAGATGAGTTTGAATTAGCATTAAAGGGTCTAAAAAATGGTAAGACGTTGGATACATATAAAGTGCAAGCAGAAACTCTAAAAGCCGTTGGACAAACAGTAACAGAACGTCTCTTCCAACTTGTAAGCAATATGTATGAGACAGGTGAGAAACCCAAAGATTTCAAACGTAACATCATAGTAACTATACAAAAGAAGGCACGAATTGATGTGAAAATTTTCGAACAATAACTTTGACATTACGTGTAATTTCTAATGCTCCACCCGAAGATACTACATTGGTCAGGAGGCGAGTTTTTTTTTTACCTGGAAAATTTTTGAATTTTGCCGAACCCTTGCTGTGTTACACACTTTTTCTCTGTAGATTTATATAGTGTATTTACTCTACCTTATAGGCGGCAGAGCCTCAATAGATTATGAGGAGTTCCAGTTTAAGGTTTAAGCCCAGGGTAAAAAGGAAGGTAAATGGCTTTGAGTAAAAAAAGGACCCTCTTAAGAGATCTTCCAGCCAGCTAAGCTTCTTCAACTTAGGTCAGATCTATGAGCTAGATTCGTAGGATGGTATACGATAATAAAAGAATTTTTAATGGACGCCACCGTATCAATTGTTATAATAAGAATCAATCCGAAGATCAGATACTGAAGTCTCGAAAAGAAAAAAAATATCTTTGACGAGCAAAACATAGAAAAATGATACTTACTTATGACTCTGCAAACTGGAATGGGAACGACGATCTCGTACTATCTGAAAATTTAATCACGTCTAAACATTTTTAGACTAAGGCTACGTTAGAGCCTTTATCACAACGAAAAAAAATTATAAAAAGATCAGCTAGTCAAAATTATACTTCAAAAAATTTTAAACTCAACACCAATAATATATCTTTTTTCACTACAAAAATTTCATAAGTGTGGTTGTTAAGTTCTATAAAAAAAATATTGATAACTTCAATAAAAGAAAGCTTTAAGACAACTTATTATTCTTTCTATTAATTTACAAAATATATATATATATATATATATATATATATATATACATCGCCTTGTACAAAGTTATACGTACTACAACTTTTGAGATAAGTATTAGTCTCTGATTATTCATAGGAAATTTATAATTGAAAAATTTATGTTAATTCTCTATAAGAAATAGTGTTTTCATTATTATTTTACAATTTATGTATGATACTTGAATAGAATCCTGTTCGAGTTTACAATTAATTGAATACATGTTCTGACTTTTCGTAGATTACAGAACTACATTTTTAATTAACGTGATGGAATCAAAGGTCAATAAACACTTATTGTTTGATTTAAGCTGTTCTTCAAGTGTACTGCTAAAAAAAATTATATTCTATAATGTGATAAACAAATATCAACGTATCACGTGTTTAGTTACGAATACATTTTTGTATAACCTTGTAAATTCAAAAATTATCTTATAGAAATTCCTTTGTGATTATAAGAGCTGTTATGAAATATCCAACTATTAAATTCTGAACAAAATATTACGTGTATCAATTTAAATTTAAATTTAAATTTTACAAAAATTTTGTGTACCAGTTTAAATAAACATACTGAATCTACAAAAATTACGTGTACCAATTTAAATGAACATACAGAATTTACAAAAATTATTTGTACTTTTTCAGTATAGTTCCATGAAATGAAAATTGAACTAAAATTGAGGATGACTCACCACAAACAATCTGCTAGGCATTCAAGTTCGTCAAACATCTTGAGTACTTACAATAGCAGGTGCGCGCGGCGGACACGTGTGCCCAGACTTGACCTCTATACGAACCAACATATGTGGAAAATTCCACCCTCCTGCATAGTAGCGTTTGAGACCCTGCACCCTCAATACGACTAACAACAAATTGTGCTCCAGTGTTCCATAACCATTACATACGAAAGATTTATTGCTCCGCAATTTTATACATAACGTGTTTGCGTGTCAATAGTGTATAACATAAAACTTGTTTTTCAATACTATAAAATTTGTATTTCGAAATTGAACTTAAGATTTGTTTCAATACTATGTGTTAAATTTTACGTGTGTTCCAATACTGTATAAACATTTTTACTTGATTTACTTGTTTTACTTGCGCGTAGATATATTTCCTTTTTACTCAAGGTCGATACAACAACTAAAATGAGGCCATGGTATCCGTCGACACCAATTCACTTCTCTTTGGGACCGCATGTTTTATCAAACCTCCTAGCCCACGTTTCAACACTCTTTTTGCTGATTACATTCGGATCGAAAATGATGAACTTAGACCACGAGGCAATTAAACTATCCAAGCACGCCCAGAAAGGGAATATTATATCAAGATACATACAAATAGAAGAAATCTTAAATTTTACTTTGAGTATTTAAATATAGGTGGAGCTATAAATATGAATTGGTAATATATTGTAACTATCGGAGTTTAATATTTTCTGTTTAATAATGGATATTTGTTAAATAGATATATAGAACAAAAGCGTATATTTATGAAGCAGGTAATTGTATTTGGTACAGCTGTTCCAAGCAAGGTAGGGATCTTTAACGTGCGTGACAACACTCACACACGGGACCTAGATTTTACCTCTCATCCGAACGAGGGTGTATATTTGTGAAAAATGCTCGCCTAACATTTTTCAAGTGGACCGTGTCGGGATTTAAACCCGGGACCTTGGGCGTAGTAGTCACACACATACCAACTACACCACGGAGCCGCCTACACTAACTTTGACAGCACACATGTCAAAAGCGTTAACTAGAATTTTACAAAAACGAATGGAAAAACGAGCCGAAGAAATACTAGGAGATCAATTTGGGTTTAGGCGAAACAGGGGAACACGGGAGGCTATTTTAGCTCTGAGGGTGGTAATGAAGAAAACAATAGAAAAGGGGGAAAGCGTGTATGTAAGGTTTGTACATCTGGAAAAAGCATTCGACAATATAAAATGGAAAAAAATGTTCGAAATACTCAAAAAAATTGCAATGAATTTTAGGGATAGACGAATAGTACACAGCTTACACAAAGAGTAAACAGCGGTAATAGAATTAGATCAGGAAAGTAGAGAAGTAAATATTAGGAAAGGGGTGTGTCTTATCCCCATTAGTTTTTAACTTGTACATTGAAGAGGCAATGAATACTGTCAAATGCAGGAAGGCCTTTGGAATTACTATGCAGCGACAAAAGATGGGTATGCTTATATTTGCAGATGATATTGCGGATTAGCATCTAGGAAAGAAGAGGTAGAAGCTGCTTTTAATGCAATGGAAACAGTCCTAACAGAGAGATGTGGTATGAAAATTAACATAAATAAAACTAAAGTTCTAGTATGCAAAAGAGGAGAAAATAAATAAAAAACAAGAATACAAATAGGTAACGATAACTTACAAGAGGTTAAAGATTTCTGTTACCTAGAAAGCGAAATAACGCAATATGGGAAAAGCACAAAAGATATAAAACAAAGATTAGCACAAGGTCGTGCCACATTTAACAAGAAAAAACAACTACTGTGTTCAAAGACAACAAACATAGAAACAAGGAAAAGATTGCTTAAAACATGTGTGGAGCACAACACTGTATGTCTGTGAAGCCTGGACGGTAGGCCAAGCAGACAAGGAAAAGGTAGAAATTTTTGAAATGTGGTGCTACAGACGCATGATGAAGAAATCATGGACAGACAAAGTTAAGAACGAAGAGGTATTAGAAATGGTAGGGGAAGAAAAGAAATATGTAGAAAATAGTAAAAAATAGGAGAGATAGGATGATAGGCCACATACCAAGACATGAGGGAATAGTGCGGAATATATTAGAGGCAGAGATAGGAAAAAAGAGAACTAAAGGTATACCTAAGTTAGACTATTGCACGCAGATACTGAAAGATGTAAAATGTGGGAATTTCAGAGAAATATGTATGATAGCTCAGAATAGGAATCAATGGAGGTACGCATCCAACAAGTCCTAAGATGGAAAAACAAATTATAAAAAAAATAACTGCACTTGAACATGATGAATATTATAAACACCTACAGGTATTGGTGTTGCAATATTCTCAACTAATGTTAATTGTGCAAAAAGATTTACAGGAACTCTATTAATACAAATGTCTAAGTGTTGGGGGGCCTTGGCAGCCTCAGGCTGCTTAACCCCCTTTAAATACCACTAAATCTCGGTGAAATAGGGCATGTAATTAAAAAGCAATAGAAGGAGAATCGAGCTGTATATAGGCTGTAGCGAGAATTTCAGGGAACTATGTAGGCTAGCTCAGAACATAAATAAGTTGAGGTACACGTCCAACCAGTTTGAAGACGTAAAACCGAATAACGTAAAAATAAGTGCACTTAAATCCGATGATTATTATAAACAACACAGGTGTTGGTTGTAAAACATTTTCAACTAATGTCAATTGTGCGAAAGGATATATTGAAAAACCTATTAATTCAACAAAGGTTCAAGTGCTGGGGGAACTTGGCAGCCAAATGCTGCTTATCCCCCTTCACATACTACTGAACATCGGGGAAATAGGGCATATAACTGTAAAATAACAGAAGATGCCGAACTGCATCAAACAAGAAAGAACAGCAGCTGTGTTCACAGACAACGAACATAGAAACAAGAAGAAGATTGTTCAAAGCATATGTGTTGAGCATAGCACAGTACGTCTATTAAATAGGGATAGTAGGAAAAGCAGACAGAAAGAGATAGAAATTTTTTGAAATGTTGTGCTTCAGGTGTATGACGATGATAGCATGGACAGACAAAGTTAATAACAAATAGGATATAAAAATAGTAGAGGTTTAAAGATATATGTGGAAAACAAAAACAAATAGGAGAAATAGAAGGACAGGATACGTTCTAAGGCATTTCTGGGGAATAGTACGGGATATATTACAAGCAGAGATAGGGAAAAAAGAGGTAGAGGTAGACCGAGATTAGACGTTCGCATGCAGATAGTGATAGATGCAGACTGTACAAATTTTAGGAAAATGTAAAGGTTGGTTCAGAATAGGAAACAATAAGAGTACGCGTCTAACCAGTTCCAGGACTGAAGACGTTGTGATGATGATGCTTTGAGGGGAGCTACAACTAGGGCGATTTTGCGTAGGGTTTTTAATAAATATGTACTAGGGATTTAGAAACCGGATTGCATTTTGAGCGACAGCGGCCCTCAATTCACGAGTAAAGTGTGGGAGGAAGAATTGGGAGCTGTAGAAATAAAAATTAAATATACATCGATGTACTTTCCACTGGGAACCTTATAGAGTGATACAATAACGAAGCAGGGAGGTTATTGAGAACATACTGGCATGGGAAGCATACTGGATAGTCGAATGCGCTTGATTTTATGGAAGACTATCTGAATAATGAGGTTAATATTAGCACCGGGTATATCGCGCAATACTTGCAAACGCGCCTAATAAATACTAATCATATAGAGAAATATGTGAATTTTCTCACAGTGTCTACGATTGAACCGCCGAGAGAAACTATCGGCTACTAGCCTATGAAAGACTAAGATGCAGTGCGTAGCGCAGGGTTGACCGAATTAACGTGAAATTCACGAGTAAAGTGTGGAAGGAAGAACTGGTAGCTGTAGAAATAAAAATTAAATATACATCGATGTACTTTCCACTGGGAACCTTATAGAGTGATACAATAACGAAGCAGGGAGGTTATTGAGAACATACTGGCATGGGAAGCATACTGAATAGTCGAATGCGCTTGATTTTATGGAAGACTATCTGAATAATGAGGTTAATATTAGCACCGGGTATATCGCGCAATACTTGCAAACGCGCCTAATAAATACTAATCATATAGAGAAATATGTGAATTTTCTCACAGTGTCTACGATTGAACCGCCGAGAGAAACTATCGGCTACTAGCCTATGAAAGACTAAGATGCAGTGCGTAGCGCAGGGTTGACCGAATTAACGTGAAATTCACGAGTAAAGTGTGGAAGGAAGAACTGGTAGCTGTAGAAATAAAAATTAAATATACATCGATGTACTTTCCACTGGGAACCTTATAGAGTGATACAATAACGAAGCAGGGAGGTTATTGAGAACATACTGCCATGGGAAGCATACTGGATAGCCGAATGTACTTGATTTTTTGGAAGACTATCTGAATAATGTGGTTAATATTAGCACCGGGTATATCGCGCAATACTTGCAAACGCGCCTAATAAACACTAATCATATAGAAAAATATGTGAATTTTCTCACAGTGTTTACGATTGAACCGCCGAGAGAAACTATCGGCTACTAACCTATGAAAAACTAAGATCCAGGGCGTAGCGCAGGGTTGACCGCATTAACGTGAAAATATGCCCTGCAATTTTTCCTGAAGAGAGCAAGTCTTGGTTAAAACACATTTTGTATCGTCAGCGGAACATAAATATATGTAAAAAATGCTATACGAGGGTCCTTTCTATGTGTTATGTCAGGCCGGAGCGAACTCGTACATAGTCACTGACTCGCAAGACAGCAAATTGTCGCGGCAGAACGAGGTCGATCTTGAGGAATACAAGGCTACCGCGCCTGTCGGTGGTGAATAGTATCTTATTAAAAGTTTTTTGTTCTGATTTTATTATCAACTTAGACACTTTATACTTTTAGCCTTTTTTTATTGTTAAGCAGGATATATCCTCTCCAGCTTAGGTTAGTGGCGATACTTTACTTACGTAATATATTTTTTATATCCACGTAAGGGTATTCTTGTTTCTTCTAGTACTTAAATCTCATTAGGTCATACTCGATTTCAAGTGGACGTTATGTTGTGGTTCAAAATTTAACACAGTGAAAGGGCATGGTGGAGAGTCTGTCGGAAAATGGTCGCGTACAGGATGGCGTGTCAACTGGTTCCGCAATCGCACAATTCAATTTCAATTGATAGATTAACTTCGGTTATTATATTAATTGCATTCTTTTGAGTGGTATCACCTCATTTACATAGTCGTTGTAGTAATTATTTCACCTTTGTAGCCAGCATGTGTTTTTTCTATGCAATATATTATTTTGTAAAATAATTTCTATTACTGTTTTATTCACATGTGCTAAACTTATCAGTGAACTCGAATTCCTGAAAATAATATAGCATCAAATAAACCATCTCACCATTTGGGATTCTTAACAGCGGAGTAGGTTGTTTAAAACATGGAGCTACTTTGTTACGTTTATTTTCGACGATAGATTCAAATACGTCCTTTTTTGTGGTAATTCGTTTTTCGTTCACCTAGTTTCTGTTTCTATTCAAAACCTCATCCTGTATTTTTACCTCACACTCAAAACGTTTCTTTCAAATCTATTCATTCTAAAAGTAAAATTTATTCGGTAAATTAAATGGTCAATACTTTGTGTTAGGAATCCGTTAATTTGTTAAACATTCCGATAACGTATAATTGTTTTCTCTTGTGTTTCCCATTTAAAAACTTGTCGAAATAATAGACCCTACTATTATTTGATAGCGTATTTTCCAGTTTGCTAATCGCGCTTCGATTACGCGAGGTTTGCAGTTCAAACTCGTGTTATTTGAACCCATTTTGAATTTGATGCTGCAGCCTGTGCGTTAAAATATTTTCTACATTTTTGGTCACGGTACTTCAAAAGCAATGCACGTTTTTTTTGTTCGACCAGTAAGAGGTATCTTGCGTGTATTGGTAAGTTTTTTCGCGCTTACCTATTCTAATAGGATTCTCTTTTTAGCTCCTAGCTGGATGCCAAATGGGTTCTTTCTTTATGTAGGTCCAACTGTTCGTTGACATACCAACCGCTTTTGTCTGTAGACCAACTGTTTTTGTCCGTAGACCACTGTTGCAGTTATGGTGGCGGGGTGAATTAATCCCGACTACCATGGCGTTGCTGTACTGATTCATCCACGACGGATTGCAAGCTAAGTATCCACACATAAAAGTTTACAACTTGTTTTCTTTTGTGTATATCAAGGGCAGATTCCGTATCAGCGTTTGGTGTAGTTATGTGATAAAAAAAATGACACTGTGGAACTATTGTTTGTTGCTGCGAATCGATATTATCGCTCTACAGGTGTGAGGTACCATTGTTAAAAATGTTTGACAGACACAAGTTTATTCTTTTCTACTGATCGGTTTATTTTACAAAAAGTATTAGGTCCAATTTTAACAACAAAACGCTTGACAAAAGCTTTCACATGTTTATTTACTACTGATTAATTTTATCTTGTGTAAAATATGAGATGCGCACTTCGTATCTAAAGTACTAAATTGTTCATATCGCATAATTGTTTGCTTTGAAATAGTAACGCTTAATTTATTGCGTTTGCTTGTTTGTACATAATCTTTTATTTATTTTTTTATTTGTTAATAAATAATCGTGGACGACGTGCTTTTTATTTTTGGTTTTGTGGCATGTAGATGAATCACCCCACTCTCCGCGTCTGGTAGTTAGCCTGGTATTTACTTTTCTTCCGGCTACGTCTAGTACGTAGCAACTTTTTAATATTAACAACGTTTGAAATATAAGCTTGTTTGTCTAGTGCAAAACGTAGGTTGTAGGTTTAAAAAGCAGTCTTCTGATTATTTATAAATGAAAACAACAAAGAAACCAGCAGCGTTTTCAAATCTATGTTACAAGATGCACGTCTATGTCGTAACTACAATAGATAAGCTTTGAGATTGAGCTCGAAGTTTACTCAGACCAGCGTTGCACGTAAACTCCTTAATTAAAATCAAACCGTACCTTCTAAGCCCTCACAATAGTTAAATACTAAAACTAATTGTTCGCCTATAAAGCGAAATAGTGTGCACATCTGGATAATGTAACAAGGGCGCGTCCGGATGGCATTACTCAATCTCGGGATAACTAAGCCAGGGGTCAGTTTTCTGGTCATTGTACGCCAACCTTTCGCTTTGTCCTGCTCACTAGATTATATCGAATCATTTACTTGATGCGATTACCGTGCTGAAAAATGTTTGATATATTGGATTACTGAGGTTTATAGTGTCAGGGGATATGCCCTGAAGTTAAAGACAACTTCATATATTCATGCTAAACTGGACAACCAGGATGAAAATGTAATCAAAGCAGGAAAATTTCCTAAGCGAGGGCTTATTATGTGCAATTATAGAGAGACATTAAAATAAAGTTTCCTGGAGGAGGTTGGGTGTGTTTGTTTTAGCAGTCAACTCTTAAACTGATGGAAACGGGAAAGAGTTCTTGAAGCGCAGGACTACTCAAAGGCAAGAAGGTTTATAAAAGATAAGACATTTCGTTATTAAGGTAAGTTTTCGGCGGTTATCTTTTAATAAACACAGATTGTTAAAAGCTGATATTACTATCTTATCTGCACCACCTCCTTAAAGATAAACTGACAGTGTCAGATTTTCGAAAAGAATGGAATTTTATACCTTCAAAACTTTCATTACAGCAGAGAAAATTATTAATACAAACCACAAGCTAGAAAGCCAAGGTTTGCACAAGATTCCGTGCTCAAGTGTGAAAAATCATATAACTGAAATGGACAGACAGACCCAAAAATTAAAAGAAACAACAAACACAAAGTCGCCGTCCGCAATTAGGAAAGCACATTGGCCCTATCTCATCAGACCTATCAATTTTGAGGACACAAAAGCAATAACCAAGACCGGAAACTTCATCAATTTAATAATTTGAGACGCTATAGAAGTCTAGAAAACCAACTTCAATTACCAAAACAACATAGAGAAACTACCATTCCACGCACACAAACAATAGAGCCAAAAGGAGCATCAAAACCAGTAAACCGCTATAAAGTCCATTGTATCACATCAGTGCGCAAACACCAGCTATCCTCAACGATCAAAAATTAAACAAACCATATAAAACCCCCCACGACATAAAATATAATAAGCTGTGGTTCCATTCTATCCCGAACTAGAACTAGACATTTAAAAGGGATACGAGGGACACTGTTTATGTATTGAGAACTTGCAACATTGGTTTTGCCAGGTGAAATCTGAAATTGCCATTGTAAAGTTTAGCATTTTTGAGGTTATAGGTACTCAGAACGTTTTGAAGTGCGAGCACTATTTGTGTATTTTGCAGTGTTTAAAATTAAATCTCAGCCAAACTATGGAATTAACTCGCAAAAATTTTTGCGCTATGATTTATTATGGCTTTCGACGTGGTTTAACTCAAAAACAATGCATCAATCAACTGAATTCAACTTTTGGCGATGAAGCGCCATCCGCAGCCACTGGAACACTGAATTCAAACGTGGACGTAGTTCGCTCACGGACGAAGTTAAAGAAGGTCGTTGTGCCGGAAAATATGTTACGTGCCAAATTGGCACTAAACATTTTCTTAGCTTAATTTTGATGTGCGGAAGTTTCGCGCCACAAATTCAAAAGACTTGGCGTATATTTCCGTCACGTCAGAGTGCGTTTGCGCCAGATCGCGCGACGCGAGTGGCGGAGAAAACGTGGGAGAAGTGTTTCCGTGAGACGCTATAACGTGGTCGTTTGCCTTTGAACATCGAGAAGGGCGGTAGTGTCGGGCCGTTTTGCTTTTGAACATCGAGAAGGGCGGTCGTGCCTGGTATCGTATCTTCATTTTTATTATGTAGATTTCCTTTTGCTTATCTTTGTTTGTCTTTACCTAATTAACCTATTCCTTATCGTTCCGCTACATATAGGAATCTGATACGACCCTGGAGTAATCCACGACCCTAGAACGAGCCGGATGTCCATGCTCCGCTAACAGCTAACCGGAGCAGTCACCATCTTTAACTATCTTAAAGGTGGCTCTAGCCATTTGGAAGGCGTACCCTCCGTTAATTGCCTTAAAAGGGGCCATCAGCAGTCCTGATGGACGTCAACAGAAGCCAACTTTAACTCAATTCCGCAGGACGTCGGATTTCTTATGTAAGTACTTAATTGCTTAATTTGTTCGCTAATTTAATTTATATTTTTCCGCAAATGGCGTATTTAATTTGATATTGGTGACGTCATTGACAGATGGGCGCGCCAAAATCTGTACAAAGATTAGCGTTACCAACCGCCCGTGGCGTCGCTTATTCCGCGCTTGCGCGATGTATTTACGACTTTTAAATTGTAAGAATTTGCACTTTTAAATTGTAAGAATTACGACTTTTAAATTGTAAGAAATATCGATGTTGTGCAAAAACTAATTGAAGAAGATCACCAAGTGACATATTAAGAAATCGAGAGATGTTTAACCATTAGTATGACCAGCATTTTGCACAAACATTTGTGTATTCGGAAGCAGTGTGCGCGTTGGATTCCAAATTTGTTGACAGATGCTCAAAAAGGAGCTCGTGTCGATTGGTGTCGTAAAATAATTTCAAAATATAACTGTGATGCATCCAAAGCGATAATCAACATCGTCACAGGTGACAAGTCGTAGATTTGTGCGTATGAGCCAGAAAGAAAAGGCCAATCGGCAGTTTGAGTATTTAAATGTGAAGCAAAACCAACAATAGTTGTTCGTTCTCGAAGCGTTAAAAGCAAATG